>JAKOOJ010000022.1:1620000-2820000 GCA_022577455.1 Arizona elegans | reverse complement strand
GCCACTCATGTGAGCGGAGCTGTGAGTGAAAGCGCCTGCTACTCATGTCACACGGCAGCCAAAAAAGCCAATGCGATTCTAAGCTGCACAGAGGGATACAGTCAAGATCAAGGGAGGTACTAATACCACTCTATAAAGCCCTAGTAAGACCACACCTAGAATACTGCATTCAGTTTTGGTCTCCACACTATAAAAAAGATGTTGAGACTCTAGAAAGAGAAGAGCAACCAGAAGGATTAGGGGACTGGAGGCTTGGTGGCGCAGCAGACTAATGGGGGCTCCATCACAAGAGAGTTCAAGCAAAGGCTGGACGCCACTTGCCTGCAATGGTCAGAGAACAGAACATATCCGGCAGGGGTGGGTTCTACTTACCTTTACTACTGGTTTGCAACAGGCCTGCACGCTTCGCTCATGTGCGTGTATGCTCTCCTGTGCAAGCGCAGAAACTTCTGCGCATGCGCAGAAACGTTTTGATGACGTCAGGATCAGGGGGCAGAGCCTCCCACCGGTTTTACTACTGGTTCTATAGAACTGGTGCAAACTGGGGGCAACCCACCAGGGATATCCGGGGTCTCTCCAACCACCTGAGGCTATAACTTTTTACTTTGCTATACAAATGGCTGTCCACAAGGAAGGGCAGGCCAAGGAAGCCCCTCCACACCATACTGGGGATTAGAATATAAAATAACAGGGTTGGAAAGAACCTTGGAGGTCCTCCAATCCAACTCCCTGCCCGTGGCAGGACATCCAACACCATTCTGGACTTTCTTTGAGCTTGATGGGATGGAATATATATATAACGATAGAAAGAATAACAGAATAATAGAGTTGGAAGGAACCCTGGAGGTCCTCCAAACCAACTGTTCTGCCCCAGCTCCAGATTCCCGAGGATATTGACACACACCAACGGTCCTTATCAAATTTATTAAGCAAGAATAAACCAAAGTCCGGCAAAGGTTGGCAACCAGCCCAGAAAACAAGATACGATAAGACTTTTCCAAAAATGCTCTGATGATAATTACAAATTGTTTCCAGCAAGAAACTTACTAACAGCGTGTGACTTAAATAGGCTAAAGGAGTGGCCAATTATCCTCAAGCCTTACTCTTACTACTCCTTACTACTCCTTACTCCTCCTCCTGAGTAGCCACTCCTGCCTTTTGGCAACCTTGTGTGCCCGAGCATTGAGGAGAGGCTCCTCCACTTTGCTCTCTCCACTTGAAGGAGCCTCTGGAGGTTCTGAAGGCCCTGGCTGAGTCTCTGCCTCTGGCACCACATCCTCTTCAGCCTCCTCGCTGTCCGACGTGAGTGCCGGCTGTGCAGGCTTCTGGCGCGACACACCAGCCTCCTCCTCGTCGGGATCAGCCATGATCCGCGCAGGCCGCTGGCGGGCCACAACACCAACTCCTGCCCAAGCAGGAGATCCTATATCATTTCAGAGAAATGGCTGTCCAGTCTCTTCTTGAAAGCCTCCAGTGATGGAGCTTCCACAACTTCTGAAGGCAAGCCGTTCCACTGGTTAATTGTTCTCACTGTGAGGAAGTTTCTCCTGGAAAGGCGGGACTGTGGCCAGCAAGCTGAGACCACAAGAGACAGCCCTCCGGGGGCTCCCTTGCTGCCCATCACCTGGTTTCATGAGGGCACCCATCCGATTTATCCATGACATTTATCTTGGGCTCTTAAGGAAGCGCCACTCCACCCTATTCATTAAAACCCTACAATGGTTTCCATAGGAACGGCTTAGTCATGTAGCATCCAGAAATATTCTCAGACTTTGTAGGAAACCATGTAGGATGATAGTTAAGCAAAGAGAAGATTGCTTCCCAACTGGGCAAGGAGGCTCTTCAGGTTGGACTGCAGAGCTGAGCCACAAAGACCCACAACAACTGCCAGATTTAGGCCTGTCCATTGTTGCCTCTTGCTCGCCTGCGACACCACAGTCGTGCATTCAGATGTGTACACTGTAACCCATCCTACTATCTAAGGGAACCAGCACAATCTTCCTCAATTCATCAGATCTTTTCTCGGGTTACCACAAGAAAATTGAGCTAACCTAACAGTGGGGTTACCTAACCTTAACTCTTTTGCCACAGTTTCAGAATAATCGTTTGCAGCCTTAAATATATATATCATTCAAATTTAAGGTGGGCATGTGTATTTGGGCAGAAAGCAATGTTTGATCTGGTGTAAGAACAGCTAGAAAATACATTCAGAGGAAAGAAAGAAGCATTTTAGGACGAAGGCTTCATGCAGTTCTTCTTTTGAAGTGTTAGGGGTGAGTTCAAGCCTGCTCTTCTAACAGCTGAGATGGCTTCAAGGAATGAATGGAGCCCCAATTGGAGGAGGCCACCAGGGTCTGCAGGCTGGACCTCCCTACTTTGCTCTGGATCTCTTGGGAGGGAGAGAATCTCCTGTTGCTCATGTGTAAAGGTAAAGGTTCCCCTCGCACATATGTGCTAGTTGTTCCCGACTCTAGGGGGCGGTGCTCATCTCCGTTTCAAAGCTGAAGAGCCAGCGCTGTCCGAAGACATCTCCGAGGTCATGTGGCCAGCATGACTCAATGCCAAAGGCGCACGGAACGCTGTTCCCTTCCCACTAAAGGTGGTCCCTATTTTTCTACTTGCATTTTTTACCTGCTTTTGAACTTCTAGGTTGGCAGAAGCTGGGACAAGGAATGGGAGCTCACTCCATTATGTGGTGCTAGGGATTCGAACTGCTGAACTGCTGAACTCCTGATCGACAAGCTCAGCATCTTAGCCCCTGAGCCACTGCATCCCTTTTTTCTCATGTGTAGCACCTGCCTTATCTGTGGTGATAGTCCTCACCAGACAGCGGGAAAGCCCTTAAAGACAGGAATGGAAAAGCTGTGGATGAAGACCTGGAACCCGTATAGGAATTTATGAGCTGGTTGGACAGTTTTAAAGGCTATTTTTCTGGTATGATGTCTACATTCCTGCTACTTTCAGTGTGGTTTGTACTCTGCTCTCTGTTTTGGAAATTCAGGAGAGATGTGGGAAGGGGAAGGCAGGCAAAGGAGACCTTTCAGCTGCCTCTGACCCATCCCTGTGGCTTTCATTTGCCCTGAGAGTAGGAGATAGGAGAACATTCTGGAAAAGGAGGGAGCGAGAGAGCAGAAGTGGAGGCTTGGCGATGGAGGCACGGAGGTTGCAAATGGCAATTGAAGCCCGTTTCATTCATGGCTTCTTGAATGGTGATGGGGCAAGGCATGGAAGAAGGTTAGTGCTGTCAGGAGAAAGTGCATGTGGGAACCGGCCCAAGAGCTGCTGAGCCTGGGTATCTGGAAGGAGTTTGAGGTGAGGAGAATCCTTCCATTATTATAAAGCCAGCGCATTCCTTCAAACCAAACAGATCTCCAAGAAAGGAAGTCAGAGGCTCACTGATTTTTAAGATCTTTTAAAAAGAGGGAGAACAGGAGAGTTGGGTTGGGGCTGAGCCCAAACAGCACTGCAGAATCTCACTCAGGATCTCTCTTTACTGTCCATTCCCCCCAGCCCTCAATGTAAAGTAGGCAGACCTGTCTGCCTGGAGTCCCAGGTTCTTCTTTGTCCTCCCATGTGGCCTTGGGTAGGAAGTTAAGACCTACCCCTCTCCTAGGGAAATGAGATATTTTAGGAAATATTAAAAGGGCAGAATTATTTCCCCTAAAAGGGAGGCAGAAATTCAGCCCCACACTTTTGTCAATGGGCCATTAAGGCCTGGGCCGCTCTATTTTATATACAAAATAGTATATACAAAAAGGTATATACAAAAGTATGAAGGCTATTGCTTAACACATTGTAAGCTGCCCTGAGTCTCCGGAAAAGGGCGGCATATAAATCGAACAAATAAATAAATAAATAAATAAATAAATAAATAAATAAATAAATAAATAAATAAATTTTATATAACAAAGATCTACCTTCTTCAGGCAGAGCAATAGTAGGAATTGCCCAAAGCCTTTTCATTACATCATCACCCAGCAAGGCTCAACCAAGCTTGGGACTCAAAAGACAACCTGAAAAGTTACCCCTGCATAACCCCATGGGAGTCTGACAACCAATCAGAACACAAGCTCAAATTCAAAGCCCAACAGAGGGCATAAAACCCAGGTACTCTCAGCATCTCTGCCCCTTTTTGCCCGGGATCTCAAGCCATGTGATCCTGTTCATCAATAAACCTTCTTTCCAAGCAACTTCCATGAATCCAGTGTCTTTTTCCCCACTTGGAACTGTTGTGGAGAACCGGTAGCGGAAATTTTGAGTAGTTCGGAGAACTAGCAAATACAACCTCTGGCTGGCCCCAGAGTGCGGAGGGAATGGGGATTTTACAATATCCTTCCCCCTGGAGTGGGGAGGGAATGGGGATTTTGCAGGATCCTTTCCCTGCAATGCCCACCAAGCCACACCCACCAAGCCACTACACCATGCCCACCAAGTCACGCCCACAGAAACTGGTGGTAAAAAAAATTGAATTTCACCACTTGTTTGCTCCACTTGACAACCTGACTTCCAGAAGAACTTGGACAGGGGAGCCATCGGGAGGCAAGTTGGTTGTGCACACTGAGGTTTTAAAAAGGTGCCTTTAACTATTCTGAAGTGGGGATTATCTTCATCAGTCACTAATCTTTGCCTTCAGGAGTGCTCAAAAAGTAAATTAATTGATGATTAAACAACTACATAGCATTTAAAATAAAAACAGGATGCTTGAATGTAAAATTGAAATAATAAATTAAAAGGGGAAATTGAAAAGGAAAGATTTGGGGAAAACAAAGGGGGTTTGACCATTTTTTTCACTACTGGGGGCTTAGGCATGGTTAGACCTCCTCCTTCATCCCAGAGAGAAGCCATGGCCCAGGGCCTCTTTATTTATTATTATTATTATTATTATTATTATTATTATTATTATTCATATTTCTATGCCGCCCAGTCTCCGAGGTCTCTGGGTGGCTTACACCAAAGACAGAATACTAAATAGCATATTGCCCCCAACAATCTGGGTCCTCATTTTACCCACCTCGGAAGGATGGAAGGCTGAGTCAACCTTGAGCCGGTGAGATTTGATCCGCTGATCTGCTGAACTAGCAGTCAGCTGAAGTAGCTGCAGTACTGCATTCTAACCGCAGCGCCACCTCGCCTCAGTCTTTAGTAGACTAGAAGAAAAGTGGGGGAACACCTGATTCCAAGGGGTTCAAACCAGGGGTGGGTTCTACTTACTTTTACTACCGGTTCGCAACGGGATTGTGCTAGCTTTGCTCGCCTTGTTTCTGTGCATGCGCAGATTGCTGATGACAACATTCAGGGCAGTGTGCGGGGCCTCCCGCCGATTTACTACTGGTTCATGCGAACTGGTCCAAACCGGGGGGCAATCCACCACTGGTTCAAACAGAGGAATTAGGGACAAACCCCAGTGGTGAAATGTAAAATTTGTTACTACCGGTTCTGTGGGCGTGGCTTGGTGGGTGGGGGTAATATGACTGAGTGGGTATGGCCAACTTTTTTTTTTCTTTTAAAAGCATTTTTTCTACAACTTCTTAGGCTGAAGAGATTGTAAAAAAATGCTTTTAAAGCCTCTGACAATCCCAGCTGAGTTGCCTGATCGGCAGAGGCTTTTTTTCCTTTTAAAAACATTTTTTCTATAACCTCTTGGGCCGAAGAGGTTGTAGAAAAAATGCTTTTAAAAATTTAAAAAAAAAAGCCTCTGATGATTGCGCGACTCAGCTGGGCATGGGGGGGGGCAGGGGTTTTTGCTACCGGTTCTCTGAACCACCCGCCTCCATCGCTACTGGATTGGGCGATCCGGTCTGAACCGGGAGCATTTCACCCCTGACAAACCCCCATTCTGCCAATCCAGGGTGGTGGTGGAGGGAAGCCAGGAGAATCAAGGCTGACAGGAGGGAAATCTCCAGTTTTTGGCTTTTGTCCCATATCTTCTTGGGAGGAGGGGAGCATCACTGAAGCTAGATGTGAGGTTGACAACTTTTCTCTTGATTTTAAGGACAATCCTACGGGGTGTGGTAACACTGTTTGTGTGTGTGAGAGAAAGAAAGGGGAGGGGGAGAGAGAGAGAGAGAGAGAGAGAGAGATCTGCAGCTGAGAAAAGAATTGAGATCACCCTCCTTTGACACAATTATTTCCTTTCTCCTTCAGTGCCTTTCTGATTCACTTCTATTCTTGAACTTCGATATACATCATGAAGATTTAAATCCTCCAGGGATCAGTGATGTTCCTTCTGGGGAAAGCCATTTCCCCATCTCTGATTAAGCTACTGGAGTAAGGGATTGTCCCATCTCCCCCCTGAGTAAACCAGGGATTTCTCTGGAATAAAGTGGTTGCTGGCGCTCTCCCCAAGAATTGCAGGAAGGGCTCCATGGGACCAGGCAGGGCCGGTTCAGAGCCCTCATGTGTGAGCTACCAAGGCCCAGGCACTCATTACAGGGCTTCACCTGTTGACCCCATGGCTGAGCAAGCTCTCAGCAGGGAAAGCCGCCTCAGATAGCCTGGCTTGGAATCTGGAGTTGGTAGAAAGGGGGGCTTGTTGTGGTATCATCTGGTTTTTGCTAGGGATTGGTGAGTATTAGTTTTATTCCTAGTCTGTTTTCATAAATTCTTTTTACGACCAATTGAATAAATCAAGTGTTTCCCAAACTTGACAACTTGAAGGTGTCTAGATTTCAATACCCAGAATTCCCCAGCCAGCATTTGCTGGCTGGGGAATTCTGGGAGTTGAAGTCCAGATATGCTGGCTGGGGAATTCTGGGAGTTGAAGTCCGGATATCTTCAAGTTGCCAAGGTTGGGAAACACTGGAATAAAATAATGCAAAACCATCCTGCAATCGCAATACCTCGAGCCCTTGCACCCCCTCTTTCTTTGTCTCCTGGCATTGCGCATCCCCCTCCCCACATCCTTCTTCCTCAACCACAGATCAATAATCTCTCTTATCACCCTCCTCCTGAGCAAGCGTTTACATCTCCTGCAGTTCTGCCTTTCGGCTCATTGGGTTGATGTCCCTTCCTTTACATCTAGGTTAAGGCTTCCCGGTTTTCTCTGCCCATTTCTACTTGGCTTTTTTAAAGCAGCAATTTCCCTCATGCTGCGCCTCCCGAGGCCGTGGGGGTGAGAAGGATGCGGCCACAGAGGATAATTTAGAACACTATCACCCAAGATTTAGTGAAACCGGAGGTCAGAAAGGGAGCAGCTCCAGTCATTGGAGCACTTCAACAAAGCTGCACAACTAATGATATGTTTGCATGACATTCTTCGATGATATTTATGTGTTGTTGGTAGCAACCGAGATTCTCTCAGAAACTGGTTTTTAATTTATTGCAAATGACCAGCCGTAGGTAGCATTCACAATCTGCTGCCTCCTTCCCTTTGTTTCTTTTTTGGGAAATTTTATGTCACACCACTTCAGTCCCAATTCGGTGCAAACCGGTTTGAACCAAAGATGCTTTTTCAAAAGGCAACTGGACTTGTTTTTTTTCCCCCCAGAAGACATTTTGCTTCTCATCCAAGAAGCTTCTTCAGTTCTGACTGAATGGTGCAGGATGGAAGGATTTATATTCCTTGCAGTCATCTGGTTTTTAGCACTCTCTCTGAGAGTTGTTGTGGCCACTTGGAGGTTTATCTGTGCTCACAACAGAGGGTGAGGGATACGACGTCACCTACCTCCTGTTTACAACAGTCTCTTCAGCAATTCCAATAAGATTCCACACCTATTTGCACCATTCAGGTGACTCTGAGGTGGCCTCCAAGTGGCCTCAATGACTCTCAGAAAGAGTGCTAACAACCAGATGACTGCAAGGAATATGAATCCTTGAGAAAATGAGAATCACTTTCTACACATTTAGATTTACTGAAAACCTGATCTAAGTGTTTTGTTTGGGAACTGAATGACTTGCAAATGGCTTTACACATTTCTATATTTGCAGACTCATTTCCAGGTGCTATGTAACAATTATGATGTTCTTGGGTCAAAGGAAAACTTGATGACATCCTTTGTGGGTTTCTAAATATCCTTCTACACAATTCTCTATACTTGCGATGGCTAACCTGACAGGCACATGTGCTGGAAGTGCATGCAGAGCCATGTTGCCTGGCACGCACGGCGTCACCCATTCCTCTTCTCATCAGCTGATCGTCGTGCACGCATGCGTGCCAGTAACCAGAAGACTAGCTGGCCAGTGTGCATGCATGCGCCGGAAACCGGAAGTTCATTTCCTGGCATGCGCATGTCCATTGGGCAGCTCCTCTTAGCGCACGTGCGCACCGGCCATGCCGTTGACGCCCACATGCATCCCCAGGGCATCCACTCCTTTGCCAGCCAGGAGCGCTGCCACCAGTCGCTCCCCTGAGCCTGCCTGTCTGCCTGCCTCACTGCTGCCGTCAGGAAAAGCCCTGAAGCTGCGCTGCCCGAGATCCACATTGGAGGCTGTTCACGTTAGCAACATGGCTCCTCCTCCTCCTCCTCCTGCCAGCCTCGCTATCAAACCTCAGGGTTTGCCTTACGGGGGGGTGGGGGGGGAGAAAGATCCAGGTGGTGGTGGGAATGTCCATGGTGCCAGGGACTGCAGCCACGCTCTGGAGAAAGCCCCATTGGAGCACCGATCAGCTGTGTGCATGGTGGCAGCCAGCAAAAGAGAAGCGGGATGCCTGATGATCAGCTGTGCAGCCTCGCAGAGCTGGTCGGGCGATTTCCAGCATGGCCTGCGTCAGTGGGGCATGTGGCTTGCCTACATAACCATGCTGGGAGGCGGCCGCTTTGCAGAGGCAGCGGTGGCTCCTCCTCCTCCTGCAAGCCTCATGCTCTGGGCAGCGTCCAACCAGCCAGCCAGCCAATTGCCCAATCCCCGTGGTCAGCTCCACGGGGCTGCCAACCAGCTCCACGGGGCTCTACACGGGGCTGCACATCTGAGCATGGCATCTTGGGTGCACACCTGAGCGTTATGGGTGCCAGCACTTTTGGTACATGATGACAAAAAGGTTAGCCATCACTGCTCTATACAATAAAGCCTATACAAATAGCGCATACGGTTGGGTCTCTGCAAGTACAGGAGAACAACAAAGGGGTGTTCTGGGGTGGCAGATGGCCAAGTTGTCAGTCCAGAACCTTTGGCACTGAGACTCAGAGGTAGGGCTGGGGCTGCTTCTTCCTTGACATTCACAGTAACCAATGGGGGCTAAGGGGCAAGTGAGGAGAGCATGTGGATTGGCTTGTGCATGCGTGCGTGTGAAAAAGCAGAAGGGTATGAAACCTGGTGGTTGGGTATGTCCCTTTGTGGGCATAAAAAAGGGAGAACTATAGAACTGGATGGATGAATTATGTGGGTGTATGAATGGATGAAGTGATAACTTTCTAATGTTAGCCATCTTTTTAATGTAGAATTAGAAACAGTTTTAACATTTGATGAATATGTTTATATTTAGTTTCCTCCTTTTTACTGGTTTTTACTTTTTTTTTTGTTAAGTTGGCTGCTTTTTTTCTCATATATTTCTCTCTTTGTACTTGTAAAGATAAATACATGCTCCCTTCATCTGCAAATGCCACGCATTTAATGGTCCTCTAACATTCTGCCTCCCTCATTTTAATAAAGAAAACAGTAGGGTTTTCAATACAGGCACAACTGATGCCTCCTAATGTTGTTGAGCTGCCAAGGTGGGTGTATACCTGCTGGCTTTCTGAAGTGGCTGTTGGAGGACAAGACACTTTTGGAGGTCTGTCATCAGACATTAGTTTCGTGGGCACCAGGGGTCTTCCCTTCTGGACAATCAAAGCAGAGAACCACCTGCTTCAAATACAGACCCTTGAACTGAGTGTCTTAAACTTGTGCCTGTAACCAATTTCGTTGTATACATAATGTACAATGACAATAAAGGCTCTACTATACTGTCCCCAGGGAATAACCACCAAGAGCTCAGGGACAGGCTGGAACAGGGTGATGTACAATCTTCTTAGAAGATGCCACCTGGCTCAAAGCCCTAAGAAAGAACATGAGCAGCCCCAAAGTGGAGAAACTAAGCAAAACTCAACCTATTGTGGACAGGGTCTCAAGGAAGAAATTGGTGCCCAGGAAAACATCCCACAGTTTATTAGAAGTGGTGGTTTCTCCCACTGTCAATTCAACAGAGATGTTCCACCCAGTGTGGTGACAAAAGCCAAGTTGCCGATTGTGACTGGATGGTCGAAGCTCTGTTGGTTTTAATATCTGTCGTGACAAGCAGAAGTTCAATTGTGTTGTCTTGGCCACCATCTTACAACCTAAGAGCATAGAATAATGAGGTTGGAAGGAACCTTGGAGATCTTCTAGTCCAGAGATGCATGGAAATGTCGCGCAAGTGCATGCACACTTGTCAGGGCCACACTCCGGAAAAGCCGAACTTCAGAGTTCTAGCGCGCATGTGTACCCGATGATCAGCTGGTTGGCGCGCATGCACAGGCCAGTTTTCAGCATTGCCATGTGCGTAAAGGGATCGCGCTCCAGAAAAGTTGAACTTCCAGGTTCTGCCACGCTTGCGCATCCGTCAATCAGCTGTCCGGCACACATGCGCACACTGGTTTTCGGCACTGCTGCGTGCACGAAGGACAGCTGATCGTTGCGTACGCATCAGGGGTGGGTTCTACTTACCTTTACTACCGGTTTGCAGCGGGAGTGCGCGCAGCTGACCCACTATGACATCGTGGCAGTTGGGCGGAGCCTCCCTCCGGTTTTACTATTGGTTCTATAGAACCAGACAGAACCGGGAGCAACCCACCACTGGCACACGTGCCAGAAACTCGGAAGACAAACAGGCAAGGCCGCGCATGCCACTTTGGACACACGAGCCATAGGTTTGCCATCATGGTTCTAATCTATCTCATTGCCCATGGCTGTTTTGACCAAACCCTACAGACATCCTAAACAGAGACACCTTTAGGAGAGATATATTCAAAAAATGGATGACTGCACTAGGGTATTGTAAATAACAAACACGGATCCTCCTAACTAAACAACTGAAGACAGTTTCAAAACAGGTTCTGAGATTCAAAACTGCTTCTAAAGCTGGATTTTGTTCCTTCAGATGCTTTAATTCCTTTCCAAACGCTAAGATGACAAAGTCCTGTGAGCTTTTGCCATAACAGTTAATAAACCTCAAAGACAAAGGCTGAATGTTTGATTCATTTATCTTTGTGGAACATCAAAGCATGCGAAAACCCTAACTCTTTTAGCAAAGAGGTACATTTTCTGGGGAAAAGAGGAATGTTTTCAACCCTTTGAAGACATAGTTGCTGGAAAAGTAAAGAATAACTGAAAAGAAATAAATGAACCTTGAGTTGCCTGGAGAGATCTGATTACTTAATTTACAAATTAAAACAATACATTGATAATAAGATGTCCTGTGCCTGATTGCCTAACTCAGTGTTTCTCAACCTTGGCTACTTGAAGATGGGTGGACTTCAACTCCCACAATTCCCCAGCCAGAACTGACCTAATTTGTGGTTTTTGAATTTTCTTCTCCCTTTCTCCCCCTCCCAGAATTTCCTCCCATGCAGAGGAGGGAGATTGCTTGGAAAAGCTGTTTCTTCCTAAACTGCTTTTCTTTTCTGGGCAGGCTGTACTTCCCTGAAGGGTGCTAACTGCTCTGGTCAACTCAGCTCTGCAACCTTGATGAGTTAATTAGCACCCGGCCCCAGCTTGAACTGCTATATGAAACTGGCATAATCTTAGTCAATTTCAGCCCAAAGGTTTCCTTTTTATCCTAAGCAGCCAGGCTAGGAGCATGTTAAGCTTGCCAGTGCCAAGCTATTCCTTTCAATGTGTATTTCCCATGTGTGCTTGCTTATTCTCTTCTAATCCCTTTCTCGCCAATGAATGGAAATACAAACATTGATTTCCCTTTGATTATTATCCCTGAACTGATGCGAGGATTCCAAAGGGTGGGAAAGGGGGAAAAAAGGGCTATAAGCTTATCCCCTTATCCCCAACTTCCTTGTGAGCTGAATTCCAGAACACAAACTTTTCTTGCCATTAGGGCTCACCCAGCTGATTGTGGTTGTACCCTCCTGACATTGTAAGTGGGGCAATTTCTTAATAAACCTTTTTAAAGTCCTTTGATTCTCCTTCATTCTGGTTCTCCATCATCATTATAAAATGATATTAATGCCTTGGTAAGACCACACTTGGAATATTACCTCCGATTTTGGCATAGGATTTCCTGCTTGAGCATTAGATTAGAAGACCTCTGTTATTCAAAGAATTTCTACACATTCTAGATTGTCAACATGGAGATTAATGGAAATACAAGAGTACCCTAAAACATTTATTTTTTCTAGAAAACACCCCACAGCAATTGACAGCCAAGCACTTATGGCGTTAAAAACCATCCCCCATATTTCATTCATGTGCAACACCCCCCCCCCCAAATGATCTCTCTCAGATGCCTTGGAATATCCCAGAATTGGTGCCATGTCTTGGATTCAAGGGAGGGCCTGGCACCAAATCACTGCTGAAGCTGAGTGCCCAATGGGTCTCTTCCTTCATAGCCAGACTCCTTGGTTTCCACACCAGACTGGCAAAGGACTCCCAGGAGCAGAGAGCCTTAGAATGGGGAGGTGTGGGGGAATAGGATACCCCCTACTTGGCCTTCCAGAGTCCACATGGGTCCTGGCGTCTGGATCAGCACCCTGAACTTTGGGTGCCTGGTCACAAGGGGTTCTGAGAGGACAATAGATTCATCTACTTGGATATGGGGTGTGTGTGTGTGTGTGTGTGTGTGTATGTGTGATGGGCTGATGGCCACCTTGGAAAGTTTGAAAATTGGTTCTTACAAAATGGCTGCCATCATAGCCACAATATGGGGAGGGTGTCTTAGGTGAGATGAGCAGTGTAGAAATATAATAAGTAAGTAAATAAATATAACTATTTATGGTTCTGGAAGGTAATTTGGTAGCTTGTCCCCTGTCACCTGCATTAGGCCGTTGTGCCCGTCCCCTTTGAATATCAGTTGGTTTCTCCAGCTTTGGGGGGCAAATGGGAATATTTTCTGACCAAAGCGAACTTGAAATCATCCACCATTTCTATTTTCTAAGGATGGTTATGAATCCCAGTGGAAAGTTAGAATTAAAGATGATTGTCAAGGCTGGCTGTCTGCCTGCTTCTTGAGTGATTTAAAGTCTTTTTTAAAAAAATAACATGTCAGCTGGGGCTGTAGTTATGGTGGCACCAAGGGATGCATCTAGAGCTGCATCAGGACTACAGAAAATCAACTTAATGGCTGGTTCTTTTAACCTTTCATGGATCCTCATATTATGTGATAGTTATGGTAAATATATTTCTGCAAAGTCAGGCAGACCAAGGAGCTCATAAGCACTGCATGAGATTTCTGTGGACACGTTGGTGGCTGGGTTGCTTTTCTGACTGCAAGTATTGCCAAAGATCCTCAGACCCAGAATTTTTGCGTGTAAGGCACTTTCCGCCCCCCCCCCCCCCCAGCCTTCTCTGTCTTCCCCTCAGGTGCTTCTGAAGCTGCTCTTGCTAGTGCAGATGGGATGTTACAGTTGTTCTCTTCTCTTTAAGGGTTTTCCTGCATCAGGAATGTGGGAGGGTCCTTCCTTTTCTCTCTCTTTCTCATCTCTCATCTACCTCATCTATTTCTCTCTCTTCCTCTCTCTTTCTTCCTCTCTCTCTGTCCCTCTCTCTCCCCCTGGCCCCCATTTCTTTTTGGCTTGTTATTTTTAGAATATACATCAACATCAATACATGGACAGTGTGGCATCTGGGTATCATTCATTTCGGGACAAGTGGCAATAATAATATTAATAATAATTGTTATATTATTCAATCTTATGAAATCCCAGTGTTAATATACATGTTTGTTTTAAAGTAGTTATTCAATATTTCAATGTTCCATTTTAATGCGAATCACAATATTATTTGAGCTTACATAGTAATGCCATCTTTCATCCTCTAATCTTTCCCTCTGGTTATTGCTTTTATTCTATTGTATACAAAATATGTCTGCTAATATTCCCCCTATTTCTTATTTCTACCTCTAGTCTGGCTTCTAGTCAGGCCACCATTGCTAATCCTAATGTTAATACACATGTTTATATTAAGATATAGTCCTTTATTATTTAATTATTCAGCGTTTCAATGCGCCATTCTAGTGCCAAGCACTATATTATTTAAGCATACTTAATAATATCATCTTTCAACCTCTAATCTTTTCATCTAGCTATTACTTTATATAAGACTGTGTATTCTTATTTCTACCTCTATTCTAGTGTTTAATCAGGCCATCATTATATTAAAAAAAAGAAAGAAAAATATTTCCTTTCTATCCATCATCTCTTGCCCATCTCTCTCTCTCTCTCTCTCTCTCTCTCTCTCTCTCTCTCTCTCTCTCTCTCTCTCTCTCTCCTAATCAATCATCCATCTCTGTCATCTTGAATATCCTCATCAAAGTCTGACGGGTTTTCAGCAATGTTGATACCCTGTAAATTCCACCAACAGCAGGAGAGTTGAAACAAGAACATCTGAAGAAAAACATCTTGAAAATTTCACGTAGCAGGTGTGAGCCCTGGTCTGTTTGCTGGGATGCCACATGCCTGGCTTCCCTGGGGCAGAGACCCCCTGCCTCAAAGAGAGGGAGCAGAGGTTGCCTCTCTCCCAGGTATGGAGACTGAAAGCTATGAATTCCCCATCTGTTTCTCAGCGCTAGCGAAGTGGACAGGCTTAACAGAGGAGGGAAAAAAAAGATTTGTTGCATCTGTCTATGTTTGTGTGGTTTTGTGGCCATGTTCTGCAACAGCAATGAATGGAGTCAAGAGCCCTTTATTGGGAAGTTAACTGCACAGGATTTGCGTGGTGGATCCCTGCCAACCATGGTGGCTGGCGAAGTGGCGACTGCAGGTCCTGCAGAGCATAAGGAGAATGGGCATCACTGCCATTCGCCAACAGAGGCAAGATGGGTCCTTCTGGCCACTGAAAGGAACCATCTGGAGAAGAGAAGAGCTGTGCCAAGCAGAGAATACAAGGAGAGTGGCAACTTGGAAGACCTTCAAGCTGTGAAGTTCTTCAGGCAGAGAAGAGAGATTCACACAGTCTCTGAAATAATTCAGTAAGATTCCTTGGTTTGATTGATTGATGGATTGGGTCTCCCACTACACAGGAACCTGGGGCTAAGGCTGGGCTATCTGTCCATTTCTACAGGTAGTCCTCAACTTACGACCACGACTGAACCCAAAATTTCCATTGCTACGAGAGACAGTTGTTAGGCAACTTTTGCCTCATTTTACAACCTTCCTTGCCACAACTCTTAAGTATATCGTTGCAGTTGTGAAGTCAGTAACATGGTTGTGAAATGAATCTGGCTTCCCCATTGACTTTGCTTGTCAGACAGTCGCAAAAGAGGATCATGTCACCCCAGGACATGGCAAACATCTGAATTTTGATCACATGACAGTGGCAATGCTGCAAAGGTTGTAAATGTGGTCATATGTCACAATGCTGTTGTAACTTTGAACGGTCACTAAATGAATGTTGTAAATCGAGGATTACCTATACTGTCCTTCTAGTTTTGCTGATCTCCAATTGACTTCAACTGCAGTTGGTATCAGTTTCCATATTCTACCTAAAACCTTTGCTCTGACATCTCTACAGGTAGTCCTTGACTTGTTTCAACCCTTACTTTAGTAACCTTTTGTGGTTGTAATGGGGCTGAAAAAAGTGACTGGTCCTCACACTTATGGCCATCACTGTTACAGGTGTTATGAAACATGAAACAATCGCAGCATCTCTACAGTCCCCCAATCAAAATTCGGAGTGCTTAGCAACTGGTGAGTATTTACCATGACTGCAGCATCCTGGGCTCATACAGCTGCCATCTGCAATCCTCCCAGCTGGCTTCTGACAAGCAAAGTCAATGAGGGGAAGCAGATTCACTTAACAATTGCCTGATTCGCTTAACACAGCTGCTATGATTCCTTTAACTGTGGCAAAAAAGCTATAAAATTGGGTGTGACATACTTAACAACTGCCTTAGCAACAGAAATTCTGGTCCCAGTTGAGGGCATAACTCAAGGCCCACCTATACTCATCTTTTTGTAGCAGTGGCACAGTGGTTAGAGTGCAGTACTGCAGGCTACTTCTGCTGACTGCTGTCTGCCAGCAGTTTGGCAGTTCGATCCTCACCAGCTCAAGGTTGACTAGCCTTCCATCCTTCCGAGGTGGGTAAAATGAGGACCCAGATTGTTGGGGGTAAAAGGCTGACTCTGTAAACCGCTTAGAGAGGGCTGTGAAGCTCTATGAAGCAGTATATAAGTCTAAATGCTAGTGCTAGTGCTATTTTCCCAGACTGCAAATATGCATTTTGAATATACACATGGCTCTGCATACTTCTCCAGTAATCAATTTTCATGGATTTTTTTTTTTAGTTCCAATAGACATAATCAACCAGGTAATTCCGCAGGGCTTTTGTGAGACAGGAGCCCCTTCCCCATGGCCCGTCAAGTGTCAATAAGGATGCTCACTAAGCAAACCACTGAAAAGGAGGAACCTGTCTTGACCACTTGAAGTGACTTGGGGAAGGCATGCACTGCAGGGCTGCTTGTTTCAATCACATTTGGATGATTTGGAGAAGAGGATTTGGTTGCAAGAATTGAGTTTTTCTAGTCTAGTGGAAAGGACCAGGGGTGACATGATAGCAGTATTCCAATATCTGAGGGGCTGCCGCAAAGAAGAGGGGGCCAACCTATTTTCCAAAGCCAACAAAAACCAAGACAAATGTTAGTACTGCTTTATAAAGCCCTAGTAAGACCACACCTGGAATACTGCAACCAATTTTGGTCACCACACTACAAGAAAGATGTTGAAATTTTGGAAAAAGTTCAGAGAAGAGCAACTAAGATGATTAAAGGCCTGGAGACTAAATCATATGAAAAACGGCTGCAGGATTTGGTTTGACTAATCTAGAGAAAAGAAGAATTAGGGGTGAAATGATAATAGTATTCCAATATATGAGGAACTGCCACAAAGAAGCATGGGTCAAATTATTCTCCAAAGCACCAGAGGGCAGGATAAGAAATAATGGTTGGAAACTGATCAAAGAGAGAAGCAACCTAGAATTAAGGAGAAACGTCCTAACAGTGAGGACAATTAACCAATGGAACAGCTTGCCACCAGAAATCCTTGGCTCTCCATCACTGGAGGTTTTTAAGAAGAGACTAGATAGCCACTTATCTGAAATAGTATAGGTTCTTGTGCTTAAGCAAAAGGGGGCTGAGCTAGAAGACCTCCAAGGTCCTATTCTATTCTATTCTATTCTATTCTATTCTATTCTATTCTATTCTATTCTATTCTATTCTATTCTATTCTATTCTATTCTCTGAAACAACAGATGGAAACTAATCAAGGAGAGAAGCAACCTAGAACTAAGGAGAAATTTCCTGACAGAACAATCAACCTATGGAACAGAAGTTGCCTTCAGAAGTTGTGGGAGCTTCATCACTGGAGGCTTTCAAAAAGAGACTGGACAACCATTTATCTGAAATGGTATAGGGTCTCGTGCTTGAGCAAGGTCCCTTCCAACTCTGCTATTCTGTTAAGAGAGGCACCAGGTTGACTGTGAAGGGGACCCCTCCCCTATTTGTCAGGCAGGAGACTGGTTGCTGCTAAGAGGAAGGGAGCAGGCAAGAGAAGGAGCTTCTCTAGCTTCTCTAGAAAGAGAGAGGAATCAGGGGTGGGAGGTGGCGGTAGTGGAAGGCAGGTGGGCAGGGGATGCTCTGGAGGGAGCAGAGTTATAAAGAGAAGCAGGAGCTCTGGGGGGAGTTCAGGGAGTGGGGAGAGGAGGCCCTCTTCCCACCCACATGTAGGAGTCTACGCTGCAGCAATGAATCATTTTCCCAACCTGGATTCTGTGGGATAATTACAACCTACTCAGGGTCGTTTAGAAAGTTGAAAACAATCTAGAATAAGAAGGCACCAAACAAGAGGCGGAAAAGGATGGGCAATTTCCAGCATTTGCAAGATCGGCACTTTCCGTTCAGGAGCAATCGAGCTCCAGCCTCAGGGTCAGGGAAGCTGCTCTTTCCTTCCCTCCCCAAGACGGGCTGCAACGGGATGTCCTTTGGCCCCCTTCCTGCCCGCCTGCTTCCTTGGCAGAACCGATTTGCCGCGGAAAAACCTCCTGGCTTTCAGCTTCCAGCTTTGTTTGAATTCTTCATCTTCCATTTTCATTCCCTATTTTTGTACCCTTTGCCTGAAGGAAAAATCTCGCAGGTTTTGCCGCTTTCTTCATTTCAGCCTCTTCCCCAACTTCTGGACATTTATCTGTGTCAAAGGATGGAGAAGCCTTCCTGGAGAAGGGGGCTGTTGGGTCACAACGATTAATAAATCTTTTGGTAACATCGCCCAAGGATTTTGGGCTCCCAACTGGTGTTCATTTGGTCAAAGCAAATCTTATAAGTCTTTAGGAGGCTCCAGAAAATGAAAATAGGTCCTGCAGAAACCTGAAATCTGACCTTCATGAGGTAGTGCATAGACTGAGGGGAATCCCCAGGGGCGGATTTAGATTGGAAGAGGCCCTAGGCTATTCCACTTATGAGGCCCTTTCACCAGTGGTGGGATTCAATTTTTTTAACAACAGGTTCTGTGGGCGTGGCTTAGTTGGGGGTGTGGCTTGGCAATCATGTGACTGGGTGGGCGTGGCTAGCTGGTCACGTGACTGTGTAGGCGTGGGTAGCTCGTCATGTGACTGGGTGAGCGTGGCTGTGTGCATAGACTTTTTTCAGGGGGCTGAAAAAAGTCATTTCTGATTGGGCCTCACACTTTTGACCGGTCCTCACACTTATGACCATCTTCACATTTATGCTCGTGCAGCTTTCTTAACAACCATGTCACTCATTTCACAACTGCTTCTCTTCACCATGGTGACAAGATAGGGCAAAAACGTAAAATGTGAGGACAGTCGTAAGTTCGAGGACTGGTCAAAAGTGCGAGGACCAGTCAGGAATAACTTTTTCAGCCATGGAGTAGTCCATATGCACAAAAGGATACAGCAATAGAGAGGGATGAAGGAAGGGAAGGGAAATTAGAGTAGGAGTGAGGGTAAGAGAGGGAGGAAGAGAGGAGGAGAAGGAGAAAGGAAGAGGAAGTAGGGAGAAGAAGAGGGGGAGGAAAAGAAAGCAAGAAGGAAAGAAAAGAGAGAGGTGGTAGGTTTGAGGAGAAAGATTGCTGTACAATAAAAAAGATGAAAGGGAAGAAAGCCAACCCCCCAAAAATATAAAGATATTAAGATAAAGAATGAATTGTTAAACTTTAAAGAATAAAAGAGAACAAATATGAATAAATAGCAATAATTAGAAACACACATACAAACATACAATGTATTTTCTTTGAACAGAGTATTTGGCCGGTTCACAAATTTAACCAGTGTTTAGTCATTTCAATTAAATTTACAATTTCTATATTTCCTTTTTGCCATATTTATTCCTCATCTATTTTTGTAAAAAACCAATATTACCCTTCATCCTCATCGCTAATCTTAATCAAATTCAATTTTTCCCTTCTATTCTATATTATACCCCTTCCCATTGTCATCTATTTTTATATCCATCCTCACATTGGTTAATTATGTAATATTAGTTGTTTAATATAAATTCAACATTTTAATATAAATCAATTAGTTATATAACTACCTTTTTTGTATATTAATCAATATGAACATGAATATTCCAATTATTTCCATGCAATCCAATTTCTTACAAATCCATTAATTATATTTACCAATAATAATAAACCAAATAATTTCCCCCATATATTCCTCCAAACCACAACTTAACCATTTCTGCTTTCAACACAATATACAATTAATAGTATCTCAATTATTACAATTCCCTAGTTAAATAGAGCTTTTTTTCTTTTGTGTTTTAAAATCTCCTCTTTTTCCCTAAATTTCCCGTTGTTTGCACCTACCTTTTTTGGTGAGGAAAAAGAAAAGAATTCTGCCTGCCTAATTTTCCAACCTTGCAGCAACAGCAAAGCAGTTTCATTTTCGTTTCTCAGCATAGCTAGGGGAAAAAAAATCTGCACTCTTTCCAAGCAAGCAAAAGAGCCCTGAGCAAAACAGCTGAGAGCAAATCAGCTGGGGGTCAGGAGCTGATCTAAGCAAGGGCTAATTAGCCTCTGCTGAAGCTCCGGGGGCCAATAAAATTCCAAAAAAAACACCGAACCCTTTGTTAAATGGCTGGCTCCCCCGCCCCTCGCCCACCACTATTGATTGGCAATAAATAGTGGTGCGGAGGGGCGGGGCAAGCCAGCCATTTAACAAAGGGTTCGGCTGCAGCACTGGCTCTAGGGCGGCCCTTTGAAGCCCCGCGGCAAGACTTTGAAGTTTTTTTTTCCTCCAGCCATGGGAGGCAGCAATAGATGGGGAGTGGGCGGGGTAAGTGAAGGGCAGAGAGGGAGGGCGAGCGAAGGTGGGGAAGCTGCTTTCTCCATCCTGCTCTCTTGCATCCGGAGCCCACCTGGATCCCAGGCAGCGGAACTCAGGCTAGGGAAGGGGGGGGCAATGGTGGCTCTTTTACAACCTGTGGCCTTCAACTCCCAGAATTCCTCAGACAGCCAAGCTGCATCAGGAATTCTGGGAGTTGAAGTCCACAGGTTGTAAAAGAGCCACAATTGCCCACCCCTGGCTACGGTAGGCTGGCGCCGCGCAGGTGGGAGGCGAGGGGCGGGCGAGCCAGCAATTTAACAAAGGGCTCGGCCGAACCCCCTAGAAGCCCCAGAATCCCCTCTTGATCTTGAGGCCCTAGGCTGAAGCCTAGTTAGCCTATAGGAAAATCCGGCCCTGGGAATCCCCCTTCTTATGGGTCAGCTGGAAGAAGGGTAGCCGAACCAAGCAGAGGGAGAGTTGGTCTAAGCTAGGGGACTCCAATTTTAGCAACTTCAAGACTTGTGGACTTCAACCCAGTGGTGAAATGTAAAATTTGTTACTACCGGTTCTGTGGGTGTGGCTTGGTGAGGGGTGTAATGTGACTGGGTGGGCGTGGCCATTTTTTTTTTTTACTTTTAAAACCATTTTTTCTACACCACCTTCGATTGAAGAGGGTGTAAAAAAAATGCTTTTAAAAGCCTCTGACGATCAGGCAACTCAGCTGGGATCGCCAGAGGCTTTTAAAGGCATTTTTTTTCCTACAACCTCTTTGGCCGAAGAGGTTGTAGAAAAAATGCTTTTAGAAGCCTCTGATAATCCCAGCTCAGCCGCGTGATCATCAGAGGCTTTTTTTTTTAACTTTTAAAAGCATTTTTTTGGCCGAAGAGGTTGTAGAAAAAATGCTTTTAAAAGTAAAAAAAAAAAAAAGCCTCTGATGATTGCACAGCTCAGCTGGGCATGTGGGGGGGCGGGGCGCAGGGATTTTTGCTACCAGTTCTCCGAACCACCCTCCGCCATCGCTACCGGATCGGGAGCATTTCACCCCTGCTTCAACCCCCAGAATTCCCCAGCCAGCTGGCTGGGGAATTCTGGGAGTTGAAGTCCACAAGTCTTAATGTTGCCAGGTTTGAGGACCTCTGGTCTTTAGCCCACTGCATTCCCTGGTTACCTTTGACCTCTCTTCTGCATGTTTCCAGAAGGAAGGTTTGGGTGAGGACATAGGTGGAGGTGCTGTTATCTGAAAACGAGCCCTTGTCCAATGGAAGACCCTCTCCCCAGTCCAGATCCAACAGCCCCCATTGATTGATCCTTTTGGAGGGGACTTAAGGCCTGGCTCTTTCCACAAGCACAGGGATAGGTGAGGTCGGAGTGAAATGAGAATGTCGGCTACCTCTGGGAAGTCTGGTTGTGGCATTTTCCTCAAAGGGGGGGGGGCTGGAGAGTTGATTTTATTGTTTTTGTTTTGTATATATGGGTTCATTGGTTGAAAGCCACCCAGAGCATATCTGAAGAAGTTTTAAATAAATAAATAAAATGAGGTTTCCAAAGAGAAGCTGGAGGGTTGGTTGGAGATGCCCAGAATTTTGATCCAGTGTATTGGCCAGGAGTTTCCCTTTAGTTCTCCCAGAGGTGGGTGGCAGGAAGGAGGGGTTCTAGGCCCTTCAACATCCCACCTGAAACCTCCTTCTGGTGAGGGGTCCGTTAAGAATCACTTTGTCTGAGCCAATATAAAATGCTAAACCCTAAAGATGGGTAACAACCAATTGCTGCGTTTCTGTGAGATGTATTTGTGCCCAGATACAGAAACCAGTCCAGCACTAATCCAATGGCCTGATTAACATACCTAAATCAATAACTGAGTTCCAATAAGACACCAAAGCACAAATATCGAACTCGGTTGTAGCCTAGCTTAGCATTTATGCAAATCCAGGTCTTGCATGGAATTTCAAAACAGGCGCAAATCCAGCTCAAAGAAATTTCTCATCCTTGCAGAAATAAATTATGCATGTTGCATCCCATGTCCTGTTAATAATACTAATACTATCACTGCAACTACAACAGCTATCTCTGTCCTTGAGGGACCCTTGGAGGCTAAAGCTGGCCCAGAATGCAGTGTGCAGGTTGTGTCACATTAATGTTCATGTCCCCAGTGCTTCACGAACCATGCTGGTTGGCAGAAGTCCACAAGACTTAAAGTTGCCAGGTTTGGAGACCCCTGGCCTAAGCCCACTGCGTCCCTTGGAGTTTTCTGGCCTCTCTTTTGCATAGGATTCAAGGCAGTGGTGGAATTCAAATTTTTTTTACTACCGGTTCTGTGGGTGTGGCTTGGTGGGTGTGGCAGGGGAAGGATGCTGCAAAATCCCCATTCCCACCCCACTCCTGGGGGAAGGATATTGCAAAATCCTCATTCCCAACCCACTCTGGGGCCAGCCAGAGGTGGTATTTGCTGGTTCTCTGAACTACTCAAAATTTCTGCTACCAGTTCTCCAGAACCTGATGAATATGACTTCTGCAATAGAGTAGTAAATGTCTGGAACACTCTACCTGATCCTGTTGTTCGTCTCTCTAACCCCCATACCTTTTACCTTAAACTGTCTACCGTGGACCTTTCATGTTTCTTCAGAGGTCCCTAAGGGGGTGAGCATAAGCGCACCAGTGTGCCCACTGTCCCTGTCCTACTGCCCCCATTTATATGTAATCATTCTATGCGCTTATGGCTATGTTTTGCCTATTTATATCCTTTTATTTGTGCCAAATTTTTTTCATGTGTCCATGTCTATGTCTATGTTGTTACTTGTTTCCTTGTAATTGTTGAAAATCAATCAATCAATCAATCAATAGCACCCCTGATTCAAGGTACAGGTAGCTCCAATTTAAGTTCATTTAATGCCTGTTCAAATTTACAACGACACTGAAAAAAGTGACTTATGGCCATTTTTCACACTTAACTATTTTAGCATCCCCACGGTCACATGATCAAAATTCAGACACTTGGCAAGTGACTCATATTTATGATGGTCGCAGTGTCCTGGGGCCACGCAATCCCCTTTTGCAACCTTCTGAGAAGCAAAGTCAATGGGGAAGCCAGATTCATTTAACAACCGTTTTACTAACTTAACAGCTGCACTGATTCACTTAACAATGGTGGAAAGAAAAAGTTACAAAATGGAGCAAAACTTACTTAACAAATGTTTCACTTAGGAACAGAAATTTTGGGCTCCTATGTGGTCGTAAGTTGGGGACTTTTTTTTCCACCTGTAAAGAGGGCCTGGTTACTTAAGGAACCCCCTGTCTGGTGAGCTCAGCTAGCATGTGCCCACTCCAGCTCCCATCAGGGATGCAGGATCATCCTGCAAGACTCAAGAGGCATCCTTCACAGGCAGAGTTCCTGTCCTGTGGAACAATACTCGCCTACAGGAAATTCCTATTGTTTATCTCCTGTCAATTGTCTATTTTTCTTTTTGTGTATGTTTGCTTTTAATTATTTTACCTGTAAGCTGCCCAGAATTGCTACAGAGTCAGGCCTTCAAAATGGAATAAATAAACAAGCAGCAAAATTAAACTAAGGTAATTTTAAGGTAATATTTTCTTCTCGTTAATGTCATTTGCTTTTTCTAATCGTTCTATTGCCTTCTGGGAAGTCCTGAATACCTAATGATACCTAATTTTTAACCATTTGTGATGTTCTTATAATAAGGCAATGCTGTAGATGTCATATAATGTGATTATAGCGAAACCTTGGAAAAGGTAGCCTAGGGCACTTTGCTTAGTGAGCTAATTATCAGGGCATGACAATGAAGTGGATTCATCGATGGCTGGGAAATCAAAGTCCGAGAGTGCTCATTCAAGATTTCTCATCCGATGGGAATCACGTACCAAGAGGGTTGCCAGAAGGATCACTTTACAACATTTCTATGGAAGATTTGGAAGGAATGGTTCTCAGCATTGCCAATTGCACAAAATTAGCTGAGATAGCTAATGAATCCTGGTGGAGCAGTGGTTAGAATGCAGTATTGCAGTCTAACTCTGCCCACTGCCTGGAGTTCGATCCTCACCAGCTCAAGGTTGACTCAGCCTTCCATCCTTCCGAGGTCGATAAAATGAGACCCTAGATTGTTGGGGGCAACATGCTGACTTTGTAAACCATTCAGAGAGTGCTGTAAAGCACTATGAAGCGGTATATAAGTCTGAGTGCTATAGCTAATACCTTAAAACCAGAAATTTAATTGAAAACAATATAGTTACAGAAGATTCAAGGAGTTGACTAAGAGTAATGGAATAAAATTTATCCAGGTGTAAAATGGACTATTGGCATGGTAATAGGCCTTGTGAAAAAAATATTGAAATAGTTTATTATACAATGAGTGTCAATTATGTGATCTGACTGCAAAATAGGATTTCTCAATTTTTAGATTTCATCAGCAAAAGTATCATTTTGTGGGTACCACTGTGGGTAACTCTGGGAGACAGCCTTGAGAGAGATATGTCTGGAATATGCTTCTGTATTTGGCTGCCGTGCTGTTTCATTGGTTCAGTGGAGACATGATAGCAGTCTTCCAATATTTGAGGGGCTGCCATAGAGAGGAGGAAGGGGGTCAAGCTATTTTCCAAAGCACCCGAAGGCCAGACAAGGAATAATGGATGGAAACTGAACAAGGAGAGATTCAACCTGGAAATAAGGAGGAATTTTCTGACAGTAACAACAATCAACATATGGAACAGAAGTTGCCATTCGGAAGTTGTGGGAGCTTCATTACTGGAGGCTTTCAAGAAGAGACTGGATTGCCATCTGTCAGAAATGGCGTAGGGTCTCCTGCTTGGGCAGGGGGCTGGACTAGATGACCTCTAGATGAATTCTGGGAGTTGAAGTCCACAAGTCTTAAAGTTGCCAAGGTTGGAGACCTGCATCTACAGACCTGTCCTCCATTCTGCAAGCCTTTCTTGCTCTGCCCACACAGAACGGTTATAGAGATCTTTTTTGGGGGGAACCGTAGCAAATACGAATTTTGCCTTTTCCTGGTAGTCATCGTAAAGTTTCCCTTGAAAACACACCAAAATATCTAAGGTTATATATGCGAAGAAGAAATGGAGGGTTTTTCCTTTGATGCCATTCAAATCAATAACAAAGACTGAATGATATCCCAAATTTGAGAACTTCATGGAGTTTTTTTCTCAGATCTCTACTTCTAGCCATTACATCAATAACTTTGATTAGAGGAACAACTTCCCAAATCTTGAAAGTAATCATAAAAGCCTCACCAGGTGGCAGGGAGATCTTCCTCAAGGGAGGGGCAAAGAACACAAGGAGAAGTGAAACCATGTGTCCTATCAGGGCAGAGGTGGGTTTCAGCAGGTTCTGACCAGTTCTGGAGAACCAGTAGTGGAAACTATGAGTAGTTCAGAGAACTGGTAGTAAAAATTCTGATTAGCCCTGCCCCCATCTATTCTCTACCTCCCAAATTCCAGCTGATCGGGAGGAAATGGGGATTTTGCAGTAACCTTCCCCTGGAATGGGGAGGGAATGGAGATTTTACAACAGGGGTCCCTAAACTTGAGAACTTTAAGGCTTGTGGAGTTCAATTCCCAGAATTCCCCAGCCAGCATGCTGGCTGGGGAATTTTGGGAGTTGAAGTCCACAAGCCTTAAAATTCCCAAGTTTGGAGACCCCTCTTTTACAGTATCCTTCCCCTGCCACACCCACCAAGCCACACCCACCAAGCCACGCCCACAGAACCAGTAGTAAAAGTTTTTGAAACCCACCACTGTATCAGGGTCACCCAAGACATGGAGGTCATCCCAGGTGCCCAGCTAAAGTGAGCAGCACCTGCAGGGGGCAGCAGAAATAGGGGAAGATGCTGGAGCACAGGGTCATTTGAGCAGCAATAGCAAGGGCATCATTTCAGGTGAAGGCAATTATAAACTACTACTGTATTTTTATTAACTAAGAACACTATGGATAGAAGAGACAAAGGGATTGACTGGAAAGAGGGCAGAGAAGAGCAACTAAGATGCAGGGACCTGAAGGCTAAAACATACCAAAAATTGGCTGCAGAATTCGGTACGGTTAGTCTAGAGAAAAGAAGGACATAATATTAGCGTTCCAATATTTGTGGGGCTGCCACAAAGAAGAGGGAGTCAAGCTATTCTCCAAAGCACCGGAAGGCAAGACAGGAAAAAGGGATGGAAACTAATCAAGGAGAGAAGCAACCTGGAATTAAAGAGAAACTTCCAGACAGTGCGTACAATCAAGCAGTGGAATGGCTTGCTTTCAGAAGTTGTGGTGCTGCATCCCTGGAAGCTTTTAAGAAGTGCTGGCAGTGTTCCAATATTTGAGGGCCCACTTGTCTGGAATGATATAGGGCAGGGATGGCTAACCTTTTTGCCATCGTGTGCCAAAAGCTGGGGGAATGCGGGGTGGTCGCGTGCATGCGTGCCCACACCCATAATTCTATGCGCCCTGCCCCCCCCATGCATGTGTGAGCGACCTCCCCATGCTCCCCCCACTTTTGGCATGTGATGTCACAGTGGGCCTGGTAGGCCCGTTTTTTGCCCTCCCCAGGCTCCAGAGGCTCTCTAGGAGCCTGGGGAGGGCAAAAACAGCCTTCCCCACCTCTCCAGAGGCCGGAAACAGCTCGTTTGCCGACTTCTCTTGTTCCCAGAAAGCCCGTAAATCAGCTGGCTAGCGCATGCATGCGTGCTGGAGCTGAGCTAGGGCAACGCTCACGTGCCCAACAACATGGCTCCGCGTGCCACAGGTGGCACGCGTGTCATAGGTTCACCATCATGGATATAAGGTGTATTGCTTGAACAGGGGGTTGGACGAGAAGACCTCCAAGGTCCCTTCCAACTCTGTTATTCTGTTCTGTTCTGAGCATGTAATGCTGGAGGATGGTCCCGTCAACCCAGGTGGCATTCAACATGCTACTGAGGAAAAGCTGGGGACCTTTGGGAGCCCCATCGGTGTTTATGGTGGCTACGATGTGGCCAGATTAAAGCCTTTGGGAGGTCCAGATGCAGATGTTGCAAGGCAGAAAAAGAAAAGCCAAAGCTGCAAAGGCAGAGCTAGCTGGGAACACAGAAGAGGAGAAGCAGGAAGTGGGGAAAAGCTCAACACCCTGAAAGATGAAATCAAACAGCCACACACTGACAGGCACCAGTGAATGGAAACGGAGTAGAATTTGACACTGGCCGTCAGAAGAGAGTTCTGGTTGCTACTCGGGACACCGCAAGGAAAGGAGGGACAGGAGGGCTGCTTTCATAGGAAGGAGAGAGCAAAGGAAGGGCAGTCGCGGATCAAATGACATCGATTAGACTTCGTGGACAACCCGTCAACATGTCGATCATCCACGTTTATGCTCTAACCACTCAGGCGGAAGAGGAGGAGGTTGATGATTTTGACGGTCAAGTTCAAGCTGAAATAAGATGCAAGCGAGATAACGGAATACCAGAGTTGGAAGGGACCCTGGAGGTCATCTAGTCCAACCCCTGCTCAAGCAAGAGATCCTATACCATTGCAGACAAATATTGGAACACTGCTATCACGTCACCCCTGGTCCTTCTTTTCACTGGACCAGACAAACCCAATTCTCTAGCCCAGATGTACTGCTTTTGGCTGAAGACCGAAATGACAACGGTGGAAAGAGGACAATGTAGCTGGACTGTGTGGCCCAAGAAACAGGCAGAAAGCGGAGAAAGGACCCAACAGTTTCTGCCAAGCCAAGAATTTCTGCATTGCTAACAACCCAAAGGATGCCCTCCGACCCGGAGATCACCAGGCTGAGCACCCAGAAATGGCATCAAAAAGCTCAGTTGTAACAGCAAAGAGATGGGGGGTGGAGGGGCTCACTGGGGAAGAGTTGCTGGTGTGCAGGTTCCAAGTCAGCCAAAGCAGAAGAACAAAGGCTCCCTCCCCAATTCCCACGATAGGATCTTGAACCCTCCATTTTTAGATCAACGAGAATCGCTTTAACGTCCTGAACCTCATAGATACAGTTCCCTAACTCTGTCTTTAACCCAGATTTCTATTTAAGCCGGGACTCCTTCTTACTTAGGGACTGCCTATTACTAAAAAAGGTGGATGGCCTTGTCCTTCCTCGGGCTGACAAACTGCTGAAAACAGGCTGCATATTTAAAAAGTGCGGCTTCCCTGTTCCTGAAAGTCTTCCGTAGCTTCAGTGCTTCGTCAGCTCAAGGAAAGAGAAAACTATCTGCCATGGTTAGTCATTGGCAGTGCATTTGTATCTCGGGCTTCTCCTTCATCCGGACATTTTTAACCTGGGATGGACTATAGAGAACCAGACGAACTGTGGACACAATCAAAAAGGTGGTTAAAGATGAAACTGTGAAACTGCCAAAGACCAAGAAACAGAAGAAAGAAAACTGGATGGCAGACCAGAGGAGGAACATTGTCAGGAGGAGAAGCCAAAGCCCAGAATGACAAAGAACTCAGGAAGGAACTTAAAAAAGACTTTCATAATGCATCAACAGAAGGATAGCATCAAGATCATGAGCCATGATAATATCACTTTATATTGCACTAGTGAGGCCACACTTGAACTCATGGAGGGAAGTAAGCAGTGGGGCACCACAAGGTTCCGTCTTAGGACCAGGACTCTTCAATATCTTCATAAACGACTTAGAGGAGGGAATAGAAGGGGAACTTACCAAATATGTGGATGATACTAAACTGGCAGGAATAGTCAACACCCTAGAAGTTAAGCTCAAGATCCAGATGGATCTTGCCAGACTTGAACACTGGGCCCTATCTAACAAAATGAAATTCAATGTAGAGAAAAGTAAAGTCTTATACTTAGGCAAGAAAAACCAAAAGTACAGATATAGACTGGGTAAAACCAGGCTTAATAGCAGTAACAGTGAGAGGGATCTTGGACAACCAGTTAAATATGAGCCAGCAGTGTGTGGCAGCAGCCAAAAAAGCCAATGGAATCCTAAACTACATTAACAGAGGGATACAATCAATATTAAATGAGGTACTAATACCACTCTATAAAGCCTAGAATACTGCATCCAGTTTGGGTCACCACACTATAAAAAAGAGGTTGAGACTCTAGAAAGAGTGCAGAGAAGAGCAATCAAGATGATTAGGGGATTGGAGGCTAAAACATATGATGAACGGTTACAGGAACCGGGCCTGGCTAGTCTAGTGAAGAGAAGGACCAGGGGAGACATGATAGCAGTCTTCCAGTATTTGAGGGGCTGCCCCAGAGAGGAGGGGGACAAACAATTTTCCAAGTCACCTGAAGGTCAGACAAAGAATAATGGATGGAAATTGACCAAAGAGAGATTCAACCTGGAAATAAGAAGGAATTTTCTGATAGTGAGAGCAATCAACCAATGGAATAGAAGTTGCTTTCAGAAGTTGTGCGAACTTCATCCCTGGAGGCTTTCAAGAAGAGACTGGACTGCCATCTGTCAGAAATGGTGTATGGTCTCCTGCTTAGGTGGGGGGGTTGGACTAGATGACCTATAAGATCCCTTCCAATTCTGTTAATCTGTTACTACACCCAGTTCTGGTTGACACGCTATATCCAGAGAAAGTGTGCAGAGAAAAGCAACAAAGATCAGGAGATTGGAGGTTAAATAGCGTGATGAATGGTTGAGGGGGGCAGGTATGTTTAGCCTATGGAAGAGAAGGCTTAGGGGGGACATGATAGCTGCCTGCCAGTACTTGAGGGGCTGTCACAGAGAAGACGGGGTTCAAAGCACCTGAGAGCAGGACTAAGAAGTAATGGGAGGAAGGTGTTAAAGAGAGAGCCATTCCTGACAGTGAGGACAATTAATCACTGGAATAGCTTGCCTCCCAGTTGTGAGTTGTGAGTTCTATACAGTTTCCTGCCTTGGGCATGGTGGGGTTGGACTACAAGAGTTCTGAGGTCCAACCCCAGCCCTATCCTTCTCTGTTCTAATGACAATAAAAACAGCATCAGTTCCATTGTAACTTTGAAAGATCGCTCAGTGAATGGTTGTAAGACAAGGACTCTCTGTACCGAAGAACAATTTGACGATATCAAAAATAAGCATCAAACTTTCCTTCATGGTTGCTACCACGAGGTATGATCTTGCGAAATCAGTGAAGGATGTTGGGGTTCTGTTTAATGAAAAACGCTACCTGCAGCTCTCTTTTGCGCTGTCTCCCCCCCCTCCTTTTGCTACATCTATGTTTACTAGCAGCTTATGATCGCATTCAATGCACTGGAGAATTTGCTATCAAGAGGTGGAGACGCTTCTGGCTCTCTTGTGGGGAGAGCAGAAGTGCCCACCTGGCTCAGCTTCACAGAGGATGCAGCTACCAGCTGTTAGCTCTTCCTACCTTCCTCCCCCCCCCAATCCCTGCACCACCGGAGGGAGAGAGGAAATGCTCCCAATGAAAGTATCACAAGGCGGAGGCTGTTTCAGGGGGAAAAGGGGAGGCGGACCCTCAAGTGAAATGGGAGGGGGGAGGGTTTGAGGGAAGCAGAAGGATCTTTGTGGAGCCTTTCTGGAGACCCGCCAGAATCCGCAGGGACCGAGAAGCCTCCACGGCAAAAACGGTGCTGCCCAGATTCCTTGTTCTCCTTCCCCCGAGGGGCTCCAAGGGAAGATCTGAACATCAAAAATTGAACAGCCTCGTCTCCTTCTCCCAGCAGCATGGAAGGCTCCTTCCCATTTCATAAGGGGGCAGAGTTTGCCTGGGAAGAGAAATCCTTCTTCCAGATTGGGCAGGTCTCAGTGGAAAGCAAGGCAGAGCTGCCCCAGGACTGAGGGTCTCTGAGAGAGAAGAGGAAATGGCCCCAAGACATGAGCTGGGGTGCATGTCCCTGGTTGCTCTGCAGAGCCTTTGCCCACCCGAAAGCAGAAGGAAGCAAGCAGGCATGCAGTCCCTTGCAAGCAAATCAAGAGCCTTGGTAGCGCAGCAGACTAAAGTGCTGTTAAGTAACACCAGCTGCCTGCAATTACTGCAAGTTCAAATCTCACCAGGCTCAAGGTTGACTCAGCCTTCCATCCTTTCGAGGTAGGTAAAATGAGGACCCAGATTGTGGGGGCAATAAGCTGACTTTGTATAAAAAAGAACACTGCTTGGGGTGGGGGGCGAAAGCCCTACTAAGCAGGTATATACAAAAGTATGAAGGCTATTGCTTAACGCATTGTAAGCCGCCCTGAGTCTCTGGAAAAGGGCGGCATATAAATCGAACCAATAAATAAAGAAATAAAGAAATAAAGAAGCAACGGATGGAAACTGAAAAAGGAGGTAGCTACCTAGAACTAAAGAGACATTTCCTTATTGTAAGAACAATCAACTAATGGAACAGCTTGCCCCATCAGAATTCATGAGTGCCACATCACTGGAGGCTTTTATGAAAAGACTGGACAGCCACTTGTCTGGAAGAGTATAGGGTCTCCTGCTTGAGTAGGGGGTTGGACTAGAAGACCTCCAAGGTCCTTTCCAACTCTTGTTATTCTGTTAATACTGTTAGTTCTCTGCGCTCCCTCCCCCTACCTCAGTTATTTATTTATTTATTTATTAGTCCAATTTATATGCTGCCCTTCTCCGAGACTCAGGGCAGCTTACAGTGCATTATAGCAATAGCCTGCATACTTTTATGTATATACCTGCTTATTAGTGCTTTCGACAATCCCTAAGTGGTGTTGTTCTATACAAAGTCGGCTTATTGCCCCCACAATCCGGGTCCTCAATTTAACTACCTTGAAAGGATGGAAGGCTGAGTCAACCTTGAGCCTGGTGAGATTTGAACTCACATTAATTGCAGGCAGCTGGCAGCTAAGTGCTAGCACTTAACAGCACTTAGTCTGCTGCACCACCGAGTTGAGATTGTCATCACCCTCTCTCCCCTAGAAATCCTCCTCTTACTGGGTAGCCACTGCCCTAGAAAACAGAAATCAGTTTCAAAACGATCTTGGAAGATTAGGTAAAAGGTTAAAAAAATATGGAATCAAACTAAGCGAAGACAAGACAGGAGAGGAGGGAAGGGAAGGGAAGGGAGGGGAGGGGAGGGGAGGGGAGGGGAGAGGAGAGGAGAGGAGACAAGACAGGAGAGGAGGGAAGGGAGGGGAGGGGAGGGGAGGGGAGGGGAGAGGAGAGGAGAGGAGAGGAGAGGGGAGGGGAGGGGAGGGGAGAGGAGAGGAGAGAAGAGAAGAGAAGAGAAGAGAAGAGAAGAGAAGAGAGAAGAGCAAGAGCAGTTATGAGATCCGTTTTCAAACACTTGCAAAGATATCCCACAAAAAAGATCAAGACCTGTCATCTCATGGTTCCAGACTGCAGGACATGAAATAATGGTTTTAAGCTACAGGAAATGAGCTGAATATTTGGAAAATCTTCTGATCAGCAAGAACAGCAGGATGGTGGAACTTATTACCTAAGTGGCCTCAAGCACCTCTTCCAAACTTGCATTCCATAAGGCAAAACAGCTGCTGGGTAGATCAGCCTGCCAATCTTTGGAAAGGTGACATATAAATGTATTAAACAAACATAGAATATGTTAAATAGAAAAAGAGTCCAAGATGCTTAATGTTGTTCTGGAAATCCCAGAAGAGAGAGATGAAGGATTTGGCTTCATGTTGGTCAGCAAAGGATCATGGGAGCTTATTTTCCCCCTATGTTGCTTCCATAGCCCATAGGGAGCATTTGGCTGCATTCAGCGCAATGCAATTGGAGGTCTTTGCTATAAATCTGGAGAGCACAGCCTCAAAACTGCCCCAAAAAGCCAACACAGTTCTAGGCTGCATTAACAGAGGGATAGACTCAAGATCACGTGAAGTGTTGGTGCTACTTTATAAGGCCTTGGTAAGGCCACACTTGGAATACTGTATCTAGTTTTGGTTGCCACGATGTAAAAAAAAGATGTGGAGACTCTAGAAAGAGTGCAGAGAAGAGCAACAAAGATGATGAGGGGACTGGAGGCTAAAACATATGAAGAACGGTTGCAGGAACTGGGTATGTCTAGTCTGATGAAAAGAAGGGCTAGGGATGACATGTTAGAGGTGTTCCAATATCTCAGGGGCTGCCCCAAAGAAGAGGGAGTCAAGCTATTTTCCAAAACACCTGAGGGCAGGACAAGAAGCAATGGGTGGCAACTAATCAAGGAGAGAAGCAACTTAGAACTAAGGAGGAATTTCCTGACAGTGAGAACAATTAACCAATGGAACAGCTTGTTTCCAGAAGTTGTCAGTTCTCCAACATTGGAAGTTTTAAAGAAGATGTTCGATAACCATTTGTCTGAAATGGTATAGGCCAGGGTTTCCTGCCTGAACAGGGGGTTGGACTAGAAGACCTCCAAGGTCCCTTCCAACTGTGATATTCTATTTTTTAATTGTATTTTAAAAGGTCAAAGGCTAAGATTCCCACCCCATAACCTGGGTTGAGGCCATGGTATTCATTCTCCAATGACAGTCATGAGCATGCAGGGGGCCAAATCACAGCATGCAGGGGACCATGGAAGAGAGCACCCCTTTTCCCATCCTTTTCCTTTCTTTTAGCTGGGTTCCATCGAGCAAAGAGGCAATAGCAGAGCCATGCTTTTGGCCCAACCGGTGGTGGGAAACAAACCCCCACCTCGGCTACTTTGCTTCCCCTTGCTGGGTTGCTAAGCCTCTGCCCCACCCACTTGTCTGCTGCAGAGTGCCAGGGATGCAAATCATCCTAGCTGGCAGGGGTTTGTGGCCCCCTTGTCCCGAGGATGGGGAAGGGACCCTGAGATATTGATCCTTCCTCTCTGGTGGCCTGATTGCAGCATCCATAGCATCATAGAAGAACTTTTAGCAGCCCTGCCAAGATGGCTGAGGCTGGAGGAGAATATGGAATCAGTCTGGTTTGACTTTTCCTGGCGTCTTTCCCCCCCCCTCTCCTCCCCCTCTTCCTGCAGCCACTCAGACTGACAAATGAAGATCGGATTAAATTACCCATCCGTCTTCAGAATCAGTTCAAGGCCAGCTTTGCCTCTTTCCCTTCTAAAGAGCCTTGATGTATGTGAGGCACGTGGGCACCGGCTCTGGCACTGGCCTGCTCTTGTACCTGGTCTTCGGCAGCTGCAGAGGTGGCTGCTACCTGCCTGCCTTCCATGCACTGTGGCTCCCTCAGAGCGTTGAGCATCTCTTAGCCCTCATGGCAGCTTCCCAGCTACAAGGCCCCCTCCCCACTTGGGTAAGGGGTGACCTGGAATGATAGCCAATCATGGGTGTGTGTGTGTGTGATTTCAAGTAGGAATAATTCAGTGACTCCTTGCCTTCCAACCCCTCGCTTTGTTCAGTCAAGGAGCCGAGCTGCACCATAGGATGCAGGGAAAGCCACACTGGGTTAGCAGTAAATACCCAGCCGGTCTTTCCCGAGAGATGGCCTCAACACACACACACACACACACACCTGGGTAAGCAGGAGGCAGAAGAAAGGCTGGCAGGCAGAGCTTCAACCCCAAGCATCATGGCCACCATCTGGATATTTTTGGCCATGTCCCGCAGGCATCCCTGGTAAGTGGAAGATATGTGCTTATCACCCTTGACCCCCAGCTGGCCCCATTCACTGAGCGTAAGAATAGTTTTAAGGAATGGCTGGAGAGGGTCTCACTTAACCGATCCCAATAGTTAGTGGCCAAGAAAACCTCTTCCAAGCTTCACCAAATCTTTACTAAAAGGTTTAACAGATTAACAGGGACCTTGTACTATAGGTCATCTAGTCCAACCCCCACCCAAGCTGGAGACCCTACACCATTTCTGACAGATGGTGGTCCAGTCTCTTCTTGAAAGCCTCCAGTGATGAAGCTCCCACAACTTCTGAAGGCAACTTCTATTCCTTGGGCTGATTGTTCTCACTGTCAGGAAATGTCTCCTTACTTCCACATTGAATCTCTCCTTGTTCAGTTTCCATCCATTACTCCTTCTCTGGCCTTCAGGTGCTTTGGAAAATAGCTTGACCCCCTCCTCTCTGGGGCAGCCCCTCAAATATTGGAAGACTGCTATCCTATCTCCCTGGTTCTTCTCTTCACTAGACTAGCCATGCCCAGTTCCTGCAACTGTTCATCATATGTTTTAGCCTCCGGTCCCCTCATCATCTTGGTTGCTTTTTACTATGAAGCTTTTTACTTTCACCTTGCTTGGAGTACCCCAGGATGCCCATATCAGCCTTCGGTCAGGCTAAAGCAGGTGGGGCAGCTCTCCTGTGAGAATCACCTGGGCCAACACTTCAGATGGGAGCATGGCAAAGCAGGATGGCCACAGGCGCATCAGACAGATGGAGGTCACCTTTCCTTTTCTCCACCCCACTGCCCCAAATCCCAAATCTAATGTCTCCCTCATCTTCCTTCCTGCAGGTTTTGCTTGCAGCAAAAGCAGCCCTGAATGTCACTCTGTGGCGTAATCCCAGGTGAAGCATCTTTTCCCTTTAAGGGGAGCCAGAGGACGGCTGGCCTCAGGGAGTCCCTCTCGCAGTGAGCCTGAAATGGTTTATAATCTGGAAAAGGTTTGGACCTTGGGTCTTAATGCTTCATCCTTAACATCTACACTGTATGGTTATTTGCAATTTCCTAAAAAAGAAAAAGGAGTTGCTTCAAATAAAGTGGGTAATTATTTAACGTAGGGCAAAATTTATCCTCGCAGCTGTTAGCATGTATCTCAAAGGATGTCTTTTGTTAATGTATTCTAGGATTATAATTTAGTAAAATGTGTTTTAATTTCAAATTTAATTTCTAAAATTCTCCGGATGTACTATGTATATCTTTCCAATGCTTTTGAGTGTCCACCATATGTGGGAAAAGTACTCCTTCTCAGGGCCGGATTTAGATTGGAAGAGGCCTGAGGCCCTTTCACCAGTGGTGGGATTCAATTTTTTAACAACAGGTTCTGTGGGCGTGGCTTAGTTGGGGGTGTGGCTTGGCAATCATGTGACTGGGTGGGCGTGGCTAGCTGGTCACGTGACTGTGTAGGCGTGGGTAGCTCGTCATGTGACCGGGTGGGCGTGGCTGTGTGCATAGACTTTTTTCAGAGGGCTGAAAAAAGTCATTTCTGACTGGGCCTCACACTTTTGACCGGTCCTCACACTTATGACCATCCTCACATTTATGCCCGTGCAGCTTTCTTAACAACCATGTCACTCATTTCACAACTGCTTCTCTTCACCATGGTGACAAGATAGGGCAAAAACGTAAAATGTGAGGACAGTCGTAAGTTCGAGGACTGGTCAAAAGTGCGAGGCCCAGTCAAAAATAACTTTTTCAGCCCTCTGAGTAGTCCATATGCACAAAAGGACTACCCAGAGGGCTGAAAAAAGTCATTTCTGACTGGGCCTCACACTTTTGACCGGTCCTCACACTTATGACCATCCTCACATTTATGCCCGTGCAGCTTTCTTAACAACCATGTCACTCATTTCACAACTGCTTCTCTTCACCATGGTGACAACATAGGGCAAAAATGTAAAATGTGAGGACAGTCGTAAGTTCGAGGACTGGTCAAAAGTGCGAGGACCAGTCAGAAATAACTTTTTCAGCCCTCTGAGTAGTCCATATGCACAAAAGGATACAGCAATAGAGAGGGATGAAGGAAGGGAAGGGAAATTAGAGTAGGAGAGAGAGGGAGGAAGAAAGGAGGAGAAGGAGAAAGGAAGAGGAAGTAGGGAGGAGAAGAAGAGGGGGAGGAAGAGAAAGTAAGAAGGAAAGAAAAGAGAGAGGTGGTAGGTTTGAGGAGAAAGATTGCTGTACAATAAAAAAGATGAAAGGGAAGAAAGCCAACCCCCCAAAAATATAAAGATATTAAGATAAAGAATGAATTGTTAAACTTTAAAGAATAAAAGAGAACAAATATGAATAAATAGCAATAATTAGAAACACACATACAAACATACAATGTATTTTCTTTGAACAGAGTATTTGGCCGGTTCACAAATTTAACCAGTGTTTAGTCATTTCAATTAAATTTACAATTTCTATATTTCCTTTTTGCCATATTTATTCCTCATCTTTTTTTTGTAAAAAACCAATATTACCCTCATCCTCATCTCTAATCTTAATCAAATTCAATTTTTCCCTTCTATTATATATTATACCCCTTCCCATTGTCATCTATTCTTATATCCATCCTCACATTGGTTAATTATGTAATACAGTTGTTTAATACAAATTCAACATTTTAATATAAATGAATTAGTTATATAACTATCTTTTTTGTATATTAATCAATATGAACATGAATATTCCAATTATTTCCATGCCATCCAATTTCTTACAAATCAATTAAATATATTTACCAATAATAATAAACCAAATAATTTCCCCCATATATTCCTCCAAACCACAACTTAACCATTTCTGCTTTCAACACAATATACAACTAATAGTATCTCAATTATTACAATTCCCTAGTTAAATAGAGCTTTTTTTCTTTTGTGTTTTAAAATCTCCTCTTTTTCCCTAAATTTCCTGTTGTTTGCACCTACCTTTTTTGGTGAGGAAAAAGAAATCTGCCTGCCTAATTTTCCAACGTGCAAAGCCAACAGCCTGCTTTACTTTCTCTTTCGTTTTTCAGTATAGCTAGGGGGGAAAAAATTAGCACTCTTTGCAAGCAAGGAGCAGATCCGTGAGCAAAACAGCTGAGAGCAAATCAGCTGGGGGTCGGGAGCCGATCTAAGCAAGGGCTAATTAGCCTCTGCTGAAGCTCCGGGGGCCAATAAAATTCCAAAAAAAACACCGAACCCTTTGTTAAATTGCTGGCTCCCCCGCCCCTCGCCTACCACTATTGATTGGCAATAAATAGTGGTGCGGAGGGGCGGGGCAAGCCAGCAATTTAACAAAGGGTTCGGCTGCAGCACTGGCTCTAGGGCAGCCCTTTGAAGCCCCGCGGCAAGACTTTGAAGTTTTTTTTCCCTCCAGCCATGGGAGGCAGCAATAGATGGGGAGTGGGCGGGGTAAGCGAAGGGCAGAGAGGGAGGGCGAGCGAAGGTGGGGAAGCTGCTTCCTCCATCCTGCTCTCTTGCATCCGGAGCCCACCTGGATCCCAGGCAGCGGAACTCAGGCTAGGGAAGGGGGGGGGCAATGGTGGCTCTTTTACAACCTGTGGCCTTCAACTCCCAGAATTCCTCAGACAGCCAAGCTGCATCAGGAATTCTGGGAGTTGAAGTCCACAGGTTGTAAAAGAGCCACAATTGCCCACCCCTGGCTACGGTAGGCTGGCGCCGCGCAGGTGGGAGGCGAGGGGCAGGCGAGCCAGCAATTTAACAAAGGGCTCGGCCGAACCCCCTAGAAGCCCCAGAATCCCCTCTTGATCTTGAGGCCCTAGGCTGAAGCCTAGTTAGCCTATAGGAAAATCCGGCCCCGCTCCTTCTATTTCACGGCATTTTCAAAATTTGTGACTGTATGATTGTCTACCTTGGAAATTATTGACAGAATTGTGTGCAATCTGTAAAAGAAGTCTGATATCAGTTTACAGAAGCTAAGAGGAAAGTCCCAACACCAGCTGCAGAAACAACCCAATTCTCAAAAAAGGCTCTTCTGACCACCAGTTGGGACCCCTCTTCAGTCTTGTCTCACAGGGACTCGAACCAAGATGCTAGTTTCCTATGAGGCCTGATCTGAGGGTGCTTAGGCAATTTTGAATGTTGTAAAGTATCATTTTAGGAATAGGTTGCTGAAAAAAGGTTGATCGAAAGGAGCTGAAGATTAAACCCTCATGGCTTTTGTCCAAGAGGCACATGCTTGGTCATGGAATTAGGGGTGGGACAGCGGAGTGGGTGGGCAGGCGCAGAATGCCAGGCTGATGAGCCTGGTGCATCTTATATTCTACTTAGGTTGAATAAGGCACTTTTTTCCTCAACATGTCCAGAACCCTTTTATTGAGGAGCCTCTCGAGTGGTTGGAATGCAGTACTGCAGGCTACTTCTGCTGACTGCCGGCTACCAGCAGTTTGGCAGTTCGATTCTCACCAGGCTCAAGGTTGACTCAGCCTTCCATCCTTCTGAGGTGGGTAAAAGGAGGACCCAGATTGTTTGGGAACAATATGCTGACTCTGTAAACCCCTTAGAGAGGATTGTAAAGCACTGTGAAGCGGTCTAGAAGTCTAAGTGCAGTTCTGGCCTCTTGTCTTCTCCTCCAATATCTTTGGCCTGAGAGAAAGCAGGAGGAACCAGCAACCTTCAACATTTGCAGTCCTTTTCCTACAGTGAACAGTCAGTGTGGCTTCTCTTTATGGAATAAAGAGGAGTGAAATTGCAGATCCATGCAAACATCATCCTCTATATCTGGATAGCAGTCAACTGTCACAGCACAACACACCACAACAAGAATATGTCCCATGCCACACACACCCCTCTGCCCTAGAATTTCTTTGCACATTTCTCAACGTTCATCCCATCCTGTTTCTTCCTACCATTTTCATGCCAATCTTCATGAGTTTTCCATGCAGCCGTCATGGAAATCATTATACCCATCACAGTCATCTTAGGGTAGTGCTGGCTGATCTGTCCTATCAGCAGGAACAAAAGAAAGAAATTAGGTGTTGGGATCTGCCCATCGGGATAAGATCCCACCTCCTACGGTGATATTCAGATGGTAGAACTTCTATCCCTTCTTTTGTTTCTTGAGTCAGAAGCATGGGTAGCTAAAGGGATCAGTTATCAGAGCGAAGGCAGAGATAAAACAATCTTTGCTCGACTGGCATACATTTTGTGGCATGATCTGACAGCAGGAGAGAGTAATGAGGCCCTGCTGTGGACTTGCCTACCATGCAGCAAGCCCCCAAATGTTCCACCTAGGCCATGTTGGCTGGGAAATCCTAGAAGCCGAAACACACATTTAGAAGCTGCCCATGTTGGATCAGGTGGCACCGGTTCCATTTCTCAAGCTTTAGTCAGAAGTCGGCCGTCAGAAGACTTGATCTTAGGGAAAATTATTGAATATGCAGAAGCCGATAGGCTAACAAGAACTTTGAGAGATCAAAAAGAATCCGCATATTTTCAATGTTGGGACCAATGGTATACTTGTCTAAATAATAGAATAAAAAGAGGATAAGGCTAGCGTAGCTTTTATTTCTTATTTGTATATTTGGACTGAAGATAATGTATTGTGTAAGGTTCTCAACGTGATCTATATGTTGTTATATATTTTGTTTGCAAAGAAATAAATTAAAAAATAAATTTAAAAAAAAAGGAGTCGGACTGGTGAAAGGGCCAAAGAAGAGTGTTCATTAGCGTGTGTTCTTGTGGCAGACTCTCCTCATGACCCATGGCACTGACACACCAGAGCATGTCCTCTCTCCTATGGAATGGTGGCCTGGTTCCTTGAGGAGAGAAATGGCAGGACTGTGAGAAGATGGTTCCAAGGAGAAGATCCTCATGAATGAACAGCAGAGGGACGAGGATGTCCTTTGCAAGCACAGCAGTTTAGCTTCCCCTCTCCTGCCAAGAGCCTGTCCAGTGTTGGGACATGGGCCTTCCTTTACCAAGGAAGAAGGAGGCATCACAATGGCCTACTCTGAAACGTTCCTTCTACTGGGATTGCTATTTCCGCTTTGTTTTGCTGCAGTTGCTCTTTTCTGTTGTGGATAGAAAACAGCTCTGAAGACCTAGCAAAATGAAAGGCAGAACTTATCACTCATGTCATAAAGATCTCTATCTTCCTGATCTGCCTGATGGCAGAGAGTATCCCCCACCAGCTATCTTTAATACCTAGAAGACAAAATAGCTTTTGAGTAACAGGGAAATGATAAGCCAGGATAATTGTGCTATTTGCTCACGATGTAGAAAAGGAAAGACCTTCTGGCATCACACGCACGGAGCAGAGGCTTAAAGAGGATATGTAAAAGCTTGGGTTTTAAACATGGTCTTTCTTGCAGCTTGCCCATGTTGGGTATGTTGCCTCCAAAGAAGGTGCTAGCAGAAGTTGGGGTTCATGAAGATCTTGGACCTGGAGTCCCAAAGGATGCCCGTGAAGGCTTTCAGAAAGCAAAGGTTACTTTTCGGCTCCTTGGTTCTTTCTTGGTCTGCAGAAGAAAACTCCCTGGTGCTCCATGGACACTGAGCTGCTTCTCCAGCCTCATGCCATTTCTGTGCTCGCAGCTTTGCAGATGTGAGGGGGATGGAGGTCGCCCTGCACCAGGTTCTTTGTTTCTACCACTGTTTCTTCTGGTACCAGCAGATTTCGGTGTCAGGTCATATCTGTTACAGGATCCATGGATCAGGCCCAATAATGGACATAAGCAAGTCATTCAATCAAATCTCTTTTATTTACAGATTCATCTGTACTTTTCTAACAACATCTGGAAGAAGCACATGGAGTAGTGAGGGGCAACCTTATATACCCATGGGGCGGAGTCTCAGGTAAGGAGTGGTTTGAGAAGGGGGCTGGCTGTGTGTGTGCCTGTGTTAACCCCTGCAGTACTATACCCTTTGCAGGTTCTGGTACAGGTAGGGCATTTACTTGTGACAAATCCCCCTCTAAATGCCTAGCCTGTGAGTATGAGTTGAGTTGTTTGTGGGAAACATAAGGCCTGATGCTTAGTTTGGATACCAGATATGAGTGTTGCTTGCTTAGAAGTGGTTTCGTTAGGATGTCAGCAGTCTGTTCTTCTGTGTCACAGTGGATGGCTTTTATGAATCCGATTTTTGAGAGCTGCCTCACATGCTTGTGTTTTATATCGATGTGCCTGGACCTTTGACCCACCGCATCAGCCATGGATATTTCTATGGCAGCTCTGTTATCTTCATGAATGGTTATCGGGTATGTGGGATCGGTCCAGATACTGGTGAGCAGGTCGTCGAGCCATATGAGATTGTTGGCAGCCTTGAATAGGCATATATACTCCGCCTCAGTGGTCGAGGTGGCTACCAAATTTTGTTTGCCCATGTACCAGTGCACTGGGCTATTGTTTAGGTAGAATACATACTCTGAGGTGCTTTTCCTGCTCTTGGTGTCTCCGGCCCAATCATCATCAGCGTAGCAGGTGAGGACGGGCTCGCTAGATGTGCTTGGCTCTAGGAACAGGCAGGCATCGGCGCTGTACTTTAGGTACCTCAGTACCCTCTTTACAGCATCCCAGTGGTACATGGTGGGTTTACCTACGTGCCTGGACAGTAGATTAACCGATAGGGCGATGTCTGGTCTCGTCCAGTTGGCGATGTACAATAGCGAGCCTATGGTGGACCTGTATAAGGTGTTGTCCTTGAATTCTGGTGACTCGCCATGCATATTCTTTAAAAAGTCCAGTTGCATGGGGGTCTCACACCCTTTGGCATCTGCCATGTTGCACTTGTGCAATAGTTTGTTTATTTTCTCTTTCTGAGACAGCTGGAACCCCTTGGGGGTTTTATCGATCTGCACCCCTAAGTACTTGTTTATTCTTCCTAGATATTTCAATGTGAAGTGTTCGCTCAACCTGTGGGCAAATGCTTCACGTTTGTCCTTGTGCTTGCTGATATATAGAATGTCGTCCACGTAGACCAGGATGTATTCAGGGGATTCTTCTCCTCTTCTGGTGAAGAAACAGTTGTCGGCCGTGGTTGCTGTAAATCCCATCGACTTCAGGACTTCGACTAAGCACTCGTACCAGCGTTTGCCGGATTGTTTCAGTCCATAGAGGCTCTTGTTGAGTAGCCAGGTGTCCCCTTTGTTGGTCTCTTTACTGTGCGGCGCTCTGACGTATATTTCCTTGCCTAGCTTGGCGTGTAAGTAGGCCGTCTGTACATCAAATTGATGTACCTCCAGCCCTAGTACGGAGGCAATCACCAGGGCACTCTTGACGCTTTCTGCCCTCACGGTAGGGGAGTACGTGTCGGTGTAATCTTCCGGGAACCTCTGGGCGAATCCTTGAGCAACTAACTTGGCCTTGTATAGGTTTTTACCCCCCTCTAAGTTTTTGATCTTGAAGATCCACTTGGTACCTATCATGTTTTTGCCTTCTGGGACCTCGGTTGGGGTGAAAACTTCTAGTTCCTTTAGACTGTCCATCTCCTTAGTCATGGCTAAGGACGTAAAGTGCTTATGCTTATGTAAGCACTTTACCAGCAGTGGGGACCCGACCATCGGACCAACCGCCGTGAGAGGGCGGTTTTTGGACCTGATCCCTGGACACTGCTGGGATGTATTGGTTCTATTGCTGCCACCTCACCACAAGAGGGGGCGGACCAGCTGACCTAATCACTGTGAGAGGGTGGTTGGATCGATTTTCCCCCTTGGATTGTGGTCGTTGTGGATTTGGACTGTGTCCTCTGTTGTGAGGGGACAGTGGACTTGGCCCTGTGAATTATGTGTGAGATTCCCCATTTCTCTGTCTTCTCCCCTGTCCTTTTTAAGGACCCTTAGGATATGGTCATGTCTATCCACTATGATCAAACTGTACTCAGCAGCGGAGCTTCTTGGTCTGCGAGACTCCCCCCTCTCGCAGGCTTGGCCCTCCACTCTATCGAGGGCCTACCTCGATGACGGGCTTTGGAACCCCGAGAGGTGGCATGTCGCAAAGAGGGGGTTGCGGGGTTTTTTAAAATTGTCTGTGTCTAATCTTTTAAGGCAGCAGTTCTCAACCTGGGGGTCGCGACCCCTTTGGGGGTCGAACGGCCATTTCACAGGGGTCGCCAAAGCCCTCTCTCCCCCCCCATGCCTTCACTCACCCTCACTCCTCTGTTGGATCGCCGGCCGTTTGCTTACCCCGCCCACTCCCCATCTATTGCTGCCTCCGATGGCTAGAGGAAGAAAAACTGTTTAAATCCTTGCCGCGGGGCTTCAAAGGGCCGCCCTAGAGCCAGTGGTGCAGCCGAACCCTTTGTTAAATTGCTGGCTTGCCCCGCCCCTCCGCACCACTATTTATTGCCAATAAATAGTGGTGGGCGAGGGGTGGGGGAGCCAGCAATTTAACAAAGGGTTCGGTGTTTTTTTTGTAATTTTATTGGCCCCCAGAGCTTCAGCAGAGGCTAATTAGCCCTTGCTTAGATTGGCTCCCGACCCCCAGCTGATTTGCTCTCAGCTGTTTTGCTCAGGGCTCTTTTGCTTTCTTGGAAAGACTGCAGATTTTTTTTCCCCTAGCTATGCTGAGAAACGAAAATGAAACTGCTTTGCTGTTGCTGCAAGGTTGGAAAATTAGGCAGGCAGAATTCTTTTCTTTTTCCTCACCAAAAAAGGTAGGTGCAAAGAACGGGAAATTTAGGGAGAAAGAGGAGATTTTAAAACACAAAAGAAAAAAAGCTCTATTTAACTAGGGAATTGTAATAATTGAGATACTATTAATTGTATATTATGTTGAAAACAGAAATGGTTAAGTTGTGGTTTGGAGGAATATATGGGGGAAATGGTTTATTATTATTGGTAAATATAATTAATTGATTTGTAAGAAATTGGATTGCATGGAAATAATTGGAATAATATACAAAAAAGGTAGTTATATAACTAATTGATTTATATTAAAATGTTGAATTCATATTAAACAACTGTAATATTACATAATTAACCAATGTGAGGATGGATATAAAAATAGATGACAATGGGAAGGGGTATAATATAGAATAGAAGGGAAAAATTGAATTTGATTAAGATTAGAGATGAGGATGAAGGGTAATATTGGTTTTTTACAAAAATAGATGAGGAATAAATATGGCAAAAAGGAAATATAGAAATTGTAAATTTAATTGAAATGACTAAACACTGGTTAAATTTGTGAACCGGCCAAATACTCTGTTCAAAGAAAATACATTGTATGTTTGTATGTGTGTTTCTAATTATTGTTATTTATTCATATTTGTTCTCTTTTATTCTTTAAAGTTTAACAATTCATTCTTTATCTTAATATCTTTATATTTTTGGGGGGTTGGCTTTCTTCCCTTTCATCTTTTTTATTGTACAGCAATCTTTCTCCTCAAACCTACCACCTCTCTCTTTTCTTTCCTTCTTACTTTCTCTTCCTCACCCTCTTCTTCTCCTCCCTACTTCCTCTTCCTTTCTCCTTCTCCTCCTCTCTTCCTCCCTCTCTTACCCTCACTCCTACTCTAATTTCCCTTCCCTTCCTTCATCCCTCTCTATTGCTGTATCCTTTTGTGCATATGGACTACTCAGAGGGCTGAAAAAGTTATTTCTGACTGGTCCTTGCACTTTTGACCAGTCCTCGAACTTACGACTGTCCTCACATTTTACGTTTTTGCCCTATCTTGTCACCATGGTGAAGAGAAGCAGTTGTGAAATGAGTGACATGGTTGTTAAGAATGCTGCACGGGCATAAATGTGAGGATGGTCATAAGTGTGAGGACCAGTCAAAAGTGTCAGAAATGACTTTTTTCAGCCCTCTGAGTAGTCCCTATACACATAGCCATGGCCACCCGGTCACATGACCAGCTAGCCACACCCACCCAGTCACATGACCTCCAAGCCACGCCCACAAAATAAGCCACGCCCACAGAACTGGTAGTAAAAAAATTTAGAACCCACCCCTGGTTGGGGGTCACCACAACATGAGGAACTGTATTAAAGGGTCACGGCATTAGGAAGGTTGAGAACCACTGTTTTAAGGGGTTTGGGGAGGGGGGAGGGGGGTGGTATTGGAATTAGGGTCGTGGGTTTGGGGGATAACCCACCAAGGGGAAGGTCGGGCCCGGCCATGACACGCGGCGGGGCGGGTGGGGGACCCGGGGGTAATGGAGGGGGTCGAGCTTGTTCAGACTGTGTTTTTACCATCTGTACTGTGAGTGGGAGGGGTAGATATGGCGGGAGCAGGGGGCCATATCACGTTAAGGGAGCACGCACCCGCTGTCTCCAAGCAGTAGGGTGCTCTGGCCCCCAAGGCTCCACCTGTTCGCCAGGTTGCACAGATCCTCACGGCCCGGGCCTTCATCTGATGTTGTGCAACGCCAGGTCCGTAGTAAATAAAGCCCCTCTCATCTGTGATCTTGTTCAGGAGGGGGGAGCAGTGGGTATTATTGTTCTGGTGGGTATTATGGAGACCTGGTTGGGCCCGGAGGGAGGGGTCCCTCTGGTAGAAATGTGCCCACCAGGCTTCCACGCATTCCATCAGCCGAGGTCACAGGGGAGGGGCAGGGGAGTAGCGGTTATTATTAGAGAAGGCCTTAGGCTGAGGGAGACCACTGTACCTCAGACAGCTGGTTGTGAGTCCCTCCTTGTGAAGTGGGGCCATGGGGTTCAGATGGGTTTGCTGATCACGTACCTGGCTCCCTGCCACGTGGCAGCAACCCTGCCTGAGCTACTCAACGTTATCGCCGCGGTGGCGGTTGATACCCCCAGACTTATGGTCATGGAGGATTTCAACCTGCCGTCCGTGGGTGAGACGTCTGAGGTGGCTCGGGAGTTCATGGCTTTCATGATGGCCATGGACCTGACCCAGCTAATTCATGACCCTACACACATAGGGGGAAACACACTGGACTTGGTTTTTGTCTCTGGACAGTGGTTGAGTGATCTGGGGATAGGGGATATAGTCATTGAGCCCTTGTCATGGTTGGATCACTCTCTCCTTCGCCTTGACCTTCGAACCGCGGCACCCCGCTGCAGGGAGGCGGAACCGATAAGATGGTACCGCCCCAGGCGCCTGATGGAACCCGACAGGTTCCAGACAGAGCTTGGGCCAATTCCTGAGGTTCTGGCTCACGCCTCGACTGGAGACCTAGTGGCCGCCTGGGATAGGGCGGCCGCTGGGGCTCTGGATCGAGTCGTGCCTTTGCGGCCTCTGACCCGGCGCAGATCTCGCCTGGCTCCTTGGTTTACCGAGGAGCTGAGGGAGATGAAGCGCTGGAAAAGATGCCTAGAGAGTAGTTGGAGGGCCAGTCTTTCTGAATCCGACCGGACACTGGTAAGATCCCATATTAGAACTTACCTAGTGGCGATAAAAGCAGCAAAGTGTATGCATTTTGCTGCTCTTATTGCATCATCAGATAATCGCCCAGCTGCCCTGTTTAGGGTGACCCGCTCCCTGCTCCACCAGGAAGCGCGAGAGGACCCCTTGGAGGGAAGAGCTGAGGATTTTGTTCAGTATCTGCATGACAAAATCACTCAGATTCGGGAAGGTCTGGACTCTGACTGGGTAGATCCAGTGAGAGTGACCGAGGCAGGTCTTGAGACTGTTATCTGGGATGAGTTTGATCCTGTGACCCCAGATGACGTGGACAGGATTCTGGGTAGATTGAACGTGACCACATGTTTGTTGGACCCATGTCCCTCCTGGTTAGTGCTGGCTTCCCGGGAGGTGACGCGAGGCTGGCTCCAGGGGATTATAAATGCTTCATTGGGTGAGGGTGTCTTCCCCGCCGCCCTTAAGGAGGCGGTAGTGAGGCCCCTCCTCAAGAAGCCTTCCCTGGACCCGGCAATATTGGCTAATTATCGTCCAGTCTCCAACCTTCGTTTTGTGGCGAAGGTTGTTGAGAGTGTGGTTGCGGGACAGCTTCCCCAATACCTGGATGAAGCGTTGTATCTGGATCCGTTCCAGTCGGGTTTCAGGCCTGGGTACAGCATGGAAACGGCATTGGTTGCGTTGGCTGATGATCTCTGGAGGGCTCAGGACAGGGGTTGCTCCTCTGTCCTGGTCCTGTTAGATCTCTCAGCGGCTTTTGATACCATCGACCATGGTATCATGCTGCACCGGTTGGAAGAGTTGGGGGTGGGAGGCACCGTTTTACGGTGGTTCTCCTCCTTTCTCTCTGACCGGTTGCAGTCTGTGTTGACGGGGGCAGAGGTCGACCCCGAGGCCCCTCATATGTGGGGTGCCGCAGGGATCAGTCCTCTCACCCCTTTTGTTCAACATTTATGTAAAGCCGCTGGGCGAGATCATCCCTGGTTTTGGGGTGAAGTACCATCAGTACGCGGATGACACCCAGCTGTACATCTCCACCCCGGACCACCCCTTGAAGTGATGTCCCAGTGCCTGGAGGCCGTACGGATCTGGATGGGGAGGAACAGGCTCAGGCTCAACCCATCCAAGACCGAGTGGCTGTGGTTTCCGACGTCCCAATATAGTCAGCTGGTGCCATCGCTGACTATTGGGGGCGAATCATTGGCCCCCACGGATAGGGCTCGCAACTTGGGTGTCCTCCTGGATTCACGGCTGTCTTTAGAAGAGCATGTGACGGCCGTGACCGGGAGGATTTTTCATCAGATTCGCCTGATCCGCCAGTTGCGTCCCTATCTAGATCGGGACTCCCTACACACAGTCACTCATGCCCTCGTTACCTCTCGTCTGGACTATTGCAACACTCTCTACATGGGGCTCCCCTTGAGGTGCACTCGGAGGCTCCAACTGGCGCAGAGTGCGGCCGCGCGGGTGGTGATGGGAGCGACATGGAGTTCCCATGTAACACCTCTCCTGCGCGAGCTGCACTGGCTTCCGGTGGTCTTCCGAGTGCGCTTCAAGGTTTTGGTTATCACCTTTAAAGCGCTCCATGGCTTAGGACCTGGTTATTTACGGGACCGCCTGCTACCACCAATAGCCTCCCACCGGCCAGTACACTCCCATAGAGAGGGGCTCCTCCGGGTGCCGTCGGCCAAACAATGTCGGCTGTCGGCCCCTAGGGGGAGAGCCTTCTCTGTGAGGGCACCTACGATCTGGAATGAGCTCCCCCCGGAGATACGTAGGACCCCGGATCTGCATACCTTCCGCCGTGCGCTTAAGACTTTTCTATTTCATCAAGCCGGCCTGGCCTAAATCTTCCCCCTTTTTAAATGTGGAAATTTTAAATGTGGAAATTTTAAATTTGCCTTATTTATAGGGTCATGGGTAAGGTGTTTTAAATTGGGGAGCCATTTTGGATTTAATTCAGTTTTAAACGTATTTTAATGTTTATATTGTATGTTTTTAATTTTGGCTGTTTACTGCCCCGAGTCCTTCGGGAGAGGGGGCAGTATAAAAATCTAATAAATAAATAAATAAATAAATAAATAAATAAATAAATGGCTGACTCCCACCTTGACCTCTCCTCGTGTGGCAGTCTCAATACCTTCGTAGGAGTTGGGTGTGATGGGGGATGTGTGTATGTGCATTATGTAGTCATCAAGTCTTTTGGGTAACTGGTTTCTGGTTGTCCTAACTGGCCTGTCTGTCGTGTGCTCGTTATCGTGTAGGTACCTGGCTTCCTTTTGTGTCAGTGAGTCTACACTTATCTTGGGGTGGTCTCCTTTCCATTCCTTGACCCTGACCTCCTGGTGTTTGGGTTTGTGTTCTTTCCTTTCTATGCTGTCTAGTGTGCTTTGTTTGTCTTGTTCCCGATTGTCTAGTCTAGCTTCCTGCCTAGGGTGTACATCATTGAGGTGTATCCTGGACCAGTTTACCTGTTCATGAAAAACTGCCATCCTAGATACTACGAACTTGTTGTTATTGTCTACAAATCTGAACCCTTTGGTGCCTGGTTCATACCCCATAAACCTCAATCTTCTAGATATTTTGTCCCCCTTCCTGCGCAACTGCTTTGGTATGTGCACATCAGCAGTGACCCCAAACACGTGCAGATGCGCTATTTGTGGTTTCTTATTATACATGAGTTTGTACGGTGTCTTATCTATTACACTAGACCAGGTTCTATTCAGCGTGTAGTTAGAGTAGACTAAGGCCTCAGACCAAAAGTGTTGGCCAATCCCTGCATCCTCTAGTGCGCACCTGATCATGGTCTGCAGGGTGGAGTTTCGTCGTTCTATGACACCGTTCTGGAAGGCTGAAAACGGAGAAGACGTAAAGTGAAGCACGCCCTTGGATTTGAGCCAATGGGAGAAGTCTCTCGAAAGGAATTTGGACCCTCTATCTGTCATGATTTGTTTAATCTGTGTGTTGTTTTGAGTTTCTACCCTTTTGTAGAACTCCTTAAATTTTTGGAAAGCTTCGCACTTTTGCCTTAGTGTATAGACAAAGCCGTAGCGACTATAGTCATCTACGATGGTGAGGAAGTATCTCTTTTTGTATTTGATGGATGGCCTTAGGGGCCCCACCAAGTCCATGTGTACTAAGTTGAAAACTTGGCTGGTGGCGCGGGAGGATTTCTTTGGTCTGGGTTTGACCTTTAACTTTGAATATTTGCACACCGAGCACTCAAGGTAGTTTTCGCAATTCTTTATTTTGATACCTTCGGTACAATTGGTCATTTTTTGGATCACAGGGAAACTAGCATGCCCTAATTTTCGGTGCAGCAGGTGGGCACAATCGTCGTGCGTGGGTCTGCCTATTGATAGCTTTCCCTGTGTGTGTTTGGTTGCATTTGCTTCCTGTGCAGTGTTTTCCTTGCTTTCTGTCCCCCTCTCACTTGTATGACTTTCCTCATTTTTGCCTTGGTTTACGCTGCCTGTGGGGCCCAAGCTGTGTGTGTACGTGATGGGAAATAGGGAGGAGGAATGACAGGTGATGAAGTCCAGAGAAGCTTGGCACCAGTTTGCAACAGAATCCAAGGCCAGGCACCCTGAGAAAGAATGTCTATCATCCCAAAACATCTCAGCGTTCTCAAAACATCTTGGCGAATTCTGATTGGCTGAAGATGGACTTGTCATAGGGGATGGCTGGGATGAGGGGAAACTCTTTTGTATCTTTTGAGCACAGAAAATCCAGAGCTAGCCTAAATTTACTGCAGTCAACTTCTTTTTAGTAAAAGGACCATTCGCTTCAACCTAATGGAGTCGAGGGTCTTTCTTTCCAAAGAGATCAGATTGGGGCAGGTCTGACATGTATTCTCCGTTGACTTCAGTATGACAACTTGAACCTTTGTTTCTGATGCAATTTCATCTTTTCCATGAAATCAGGTGGGAAACAAATCCTGAACATTTTGAAGATTATAGGATCTCCTACCGGATTTCAAAGAAAATGCTGCAGGGTATCCTTCCTAGGCCTTAAGACCAGCCTGAACCTGAAGCCTTGCAATGCCCCTTGATTGTAGATGAATCCACTTCACACACAAAATGATTAACAATTTAACTTCTGAGTCTGCAATTAATGGGAGTAACGCCGATAGTGGTGACAGTTAATGAAATGTGCAACCATGGCTGTCCTTATTTAAATATCAATCTTGGTGAGTTCCTGGTCCTTGTTTCCAAGGATGCAATTGGATGAAGGATCTGAACTCAAATGGCCAAGAGCAATTCACGTAAGAGCAATTCATTTCCCAGTTTGTGGCTTGCCATTATGCCTGAATTTCAGATGTTATAATGAGAGCTTAGATGCTATGTTTTCTTCTATCACACTGACAGCTGATTATTGAGCCATTGCTGAGTTCTGCCAATACATATGAAGAGAGGAATTAGGAAAGACTTCAGTTAGCAGGCAAGGACTCTACTCTTAGCCCAGCATGATGCTGCTTGATCAAAAGGTTCAGTCCAGCTTCCTGCTGGTCCCTTACATCTCCTCTCCCTCTGCCCCCTTTGCCTCCCCTCCTGAATGCCAAGATCCATATCAGACTGTGGCTAATTCTAACCAAGCAATGCTTGATAGCTGGGATTTTCTAACGTAGTCTGAGCCAGAGAATAGATGGTGCCTTACTCTGAGATAGATGTGAGGTTTTCCTGTATATCTTATAAAGTTAAAACTCAAATTAATATTTCAGTTAAATCATCAGGATCTTTAGCCCCCAAGAGGGGCAACTACAGAACTAGGAGGGAGGAAGAGAAGGCTCGAGTACAAGATCTCCTTGCAACGTCCTTCTCCTTCTGTAGCAACTGTGTCCTTCCTTCCAGAGACTTAATCGTCAGGAACCCCTTCATGTACAGGCAACAAACCAACAGTGCTGGAGAGGCCTACACACAACAATCCAAGGAAGCTGTTGATGTATTTCCTGCAGCATAACGGTATTGTCAAGAAACCCAAACTGCTTCTAAATGTTGGCTTGAGGTTTCTACCAACTGCCTTCTCTTTGTCGGCTGTTGCAGCCATGGCAGCATTTTCAATACCTGTGCATGGCTACTGGTGCTTTGTCCCCATACTATGCACTGCCAATGTTGGATGATGCCACCACAATCTTTTCTCCCCAGAATTGGACCAAATACGGGGTTCGATCTGGGGCAGTTTCCCCATAGCTGTCAAGGGTGAGATGCAATGGATGTAGTTTCTCCCCGCAGTCTGCAATCCTGGTACTGAAAGTATATAAATCCCCCCCTGCCCCCAAATCTACCTTCCCAGAAAAGAGGAAGTCACAATCCCAAAAAGTTGGGCCAAGAAGACAATCTCTTAAGACAGGGGTCTCCAACCTTGGCAACTTTAAGCCTGGAGGACTTCAACTGAGGAATTCAAGCTGGGGAATTCTGGGAGTTGAAGTCCTCCAGGCTTAGAGTTGCCAAGGTTGGAGACCCTTGTTCTAAGAGGTCAATGTAATCTGCAACTGATGTGGATGATCTACTTGACCGGAGGGGAGCTTTATATAGGATTGAATCAGGTCACTATTTGGAGAAGTCTCCAGTATTTGTCACATTAAGAAGCAAAGCAGCTTCCTGCACATGATGATCAATTCCACCATATCAATTTCCTTCTATGCTAGATTTCTACCTGCAAGGTAGTTACTTTCTTAGCCTGAAAGATATTTAACATTCGGTCTCTTATAAGATTAAGCTAATGGTGATTATAACTACCCCGTCAAATCTTTCCACGTATTTAGTCAATTGGGGGCAGAGACAGCTAAGAGTCTGTACTTGGAAAGGAATCTTAGTAAGATGAGCCAAGGCTGGCCCACCACCGACAGAATAAATCCACCTTCTCAGTCGAAGACAGTCTCCCACATCCCCGAGTTTTCTTCCCAGGCGCTTCATTCAAGCAAAATGTCTGATTTAATCTTCAACGTGTTGCAGCAAAAGCATTTTCATCAAGGACTCGAAGGATTCACTGATTCCAGAATCTTCCCAGGCTACTGGACATCTTGTGCAATCTCACTCCTTTTCATGAGAATAGAATACAACAGAATAGAATAGAATAAATATAGAATAGAATAGAATGGAGGAGGAGGAAAGAAGGAAGAATGGAATGGAATGGAATGGAATGGAATGGAATGGAATGGAATGGAATGGAATGGAATGGAATGGAATGGAATAGAATAGAATAGAATAGAATAGAATAGAATAGAATAGACGCATGCTATATACATATATACATACATGTCTCTGTCTCAGTCTCTGTCTGTCTGTCTATCTATCTATCTATCTATCTATCTATCTATCTATCTATCTATCTATCTATCTATCTATCTATCTATCTATCTTGTTGTTAACCAAATCTGTCTTTCCTAATTGACGTTGCTTGTTGGAAACCTGCTAGTAAAGTTGCAGATGGTGAGGACTTGACTCTAAGATGCTGCAAAATGCCAGTTGCCCAGTATCTGAATTTTGATCATGTGACTGTGGGAATGCTGTAATAGAAGTGCGCAAGTCAGCTTTTTTGGTGCTGTTTTAACTTTGAATGGTCACTACAAGTGGTTGTAAGTACAAATGATTGTAAGTGCAAATGGTTCAGGAACTAGGTATGGCTAGTCTAGAGAAAAGAAGGACTAGAGGTGAAATGATAGCAGGGTTACAATATTTGAGGGCTGCCACAAAGAAGAGGGGGTCAACTTAATTTCCAAAGCACCAGAAAGCAAGACAAGAAACAATGGATGGAAACTAATCAAGGAAATAAGCAACCTGGAATTAAGGAGAAACTTCCTAACAGTTAGAACAATTAACCAGTGGAACAGCTTGCCACCAAAAGTGGATGCTCCATTAGTGGAGGTTTTTAAGAAGAGACTAGACAGTCACTTGTCTGAAATGGTATAGGCTCTCCTGCTTGAGCAGGGGGCTGGACTAGAAGACCTCCAAGGTCCCTTCCTACTCTATTCTGATTCTGATATTCTATATATTCATACAGGTATGTTCACACACATATAAGCAGACACACCCTTTATTTTTATTTTTTTTACATTTTTTCACACTATTTGAAGGAACACCCCCGCCCCCCAAACTTCATATCAGTCTATAAGGCTTTAAATAGAACTGTTCCAAGGCCTACAACAGGAATATAAAATACTGAGGAAAAAGTGTGTTGGTGATAGGAGACTCACTTCTCAGAGGAATGGAATCAACAATTTGTAGACTGGACAATCTATCAAGGGAGTCATGCTGTCTCCAAGGAACAAATATCAAAGATGCGACTGAGGCTTACTAAAATAATTAAACCCCCAGATTATTATCCCTTTCTCCTCTTTCCTGTGGGGAAAAACAATACAACAAAGAGCCTGAGAATGATATCAAGAGATTATAAGCAGCTAGACATGAAAGCCAAAAAGATTGGGGTACAGGTGGTGTTTTCATCTGTACTTCCAAGGAAAGGACAACATCCAATGAAGAGAATGGAGGATTTTAGAAGTAATCCACTGGCTTAAAGGATGGTTCCATCAAGAGACCTTTAGATTTCCAGACCACAATCTATGTTACCTGCATGAAGGACTTCTGGCAGTGGATGGGCTACCCCTCACAAGAACGGGATAGAATGTGTTTGGAAAACAACTGACTTGGCATATGTGAAGGGCTTTAAACTAAAATTGGAAGGTGGGGGGAGATGATCTTTAGGACCTAATCCCACGCATAAACCTCAAGTGGTGAGAAGAAAGGGGAACTCAGATACAAAAGGAGCCTGGATAGCTCAACAGACTAAGCACTGTAATTTAACACCAGCTGTCTGCAATTACTGTAAGTTTGAATCTCACCAGGCTCAAGGTTGACTCAGCCTTCCATCCTTTCTAAGGTAGGTTAAATGAGGACCCAGTTTGTTGGGGCAATAAGCTGACTTTGTATAAAAATATACAAAAGTATGAAGGCTATTGCTTAACGCACTGTAAGCCGCCCTGAGTCTCCGGAGAAGGGCGGCATATAAATAATTTTTTTTTAAAAAAAGAGGGATGTGGGAAGCAAACACAGGATCAATCAAAAGGACTCAGATGCCAATTCACTAATGCTCAAAGTAAGAGCAACAAACGGCAAACTTGAGGTCCCAGTATAGGAGGGCAGGTATGCCATTGTTGCCATTACTGAAACTTGGTGGGATGAAACTCTTGACTGGAACATACTGCTAGAAAAGGGTGTCAAACTCAAGGTCAAACTCAAGGCTGGATGCGACCCTCAGGGTGCTTAGATCTGGCCTGCAGGGCCGCCCTGGAAACAGCGAAGGACCAGCCCACAGTGCCTCTGCCAGTGAAAACAGAGTTCAGGAGGGTCGTGAGCAGCCCCCCCCCCCAGCTCCATTTTCACTGGCAGAGGGCTGCAGGAGACTGTTGTGGATGAAAATGGAGCCTGGGTTGGCCAAGTGATGGTGAGCTGACCACACATACACACACCCCGAGGTCAAACACAACCCTGACGTGGCCCTCAATGAAATCGAGTTTGACACCCCTGTGCTGGAAGGATTTAAACTGTTCAAAAGAAACAGACTTAACAAAAGAGGAAGTGGAGTTACATTACATGTAAGAAATAACAATTTCTACAGAAATACATAAAACTAAGGATGAAAACCTTCTTGAGTGCATATGGGTTTATATAAAAGGAAAAAGGAATGATATTGCCATACTACAGGCCACCCAACCAACCAAACAAACAGAGGAAATAGATGAACTGTTTGCTAATCAGTTAATTAAAGTGTGCAGGAAGCGTGCTACAGTAGTAATGGGGGACTTTCACTATCCTGACATCAAGTGGGAGACAACGGAGGTGATAGGTAGCAGGGAGAAAGTGGAGCTGCTTAATTCATTCTTTGCATCTGTCTTTATGCAAAAGGAAAAAAATAGCATAACCTATCAAAAGCAATACTGCAGAAGAAAAAATTGAAATACAAGTCAAAATAGTCAACAAACTGGTAAGAGAACACCTATCCATTCAGGATGAGTTCAAATCATCAGGACGAGATGAATTGCAACCCGGGGTTCTGAAGGAGCTGGCAAACATGATCATAGAACCACTGAACAAAATCTTTCAAAGATCCTAAAGTACCAGGGAGCTACCAGAGGACTAGAAATGAGCTGATGTGGTTCCAATTTACCAAAAAAAAAAAAAAAAAAAAAAAAAAAAGAGGGGGAGGGAATGGATCCAAGAAACTACAGACCAATTGATGTCAGGCTCATCAATACCTGGATAGATACCAGAAAAGATAATCAAACATTTGTGATAATCAAGCACCCAGGAACAAATAAGACAAGTAATAGAAGCAGCAAATGCTTGTTAAAAACAGATCGTGCCAGACAAACCTTATATTCATTCTTTGACAAAGTGACTAAATTAACGGAGCAGCAAAATGCAGTGGATATAGTATACCTGGACTTCACTAAGGCATTTGACAAAGTAGATCACAGCCTATTTCTTGTTAAGATAGAACAATGCGGAATAGATACCATCACCATCAGATCAATTTGCAGTTGCCCGACCAACCACAGTCAGTGTGTAATCCTCAATGGAGCTACATCTACATAGAGGGAGCAGGCAATGGGGCACCTCAGAACTTGGGGCCGGTGCTCTTCAACAGAGCACCTAGATGAAGGGATTGAAGGAGTGCTCATCAAATTTGCAGACAACACCAAGCAAAGGGAAATTGCCAAGGCTTTGGAAGATAGACTCAAGATTCAGAAGGATCTTGACAGATTTGAACACTGGGCCTATCCAACAAAATGCAATAGCAATAGCACTTAGACTTCTATACTGCTTCACAGTGCTTCACAGCCCTCTCTAAGTGGTTTACAGAGTCAGCCTCTTGCCCCCAATAATCTGGGTCCTCATTTTACCCACCTCAGAAGGATGGAAGGCTGAGTCAACCTTGAGCCTGGTGAGATTTGAACTGCCAAATTGCAGGCAGCCGGCAGGCAGCAGAAGTAGCCTGCAGTACTGCACTCTAACCACTGAGCTCAATATCTGCACTTGGGCAGGTAAAACCAAACGCAAAGGTCTAGAATAGGAGGTACCTGGCTCAAGAGTAATAACTGTGAGAGGGATCTAGGAGTCGTAGTGAGGGGTATGAGCCAGCAGTCTGATGCAGGTGCCAAAAAAGCCAATACAGTCCTAGGCTGTATCAACAGAAGAATAGCATCAGGATCATAGGAAGGGATACTACAGCTTTATACTGTACTGGTGGGACCACAGTTGGAATACTGCATCTAGTTCAAAAAGATGCTGAGACCCTAGTAAGAGTTCAGAGAACAACAAAAGTGATAAGGGGTCTGAAGGCTCAATCATGAACAGTTAAGTGATCTAGGTATGTTTAGCCTAATGAAGAGAAGGGTAAGGGATGACATGATAACTGTCTTCTAATACTTGAAGGGCTGTCATAGGGAAGAGAGCATCAACTTGTTCTCCATAGCACCTGGGGGCAGGGCAGGAAGCAATGGGTGGAAGCTTTTAAAAGAGAGACCCTTACCTGGAACTAAGGAAAACTTTCCTGACAGTGAGAACGATTAATCGGTGGGAAGACTTGCCTCCAGAAGTTGTGGGTGCTCCATCACTGGGAGCTTTCAAGAAAAGTTTGGACAATCAATTGTCTGGAATATATATAGCGTCTTCTGCTTGAGCAGGAGGTTGGACTAGAAGTTCTCCAAGGTCCCTTTGAACCGTTTTATTCTATGCTCTGCAATTCAAAATACACTGTGACCTCATGTTGAGATTCATTTAAAAAAACAAAAAGGTAAGCAGTAGTTTTATTTCCCTATGTAGAGAATATAGAGAACTTGTTTAAGTGAAGCTTTAGAATCTATTTTTCTGCACCGGCTAATTTATAAAACATAAATCTGCTTTCAATTGCCTGGTAAACTTTATGAAAAAAGCCTACCTCTTTATGGTCAAGCCTTCTATCTTTTTTTTTCTATATCCTTTTGTGTTTGTGTTCAATTGCAAAGAGATGCTGATACTCTCTCGTTGGAATGTTTTATAATATTCATACATTGAATCATAATAGAACCTATGCGTACCAACATGTAAAACCAGCCAACACTATTGAAAATGACAAAGTGTACATATTTCGGAAGGACCTAAAGACGATGCCATGTAAGGACACAGAACCGAGAAGCTGCCAGATGAAGTCTTCTGAACTTTGATTTTGGCAGAATCTTGTGTCTGCCTGTTCCAAAGAAGTCCCACTTGAGTTTTCTTCCTCAAGTTCATTCTGGCTCTTTTCTCAGCCAATCGATTTGCAATGAAACTTCATTGCCTTGTGCTATTCAGGCTACTGATGGCTCTGGGTTTATACAACATGCTTCATTGGTTGACCGAATCAGTTGGTTTCCTGGGTTGCACAAGATAGAATAGAAAAGAGTTGGAAGGGACCTTGGAGGTCTTCTAGTCCAGCCCCCTGCTCAAGCAGGAGAGCCTATACCATTTCAGACAAGTGACTGTCCAGTCTTTTCTTAAAAACCTCCACTAATGGAGCATCCACAACTTCTGGTGGCAAGCTGTTCCACTGGTTAATTGTTCTCACTGTGAGGAAGCTTCTCCTTAATTCCAGGTTGCTTCTCTCTTTGATTAGTTTCCATCCGCTGCTTCTTGGCCTGCCTTCAGGTTCTTTGGAGAATAATTTGATCCCCTCTTCTTTGTGGCAGCCCCTCAAATATTGGAATACTGCTATCATGTCACCCCTAATTCTTCTCTTTACACAAGGCAAACCCAAATCTTGCAGCTGTTCTTCATATTCGTCATCCCGATATAGTCAGTTGGTGCCATCTCTGACTATTGGGGGCGAGTCGTTGGCCCCCACAGATGGGGTTTGCAACTTGGGCATCCTCCTGGACTCGCGGCTGTCTTTAGAAGAGCATATGACGGCCGTGGCCAGGAGGACTTTTTATCAGCTTCGCCTGATTCGCCAGTTGCATCCCTTTCTGGATCGGGACTCGTTGCGCACGGTCACTCACGCCCTTGTCACCTCACGCCTGGATTATTGTAATGCTCTCTACATGGGGCTCCCCTTGAGAAGCACCCGAAGGTTCCAACTGGTCCAGAATGCGGCCGCGCGGGTGGTAATGGGAGCAATGTGGCGCTCTCATGTAACCCCCCTCCTGCGCGAGCTGCACTGGCTCCCAGTGGTCTTCCGGGTGCGCTTCAAGGTTTTGGTTACCACCTTTAGAGTGCTCCATGGCTCAGGACCAGGGTACTTACGAGACCACCTTCTGCCACCAATAGCCTCTCACCGACCAGTTCGCTCCCATAGAGAGGGGCTCCTCAGGGTGCCGTCGGCCAAACAATGTCGACTGACGGCCCCCAGGGGGAGAGCCTTCTCTGTGGGGGCACCTGCCATCTGGAACGGGCTTCCCCCGGAGTTACGAAACATCCAAGACTTACGCATATTCCGCTGTGCCCTGAAAACGTTTCTATTCCAACAAGCTGGTCTGGCCTAACTCTCCCTTTTAAATTGGCTTTTAAATTGGCTTTTAAATCAGGTTTTAGACCTCTTTTAGATAAATTTGGATGTTTTAATCTTTGAGCCAAATTACTTAATCTGTTTTTTAATAGTTTTTTTTTTTAACTTCTATATGTATTTGTAATTTATTGTGGCTGTTCACCGCCCTGAGTCCTTCGGGAGTAGGGCGGTATACAAATATGAAAAATAAATAAATAAATAAATAAATAAATAAATAAATAAATAAATATGTTTTGCTCTCCAGGCCTTTGATCATTTTCGCTGAATACCATGAATCATAACCTAACAAGCTGGCTGGATTTGCCCTCTCCTAAGCAGAAGAAAAGAGAAGAATTACAGTGACATCCACCTATGTGAATGCAGCTGGCAAAGCAGGTGGTCTGAACCAGCCTGGGTGTAGCTTTGGGCCTCCAGGTCCATCTGTTCTCAGCCCCCAATCACCTATTCTGCTCCAGCTGCCTCTGATCCACCTGCAGAGGACACTCCTCTGTGGCGGATAGACTGGGCAAGAGGGTTTCCTTTGACAAGAGCAGATATGAAGGAATTCAAAAGGAATTCAGCTCAAATAATGGAATAATAAAAGATAATTTTAAAAAGGAATAATGGATGGAAATTGACCAAGGAGAGATTCAACCTGGAAATGAGGAGGAATTTTCTGGCAGTGAGAACAATCAACCCATGGAACAGAAGTTGCCTTCAGAAGTTGTGGGAGCTTCATCCCTGGAAGCTTTCAAGAAGAGCCTTGACTGCCATCTGTCAGAAATGGCGTAGGGTCTCCTGCTTGGGTGGGGGTTGGACTAGATGACCTACAAGGTCCCTTCCAACTTTGTTAATCTGTTATTCAAATATTATGTCTCAAATAATGGTCTCGAGAACAGAACATTACTTTAGAGACAGCTTGATCTAATAGTGAATGTGCCAGGCTAGAAACTGGGAGACAGTGAGTTCTAGTCCCTCCTTAGACATGAAAGCTGGCTGGGTGACTTTGGGCAAGTCACTCTCTCTCAGCCCAGCCTGCCTCACAGGGTTGTTGTTGTGGGGAAAAGTGGAGGAAGGAGTATTAGGTATGTTAACCGCCTTGAGATATTTATAAAAATAATAAGGAAAGAAATAAATAGACAGGTTGCTTTTCCATCCACAGGGAGCCAAAGCCTTCATACGGCTCCATGGAACAACTGGAGTCCATCTTGGGAACACCAACCTTCATGGCGGGAGTGGGAAATGATGGCCCTTTTATTCCTCAACTCCAGTTGGCTCAGGAATTCTGGGAGTTGAAGTCCACAAGTCATAAAAGGGGCCATCGTTTCCCACCTCTGCTTTATGGCATGGAGTTCAGGTCAGGGGTGAAATCCAGCAGGTTCTGACAGGTTCTGGAGAACCGGTAGTGGAAATTTTGAGTAGTTCAGAGACAAATACCACCTCTGGCTGGCCCCAGAGTGGGGTGGGAATGGGGATTTTGCAGTATCCTTCCCCCTGGAGTGGGGAGGGAATGGAGATTTTGCAATATCCTTCCCCTGCCATGCCCACCAAGCCATGCCCACCAAGCCACGCCACGCCCACCAAGCCATGGCCACAGAACCGGTAGAAAAAAAAATTGGATTTCACCTCTGGTTCAGGTCCTGCAACTCTCATGGAAAGAGCCACAGATCTGCCCTCAAATCAGATCAAAAGCCTTTGGATCAGAAAGCACATCAATAAAACATACAGACCTGCAATCATGAATAAAACTTTTTTTAAATGCAATAAAATATATTACTATAGTAACTGTAGTACAAATAGCAGTGGCCATTACCAACATTTGTGCTAAACATCAACTGTAGGTAGGATGGAAACAACAAAGAACAGCACAAATTTGGGCAATCTGGAAAGCTCCATCTGGGTCTTGGTTAGAAAGAGGCATGGCAAGAGATTGCGCGCTCACCAGCAGGAGCTGTGGTGGTGCAGTGGTGAGAATGCAGTACTGCAGGCTACTTCGGCTGACTGCTGGCTGACTGCAATTTGCCAGTTCGAATCTCACCAGGCTCAAGGTTGACTCAGCTTTCCATCTTTCCAAGGTCGGTAAACTGAGGACCCAAATTGTTGGGGGCAAAAGGCTGGCTCTGTAAAGCCCACTTAGAGAGGCCTGTAAAGCACTGTGAAGCGGTATAGAAGTCTAAGTGCTTTTGCTACCAGGGATCAATATGTCCCTTCCTCGATTCTCTGTAGAGCAGGGGTCTCCAGACTGGGCAACTTGTGGACTTTGACTATGAACTTCAACTCCCAGAATTCCTCAACCAGCATGTTGAAGTTGAAGTCCACAAGTCTTAAGGCTGCCACGTTTGGAGAGCCCTGCTTCTATAGAGACAGCAGCAACAGGGCACGTGACCTAGGGATACCACATGGACAGAAGCACACATGTCTCCGGCATGTAGTGGAAACCCAAGACATAATATTCCCAGGTCATGCTGTTCTTGCTACGCCTGGCTCTCACAGCCAGCAGTTGTTCAGAACAACAGGGGTATGTTGTAGTCGATGCAACCTCATTGGGGAAAAACCTATGGCAAAGCCCCCTTCCTATCACCCATTTTAGGAATGAGGAGGGGGAAATGTCAACTGCAGGGGGCTGCGCCTCCACTTGCCTAGCTGCTGGGGAGGCTCTGGGTGCCAGCACCAGCCCAGTTTGTTTATGGAAGCTCAGGTGAGCCGTGCAAAATTCTGGCCAGCTCCCAGCTCCCCCTCGCTGGTACCGCTGCCCTGCTTTCTTCATTTTGCTGGAGGCAAACATGGCTTTCCAAGGATTGGTTCAGTGAACAAGCCACGAAACAAGCTGGAGTCTGAGGCAGAGAACAAGGGGAGGGGGCACCACATCTTCTCACGACAGCCCCTTACTTCAGCCCCCTGCCCTGTTGGCAACTGACCTTTGCACTCCAGCCCCTGTCCTCACCTGCCCTTTCCAGCCGTCAGCTTGGCAAAAATCATTGTTCAGAGCACAGCTTCAGAGGCTACCTCAAAAGTTGGCAGCCGTGTTACAGCCTATGATAGAAGAAGCACCACCCAGCAAGCCCAATGCTGGACCAACGTCCTTATCTGCAGAACAAGCTCTGAGCCTGGCTGGGACACCAGCGGGCTGCAGAGACTGCAATGCCCCCCTTGGGGCAGCTGTCTGGTCCCTGGCAGAGACCCCCGGCAGGCCAATGCGGCAGGGAAATCTTGTGGTGAGATTGATGGTGCCTGCCTGCCCTGCCCATCTCCTTCAGGTGTTCGGGTCGGTCAGTGGGGGAGGCTGGGGCAGAGTCTGACTTGGGGCTCCATTCAGGGAGAGTTGCCAGACCTGAGATGGAAACGTTGGTGGCTGCTCTGGAGAACCTTTGAAAGTGGTTCCTAAATGTCAGGATTGAACGGACGAGGAAAATGTGGGAACACAAGAGACGAATACCCTTTCATTATAGTTAGTTTTAATTAAGAACATGTGCAAAACATTCCTTTTAGTCTCCATCCAAAGAAAGAAGGGAGACCACTAAGAGAGCCAGTTTGGTCTCGTGGTGAAGCCGCTGGCCTCGAATGCAGGAAGTGTTGAGTTCTAGTCCTGCCTCAGGCATGAAAGCCGACTCAGGTCACTCTCTTTCAGGCCAACCCACCTCACAGGATTGTTGTTGGGGGGAAAATAAGGGGAAGAAGGAATATTAAGTATGTTTACCACCTTGAGCAACTTATAAAGCAATAAAGGCAGGATAAAAAATACAATCAATCAATGAATTAGAGCCAAAGCCGCCCTGTGTTAAGGCATTGATCTGATTTCCTCTGGACACTCCCATATGCTTCCCTGGGGAGTCTCGTACACACCAGACTGCAAAATGGCAGGTATTTGCTAGTCAGCAGCAAAGGTGGGTTTTTCTGTCTCTCCTTCCCGATATTTACTGTACTAGTGGCTCAGATTTCTGCCCCTCTCTCCAATGCCACCCAAGCATCTGCTTCCACGCATTTCATGAGGCAGGCCCCCGGTTTCCCCCACAGAGCCACCCCTTCCTGCACTTCTCACACTCCTTATGAAGGACCAGCCCTGTCTCCAGCAGGCTGAATGCAAGGAGAAATTTGTTTCCAGCCATAAGCAAGTACCTACTTTGCCGATCAACAGCTGGCTTCCCAAATGACACGGTCTCTGAGCATATCTGCAGTGCTGTCCATAAAGTCATTCAAGCCACATGCACAAACAAGGCTCCATTTGGCTGGCTCTTTTCAGCCCTTTCTCCCCTCCCTTGCAAGCAGACAAGCCTTTCCCTGGAACAGGATGATTCCCCACTGCAAAGTGCACAACATGGAGACTAGTGAAACAGCCAGAAGCCCCTGGCAGCCAAGGCAGAGACAGATTGTGCTCGGTGGCCCCAAGAAATGGCCCTTGGAAGCAGACAAAAGTTCCCGTCCAACTGCCTGGCCCGCTGCCAAGCATGGAGGCCTTTGCTTTGGATTCAGGCCACACAGATGCCTCCCTCCTCCCTCCTGCCCTTGCCAAATAAGACCCAGGACTGTGTCAGAGCTGGTGCAGCAGGTGAGACGCAAAGCCGCTTAGGTAGAAAGAGATGTACTGGTGATCTCACAACGACCACAGTGCAGTGAGGTGTAGGGCTTGCAATAACAAATGTTGTTTGTAAGCAGCTATGAAAAACGCAGCTGTGGCCAAGGGACCAGGAAAGATCCACTTCTATTCCAAAGCATGAAAAGTGGGGAGAAACTGAGAAACGCACTTACCCATCACCACCCCTTCTGTAAGATAATGCTCAAGATTTTGCAACTTCAGCAACACTTGAAAATGAAAATTGCCAGATGTTGGAGCCTTGTTCAGAAGGGACAGGGGCACCTGAGGCCCCATAGCTGAAGCTGTGTGGGGTCATGGGGACGGCAAGGGAATCATCGCCCAGGAAGCAACAGTTAGAATGAAAGATAGAATATCTCAAAGGTCCAAAGTGGGGGAAAGGGTGTGCCTAGGTTGCACCTGAGCAGGATAAAGCATGAGAAATGCTGGGCTGGAAGCAATCGAAGTTAATTTTTGTTGTGAGAAACCACACAAATAGGCTGATGACTAGCGGAGAGGAAAAAAGGTTTTTTTTTTGCAGATGAAGAGAGTGCAAAAGCCAGATTTTCCTGCTCAACATTAATAGAGGGAGGGGGGGAAGCATTATGTCAACTCAAAAAGGAGGAATGATAACACACTGTCTTTCCAGGCACAAAAATTTACCGTGATGCTGACTGTAGCATTGATACAGAGACATCTGCTATTTGTGAGGAAAACTACAGTAGCTCTAGATCAAATATGGAACTGCAGAGACACCACACTGTCAATATATTGTCAGGGCTCTAGTTTCCCCTGTTGCAACATATGGCTCTGTAGCTGGATCATGAGAAAAGCCAAACAAAGAAAACCGGATCCTTTGAACTGTGGTTCTGGAGAAAATAGTCAGGAATATGTTGGATCGCCAGAAGAACAGGCAAGTCAATACCAGATGGCGAAGCAAAATCTCACTGCTCACCAGAAGAATGAATAATGATGCTAAAGCCGAAATATTTGGGCATATCATGTGAAGGCGAGAATCACAAAAGACCATGATGCTTGGAAAAATGGAAGAGGCCAAAATATGAAGAGACCAGGCGGTTGATATTATGACCGATGGTGGGAGCAGAAGCTTTCAAGAACTCTAAGAAGTGCTTATGGATGGACAGTCTTGAAGAAATAATGCTCATTGGATCACAAAGACTTAGAAGCAATTGAACTACCCAAAAACTAACTCCCCCCGAAAAATGGGAGCAGGTGGGGCAGGTGGGGGGGGGAGCAGCTGAACAGAATGTGGGGCCCAGGAGAAGTAGACGGGTTCTATTAAGGACTCAGTTGAGAAATAAAGTGACAAGTGGAATTGCCTTCTAACTCAATGGTGAGCCATTCTCCTCTTCATTCACTCTCCGGATGTGCTGAGGGATCTGGTGCATCTCTAAAGCAGCTTTGATATCCAGCTGGTTCTCTAAAGCTGCCCATGGACTTTCATGCTTTGGCAAGGCACAAGGGACTGTCAGCTTCCCCTCCGTGTCTCCCCAGCTAGCCCCCTATCAAGCTTCCTCCACTGTCTGTGGTCTGAGTGCCACCCACTCCTCAAACATTCCTCTCTTGGAACAAGAGCCACTTGTGGAAGATGGCTGGAAGCTTCTGTTTCACTGGAAACATGGTCTCTGAACCATGTGGTGTGGTCCATGGGGAGGGGGCTGCCTCCATAAGAGCCTATGAGAAGGAGCAGCCCTCTTCTCCCACCTTGATTCATGCTGCAGTTCCTGAGGTGTGGGTCTCGATGCATCACTTCCTCTGTCTGGGGGGTTTGGAAGACCAGTGGACAGAGGCAGGACTGCTTCCCAGAGGAGGTTGTACACACGCAGGCATGCACACACATATTGTACACACACTGGACAAATATGTTTCAAGGCTCAGCTTTGGGGAAGTTGAGGCTGTCTGGCTCACAGCAACCTTCCTTCCCGGGAACCCTGAGACAAAAGACTGCAACCTGCTTTGCCAGGGGCTTCGGAGGGAGGCACCAACCTACCCAGAGGGGACTTGCTCCAGACCTGCAGACCTGCTGCTCCACCTCTTCACGCACTCTGCCTGTTGTCTCTCTCTCTCCCTCTCCCTCTCTCCCTCCCTCCCTCCTTCTCTCTCTCTCTCTCTCTCTGTGTGTGTGTGTGGTGCGTGTTTGCGTGTAGCTGTTAGGACTGTAAGATTTCAAGTAGGTAACATGCAGAGAAAGGAACCTCTGGCTTTCCCGCAGATGGGAGACGCCTATGGGGAGGAGTGGGGAAGGAAGGAAGGAAGGAAGGAAGGAAGGAAGGAAGGAAGGAAGGAAGGAAGGAAGGAAGGAAGGAAGGATCTCCGGCTCACTGCATTTGCTCCTCTATAACTCTTCCTCCCGCAGCAGACTGGCACCAAGGGGGAGCTGCCCAGGAGCCAGGAGAAGTGGCCCCCGGGCGTCCGCTGTCCGCCCTCCCCGCGGCTGCAGAGGCAAGCCTTGTCCGCACCCCGACAGGCAGCCTCCTTCGCGTGGCTTCGGGCTGATTTCGGCCGGACAAGCGCGCGGGGGCAACAGGTGCAGCCCGGCCCGGAGCGCCCTCTCCGCTCCTGGCTCCCCCGGGGAATGCCGCCCGGGACCGCCTCGCCCGGCGGCCGGAGCAGGCCAGGAGGCGGCCTGTCCCGCCCGGCGCCCCCCGGCCGAGCCGAGCCGAGCCGAGCCGAGCCTCGGCCGCCCGCCTGCCTACCTTCCAGGCAGCAGGTCCGCCACAAGCCCGAGTGCGTCAGGACTTCCTCGTTCTTCCGGCTGGTGTCGTTGTCGCCGCTGGACTTGGTCCTGCAGACGCCGCGGGAGTAGAGCCAGTAGTCGGTGCCCACCGCGATGGTCATGAGGCTGAAGGCGGCGAAGGCGCCCAGGGTGGTGATCAGCATCTGGACGCCGCGCTCACACATCCTCATCGCCGCGCATGGCCCCGCGGGCGGGCGGGCGGGCAGCGGCCAGCCGGCCGGCCGAGCCAGACTGCGCTCAGCCCCGAGCAGGCGCCGCGCCGGCGAGCCGCGGCCCCGCTGCGGACTCCCTGCCCGCCCGGCCCCGCTGGGACGGGGCGCGCGGCTGAGGAGCAGCCCGGCGCCGGAGCCCCATCCCCGGGCGCGCTCGGCGGCGGGAGGGAAGGCGAGGGCTCCGGCGAGCGCGGCGCGCGGTCTGCGTGTGCCGGAGCCAGCGCCAGCCCGCCCGAGCAGCAGGCGGCGAGGGGAGGCGGCGGCGGCGGCGCGGCTGGCGGGAGGAGGGAGGCAGGAAGCCCGTCACGGCAGCAGCCCCTCCCGCCCAGCAGCCGGCCGGCCCCGGGAGCCCTGCGCAGGCGGCAGGCGGGGAGCGCTCCCGGCCGGAGGGTGCTGAAACGGACAGCTCCCGACCGGCCCCAGCCTGCAGCCGCCGCCCCGCCCCTCCCGCCCCTCCCCTCCGCCGCCCCGGCTTGGCTTTACCGCTGGGGAAGGGGCTCCGGGGCCAGACCTAGTCCTACTGCCCGGCCTGGGCTACAAGGGAAACGGGCAGGGAAAGACCCGGCGGCGTAGAAGGACCCGGAGGGAGGCTGTTGATCAGACCAGCCCAGCCCAGCCCACGCCACCCCTGCCCCAGGTCCAAAGCTGGATCCACCCAGCGAGGATCCACCCTAACCCATTGAGACTGGTGTCGCTGGCTGCCATCTGCCCGAGTCCGAACACCCCCTGCGTGGCTTCTGTGGGTCGAGGGGGGGGGGGACTTCACCAACAGGTAAAGGTTCGGTGGCGCCTGGGGCAGAGAGAGACGCCCACGGACTGGAAAAGCGGAGGGCAGCCCGGGCCAGAAAGAAGTCAGCCAAGGTTGCTGCAGCAAACAGAAGTCCCCAAACCGAGACTGGGCAGGATGGAGCGGAGAAGCTGTTCCAGGGGCTCCTTGTCCCACCTGTAGCCCTAGGAAAATCCCTCAAGGGATGGAAAACCAGCCCGGGGTGGGGCTGCAGAGCCACAATGTCCCCAGACAGCCTGGGCTTTCCCTGGGCCAAGATTTGTGTGGTTGCTGATAGAAGGAGGTGAAGGAAGGGACTGGCACATGTTTAGCAGCAGCACCACGTCTGATGTCTGCATGTTGTTTCCCAGTTCCTCCAGTTGCTTCTGCCCTGCCAAGCCCCAGGCAAACCAGGGGCCCAACACAGCCAGAGGGGGGCACAGGTCTGTCTTTAAGAGTCCAGGTTTCTGGAGCCAGGAAGAGCCAGGCATGCAGAGCAGGAGGCCGATGGTTTCCCGATTGAAGAGGAATCGAACAAAAGGCTCCAACTGTGAGACAAAAAGTCTTGTACATCGTCAGGAGAGAAAAGGAGGTTTCAGCTGAGGAAAGAAATCCCTGAAAAAATGCCAGAAGCCTCAGAGGGCTTTTCAAAGACGGGCAGCAAGAGGAGGACAAAGGGGCCCCAACCCCAGTGGTCAATTCATTTTAGGCTTGGCTCCGTGGAACACATGTCGATATTTGGATTTTATTGTCTGTCTTAGCACTAGATGCACCCCAAGGCTCTGGCAGTAAAACCAACCCCACCAAGGACATCTTAGCAGCTGAGATGTGGGGACTGGAGGCTAAATTTAGGGGGTTGGAGGCTAAAACATACAAAGAACAGTTACAGAAACCGGGTATGTCTAAACTGAAAAAAAGTGACATGATAGCAGTGTCCCAGTATTTGAAGGGCTGCCAGAAAGAGGAGGGGGTCAACCTATTTTCCAAAGCACCAGAAGGCAGGACAAGAAATAATGGATGGGAACTAACCAAGGAGAAAAGCAACCTAGAATTAAGGAGAAATTTCCTGATGGTGAGAACAATCAATCAGTGGAACAGCTTGCCTTCAGAAATTGTGGGTGCTCCATCACTGGAGGATTTTAAGAGACTCAACCACCACTTGTCTGAAATGGTCTAGGGGCTCCTGCTTGAGCAGGGGGTTGGACTAGAAGACCTCCAAGGTCCCTTCCAACTCTGTTATTCTATGTTCTTTGAGAGTATTTTGCTGATCTTGGCTGCTCTCAAAAAGCAAATCCAGGCCCAGGTTTAGCTAGAATTTGGGGGAAACTCCCCAGAATCCCCTGGACTGTAAGTGAAAGTTGGAAGTTGGAGAACAACCAGGAAGAAACCATGTCACATTGTGGTCTTGAGGCAATGGATTGACAGGTCTAGGAGCTGACTTTGCCTCAAGGCTACATTTGCCCTTAGCAGATTCCTGCAAGGGAGGAAGCAGTATTTTCATGTTATCACAAGTCACCGAAGTGTATAAAGAATCCTCCCAGATCCGGCGTATTCCAGAATTTTCTGATTCAAGGAACAAATAGCAACTTTCACCTCCCTCTTGTGAATTCCTCAGAGGCACTGACAAAGCCTGTTGAGCCGTAAGAAAAAAATATCCCCAAATGTGTGCAGATTTATTAAACAATATCACAAAAAGAGTGGGGAAGGTTTCAAGTTACCCCAAATCCCTAAATATCTGTCTTTCTCAACCTTGGCAATTTTAAGTCACATAGACTTCAATTCCCAGAATTCCGCAGCCAGGTTTAAAATGATATCCAAGGGAAATTGCAACCATTTCTAAAAATGTAAAACTGACAGTGCCCCAGAGTTGTTTAATTGGAATCTGCCATGTTCCTTTTCTCTAGAAACAAAGTGAAGCTGGTCTTGTGGATTGTGGAAAGGATTCTGCTGGGCTGGACTCTCCGGTCTCCTTTGCTTGAAGAGTTTTCTAGACAAGGTGCCATTTTCCAGACCAAATAGGTATTTCAGCTGTCATCTGGAGAGGAACTGCTAACCTTCCCAATGCTTCTGGCAATAACCACCTTTCTTGCTGTGACAGGTGGAGGCTGAACCAGCCAAGAAGGAGAATTTAGAAATTAATGCCTCTTCACACTCATAGTTCCCTCAGGTCAGAAAAATAAAAGGCCTCTATACCCCAAAGCACAACCACTCACCCCAATTCTCCAGAATGCCTGAAGAAACACTGTCCTCGACTTACAACATTCATTCAGTTACTGTTCAAAACTACAACAGCACTGAAAAAAGTGACTTATGACCATTTTCCACACTTATGACCGTTGCAGCATGGTCACATGATCAAAATTCAGACCTTGGCAACTGATTCACATTTATGACAGTTGCCACGCCCCAGGGTCACATGATTCCCTTTTGTGACCTTCTGGCAAGCAAAGTCAATGGGGAAGACAGATTTATTCAACAACTTAATTGTTACTAATTTAATTGTTGATTCAGTCAAGAACTGTGACAAGAAAGGTCATAAAATGGAGCAAAACTCACTTAATAATCATCTCATGAACAATAGAAATGCTGGGCTCAATTGTGGTTGTAAGTCAAGGACTACCTGCACTCAGTCTAAAAGAGCCATACTCAGTTAGGAGATGGTTGATTAATCAGCCAGACTGTTTGGTTTGGTGTCCTCCATAAAGGCTAATGGTGAGGATATGATCTTCTGGTGTCTCTCTGATCTTGCAGGGAAACTGGACTCGGCTCTCCCTGAAGAAACATGGACTACACAAATCCTAGAAATTAATACCCTTCAGAGCTTGAGAAGGAATAGGCATCTCCCTCCCAGAAGAGGCTTTGATGTGCTTTGGAATGGAAAGACACAGCAGGAGCCATGAGAGAGATGATTTGGCAGGGGGTAGCAACTGCTAAAGCATATGAAGAACAGTTGCAGGAACTGGGCATGGCTAGTCTAGTGAAGAGAAGGACCAGGGGAGACATGATAGCAGACTTCCAATATTTGAAGGGCTGCTGCAGAGAGGAGGGGATCAAGCTATTTTACAAAGTACCTGAAGGCCAGACAAGGAATCATGGATGGAAACTGACCAAGGAGAGATTCAACCTAGAAATAAGGAGGAATTTCCTGACAGGGAGAACAATCAAGCCATGGGACAGAAGTTGCCTGTGGAAGTTGTGGGAGCTTCATCCCTGGAAGCTTTCAAGAAGAGACTGGACAGCCATCTGTCAGAAATGGTGTAGGGTCTCCTGCTAGGGCAGGGAGTTGGATTACAAGACCTACAAAGTCCCTTCCAATTCTGTTATTCTGTTATTATTCTGTCATACCCAGATGTGATTAACTACAATGCACATACTTCTGCTTCAGCCTTGATAATGCCAGTCTTACTAGATAGGCCAGATGGGAAACACAACCAATGAGCTCTCCCTTGATGTCCTGTCTCCCCAGGTCATTCCCACACATTCTTGGAGAGCATGGAAGATGAACGCAGATGGAGGATGTTGGGAAAGCTTTGCCCCAAATATCTGGAGTGGGAGTGAGGGGGGAGCACATTAGGCTTTTCTGGTATCTGACAGGGTGAACCTGTGGATATGCCACCCTTTCTACCCTTGTGAACTGTGCATATCATTCTCCTAACAATAAAAGCACTGTCAGAATTATAGCCAAACAGGGCCCGTGAGAAATCAGCAAGCTGGGGAAATATTAGTGTATGTAAAAAATATCTTGCCCATCTCACACCCTGGAGGGGCAAAACCATCCCGACTGGCTCTTCTGCACAGCCGTGGAACGTTTCCCCCGAGGACGGCTTCAGCATCCCTTTCCTGCTGATTGGCTTGGATTATGACTCACCTAACCTTTTGAAACACGCTTCTGCCAAAATCACTTTAGAACTGAAGATTTATTTAAAGCCTCTCTCTGTGTATGCATTATGGAAACAAATTATTTGCTTGGATATGGTCTATGCACTATGTAAATGACATGCAGATATCAACGTGTCATTATTGTTGCTAAGTGTCTGGTAGACTTTATCTGGTTTGGCCCTTTCGGTTCAAGTCTGCCTTTGTCTTTAGTGAGGACAGTGGAAGGGAGACTGACTTCACTAAAGAGGCTTTCAGAAAGGAGGGCCTCAAATTCCAGCTTTCCAACACTTGGTTCTCAGGGCCAGGAAGGGCTGGGTGGGGGCTCCGGCAAATCTAAATTTGGATATCTTTTCAGTGGAAGTCACTCTCCCTTCCCACTCTCCTCACTAAAGGGAAAAACAGAATAACTGTCAGGTCTGTCCCGACTTGGACACTTAGGAAAGAAAGACCCCTGACTCCATTTCTTTGAAGTGAACGATTCTTTGACTAGACTAGGGTCAAGTGGCTACAGTGGAAGTAAAGCTGGATCTGAGTATTCCTGCACAAAGGTTACAATTTTCCCTTTCCCTTGGCCTTTTGACCAGTTCATCAGTGTCTAATACCATTCGTGTTTGATGTTTGGTTTAGGGCCTCTCAATGTAGTTTAGTATTCCGTTCTCAGTCTATGTGTCCTTGGCAGCTGGTTTATTCCGGATCAACACCTCTGGTTCCTGTTAGTGTGTCAGCTTGTCTCCCGCCCTCCTTTTCTTAACCATTCCCATGCCCAACCATTACCTCCCCAATTGCCAACCCTAACCCTTGCATTTTATGGCAGGATGCCAGCAAAGGGAATAAGCTGAAGGTGGCAGGCCTGACAATAACAGAGCAACAGAGTTGGAAGGGACCTTGGAAGTCTTCTAGTCCAACCCCTACTGAAGCAGGAGACTCTATACCATTTCAGACAAGTGGCCAGCAGCAAAAAAAACCCTCTAAATTGAACCTGGTATCCACATCAGGTTCCTCCAGATTTTTGCCCCCCCAAGGCTCATCCCACTCTCCTCCTCCATTCCTCCCTGGAAGTGCCTGGGTGTTCCTGCTTCTCAGACAGATAATTCTCCATTCCTGCTTGAATTCACCTGAAGAAGAAGTGGCCACTATGGGGAGACCGGGATTAAACAGGAGTAAAGTTAAGGTGAGATGCTCTGATTAAGCTGATATTATTTGTTTTTTCAGTTTTTCTCTTAATGTGGAGGTTTTTCATGATTTTTACTCTGGAGGGTTTATCTATACAACACTGTTAACCAGCTGTGAGGGCTGCCCTACAAGTTGAACTTTACATAAGGTGACACATCCTGGGAGACTCCTCACCCCCACAGAGGAAGGGTGGGCTGATGGAGATGGACCAAGAAAAACAAAGAGTTACAGTGGGAGGTTCAACAGAAAAATCTGCAGTGGTGTGAAAAATGTTAGCCTACTAAAGTTGATCAAGAAAGGAATAAAACATAACTCTGTCAATCTGATGGCATTTTTATTAAAATATATCACTTAATTCCACTGCTCACCTCTCAAGGGCCCACACAGCCATAGAGATCCGCACAAGAAGACCTTGGGGCAGTGGTGAAATGTAAAATGTGTTACTATCGGTTCTGTGGGCATGGTTTGGTGGTGGGGTAATGTGACTGGGTGGGCATGGCCAACTTTTTTTTTTAAACTTTTAAAAGCGTTTTTTCTACAACCTCTTCGGCGGAATGTCCCAAGAGAGGCTGGGGGCTCCTCAGGGACAGGCGTTCTCGTGGATTCTGCTCTGAGCAACAGCTGGAAGAAGACAACCTTTTTGGGCCCCTCTAACTCCACCAATCAGAGATTTGGCTTCACAGATTTAGAAGGAAATTTCTCTTGAAAATTTTCCCCACGTGCAAAAGTGCACAGTTTTGCTGCCACTCCTTGGATTGCAGGAGGAGCCCCTGATTTATTAATTCCCTGATTAATCAATTAGGGAAATGATTAAGTCTATTTCCCTGAAGGTAGAAAACATCTGCTTTTCTCCTGGGAAAACATCTCCAGTTTATAGCTGCCCATGTTCCTTCCCTTCCCTTCCCTCTCCTGCTCCTTCCATTGTCTACCTGTTCTTATTTTGTAAGCAGGAGGGCAGCACTTCTCTCGATTAATTGAAGGGAGCCAATCTGAGAGAAATTAATCATCTGAAATATGAGATAAAAATACTAGAACTAACAAAAAATAATCAGCTTCTTCAGCAGCTGTGCCATATTGCTGACTCACACAGAATTTGAGAATGACAGAAGAGCCCACCCCAACTAATGTTTATCCTGAGCAATTCTTCTACTGTTTATTTTTGAATGGTATCATTCTAATTTCAGGACTTTCCTTTGACCGCTGGTGAATTTTACCACATTCCAGCTGTGAAGAACCTTTCAGATTTTGACCCTGTCTTTTATGGAGTTGCTGGTTCCTGACTTGCTTCCGGGAGGAGGCATAGCTGGTGTGGAGAGTGTTTGCGTAGCTGCAGGTGTTCTCTTCTCATGGATTTCTAGGAATAGAGGCAGCCCCGCTTTGCTATGGACTTCCTGAAGCCCAGAGAAGCCAGCTGCTAAGTAGGCATCATTCTCTGGGAGATATTCCATGGCTGCCAGAAGTGTCGAACTCATGGATCCAGCCCATGGGGCACTTAGATCTGGCCCGTGGGTCTGCCCTGGAAACAGTGAGAGACCAGCCCACAGTGCCTCTGCCAGGGTTGCAGGAGGCCATCACAGCCGAAAACAGAGCTCAGGAGCCCGTTTTCTCTGGCAGAGCTCTTGGGCCGCCACAGGCACCCATGACACGAGTGACATTGAGCTGGCCACGCCCCCTTCCCCCCAAGGTCAAACACAACCCTGAATGAAATTGAGTTTGACACCCCTGATCTATGCTCTGTCAACCCATTTCCACAATGAAATGAGATTGGTAGAAAGAAGTATTTTTTTCCTTTAAAAAACCTTCTTCTTCTTTTTTAAACCACACAGCCAATAGGATTGCTGTGCTGCTTTCCTGTCTTCTGATACCTCAACTGATTTTTCAAAGCATTTCTGACATTTGATGCAAAGAGAGCATGAAGGGAGAAAGAAATAACATTTGTGAGGTCCTGAAAATGTGAGATGGAGGATCATTTCAGATCTTTTCACCATCAATGGAACAGAGAAATGAAATGGTAGATTATGCTTAATATTTCAGCCCATTAAAGTGCCATCTCTCAACTCTCTACCTTTTGCCTAGAGTTGGTGATATATACTGAAGTCAGTCAAAAGTGGCGATAGGGCCGAACAAGCCATTTAGAAAAAGGAATTAAATTAAACAAAAATCTTAATACTGACCAGGTAGAATCTTTGTGTTAGAGGAGTTTACTGGTTTAGGGTGGATGAAATGTTACAAGGGAGGGAGGGAGGGAGGGAGGGAGGGAGGGAAGGAAGGAAGGAAGGAAGGAAGAAAGGAAGGAAGGAAGGAAGGAAGGAAGGAGGGAGGGAAGGAAGGAGGGAAGGAAGGAAGGAAAGGTTTGAGGCATGACATAGTGAAGTTCCAGAAATGCAAGAAATTTCAAATTTAAAAAGAAAAACTGTTTTTCTACTAACCAGAGCTTTCTGGTTATTTGTAGGATCCAGGCCCTGGTTTCAGGCTGGGGTTCTATATGGAATCAGCATTGATTGTGCTTGTTGATGTCTTTTGATGGAGGTGGGCTAGGTTGATGTGTCCATCCTAAAGCTTTTTAATTTCTTAGCAGCTTTTGATACAATTGACAGTTCTGGGTCTCGTCAATTAAACAGCATCCTCTCGTGGGACTCTAGCAATACATCTCTGTTGCAGGGCCTGCCCTCTGGAGTGACATTTCCTGAGAGGCTTATGGTTGAGGTAAAGATTCATTCTCTGAGCTCATGGATTGGTTTCCGAATGTTTTGTTACCAGGCAAGGTAACATCTTCAGCGGAGTTTAAACTCTGCTAAAGATGTTGCCTAGCCTGGTAACGAAACATTCAGAAACCAATCACAAGCTCAGAGAACAAACGTTCACTGTCATCCTACACCGGAGCTACAGATATTCACCACTATTGTAGGCTTATGGTTCTCACCCTAATGACATTTAGGGAATCACTAAAAGCTTGGTTGTTCTCCCAGACTTTGTGAGGGGATTACAGATTACAGATTAACAGAGTTGGAAGGGACCTTGTAGGTCATCTCAAGCAGGAGACCCTACACATTTCTGACAGATGGCAGTCCAATCTCTTCTTGAAAGCCTCCAGGGATGAAGCTCCCACAACTTCTGAAGGCAACTTCTGTCCCATGGGTTGATTGCTCTCACTGTCAGGAAATTTGTCTTTAAGCCCTACATGGCTTAGGTCCAGGATACTTGTCGGACCATCTGCAACCAGCAACAGCTCCCCATCGCCTGGTGCGTTCACCCAGGGAGGGCCTAGTCAGGGTGCTGTCGGCTAGACAGTGTCGACTGGCGACCCCTAGAGGCAGAACTTTCTCTGTGGGTGCTCCCACCCTCTGGAACCAACTTCCTCTGGGGCTCCAGTTGGCCCCTGACCTCCGCACCTTCCGCCACGACTTAAAGACATGGTTGTTCAGCCTGGATTGGGGGGGTTAACATGTATTTTAACACACTTTTATTCGGATATTTTATTGTTGTGAGCTGCCCTGAGTCCTACGGAGATAGGGCGGCATATAAATCCAAATAAATAAATAAATAAATAAATAAATAAATAAATAAATAAATAAATAAATAATATCTCTTTGGTCTGTTTCCATCCATTATTTCTTGTCTGGCCTTCAGATGCTTTGGAAAATAGCTTGACCCCTCCTCTCTGTGGTAGCCCCTCAAATATTGGAAGACTGCTATTATTGTCTCCCCTGGTCCTTCTCTTCACTAGACTAGCCATACCCAGTTCCTGCAACTGTTCATCCTATGTTTTAGCCTCGAGTCCCCTCATCATTTTGGTGGCTCTTCTCTGCACCCTTTCTAGAGTCTCAACATCTTCTTTATAGTGTGGTGACCAAAACTGGATGCAGTACTCTAGGTGTGGTCTTAGAGTCTCCATTACCTAAGGAGTGCCTTGCTGCATTGTTCTTCTGGTGGGCAGAACCAGAAGAACATATATTATTATATATATTATTTTCCTTCTTATTTTAAGCCACCCACGGTTTTGCTCAGGATTTAGGCAGCTTCAGAACTGGATAAACAAACAAACAAGGGCATTCCTGCTGTATTTTCAGCAGCTCCTGACTTAGCCTGAAAGGTCAAGTTAAGTTTATTACTTGGAGTCAGCCAAATCTAATGCAAATCTTTTCTGCCTGCTATCTCTGAGTTTACCATTGTGCTCCTTATTTTAGGATTGGTTCTCGGATTGGCCAGTGAAGGTCAAGTAGTTGTTTTTGTTGATCTTTTGCCACAAAAAGAGAGGCATAACTAGTTCTGCTCCCTCTATTTCATATTTTATTAACTTGCATGAAACATATTTGTTCTTTGAACTCTTAGTGGCTCCTAACATTAGGTGGACTTCAGCCAGAGATTTTTCTAAGTTTATAGCAATGTCTAACATGGAATATAAATGGGGCAAATACTCCCCACAAAAGAAAAAAAATATTTCATTATCTGAAAAAAAATGTCTATAAGAAATGCATAAAGACAAAAAATGACAAAAATTATTTGATTCAGAACTGAAGAAACCTCTTGGATGAGGAGCAAAACATTTTCAAGGGAAAAAACCCTCAAGAAAGTCGAGTTGCATTTTGGAAAAGTACCTTTGGGACAACCATGACCTGGATGATTGAGAATCTCCATAAACATTGGATTCATAAAGAAGTGGCTTTCCATTTTCCTTAAGTTGTCCCCACCGAAGGGAAAATGGAATTGTTTTGTATATAAATCCACAATAACAACCAAAATTGATATTATAGACTGATGATGAACATAGTAGATATGTAAGGGCTGAAATTAATTGGAATGACACCAAGTTTTTGATTTGGGGTATATAATATGCTCCAAATGAAAATAAAGCTATATTCTACAAAGGACATATGGAACAACGAACAGTCTTGTCACATGAAAATTGGTGTTTTCAATTTTGGGGAGTGGTAGAATCATTGGAGTGATTTGCCCATAAAAAGACAGAATTTCTGTGAAAGGAATTAACCCAAGGTAAGTAACTGAAAATATTTTTTGAAGTGATGGGCAGCTTTGAACTTGTAGATATATGGAGACATAAAAATTGTGATTCCAAAGTATGTACTGTACATGTTTTTCTGAAAGACACAAATCTTTTTCAAGAATAGAGAATATTTTGGACTTCTAAAAAGCTTGTTACTTATATTGATAAAATGGAGATATTGCCAAAGACGTTTTCAGATCATAATGTAGTAACTCTAACGTAAAAGAGTGCAATTAGGACATAAAAACGAAGCTTTGCTACAAATGGAATTAATAATAGAGGACTGGGAAAATAAATTGAAAGAAAAATTTGACAATAATTTTGATAAGCACAGTATGGATTAGTAGTATAGTCTTTTATGAGAGGACAATTTATGCAGCAAAATAATAAACTCAAATGCCAAAGAGAAGAGAAGACGCAAACAATTTTAATGGAGAAAAAGATGAAACAGGAAGAATTAAGAAGAAAAAAATGTCTCACAGCAAACTGAACTTTTATAATGCCAGCTTCCTATGTTAACGATAAGATAAAAAGAAATAAAATCGAACTTTATAAAAAAAAAGGAATTTTGAATTTTCAAACATGCCAGGAAAATAGTTGGCATATAAATTAAGAAAAGAACCTGAGAAGAAAATATTAAATTATAAACTGGGAAAACTACAGTAACAGACTATGCAAGTATGCAAAGAATATTTCTTCAGTACTATACAAAACTGTACAAAGGAGACGAGATTTCCTGGCATAACTGGATGAATGTTTAAAGAAACAATTTCCCCCCAAAGATAATGGATAAACAAAAGTAGATGATGAATGGACCTATAACAGGAAGGAAAGTGTGAAAGCCTTCTAGCCGTCTAGTGCAGGGGTGGGCAATTGTGGCTCTTTTACAACCTGTGGACTTCAACTCCCAGCTGTCTCAGGAATTCTGGGAGTTGAAGTCCACAGGTTGTAAAAGAGCCACAATTGCCCACCCCTGGTCTAGTGCATTCATTTTGGAGCAAGAAATTCAAGAGGATGGTAGCTACTGTACGTATCATCAGATATTCTCAATTGGTTACAGTTATCTGAATTACTCTCAATCATGCCCTCCAATTATGATGACGACAATCCAGTTATGTTGATTAGAGTGATAACATAACCAATGACAGCTCTCTGTGGCCTACTTCTGGTAGTGATGGTGATGGGTTCTTCATCTCTGGAGGTTTTCAGGAAAAGGCTGGAGAGCCACTTCTTCAGGATGATTTCATGTATCTCCTTTCGGTAGGTTGATCCTGATGGTCCCATCCAACTCTGCAGCTCTATGAGTCTATGACAGTGTCCACCTTTCCAGCTTATGTGACCACAGAACAGTTTAAGTAGGGATTATGAGAACTTCAAACCATCACATCTCATCCTCCTTTTTAGAACAAGAATGTTTTGAAGGAACGAAATGAGAACACAATCTGAACAATTCTGTTAAATTATGTAGAAGCTTTGGACACCGTCAAGAATTCTGAATTTCCTTTTAGAGTTTATACTGTATTTGGTTGTTTGTCATGTAAGGCTGTGTTGAAAAGTCCAACACAGCCTTTGTTGCACAGCTTTCTGGAGAACCCCAGGGTGATATCTTCTCTTGTGGAAATGACTTGCAATATCTGTCTGCCACCACCAACCTGCTTCTCAAACTGTTTTTCTGAGGAAATTGCTTTGGATACCTTTTACTTCTTTGGATCTCAGACCAGCAAAAGGTGTTCTATGAACTTTCTGGGGTACCTGCTATGGGAGGGGCTGTGTAGGAGCAACAGAGCATAATGCTTCATTCAGTCACTGAACTCCCACTGGGGTTCTCCCATTGGCCATTCAATTGATCCCTAACTTTTGATTGAAAAACAGTACATTCACACAGTAAGACACTCAGCTTCATGGCTGGGTAGGGCTTGAAGCCAGTCTTGTCTCCAGGCCAGCAGCACCTCAGTTTTAAGAGTGTTCTTTCCATCACCCCAAGTGGATGTTCTCTGAAGGAAGTTGGTTGTCCCATAGATGAGCTGAAGGAATGGCAGCCAGTTGGGTAGAAAGGCGAGCAGATCCTTCTTGCTCTATCCTATGCTAGTCTCAGTCTCCCCCTCCCTGCCTGGTCCTACCCAAACAGATGTCTCCCGCTTTGACGGAGTCACTGGGGAAGAGCTTCAGGCTTCATTAGCTGTTACCTTTGAAAAAGCTGACTCACATATTTTCAATTGCAATGTTTAAACAGTGTCACAAAAGCCAAATATATCATTTGGGAGTAAAATTGCGACAGCTGTCCTTCTCCTACCTAAGGCTTTTGGGAAGTAAGCCATCCACACTTCAATAGCTGATGGACCTGGTCTACCCCACCGCTCTCTCCCATTGCTCTTCAGGGCCCAATTCCGGAGCATGTTAATGCCAGGAGCATTTGAATGAAGGTGATAACGGAAGGCTCATTATTCCATTTTTACGCTCCATTCCACAAAATGTGGTGTACCAGAGCATTGGAAAAGTTGCCCCCATTTTCAAGGGATTTCCCCTTTCAGAGAGAAATGTTACAAATTGAATTGCCATGTCCTGCTCTACTTCTTTAGCAATTGACCTCACTCTCCACAGCTAAACTGCAAAACCTTTGGTGCAGATGAGGCAGAGATGAGAAAAAAGTTGTGAGGGGCAAACGGCTCACTTGGAATACTTCATGCGGTTCTTGTGTATCACTGCATTTCTTTATGATGGCTTTTTTGGGGGGGAAACTTCTCCTGTGTTTTCTTCTACAAATCCAATAAATACAGCTAGCAATTATAAAGATGACAACTAAAATAATTGCAACATTCCAATAAAAAAAAATGCTCTAGCCAGCCAAGCTGGGGAATTTTGGGAGTTGAAGTTCAGACACCTTCAAGGTGCCATGGTTGAGAAACACTGCTCTAGAGGTAGCACATCAAATGCCTCTGGGAAAATGGTTTTCAGAGGTAGTGGCATGGAGCCCTCTCTTGACATGGCTTCCCTTGCCTCTGGTCAGCCACCAAATGTCCTTCAGCATGAGGGACACAGATAGGGTTCAGCAGTCCTCAGCAACGGACCTCCTAATGCAACTGTTTGGCCTCTCTATTCAGGGCTTCTTGAAGACACGGACCAATAGGTCATTTGGGTGTCTCCTTTTCTTGGACTGGACAATCATTTGTTCAGGGTGGTACAAGGATTCCTGCTTCGGACAGAGGTTGGGGCTCGAAGACCTCCAAGATCCTTTCTAGCCCTAGAACTCTATGTTTCTGATTCTTATTGCATCATATCATGCCAAAGTAATTCTCCTCATAGTTATTTGTCCATTTAAATGGCGCAGTAAAAAGTGGGGAAGCCCCAAGGGCCAAAACTTGGGACTTTAAACTGATAAACTTTACAGCTAATCCTTGCTGCCCTCTAACAAATATCTGTGCTTTGGATTATGGAAAAATGATATTTCATTCATTCTTAATTGTACAATACTTTGTTCATTACATACAGTAGTTTTGTGTTCCCTTTAATTGTTTGAGCAGTGTATAAACTACTGTACGTAAAGAACAAAGTATTTAATAAGGCTATTTCATTCATTCAGATCTCGGATGTCTTCTGCTTGTGTTCCCTTTATTTTTTTGAGCAGTATAATTATAATCATATATTGTTAATATGTGTGCAAAGTTCACCATTCCATGGACAGAGCCTCCCAAGAAACAATGGGACATCCTGCTTTGCTGGGCCACAAAATCCCAACCATTCTGGGATGGCTTGTGAGCCGAGGAGAAAAATTGAATAGTCTGACATTCCCCAAAATTTTGTCCACAGAACAGTAAACTTCGCACGTTCCTAGCTCATGTTTTTATCATTTTCTCCTTTAATGACTCAATTAGAAAATTACAATTCAGTAACAATCTTTGGAGAATTCCAGGGATGATATCCTAGGCCCATGATGGCGAACATATGGCACACGTGTCACAGGTGGCATGTGGAGCCCTCTGTGCGGGCACGTGAACTGTTGCCCAGCTCAGTTCCACTGCGCATGTGTGGGTGCCTCCCACCGGCCAGCTGATTTTCAGGTCTCTGGCGCGGAGGAGGGGTGCATGTGGGAGGCGCACATACATGCGTGGGAGGGGGGGTCACACATGGGTGGGACAGGGGAGCAATGGGGAAAGTGGTGCACCCCCCGTGGCACCCCCCCTCATGGCCCATTTTTGGTCCCAGGAGACTTCAGGGAGGCCTGCTAGGTCACACGCACATGCAGGGGGGACGTGGGAGCATGGGGGGGGGTTGCACGTGCATGCGTGGGGGGGCAGGGCACATGGGGGGCATTGCATTATGGGTGTGGGCACATGCACGTGCGACCCCCCTCACGCTCCCCCCGCTTTTGGCACACGACAGCAAAAAGGTTAGCCATCACTGTCCTAGGCTTTGGGGGGTTCTATTCAGGTTTGACAGGTCCCCATGCTGTGAAATTATATCCCAATCTGACACCAAATTAGGTGTTTACGGCTTCATTGGAGCCATTTACATGATTGCTTTTACATCACAGCCTCCTTAAATCTCCTACATTTTTAGCCCAACAGGAGAAAAGAGTTTTAAAATTGACAGGTTCACATATCATCCGAGTTTCCGGAAGGTTTGGTAGCCATAAAAATGGAGGTGGTCAGCTCAGTTAATAACCCAATTGGCAGACCGAAAGTGGGCTCACTCTTGCTTAGTGTAGGGGCCCCTTCTAGGAAGTCCAATTAACCTTCCCCAAAATGCTGCTGTCCAGAGAGAAGAATGGAAGAAAAGAAGCTGTTCTGGAACTCTCCATCCCGTCATACTCACAGGTCAGTATTCAATTTGCTTCACGCCCCATTTATTTCCTAGGAGGAAGAGGCAACTGGCCAATGGGTCAGAGCATTCGCATTGCAATCAGGTCGTGCCCATAAGTCTTTCAAGATTTCCAAGAGGCAGGTTGTTGTATGTACTCATAGTCCATGGAGGATGTGAGGAGATCGAATGGAAGCCTTTGGCCCCTGAAATATGCCCCACAAGGAGTAATCTACCATCCCACACATCAAAGACCCCCCAGGCCTCTCTCACGCTTGTGTGCCAGGACACCTGTGATCATCAATTCCACCACCCTCATCGAATCCAAAATTCCTGTGTCCTTTTCTGGCTGAGAATAATGCATAATGGGGCAACTGTTACTAACAGCAACCGTGAAGAAGGAGGTTTGGACTAACAGTAAACAGTTCAATTAAGTTGCTGACAGAGTATGCATCTGCCGTAAAAAAAAGCATGATAAGAATAATAAGAAATAGTATGGAAAACAGAGATAGATGCTCATATCATAATGCCCTTATATGAATCACTGGTGAGACTGCATCTGGGTGATTGTGGGCATTGCTGGTTCCCACACTTCAAAAGGAGATCGTGGAGCTGCAGAAGGTTCAGAAGAGGTCAAGTTAGAGGGTCAAGGAGCTGCAGCAGCTTCTTTATGAGGATCACTTGGGGCTTTGGGGGGTCAAGTTAGGAGAGGAATGATTGCGGTATACAAAATTATGCCTGGTGTGGATACAGTGGACAAGTGTCTCCTTTCCCAAATGCTACAACCGGAGATCACTCAATAACATTGAAATCCTGGAGAAGAGGTCATTGGAGTTGAGAGGCAGGGGTCCGATCCAGCCTGGCACTGCTTATCCTCTTAAGTCAGGGGTGTCAAACTCGATTTAACTGAGGGCCATATCAGGGTTGTTTGACCTCGGGGGCATGGCTGGGATGGACATGGCCAGATCGACATCACTTGTCGAGGCTCCTGCAGCCCTCTGCCAGCAAAAACGGAGCTCGGGGAGGCTACAAGCAGCCTTCCCAGGCTCAGTTTTTGGCCACAACAGCCTCCTGCAATCCTCTGCCAGTGAAAACAAAGCTTGGGGAAGCCATGCACAGCCTGCCCAGGCTCTGTTTTTGGCCGCAACGGCTTCCTGCAGCCCTCTGCCAGCAAAAACGGGGGTCTTTGTTTTTGCTGGCAGAGGCACCTTTAGCCAATCCTTCGTTGTTTCCAGGGCAGCCCCTTGGGCTAGATCTATGCATGGGCCTTGAGTTTGACACCCCTGTCTTATGTGTATGAAACCACCTCTCTTATTTCAGCCTTGTCTCTCTTCATTACCCATCATCTCTAGATAGCTCAATTTACATTTTGGTGAAGGAATAGGCTTTCCTGGCCTACCTCTGCTCCCCCTTCCCCTCTGGCAAGGAAGCTCCCTTGGCGCAAAAGCTAGCCTTTGGAAAGAGCCACAGAGATCCAGCTGTATTAGTTCAAGTAGCATAAAGATGTAGTTACAGAGTTGTTCATGAGCAGGAAAGCTGCCTGAGTCTGTTGCCCATTCAACAACTGTACCCACTGAAGGGTGCTTGTCTTCTGGAGTGAAGATAGACAGCTGTTGGCATGTCCAGCACAACATTGGCACTGAGGAGTCCATGCAAAGAGGCCACAGAGCCCCTTTGGGAAGTGTGTCCCCCAAATAAGAGTTTGCCTGGTGGTTCCCGGCAGCCAGAGCTGGTCCTCAGGACCAAAGGGCCCGGTCTTACAGTAGAGGAGATGGTTGAGTGGCCATGGGGCATGGAAAGAGGACACCATGGTGCACCAACATGAATTAAAGATCACTGATTCAGCCCATAAACTTGCAGGGTTAGATGAAGCCCTGAACAGACCCAACATGGTCCGAGGCTGCAGTAGTTATGCCAGTCCATGGTTAAGAGCATGTGAATGTTAGAGGCCTCCTGAGAAGAGGACCTTTCTTGGCACTTCTGTTTCTTACACTGTCCTAACTATTACCTCTCTGCAGCCATTGAGGGATGTGTATGACAAATGTATAGAAACGGCTGGACCGCATTTCTCTGGAGCATCACCCTGCTTATTCTACCTTGACTTTGAGATGAGGCAGCTTCTGCAATTCTTGGGTTTCTCAACCAGGGCAACTTGAAGATGTGCAGATTTTAGCTCCCAGAATTCCCTGGCCAGCAGGTTTAGGGTTCTTGTCCTGATTAAACTGAACCCTCTCCTTGAAATTTGGGGAGCCCTGGAAAGGCAGCCGAGATCTGATAAGAGGGGCCTGCCTGGAATCTGTGGGTCTCATTTCTGCAAACATCCATCTGAGTGAAAGAGTGTGTCACTGGGCTTTTAGCTTCCAAAACTTTTAGTCTGTTCCTTTGTGCCCCAAGGCTCTGGCCCAAAGCTTTCTCCTCGGAAGGAAGGAAGGCAGCAGCTGAGGAAGGAGCCCACCGTTCGTAGGTGCTGCCAAACTCATCCACATTTGAACGCCTTGCTGGAGTTTCAAAATACAGCGTGCTGACATTTTAACATAAGAAAGAATGGAAACAAGAAGCCACCCACATCCACCAAAGTGTTTAACTCCACAGTAATATATTTGAAAATATGGTACATGCTCCCCAAATCAAGAATATCTATATAGAAGAATTCAAGGTGGCTTCAGGCAAAATGTGAAACTTGTGAAAAAAAAATCACACGGGTGCTGAAGTGGCCGCAGTGCTTGGCCAACCCCAACCGGTTTCCTGGTTCCCTTGGCGGCTGGTTTCCTTCCTCTCCCAAGAACATCTCTGAAGGGCTGGTGGAGGCAGGAGGCTGGAGCTGCTCCGTCACCTCTTTTGTCAAGAGCAGGAAGGCGGACTCTGCCTGCCAAGGATTGGCATTGCCTCCCTTTGGGCTGCACCTGTCACTCATCCCTGCACCCCCCAATTCAGAGATCTTCTTACAGGTATTCAAGTGAATTATGCCATACTCTCTTCAATGGATTATTGCCAAAGGGTAGTGGTGCTGGGGAGATGGGCTCATGGTGTGGTCTTCGACGGCAACTGATTGCAAAAGGAGAGTCCCAAAACCGAAGCTGCCATCCCAGTCCAATTTTCTGCAACTTCTAGGCCAACCTGCCATCCTCCTTGTGGCCCATAAGTCCTCCTCCTTAACTTCCCTGGGATCAGGTTGTCCGACTTCAGAAGTTCTCTCTTGCCCTGGCCCTCACTGAGGTGGTGAAGAAAAACCTTTGTTTCTCCATAGCTTTAGTGGAAGGAGGCAGAGCAGAACGATCTTCTCAGAATATTTACAAGAAATCTATTTCTGACATACACAGAACATTAAGCCTTTGCATCAGAAGTGAACTTCAACATCAGTCAAACAAACAAACAAAACAAGAAGGCACTCTAGGAAAAACAGCCTGCAATTTGTCATTTGAACACATCACGAATAAAATATTTTTTTTTTCAGAGACGCCTGCCTTCCTCTTTGGGCACATTGGCATTTTTCAGCCGTGAAGAATGTTGGTACCAAGTAATACAAATATTGGCAAGATTCTAAAGACGGCACTTGGAGAGAACACATATGGTTTGGGGTGACCAATTGTGGAAAACGCAGACCTTGGAAAGAGTTTGTGTAGTTTCAGATGCCTGGAGAAATTAGTCAGAACCGAGATTCAGGTTATATCAGATAAAATCATCCCAAATCTGCTGTCCGTCTCCAATGAACACACTTTCTACCATATGCTCAAGTCACCAACAAAGGAGTTGGGGTGGGTGAGTGGGTGAGATTTGGCTAACTCTTTCAGAATGATTAAGACCATTTCAGCCTTGTGGAATAGGATCTTCCCCCCCCCCAGGAGATCAGGACCCCTCCCATCCTTTGAAATTGGATGCTGCAAATTGTTAAAGAGCTCGTGGGCTAGGATGGTGGCTGAGCCCTAGGGGCTGAGATAGTGTCTTCTGGTCAGCTGCATTTTTTTTCTTTGATATACATCTGTTTGTTTTAATTTTTACATTATAAACTGCCCAGAGTAACTGTATAGTGGGGCAGCCTCAAAACTGAAACAAATAAATAATAACATAAACAAAAGCTTGTTTTTAAAAGCCAAATTTAACCAAAGACTGCAAATTACCCTAGTGACATTTAAATGCCCTCTTATTATTTATTTTCTCCTTTTGGGCTTCTTTCTCCTGCCCCCAAAGCAGAAGAGCCCTAAACTACACAACAAGTAAACCCATCAACTTTATTAATTAGTGGTGGGAAGGAAATTTGGTGCTAAAGGTGTGTTCACAGCCACTAAAGAGGGAGACAGTCATTTTAGAAACAACTTTAGGACACAAAGTTCTCTACACCAACAGAAGGTTTGTTTGTGGCCTGAACAACAGGCTTGTCTGGTGTGTGTGTGTGTGAATATAGTGCATAATGTAAAGGGGGGGAGGCTTTGATCCTATGGTTGTGGCCACCATGTTGATTTTTTGGACTCTTGGACACCTTGGAACAACCACCAAACAATAATATGGGGTCACAGTTGCAAGCATACATGTGGAGGCTATGAAGCATGCTTAGCATTCCAAAACACAAAAAGAATCAGGGTTTCAGTTCAGAAAAATTGCAAAATACAAAGACAGAAGTAAGTCTCTTACTTTGAGACCAGAGTCTTGAAATCAGACAGAAATACACTGGCTAGAGACTCTGAGAATGCCAGCCGCTCTTTACCTAGAACAGTGGGAGTCCCTCTGTGGATCGGGGTGTCTCTACCATTTGGGCATACAAAGAGGAAGGGACACTGAAAACCATCAGCCACCTCGGCTCCTACCTGGGATCATGTGCACCATCAGCCCCGGAAGACTAAAGACCATGAGAGCATGGGGTGGGTTCAGGCATACATTCACACACACACACACACACACACACACACACATACACACACGGCAACCTGGAGTTCAGCCCTACGAATACAACAGTAGGAATATTTGCCAGGTGGCCTAAACGTGAATGACAAACTCAGGATTAGTGTAGGAGAAGCCTGCAAACTCGTTCTGGTCCAAATTCATGATGAAGAGTTTGTCGGTGGGCGTGAGTTCCACAGGCTGCCTCGTGAACTCCTTATCGAAGTTGGAAGTGTCGTGCTTGTCTTTCTGTTGGATGAAAAAGCAAAAGAATTAAAAGCAGTGCGAGGGAAGGCACAAGGAGGAGCCCCCAGCAAAAGGGGCCACATCACCCAAGTGCTGGGGAAGGGTGAGGGGGTCCCACTGCTGTCGCCTGGCTAGGAGCACCTCTCCAGATCAGTACTTACATGGAGACTCTGCTGGTGCCGGAGGAAGCCACCACAAGGCTTCCAGAACAGCCAACACAGATGGAGCGGTGGTGGCAGCAGCAACGGAATGGAGGAAGGGGCTCCATTTGCTGAGTGGCTCCACCCTGCAGATGCCCTCAGCAAGTGGGGCCCTTGGGGGGACTCCCCTGCAACCAAGCTGAGAACTGCCTGAGTTCAGGAGCAGCGTGAGGAGCCACAGGGGCTGTGAGGAAGACACAGCTGCTTGCTCCCCTTTCAAGTTCAGAGGGCCAGAACAACATTGTGGGGCTCGCATGATATGAACCAAATGCAGAGTTTAGGGTTGAGCATCCCGAGAATAGCCGTTTATGTAACTGTTAGCGAAATCCCCATTCTTTGGAGGTAAAGATACAAATCCTGCCTACATGATGCCAAGTCATATGCCCTGCGTCTCTGGATGCAGAGTGCCTCCAAGAGATTGCTCAAAGTTGGTTAGATTTGAATGCAATGGAAGAAAAAAAAAAAAGATGAAGCCACACTAGCTACATTCCATGGGAATTAAACTGAAAGGCCAATAAAATGAAATCTGATTTATTATCTAGCCTCGTCCCCAGCATTGCATCCAAAGACCAAGAGCAGCTCTTGAGTTCCACTGGCTGATTTTCATAGGGCAACGATGAAAGGTTGACTTTCCAGCCTCCACATGAAAAAGCCTGGAAATTAAGCCCTCAAAAAGAGGCCTCTTTCATGCCTACACTGGTTTTTATGGCCAATTCACTGCAGGACAATTTTAATCATTCAATTTAATTATTTAAAATAAATAAAAAAATATTTGGATTTTTGTCACTCACATTTTATTTTGCCCCTCTTTTTGCATCCTTTCTTCAATGATTTTATTCCACCATTTCTTCGACATTATGTAACTTTTGTCCTGTGGTGAGTTGACCTGTTGTGAGTGGGCTGTGGTGAACTGGGTGTGGCGAGTTGGCCGAAGCGAATTGTCATAGACCAGTGATGGCTAACCTTTTTGCTATCGCGTGCCAAAAGCTGGGGGAGTGTGGGGTGGTTGCACGCGTGCGTGCCTATAATTCTATGCGCCCTGCCCCCCCCCCCACGCACATGTGCGCGACACCCCCCCATGCTCCCCCTGCTTTTGGCATGTGATGGCATGGTGGGCATGGTAGGCCCATCTTTTGCCCTCTCCAGGCTCCAGAGGCTTTCTAGGAGCCTGGGGAGGGCAAAAACAGCCTTCCCCACCTCCCCGGAGGCCCTCTGGAGGCTAGAGAGAGCCCTTTTGCTGACTTCCGTTGGGGCCCAGAAGGCCCAAAAATCAGCTGGCCAGCATGCACATGCGTGCTGGAGCTGAGCTAGGGCAACGCTCGCGTGCCCACCAATATGGCTATGTGTGCCACCTGTGGCACGTGTGCCATAGTTTCGCCATCACGGTCATAGACCCTGCTGAGCAACACAGACCCCCATTTTGCTTTGAACATTGGTATGGAAACAAGCACACAGCTGCAGGAAAAGGAAAATCCCCCTTCAGCTCAACTATGGGAGGTCCTGAAGCTTTCTACCTCACCCTTGCTCCACCTAGGAGAATCCTCCACAATCTTGCGCTAGTCAAATGTGTTGGACAGAGTCTCATCATGACAAAAGGGCCAGGGGAGTTGCAATCCAAGGCCCGAGACTGGGCAAGGTTACTCTAGGCCAGTGTTTCTCAACCTTGGTAGCTTGAAGATGGGTGGACTTCAACTCCCAGAATCCCCCAGCCAGCAGCGCTGGCTGGGGCATTCTGGGAGTTGAAGTCCACCCATCTTCAAGCTTCCAAGGTTGAGAAACACTGCTCTAGGCCAATGAACCAGAGGACAGTGGTCCCTTGTTATTGTAGGTGGTTGTGTCAGTTATTACTGAAAGGTAAAGACAGTTACTGATGAAATCATGTGGACATGAAGAAGCTGGAAGGAAAATGAACTGAAAACTATGTTTCATCGGTTTCCTTAGAAGGGTTACAAGGAATGTGTGTGTTCTCCTGGGTAACCTTCCCCATGTTTTTTCTCACAGTCACTCAATGGGAAGTGTGGAGAAGCACAATTTGTTATTTCCATCTCTCTCCTGCTTTCTCTCTTCCAGGAACCCTTTCTAATTGCCCAAAAGGACAGCTGGCTCCAAGCAAAGCTGTGGGCCGATGATGAGTCATGGGATGACCACATGCCGCCTGATGTGACAGAGAAGCTTTCGGGCAGGTGTGGGACCTTGGCCAAGGCCTCCCACAGAAAAATTGCTGTGGGCTTTGAAAGAGCCAGTAAAGGAAAGTTGTGTTGTTTGTAAGCATCAGGGAAAACCGGAGGCACCTTCATCATTTGGGCTGAGAAAAGAGCAGCCCTCCTGCTTTCCTTAGGCACCATCGGAATATTTGGGAAGAAGTCAAGGTCATGCCATCTCCAGTGGTGGACGCTTGGACAACTATCCCACATAGCCATCACATCTCATCACGGACTCTGATGATGCAATTTTCAATTGCTTAAGTTCCCGAGTCCTGAGTTGATTGAGGGCTCCATTTCTGAGGAGTTGGAATGTTAAGCTCTTATCTCCAAGACCCACATTCTCCAGGTAAGTGCTACTACACGGGTCTTGTATTGCTCTCCCTGAAGGTCTTGAGGAAACCAAACCATCAACTTAATGGTGTTAGATTTTAAATTTTGAGTTAGAGGGTAGCATTTCGGGAATGGAGTTCAATCCCTGCTCAATGCAAGAACCCTAAAGAATCATAGAAAAATTCTGGCGTTTTCTATTCAGAATTTTTAACACTCTGATGCAGATTACCTAATATTTTGTAGAGTTGGAACTAAAAACACCCATACCTGAAATTTCAAATTTTTACAGAAGGCTTTATTCCTTTCTTTTTTTAAAAATTGAGGTTAACATATATTTCTAAGGAAGGATCCTAAGCCTTGCTGAAAGTTCATTTTGAAGTTTTCACATATCAAGGTCAACAGTTTTGGCCCTGATGGTTTCTAAAAAGTAATAAATGTAATGTAACTGTTAATGCTGTCAGATTTGAACTTCTGAGCAGAGATTTTGCTTTCAAATTATTCCCTTCTCATTGAAGACCTGTTTTAGAATAAATTGAGGTTTCCCCAAAATAAGATTTACTTTTTATTTTATAACTGTTTCTGGAAAAAAAGTTGGCATAACATAAACAACTCAAAATCAAACTGGTAGTTGCACACCCCACAACATGATGTGGGAAAGAACAAAAGAGAAAGGTATGCATAATCCAAACTTTAAAAGATCTTTCTTTTTCTTTCTTTCTTTCTTTCTTTCTTTCTTTCTTTCTTTCTTTCTTTCTTTCTTTCTTTCTTTCTTTCTTTCTTTCTTTCTTTCTTTCTTTCTTCTCAAAAACACAGACAACTTCAAATTCCAACAGAAAATATTTCTTATTCTATGAAGAATATTAGCCAAAACAAAAATATTTTACAGCTTCAGTCAAATTACACACAAACTTTTTGGATTTTAAATATCAGCTTAATTTTAGTAAAATACTAAATTTTTGACACAGATAAAGCACGGTGGGACATATGGAATTTGTTAATTTGGCAGCTGGACAAACGGCACCCCCCTCCCGCAAAATACTTGCAAAGGTGCCACACAGGGTTGATACGAATTAAACATAAAAACTAACATGGAATGGTAGATACAAGGTTGACCATTGACTCCAAGATGGAAATTTTGATGGCCAGGTTGGGGACTCCTGAGACAAAGTGATGATATTTTGCTGAAATGTGCCTGGGCAAGGCAACCTGAGCTAAAAAAAGAAAAATCAAAAGCAGAAGTTGCTCCATAAACTCAGTTCCAACAGCCAATTCCCCCTCCCCATGGGAACCTTCTCATTTTCCTCTCTTCTAGCACCGGAAACCAAACCAGGGCTTCTCAGTTCTGACTAGCTCTGGAGGACCTTCCTGGCCTCTTCCCTTTCCCTCCCCTGGAGCCGTGTTCCCACAAAGCCTGGGGTTCCCTCTTCTCCACTCTCCAGGAACACCGAATCCCATCTTCTACTGTGCCGGGTCACTTGGTCCAACATTGGCAGTGTTCTCCATCCTTTCAGGTGCCCGTTTTTCTCTGAACTGAACCAGCCAGGAAGTATCTTTCATCCTCAAGAGGAGGCTGTTTTCTTCCACCTGAGACTCTTGGAAGCCACTCTCTTTCATGCTGGGACCATCCAGGGATTCCCCCAGGAAACCTTCCCGGCTATCTACAATGATGTCGTCAGCATGGCTGGGGGAGACCAGACAGCGTTTGTCTCTGTGTGCTACTTATGATTTTCAGTTAGCCTTGGGAAGGCCAGATCCAGTTCCAGGACTTCTTTTATTTGTGAATTTATTAATGCAAATAAACAGAATAGTTAAGAAGAACATGAGAAATGGCAATAACTGATGGTGGAATTCCTATGGAGCCCCCTCCATAGGAGGGCAGCTGTGTAAACTTCAAACATGGCCCACATGGGGACAGAAGCTACCTGCTTCTGCCTCCCTCATCCCATCTAACTGGCATGACTTCCTTCAAAGGGTCTGGAGACCGTCCTGGTCCCCCATCTCAATCCCCTAGGATTTCTGGGAATAAGAATAATAAACATCCTGGAGTATGAACATCTACTGACAGGCTTCACGGATTCCCTGACATTTGGGGAACTAAACACAGGCTGTACCCGAAGGCCTCTGGCAGCCAGTTCTGAGTCATCGTGATTTTTGCAGGTGCCATGGAAATAACAGAGAATTGTCTCTCTGTGCAGATGGGTTTCACATCAAAGTGAAGCGAGAAGACCAGGAGGTAGCATCCTCTAAGCAAGGGACCAAGGAGCTGAGCCAAGTCGCATCTTGCAAAGCCAGAGCACGTCCACTCCTTTTGCCAACTGCTTCCTTGGGAAGAAGCCGAGTGGGGCGGAGGAGAAGAGGAGAGCGCCATCAACAGGTGCTCAAGATCCAGAGGCGTTTCGCTAACTTTAAAGGAAGTGGGTCTTTCCAATGCTTGTCTCCTGCTAAGCCTCCAAGAGGACCTGATCTTTATAGACTCACAGCCATAACCCTTCAGTTGCTCTTTCTCCTCCCTGTGCCACGGATGCAACCACACTCAGTTGCAGCTCAAGTCTTTGAAGGATGGTCATTCCAGTATCACCACAAAAGAAAAAAAAATATATATCCAAAGCATGACAGCTAATGGTTGCAACAGAGGGTGCCACCACACAGCAGCCGGGACCAAATGGAGATGGCCATGGGTGTGCAAGGGGTGGGGAGGGGGGGGAGGGGGAGGATGGTCTACTTAGCTCTTGACTTCAGGCTTAAAAAACTCAGAGTTAAGAAAGGAAAAGCCTTCAAATTCTGATTGGTCAATGTTCCTGATGACTTCCTGGTCAGGTGGAGTTAAGACAGGTGGATGGCGGGTGAAAAACCGGTCGAAGTTTTCAGCATTGCGTCCGCACTATGAAAGGGGAAGAAAAGAACTCATGGCAGGTGGCAAAAGGAGCAAAGGAAAAAAACCTGAATGCAAAAAAGTTGGATGCAGCTTGTTATGTCCCTCTTGCAGCCTCACCAACCACCCCCACCCCCACCCCCGCCCCGCAATCTGGGCTGCAGGCAAGTCATTCCTCATGAGCAAAATGAGAGAACCAAAAAGAACCAATGCAAAATCCTTATGGCCCCGGTGGCAGCAGGGAGCAACCCAGAGTCACTGAAGTCATGGATGGGAAGCTGAGGACTCTCGGCTGGCCTCAGCAAGTAATTGCAGGAGGAGAATGGATGGCGAGGCAATTACTTGCAAGGCTCTGCCAGACACATGCAAGGCTGCTACATGCAGAGCTTCTCTGGCTGCTCAGAAAACAAATAAAGGCTGCCTTGGACTTCTATCCCACGCTGCTGCCCAGTTTACCAGGGCTTCCCATGCACAGGACCCCCAGGGAGTTTCAGCCAGGGCTGCAGCCGCTTCACACGGGACGCCGGGCATTGAGCACCAGGGGCAGGGTTATTCCTCTTTTATCTGCATGCAAGCCCACTGTGAACAGCGAGGGCCTTTTGACATTGAAAAAGCATAAAGAAATTGAGCGGACAATTTTTCTGAAATGAAAAATTCTCCAGCCGTTTCTTCAGGGAAAGGCAGCATCGCAACCGTGCTGAATTTGGTGCCTCGGTAGGAGAAGGGCCATCCTGATGTCTTTCTTCGGGATTTAATGGAGTTTAAGGCATCAGGCTAGAAACCGGGAGGCGGGGAGTTCTAGTCCCACCTTGGGCGCAAAGCCAGCTGTGTGACCTTGGGCCAGTCACTTTCTCTCGTCTGTAGGAAGGAGGCTCTGGCAAAAGACTTCTGAAAAACCTTGCCAAGAAAACTGCAGAGACTTGTCCAGGCAGTCTCCAAAAATCAGACACGATTGAAGGGAAGAAAAAAATATTAGAGGCTAAAAAATCTGTTAGGAAATGATTGCACAGAGAAGACGAGCCTGTTTATACCCATCTCTTCTCCCTCTTGTCATTAGTAAGAGCAAGAATTTCTCTGACACACCCCCCCCCCTTTTGCTTTGAAAGACATTCCAAATTTGCCTTTATAAACGGAATAACAACTGGTAGGAAAACACAGGATAATTTTTTTGCCTGGCAACTTAAGGCAAATGGTGGGAATCCCATTTGACCAGATCTGTTTAAGAACCAAGCCATAAACACTTGTCAGTCACAAAACCCTGGAGAATGTTGTAAATGCACCCAATGAGGGCCCTGAGAGGGTCCAGAGAACAAGAGGCAAGAAGGAAGGAAATGCTTCTCTAGCAAAACGATGCAGGGCTGCCTACAGGTAGACTCCCTGATCCAGAAAATCAGACAAAAATAATATGAATTGGATTCCGGCCTAAAACTTTTCCAGCGCAACAAGATGCTGAAAACCTCCCGGTCACTCTAGAAATGGGCTTTAGGTTTCTGTGACCAGACAAGGTCTGCATTCTAGTCCACAATTGCCTTGATAGTACAGAGTACTATCTTATACAGATAGTACAAGAGCCTTGATAGTACAGTGGTTTGGTGCACCCTGTCATTAACACAGCTGCCTGCAATTTCTGCTGGTTCGAATCTCTCCAAGGCTCAAGGTTGACTCAGCCTTCCATCCTTTCTAAGGTAGGTGAAATGAGGACCCAGTTTGTGGGGGCAATAAGCTGACTTTGTATAAAATATACAAAAGAATGAAGGCTATTGCTTAACGCATTGTAAGCCGCCCTGAGTCTCCGGAGAAGGGCGGCATATAAATCAAATTAAAAAAAAAAAAATTCAAACTCAACATTACACTGCAAGTGTGATTTTAACAGATTTAACAGATAAACAGAGTTGGGAGTGACCTTATAGGTCATCTAGTTCAGGGTCCTGAAGTCCTCCAGGCTTAATGTTGCCAAGGTTGGAGACCCCTGATCTAGTCCAATCCCGTCACCCAAGGAGGAGACCCTACACCATTTCTGACAGATGGTAGTCCGGTCTCTGAGTCTGGTCCCCTTTTGGGGGTCTGTTACAACCTTCTGGCAAGACAATAGAATAGAACAGAATTCTTTATTGGCCAAGTGTGGCTGGACACACAAGGAATTTGTCTTGGTGCATACGCTCTCAGTGTACATAAAAGAAAAGATACATTCGTCAAGAATCATAAGGTACAACACTTAATAATAGTCATAAGGAACAAATAAGCAATCAAATCATATCAAATCAAATCAACAAAAATCAAGGCAGCAGAATTTTCACCTGGCAGCTTTTTAAAAGGACGGAGGAAATTCCCACATAGGGCGATGCCTGGTTTGAACCCAGAACCCTTCCTAGAAGAATTCAAGTGCAGTCAGCCAAACACAATGAGAATATCAGCTCAAGCAATTTTGACGCCACCTGGCAACATAAAAAGAGTGACCCACCCATTCCCTTCTTTTACTTGCTGGAGAAGAAGTTGAAGCTTTTGACTTGGTTTCCCCCATCTGGGATTCTGTAATCCACCATTCCAGTGGTCAGATTGTCCAGCCTCCAGATCATACCTTGGAAGCCAAGACAGGAAGCCACAAATGGAAGAGACGGAGCTGCATTTGAAGGGCTGTGCTGAGTAAAAGCTTGCCAGTCAGTCCTGCTGGCCTCACAATGATGGGCTCTTCATTCGTGGCTGCTTTGATCAAAGCAGCTCCAGAGCTTCCCTTGCTTGGCGTGAGGTTTCCGAGGAAAAAAGTGGAGCTTCAAAGCTTCCTTCTTCCCTGCTCATGTACACAGCTTGAAAGCTCACTCAGCCTCGGTGGCGGCTCTTCATGGACTCTTTTCAAGCCCCCTTGATGGCTTCTTAGCTATCATTTGCTGAGACAAATGGATTTGCATCATCCATAAACTGAACGGTAGGAATTGAAATCATTCAAGGCTGATTCAAAAATGCTTTTTTCCAAAGGGCAGCTGGACTTTCTTGGTTTTGTCTTTGAAAACATTTTGCTTCCCATCCAAGGAGTTCTTAGGTTCTCTTCGAGAAAAAGAGATGGATCCTCATTCTTGGATGAGAAGCGAAAGGTTTTCAAAGACAAAACAAAGGAAGTCCAGCTGCCTTTTGGAAAAACCACTCTTGGGACAACTATGACCTGAGAATCTCCACAGACATTCAAGACTAACCTTTGCAAACTGTCCAATCTCTTCAGGCCCTCACAGTTGCTGACTGGAGAAAGGTGATGATGCTCTAAGTTTTGGGCCACAACTACTACACAAAAGTTCACCGCCCAGATTCCAAGAAGAGGCTAATCACAGGAGAACCACATCCTGAAACAGGGTCACTGCCTCCTCACCAGTCAGCCTGCTTGCCATCTCCCAGCCCAGCCAAACCAGCACCCCTTCAGAGACTCCCTTCTGGAATTCCCTTTGAGGGAAGCAGCTACAAACACAGCCAGGACTCCAGTCGACAAGAAGGCAAACAAGGGGGCATGGAGGGGGTGGGTGGGAGTGGTGGGAACAGAACCAAGAAACACAACATTCCCTTCATATTATGGTGATTTTTTACCACATTTTCTGGACAATCTAATTTCCTTACTTCCTTTCCCCCTCTTCTCTCTCCAGGATTAGAACATATTCAATAGAGACGGATCCTTCTACCTGTCCCATATTTCCAAACTCAAATACAGCATTTTAGTGCACACAAAGATGAGCAGAGTCTGGTTCCAGAGAGGCTTCCTTGTCTTTCTACAAGACACAGGATGGCAATTTCAGCACCAATAGAATATTTGTAGTTCAGAGTCGAACTGTAGGGTCCTTGGTGCCCTCTGAGCTCAGGGGTTTGCTTGCAGACATTTCATTATCCATCTAAGTAACACCATCAGTGCTAGAAGGGAATGGGGTTTCCTCTCCGTTTATTTACAACTGACTTGTCCTGTTGGTGTTGATTAGTGTTCTCAGTGGCTGCTTGATTAGGCTGTTGTTTACTGTTTGGTTTTATTTTGTCTGAATGGGTTGTTATAACAGAGAGCAAACACCCCCCCCCCACTAGCACTGATGATGTTATCTAGTTGGGTAATGAGACATCTGCAAGAAACCACCAAGCTCAGAGAGCACCAAGGATTCCACATCAACGTTTCCTGGCAAGGGGCTCTGGCTTTTCCTTGACCCTGTTTTTAGGAGAAAAGCCTGGAAGAGGAACATCTGTGTGCACACACATCTTCTGTGCAACAGGAAGGCCTGCCTATTCGGATCGTCTGCCAGAGAACATATAGGCCAGATGGTACTGAGGCAAAACTGCCAACCAAGGCATTCTTCCAACCACTACATTCCTTCTGTCGGCCTCTTCAATGTGGGGTGACAAAAGAAGAAGGTTGTCAGAATTGCCAACACAGTGCAGGGAAATTCTTTTGCGCATTCTTTGGTCTCTCATTGTGCTCAGTGTTGCAGCGACCCCAAGGCCACCAGGAAGCAGCTCCGTTTGGAAAGGAAGGAAGAGTCCCTTCACTTTCCCAGGTGCAGGAGGAGCCAAGCATCAAACCTGTCCCACGTTTGGCACTGAAAAGCCCACAGCCCTGTTGAATTGGGTGTACTTGCCTTCTGAAGAAAAATGCATTTAAAAGTCTTCTAATTATTGACTACGTAAAACGATTTACATTATAATATAGCTATCTATACCTCCTTCTCTTGTTATTTTTAAACTGTACTTCTTTTAGCATCGTCTTTTGAAAAAGCTGCTCTTCTGTATGAAACAAAAGATACCCATGCTCAAAATGTCTTTTCACAGGAGTCCCAGAAAACACGAATCTCTCCTCTCCTAGCCAGAGAGAAGGAACTGGCACCTCCCTCTCTATGATGTGATCTCTAAGCCCATTATGACTGATAAGGGACTCACTACTTGCCCCCCCCCCACCTTTCCATTGGAGATTTGCCTGACAAAAATCCAACACCCAGCCACCCCCATGGTTTACCCAGGGGTAGAGTCATCCTTGGCTCCTGGGTGGCCCCACCAGTCACCAGAGCTCTGGAGAAAGGCGGAGGTGTATGCCGAAATCCACCAACCATGGAAACCAACCAAGTCAGGGAAGAAGCCGGAATGATTCTATTTTTAAGTGCACAGGAAGCTGAATTAAATCTCTCTCCTCTCCTGATGTACATTTTGAGAAACGCAGGGATAATTACATGAAGTTCATTTGCATTAGAGATTGGAGGCAATCAGAAAGCCTGGAACTGGGTTCCTTGTTTTGCAACATGTGAGAGGTGGTCAGATTTTGGCGGTCCAGTCCTGGAACGGACTCAACAGTCTGACCTGCTATTTGATCTCCAAGGCAACCAGGAAGCCATAATGCTACATGAAGGCAATGGTGCAGTATAAAGAACAGCCCTCCCAGCTTTGCCCCAGAAGAGGGGCAAAGCAGGGGTGAAATGCAGCAGGTTCTGGAGAACCGGTAGTGAAAATTTTGTGTAGTTCAGAGAACTGGAAAATGCCACCTCTGGCTGGCCCCAGAGTGGGGTGGGAATGGAGATTTTGCAATATCCTTCCCCCAGGAGTGGGAAGGGAATGGGGATTTTGCAGTATCCTTCCCTTGCTATGCCCACCAGACCACACCATGCCCAGCAAGCCATGCCCACAGAACCGGTAGTGAAAACAAATTAGATTTCACCACTGGGGGAAAGGAAGCCTCTCCATTTGCCATGCCAATCCCCATCTCCCTCCAATAGGCCAGGAGAGGGCCCTGGAAGAGGGCAGGAAGGAAGGATGGAAGATCTCTCCCCCACTAGGATGTTTTCAGTTTTAGCCTCCAGCCCTGAGATCTGTTAAGACAGATAAGTTTTCAGAGAGGCTGCCAGTTTGCTTCCCAGTCCCGTTCAAGGTCGTGCTGCTCTTGATCTTTAAAGCCCTACATGGCATAGAATTAGTTCCCTGAAGAACTGCCTCTTCCTGGTCGCATCTACCCATCCCATCAGGTCTGGCAGGAAGGGCCTGTGGTGGGTCCCGTCTGTGAGGGAGGTCTACTTGATGGGGTTTAGGGGACCAGCCTTTTCTGCCTCTGGAACAGCTCTTAAAACCTGAGCATCCGAGAGGGAGCCTGTGCCCTGGCTGTTTTTCATCCTATCTCCCATCTTGTGATCTTGCTTGCTTCGTTTTGTTCCATCCAGTTTGTTTTCACTGGTCTTATTGAATGTTTTAACCCCTGGTTTTATTGTTCACTGCTCAGAATCACTTCGCATGAGATGAGCAAATTGATGATAATTAAGATAGCTTAACCAAATGGAGTCGAGGGTCTTTCTTTCCTAGGGACCGGGCTGGGGCGGGTCTGATAAGGAGTCTTTAATGTGCTTTCCCTTTGCACCATTTCCCGACTGACCTCCACGAAGGCCATAAGGCATATTTGGTTAACAAGACGGCAGTTCTGGATTCTGCAGAAGGTAACTTTGAGCTTGTCTCTTTTGTGAATGAGAAATAACAACTGTGCTTTCTTCAATGAAAGGCTTTCTAGTTCCTACCAGCAAAATTCAGTCTCAGCATAGAAACAGAAGTGGCAAAACAATGTTGTTATTTTTTTAACCAGAAAAAGCAGGGCGATATTTAGGGACAATGCAAAGTGGCTCTAGGCTGCTTCCTTACCAAACTGACCTCTCTTTAAGGAGCAAAATCACCTCCTTTTCAAGCAGAAGCAAAGATTTCTGTCCCCTATAAATATCACAATTAGCAGAAATGCCTGGAAATAAAACTGTCACTCTTAGTGCCACATTAATGTCCATACCAAGCTCCAGAATAGTCCCCTAGAAGGAGGAGATTTATTTTTTACGGCTCACTAAAGAATCACCTCCAGTATTTATAGCTAGGGGAAAATTGACTTGCATTTATTTACAGCTGCTGATATCAAGCTCGGAAAATAGTCCTTTTATTTCAACTGGTCAGAATTTGCTTTCAATGCCAAAGATGCGCTTAAAAGTCTGAAAAACCAAAAAGTGACCCCTGCCACTATTTATTTTCACCGGTGGTTGAAAAACATCACCAGGCCAAGAGCAACCTGTCTGGAGGAGACCCCAATCTTTCCCGACAGCTGGCAGTCCTGGCGTCTACAGAATGTGACCCCCCCCCCCCGCAATAGAGCAGATCCCTCCTTAACACCAAAACTGCAAACTAGCCTGATCTGGTTGGTGTAATAACTATTGGTGGTTAAACATATTGAGCTGGTTGAAGTTTAGTTCCAGGAACACGGAAGGGCAAAGCAAAAGAGTAAGGGAATCCAGAGTAGAAATAGACGCAGGAGATGGATATGGAAGAGGAAAAGTCAAAGGGAGATTGGGAGTAAGGAATGGAGAACGTTGCAGAGCAACAGGACACGAGAACCTTGGAAGAAGGTTCTTGCAACTTCCCTTTGGGAGAACATACCCTAAAGAATGGACCTGGCTAGAATTCATCTACTCATCGGTTTATGTTTTGCTTGAAAGAATTTTTAATTCTACCAATCAGAGAATCCTTCTAGACCACAGGTGTCAAACTTGCAATGCCACGTTGTTGTCACGTGATGTATCGTGACTTTTCTCCCCTTTGCTAAACCGGGGGTGGGCGTGACCAGCGTGTGATGCATCCAGCCCATGGACCATGAATTTAACACCCCTGTTCTAGACCCTCTTTCTGGAGTCATGATGGAAGATCCATCTTAGAAAGTGCTGAAGGGACAGTCCTCTTCCTTCTCATGGTCACCATTTTATGGGATGCTACAAAGTTCTCTCTTACTCACTGTACACCTTAAGTGAACAACTGGGCTACTCACTGGGTAGCTTAGATGGACATTTCATCAGTGCATGGACAATACTCTGCTCAACTCTTATTTTCTATCTACAGTTTCCAGGGAAGTCGAAAGACTTTTAGGTTGATATATGAAAATAGTTTGGACTGAACAAACTACAACTTAAATCCAAAATAAAGGTAATATGGATACATTTCAATAGTATAAAGCTCACAGTTGGATTTAGACAAGGTTGCTCTCCTTGGACTATTTGGACTTCTCTTCAAGTTAACCCTAAACGGAGAAGCTTGGAGGGCAGTGGTGGTATTCAACCGGTTCTATCCGGTTTGGTTAAACCGGTAGCGGCGGCAGCAGTGGGCTCTGCCCATCTGCCCAGATGTCATCACGTCCTGTTTTTGATGTTCTGCGCATGAGTGGAAGGTCCTGCGCATGCATGGAGGTGGCACGTGCGCTCACATTCGTGAACTGGTAGCGAAGGTAAGTGAATACCACCCCTGTTGGCAGAGGACCCGGCCATATCTAGCTCCACAATGAGGCAAAGCCAGGGTACATAGCAGAAACATACCTTATCTAGCTTGCTTATCATCATAGGTTTGATGATTAAAATGAAAATGTATATTGAAATACAATGATATAAACCCTGGTCATTCATAATTGTGTCCTCAACTGGACACAAGGACACAGTTTGTGTTGTAACTTCACAACACATTTTCCTCCTTTGGCCTCCCCCATCCCCCAATCCAGCCAATAATTTTCACTAGGAGGAAGAGACAAAAAACAGAAGGGAGCCACTGGAGAACTTTCTATTCCGAGAGTCCATGTGCAACAAAGAGCTCATGTCCTGAATAGCGGCTGATTTCTCATTGTGTTTGACTGAATTATTGCTTCCTGCTGAGTAAGCAGAGCTGCTGCAAAGATTGTAGAAGGAACTTAAAAACTCCAATATCTCCGCAAAAAAAGGAAAAGGGAGAGAACTAACAGAATGTCGGCAGGCAAGTTCAAAAAGTGAGAGCTCAAGGAGAGATTTCAGGTTTCTCTACTGAAAGCAAGCACAGGTAGGAATTCCAAACACAAATCAGTAGATTGTAAAAAAAAAAAAAAGCTTACAAAGTTGTTAAAAAAAGAATTCCAGTAACTGTTGTACATGAGATGGAAGATATTTACAATAGTTAATTTTTGCATGTTTTTCTCCCTTCTCCACAGTGTGAGAGCTTTGAAGCCATTCTCTCAATCAGAGGGATGGTTTTCTTCACAGGCTGTTTGCTTCTGACCTAATCAGAAATAGTTTTTCTACCACTTTCCACCAAGTCTATCCCCACTTCTTCCTTCTTGGAAGAGCCTAGTGCTTTTCCATTCCCTTTCTCCTAACCAGGAGTTTTCTCTCAAATCTGAAGAATTCTCCTCTTCTCTCTCTCCCCATCTAGTCATCCTACAGCAGGGATCCTCAATCCCCAGGCTGTGGCTCACTACTGGGCCATGGCCTATTCGGAACCAGGCCACATGAGAGGTGAGCCGATCCATGTGCAACTCCACTTGTGCAGTGTCCCAAAGGCTTCTCTTCTCTCTTGTGCGAGTGGAGCTGTGCGCGCACATGTGCACAACAGGCTGCCGCTCGTGCAGCCCAGTTCCTCTCTCCCCCCACCCAGTCAGGCTGCCAAGCCACCTTTCTCAATGTCCAAAAGCAGACCAGTGAGAGTAGAGGCTGAATGGGATGAATACGCCCTGCTCAGCTTTGCTGAGTCACTGTGACTGCCTGTGCAGGACACCTGATCTGCTTTTGAAGTGTTGGGCAGCCTCGGTAAGTCTGAAAGAGCATGAGACCACACCCCCAAAGGCTCTTCTTCTCCACGCCAATGGATGAAAGGGTTCAGGGGAACGATCTCACACCGTTTCAGGCCTTTCATCTCTTTGCAAAAGCTTTTGGCATGGGGAAGCCTGAAGGAGCGTGAAACTGTACCCCAAAGACTTCTCTTCTCTCTTGAGTGAGTGGAGCTGGGTTGGCCCAGTTCCCCTCTCCCGCTTCCCACCAAGCTGCAAGGGTTGGGAACTGTGTCCTAAAGGAAAAGGAATTCCTTGCTTCTCATCCCAGGGAAACAGGAGGAGGCTGCAGGCAGCAGTCATCTCAAACCTTAGTAGTTCATATAATCACAAAGGCATTGCTTGGGGTAGTATTTATCTTCTCTGGTTTACCATTGGCTTATGGTTGATGTGCTAAGGGACAATAACATTCAGAAGTTGATAAAGAGTTCTCCAAACTCAGAGTTGAATCTCTGTTGGAAATGAGATTGTTTGGGATGCTTTCAGGTCAGAAGACCTAACAGTGGGACAACTGAGTGATTTCTGCTATGGAAGGGAGGCTCCTACAAGAGATGAGATGAACCATCTTCATTAAAAGGTCAATGAAAACTAGTAGAATATCCAGGACTTTGGCATGTGTTAAATCAGCAATCTAATCCAAGGATACCAAATCCCAAGGACTATATAGGGAGATAAGGAGACCAGCACCAGACTGGCTGATTTGGTAATTAAAATTTTGGCAAAGCAGCAGATTTGCCAAGTAGTCTTAAATAAGGTCCAGCTGGGCAGTTGCGATGATGCAACCATAAAAATTCCTTATCTGGGAAGAAGGAATGTATAATTGGCCCCTCTGGTACTATTCAAGAAAGGGGAAGATGAATCTCTAAAGGTCATCTATCTGAGAGCCAAGGAAAACATTCTGCTGCTGCTATTGCATGAGGATCTGTTTGCTGTGCCTTCTGGTTCCCAGAGTATCACAGTGCACTGTTCATGTGGGAGGAAGGTCATAGGGAACAAATATTCAGACTTGCATGAAAGCCAGGGGTGAAATCCAGCAGGTTCTGGAGAACTGGAAATTTTGAGTAGTTTGGAGAAGTAGCAAATACCACCTCTGACTGGCCCCAGAGTGGGGTGAGAATGAAGATTTTGCAATATCCTTCCCCTGCCACGCCCACCAAGCCACGCCCACAGAACCGGTAGTAAAAAAATTTGAATTTCACCACTGATGAAACCCCATCACTTTCTTTGCTCTGTGAACTAGGAATGTGGGTGAGTGAGTATTAGCTCCCCAGAGTTCTTGAGAGTCAGTTTAAAATATTAAGTTTAAATATTTCTCAAAAGATTGAGGGGAAAGGGGATAAAGATAAAATCTGGGAATGGCTTACCACTAGAACATTAAAATAAGAAAACAAAGGCTTGATTTTGGCTGCTCAAGAGCAAGCTATTCAAATGAAGGCTAGAACGGAAAAATCATCAAATGATTCAAAGTACAGATTGTGGAAAGAGGCAGAAGAAACAGTAGATTATAGCCCGTGCAAGAAGATTGCACAAACTGATTATAAACAACATAACCCAGGAAAATTACAACTAAAAACAATAATTTTGAATTGCCATGTAGTTCTTTCAAGGAAGCAAGGGAATTGCATAATGGAATTGTCATGCGTAAACCCTACATTCCTCCAAATTAGTTCTTAATCCTGAACATCATATCCCTTGTCTGAGAAAGAAAATATCTTATTACGAGTGTCCAGAAAAAGGCCTACTGCTCCGGGGCTATAAAAGAGAACGGAGAAAGAAAGGAAAGGAACTTACAGCTTTGGGCTTGAAGGGAGGCTGGATTTCTTTCTGCTCGAGTTTGTCCCAATCAATATATCGGAAAAAGGCATGCTCCTTGATATCTCGTTCTCCTTCCGGGCCACACCCCAACCGCTTAGCTGGATGCTTGGTCATGAGCTTGGGAAAAGGAAGAGAACATGGTTCACCTGCCATCTTTCAGAATGAGAGAACCAGGTTAATAACTATCATCCTCAACCTCTAAATTGCTTATTTTCTACAACATAATCCTGCTATCTCACCCTTTCTCTCCCTCTTCCTCTCTTCCTCTCTCATCTCTCAGAGGAAGTCCAAACAGCTTTTCTGGGACAGACTGCAGAGGAGGGCAAATTCAGTTCAAAAGAGATGCGTTTGAAAGAGTCAAAACCAGCATTTTCAATTGTACACTGAAACCTCTAATACAGGTCGTGTCTGGGTAATGACAGTAATTGGGACCAGAATTTCTGTCACTAAACAATGTGACTATAAAACACAACATCTCATGACCACATCACTTAGTGACAGAAATCAAGGTAATCCCCACTGCTGTCATTCACTGAATCCCACAGCAGCAGGTCTCCTTTGGAAACCTCAGAGCACTGGAGACTGCCGTGTGTGAGTTGGAGAGGTTCTCCTCAAAAGCTTTGTGAAGGACTCAGAAGCATCGTAAGAAGGCAGCACATGATTTGGAGACGTGTGCACAGGGCCTTGGGAAGAAGCAGCTGCCTCACACAAGGCCAGGCCAGGCCAGGCGCATAGGGCCAGCAGTGAGAAGAAGAAGATGGTGAAAGTCAGCCGGACAGGTGGACGTGGTAGGAGCTTTGTGCTGTGGTGTCAGGGTAGCTGGCTATGGTGCGAGGCTCGAGGTGGCACTCGTCGGTGGCAATGGTGGTGCCAGGAGCACTGGGGCTGAATAGGGGCTTGGTACCTTCGTCTCAGCTGGCTGCTGCTGCCCCTGAGCCTTTCCATCAGTCCCAGGGCCACCAGTGCTGCCCCCCACATGCACACACACGACTGCATTTCAGGCACTTGGCAACTGGCTTGCAGCATTCGGCAATCACACAACTGCATGTCAGGGTTCTCCAAAAGAATCAAAACTCCAAGGCAGGCATTTTCCTCAAAGTTTGAATTTATTAGAGATGTCATATTGGCACATCTGGGAAAACCCAAATCTGAAATCCCCTGGGTTTTCCCCACCCAAAATAAAATCAAGTTCCTTCCCCTGCATCCACATGTTCATCACCTGGTCCAATCAGGTCACTGTCCCAACTGTAGTTGACTTCCAATCACACCTCCCCAGGTGCTGGCTGAACATCCTTGACTCCCAAGGGAAAAATGTTGTTATGACTACACAGCTCACACTGTCTCCACCCCCGTCCTGTTCCTACAGCTTGCCCATCCACTGCTGTGGCAGCCCTGAAGACTCCAATTAAAGATGGCTCCAGTTTTTGGCAAAAAAAATGCCTCTAGGAGTACATTGATTTGCTTAATGACTGTGCCATTCACTTAAACGCTGCCATTAAAAAGTCATAAAATCTGGCCCAGACTTTTGACTGTCTTGACGTATGATGGAAATTGTTGGCTCCATTATGGTTGTGAAGTTGAGGACTATCTGTAATTCTCCTTTATTATAGGGCTACGTTAACTGAATCTTGCAAGTCTGAAAGTACGAATCTCCCACTGTCACTTTTTACCATCTGAATAGTTTGGATGGATCTTTTCTAAGGTTTCTTTCTCTGCCTGTTACTTAGTTGCAGGCTCCTCTCCCTTTTATCTGCTCATTGCTTAGGCAATATCTCTACCTCCCTCTTCCAAGGTTGTTCTCGTATTCTGTCAAGTCTAGCTAGTGGTGGGATTCAAGTAATTTAACAACCGGTTCTCTGCCCTAATGATTTCTTCCAACAACCAGTTTGCCAAACTGCTCAGAAAGTTAACAACTGGTTCTCCCGAAGTGGTGCAAACTGGCTGAATCCCACCACTGGGTCTAGCCCAAGAACAACATCACATAATCCAGCCAAAGTTCACTTGTTTACTTGCTAACACCATAAAGAGAGAATCGTGCCAGACTAACCTACCCTACTATAATCTAATGGATGAACCCTGGTAGATTCTAGAGAGTGGCTGTCCTAAATCTCTTCCTCTTCCCATGATTCAACTCCAGAGTGTGCTGTTTGTTGTCTCACCCGGTCTTTGGAAGGTGCTCCATTCTCCCTGGAGAACCTGCTGTGTTACTGTAGTGTGTCACATCACTTCCCCTTCTTAGACACATTCCATTACCTATTCCATTACAAGCACTGCTGCATGAATGGTCCTTGAACAAATGGTCCTAAGTGAGGACTACCTGTAACCAATGGAAGATCCAGAAGACTGGGGTTATCTGGGTAAGGTGGCTCTTAGGGAGCACCAGGCAGACTGGATTTTTGATTAAACTGCAGTTTTCATGTAGTCTTTAACAGCAACACCAAGGAAAGCACATTGTAACAATCTAATCTAGAACTTCCTACTCTGAAGTGGACAAAAACTCTTCTGGTCCAGCTGGTTATGGTTTAGCTGGTTGCTGAACAATATTCTACTGATACAACATGGAAAGTGGTGGTGTTTTGCAGCTCTTGTCACCACAATTTACGTCGGAGGGTGAGGTCATAGGACTCCATCATGTTCACTCTTGAATCCTGAAACCACTGGCGTTCAAGGTGTTGCTTCAACTGCTTCATCTCAGTAAATCAGGGAACCCCTAAGAGTGGTATCCAGAAAACCATCTTATCCTGCACCCTCATCGTCTGGAGTTGCAGAGCTCAATTAGGCATGTGGGAGGAACTGCCAGACATCTAGCAAACAGCCCTGGTGTTAGGCCAGATGCTGCAAAGTTAAATGAGATGCCCAAGGAAAATTTCAGGAAACTGTTTATAATCTTACATTTAAAATCCCCAAACTGTTATTTTACAGCACTGGGGAAATTTGTGTCTAGCCATCATCCTCAACTGGCAAATCGACCAGTTAAGCATCATTTAAAATTTAGGATTAGAACTGGAAGGGCTGCTGGTCCATGCACACTACCCCTCAGCCACTTATCATTTGAACACATAAAAACTCACACTTTCAGAAGATCTACACCAGAGGTCTTCAAACTTGGCCGCTTTAAGACTTGTGGACTTCAACTCCCGAGTTGAAGTCCACAAGTCTTAAAGCGGCCAAGTTTGAAGACCTCTGATTTACACAAACCCTGGTGGCATTCCAAGAGGGGGATTGTTGAATTGGAATTAGAACATAGAACAATAGAGTTGGAAGGAACCTTGGAGGTCTTCTAGTCCAACCCTTTTATCAAGCAGGAGACCCTATACTATTTCAGACAAATGGCTGTCCAGTCTCTTCTTAAAAGCCTCCATTGATGGAGCACCCACAACTTCTGGAGGCAAGCTGTTCCACTGGTTGATTGCTCTGTTAGAAATGTTCTCCTTTGTTCTAGGTTGCTTCTCTATTTGGTTAGTTTCCATCCATTGTTTCTTGTCTTCCTTGTTAGAGCATTAGAAAATAATTTGACCCCCTTGCCTTTGTAGAAGCCCCTCAAATATTGGAAGACTGCTATCATGTCTCCCCTAATCCTTCTTTTCATTAGACTAGACATATCCAATTCCTGCCACCATTCTTCATATGTTTAGCCTCCAGCCCCCTAATAATTTTTGTTGCTCTTCTTTGCACTCTTCCCAGAGTCTCAATATCTTTTTTATATTGTGTTGACCCGAACTGGATGCAAGTATTCCAAGTGTGGTCTTACTAAGGCTTTGTAAAGCAGCACTAATACTTCATGTTATCTTGATTCTCTCTCTCTCTCTGTTTATGCAACCTAGGATTGCATTGGCTTTTTTGGCTGCTGCCACACACTTCTGACTCATATTTAAGTGATTGTCCACTAGGAATCTAAGATCCCTCTCACAGTTCCTGGCATTAAGCCAGGTTTCACCTGGTCTGTACCTATACAGTTGGTTTTTCTGGCCTTACTTTTATCAAAATCTTACTTTTCATCACTGGAGGTTTTTAAGAAGAGACTGGACAGCCACTTGTCTGAAATTGTATAGGGCAGAGGTCTGCAACCTTAAACACTCAAAGAGCCATTTGAACCCATTTCCCATATAACAAAGAGATAAAGTATCTTATTATTCACATCTCAACAGCGGCACATATAGCGTACGCTCAAAACTGGAAATCCAAATTTCTACCAACAGAAGAAAAAATAATTGCGAAAATAACAGAATGTGCAGAAATGGACAGACTTACAAAAGAATTGCAAGAGAAAGACGATACCGATTACTATTTAGTCTGGCAAAAGTGGTACTCCTGGTTAGAGGGAAAGATAGGACCAACAAATAATACATTTTGTCAATCTAACCAAGAAACACAGACAATCATGTAAGAGGCAAGATAGAATGATGGTGTAGCTAAATACCTAGAAGGATGTCTAGAAAGTTATATAAATGTAGTTGATATTTTCATAAAAAAGAAACCTTGGATACGTATAAATGTCTAAATAAGTAAACATCTAAAATAGATATGTATAGAAAAAAATAAACGAAATAGAAAACAACCACCGATGCAACAGCTTTCAGAAGTCAGTCAGTGGACTGAGTTAGTGTTGGTCTGTTTTTTCTTTTGTATTGTCTTAATGTATCCATGTTTGTATGTATTTTTGTTTTGTGTTTTTGTTTAATTTATAAAACCTTAATAAAAAAAAGAAAAGAAAAGAAAACACCGGGAGCCACAAAACCCTTCCCGTGCCTGACTATTTCTTGAGCGGCCACAAAATTAGCATATGTAGTTGAATTAAACGTTCTGTTTTCTTCTGAAATTTTTCTTTTCTTGGATTTATCCATGGTTGGCCTACCGGGGGTTGAAAAGCTCAGTAAATCGTGTGCTGGCGGGTTTCACATGTTGGCGGTTGTGACGCATATTTTGAGTGACAGGGAGCTGCAGCAGAGGGTTGCTGACCCCTGATATAGGGCCTCCTGCTTGAGCAAGGAGTTAGACTACAAGACCTCCAAAGTACCTTCCAGCTCTATTCTGATTATTATTAATAGTAGCATTATTTATATTGAATTTCATTTTGTTGGTGATCAGGAGATCGGTTGTGTACAGGGTTATTGGTTTCAGTTGCATGCATACAATCTGGAAGGAGAAGATGAACACAGAAATTCTGGGTTTGCCCAATGCTAAAATAAGTCCAATTTACTGTATAATACATCCTCATTGTAGTATCCTATAGCAGGGAGCAAGGTACACGAATGGTTGACTTGTTTAGGCAAAGCTATTGCTGAGCACATTGTAAGCCGCCCTGAGTCTCTGGAGAAGGGCGACATATAAATCAAATTTAAAAAATAAATAAATAAAAAAGCTGGTCAAGAGGATAGAAATTCTGTGAATGAAGATTGGAGTTTTAGTATTTTCTGATGGGGAGCAGGCTAGGGGGAGAGCCTCTGCCTCCTCAAAGGAGCCCTGTCTGAGCAGACCCCCACCCCCAGCAAGAGATAAGAAGCCGAGCCTTACTGTGGAGGAAATATCTACGAGTCTACAGCATCAAAGCAATTAAGTGCAAATGCTGCCACCCCGTTCAAAGAATAACGATCTGTTCTTTGAATCTCTTTTTCATTAACACCAAGAACACGAAGGAATTGGCAGCCTCCGGCCCTGAAGGCTTTGGCTTAATGAAACAGCTGGTTCTAAGCAAAAGCGGAGAATGCACAATGGCTGTTTATCTTCCCCAGCCTCCTCCTCCAGCCAAACCCTCTCTGGCAAGCGGGAGACGACGCAGCGAATCTGGCGGCAGCAGAAATGTTAATATCCTGGCCGTGGCGTTTGGCTTCCTTCCTTTCTGAGTTGGAAGACAGATGGTAGATCCAAAGGCTTGATAAGCCTCGGAGGAAACATCCAAGAGGGACCCAAGAATAGCAGACCAGCCTTCTTTTCAGGCCTGTCGGGAAGGAGCCACGTGCCTCAGGAGGAGGGAAGGGCTAGGCTGAGAGTTCAGATCTGGCCAGGAAAGAGCACCATCAGGAGGGCAGCAAAGAGCCTGCTCGCTACTGTGAGCAACTTACAATATGCTCCTCAGCCAAGAGACAGGCTTCAGCAAAGGATGTGGTTCAATCAGAGGTCCAAACTGACGGCCTCAGAGTGAAGGGGAAGCCTGCTGAGCATCTGAAGGGGATGACAGTTGACACCCAGTTCAAGAGTCCCAAATCCTTTCATTGTCTGTTTATGGGAAGCCTCATGTGGCTGAGTGGGAGAAACCTTGTGAAGGCAGAGGCAATAACACCAACCGGTAAGTAGATGTTGTGGGCTGTTGGCCGCTGGTCCCTCCAGCAACTGGATCAGATGAGGAGGAGGCATGGGAGTCAGAGTCAGCATCAAGGCAACCTGAGAGCTCCGAGGGAGAAGAGGGAATGGAGCTGGCAGAGAGAGAGGGGTCCAGTGCCTGACATGCGGATGCACAGAAGGCAGAGGAGAGGAGAGCAGTGGAAATCTATGGGCCGGTCCTTGGGAAGGAAGAGCCACCGCTGCTAGCGAGGCCCCACCCTAGCTCTGGGGATCAAAGGCAGGGGTGGAGATGAATAGATGTGGCAGACAACTATTCATTTCCCTGCTGGACAGACTTGTTAGCCTGCGGTGAGAGAGAAACTTTTTGCCGGGGCTGCTGGCGCTCCTAATAAAGGAATCATTGAGTTAACCTCGGAGGGTTTGCCATGTTTGGGGAGCTGGGTCAGAATAGTAGAGCTTTGCTCCAGGTCCCACCTAGCAGGAGCAGGATGAGGCTCAAAGGAAATTACGATGTGCAAATGTCAGCCCTTGGCAAATTCGCACATCCTTCTTATTCAATTATTCCCACAGAGCAGAATGAAGAGGCTGAGTGGATTGTAGCATCTGATTGCAGGGGAAAAGGCCTGATCGGAAGAGGGCTGGGCCAGAAGTGCTGCCTTCTTCACCATGGAGAGGATGGAGAAATGGCTGTCTCCTTCTGCAGCCTGAAGAGGGTTCTGTGCTACTCCCCACCCCCGGCGCTCTGTGGCTGTGTCCCTTGTCACAGAATTAGCCATTTCATACTGCACCAACCTAGCTCCCACTCTTGGTGTCTCTTTATATACCCTGCAGAAGCAGCTCATTGGCAGAAGTGAGCTCGGTGGAATTAAACTTGTGCCATATGCGATGGAGGCGGAATGGCAAGTGGTTCCATTCCTGGCTCTTCGTTGCCAAGCGCAGGGCTGCCTCCTCCTCCTCCTCCTCTTCCTCCTCCTCCTCCTCTTCTCCAAGAGGGAGAGACAGGGTTTCAGGAGGCAAGACTTCTGCCCGGCCACCCTGCATTGATGAACTTCTCAGCTGTTCCCAGGATGAAGCAGGATCCTCCGACCAGGATGAAGTTGTGTGTGTCTTTTCAGCAAAAGAAATTTCTCAGATGGATACACTGGCGTTGGAGGGGGTGGGGAGCTTGCCAGGCACAGCACATCTCAGACAGCTTCGGCTGGTCTTGCCTCAGTTAAGCAAAGATATTTCCAGCCAGTTGAGACTTTGCCCGTGGAGAAACAAGCCACACCATCAGCTCCATTTGGGAACATGCCAGCCAGATATGCTGCTACTCAACTGGCTGCAGCAGAGGCTGCCAGAAGGGGCACCGGTTCCCTTTGCCAGAGAGCAGCAAGCTGGCTGTTGCACTGAGCATGTAAGCACTTGCTTGGGAGTGGGGGGTGGAGAGGAGGCAAAGCTTCTTGATGCTGCCAGTCTGTTCACCTGGAAACAGGGTTATTCCAAGCACCTTTGAAAGTCCCCACACAGAAGTGAGAGCAAGCACTCCTGTTTAGGTGTGACAAGCCAAGGGCTCTGGGGCAGCTGAAAAGAGACTCCAGAGATGATAGTAAAAGCTGTTGTTCTACAAAGCATCTCTTTCCATGAAAACACAGTGCACACCTCTTTCACAGCCAACTCCACGCGCTACCAAAAGGGGAAGGTTGGAACCACTTCCAAAAAGCTTGCTACTCAAGCTAGTATAGTCCCATCTGTGGAAAAGGAGCTCACAGTTTGAGTGACAGGACTGCTTCCTTCATTGCAAGCCCTCCGGAGATTTCAGCAAGAACTCCAGATCCTGAGCAACCCCGTTTCTGGGGATAAAGACTTTGGGGGGTTTAGAGTTGGGAGAGACTCGGGGCTCACTTAATATTGTGTCCTGCTCAACCTACAGTGCAAGAGGTGTCAAGAATCACAGGACTGGGATCTGAAGTGCCAGATCAGGGTTGGCCCCATCTCAGTTCACCAGTGCCTGTCTTCTTGGCATCTGCTAGCACCTGAGGAGATTCCCTTGGCCCTGTAGCTCAGGAGGCCTTACGAAGACCTCAGAAGCTGCAGTGGCTGATCGGGGCCAGAGGCTTCCTTTGCTCAGAAGCAGCTGAGCAGCAGCCAAGCATTCTAGCTTTTCGAGCCCTCAATCTGGAGGGGTCTAGAACCAGCTGGGCCTCAGGATGCACACCCAAGTTCTCCTTTTCTCTTCTGCTCTGGGTCCATATTCAGCAGCTGGAAGTTACCTCCTTCTCCCTGGGAATTGCTCCGGTCCTCTCTTGCAGCCAAAGTTGAATGCATTGGGCAAACCAACTTGAATACTTTTGGGCCAAACAAATATCTCACCAAGAAGCAGCTGAAAAATAAACACGGCTGCTTTTCCCAGAGGCCATCCTCCTTTTTTGCCTGGGGTTGAGGGGTGTGTGTGTGTCTGTCTCCCCAGGCCTGGGGTGGGTGGGAGAGGCATGCAACACCTGGTATCAAGAAGGCGTGTTATAGGAAGGATCCCTCCCCTTTTGATCATCGGAGAACACCTGCTGCGGATGTTGCTCTGAATACTATTGTAGCCAGGGCTGCCACGAGGAAGGAGATGGCATGGCATCACCAGGTTTTCTGGGGGGTATATTCAAGTTCACACTGCATGATTTTGGTGCGTACACACATTTAGCATTATGTAAGTGTGTGTCATATTTTCCTCCAGCCCAAAATAAAGGCAGCAGTGCGACAGGAAGGGAGGGTGTCCACAGCTTGCTCCCCCTCCCTGCCCTTTCCTGCTTTGGTTGCTTTCCATTCAGCCTTGGCATTTGCCAGAAGTGTGAAAAGCCTTACTGAAAATCCAGCAGATGTTTTAATCAGTCTTATCTCTTGCCAATTTGCAGGGAAAGGAAATAAAACTGATAGGAAGTTCATCATGGTTATCTCTAAATTGCTCCCCCAGGAGAACCAGGCACAGCTTCCTGGAATGGTTTCAGCCGCAGCCTGGCAGAGAGGCTGGCTCTGTCTTGGTTCCCGTCCCCACCCACCCACCCACCCACCCGGACTTGCTGACCGCAGGGTCTTTGTGGCCCTCCAAGTACAAAGAAGCCCTGAGACCTGCTGGACTTTTTGCCCAAAGCGAGGGAAGTAGGGAGGGAATGGGGGTCCCCCCTCTTGGAAGCTCAGCCCCTTCTGTCCAAAGAATGCACCCTGAGCAGCAAATGCTGGGCTGGGGGGCCTGAAGAAAAACAGTTGTTCCCCTCCACTGTGCCTTGGCCAGGTTCCAGGACAGAGTCCGAAAAGCCCCAGAACCAAGTGGGCTGGGTTCAAAGGAGGGCTGGGCAAGATAGTTATAGCATTAGCAATAGCACTTAGACTTATATACTACTCCATTGTGCTTTGATAGCTCTCTCTAAGAGGTTTACAGAGTCAGCATATTTCCCCCAACAATCTGGCTCCTCATTTTACTGACGTCGGAAGGCTGGAGGGCTGAGTCAATCTTGAGCCGGTCAGGATCAAATTCCAGGCTGTGGGCAGAGTTTGCCTGCAATACTGCATTCCAACCACAGAGCCACCAGGGCTCGTTTGTTAAAGGATGTGGAGACCTACAGCCTGCCCCACAGAAAGAAAATGGGAAGGAGAGGATGCCCATCTTCAAGATCTACAGCAGCGACCCCCAATCTTTCCAGTTTGGCAGACTGGTGGCATGGGGGAAGAAGGGATGGTTTTGCGTGAGTGGCAGGCATGCGCGCAAGCACACACAACTCCATTTGTGCAAGTGGCAGGCACCTGCGTCTGTTGCTTGCACAAATGAAGCTTCGTGTGTGAGCACATGTGCCTGCGTGCAAGGGCACTTGCCCACCACTTGCGTGGCCCGGTTCCGAACGGGTCACGGCCGGTAGTGGGACGCAGCCTGGAGGTTGGAGAGCCCTGGTCAGAAGGATTGTCCTGTGGAGGAGGGCAGGACCAGAATCAGTGGAAGTAGATGCAGGTTAGCCATTAGGAGGAATCCTTAGAAGAGCAAGGGTCATCGAGGGTGGGCCAGATGGCCTCATTTGGTGCTATGATCCCTCTCACCGGAAGTCTTCCAACAGTCAGATCATCTTCTATCCGAAATACTTTGGCAGGATCCTTCCCTGAAGAAAGGGTTGGGCTATATTCCCCCTGAGATCTCTTCCCACTTTATGCTTCCATGACTTGAAAGTAGCTTTGGCCAAAATATTTGCTTCCTCCCATGAAAAGCAAAACACACATCTTCCTCTATCTTGCAATTGCTGAGACAAGGTCTGCACAGTCTGGGAAGGTCCCTCAGGATCGGAGGAGATTTGGCAACAAAGTTCCCATGGGGAACCTCAAGGCACCGAATTCACAGAAAGCCCAGCCAGGTTTCCGCTGGATGGCAAACTGGGCAGAGCTCTTCCCCCCCACCCCCCCGCCCGAGGTCTGGGAAAGAGAAGGGTGGCTGCAGGGGCAGAATGCTCTGCAGGCCCTGTGCGGAATCACCAGCCATCAGCCGAGGGTCTCTGAGTGGCTCCCCACGGCCCCTCTGCGTAGACCCCTCCAGACAGTGGTGAAATGTAAAATTGGTTACTACCGGTTCTGTGGGCGTGGCTTGGTGGTGGTGGTGGGTAATGTGACTGGGTGGGCGTGGCCAACTTTTTTTTTTTTTTTTTACTTTTAAAACCATTTTTTCTACAACCTCTTCGGGCGAAAAAATGCTTTTAAAAGCCTCTGATGAGCCCAGCTGAGCCACACGCTCATCAGAGGCTTTTTTTTTTACTTTTAAAAACATTTTTTTGGAGGAAGTGGTTGCAGAAAAAATGCTTTTAATTTTTTTTTTAAAAAGCCTCTGATGATTGCGTGGCTCAGCTGGGCATGGGCGGGGGGGGGCAGGGATGTTTGCTACCGATTCTCTGAACCACCCGCCACCATTGCTACCAGATCGGGCAATTCGGTCCGAACTGGGAGCATTTCCCCCCTGCCTCCAGAGGAGTTCCAGTTACTGCAGCCAAGCGGGTACAGGGAGTGATGGGCTCTGCGTGGTAAGTGGGCCAAGACAGGAGTGCCAATGAGTGGGGGGATTGAGAAAGAGGGCCATTTGAAGCAAGAGCTAACCACTCTGGGATTCCCTGCATTGCCTAGAGCAATTGGACTGAGAATGAATGAATGAATGAATGAATGAATGAATGAATGAGCAATGACTAACACTAGCCCTGATGATGTTACCTAGTTTGGGTAATGAAACATTTGCAAGAAAAGCAAACCAAGCTCAGAGAGCGCCAAGGACCCCTCATTTCAACCCTGAGCTACAAATATTCTCCTTTATGGGAGCAATGACTTGAATGCACCGGAGAGGGAGAACACCACTTTCTGAGAAAGTAAACTGCCCAACATCCCACAAGGAGCCTCACAGGCCTCCCCCAAATCCAGCCCCTGTGGAACAGCTTTTTCCCACCACGCCAGCCGGCCCCCAACCTAGCCTGGATTGCCATGGCACTTCAAAATGGCCACAAGTGACCTGCAACTCTTCTGCAAACCTCAAGGGCTTTGCATCACTCAAGGGACACATTTGGTTTTCCAATGCCCCCTCCCCAAAGTTTCTGGGGCTGCCCAGATTGGCCTGTGGAGATGGGGGTGGAGTGCTGGAAGGGATTCTTAATGGTGAGGAAGCCCAATAGTGGAACTTCCTCTGATCTTCCAGCCAGAGAAGGTTGCCAGTGCATATGGAGGGCAGAAGGGAGAAGCGTGGCTGGATTTAAAAGAAAACCCAAGTCAGTCACAGTGTCTTGGACTTCAATTACTGAGGCTATTTCAGGATTACTTAGCCGTTACATTGTCAATTACTCAACGGGTGGAAAGACTGGAGCTGCAAACCTAGCGAGACCCCCTCACTACTTTTGCTGACAACAAGAGAGAGAGAGAAAATTTGGTCTCAGCTTTAGCTCTTCCCTTCCAGCCTCCATCCTGCCCGTCTCCTGATCATTCTGGTCACTACTAGGTGAAGCATTTTCAGGAAAACCCTAACCGATCTGCTCTGTCCACTCCAAAGGGAGGAGGGGAATATGTTTCATTCGGCACTGGAATTTCCATCGTAAGAGCCTTGAGCTGTTTTTTTATCCTGTCCAAGCTGAGCCAAGGAAATGCCAGGGGGCCCCTGCTGTCCCAGCCATAAATCCAACTGGAGCCTCATAAAGCATAAAGCAGAGCCCCATCAGCCCTGCACGTGGGACGGTTTCGTTTGCAACCGGATGCAGAAGAAGAGGAGAGACAATCGGCAGTCCAACAAAGCAGCTCCGATGGCTGTTGCAGCAGCTGGACTCTTCCAGTCTGGGAGTGAGGCAAGGGAGCCAGTAGGGCCAACTTGTCCCACTCAGAGAAGGTGGGAAATTCAGTGCCATGTCCCTCCTGTGTCATGGCACCCCATCGTAGCTACTGCTGCCTATCCACAACTCAGCCCCTCATGCTGTGAATGTGGGGAGAAACGTGCCCCCTCCTCCCCAACCCCAGGGGAGCTGAAGGCGTCACTCACCCCCTTGCAGATGGCCACTGCTTCTTTGCTCATGGATTTGGGATAGGCCACGTTGTGCTCCATGATCGACTGGAAGAGCTCGTCTTCATCTTCTCCTTCAAAAGGTGCCTGTGTAATTGGGGAGCAGAAGAGGAAGGGGTTTCAGAGGCACCCACTCTTTTCTCTAGGGAGCTCTGGGGATGCTCCATTCCAAAGGCAAACCCCCCCCCCCACAGCACAAGGCTGGATTACCTGCCCCGCCAACATCTCATAGAGCAAGACGCCGAAGGCCCACCAGTCCACTGATTTCCCATAGGGTTGATAGGCAATTATCTGAAAGACAACAGAAACCACATCACCATTATAGCAAAGGTCCCCATCCTCTGATCCACGGCCCGTTGGGAACAGGGCCACAAGTGGTGGGTGAGCATCTGAAGCTTCATTTGCACATGCATGTGATTAGGTTGAGAATGCAAACCTGTCCTATCCCCACCCCCCACCCCCCCACTGCATGCCACCACACGCTGCTGCCGGTCCATGCAGCCAAAAAGGTTGGGGACCATTGCATTATAGGACTAAGTCCATAGTCCTCTTAGTCCCACAGCCATGTGGTAGCAGCGCTTTGATAGGAAATGTGGATAGGAGGGGAATTGTGCCCATCCATGGTGGCCAAATATCTTAAGGAGCCTGGCAGCACTTTTTCTGACTAGCACATTTGATTAAAAGACCAACGTTTTTCATGAGTTGCAGCTCCCAGTTACAAGAAAGGCAAAGGAAGGCTGGTTGCTTAGGAGTCTTGTGCCATGGGAACCGATCCTCCACAAAGAAGGAGACGCGGGTTTCTGAAATGGCAAATCGTCTTTCCACCAAGCATGACCCCCCCAGCACCTGCTCCCTTATCTCGCTGTTTGCAGTCCTTATGCTACATATTTGTAGAATATTTATTATCTGACTTTCACAGCAAATACCCACAGAAGGGAGTTTCCATGGAAATAGAATGACACATCCACAAATAAAAGAATTCCACAAGAACAACAGGATATAATTATATAAATTCAACCAAATCTATACCTAACTTCCTCAGAGCAGTATTTCTCAACTGGGGGCATTTTAAGAGGCGTGGACTCCAATTCCCAGAATTCCCCAGCCAGCATGGCTGGATGGGGAATTCTGGGAGTTGAAGTCCGTGTGTCTTAAAGTGCCCACGGTTGAGAAACACTGCCTTAAAACACCACAACTTTTAAAAGGATGAAAACAACATTAGGCCAGCCTCCACTGCCCGTGTAAGAGGAGACAAGCGTTCCCACTCGGGAGGAAAGGTGTCCTTGAAAAAGGATGGACTGCAATGAGGAAACCAACCTATCCTACAACTCCACAAGCCTTTACTGAAACTTAACTGGGCCAAAACAGAGCAGCCACCAGTACAAATCGTAAGAGCTTATAGTTTCTCTCTATAATGCATGAAGCCTTTTCTTGAATGACTGAATTTCACACACCAGTACACCAAGAATGGGTTTCAAAACCCACTGCTACCGGTTTCCTCGTGGATGTGTGCTTACTCGCGTGCACGCACAACACTTCTGCTGGTGGACAGAGCCTCCCATCACTGCCGCTACCAGTTTCCCTGATCCAGGGCAAACCGGTAGCAACCCACTACTGCTGTACACTGATTTATGGTAAGTGTGAGGTTAAATGTGCATGTAATACTCCAGTATACCACTAGAGATAGTCCTCGACTTACAATACTTCATTTGGTGACCGTTTGAAGTTACAATGGCACTGAAAAAAGTGACTTATAGTAGATAAAGCTAGTAAGAAATAAATTAATGCTAATAAATTAGGATTAGTACCACTTTATAGAATCTTAGTAAGACCACACCTGGAATCCTGCGTCCAGTTTTGGTCACCATATTACAAAAAAGAGGTTGAGACTTTGGAAAAAGTGCAGAGAAGAGCAACTAAGATAATTAACTGTTGCAGGAACTGGGCATGGCTAGTCTAGAGAAAAGAAGGACCAGGGGGGACGTGATAGCAGTGTTCCAGTATTTGAGAAGCTGCCATAAAGAAGAGGTCAATCTGTTCTCCAAAGCACCAGAAGGCAGGAAAAGAAGCAAAGGATGGAAACTAATCAAGGAGAGAACCAATCTATAGCTAAGGAGAAACTTCCTAACAGTGAGAACTATTAACCAGTGGAACAGCTTGCCACCAGAAGTTGTGGAGGGTCCATCAGTGGAGCTTTTTAAGAAGAAACTGCCCAGCCACTTGTCTGAAATTGTATAGGGTCTTCTGCTTGAGCAGGGGGTTGGACTAGAAGACCTCCAAGGTCCCTTCCTGCTCTATTAGGATTCTGAAATGTTCCTGGTAGATGGTCACGTGGTCCTCCAATGATTTTGGGACCACCACCAATCTATTCTCTATTCTTTCTAGGAAAGTACAGTTCATGGAGTATAGGCCCGTGATAGCGAATCTATGGCACGAATGCCAGAGGTGGCATGCAGAGCCCTCTCTGTGGGCACGCACACTGTTGCCAGCTGCTCTTCTGGTTTCCGGCATGTGCATGCACTCCGGCCAGCTGGTTTTTGGGTTTCCGGCACTCTGGCACGCGTTCTAGTTCAGGCACTCGGTGCCAAAAAGGTTCGCCATCACTGGTATAGATAGGCAAACTTCCTAATTCCTATACTCAGGAATCTCCCAGCCATCTTGTCGTGATCCACTTTCAGTTTTCTACATCCTGATGCTAATTCAGAACATGCACCAATAGCTTCTCTTGGTTGAGATAATCTACAGAAATACAATGGTCATCTTTTCAGCCTGCAATAGTCACAAAAACTCTCTCTGCAGACGTTAAACCACACTGCAGGCTGAAGAGCGTTCTGTGGCATTCACAGCATTGTTGCCCCCAATCCAAAACTCTTAAAGATTATCCAGCATGACACCCTGGCTGTGGGGGTTAAAAGCCCAAAAAATCAAGCAGAATCAATAGAAAAAACATTCCATCGCTTTTCTGCAGAAGTTCATCTATCAGGGCAACCATGGCAGATTTTGTCCCCAAACCCTGCCTGAATCCAGAGTCAGAATAACTGATGTCTTCCCAAAGTGTCTAGAGCTGCAAGGATAGCCCATTCTCAACCATCTTGCCCGCTCCCCAAACTAATTGTGACTGGGTAGTAATTGGCAACATTCAGTGGATCCAGGGAGGGCTTCTACAAGAATGAAATCATTTTTGTCCCTCCTTTAGGGCTAGTAGATTTTGGAATGTAGACCTGGCCTTGGGAAGGGTAGAAAAGATTATTCAGTCGTGAGAAACGGGAATTCTCAAGGCTCTTCTTCAATATCAACATGTTAAAAGCATCAACACTTTTTCTGTCTTGCTTCAAAGCCCAACTTTATATTTCATAGTGACAGAAATCTACTGCCTGAACAATTCTGTTCTTTATAGATACAGATCATCACTTCTGAATATAATAGAATAACAGTTGGAAGGGAGCTTGGAGGTCTTTTAGTGCAAAGCAGGAGACCCTTTGCCATTCTAGACAAGCACCTGTCCAATCTCGTCTTAAAAACCTCCAGTGATGGAGCATGCACCACTTCTGAGCCCAAGCCTTTCTTTGATTAATTGTTCTCCTGACAGGAAATTTCTCCTTAATTCTAGGTTGCATCTCTCCTTGATAAATTGTTGATCCTAAGACTGGCTGCTCTTCCTACTTTATTTATTTAATCCTCTAAGTCCCTTTTTTTCACTTTGCTCCATGGTTTTCATTATTTGTGGGCTTGTGGGTCCCTTTGCATCTTCAGCTTTTCAGATGTTGTGGCCTGCCAGCGGCCTGCGCAGATTGTTGCTGATCCTGACGACGAGGAGGCTGGTGTGGTGCTGCGCCAGCAGCCTGTGCAGCCGATGCTCAAGTCGGACAGCAAGGAGGCTGAAGAAGATGTGGTGCCAGAGGCAGGGATTCAGTCAGGGCCTTCAGAACCTCCAGAGGCTCCTTTAAGTGAAGAGGATGAAGAGGAGAAGCCTCTTCTCAATGCACAGGCACGCAGAGCTGCCAAAAGGCAGGAGTGGTTCCTCAGGAGGAGGTCTCCTCGAGAGTAAGGCTTGGGGCTATTTGGCCATTCCTTAAGCCTATTTAAGAAAGAACGCAGCTTGCAACAAGCTGCAGGAAACAACTTTAGTTCGCTAATCATCGTGTTGGGATTTATCTGCAACCTTGCTTCTGGGCTTTCTGCCAACTCCAGTAAGACTCTGACTATCTTATCTGTGGAATTCTGGCAGGCTGTTAAGAACGCTTATTAACAGCCGACATTTGCTAAAACTGCATTATTTGAGTAAACTAAGTTTTGTTTAGAGTTTGTGTGTGCTGTGTTCTTTGGGATCCGTAGCTGGGACAGAACATCAGAGTAGCATCAAGTAGCACAGATTAGTGATGGTTCTTTGTCCAGTTTTAAAACCATGCTCATCTTCTTCCAAATCAGGTCCCTCAATATATACTCTGCTTAATATATGTTCTATTATGTTCCTTTCTGAGAATATTTGTCATTCTAGGCTTTGGCTTCTTTTCCCGGCAATTTTCCTCCTCTGTTCTGCCATCCAGTTTGCTTTCTTCCGTTTCTTGGTCTTTGACAGTTTCACCGTTTCATCCTTAACAACCTCTTTGATTGCATCCACAGTTTGTCTGGTTCTCTATAGTCCATCCCAGGTTAAAAACATCCAGCTGAAGGAGATGATGATGTAATATATGTAAATATAACGGTATATAGGGGGTCAAATATGTGTATATAGTTAGCAAGGTATGCTGAATATATAAGATATTTGTGTTATACTTTAGTGCAGGGGTCTCCAACCTTGGCAACTTGAAGCCTGGAGGACTTCAACTCCCAGAATTCCCCAGCCAGCTGTATGGCGGAGATAACGCCAGGATGGTCACACCATGTCCAATTTCTTTTTCAAAATGATATATATAAATAATAAAAAAAAAGAACATCCAGCTGAAGGAGAAGCCCAAGATATGAATACTCTGCAAGTGGCAGACAGCTTTCTCTTGAGCCGACAAAGCACTGAAGCCACACAAGGTTTTCGGGAACCAGGGAAGCCATACTTTTAAAAAATACAGCCTGTTTTCAGCAGTTTGTCATCTTGAGGAAGGACAAGGCCATCCATTTTTTTTTTTTAGTAACAGGCAGTCTGTCAGCTTCGAAACGGATCAGGCCTGCCGCAACCATCTTTGTTTCTCAGTTGGGAGGGGGGAGAGGTTGGAATGTCAGACCAGACAATAACAACAGATCATCCTGTGGGAACCAAGATCCTCTCAACAGGTGCTGGCCAGGGACTAGAAGGAATTGCCAGGGAGATGCCAGAACACTCAATTGGACAATGTGATCTGTGACAACGGGGGAAGGAATGATCTATTCTTTAATTATACTGAAATCGAGGGAAATAGTTAGAGCTGGTTTTGTTTTCATGAGTGCTGAAATGATCTATTCAATAAAACAGTTCATTGAGGAAGCTGTTCGTCTTGGAGTGCTGAATTGGTTGGGTACATTAGTCGGAACCTTCAGCCAGTCCCTACATAAGAATGATTTCTGACTTAAATAGAAATCTGGGTTAAAGACAGAACTGTATCTATGAGGTTCAGGACGTGAAAGCGATTCTTGTTGATCTAAAAATGGAGGGTTCAAGATCCTATCGTGGGAATTGGGGAGGGAGCCTTTGTTCTTCTGCTTTGGCTGACTTGGAACCTGCACACCAGCAACTCTTCCCCAGTGAGCCCCTCCACCCCCCATCTCTTTGCTGTTACAACTGAGCTTTTTGATGCCATTTCTGGGTGCTCAGCCTGGTGATCTCCGGGTCGGAGGGCATCCTTTGGGTTGTTAGCAATGCAGAAATTCTTGGCTTGGCAGAAACTGTTGGGTCCTTTCTTCACTTCCTGCCTGTTTCTTGGGCCACACAGTCCAGCTAAATTGTCCTCTTTCCACCGCTGTTATTTCGGTCTTCAGCCAAAAGCAGCACATCTGGGCTAGAGAATTGGGTTTGTCTGGTCCAGTGAAAAGAAGGACCAGGGGTGACGTGATAGCAGTGTTCCAATATTTGTCTGCAATGGTATAGGATCTCTTGCTTGAGCAGGGGTTGGACTAGATGACCTCCAGGGTCCCTTCCAACTCTGGTATTCCGTTATCTCGCTTGCATCTTATTTCAGCTTGAACTTGACCGTCAAAATCATCAACCTCCTCCTCTTCCGCCTGAGTGGTTAGAGCATAAATGTGGATGATCGACATGTTGACGGGTTGTCCACGAAGTCTAATCGATGTCATTTGATCCCCGACTGCCCTTCCTTTGCTCTCTCCTTCCTATGAAAGCAGCCCTCCTGTCCCTCCTTTCCTTGCGGTGTCCCGAGTAGCAACCAGACTCTCTTCTGACGGCCAGTGTCAAATTCTACTCCGTTTCCATTCACTGGTGCCTGTCAGTGTGTGGCTGTTTGATTTCATCTTTCAGGGTGTTGAGCTTTTCCCCACTTCCTGCTTCTCCTCTTCTGTGTTCCCAGGTAGCTCTGCCTTTGCAGCTTTGGCTTTTCTTTTTCTGCCTTGCAACATCTGCATCTGGACCTCCCAAAGGCTTTAATCTGGCCACATCGTAGCCACCATAAACACCGATGGGGCTCCCAAAGGTCCCCAGCTCTTCCTCAGTGGCTGTCATTTAACATGAGGAGCCCATCATCTGGCACTCTAGTGTCAATCATTTTATGAGGCCAGATTGAATGGCTTGGGGGGTTTGGGGCCTGCTACTTAATGCAAACCATTACATAGTTTATTTGTCTTAATTACAGATTTCTATTCTGAAAAGATTCATGTATTCAAACATGAATGCAAATTACATTTTACCTGATGTGAAATATACACAGACTCGATCCAGTTTATTGCCAGGAGAGGAGCTTCAGAAGTCTTCCTAACATCTTCAGTTGCTCTCAAATGAGACCAAGTGATTCCCAGGCAGCCTGGAACAAGCTGGTCCTTCCCACAAATGGCGATTCTCCAGGCTTTGACGGGGAGCAGGCTCCAGAGAAGGCCAAGGCCAGTCACTTGAAGCCTTCCTCATCATCCTTCTTATCTGCTTTGCAGCTTTTCTAAATTATTTTGCATTACTTGTCTCATAAAACACTCTAAAGAGCAGAATTATGTCAAGAAGGCAGTCAAATGATGTATGCAAAGCAGCTAAATCCAGGCAAGTATTTCAAAATAAAGGGTGCCACCTAAGTCCAGCAGTCCTCTCCCCTGCCCCTTTTCCTTTCCCCTGTCATAATCCAACTTTTGAGCTCTCTGGTGCTTTTCTCCAGAAAGAGGAAGCACCAGGAGGCAGATCAGAAGGGAGATAAGTGGGCAAAAGCAGAGGACCTTTCTCTGATTTCTTCCTCACTTACTGTCCTCACACAACACCCTAAGCCAGCTGAGTTGGTTGAATTCATGCAACTTGCTACATCTGCTCTGCTTTCATTGGAAGAGTTTTCTGTAGCTTTTTGAGTAATCCAGCTGGCTTCTCTTTGGGGTTCCCTCTGACACATGTGGATAGCGGGGAGGCCAAGCACATAGGCTGGTCTTCTGCAGAGCTCCCTGGCCTTGTGGTCCAGCTGAAGCAAGAGCTCTACATTTGCCCAGCTGGAAGGTGCATGTAAAGGAAGGCAGCCTGACCTTGGAGATGTGGAGGAACGAACAAGCCATGAAGATGCAAGTTCCTCAGTCTCAAGCTTGGAAAGCTTGAGGAAGAAACTCAAAATCACCCCATCTGGATTTTGTTTGGTCTTAGATGAGGCAGAAGGAACCTCTGAACGTCTTTCAAGATTCCGTCACAATAACCACAATAAAGTGTCATTCCTTGGATCTCGGCAGTACTGTTCTTGATTGGCCTACCTGGCAGGGCTGACAGTGCCCTGAAAACCCTGCACGTGCACAGAAGCCCACGCAAGAACCCGGGTGAAAAACAGCCCAGATCAGAGGCTTTGAGGCCAGCCTTCCAGCCTTCATTTTGGCTCTCTGGAGAAATGCCACCCTTAAGACAGCACCTCAAACGCAGGGAAGCTTCTGTCTGGGAAATATGCAAGGAAATCCATTCATCTCAAAAGCCCTTCTTCTTCACCAGGAGTGCAAATGCCTGCAGGCTGGGCTCTCACTTTTCCCTCTTTATTTCCCAATGCAGTGCTATGAAAGCGTGTGCCTGGGAAAAAAATATTTTGGAGAAAATAAGGAAAAAGTTTCTCCCTCCCATGAAATCCTGGGCATTCCCCAACTGCCAGCATTATTTGCATGAGGAAGGAAAAGGGATTGCAAACAGTTGTCAGCAATTCTGGGGGTTATTTAAGTGCCCGTTTCTTACCCTCTCCACCCTGGCATGATTGGCAGTATTGTGTTGCAGCATGTGGCCCATCAAAACCATCAAAAAGCAAAAGTTAGAATATTTTGGGCATGTGATGCGACACCCAGAAAAATATGGCATCCTTCACTTAACCCTCCAGGGAAAGACAGAAGGCAAACGAGGTCCAGGCAGAAGAAGAACATCATGGCTTCAAAATCTAAGGGACCGGTTTGGACAAAACTCAGCAGCACTTTTTCGTGTGGCTGTTGACAAAAATAGGATGGCCAACATGATCGCCAACGTCCGATGACGGACGTGGCACAAGAAGAAGAAGAATGGGACCCAACGTGGGTGCCTTTTAGGTGGCAGCTCCAGACCTCCTGGGATTGTAGCCCTGATGCAGCGGGAGGCATGAAGTGGGGGAAGGCTCTGTGGCCACTTCCTTAAACCTGAGATTTGCCAGAAAAGAACTTGGAGGTTAGACAGCCACACAGGTGTCTCTGCCTGCAGTTACACCTGAAACAAGGAGGAATTTATTTTTCGCCTTTTCCATCTTCTCCAAGTGATGTATCCACGTCCTACCTTTATTTTGCTAAAATTGTGGGGTGCAGTTTCAGGTCTTCCTCTTTCGTACACTTGAAAGAAAACAATTAATTAAAAGCAAAATGTAAGAAAATGAGCATTTTGGAGATGCAGCCGTGTTGCCCAGCAAAGCACATGGCCGGTTCTTCAGTTCCAAAAGAGCATTAATCACCCTGGCAGGGCTCCCGTATTAATCTTGGCAGAACAAGGGAAAATAACAGGCATTAGGGATAGTAATTAAATATCTCCCTGGGAAGCATGGAAGGATGCGCAAAATGGCCCAGTGTCGCTCAGAGAAGGAGCAGAACTATTTTCCTTGACTCAGATGCTCATACAGCTTTCATAAAGATCACCAAACTGATTTTCCTTATAGCCCATTTCTCTTCCTTGGAGGACAAGCGCCAGCGACAATGGAGTTTTAATTAAGGTTCCAACCAATATTTACTCACTTAAGCATCCTCACCTTGGCTAAAAAATTAATCCCAATTAATCACGGCATGGCCCATGCATGCAGTCCGTGCATGCGTGCATACAGCAAGTAGAGAGACTGAAAGGCCAGGGATTTAGGGATTGCGTAGCCACCTTCATTATTGCTGAGTAAATAAGCAGCAATGACACCTCAGTCTGAGGCACAGCCACATGCCACACCACAGAAACTGCCTTTGTATCCTCTTGGCTTCACCAAGAGACTCTTCAAAGGCCTGAACTGAATTCACCAGTTCTCATTGGCTTCTATCGGCTTCTCTGCCTGGCAACTGGTTGGCAAAACTGTTTGCTCTCTTCCCTCCCCCACTTCCTTGCCTCCCACTTACCCACACATCTGACACAGACAATGGCACTTAAGCCAGTTCTTGCCCTGTGGGAAGACTCCTAGACTTTCGGTTGCAAGTGTGAAATCTTGAAAATTTTTTTACCCAAACTAACCTCCATCTCACGTAATGCAGATTTGGGACTTGGGATGACCGCTCATCAGTTGGAGCCTTTGCTGAGAAGTTGCAACAAAAGTTTAAGGTAGTGACAGGAGATGCCTTTGGCTCACCTCAGGAGCAATGTAGTCGGGCGTGCCACAGAAAGTCTTGGTGGTGACTCCATCCCAGATATTCTCTTTGCACATGCCAAAATCAGCAATTTTGATATGGCCCTCGGAGTCCAGCATCACATTGTCAAGTTTCAGGTCACTGTAGTGACAGAGGGAAAGAGGGGGGGAGGGAGGGAGGGAGAAGAAAGAGAGAGAAAAAGTGAGTGAGAGACAGAGAGAGAAAACAAGAGAGAAAAGAAAGAGAGAGAAAGAGAGAGAGAGAAAGAGAGAGAGGGAGAGGGAGAGAAAAAGAAAGGAAAAGAGAGAGAAAGGAAAGAGAGTGAGAAAGGCATTCCTGTGATCAGACCTTGGAGCTGAAATGTGAAGCTTCAGAAATGTATTCCATTGAATGATATTTAGTTGGAAGCTGAATATAGCTCATCCTTGGCTTATGACAACTGGGACCCGAATTTCCATTGTTAAGTGAAGTAATTGTTAAGAGAGTTGGGGCCAGTTTTTATGACCTTTTTGCCATAACTCCTTTTGCCTTTTTGCCACCATCATGTATCTACGCAGGTCACGGTATCTGGTGGCCACGTGGTCAAGATCCCTAGCTGGTTTCTAATGAGAAAAGTCAATGAGGGGAGCCAAATTTGTTTAACAACCACCTGATTCACTTAACAACTGTGGCAAAAAATTGTGGTAAAATTAGGCATGAGCCACTTAACAATCACCATGCTTAGCAACGGAAGTTCTGATTGTGGTCGTAAGTCAAGGACTACCTACATTGTTGGATGATGGCTGAGGGTGTGAATGGCAGGCAAATGGTGGAAAAGGTGAATAAACAGGGAATAATAGGCATTCAGAGATGCATTTCTGTAATTTTTTTGTCTTCTGTTGAAGTACGGAAATGCCCCCACACCAACCCCAGTCCCAGCCCCAGCCCCGTTCTTTTGGACCTGGAGAGCAGCAGAGTCTTCCCTGCCCTCAATACAAGTCTCATCTAGCGAGCTTCAAAAGCCTCTTTGGACAGGCCCCATCAAGGTTTAGGAGAGGTCTGGAAATGGAAATAAAATCACGTTGCTGAATTCTCCATCAGCAGCAGCAAGCAGCTCTCTTCCACTGGAAAAGCAGAAGCCTCTGCAAGCGTGTGGAAGGTCAGAGCAGCCGGTGCCAAACGCAAATGCCGCCGAGTCTGGCTCTCCCTCTTTCCAGGAGGAAAACCTTCCAGCCCATCCTTCTTCCCTGGAGCCCTAGAACTGGAATCTGGGGACGGAGGTGGGTGGGGAGGCAGGCATTGCTTGTCTCCGAAGGGGAGGCTTGAATGCCTGCTTGGCTGTGCATGCTTCCAAGGGACCTGCAAGACGAGTGCCACTCTGTGCAAGAGAGGGTCTGTGGAACGTCATCAAGGCGGGCACGGACAGCCCTGGTTCAATGACACCTGGAGGCACACAGCCGCCATCTCTCGCCCTACAGCTGCCGCCGTGCCATTCCCAACCTGCTGCCCGTAAAAGCTCCTGGGGGGAAGGCAGGCAGCAGAGGAGGAGATGCAGAGTGCTGAATGAGCAGGGGAGGGGAGGAGCAGGGAACAAAGGCAGCCCCCTTTTCGCTCTGGAGATGAGATGGTTGCTTCTCCAGGAGACACCGGGGCTGCTTCTGAGGCCAGGCCCAGCGATGAAATTTACTCACCTTCTCTACCAGTTCAGAAATGTGAGCGGGCACCTCCTCCAGGCATGCACAGAGCCTTCTGCACATGTGCAGAGGGTCAAAAACGGGACATGATGATGTCCGGGTGGGTGGGCAGAGCCTCCTGTCGCTGGCTCTACCGGTTCACCCAAGCCAGATAGAACCAGCTGGATTTCCCCACTGGCCAGGCCCCCTGCGGCCCCATTACAGCTCTCTGGGGCCTTGGCTGGGCTGCCGGCCTTGGGGGTTTTGCTGGGATCTGATGGTGTCTGATGGTCCTACTCTGCATTTCTGCTGCTTCCCCAGAATTCCCATTGGGGGACCTCCAGATTCTTCTCAGATGCCAGGCTAGAGGGAGCAGAGCAGATGAATCCCAGGAGTCCCTGGCCTGCCCATCCCCCCTCTGTGACTCATCAGTCCGCTTGTGTCCCATCAAGACTGCTGAAGTGTGAGATGCCAAGGAAGGGGTGCCTCCAAGCCCTTCCTCTGATCAAGACAATCCCAATGGGGCTTCCAAGAGGAGGAAGGCTTTGGCTGGCAGTGGACGTGGGCCTTAGCAGAGCCTGGGAACTACAAGGTTGGGAAGTCATAGAGAGGAAAGCAGCTCACCTACCGATAAATGATCCCTTTGCAGTGCAGGAAGAAAAGGCCCACGGCGATCTCGGCTGCATAGAACCTGCCAGTCAAGAAGGGAGAGTCATGGAGAGGCCAGGAGGTGCCACCTCGGCCCCTAGCACAGGAGGCCCTTGGCATCATTGGTCCTCAGAGGGAGAGGGAGATTTATTTATTTATTTATTTATTTATTTATTTATTTATTTATTTATTTATTTATTTTTTATATCGCCCTTCTCCCGAAGGACTCAGGGCGGTGTACAGCCAAAATAAAAACCAACAATATAAAAGTTAAAAACAATTTAAAATTATTAAATAGTTTGGCCAATTATCTAAAATAAAATAACCCATTCCAATAAAATTTTAGGCCAGCCATGCTTGATGGAATAATAGTGTTTTAAGGGTGCAGCGAAAGGTACGAAGGTCGGGAATCCGACGAATCTCCGGGGGCAGCTCGTTCCAGAGGGCAGGTGCCCCCACAGAGAAGACTCTCCCCCTGGGGGTCGCCAGTCGACACTGTCTAACTGACGGCACCCTGAGGAGATCCTCTCTGTGGGTGCGTACTGGTCGGTGGGAGGCTATCGGAGGCAGAAGGCAGTCTCATAAGTACCCAGGTCCTATGCCATGGATGACAGAAATCCTCACAAGCACACACCCCTCTGCCCTGGCACTGCCCTGGAATGGCAGTGGTGACTTACACAGCGTGGGGCTCCTTGAATCGCCCGACCTGTTGGATCTGGTACATGAGGTCACCACCGTTCACATACTCCATCACAAAATACAAGCGATCCTGAGAGAAAAGGGGAGAAAAACGGTGGAGGATGCTTAACCAAAGTCAAAAGAAGCACCACGGTGGGCCTCTTGGGTGCCCTGCAAGCAACATTTTCTTCTCAGTTGGAAAGACTCTGCCACGGGGCATCTTTGGGGCCTGTACTGCAAAGTCAAGGCAGTGGCTGTGCAATTGAAGCATGTGCCACGCGTGTCAAAAACAAGCACAGCTTTGATGGCACCATCGTAGCCGTCGCCTGGCCTCTGGTGATCTCCTCCTTCAGCCTCTCCTGTGTCCTGACTTTGCATCCAGCAGGAAGGAGTTCCCGTGTCCTGCGGGATGCCATTCTGTGCAGCTGAGCTGAAAAATTTGGGAGGAGGACAGGTCCTCACCAGGACACCGTCAGTCTGTTGCAGCCACTGCAATAGACAATTTAAAGCCCGATGAAAGGAAGGATTTGGTTGCCTTTTTGGTATTAAAAAGTTAAAAAAAAATCCCTTTGACTTCCTTTTGTGGGATTAGATGTATTGCAGGAAAGCACAGCTGGTGCGAGAGGAGAGGGGAAGGATGAGGATGGGGACTTAAAGGGGACATTTCTAGATTAGAGGAGAGACAAGGCAAAGTGGGAAGGATGGATTTGGGCTTTGAATTGTCTTTTAATTGGCTCCCTTGAGCTCCTTTGTTCACAACCACCGTGGAGGACATCAGGCCAAAGTTGTGTCCTGTAGGACTTTGCTTCCAAAGCAAGAGGAGCAGCGCCTTTGGGCCTGGTTGAGGCAGGGGCATCTACCCCTGGGCGTGGAGTGGGGACAGAAAAGTCCAGATGGCAGTCACAACCGTGCCACCGAAGACCTGCCCTGCCCTGACAGCTAGAACAATTAACCAGCAGAACAGCTTGCCTTCAGAAGATGTGGGAGCTCCATCACTGGAAGTTTTCAAGGAAAGATTGGACAACCATTTGTCCGAAATGATATAGAATAAGGGTATCCAACCTTGGAAATTTTTAAGACTTGTTTTTGTGGTTTGGCAGCAGCCTGCAGAGCTGGCAGCGGAGTCGGAGAGTGATGAGGCTGAGGAAGAACATGGGCCAGTCCTGGAGGCTGGGGAAGGCCTGGATGAGGGCTCTGTGTCAGAGGCAGAGATGGGGCCAGGGCCATCAGGGAGTGATGTGTGGACTTCGGAGCCTCCAGAGGCTGACAGTAGAGGGCAGAGGAACAGGAGGAGCCTGTTCCTAGTGCGCGTAAGAGAAGAGGTGCCAGAAGGCAGGAGCAGATAAAGCACAGAGGACAACTCAGGAGTAGGGCCAAGAGATGATTGGCCCCTCCCATAAGGCTTAAAAGACCAGCAATGGCTCTTGGCCTCTTTGCCGGAAAACAACGTTGATAGTCTTGCTGCATAATCTTGTCAGCGTCTTCTGCTTTTGAACTTTTGCCAAGAGAAGCCTTTGACAGTTTGCCTAATTATACCAAGGTTGGTGATTAGACTGAAGAATTTGTGTTATGAAGAGTTTGTTTTAATTTAGTTTGGACTACGCTGAGAATGAGTTAATTCTCAGCTGTTCTAATAAAGTCTGTTTGTTTTGGAACCGTTTGCGTCAATTACTACCTACTTGGGCCTGGGTCACAACACTTGCGGACTTCAACTCCCAGAATTCCCCAGCCAGCCATGTGGCTCCACAAGTCTTAAAGTTCCAAAGTTGAACATTCCTGGTCTAGGGTCTCCTGCTAGAGCAGGGGCTTGGACTCCAAGGTCCCTTCCAACTCTGTTATTTTGTTATTCTGCCCTCCCTTTTTACACCAATTGCACATCACATGTATGTACAAATGGAGCGGGTGCCATGTGGCTGCAGGTACCACCTTGATTCCCCCACCCCACCCCTGATGCCTTCCGTTTAGGAGAGCTACTGAAGCTTCATCCGAAAACTCTGCCGGGGGCATCTCATACACATCTGACATCTGTGGATCAGCTGGGAGCCTCTCAGGTTCCTGAAATATTGAGCAATTGGTTAACACCCCCCCCCCACCAATACACCCATTGCTGAGATGGAGAGAGAAAGTTCCCGTGCATGGAATGACAACTGCTCCTTCTCGTCCACTTCTGCCTCCGGCCTGGTTGCTGCTAATACCCTTTGCTACAACCTGCGATTATGTCCCCAGTCCGATTAGTGCTAAGCCCCGGGCAGGTTTGCGCCCTCTAATCCTCTGCCAACACACTTCAGATGTCAGAAAGAGGCTAGGCAAGACGGATCTCAGCAAGCCGGCCTTTCATCACCAAGATGGGAGAGTTCTGGCGGCTGCCAGCGGGCTTTGCCAACTCCAACTGCTGGGCTGACGTCTCAGGGTAATCCTCTAAGCCTCCATTCTTGCCATCCAAGAGCTGCTGCTGAGGAAGGGCTGCTCTCGGCGCGGCCCCTCTGCCTTTATCCAGCCGCCAGCTGGAAACAGCTGGAGAGAAAGTGTTTTGCGGGAGCTGTGCCTGGCGTCCTTTGCTGCGTGGAGAATGGCTCGCTGCCCTGAGCCAGAGGTGGGAAAGCTCCTCCTTCGTGCCCTTTGCCCCCCCCCCCAATTCCTGCTGCCAACATCCAGTGTGTTAAATCACTGCATTGCAGTAGCAGAGTTGGCCACTTTGGGGGCAAAAAGGATCCCCCAAACAAAGGCATTTGGCGCTCTTCATTCTTAATCAGTCCTCCCACCCAAATTGGGAAGGCTTCCACCCTGTCTCTGCTATCCAGTTTCTCTGCTTCTCCTGGGGTCACTGCACCCCAACCCCTCCAAAGGATGCCAATTGTTTTACAGAAACATGGCCCACCTGCTGCAGGGAAGTTTTCTGATTTCTATTGCTCCACTTTATTGTAGTGGTTTTATCTGTTGATGTCCTTTGAAAAAGGTGTTGTGAGACAGGTTGGCAGAGGAGTCACTTCCTTGCACTCATGTTGGGCAACCTCAGCAACTGTAAGACGTGTGGACTTCAATTCCCAGAATTCCCCAGTGATCTCTGGAAGTCCACACATCTTACAGTTGCTGGGGTTGAGAAACAAAGATATAGAGAATTAGAAAGAAGATTGAAAGTAATTGATGCTAACTGAGGTGCAGAATAGAATTCATATCTGCAGGTCACTCCAAGATGTAGCAAGTTCCTGGCTCCAAGCCCCCTCCCCCCTGGCTCAGCCAGTGAAATTAGAACTATTGGGATCAGGTGGGACTGCGGCCCTCCTGGCCTCCTTGCACAAGCTCCTTGTGGCTATTGGGCTAGTGCTGAAATGCCCCAAACAAAGGGAATGGACAACTTTAATTGATTTCTCTGGAAATGGATTCCAAGTTAGCTTCAGAGTTCATGGCCACCATGTTCTAGCCTAGAAGGTTATGGGGCCCCTCATTAGACTTTTTGGATCCTGGGACAGCGAGGATGTGATCTGGAATTGGGTAATATCAATCTCTTGATATGGTCAGATCATTCCATTAACTCTAGAGTTGGAAAGGAGGTTAGGGCCATCTCTGGAGCTCTGGCTTGCCTGAATCCTTCTTCTCCCAGGAGGAAATGCCCCTGGCTTTGGCTCAAGTTGCATCTGGGTGTTTCTCTTTCTTTGCAGTTCTAGTTGGGTTCCCTGGGGAAGGTTGAAGAAAAGATGGTTGGCTTACAGCAGGGGTCTCCAATCTCGGCAACTTTAAGACTTGTGGACTTCAACTTCAGCTTTGCTGGCTGAGGAATTCTGGTAGTTGAAATCCACAAGTCTTAAAGTTGCCAAGATTGGAGACCCTTGACTTACAGCTACAGGGGACATTGGACAAAATGGACTATTTGGGCCTCTCTCCAGACCACTGAGATTGCAGTGCTCACACTTTTAGAAGACCTCTGCTGAGACTGGAGCAGAGGTAGTGCATCCATCTTAGTCTTTCTTTATATTTCATTGATGATGGTATCCTCCTAGACCATCTTTGAAGTTTAGGAGTGGGGGTTTTAATTTATATTATTTCTCCTCCTTTCTCTAAAGAAAGGAGGAGGAGAGAGTAGAGAGTAGAGCCTAAAACTCTACTCTCTGGGTTCTGATTTAACACCTACGTAAAGGCACTGAGCAGGGTCATTGGTTGGCATGGGATCAGATAACGCCATGGCAATAATACCCACTTAAACATCTTTATCCAAGGCTGAGTAAGTGAGACCATTAAGATTTTCTCCGTGTCTGGAAATTCTGGATGTGGAAAAGCAGACTTCAACTCAACCTAACAAGACGGAGTTGCTATGGGCATTAGGGTCCTCTGTGGGTGCTCTCAACCTTTGGTCCCGGATGGGGTCACCATCCCTTCCACAGAACTGTTGTGTAACTGGGGCCTTCTTACACTTTCAGCTCCTTTAAACAAATCCATCTCGTGCTCCACTTGTTCTTTTTTCTGAATTGGGAGGCCTTACTCATTTGAGACTGGTCTACTATGGTGCACCAAGGTTATGTGTGCTGATTTGGCCTTCCTTGCCTGCTGTTGTCTCAAACTATCCACCAAGCAGGAGGTTGGACTAGAAGACCTCCAAGGTCCCTTCCAACTCTGTTATTCTATTCTATTCTATGTCCAGTTATGCAGGGTTAATCCCCTTCCTTTTGGCCAGGAAACATGTCCCTTTTCTGCCAGGGTTTCTCTGTTCATCAGGACTTTTCTCTTTCCTGCCAGTCCTCCTTCTGTCCTTCCCTTAAGTTTGCTGCGTCTTCTGTGCCTGTCCTTGACCTTCCTGCTGCTGAACAGCCCTCACTGTCCAATCTCCAGAGGGCATATCATTCTCGCTCAGATGACTCTGTTTTTAGCCAATGTCTTCTTTGGTCTTTACACAAGACAATTGTGATCATCCAGGTTAAATTTCCAGCACAAGGAATACCCTTCAAGGGACAAGTTTCTCAACTCAATTGGGGAGCTTTTGCAGGATTTAGGATGAAGGGTTGTCGGGGAGCTTACCATGGTTTGGAAGCAAGAATGAAGCTGGGTGAGGAAGGGGGGCTTTCCGGCCAGGGCCAGCACTCGCTTCTCCACCATGGTGCATTCCACATCGTCGTCTTGGATGACCACGTCCTTCTTCAGAATCTTTACGGCATAAAGTTCATCCGTTCCTTTCCTTTCCGAAAGCATCACCTGGAACAAGACGAAATAAGGTGTAAATGAGGATTCTGTCTGTCCATACACATAAGCTTAAGGCCCCAGGACTCCACTGTTCAGTCAGTCCCAAAGGTTCTAGGACAATTCGCTGCGGCCAACTCACCATGGCCAACTCGCTTCAGGACAACTCACTGCAGGACAAGAGTTACACTAGTATCAAAGAAATGGTGGAATAGAATCATTTTTAAAAAGGACAGAATGAAATGTGAATGGCAAAAATTAAAATATTTTTTTATTTTTTTAAAATAATTAAATAGAATTGTTAAATTGTCCTGCAGTTATTAGTCCCATGGCGAGTTGTCCAGCGGTGAGTTGTCCATGGTGAGTTGGCTGTGACAAGTTGTCCCATTCCGTTCCCCAAGGAGGGAGCTGAGCAGGTTTGACAGCAGTCATAATCTGAATGAATGTTACTCATGAACAAGCAAGAACAAGTGCAAAGAGATATAGATTACATCTTGGAGAATAACCCATCCCTTCCCCTGGCCCCACATCTCTGGTTTCAATAGACATAGAGGAATACTCAACACTTGGCCTGTGTCCTACCCAGGAGCATCTTTGAGCTGACCTGATGCTGAGAAGTCTCCACAAATGGAATGCAGATTTTCCCATACCACCCTTTTTACACAGTGGCACAACCTGTGAATATTAATCTAATAGAAGAAGACAACCTGAATCCTGCCTAATGACATCCAAGCAGGAGCCTCAGGTGATCTCTCTCCAACCTATCCATCCTCTGTGATGGGACTCATGTACTGAGATCCAAGATTAAAAATGAGGATGATGACAATTTATTAAATTTATTATAGCTGTCCACTCCAGAAGACTGGAGATCTTTTTCAAAGAAATAAAGAGCAATTAATGTGGTAGGATGCTATATTGATTTTTTTTTACATTTTATATGAGCATTATCTTCTCTTGGTGTATCTGTGTGTGTTCCCCTTTTCTTCCGTATTCTACAATTTGAGTAATAGCTTGGAATACTACAACCCCCCAAATGATAAATGAAATTATATGACATCCTCTCCCCACAAATAAAACAAATGATTTAACTGGTGTGAAGGTTGTGTAATAAATAACGATTGCACTTACTCTTAATGACTGAATATTTAGTTGCCATGAGCACGCGCACACACACTTGCACACACCCCTGTGACCTGATCCACAGCTCAAGAACCCTAATCTAGAGAACTGGAACCATCAGTTTAACAAACCTTGTTTCTCATTAAGTCTTCATGGCTGTCATTGCTAACCTTTGTGATTCAGGATTAGTTGTTGAGATTTATCAAGTTCTACCTGGCTTCCTCCCCATTTCCCTAGTGCTGGGCCAGAGGAAGAGACTTAAGGAATCCCTACCTGGTCAGAATGTGGAAGAGGTTCAGCTTCCTGCCATAAACCGAAAGTGGAGAGGGAAGGAATTTGGGGGAGCTTGGGCTGGGGAGAAGAAGAGGAATAAAAGGGGGGAGGGAAACAAATCAACAGGAACCAGGTCTGTCAAACTGGAATAAACCAGCCACCAAGGACACCTGGCCTGGAAATGGAATGTGAAACTACTTTGAAAAGCACCCAGCTTCAAAGCAGTTCCCAAAATTGGGATGGCTGTTGGACACTGTTGAACTGGTCAAGGGGGGCTGGCTAGGGAAAGGGGGAAATTGTAACCTTTTGCACGGGAACACTCAGATCCAGTCTTCCTTTCATTGCAACCACTTCTTTTTAGTAAAAGAACCAATCACTTCAACTGAATGGAATCGAGGGTCTTTCTTTCTGAAGGATCTAAGTTGGGGCAGGTCTGACAATCAGGATGTTGCAGCAATATTGGGACGCTCCTACCCTTCTCCTTTGCTTAGATGCCATGGCTGTCCCCTCACTCATCCTGGCAGCAGAATCTGTGTCCTGGTTTCTAGGCATTTAGTTCATGTAGGCACAGGCTTTCTGAGACGTATGAATGGAGCCTCACTTAGCTGCCTTGATCTAGCTCCCTTTGGCCTGGAGGAGAGCCCTTCCTCACATGGCCCACGGATCTGATGTGAGACATGGATGGCAGTGCTGGGGCACACAGGTGCAGTGGAAACATGGGTGGTCCTGCAAACTCTCTGGAGATTATCTGAAGCTCTGTTTATCTTCTGCTCTTCAGAGACTTTTGCCTCACAGCCACCCCATGAGAGGGTCTTCTCAGAAGGGTGGCTACACTGAGATCTCCCAAGGAGGCCCATGACCAAGGAAGGCCAAGGATCAGGACCTTTACCTATCAACAAATCAATAAGTGCTCCCAGATCAACTGTAACTCAGATGAGGCCCCCTGAATGGGATGGCATTCCCATGTTTTGGCGGGACAATTTTCACTTGCTATAGAGATTTAGCAAAGGATGGGAAAGCAAATAAGAGGTCATCATGAGCAAATTGTCTCCATTTTGACTCTTAATTTCTCCCAAACAAGTGAAAAAAGGACAAAGCTCTTCAGCCCTTCCAGCACCGTTCCCATTAAGAGCCATGGTGGCGCAGTGGTTAGAATGCAGTACTGCACGCTACTTCTGTTGACTGCTGGCTGCCTGCTGCCTGCAGTTTGGCAGTTCAATTCTCACCGATTCAAGGTTGACTCAGCTTTCCATCCTTCTGAGGTCGGTAAAATGAGAAACCTGATTGTTGGGGGCCATATGCTGACTCTGTATACTGCTTAGAGCGGGCTGTAAAACACTGTGAAGCGGTATATAAGTCTAAGTGCTATTGGAAGAGATGTACAGTCCAGCAGTTGGTCAGGAGGCTGAACTGGGCTCCACAACCAGGGGACAGTTCAGCCTCCCGACCAGTTGCCTATCGCTCCTTGCAGTATATCTACCCTCAGTCAATCTCTCCTTGTTGCTACTATTAAATGAAGCACATACAGTACATGATATGCCCATCATTCTGCAGGGGGTGGGGGAGAGCTCCTGTGGAACAAATATCCACATTGAGAATCGCAACCTGGGTTTCTTCTTGAAAATGCAGCTTCATAAGAAGGTGGGGGGGCGGGGGGTTGGCACTGAGGCTGCATGGAGATCAATAGGCATGCTTCATAAATTATTCACGAGGCCTCTAAGACTCATGCGAGGGCAAACTGTCCTGCAGGATCTAGCAGGTTGAAAACATAGAATAACAGAGTTGGAAGGGATCTTGGAGGTCTTCTAGACCAACCCCCTGCTCAAGCAGGAGATCTTATATCTTTTCAGACAAATGGCTGTCCAGTCTCTTCTTAAAAGCCTCCAGTGATGGAGCCCCCACAACTTCTGGAGGCAACGTCTGTTCCACTGGTTAATTGTTCTCATGGTTAGGCAATTTATCCTTAGTTTTAGGTTGCTTTTCTCCTTGATTAGTTTCTATCTGTTGTTTCTTGTCTTGCCTTTTGGTTCTTTGAAAAATTGGCTGACTGCTTCATCTTTGTGGTAGCCCCTCAAATATTGAATGACTTCTATCATGTCTCCCCTAGTCCTTCTTTTTGCTAGACTAGATATACCCAATTCCTGCAACCATTCTTCATATGTTTTAGTCTCCAGAACTTTAATCATCTTAGTTGCTCTTCTTTGCACTTTTTCCAAAATCTCAAAATCTTTTTCATATTGTGGTGACCAAAACTGGACGCAGTATTCCAAATGTGCACTAACTAAGGCATTGTAAAGAGATACTAATATTTCAAGTGATCCTATCCCTCTGTTTATGAAACCTAGGATTGCATTGGCTTTTTTGGCTGCTGCCGCACACTGTTAGCTCACATTTAAATGATTGTCCACTAGGACTCCAAGATCCTTCTCACAATTACTAGTAATGAGCCAGAGGTGAAATGCTCCTGGTTCGGACTGGCTCGGGCAAGTAGATAGTGATGGCGGTGGGCAGTTCGGAGAACCAGTAGCAAAAATCCCTGCACCCACCCCCCATGCCCAGCTGAGCCACGCAATCGTCAGAGCCTTTTTTTTTTTCTTTTAAATGGCTCTGACGAGCCAAGCTCTGATGATCCCAGCTGAGTTGCCTGCCGATCAGGCAACTCAGCTGGGATTGTCAGAGCCTTTGGAAAGCATTTTTAACATGGTTTTACATGTAAAAAATGGTTTTAAAAGTAAAAAAAAAAATGGCCACGCCCACCCAGTCACATTAACCCCCCCCAACAAGCCACGCCCACAGAACCGGTAGTAACAAATTTTAGATTTCACCCCTGTACTGAGCCAAGGTTCACCCAGTCTGTCCCTGTACAGATGTTTTTAAAACCTTACTTTTCTCTACACTGAATTTCATTTTGTTAGGTGGGGCCCAGTGTTCCAGTCTGTTGAGATCCATCTTCTGGGGTGTTGGCTATTCCTGCCAGCTTAGTGTCATCTGAAAATTTGATGAGTTTTAGAATAGAATAGAATAGAATAGAATAGAATAGAATAGAATAGAATAGAATAGAATAACAGAGATGAAAGGGACCTTGGAGGTCTTCTAGTCCAACCCCTGCTTAGGCAGGAGACCCTACACCACTTCAGACAAATGAAGACAAACCATCAATCGTATCTTAGAGAGTCTGTAGTAAAAACAGTTGATGGACAGATCTCCCTCCTGTGCCAGAGTTCCTTGTTGCAACTTCCATTTGGAACAGCTCTCTTGTCTTTATCAGCCATTCCCTTGTGGCCCAACTTAACTGCCAGCCCGATAAAATTATTTTCAACAGTTGCGCATGAGTTCATCTTCTGGAAACGCTCGGTTCACAGCTGTTGCTGCTCTCTCTCTCCCCCCTCCCCTTTTAAATTCTACGTTTCATCGGAGAAGCTGCCTTCAATCCAACCGGAGATTAAGGGAATAAAGGAAGCTGTTCCTCCAATGTCAGGTGTTAGTCGGGACCTGCAAACTGGCAGTTTGGTTTGGTGAGCATGTGGGGATGGATCTTCTGCATGGAACTGGCAAGGGTTGCCCTGCAAGATTTGGCAGGGTTGGCCCACGAGTTCGGCAGAAAGTCATTAGACACAGGAGAACTTTAGAATAATAGAGTCGGAAGGGACCTTGGAGGTCTTCTAGTCCAACCCCCTGCTTAGGCAGGAAACCCTACACCACTTCAGACAAATGGTTATCCAACATCTTCTTAAAAACTTCCAGTGTTGGAGCACTTACAACTTCTGGAGGCAAGTCGTTCCACTGATTAATTGTTCTAATTTGCTTTGGGTCCTATCAACTAAATAGAGTCACTCTATGGGACCCAGAAGGCACAACGACTTCTTTGACACAGTGCCTGCCTAAAAGTATCCTCTCAAGATCCAGTAGCCTTGACCCTGTTGGGTCCAAGGAGGCTGTTGGGTTCAAGAGTTGATTCTTCACCCAGGATGACAGATACATCCACCGTAAACAGATGGTGTTTTGTTCCTGACATGCTGTGTGTTTTATCCTTTTATTGTTGCTTTTATGCAGTGACATTTCTAACCCTGTTAGATGCTCAGAGTCACTCATGAGTGGGCAGTTATATAGATTGAGTAATTAAATAATGAACAGCAGAGAGCTTCTATGCTTCAAAACTACTGTTGACGTGTACGTAGCCTTGTAGATTAATATTTTGTTGTTCCCTTTGTCCTAATTCCTTAAATTCAATCCTCCCTGCCTGGAAATACTAATAGCTTCAGATGTAGAAAGAGGGAGATAGGGTTATTCTGCCTACCTATGTTCCATTGTGTCATGCAATTTGGGGGGTGATCTGGATGATCACTTGGGTTGATCTTGTGCCTAATATTTGCCCTTGGTCAGTTGCCTGAGCCTACTGGGTCAGAACTTTGGGCTGCCTTCACAAACTGACCAAAGACCAGCCAGCCACTTCTGAAAGCATATAGTAGTATGCCCAAGAATTGTCAGAACAGCCATCCTGAGCTTTAGCCTTGTTGTGCTAGATGCCAGCCTGCCATAAACTGGGGTGGGGGGGTGGGGGGGTGAGGGGACTGCTGGGAAGGGGGAAAATTGAAACTACTCATCATGCCATCCCAAGTCATCGGCTCATTGTCCCAAGGCCAAAGGCCTGGGAGGGAAAATGAAACGGCCTGCCAATCTAACGGGGACTGTTACCAAAACAAATCCTTTAAAAGTAACTGGACAACAGGGAGATAGCAGATACCTTTTAATTCTGGCTTTGCTGTACTTTAACCACTTGGTCTTTATAAAACTATATCTTTCACACAAATGGAGTCGAGGGTCTTCCTTTCCTAAGAATCCAAGTCGGGGCAGGTGCAATATGAATTAAGAATCAGGCAGGCCTTCTACCCTTACCTTCCTCCTTTCCTTGGGCTGGAAACAGGGTTTTCCAGACTCAGGGATGAAGACAATCAAAGAAGAGAAGAGCTACAAATCAAGACATGTTGGACTCTCACCCAAGCCCTAGAAATGAGTTGGATGTGGGGCCATGGCCTTGACTAAGATTGAATCACTTTGCTTCTTTCAAACCCTAATGCTTTTCAACTTGCCAATGAACTGGGGGGGGAAGGGGGAAATGGAATGCCAAGAACGTATGCAGAGATTGGGCAAGTGTGGAAACCATCAAGGTCACCCCTGCAGGTGCTGGAGAAAGAGATGGACTATTCCCATAACAAGAGGACATCTCATAATTGGACAATGTGATTACCCAGGAGTGGGAAGAAGAGGAAGCTATAGTTTAACATGCAAGCATTTGCGTGGGAAAACCAGAACTGGTTTTGTTTCTTCAGTACCAATATGGTGTATCCAATAAAGTTTTACTTTTGGAAATTCAATTCTCCCGAGTGTGTTTTTCATCCTGAACACTGGCGAACAATCATGAAGGTTACAAAGCCTTCAGTGATCAGACCCAGGCTAGGTGCTCAGGAAACTGGTGCTTAGGAAACCGAGCTGATTCCACACCCATTCCATGTCTAATAAAGAACTGGGACTGGAAGAGAAGGAAAAGGATTTGGCAATCTCCCACTCATCCAAATCAGCTCCTTTGTACTTGCCTGAGACCTGCCTGAGACAGTTTTGGAGGAAGAGAACACCACTGGCCATTCCAAAAAAGGAGCCTGTCCTTTGCCCAGTAGACCAGCCCGGGTCAAGATGAACAAAGCTGCAATCCAGCTGTGGGTGCAGGACAGAGGCCAAGCCCCCTCTGAGAGGAGGCCACTCAGTAAGGCAAGCCAGCCCATGGCTCTCCTCCCAGGGCTTCTCTGGCACTTCGTATCAGTTGCCATGGCTTATAGATTTATTATAATAGACCAAAACTGCAGCACATCCTGCCAGGATCATTTCCCACTGTGAATCACATCAAGGCAAAGGAAGCCTCCTGAAAAAGTGCCACCATCACCCTGCCAATTATTAAGACACACGGCTTCAATTTGCTGGGACAATTGCTTTGGAAGGAAGCACTGCCAGGCCACCCCAGATCATTCCAATAAAACCGACACCTTCTCTGGAAATGAATTATTCTGGCATGCAGAGAATCACCACCAGGGAAGCTCTGGGACCTGGTGAGGCTCCTCAGGATGCAGTCAGTTCTCCTCCCGGCTCTCCCACCTGGCCCTTGGACTCTCCTTCCAGGTGCAAGGTGGGAAATCCCTTGGTGGAAGCAGAATGCCCTTCAGCTGCCTTCCACATCCAGGCAAACAGGAAGCAAGAGGTCAAGGTGGGAGAAAGAGAAGCAGAGCCTAAACCTAGGACTTGGCCTAGAGGCAGGCTTCAATTTATTTATTTAGCAACCATTTGAAGTTACAACGGCACTGAAAAGAGCAACTTATGACTGGTCCTCTCGCTTACGACCGTCGCAGCATCCCCACAGTCACATGATCAAAATTCATCTTAGCAAAAGGCAGCTTAGTAAAATGCAGAGCTGTGGTGGGGCAGTGGTTAAGAGTGCAGAACTGCAGGCTACTTCAGATGACTGCCGGCTGCCTGTAATTTGGCAGATCGAATCTCACCAGGCTCAAGGTTGACTCAGCCTTCCATCCTTCCGAGGTGAGTAAAATGAGGACCCAGATTGTTGGGGGTGACAGGCCAGCTCTGTAAACCGCTTAGAGAGGGCTGTGAAGCACTGTGAAATGGTACAGAAATCGAAGAGCTATTGCTCTCCCTTTTTCTTTTCCCTGAGCCAGTCTATGGAGCTGGCTTTATTGGGGCCAGAACCAGCTTCTCTAGGGCTGTCAGTTCTTAAATTGGCTCTGAGTTGGGAAGGGCAGCCCAAGTTACAGTCCATGGCTACAGCTACAGTGTCAGCATTCCAGAAAACCCCCCAACTCTAAGTAAAAACTCTGAAGCAAGCGTTTTTCAAAGTTCTATTGACTAGAATAGGTAAACTGGCATATCTGGGAAAATCTGAATCTGAGCGGTCCGGGTTTTCTCTCAGTAAATCAAAATCACCAAAACCATCCCCTCACTCCTCAGTCGATCACATGCTCCAATCAACCGCTGTCCCATCTCGAGATCTCACGCCGACCACTCCTTCTCCAGATGCAGGATCGCCCTGACCTTGACAGGAAGAATGCTATTATGTCTACAGACAACCCCTCTACTAAATCCCCCCTCCTACTTTCCCACACATGAGAAGGTGGCAGCATGGAAGCTTCTGGCCTAATATGGCTTCCAAAGCTGACATACAGCTCCCTTGGATTCTGGTCTAAATAGAGCTTGGCTTGCAAATAAGAGAATTATTGGCGCTTTCTTAATGTTAATCGTAGCAGCACTGAACACAATCAATTACTCTGACTAAGTGAGGAATCCTGCATTCTACACCTATGTGTTTAGCTTTTGTTTCCTGAGTGAAGCACTTCCCATTTGTCTCTTGTTAAATTTCATTCTTTTCTGCCTATCTCAAGATTGCTTCAAGCTGTTTCTCCGAGAGCATTAGCTGTGACACCCAATCTCCTATCATCCTATTCTCCCCCAGAGACGAAGAATGCTTTTTAAAAATCCTTGTCACAGATCTGCTCCTACATCAAGATAACAAACCAAAGAAAAACAGTTTCGTATATCAATGATGCGTAGTCAATTGGAAATGAGGCAAATAATGTAAATCCTTATTCAATTGTGACCTAGCAAATCCTGAAAAATAAGACTAGCAGACGAGGCTCACACAGCGTGCCATACCACAGCAAGCTGGATGCACCAGAAAACAATCTCTGGAGTGTAAAACAGAAAAAATTAAATAGACTAGACTTCGGAAACAAAAAGCCATCCCTGGAGATCAGGCACCAGTAACCAAACCCTCCTCTGCTGCTTCCCCTCCCCTGCTGCTTCCCCTCCCCTGCCTCCGCCGTGCTGCTTATCTCCCCCACCCCCAGGGTGCACGTCTCTTGAGACCCTCAGCCACCACCTCCCAAGCCAGGACCGTCTCCAGGCCCTGCCTAATGCCTCCCTCGTCAGCAGGCAGGGCCATCCCCCTGCCACCTGCCGTGTGGAAACGCTGCCACGGAGTGCAAAGCTGTAATTTCCCGGTGTGCAAAATTAAATGGGGAGAGATATGGGAGGGCTTGCCACCGCTGTAAATCTTTTAATAGGCAAGCCTTGTACAGAGACTTGTGCGGGATCACACAGGCTGCAAGCCAAACCCTGGAGCAGCTTGTCTCCCCAAAAGACGCGGTTTGGCATCAGCAGAGAAATGACTCATCCGAGAAGGCAGGACTGGGGCCGAGAGATAGTTGCCTTAAGACCGCTCCAAGCCTCGCTGCTCCCCCCTCCACTTCAGAACAGAGGCAGACTCCTTCCCTTTGCAGAACCTGCAGAGCCTCCTCAGGTCCAGCACAAAGGAGCAAAGTTCAGGAAGGAGCCAGCCAACCCTCTCTTCCCCAAAGCCCTCTTGGCCCTCTTCTCCTTCGTCGTCTTCCTCCCGTAATCAACTGAGCACGGTGTAGGCTGGCCTGACACTGAGCTGCAATAGGAAGACTCTAGAAGCCCCCACCCCAGTACCCTGGAGCAAAGAAGGACTGGCATTCCAAGGGGAGCCTTTGGAACCAACAATCCAGTTCAAACAGCCTTCCTTCCTCCCTCCCTTCCTCCCTTCCTTCCTTTTCTCCTTCCTTTCCTTCCCCCTCTATACACGCACACGTATAATGTTATTGTAAAAAATTAAAAAGAAAAACTAATACAAACTATCATAAAGTGGGAAAAAGAAAAGAAACTGAAAGAAATAAAAGTTAAATGTGGAAGAAAGGAAAACAGAAAAGAAAGGGAAAAGATACAAGGAAGCAACTTCCGATCTTCATCACAGCAGTTATAAATACAATCATAAATTTACCTCTTACTCTACAGTCACAATGTTTCTCTTTTTTCCTATAATAGCCATCCAAACCATAAACCATAAGTTTATTTTTTTCTGCTTTGTGAATCAAGTCCATAAGGGGCTGCCCATCAGCAGTAAACATCTTTTCTCTGATCAAAGAAGTCAATTTAGCCACCTCAGTCAGTTCCATCATCTTCACCAACTCTGCCTCCATTGAGGAAAAGGCCAAATCTTTCCATTTTTCTGCATACGATAATCTCACTGCAACTACCGGTAACTACCATGTACAAAACAAAATTCCATGACTTTTTTTCCAGCTGTTTTTCCTCTGATCTCAATTGTATATTAATTTTTAAAATTCTGGGATCAGTGTATGTATTTGAATTCAGACTCTTCTAGATTTTTACGCTTCCACAAAACATGGTAAAATGTCCCATTTCACCTTTCCAGCATACATTTCAAGTGTTTTTTATATATTCTGGACAATTTCTCTGGTGACATATGCTCAGGGTGCATCCTTTTTACATGTTCAGCATTTGTACACAGTTCTTTTTCAAACTCAGCCTTACAAGTTCAAAACCATAAATACTTCTGCCCGCTTTAAATCTTTCTCATAGTTGGAAATAAAAGAACCATTGGCAATTATATCCCTCTGCCACCAGTTCTTCTCTTGGTTTTACAGGTAGTCCTCGATTTACAACAGTTCATTTAGTGACCATTTGAAGTTACAACAGCACTGGAAAAAGTGACTTATGACAGTTTTTCACACTGTCACATGGTCAAAATTTAGACACCTGTCAACTGACTCATATTTATGACAGTTGCAGTGTCCTGGGGTCATGTAATCACTTTTTGCGACTTTCTGACAAGCAAATCACAAAGTCAGATTCACTTTACAACCGGGTTACTAACTTAACAGCTTCAGTAATTCACTTAACGACTGTGGCAAGAAAGACCATAAAATGGAGCAAAACTCACTTAACAAATGTCTCACTTAGCAGCAGAAATTTTGGGCTCAATTGTGCTCATAATTTGAGGACTACTTGTATTTTCCGTTCCCCTTGACAAAATGCTATTATCTATGATGTTTGCCAATTGTGTTAGTGTATTATTTCTTGTCTTTCAAATGCCTCTTGTGCTGAGCCACAAAGGCGTTTTCAGGCCCAACCTGGGTTTGTATCTATTCCATGTTCTCAGCCTGGTATGATGATCTAACATGATGATTTTGAAAATCCACATTGACCTTGATCCTATAGTATCACAAACATCCCTGCCACCCAAATCTCGAGTCCTGCTCTTCTAACTCAGAGAGGCTTTTGTCTCTCAGCAACATTTGCTCTTTCATAGAAGCCAAAAAGCAAACTGCAAAATACGATTTCCAGTCAGGTAAACCTTGTCCTCCTTTTCCCTTTGCATCTTGTAACACCTTAGATTTAACTCATGTTTTTTCCCTCTGCCATAAATTTAGATATATCCTTCTGCCACTGTTTAAATGGAACATCAGCTGTCAAAACAGTTATTGTCTGAAACAAACAAAAGTTATAATTCTAGGCAGGACATTCATTTTATCATAGAAATTCTCCCCAGCAATGACAATTGTGGTTTCTCCCATCTTAACATATCTTCTTTTTAATTTCATTCATTCTTAACATAGTTATGTTGGAATAGCAATCAGTATTTGTCATAATGATGATACCCAGATATTTTATCTTCTTCTCACTCTTAAAACCTGTTTTATTCATCCATTCTGTTTGATCTTCCATTTTCATATTTTTGTTAACATCTTTATCTTCCATTTATTAATCTTGAAACCTGTTAATGCACTAAACAGGCCCAGTATTTTCTATTGTTTCCTGCCCAGAAAAAGGCTGCTCCTTCACATCAGCTGGGAAAAGGTGATACTGCACACCTCAATGTTTTAATCTTGCAAAAACCTATAGCCAAATTTGGTATGAAGTGGTACCAGAGTGGGCACTGCCTGGGAGACGTTGGTGCTGAAATCCTCCCTTTCCAGACAGCAGTGGCACTTATGCCAGAAATTGAGAAGAGTCTGGAAAAATCAGGTTGCTTGCAGCTCAAGAAGCATTCTATAGAAAATAAATAGCAGGCAAAGAGAAATATCAAGATTTCTTAGTGTAAGAATATGGAGAATTTAAGGAAGTCAAGAGAACAATTGAGTGCAGAGAGATTTAGATTTCAATGGTTTTCAGACACAGTCAAGAGAAAGATTTAATATAGATAAAAAAAGTAATAGGAATTGAACAACGTTAAGACAGAATTCAAGAATGAACTATGCACAAATGATGAACATATGATTGCTAAAACGTATAAACTTTTGTTGAGACTTGAAACAGAAAAAGAACAAGTTAAAGAGTGCGAGATAAAATGGATAAGAATTTTGGTTATAATATATGAATCGATAGGAGAGAATGTGGTTAAAAGGATTGAAATTCACATTGTATTATAAGAGAAATTTTTAATAAAATGATGCACCATTGTTGTATGATATCAGAGAAATTATCTAGGATGTATAATAGTACTTCTAGTTAATGGTGGAAATGTGAAAACATGAAAGGTCATTTACTATGCATGGTGGACTTGTGAAAAAGCAAAAACATACTGCGGACAAATATAAATGACGATAACAAAAAATTTAAAGGTCAATATTCAGATGAACCCAGTTTTTGTGCTAGATTTTATGGATAACCAATTGTAAAAGTCTCATGAAGACTGATTTTGTATCTGGTGATTGCAGCAAGATAATTAATATAATTAGTAGCATATAATGAATAATTTATGAAGAATGATTACAGGAATTGAGTATTTCTAGTCTAGAGAAAAGAAGGATTAGGGGTGAAATGACAGCAGTCTTCCAATATTTCAGGGGCTGCCACAAAGAAGAGGGGCTCAACCTATTTTCCAAACCACTAGACAGCAAGACAAGAAACAATGGATGGAAACTAATCAAGGAGAGAAGCAACCTGGAACTAAGGAGAAATTTCCCAATGGTGAGAACAATTAACCAGTTGGAACAACTAGCCTGCAGATCAATGGTGGGTTGTTATCGGTTTGCCCTGGATCCGGTGAACTGGTAGCAGTGGCAGCAGGAGGCTCCACCCACCAGCCCAGATGTCTCTGCACATGTGCAGAACCTTCTGCACATGTGCAGAAGTGTCACACGTGCAAGTGTGCGCGCACCCATGAGCAAACCAGTAGCAGCCGAAATTGAAAACCACTCCTGCTGCAGATGTTCCATCTTTGGAGATTTTTAAGGAGAGATTGGACAATCATTTGTCTGAAATGGCATAGGTTTTCCTGCCTGAGAAGAGGTTGGACTAGAAGACTTCCAAAGTCCCGTCCAACTCTGATATTCTATTAATTATATACACTACATTGAAGAAATACCAAAACACCCACAATGGAGGAGTGGATTCTGATGATGACAGAATTTGCAGAAATGGCAAAACTGAGCTGCTTTGTTTGATCAGGGATAAAACAGTTAAGTACTTTTAGAAAAATTGGAAACCTTTGATGGCCTTCCTGCTGAAAATGGGGAAAAAAATGAAATGTTGATTTCTGGATTTGCTGAATAAAAAGGGTTGAAAATAGGAAGAAAGAAACCACAATTTAAAGAGGAGGGCAGGGTAAGAAGTTTGTTTCTAACTGCTGTAAAAAAAGATTGTTTTTTTTTTCTTTTTTTAATCTTTTCAAGTGTTTTCGCACTATTTAACATCTTTTTCTTAACTTTTCTTTATTTATTTCCATGTGATTTTTTTTTTTTTACTTCTGCAAAAAATTCTAATAAAAATTATATATAGAAGAAAGCTTTATAGCAGTAGCACTTAGGACTTATATACTGCTTCACAGTGCTTTCCAGCCCTGTCTAAGCGGTTTACAGAGTCAGCCCCCCAACAATCTGGATCCTCATTTGACCCACCTCGGAAGGATGGAAGGATGGGTCCACCTTGAGCAGATGAGAATCGAACTGCCAAACTGCTGGCAGCCGGCAATCTGAAGGAGCCTGCAGTACTGCATTCCAACCACTGCACCACCACGGCTCATGGTGGCACTGCAGAATGGATACTTCATGTTGAACTGTCCATTCTGTAGGGCTGCCCAGAATCTCGTCTCCCTCTTGCCCTGCTGAGTCTCCCTAGATAAGACGTGTCAAATACGCGGCCCACGGGTTGCATCCGGTCTGTGATAGGCCCAGAGTTGTCCTGCAGGGCTGTCCCAGAGACAGCAAGGACCAGCCTGTGCTGCCCCGGCCTCAGCCCACCCTGGCCATGGCCCCTCAGTCAGCCACAAGGACCAAGCCACACACACACCCCGGCCCCCACAAGGGCAAAACAAAATCCTGATATGGCGCACAATGGGATCAAGTTTGACACCCCTGCCCTAGATCATCATTTATGGTTGGGACAAGGCTCAACCAACCGCAGTCCTCCAAAGAGACCTTTGCTCTGATTAATGAAGACAGTGATTACACTCTTTTGGCAAGCTCTTCCTCTCTGAGGAAGCAGAGATGGCTGAAGACTGAACCGTGAGCAAGGAGTCACTACCTTTCATGCTCTTTGTTCATTTTTCAATGAGCAGAGGAACCTTCATCTACATGGACTAAATGTTTCCATCTTTAACATTTCTACTGGATGGTTTGCAGATTCTGCAATCATAAAATCTAGGGCTGGAAGAGACCTTGGAGACCTTCTAGTCCAACTCCCTGCCTATACCATTCCAGACAAGTGGTTGTCCAATCTCTTCTTGATAACCTCCAATGATGGTTTGAAACAGGAGTCAAAGAGGCCACCTACATTAAGCCTGACCAGCCCTTCACAACAGAGGGAGAGGGCTACAACACAGTCCTTTCAGCAGTTCCAAGAAGACTCCAGCCCATTTGCACTATTCAGGTGACCCTGAGGGCACAGATGAACCTCAAAGTGGCCTCAATGACTCTGAGAATGAGTGCTAATGACCAGATGATTGCAAGAAATATAAATCCTTCCAACCTCCACCATTCAGTCAGAACTGAAGAAGCGAAACAGTCTTCAAGGAAAAACAAAATCCAGTTGCCTTTTGAAAAAGCATTTTTGGAACTCTAATGATGGAGCACCTACAACTTCTGAAGGCAAGCCATTCCATTGATTAATTGTTCTACTGTCAGGAAATTTCTCCTTAATTCTAGGTTGGATCTCTCTTTAATGAGCTTCCACCCATTACTTCTTGTCCTTCCCTCAGGTGCTTTGGAGAATAGGTTGACTCCTCCTTCTCTGTGACAGTCCCTCAAGTGCTGGAAGATGGCTATCATGTCTCCTCTGAGCCTTTTTTCCCTTTAAATATACCTACAGTACTTCCCTTAACTGTTCCTTATAAGATTTATCCTTGAGATTCTGGACACTGTGACAGAAGAGCCACTACTGTGGCATACCTATTGGCCTTCTGTTGAGGCCCATTCAGTCTTTGTTCATATATCTCATGGAAACTCCCAACTTCCCATCACGCCAACTTCCACCCAAGTTTCCATTCATGGCATTTCAATCTCAAAACGTAGGCCTGCTGATACTCAACTGGCCAACAGAACCCAAACTGTGAAGCACCAGTTAGAACATTCTTTCTATGGTTGAGAGCCCAGGTGGCATAAGGCTAAGTGCAAATTGTAACCCAATTGGAAAAACAACTTTCTGGAAACAACTGAGCTCATTCACTGTGACATAACATGGTTTCTGTTGTTTTGGCTTAGTGTAGTGTTTCTCAACCTCGGCCTCATGGTGTGGGTATTTGGTAAACCATATTCAAGCAAACTATGGCTAAGCAGAAGGCTGGATCCCAGTCAACAATGAAAGAGAACCTGAGTGGTTGCACACACCTTTCCGAAGCTGCCTTTCCCCAGAACCATCAGGAAGTTGAAGTCAGACAGTTTCATGCGATCACGGTTCCCGTTGTTGTCAAATTTGGAGATGGTGTTGGGTGTCTTTTCTTCCGCAACTTTTGAACCTGGACCGATTCTGGCTCTCTAGAAAAGGAAAAGACAATGAAATGAAGGCAATGAAAGCATTGGATTTGGCTAGTCTAAATAAAAAAAGAATGGGGGGGGTGTGACATGATAGCAGTATCCCAGTATTTGTGGTAAGAAAGTATTTGCCACAAAGAAGAGGGGGTCAAATTAGCATCAGAGGGCAGAATAAGAAACAATGGATGGAAACTAACCAAAGAGTGAAGCAACCTGCAATTAATGAGAAACTTCCTAATGGTGAAGACAATTAACCAGTGGGACAGCTTGCCTCCAGAAATCGTAGGTTCTCCATCACTGGTTAAAAACACAAGAGACTGGACAGTCACTTGTCTGTGATGGTATGGGCTGTCCTGCTTGAGCAGGGAGCTGGACTAGAAGACCTCCAAGGTCCCTTCCAGCTCTATTCCATTCTAAGCAAAGGAAGACATACTGTATACTCCAACGTCCAATGTGCACCAGTGATGGCAGGACTACCTGGAGATTCTGGATGGGTTATTTATTTGTTTTTTGTTTGTTTGTTTGTTCAATGTCTACAGCCGCCCATCTCATTCAATGTCCATTATAAGCAGTTCTTGACATACAACCACAACTGAGGCCAAAATTTATGCTGTTAAGTGAGACATTTGTTAAGTGAGTTTTGCCCCATTTTATGACCATTCTTGCCACAGTTGTTAAATGAATTGGTGCAGCTGATAAGTTGGTAACATGTTTGTTAAGTGAATCTGGCTTCCCCATTAATTTTTTTTTCTTGTCAAAAGGTTACAAAAGGGGATCACATGACCTTGGGACACAGCAATGGTCATAAGTATGAGTCAGTTGCCAAGCAGCTGAATTTTGACCACATGATCACAAGGATGCTACAATGGTCGTAAGTGTGAAAAATGGTCATTAGTCACTTTTTTCAGTGCCGCTGTAACTTTGAACAGTCACTAAATGAACTGTTAGAACTTGAGGACTACCTGTACTTCTAAACCAAGGGTCTTCAACCTTGGCAACTTTCAGACTTGTGGACTTCAACACCCAGAATTCCTCAGCCAGCAAAGCCAAGCTGGCTGAGGAATTCTGGGAGTTGAAGTCCACAAGTCTTAAAGTTGCCAAGGTTGAAGACCCCTGTTCTAAACAATCTCTAAAGTCTCATGAAGACACCATAAATAACCTTTTTTTCCTAATTGTGCTATTTGCTTCATGGTAACGAAACAGCCTTGGGAAAATCCTTCTTACCATCCAAGTTTCCTTGAGAAGACTGAATTGCCATTGCTAGGGCGTTCCTATTACGTCAGATCTCTCTCTCTCTCTCTCTCTCCCCCCCTCTCTCTCCCACACACACACACACACACACTCCCAGGCACACTTCTGGAAACGAGTTGTTTACAGGGTTCCAAATGGGATGGAAGGGAATTGCAGGGGGTGGGGAGAAGAAGAAGCCCTGCCAGTCCAGGGTCTTCCTTGGCCCTGAGAATCTGCACCCCATTTGGCCCTGTGATGGATCTGGAGGTGGAAGTGTTGTGGGGGCCAGGAAACAAAATGCCTACCCAAATTCATGCTCCCCACAAGATGGAGCCCTCCTTCCCCACCGCTGCACCTGAGGATCTCTCATGTCCTGGACAGAAAGAGAAGGAGAGAGGTCTCCCTGCATGTTGCCAGCACAGACTTTTAAGCCCTGCAGGGGGAGGGGCAAAAGAGTGACCCAGGACCCCAGAGTGGTGGAGAGGGGCTTTACCAGGGGTGGGTTTCACTTACCTTTGCTACTGGTTCGCTCGCTCACATGCCACTTCTGCACATGAACAGAAGCATGCGTAGATTGTATTTGATGACGTCCGGGTGGGTGGGCGGAGCCTCCCACTGCCACTGCTACCCAAACTGGGGCGAACCGGTAGCAACCCATCTCTAGGCTTTACCTCTTACTGCTAGTCCAGCTCCCAAATCGGGAACGTGGGTCAATTCTTAGCAACGGAAGGAAAATGCTCCTTATCATTCCTCCGAACATCTCCTCCCCACCCCCATGAAAACTGATGAGCATAGAGCAGCCACAAAGTCCAAGGAGTAGAGAACAGGCGGGGCTAACACAAATCGGGCCACAAAAAGTCAGGGATGCCAGGAGAGTAAATGAGAGTAGAGGGGCCTGCAGAGAAGTGTCCTTCTTGGACTCTGGGCAAGGGCCTCTGGGTGCTGTTTTTTCACACTTGCAGGCTTCAATGGCCTTGGGAATTCATTGCTTCTTTTTCCTTCCAGCTGCATTTTGATGATAGTGAGAGTTAGCTTCCTGTATTTTCCCCAATCAATCCTCAGCACCTGAAAACCTTTTAAAAACTCTACTCGAACCTTTCCTATCACTGCCAAAAACGCTGTTTCTGCATCTCTCATTCAAAATAATTTGGAAGAAAATATAATAGGCTCTGCCTGTCCCAGCCGGAACCCAATTCTGAACTGAACTCAGCGAACACGTTTGCAAAAGAGACGGACGGGGCTTCCTCCCTCTTTCCAGAGCTCTCCATAACTGCTGAGTATTCAGGAGCTTTCTGAAGGGGTGGCAGCATCGCTCTTCTCCCGTTGAGCTGGGGGTGGGGAGCATAACTCATTGGGGCATAATTTGTTAAACACACAAGCACATACAGATAGCAATCTCATAATTTATTCATTTTAATTTCTGTGAAATATGTGGCTTCGGAGGCACCTACTGGGGTTCAGCCTAGCATGAAATTCCATTAAGCTGAGTCAATTGGACGCTCCTCCAGGCTCAGCAGAAGCCCAGAAGATCTGCTGGTGCTTCCCTTGGTGAGGGGTTTGCTGTCCTCCCCCAGAAATCCCACCTCCTCCACCTCCTCCTCTCTTCTTCCTCCTCCTCCACCTCCTCCTCTCTTCCTCCTCCTCCTCTCTTCCTCCTGTAGGAAGTTAGCACCCACCCCTCTCCTGGAAGAGTGAAATATTTTGGGAAATGTGAAAAAGGCAGAATATTATATTTCCCTGGGATAAGCATGTTTGGAAGCAGCTCCCATCTTCCTGCCCCCGCCCTTTGTCAATGGGCCATTAAGGCCCAGGCCAGTCTATTCTACATAACAAAGATCTACCTCCTTCAGGCAGAGCCATAGTAGGAATTGCCAAAGATCCAACAAAGATAGGATTAGCCCTCTACACAATAGCAGCAGAAACTCACCACATGTGACCTGGGAAGCACATGTGACCATCAGCCAGCAAGGCCCCCACCCCCTGGGCGTCTGACAACCAATCAGGATACTCTTTCAGGGCCCCAAGAAATGCAGAGCCAGAGAGAGCATAAAAACCCGAGGATTTACTGTATCTGCCCTTTTTCTGTTCAGGAACTCAAGCCATGTGATCCTGTCCACCGTTAAACCATCTTTCCAAGCAGTCTCCATGTTTCCAGTGTCTGTTTCCCCACTTGGAGCAGAACCCAGAAGGATGTTTCTTCCAACACTCCTCTTCCTCCACCTCCTCCTCTCTTCCTCCTTCACCTCTCTTCTTCCTCCTCCTCCACCTCCTCCTCTTCCTCCTTCACCTCTCTTCCTCCTCTTCCTCCTCCTCTCTTCCTCCCCTTCCTCCACCTCCTCCTCTCTTCCTCCTCCTCCTCCTCTTCTCTTCCTCCTCCTCCTCTACTGATATTTTGGAAGATGTTTGCTGATAGCATCCCTCCCCAGCCATCCCTCTGTTACTGAGGGCCAGTCTTGGACCACATCACAAGCTCTTTGCTGTCTATTTTCTAAGCTGAATATGGTTCTGGCCACATGTCCAGATTTCCTAAGCACCTCGTGGCCGTGACCCCACCAGCTATGTTGGGAAGGCTAAGCCAGCCTTTAGTCTAAACCCCTCAGCTGGCCAGTCATATTGGGATGCTTGGCAGAGTCCGGGGGAGGGGGAGTCAAGAAGCCCAGGGCTGCCTTAGCAAAATTAACTTTCCTCCACAAGTTGGATGGAGAGAGCCCAAAGCCCCCACCCCCCGCCCTCCCTGCCAGCGGCGTCTGCACTGAGTAAGCCGGTTGCTCTCGATGGCTATGGATTTACTCTTGCTCAAGCCATTTTCTTCCAAATGTGCAGCCATTATTAAGAGTGTTAATTTCTCTTGAATGGAGCTCCTGGGCTCTTGTTTTTCCTGCGGTGGTGAAAAACTATATTTCACTCTCTGTGTCAAAGCAGCTGAAACAAAGCAGCTGCCTAAGGCTGGCAACAGCAAGCTGAGAGCGTAGGTGGTGTCATAAGGATTGGGATTGAGGGAAACCCACCTGAGTTGCCTTCATGGTTCCTTCTCAGCCTTTTTATTTCTCTTCCTCCCCACCTTAAACTCCCTCCCTGTTTCCTCTTCATTCTCCTCAGAACAATTCTGGGCACCAAGGGCCACCCAGAGGTTTCCATCAGGGCCTCTGTCCTGGTGAGCCTTGAGGGCTTACGGACTTGGCCCTTTGCCCAATTAGTGGGAGAAAAGGGTATCCAAAAAGTCGTGGCTGCAACTACCCACCTAAAGCACCACCCATGTTTTACATGTATTACGGTCATAGTCACCCATCTTGACTCAAAGGTGCTTTTTCAGGAGACAACTGGACTTTCTTGTTTTTTCTTTTGAAGATGTTTGCCTCTGACAGGATAGTGGGAAACAGCTGAAGAAGCTTCTTGGATGAGAAGCGAAACATCTTCAAAAGAAAAACAAGAAAGTCCAGTTGCCTCCTGAAAAACCATGACCTGAATGACAGAGAATCTTTACAGACTTTCACCCATCTTGACATTTCTTGCCCCCAAGAGAGTGGGTGTGGGGCAACCTCTCCAAACTTGCAGCTGATGCCTCTGGCAATCCAAGATGGACCCATTTCTCTGGCCGAGCAAAATATCTCTGAGGGGCCGCCAAAGCAGGTCCTGCCCCAGAGCCCCTTGGGATGGGTTTTTTGATATGACAGGTAGAAAAGCTAATTAAAAATGGAGGGAATTGTTTATCATGTTATTTGCATTTAAATAGCTCAATTAAGTTTAATTAAATTCAAATGAAAACAAATTTACTCTTTGTCCTACCTTGCCTAATCTTTTGGAGTGTGGCTCCCACTGTTAATCCCTGTCACACATTTCCTGGTACTTCCGCCCTTTTACGCACAATCAGTCAGCAAATTCCTTGGGGTTGCCTGATTCTGCTTGTTCTCTCTCCCCACCCTTTTAGCTGGGAATAAGCTTTCCTGGACAGCAGGGAGACCCATCTGAGCAGGTGTGCCCTGGACTGCCCTCCACACACCATTGGTGGTTACCACATGTGGTCAATGCAGCTTTATGCCCTGCAAGGAGGAATCAGCCCCACTGAATCTCAAATCTGCCCAGGCAGCCAGAGAAGCAGTTGCCTCAGCCAGAGTTCCTGCTTCCTTCCCAGCAGCTTTCAATAGGAAATTATCCTGTTATTGGATATTCTGCCTTCCTTCGAGAGACGTATAAAGCATCCTTCCTTTATTTCCCCCCCAACTCTGTTATGTCTGAGTTCGGCTGACAGCAAGTGATTCAAAGTAACCCAGGGGCTTTCTGTAACTGGGGGTGGGGGTGGTAAAATGGTTTCCCCTCCCCCAGTACTAGTCCAATACTTTAGCCACCCTTCACATTCCCACTTTAAGGGCTTAAAATACAAAATACATATCAGGGCTGTTTCAATATATCTCCTCCCTTATAAATTTAGCAAATCATTTGCTGTCACTTCTAATGGCCTTCTTGAGCTCATTGTTAACTGTCCAGTTGGTGAATCCAGAAAAAGAAACTCCTAGGACAATATTTTACCAAGAGTATAAATTTTTATCGAATAAATCATATTGGCACAGAAGAAACGAAACCAGCTCTGGGTTTCCTGCGCAAAAGCAAATGTAGTTAATTCTCCCTTTTCCCTATGGGCCACCCTCAGTCCATTACATCCACCAATCACGTCTGTTCATTTTGTTATGGGAAACAGCCAGCCACGCTGGGACATCTGCCTGGTTTGTCCTTGAGTTGGAAGCAATGTCTCACGGAAGCCGACGGATGCTTGAATACCATTTCTCCCTCCCTTGCATTCCATCCACCCCCCCTCCCAGTTACTGTCAAGCTGCGAGCGAAGTAAAATGTAGGTGAAAATGCGAGTCAGTCTTGACATGCCGACCCCCCGGGAGAAGGGTAGACCTGAAACAATAATAAACATACATACACATTATTACTTACAACCCAACTACTGCTGCATTCCCTATTGGCGCCATTGAGTGTTCTTAGTGTGAAACCTCTTAACTAACCTAACATCTGGAGCAGCCACCCACTCAGCCTCCGCTAATGGATAACTTTTCCACAGTACTAGATATTGTAACTTTCCCTTGTGGTGCCTGGAGTCGAGAATCTTTTTTACCTCATAATGCTCCTCTCCCTTAACTAGGATGGGAGGAGGAAGTTGATCTCTGACTGGTCTCAGCCCAGATTCTTGAAAGGATTTTAAAAGACTGCAATGAAATACCGGATGAACCCGCCTGAGGTTTTTGGCAACTTCAGCTCCACCATCACCGGATTTATGATCCGGATGATTTGGAAAGGCCATATGTATTTGGGCCTAACTTTTTGCAAGGTTGTCTCACATTCAGATATTTGGTGGACAAACACTCCTTATCCCCCACTCTAAATTCCTTCAGGAGGGGGGATCTTAGCCAACCTGCTAGCCTTTTTTTGACTTTCCCTAGCTTTATTTAGCACCTCACTCCCGGTGGCCAATGTGCCTTTTAGAGTATCCATCCACTCAGCTAACATCACTGGGGATGGGGCTTCCTGTGGGAGCCCTGGCATGGGCACGAACTCAGTCCCCATGACCACCTTGAAAGGGGTAAAACCTTTGCCTCTGTGCACCGAGTTGTTACATGCCACCTCTGCGAAAGGCAGGAGCTCAGCCCAGTTAGTCTGTTAATAATTTATATAGCCGTGCAAGTATTGCTCTACTAATTAATTGGAGGATTCAGCAGTTCCATTGGTATGATAGGTAGAGCTAATTCCATGGGAGGAGCCTACCATTTTCAAAAATTCCCACCGAACCTTTGCAGTGAACTGCACCCCGCCAGTCTGAGATAATGTGCTTCGGGACCCCGTGTAGTCTGTAGATGTGCTGCACAAACCTCTTGGCTAGCACCTGGGCAGAAAGAATCTTTGGACACACCACAAAGTGTGCTTGCTTTGAGAATGGGTCGACGACAGTCCAGATTACTGTGTTCCCAGCACTCTCAGGCAATGCCAGAATAAAGTCCATGGATATTTCCTCCCACAGGTTAGCTGGGCTGGCTACCAATTGTAGCAAGCCTGAGGCTTCCCAGGTAGGCAATTCATGGATGAAGACACAAGTCAACTGCCCACAACTGGCTATGTCCATTTTCATTTTTGGCCACCAAAACTGTCTCTTTACCAAATGTAGGGTCTTCACAAACCCGAAATGCCCTGTGGTTTCTGCGTCATGGCTCCTCTTCAGGACCAACGTTCTCTGGCTGGTTGGGACATACAATGTACTCCCATGCCAAGCCCTCCTTTAACACCAGGTCTTCTTTATGACTTTGGAGCCACTTGTCCGCCCTCAAGACATCTTTTAGTGGCTGCGTCAAGGAGTCCCCAGCTGGCTGTGGGGGGATTGTTCTCTGCTGCCTCACGAGCGCAGGTGCTGCAAACTGCCTGGATGGGATAATGGAGTTAACTGCTTCCTCTCAGGTACTCCTGTATGCGAGAGAGGGCATCTGCTAAGAAATCCCACCCCCCAGCAAGTAGCGAAGGGTGAAATTGAAATGATTAAAATACTGGGCCCATTGGACTTGCTTAGGGATAGCTTCCTCGGGGTCTTTAATACCTCCAAGTTCTTGTGGTCTGTCCACTATAGCCTCTAAAAACTGCCTCCAGGTCAGAAGAGCCCATCAGACCACGTAAGCCTCCTTCTCCCAGATGGCCCAGCACCTCTCAGTATCAGATAACTTGCGAGGTGTATAGGTACATGGTTGCAACTCTCCCTTTTTGTTCCTCTGGAGTAAAACCGCCCGAACTGCCACACCGCTTGCATCCGCCTGGATCACAAAAGGCTCATCTGGGTTTGGATGCTTCAAGATCAACTCAGCAGCGAAGAGCCACTTCAGCTTTTCGAAGGCTGCTTGGCATTCGATGGACCAATTTAAAGGCTGACTTGGTTTGGGCTTCACCACCTCCCCATCTTGAGCAAATTGGTGATGGGCAGGGCTATCTGGGCAAACATGTGGATGGACTGATCAACTGCCGATAAAAGTTTGCAAATCCCAGGAAACTCAGCAACTGCCTCCTAGTGTGACGGGCCTCCCATTCCAGGATTACTCTCACCTTACGTAGGTCCATTTCCACCCCATGCTTGGAGATACGGTACCCCAGGTAGTCTAGGCTGGTCTTGTGGAACTCAGATTTAGATAGCTTCTTGTACAACTGGGCTTTACGCAACTTCTCAAGTACTTCCCTCACTGACCTTATGTGTCCTTCCATAGTCTCGGTATTCCAGGAGTCACAATAAAATGAATAGTCTCTATGTGGGTCCCAAGCCTGAAGCTCACTGGCTTGGTTAGGCAAGTTGCTGGTGACCCTCTGGTAAAGGAGCCATTTATATGGGAGAACCCCAGGGGCTGCCTTAACTTCCTCAGCCTCAATCCTAGTTTCTCCACTGTCTGAAGGCTAATTAGGCACCGAGTGTACCCCGAGTCCAGCAAGGCCATTAGGCCCCTCCCTTACTCCTGAGGAGGGCATCAAAATCTCCACCCAGGTCATCAAAGGAATGATGGTGCCACTTGCCATTGGATCGTTTTCCCTTTTACTTTCACTGTTGTAGAAGACCAAACTGGGCTTGTCGTGGGTCAGAGTTCCCTCCCATTTGCTGGATTGGGGAGAGACCTCCACGATGTGTTGAGCTGCCCATGTTTTCTCTTTCGGCTTTGTGGGTGATTTTTTCAGCTTTGCCTGGGCCAGGGCTCACAGTGCAGTGGCCAGCCATGGCACAAGGCAATTGGCCACTCAGTGGCCTTCCTTCCCACATTGAATACACACTCCCAGGCTCCAGCAAGACTTCTCCCCTGTGGCAGGGGATACACCCCCTCTTCCTCCATGGGCCACTGGGCGTCTCTCGGGCATTCGGTGGGGCCGGTTGTCATGCACAGCTTGCTCCCAATACTCCATCAGGTCGAGCTCCACATTTGTGGCTAACTGGTACCACACTTGAAGGTTGCAGGGCACTCATCCATTGGGATGGGCAGTTTTGATACAGCTCCTTGTTCAGCCCCTCCCATAATTTGTAGACCAGTATACTGTAGCTCAGGCCAATCTCTCAGGTGAGCCACCAGGCTACAAAAATCTTGGATGTATTCTGCCACTGGCCATTTGCCCTGATGTAGGGAGCAGATGCAGTCTATGCATGCTGGGCTGTTGTGGGGTCTTTGAATCTGTCTCACAGCGGCTACATGAAAGCATCTTGCAGCTTTGGAGCCCCCTCGCTGCGGAGAGCCATCCCGCTGCACCCCCCTCCAGGTTAGATGTAACAGCATTGACCGGGTGTGCTTGTCCTGGTACATCACTCCATGGCGTTCCATATAGTTCCATATCTGGGTCAGGAAGTAGGCCAAGTTGTCGGGTTTCCCATCAAAGCAGACTGCTAGGGGAGGCAGTGGTCGGTCCTCTTGCTCCTCCTGCATTAAGATCTACCAGGTGGCAACCCCACTGCCTGAACAGGGCTGCATGTGCCAGCTCCTGCCCCACCGGTTGGGAGATGGCAGGGATAAATGCTTCCATCCCTTGGCGTGGGGTTCTCACAGCCCCAAGTGGAGTCAGCACCATGAGTTGCAGGAGGGGAGGAGATGGGGTTGGTAGTGGTTTCAGGGCCCTTGACCCCACTTCCGTGATTGCTGCCCTCAATTAGGTGGCTCCCCGGACTTGCAGTCTGCTGAACTTCTCCCTCAGCTGTTCCATCAACGGACTGTGATCTGTGGCTGGGAACTTCCACTCATTTGGGTCATCCCGCTCATCTGCTCATCTAGCGTTCCACTTGCTCCCTCGGTTCATGGTGACTCCATGAGGGATCAGTTGGTCCTTTGCTTCCTCCGTCTTCCCCACATGGCTTGCCCACCGGCCCTGGGGACCTGAATAGGGTCCTTCTGTGGCTCTCTTCCCCTTGAGCACAGATCGTCGCTCCAGCTTCTTAGCCCTCAGTTTGAGGCGTGTGCCAGCCACTTGCATCCTGGTTTGGACTGCCGCCGGGGTCTCTCAAGAGAGGGCTTCCCCTGGCTTCCCCTCCCCCCTCCATTTCTTTGTTGGATGCCGACATCTCAAAGCTGCCACGCTCCTGGTGGGGTCCAGGTAGGCTGCTACATTGAGAGCTGGTTTAATGACAACTGTCCAGTTGGTGAATCCAGAAAAAGAAACTCCTGGGGCATTATTTTACCAAGAGTTTAAGCCTTTACCGAATAAACCACATTGGCACAGAAGAAGCAAAACCAGCTCTGGGTTTCCCCATGCAAAAGCAGGCATAGTTAATTTCCCTTCTTCCCTATGGGCCACCCACAGTCCAATACATCCATCAATCACTTCTGTTCATTTTGTTATGGGAAACAGCCAACCATTCTGGGACATCTGCCCAGTGTGTCCTTGAGGGTGGACGAGTGGCTCCAGAGACATAAAGATGACCTGATGTTAAAAGAGGGCTTGGCATGGGAGGGGAGTAAATTGTATGTCCCAGCCAACCAGAGAACCTTGAAAAGGGTTCATAGAAGATGAAAAAAGACATAGAAGCTTATTTGAGGCACACACAGCCAGTTGCTCTCTGTGTGCCACCATGAAACACCTACCTAGAAAGCCTCTAGGCTTGCAACAATTGGTAGCCAACCCAGCTAACCTGTGGGAGGAGATATCCATGGACTTTATTCTAGCATTGCCTGAGAATGCTGGGAACACAGTAATTTGTGATCACAGTGAAAAATAGAGCTTCAGTGGCGCAGCAGACTGAAGTGCTGTTAAGTAACACCAGGTGCCTGCAATTACTGCAAGTTCAAATCTCACCAGGCTCAGGGTTGACTCAGCCTTCCATCCTTTTGAGGTAGATAAAATGAAGACCCGGATTGTGGGGGCAATAAGCTGACTTTGTATAAATATACAAAAGTATGAAGGCTATTGCTTAACGCATTGTAAGCTGCCCTGAGTCTCCGGAGAAGGGCGGCATATAAATCGAACCAATAAATAAATAAATAAATTTGGACTGTCATCAACCTGTTCTCGAAGCAGACACACTTTGGGGTCTGTTCGAAGATTCTTTCTTCCCAGGTATAGCCAGGATGCTTGTGCAACACATTTACAAACTACAAAGGATCCTGAAACACATTATCTCGGACAAGGAGGTGCAATTCCCTGCAAAATTTTGGCAGGAATTTTTGAAAATGATAGGCTCCTCCCAGGGACTTAGTTCCACCAATCATCCTAGTACCAATGGGGCTCCTGAACGTACAACTCATTAATAGAGCAATACCTGCGCTGTTATGTATATTATCAGCAGACTAATTGGGCCGAGCACCTGCCTTTCGCAAAGGAGGCATATAACAACTTGGTGCACAGCAGCACAGGTTTTGCCCCTTTCAAAGTGGTCACAGGGACTATTCATGCCCATGCCAGAGCACTCATTAGCTGACTGGATGGATAATCTAAAAGCCACATGGCCCTCTGTGCCTGAAGCACTAAATAAAGCTAGGGAAAGCCAAAAAAGGGAAGCAGATCAGAAAAGGGCCCTACAAAGGGAATTTAGAGTAGGGGATAAAGTGTATTTGTCCACCAAGTATCTAAACCTGAGAGAGCCTTATAAAAAGTTAGGTCTCAAATACTAAGGCCTTTCCAAATCATCCGGATCATGAATCCAGTGATGGTGGAGCTGAAATTGCCAAAAAGCAATAGGTGGGTTCATCTGGTATTTCAATGCAGTCTTTTAAAATCCTTTCTAGAATCTGGGCTGAGACCAGTCAAAGAACCACCTCCTTCTCCCATCCTAGTTAAGGGAGAGGAGATCAAAAACATTCTGGACTCCAGATAACACAAGGGAAAATTACAATATCTAGTAGTGTGGAAAAGCTACACTACCCGTTAGCAGACGTTGAGTGAGTGGCTGCTCCAGACATTAGAGCAGCGAGGTTAGTTAAGAGGTTTCACGCTAGGTACCTTCAACAATCACAATAAGGAATGTAGCAGTAGTTGGGTTGTAGGTAATAATCTGTATGTATGTTTATTATTGTTTCAGGTCTATCCTTCTTCCGGGGGTGGGTGGGGGTCAGCATGTCAAGACTGACTCGCTTTTTAGCCTATATTCTGCTTTGCTAGCAGCTTGACAAAAAAAAGGGAAGGGTGGAATGGAATGGAATGGAATGCAAAGGTAGGGTGAATGGCTTCCAAGCATCCATTGGTTCTCATGAGACATCGCTTCCACCTCAAGGACACATCGATCAGATGTCCTGGCATGGCTGGCTGGTTCCCATAACAAAATGAACAGAAGTGATTGGTGGACGTAATGAACTGTGGGTGGCCCATAGAGAAAGGGGGAATTAACTATGCTTGCTTTTGCAGAGCTGGTTTCGCTTCTTCTGCGCCAACGTGGTTTATTCAGTAAAGTTTTATAGTCTTGGTAAAATAATATCCCAGAAGTTTCTTTTTCTGGATTCACCAACTGGACAGTTGACACTGAGATGGAAATTGATCATAAAAAAGGGAGAGGTGTGTGAAATTTTGGGAGAGATTTGTATTGTTTTGTTCAGATTTTTGAGTGTTTTTCTGGCTTGGGCCTAGCTATTGGACTTTCTGTTCCGGAGCAACCAGGGGATGGGGGGGTCGTCATAGAGGAGGAGCTAAAATACAAAATTAGAAATATTAGGGGTGAAAGCTTGCAAGGAGGAGGGGCGGGGGAGGGTCTGTAGGGGGAGGGAAGATGAAAGGTTGAGAGGAGGAGGAGAGAAAGGAGAACGAGGAGGAGGAGGAGGAGGTGGGGGGGAGGCTTGGGGGTGTGGACAAGAAGATATTTTCCTCTTCATGAAAGAGTCAGGACAGGATCCATTGCACCATTTTGTTCAACATAAAAGAAATAAGAAAATATACTGCTGTGAAAGGGAGACTGGGAGGAGAAACAGGAGGTGGGTACAGTCCCCAGGAGTGAAAAAGCACAAAAAACACTTGCCCAGGGCTCCCTGGAGTATGGCAGATGGGAAGGGGCAAGTAGAAAAGACCACTCTCTGGTGGGTTCAAGGCCTTCAGCTGGCACCAAGTTGATGGGGGTTGGAGTAGACTTCCAAAACCATGTCCAAAAGGGTGATGGTGAAAGTTCTGGTCCCAGGGGTAGCACAGAGGGACTGGCCTCCCAAATCTTTGTGGTCACTAGGTATGCCCCTATGGAATACTGAAAGCATGTCACACAGACACTTTTACAAATTAGTTGCCCCACTGAATGCGGACAACTTCAAAATGCCCATTTCTCAGAAAACAAAACCCTTTTATGCGCCATGGTGGTGCAGTGGTTAGAATGCAGTATGGCGGGCTGATTCTGCCAACTGCCAACAGTTAGATCCTGACCGGCTCAAAATTGACTCAGCCTTCTACCCGGGTGGGATGCTGCCGGTTTAACAACCGGTTGGGTGATCGTATACGAGCAGTTTTACAAATGCTAACCTTCTGTGTTACCACTTGGGAGTAACACAGATGAGGCATGGCAATCTGCTCTGCCGTGCCAATCAGCTGAGAAGATAAAGGTAAGTAAAGCACAGGGCAGGTGGGCGGGCCAACCTGATCGTCAGAGTGAACTGGTTCACTTCCAGCTGATTGTCGAAGCTACCGGTTCACCCAAACTGATCCAAACCAGTAGAATCCCACCCCTGCTTCCATCCTTCCAAGGTCAGTAAAATGTGGACCCAGATTGTTGGGGGCAAGATGCTGACTCTGTAAACTGCTCAGAGAGGGCTGTAAAACACTGCAAAGCGGTATAGAAGTCTAAGTGCTATTGCTATTATTTTTAAGAATGTTGCTTAAAAGAAGTGGGGACCAGAGGTGCCTCCCGTCTGGATAACTGCAATGCTCTCTACATGGGGCTCCCCTTGAAGAGCACCTGGAGGCTCCAACTGGTCCAGAATGCAGCTGCGCGGGTGATTGTGGGAGCGACATGGCGCTCCCATGTAACACCTCTCCTGCACGAGCTGCACTGGCTTCCGGTGGTCTTCTGGGTGCAATTCAAGATGCTTGTTACTACCTTTAGAGCGTTCCATGGCTTAGGACCCAGGTATCTTCGAGACTGCCTTCTGCCACCAAGAGCCTCCCACCGCCAGTACGCTCCCACAGAGAGGGACTCCTTGGGATGCCATCAGTCAAACAGTGTCGGCTGGCGGTCCCCAAGGGAAGAGCCTTCTCTGTGGGGGCACCTGCCCTATGGAACGAATTGCCTCCGGAGATAAGGAGGATTCCAGATCTATGCACCTTCCGCCGCGCCCTCAAGATCTTTCTATTCCAACAAGGGGGCTGGCCTAACTCTTTTAATTGAGTAATTTAGTTCTTAATTTGATTTTAAATTGGGGGTGTGTTAATTGTCGTGGGCCAATACTATTTAATTTGTTTTAAACTATTTTTAAATTTTGTATTCTACATATTTTTATCTTTGGCTGTTCACTGCCCCAAATCCTTCGGGAGAAGGGCGGTATATAAATTTGAACAATAAATAAATAAATAAAATTATGCTGGCACAGCATGCAACTTGGCCATTTCTAAAAAAAAAAAAAAAAAAAAAAAAAAAAAAAAAAATCTTTAAAAACGGGATATGAGGCAGAGTAGTCCCAGCAGGCTCTTCCTTGTCTGTTCCTTTGAGCCACATTCTCTTCTTCCCAAATCATTGAATATAATTTATCTGGCCTTTAGGTTTGCAACAAGACATCCTGTTTTTTTGACGCTATTGTGACATTCATCCAAACAGTTTAAAAATCTTAGCCAGACTCAAGGGTCTCATATCCAGCTAGACTGAAGGGAGGGGTTAAGAGGGGGCCAGGTTTAGAGTCCTTGCCCTGCAGGGAGCAGCACAGCCTGACCTCCCCCAGAATCCCTGGAGCCTTATCTGACCATTCCCAGGGGAATGCAGTCCATCTGACAAGATTCGTGTAACAGAGTTGATTAACAACAAAGTTTATGCTTGAGACTTATTCACGAGTGGTTCTAGGTTTCCTCCTTCCTGACATCACTGTATCAAACCAAACAGAGTGAGTCGATTAGCCACTTCATCTGTTGTATGTTGGATCCTGCATCAGTAAGAATGGGGCCACTTCTACATACTGGGTTTCCCAGTTTGGTCTAGTGGTTAAGATCCCAGGCTAGAAACTGCAAGATGGTGAGTTCTTAGGCACAAAAGCTGGCTGGCAAACTTTGGGCCAATCACCAGGAGGCCATGAGTTCTAGTCTCGCCTTAGGCATGAAAGCTGGCTGGGTGACTTTGGGCTAGCCACTCCTTCTCAGCCCAGCCCACCTCATAAGGCTGTTGTGGAGAAAAGAGCAGGAGGAGGGAGTATTGTGTATGTTTGCCACCTTGGGTTATTTATATATATATAAATAATATATATAGACTAAATGAATAAAACAAATACAATTTCCTGAAATGAACAAGGAGTCTCAACTATGAGGAAGAAATTCAGAAGCCAAGAAGTGCCAGATGAATCCTGGAATGCATGTTGGCTGAGTCATGAGTAAGGACGGGGGGGACCCACTGTCTTTTTCTGTAGGAATGGGATTTACAAGATGAGCCAAGATCGACTGTTGCAATACTAAACACATTGGCTCATGTATGACTTTCTCTCATTGGAAAGTTGTGTGCAAAATTTCTCTGGATTGGGAATGGATTTGGAATGGTATAGAATATGGAATATGGAATATTGAAGAGAAGAGAAGAGAATATAGAAAATGGAATAATAGAATATAGAATACAACAGAATAGAATATAGAGTAGAATAGAATAGAGTAGAGTAGAGTAGAATAGAGTAGAATAGAATAGAGTAGAATAGAATATAGAATAGACTAGAATAGACTAGAATAGAATAGAATATAGAATAGAATAGAATAGAATAGAATAGAATAGAATAGAATAGAATAGAATAGAATAGAATAGAATAGAATAGAATAGAATAGAATAGAATTCTTTATTGGCCAAGTGTGGTTGAACACACAAGGAATTTGTCTCTGATGCAGAAGCTTTCAGTGTACATGCAAAGCAACAGAATCATCATTATCATCACCATCATCGTCCCAATAAGAGCGGGGAGTAAAGAAGTTAATAAGAAGGATAAACGATAATACTACAGCCATGCTGGGTACACAGCCATAAGGCCGTGCTGTGAGAGTTAGCTGTTTACCAGAGTGATGGCAGGAGGGAAAAAGCTGTCTTTGTGTCTGATTATCTTGGCCTGCAATGCCCTGTCGCATTGTCCCATGGGGAGGAATAGAAACAGTTTCTGAGGTCTCTAGATATTTTCTCAGCCCTCCTTCTGACCCGTGCAATATACAATCCGAACTATTCAGATATTTGCCCTATTAATGCCAAGGGCTCAAGTGGCCAGATAGACCCTGATCTGCTCCTCCCAGAGTGGCCGGGCATCTCCCAGAACCCAGGGCTAACCCAAGATAACCTCTTGTGGCCCCCTGCTTGGCGAGGGCCACGGAAGGAGGCTTCAAGGGCTGGCTTCCCTAGAGCCATCCCCCGTAGGGTGGCCTTTTGGAAACGCCTCTCACCTCAAACTTCTGCCTGAACTCTTCGTTGCCTTCTTCACCTTCAGCGGGGACAGGAACGTTGAAGTATTCTCCCTCTTCCTGGCTCAGGAGCTTAAACCTGAAGGGGAGAGGAAAGGGAGGTGTCAAAGGGGGCGTGTCCTGTCCTTTCTTTTAATTAATTGTGCTCACTTTTAAAGAAAGGAATGATCCAAGCACAGCAGGGACCGGTAACAGAGATCCACACTCAGGCACCCCAAGAACAGAAGCGGACGAGTGAGGGCATTGGGATGCAGGCGACACCTCTGAACCCTTTTCCCTTCTCCAAAAATGCTTAAAAGCAGCAAACAGAACCCACAGCGAGAGGCAGAATGTGGCCTATGCCCGGTGCACGTTTTGATTTGCAGGTTATTTTTAAAAATGGCCAATTCTTTCTTTTTTAACTCAAATTTTCTTTTTTATTGTATAAAATACAGAAAAGAAAATAGGGAACGAAGGGAAGGCAAGGGAGGTGTGAAATGTAAAGGCGGGGGGGGAGAGAAAAAGAAAGGAAAGGGGGGCATTGACTTCCAACTTCTTCCTAGCATAGTACAAGATAAATACACTCTAACCTCAAAAAACGTTTTGCTTTTACACATCAATATATAACTAGCCATTTCTATAACACCAAATCTTTTTAATCAACAAAACCAACATCAAAGTTTCATATTTTTTTTGAAATTGAATGCTTTATTTCAAGAGGAAAATATGTTCTTATTTGGATATCACTTCTGGAATTTGTGTTTGTGAAGGAAAAAAACAGGGGCCATTCTTTCAAAATGGTCTCTCCGGCCCACTGCTCACTCGGCCTGCTTAACATGGGGCAGCCGTGCCTGTGGGGAAGGCCTCCGTGGCTCCAGACCCAGAGGGGATTTTCAAGACTAAAAGGAGGAAGAAGCATCTCCTGCTGGAGGATGGGGATTTGCATCATGCAGACCCCGCCCTCTTCTCTGGGTACGTACCATGGCTCTTTAGAGATGAAAAACAAACGGAGCTTTCCTCCTCGCAGAGTTTATTTAAGCCAAGGACTGTGACAAGGAAAATTACTTAGATCTCCACTTACTGGTTTTTAAAAATGCAGCACATAGCTGCTTACCATATATTTTACATGCTCTCTAATGTGCTCAGCTGGCAGAGCCAAACTGGAGGCAAGACCGCAGGTGGCGAGGAAGCCAAAGGAAATAGGGGAGGCTGAAGGAGGACCCAGCTGGCAGCCAATGCACAGAGGGGGCACATTGTCCCCAGCAGTCCTGAGCCTCTGAAGGCCACTCCTGACCCCCCACCCCAACCCCGGCTGCCCGAGCCCTTATGGAACGGCAGCGCTGTGAAAGGGCCTAGGCTGCATCCAAGTGACAAGAGGCTTCCTTTCCAAGCATCTCCCCCCACCCCCACCCCCATGGCTTTGGCCAAGCCCACACATCACGCTTAATCTGCTAGTGACTGGTTATGCCCAATAAATATGCCAGGCTTTATTAGCTTTCACCCAGGCTGGAGTCGGGCAGGGTGAAGCCCTACGTTATGGGGAGCTGTAAAAGCTCATTTCTGGCAAGGTCTTGCAGAGAATGAGGCCGCATCACAACTGAACTTGGCAAGGATGCCATCCAGATGAGTAACAAGCCCAGGTTGGCATGCAGAGATGGTGTGATTGCATGCAGAATCAAAGCGTATCTTAATCAATGACCAAAGGTCATGTGAGCCACATAGACGTCTTAATTTATGGAGACCTTCGTAAATGACATTGGAACTGTAACGAATGAAAATAATTTTGAGAGGTGCCTTTAAGCTATAGTTTGCTTAGCTTATGCTTAAGTGCTCTCAAGTTCCTCTTTTTGTGACTTGCCATAAGGTGTGTGATCACAGACCTTTGTTTAGATTTTCATTTAATGTACTCTAATTCAGGGGTCTTCAACCTTGGCAACTTTAAGACTCGTGGACTTCAACTCCCAGCAAAGCTGGCTGAGGAACTCTGGAAGTTGAAGTCCACAAGTCTTAAAGTTGCCAAGGTTGGAGACCCCTGCTCTAATGCAACCCCAGAAAGCAGCTTAAGCAGGGTTTTCCCCCCAAATCTCTCCCATTAACTGCCCAAGTTGGAGGGGGTTGGCAAATACCAAATATATTGTCAGAACTCTGCCCCTGGATATCAACTACCATTTTCCAGCAGCTTCATTAGCTAGCATTTCAGAAAGGAAAAGAAATGCTAGAATATTCTGCTTCTTCAAATGACAGGAGAAGTCATATTACAACTCCAAGATAATGTACCAGATTAAATCCTAGCATGACTCAATGTCCCAGTTTTTCTGGGTAAGCCTATTTGGGAAGAGGAGTCTGGGGCAATGCCCTCCCTGCTCAGCCAAGTGCCCTCTCTGTGCCAGGCAGCCAAGAAAACAAAACAAGGGGCAAATCCACAGCGCCAGAAGCAACTTTGGCACTTGCCACTCCTTGCCGCTGTGCGAGTACTTGAGTGAGGCAGCCCTACCTCAGCAGCAAACATCTGGGTGATAGCAGAAAGGTACGGAAATACATGGTTCAGCATGAATTGTCTTTAATATACACATTCTTGCAAGCAGCTGATCTCAATGTCTTTCTGTGCATTTTTGCAATGTACAAAATATTACTAAATTAATATTATTAATTAACATACAATATGTCATTTTGTGAATACGTAAGTGCACACACCCCATAATACGTATTGTACACATATTGTGCATCATTTATACTGTGAACCACATCACATTTGGAAAACTGAGGTTCAGATTAAAATATGCAAAATGAATAACTTAGCATAAAAATATTAATAGAACAAAATTCTCCTCGCCTTGCCTGAGAATCAACATGAAAACTGCATCTCCTGTTGAAAAGAAATGAGTGAGTTTACATTATTTATCCATCCCTGGAAATCCTCAGATGCAGGAATCCATTTTCTGTTAAATGGTCCTTCACTAAGGACAGCCAAGACACAGTGGTGTTTCTCAAGAACTGGCCTGGACAGATAACATTAATTTGCCTCCCCCACCCCCAGTTTAAAAAGTCAGTTCTCAACTTCACTTGAATGGGTACTAAAACCCTCCTGCCCATAAAGAAAAGGAGAGCTGGTGAATTCCTACATTTGTTGCTGTACTTATAGAACTATCATTCATTCATTCATTCATTCATTCATTCATTCATTCATTCATTCATTCTCATATTTAGGAACTGCCTATCTTCCTCACAGAGGGACTCTGGTGTCAAGTAAATGTTAAAAACATTAAAACTAAATCATCATCATCATCATCATCCTAGCCACTGTCTATCCACTGCAGGATGAAGGCCTCTTCTGCATGTTTCCAACCAAAACAGTCCTGAACTTTCTTTTGCCAACTGGGCCCACCATACTTGCTGATGTCATCTCTTCATCTTGTTCTGTGTCTCTTTCATAGATAGTTTTGATCAAGTGGAATCCATTCAGTGACTGCCTTGGTCCACCTGCCATTGGTTCTTCTTGCTAGGTGACCAGTCCTTTTCCATTTCTATTCTTTTATTCCCTTGATGATATCATCGTTTGTTCTCTAACCCATATGCAGGTCTTTCGATTTTGTCTTGTAATGCTGAGCATGGATCTTGACATGGCTCTTTGTGCCACTCATCGCTTTTGTATCAATTGTGAGGTTAGTATCCATGTTTCACTGGCATATGTTAGAGTAGGTAGCACACATTGATCAAAAACCTTTCTCTTCAGGCATAGGGGGAAGGAGGTTGTTCTTGAAAATTATGCTTAGCTTGCTGAATGCCTGCCAAACGCCATTCAATTTCCTTTATTGTATCACCTTCCATTGAGATCCATTGGCCAAGGTATATATAGTGGTCTATTACATCTAGGTTTTCTCTAGATATAAAAATAAATTCTTTCTTTTGTGAATTTATTAAACATAACCTGGCTCTTCAGGTTTATTTTTAAACCAAATGATTCTCCTGCTTTGTGCAGCTCTTGAATGTGTCTCTGTAGTTCTTCTGGGTCTTGTGAGAAGAGAACAACATCATCTGTAAATCTTGAGTGATTTAAATAGGTGCCATTGATTTTTATTCCATCTTTTGCTCAGTCTAGTTTCTGAAATACTTCTTCAAGGCAAGCTGAGAAAAGGATAGGTGATATTGTATTGCCTTGTCATTCACCTCATTCTATGTTGATTTCCACTTTAAGATAATTAAGGAAAATTGTCATCATTGTTTTTTCATATATTGATTGTAGTAATATAAACTTTAATATAGAGGTAAAGTTGACACTGTAAGTTAATAGTAACTATGAGAGGGACCTAGGCAACCACCACTTAAGCATAAGTCAGCAGTGTGCTGCAGCCACCAAACAAGCCAACACAGTCTGAGACTGCAACAACAAAGGGATAGAATCAAGATCACATGAAGTGTTAATACCACTTAATAAGGCCATGGTAAGACCACACTTGGAATACTGTGTCCAGTTCTGGTCACCACAAAACAAAAAAGATACTGAGATTCTAGAAAGAATGCAGTAAAAAGCAACAAAGATGATTAGAGGACTGGAGACTAAATTGTATGATGAACAGTTGCAGGAACTGAATAAGTCTGCTCTAACCAAGACAAGGAATTGGAGTGACATGATAGCAGTCTTCCAAAACTTGAGGGGCCAACAGAGAGAAGAGACGGTCAATCTAGTCTCCAAAGTGTCTGAGGGCAGGACAAGAAGTAACGTTTGGAAAATTATCAAGGAGAGATCCAACGTAGAAATAAGGAGAAATTTCCTGACAGTGAGAACAATCAATCAGTGGAATGAATTGTCTCCAGAAGGTGCAGGTGCTCCATCATTGGAGGTTTTCAAAAATGGACTGGACAATCAATTGTCTGGAAATGGTATAGGGTAGTGATGGCAAACCTTTTTGGCACAGAGTGCCCAAACCAGAAGGTGCATGTGCATGCGTGCGTGTGCCAGAGCATCGGAAACCCGACAACCAGTTGGTTGAGCTGGGGTGATGGCACTTGTGCCCACAGAGAGGGCTCTGCATGCCATCCCTGGGCACACATGCCATAGGTTTGCCATCATGGGTATAGGGTCTCCTATTTGAGCAGGGGGTTGGACTAGAGCAAGGGTCTCCAACCTTGGCAACTTTAAGCCTGGGAGACTTCAACTCCCAGAAGTTGCCAAGGTTGGAGACCTCTGGACTAGAGGACTCCAGGGTCCCTACTAGCCCATTCATTCTATGTAATTCTACATAGGGGGAGAGGTTTTAGGGCCTTTTTAATGGTTCTAAGGTTGTTCAGCTCTTTGAAAACAAGAACTAAAGAAAGAAAAATGGAATGCTTTTTTGGGAGGACAGAAATGAAGAAAAAACAGGGAGATTTTATTCAGCTGAGGGTTGCTTGCTTCGTGATACTTTTTAGCTGAGCACCAAGATGGCTTTTAGAGAGCATCTCCCTGGGAAAAAAATCTCCTCACCAACTAACTAACGTTAGAGCAGGAGGATGCTGAGGGAGCCAATTTTATTGAGAATCTGCTGTTGGTTCCAAGGCTCCCTGGGATGCCGAGGCCAGATTGAGCATCTGGTTTCTCTTAGGCACAATCCCTCCAGGAAGGGAGAATTCATGGAGGGTAGCTATGAAACCACAGAAGCAAGGAGATGGGCTTCCCAAATCTTACCACATGTTCTGGTTTTTCCCACCCCACCTGGAGGCCTTTTAGACCATTATTCCAGGGCATCGCCTTTTTACAATTACATTTTAAGATGGATTTAATTTTACTATCAACACGGTAAAGATCATATACATCAGAATACTTATGTCCTTATTTAATTAAATCATTTATGAATAGGAAGTGTATCATAAACATTTTCTATTTTCCACGACTGATTACTTCAGCTAAATTGGAAACAAGGCCCCGTATTACAATTTTTAGTTCACTTTTTTCTCCTCTAGAGGTTTCCCAATGTATTTGCCACCCTATGAAAATAGTCCAATCTGTTCTTGTTCCTCAAATTTATTTGTAGCTCTTCTTATGCTTTAGGAATATTTCTAAGATACAAATATTTTAAACAATGAAGCATTCTCATTTCCCCAGCCTTACACGATTAGTTTTTCTTCATCTTCATCATTAAAAGAAGGATGAAATATATAGGGGTGAAGATACAGACTTAGGACCTCTTCCAGATTTAGAAGGCAATGGCATCTGAAGGGGGGGAGGGGTTCAAAACAAGCAAGAAAGGAGCCCCAGCGTTGCAATCAACTCCCCCACCCCCACCCTGCCCTCTGTCCGTGTTCATCATGCTGATGTATACATAAAAGGGGCTGCACTGATGTGGGAAGCATCTTATAATTTGTCCACATATTTAGGAAGATTCCCTAAATAGTAAAACAAACAAACAAACAAATGTTTAAAATTTTTAGTCCGACATGATTTGGCAGATAATCTTTGGAGATTCTCGGCCATCCAGGTCATGTTTGTCTCAAAGGTGATTTTTCAAAAGGCAGCCGGACTGTTTTTTCCTTGAGGAAGTTGCTTCCCCTCTCATCCAAGAAGCTTCATCAGTTCTGGCAGGATGGTGGGGATGATGGAAAGGTTAGTTCTGACAGGGGTGGGGGGGTTGGGGGTTGGAAGCAGTGGTGGGTTGCTACCGATTTGGTCCGGATCTTGCGAACCAGTTATAACGGCGGTGGGAGGCTCTGCCCAGCCGCCTGGACGTCATCACGGATGCTCTGCGCATGCATAGAAGCGCTGCACGCAAGCAAAGTGAGCACATGTGGATGAGTGCTCCCATTGTGAACCAGTAGCAAACCGGTACCGGTAAGTGAAACCCATCCCTAGTTGGAAGGATCATATTTCTTTGCAGTCATTGAAAACGTGTTTTACATTTTAGCTAAATAATTCCTATTATTTAAGGATTACATTCTTCTGCTTTGCATAGTGTCAAGATTGAACTGCTTTGCTTCTTTCAAACCTTTTCAATTTGCCAATGAACTGGAGGGAATGGAGGGCTGAAATTATGTGCATGGATTGTGAGAGCCTGGAAACCATCAAGGTCACCGCTGCAGGTGCTTGAGAAGGAGATGGACTGTTCCCATAACAAAAGGACGTCTCATAACTGGACAATGTGTGGGGAGAAAGGGAACCTATTGTTTAACTAAGCAAGCATTTGCATGGGAAAACCAGAGCTGGTTTTGTTTCTTCCGTGCCAAAATGGTGTATCCAATAAAGTTTTACTTTTGGGAATTCAAAGCTCCTGAAAGTGTTTCCTTGTTTTGGGTTCACTAGTCAGACAGTTGACACATAGGTTTTCAGCATATACTTTTATTATTCTTTTGGACTATTTGTTACTTAGCAGTGTTTCCATATCTAAAGGGCTGCCACAAAGAAGGGAGAGTCAACCTATTCTCCAAAGCACCAGAAGGCAGGACAAGAAACAATGGATGGAAACTAACCAAGGAGAGAGCCAGCCTAGAACTAAGGAGAAATTTCCTGATGGTGAGGACAATTAATCAGTGGATTGCCTCCAGAAGTTGTGGGTGCTCCAGCACAGGAGGTTTTTAAGATGAAATTGGACAACTATTTGTCTGAAATGGTCTAGGGTCTCCTGCTCAAGCAGGGGATTGGACTAGAAGACCTCCAAGGTCCCCTTCCAATTCTGCTATTCTGTTAAGATTGGACAGTTATTAATTCTAATAATTTTTGGTCTTTTTACTTGTTCATTGGAAAATGAGTCCCGCTCTCCCTTTCAGGACATCAGACTAATTAATTGTTTGCTTAAACTCTCTCCCACAGTAGTATTTCCAGACCCTCTTGAGTTTATTTTTTACAATTTAGGTGGTATAAATTCCAATTGATTGGCCCTAAAATTACATTTTCTTGTAATTTCCCTTTTATGAACACAAATCTACTCTTGTTGTCTATAATTAAACTAATAATCCTAAAGTCCAGTGGGTTTGCAATCCAACTTGCTATTTTTTAGGGCCTTAAAAGTATCTCTGCTTAAAAAGATTCTTCATGGATGTTTTTAACTTTTTGGTACATTTCCTGTAGCCATAAAATATTCGGCTTGCTTTCCTTCAAGGCTTTATTAACTATTTTGTGCTCAATTTGTGTCTATCACAGTTCCATAAAACAGCATTCACTACTTTTCAAAAAGAGACAACTGCATATCCAGTAGTGGGCTGCAACTGGTTAACAACCGGTTCTGTGACCGCTTGTGCGCAGCGTTCAAAATACAGCAATTTGAAGCTCAGCTGCTTCTAAGGCAGCCCCGGTAAGTAGAACAGCGGAGGTGTGGAAATCAGCTGTGCCGCACAATTCAGTTGAGTTCTGATCGTCAGAACTACCGGTTCGCCTGAACTGGTCCAAACTGGCAGCAGCCAATCACTGTGGATATCACAGTAAGGTAATTTGAATAATTTGCAAACTCTCCTTTTTATTTCCTTCTCTTGCCTCCTATCACCCTACCAGGGGTGGGTTCTACCCAGTTTGCAGCGGGGCTGCGCACACGCGCTCTTCTGCAGATGCGGAGAAGCATTTTGATGACATCGGGGTTGGTGGGAGGAGCCTCCCATCGGTTTTACTACCAGTTCTATAGAACCGGTGTGAACCGGGGGCAACCCACCACTGCACCCTATATCAAACCCACCACCTCCAAAAATGTCAAAACAATTGTATTCAGAGACCCTCTTCTGGGGTTGCAAGTTCCTTCATGCAAACCACCTTCTGTCTCTTCCCCTTAATCCCATAAATATATAGGTAGCCCTCAATTTACGACCACAATTGAGCCCAAAATTTTTGTTGCTAAGTGAGACATTTGTTAAGTGACTTTTGTCCCATTCTATGACCTTTCTTGCCACAGTTAAGTGAATCACTGCAGTTTTTAAGTTAGTAACACGGTTGCTAAGTGAATCTGGCTTCTGCATTGACTTTGCTTGTCAGGAGGTCGCAAAAGGGGATCATGTGATCCTGAGACACAGCAAGGGTCATAACTATGAACCAGTTGCCAAGCATCTGAATTTCAATCACATGACCATGGGGATGCTGCAATGGTTCTTAAGTGTGAAAAACGGTGCTGTTGTAACTTTGAACAGTCACTTAAATGAACTGTTGTAAGTGGAGGACTACCTGAGAAGAATTCTTGAAAAATAAAGACGGGAAATCTTTATTTCTTTCTCTTATTCCCCCTCTTATTTACTAAATTATGTATTAAATATTAAATGTAAGCCAGTACTTCCATACTCAACATGATTATTCTTCAACATGAATCCCTCCTAAGTATTTATTCCTTTTTATTGGAATTTCTTTCCTCCTGAGTTGATCCTCCGTTCTAGTCGAAGATCTCTTGCCATGCTTGGTTTGTTAGTTCAAAATATATTAGCTTCATCTCGTTCAATGTACAGTAGAGGTAATTTTTTCTTCACCTTTAAATTAAAAATTAAACCAGAGGGGAATGTTCAGTGGTAGGTTTTCTAAGGAATTCATTCAAATATTTCAATTAACTCCTTTTCTGGAGACTTTTCAGCAGGCATTTCTTGATGAACGTGGACTTTGCAGGGTATCCTTTCATATTTTTTTTAAATTTGATTTATATGCCGCCCTTCTCCGGAGACTCAGGCCAGCTTACAATGTGCTAAGCATTGTCCTAGCCTTCTGCATAATATATTTTTAAAAAACAGGAAGTGAGAATTTATGATCGCTCCATTTTTTTTTATTACCCAGGAATTTCTAGCACCTGGATCTCCTATTTGGAACACATGTTCTGTAGCCTGAGGATTCTGAGAATACATCATTGAATCGATTTACTCCAAAGAATTATTTATCCCATTCTTTATGCAATTATTTAATATTTTAATCCCAGTGTTGCCATAGCAAAACTCATCTTCCAAATATATATCTCTTTCATATTAGCCTTGCAACCCTCTTTTGGCTGCCTGGATTGAATTTGAATTCTTTTCAAATTCCTTTATTTGCACGATCAGAAACACTTGAAGGCAGGACAAGAAGCAGTGGATGGAAACTAATCAAGAAGAGATCCAACCTCAAACTAAGGAGAAATTTCCTCACAGTGAGAACAATCAACCAGTGGAACAACTTGCCCCCAGAAATTGTGGGTGCTCCATCACTGGAGGCTTTCAAGAAGAGACTGGACAGCCATTTATCTGAAATGGTATAGGGTCTCTGCTTGAGCAGGGGGTTGGACTAGAAGACCTCCAGGGTCCCTTCCAACTCTGATATTCTGTTAAGAGGGGCTCCAGGTTGGCTGTGAAGGGGACCGCTCCTCCATTTGTCAGGCGAGAGTGGCTGCTGCTAAGAGGAAGGGAGCAGGCAAGAGAAGGAGCTTCTCCTACTAAAAAGAGAGAATAACAGAATAAAGTTATTCTGTAAAAAGGACAATTTAGGAAATTTCTTCTTGTACTTATGAAATTATTTCTGTCCATTCACTAATTACATTTTTTTTTCAACTCAGCCAGAATTTTAGTAAAGAGGGAGGAACAGTTTCATTGCCTTCCTTAACTTCTAAATCCTTCATACCACCCTTACTGATTGTTCCTCCTCCTCTGAGTTCTGTTCCAAACAAATCTTTATTTTCTATTTTCTTCTTAGAAATGTAGTACCGTAGATTGTTTTTTTCCCTTTAATGATTTTTTGTTCTTTCGGACATCCTTGAACATTTTGAGCTTTGTCGGGAGAGGAATAAAATGTTTTTTCCCAGTGTAATTAAACTGGGGAGATGCAAGGCAGGCCGGAGACAAATTTATCCAGCTTAGCATAAAGGCTGCGTGGGTGGAGTTGATCAAGCATAGATCAATTCTGTTCCATGAGTGTAGTTGGATCCTCAGAATAAATGAACAAATCATCCAGATGAACTATCACCTATCCTGACCTAAAAGATTTATAAATCTTACACAGATATACAGATTGAAAGGTAAATCAAAAGCATTGCCATGCTTTCAAATTTTTCAGAAGAGATATTTATGGCTCTTCTTCATCCAAATTACAATATAGTGCATTTTCTGACACTGGTTAAAAAAAACATGCTTTCTGTAGTTGTACTAAGAATTTAGAGAACGGTGATTCCTAATGGTTACAGAGCCACATTGGAGTGTGGAAATGGCCTTGACGAAGGTATCAACACCAGCTCAGGTATGGAAGGGATGAGCGAGTCAGAAAGAATATTAAGATTGCTCTGCCTTGATTTTCTTTGGTATGAGAGTAGAGGATAGAATCTCTGTCAGGCTTTGAGATACCTGTCTCAAAGGTGCTTTTTCCAAAGGCAACTGGACTGTTTTTTCCTTGAGGAAGAAGAAGAAGAAGAAGAAAGGATGGGGAGCAGTGGTGGGTTGCTCCCAGTTCGCACCGGTTCACAAGAACCGGTAGTAAAAATTTGTAGTAGTTCGGAGAACCAGTAATAACATTGGCCATGCCCCCAAACCGGTCCCAGGTCCGGTCGCCGCTCGCTTACCCCACCCACCTCATCAGAGGCTTTTTTTAAAAAAAAACTTTTAGAAGCATTTTTTCTACAACCTCTTCGGCCGAAAAAATGCTTTTAAAAGTAAAAAAAAAAGCCTCTGATCGTGCGGCTCAGCTGGGATCGTCAGAGGCTTTTAAAAGCATTTTTTCTACAACCTCTTCAGCTGAAGAGGCTGTAGAAAAAAAATGCCTTTAAAAGCCTCTGACGATCCCAGCTGAGTTGCCTGATCGTCAGAGGCTTCTAAAAGCATTTTTTTCTGCAACCTCTTAAGGTTGTAGAAAAAATGCTTTTAAAAGTAAAAAAAAAAAAAGTTGGCCACGCCCACCCAGTCATATTAACCCCCCCACCAAGCCACGCCCAGAAAATAAGACACACCCACAGAACCAGTAGTAAAAAAATTTAGAACCCACCCCTGATGGGGAGGTATAGAAGGATCATATTCTTTGCAGTCACTTGGTGTTTAGCATTCACCCTGAGAGGTCAGATAGGGGTGTCTTATTCCTCCCCCTTTGTTGAGGGAGGGTTGCTCAATGTTAACATAGATGGTGTCTTGTACCCCTCTTTCAAACTAATGGTCCTCTCTATCCAGAATACGGACTTTGTTCCAAGAAGATTCCACACCCATTTGCACTCTGATTCAGGGCACAGATAAACCCCCAAGGGGACTCAAATGGCTCTCAAGAGAGAGTGCAAACGTCCAGAAGATTGCAAATCCTTCCACCCCTCTGCCATCCAGTCTCAACTGTCAGTACCTTTCCTTCCATCCTCCCACCAACAGAACTGAGGAAGCTTCTTGGATGAGAAGCAAAACGTTTTCTTCTACTCTGCTGACATCGAGGTACCAGTCTCGTGCCTCCAGCCTCACCAAATGCACAGGGGAGCGGTGAGCTCGGGGGCTCTTTGGAGGCTTCATTTTAAAAGGGGTTGCAGATTTCTCCGGGACTACATACTCAGCCAGAAAGAATGTTTAATTGGTCCAGTGACATTTTCCCAGCTGGTCAATGAAGGATTTCTTGGGGATTCCAGGGATCGGCCTGTTTGCTCCCACTCTGCCACAAGCAGCCAAATGCGGAAAAAACGGGCTGGCAGGGCGAGTGCCAGGGCACCTGCTCCAGCCCCCCTCTCCCATCTCTCGGTCTCAACTCCAAATCTGCCCCTTTCCGTTTCCATGCAAGCGAGTTAAGGTTTACCAGTTGCAAGTTGACTGGGGGCAAGACAACTGGGGCAAGTGATCCCATTCCAGCCAAAATGGTGGCCAAAAGAATAAGCCCTAGTTTGTGATAAATTAGTCTCTCGGAGAGGGAAGGAATCTGGGCAGGAAGATCCTGACCTCTGTTGCTACCAATGAGCCACCTGTTGTTGGGGGTGTTGAGGAAGCAGCTGCTCAACCACGTCTGCTGGATCTCTTGACCTTGACCAGACTGACTTTAAGATGGATTCACTGCCATTGATGGGCCACAGTTTCCCACTCTGTCCTTGAGAGTTAGAAATGGATCCTTCTAGATTCTTCCAGAAAACACAGGCCAGGGTACATTGGGGGAGAGGGCAGAACTTCATGACAGGCTTAGTGGCATTTAGAGTTTAGGCTTGCAATCCTAGCCATGTCCAGGGGACATCGCTTGGTGATGCGTGTCAGGATAGAAGCAGAATGTCCCAAACTCATCCTTAAGTAGGAAAGGCTCCTGCAAGATGTGCAGCCTAAGTAGACTAGATTTTTCCACTCTAATGGCAGCAATTTCTAACATATTTCACGAATGCATTTTATTTATTGGCTACCCAACTCCAGTGGGGTTACCCAAAGAGCTCCAAACACCCCATGCAGCTTTCCCCATTTATTTTCTCCACCCCCGTTTTTATTTAACCAGAGAGCCACTGAGGGCCCAAGAGACAAAGCCACCATACCAGCCATCCACTCCGGCTTTCTGCAGCTCTGAAATGCCAAAGGACAGAGATCCCATAAAGTCATTTCTGCTGGTCAAATCCCAGTCCCAGATCTCCACCGACAGTCGCCTGCCCTTGTCGGATTCTTTCAACTGGCTGGAAAAAACAGGGGGAGGAGGGGAGAGAACAGATATTAAGATGCTACTTTCTGGGGAAGGGGCTGCTTTCAGCAAGCTTCCATGCATTTCACACATCATCACCCATCGTTGAGAAGTGGCAGTCTTCAAGAGTAGCCAGTGCCCTTAATGCTGACATTCTAAACTAGGGATCTCCAAAGGTGGCAACTTTAAGACTTGTGGACTTCAACTCCCAGAATCCCCAAGCTAGCTTTGCTGGCTGAGGAAATCTGGAAGTCCACAAGTCATAAAGCTGCCAGGTTTGGAGACCCCTGGTCAGACAAATGAAAATGTTCAAAAATGTCAGTTTCGGATGCCACAATGTTATAGTATATTTTTCTCAGTTACACTGACTGGTGGAGGGGAGGGGGAAAAATCCCACTTCCCCATTCTCTTTCCTAAAATGCAACGTTGTTTTCCTCTTCATTAATTCTAGGAAATTGCAGGTAGTTAAAATCCTGCCTTGAGGCATCTGAGCCTGCAAACTATAATAAATTAAGCAGGGATGGATGTGAGATGGAGACCCCTGAAAATCCCAGAAAGTTTGGCAACAAAAAACAGACAGAAGATGGAGAATGGAACGATGGAGGGACATGCTAAATCTAGCTTTACTTTCATGCATGGCAGTCGATTTCTCTCCTCGGGCACCCTGACAGCTTGAAGCTCAGCACGGCTCCCTTCCTTGCCAGCACTTTGCCTCTTGCAGAGAGGCAGCATTGGCACAGAGAGGGATTTGGGAATGGGTTCCACCCCCTTAATGCTATGCTGCAGCAGGCCCCACGCTGAGGGAGAAATCTGAAAAGATTGCCCAGGAAATTAAGGCAGGGAGCAGAACTTCTTGGAAGCCTCCTCCTTTTGTGGAACACCATAGTTCCACCTAGGTTACTCTTGTCTATGCTGTGAATAACAGAATAACAGCGTTGGAAGGGATCTTGGAGGTCTTCTAGTCCAACCCCCTACTCAAGTAGGAAACCCTATACCAGTGATGGCTAACCTTTTCCGGACCAAGTGCCCAAAATGCAATGTGCGCAGTCCCCGTGCATGTGCCCTGCCCCCGCACATGGGGCCCTGCACGCGCCCCTGTGCATCCGCGCACGCCCCCTATGCCCCACTGCCCCTGCACATGCCTTGCCCCCTCACATGTGTGCGCAGCCCCACGCATGCATCCCGCCCCCCACGCATGCACGGCAGAGACCCGACGAGCAGCTGGCTGGCAGGAGGCATGCGTGCATGTGCGGCAAAGCTGAACTGGGGCAATGGCTCATGTGCCCGCAGAGAGGGTGCTGTGTGCCACCTGTCGCACGCATGCTATAGGTTTGCCATCACGGCCCTATATAGGACCATTTCAGACAAATGGTTATCCGATCTCTTCTTAAAAACCTCCAGTGTTTTTGGAGTCAAAGCTGTCTACGATCTGCAATTGGGGAAGGGTCTTTTCCTTCACCTGGCATGTGAATATGGGATTTTCTGCCTGAGTTATAGTCCCTTTCTAGTTACCTACAAAGTGGAGGATCTGGAGGAAGGGATGACATGAGATTGTCCAGCAATATTGTCCTCTTTCTTGACCTCCTGTTTTAAGATATGGCTAGCAATAGCAATAGCACTTATATACCGCTTAATAGTTCTTTACAGCTCTCTCTGAGCGGTTTACAGAGTCAGCCTCTTGCCCCCAACCATCTGGGTCCTCATTTTACCAACCTTGGAAGGATGGGAGGCTGAGTCATCCTTAAGATGGTCAGGATTGAACTCCTGGCAGTTGGTAGAATTAGCCTGCAATACTGTGCTGCATTCTAACCACTGCACCTCCATAGCTCTAGATGTCCCCGATACCCAACACCCAACCTTCAAATGTTGCATCTAAGCAATACTCACAATTGAAAGGTCTCATTCCACTCAGGGTTCAAAGAACATTTGATGGTTTTAGTCTTCTGTTTGCTCTCGCTTTTTGGGTCAGGTATGAGTTTGAGTTTCACATATGGGTCTGATAAGCCATTGGGATCCATCGGAACAAGGTTTTTAGCATCCCGTACTAAAACAGAAAGGGGAAAAAAGACCTTAAATGGTGCAAAGGGCAACAATATCCATTCTCTCGTGTATTTACATGAAGGAAAACTCAAGGGGCTCAATTTGTGGTGACATGTCCTGCCACAGGTGAAGCAGATTTAAGTCCTCCAGAACAATTACATACAACGTGGCTTATTTGCAGAAAAAATAAATACCCTCAGCCTGAGAGTCATTATTTTCTGTGCTGTGTTTGTGTGTTTTCAGTACCATGGTAATCCACTCTCCAATTATCCCGCACTCCATGTGCTGGCAGATCTTTATATATTCATTTCTTTTCAGTCTTTATTTTTAACTCAGAATCTTTTAAAATGGAATTGTCTTTTGCTGCTCCTCTGAGTCACCCAGAGGTCTCTGGTCCAATGAAAAAAAACCCCTTCACAAGGAGAGAAACAAGAACCTTCCCACTGGTGTTTCGGACTTAATCTGGCCATGTTATCTGTGCAGCATCCATTCCATTTCGGATGTCAGGAAGCAGTGAGAGAGAGGGAAACTCTGTTTGTCATCTTGGTCCAAGCCTCTTCTCAAAAGACACAATGTTCTCATTGAGAAACAGCTGCTGAAGCTGCTCAGCCATCCCTTAAGTGCTACTTATATAACAAAATGCAAATTAATAACATCCCCACCATTAATAAACATCTCAGACTTGGGCCAAGAAGACAGGACTGAGTCCAGCCACTTTCTGGGTGAACAGTCAAGGGCATTCTGGCATCTGTAGTAAGGAACACCCCGTATCCAGAGATGTCAGGAAGAAGGGGGGGAGGCTGCCATTTGACTCAATGATGCTATGAAGATACCCATTATTGGGCTATCAAAATGTCAATAGAAATGAAGAGCAACTTTGCTGTAATTAAAATGTGATGAAGCAAGGAACTAGAACCATCTTGAAATAAAAGAGATGATCATCACAAAATTATTCTTATCTAAGAAATCTCTTGCAAAGAGTCTCTGGTCTATTTCAATTAACAAATGGACAATTATCTATTCCATGAATATTAAGACACGTGGATCTATTTATGCCCAACAGTGTAAAATGAAAGATTTTAGAAGGAGCCCAGAAGAAATAGAAAACACAAGTACTGCACTCCAGAACAATGCCTGCCCCTGAAAGAACAGTCCACAGATGGATGGATGGATGGATGGCACTTCTTCAATATCAGCAGCTGGCAGAGAGATGTATGCATTTAATGCATACTACATTGCAGTGAATTCTCCATAGCCAAATATGCTAATTGAAAGATTAGCCCTTTAATGACTTTTAGCAAATACAGGCAATCATTGGAGATTAGGAAAAATGGGAAGGCCCAGATCAAATCTGTCCAAAATATTTGGGTTTTATTGAAGTCACCAAACCCAAACAGCTGATGGAGGTCTATCAGCAGAAGCTGGACCCCATCTATTTGGGATGACTTCATTCGGATCCCTGCCTTGACTGGGTAGCTTTGAAGATCCCCTCCAATGCCACGATTAATAAAAGCCCAGCCACGATGCACAGATCACATTGGGAAAGACACAAGCAGATTCAAGAGGCTACTGGCATCCTTAATGAGAAATGACAGCGACACCATTTCCAGGAGAAGACGCCTTCCTTCAGAAAGGGAGGATGTTGTCCAAATGAGAGCAGAGCAGACACATTTGCATAATAGAAGGCAATAACAGTTGCAAAAAGGATTACGGACATACACAACTTATGGAAATAAATTTTAAAAGACATGGGGAAATGCAAATAGCCAATCCCCGGAGAACAAAAGACTTGAAGAAAATCTGAAAGAGGATAATGAGATAGCACATCAGCTGAACACCAGTTTTCATTGAAGATGAAGGGCAGCCAGTATTCATTTCTCAACTGATTTTCTCAATAATGTGTTTTAGGAACTCAGAAAAACCTTGTAACAACAATGAAGTGTGCATCTTTACTGACAAGCCCATTGCTCTTTTGGGTTCCGGTGCGCTGGCCAGCAGGTCTTCATGCACATGGGAGCACCTGAAACTGGAAGAGCAGCTGCCCAGTGCGCATGCACCCACCGGGAAGATCATCATCCGGTTTCCAGCGTGTGCATGGTCTTCGGGTTTCTGGTGTGCACATGAGCACGAGTGACCTGGTCTTCGTGTGCGCATACACGTCAGAAACCAAAAGATCATGTTCCTGGCATGCGCATGCGCACTGGGAGGCTGCTCTTCCGGTTTCCGGCACTCCCACGTGCATGAAGACCAGCTGGCTGGCGTGCCAGAATCCGGAAGACCAATGGGTGATGGCTTGCGTGCCTGGAGAGATGGCTCTGCATGCCACTTCCGGCACACACGCCATAGGTTTCCCATCATGGAACTAGTCTGACACTTTCTAATGTTGACGTTCTGCTGTTCACAAGTTACATCCATTCAATTGTCCATGACAGACAAATGCTTGGGAATTTAATTTAAAATCCTGACTGGAAGAGCTCCTCTGTCTTTTCAATCTTGTAACATGGTTTTGTTTTACTGTAGAGGCTTCTTTGAACAAAATAAATGCATTAACTGTTGTTTGCCAATGTTGAAAGACTTTGGGGCTTGAAATTAGCACCATTTGAAATTTTGAAAAATATCTTCAGGGACCAGGCTAGAGACTCGGAGACCGTGAGCTCCAGTCCTATCATGGGAAAGAAGGTAGCCAGGTGAGCCTCACCAGTCATTCCCTTGAAGTGCTAGGAAAGAGCCAACGGCAAATCACTTCCCAGATCTTGCCAAGAAAATGCAGGGATTTGTCCAGGCAATCACCAGGAGTCCACACAGACTATATATTCATTTTAATAGTCACAACCGATTCTAATCAGGAGAGTTTTTAAATTTTCCACCTTTTAAAACCTTTTTTATAAACTTCTCTATATAATTTTGTGCAATTATTTTGAAATATATCTTTGTTACTGCGTGACAAATACAGTCCCAAATACTTCACTGAATCCTTTGTTCTCTGGCAATCTGACTTTTTCTGCACAAAGCTTTCTCCTTCTTGGGATAAATGTCTCATTATTATCTTTGATTTTTGTGCGTAATTTTATATCCTGAGAATTCACCAAAACCTTTAATTGTTTTCATCAGCTGTCTTATCACCCTTTGCAGCTGCATAATAGTTAGTAGTACTTTGTCTGCATAGCATTTTAATTTATATTCCTCTCTTTGAATCTTAATGCATGATATTTGCTTATCTTTTAGAACCTTATTGGTTAATAAGACTAAAGCGATTGCAAATAGTGAAGGAGAAAATGGACATCCTTGTCCTGTAGCTTTGCTTACTGAAAAATCTGTAGAAAGTGTTCCATTAGTCATGATCTTTGCCCTCTGCTGCTTATAAATGCATTTAACTCAAGCTTTCAATTCTTCTTCTGGATTTCGTTTATTTAATACTGCAAATAGGAATGACCATTCCAAATTGTCAAAGGCTTTTTCTGATCTAAAAGAAATATTGCTGCTTTTTTCGCTTCTTGTAGATCTTTTCTATTCCTTTTATTATAAATCTGTCACTGTCCTTGGTATAACCTGCTTAATCCATCTGTATTACCGGAATATAATTCTGTAAACCTTCAGCTATTAGTGTAGTAAAAAAATTGTAATCAACATTCGATACAGAGATTGATTTTTATGTGACTTGAGTTTTTCCAGATGATTGCTGTCTTACAAATCAAAGATACACCCGCTTTTTTTTATGTCTGTGGTATTTCTTTTGTTTCTATCATTTCATTTTGGTTTAATCTTCCCCAACACAATTCCACTAGGAAATTGTGAAGAGCAGGATGAAAAAAGAGAATTGAAGCCTGAGAGTTACAGGAACATGGTTGGGGAAAATCTGTTTACTTTGAATGAGTTTAAACTCCAGGGACTGATGAATAGCATTCTAGGGTAGTGAAATAGCTGGTTGATGTATAGTTGAACTATTACATATTGCATTTAAGAAACCCAGGAGAACAGATGGATTTAAGTTACCAGAAGGCAGATTTTGTTTGAATTTTAAGAGCAAAATTCTGACAATGACAGCAGTTCAGCAATGGAACCAATTATGCAGAGAGGTGGTGGGCTTCCTGTCACTAGATACATTCAAACAGAGGGTGGACAACAATCTGTTCTGGATGGTTTAATTAGGATTCCCAGAGGGAGAGACGGGGTGGATTTGACAGCCTAAAAAGAATCCACTCCCGTTCTACATTTTATCATTCTATTGCTTGAGAAACAATAATAGAATTAATTCTTTTTTTTTTATTGAAAAAGTTTTCAAATACAAGTTTTTCCCCCTTTCCCCCCCCTTCCCTAACCCCCCCTCACCACCCATCCCCCCCGTGACTTCTTCACAACAATAGGCTATTTCATAACTAATTACATACATAATATCTTTCCTTTCCCTTACTCCCTCCACAGAATACTGACCCTTAGCATATTATTCTTATAACTCCCATTTTTACGATAATCTGCCCTTTTTCTCCTCCCCTAAACTTATAGTGTATTATTACAATTTAACATTTAATCTTTTATATATATTAATATAACATTTTAAAGCGGCCTTCTCCCTACATCCAAATTTAACATTTATTCAGTTCTATCCAATTCCTCCACTCCCCTAAATATATGACTTAAGGATCCTTTTTCTTAGACTAATCAATCAGTAAACTAACCTATTTCAACCCTTCAATTCCTACAAAATCATGCAATACAATTCTAAATATAACCCACTGCCCACTTTACTAAGATATACACATATCTATATATGCATTCCATTTTGTAAAAAGAAAAAAGACAATAACTTTAAATTTATAATCCATATAATATCTTCTTTGGTGTCTTTCCACTGGATTGTTAAATCCATCACCCATAATAGGGTAAAATAACATGCTGGTGCAACAGTTTGTTCAAAATCTTCAATCATCTTCTGCCCCCATCAGTAGTAGATATCCTCGTATATATATAAAAGTAAAAACAACCACCCGAGTGACATTATAATTATATCCATATAGTTATAGTTGTGGTATTCATCAGGATTGTTGATTCCCATCATCCTAATGGGTAACAACCAGATCTTCTGCATGCCCCAGCGTGACTCTCTTGCCTTGTAACTCAAAATAATTATAATATATTTACCAGTAAAAGAAATCTAGAGTAGATAATTCAAATCCAACAAAGTAAGGCTCTTTTCACATCCCAAAATCACGGCATTACAGAGATCTGCCACAATCCTCAGGATAGTATTAAACAATTGTTCGCCTCCAATATCTTTTCAGATATTCATTCATTTTTTAAAGTCCCTGGCTTCACTGTTGCTTGGTTTAGAAACTGCTGTTTCTATGAGATCTATTTCTTTTCTTTTTCTTTTGCGGGTTGAATTTCCATCCTCGTTTCGTGCCTACCAATTGTGTATCGGCTGATCGATTTTCATTCTGCTTTATAAGTTGGTCTTGTTGGGTTAGTTTTATCATCTCATCTTTCTTCTCCATCACTTGTATATCAACTGGTTGATTTGCGCACTTGTCTGTGACTTGATGGTTCATCACATTGGAGTCGGATGACACTGCTCTCTTATTTATAGACAGTCCAGCTGGGGTATCCAAGGAGTCCAAAGACAATTTATCCACCACAGCCTCTGTAATTTGATATTTTCCTTTTGTTTCCAACTCCTTTTGCTTATCCTGTATTGTGCCTAAAGATGTTAAGTTCATTTTTAAAATTTTTTGATAAAATTCTTCCGCTTTTTCAACAGTGTTCAGTTGATATCTTACTCCTTGGTGTCTCAATATTAAACCAACTGGGGCATCCCACCTAAATAGGATATTTCTTTTTTTTTAACTCAGTCACTAGAAAGCCAAATTTCTTCCTCTCCATTAGCATCTTAGTCGGGAGCTCCTTAAAAATCCAAATCTTTCTTCCATGAAATTGCAAAGTAGAATTAAAAGAGTTCTGCACAATATTATTCCTAATTTCCTTATCTGTAAAATAGATCACCACATCTCTAGGCAATTGCCTTTGCTTTGCCAACCAGGAGTTTATTCTATGAATTCTATCAATCCTGCAATACACTTCATCAGGTTGAACCTTTAAAATCCCAGCCAGAATTTCAGAAGATATTTTCCTTAAGTCATCTCTATTATTTTTCTGCAGACCTCTCAGTCTAATTGCATATTCTGTAAAATTATATTGAATCATTAAAACTTCTCTTTCAATCCTCTGTTGCACATTTTCTTCATTACCAGTCTTTTGGTCAACCTCCATTTTAGGTTTGTCTTCTGAGCTATTATCCTGAATGTTTACCAAATCCTTTTTAATTTTTTGAATCTTGTCATCCAAATTCTCCTCAGTTTCCTTCATTTTAGACTCTAATAATTTAGTCTTTGCATCCACCCGAATCAGAAAGTCTGATAAACCATTAGCTGTATTTAAAATTTTTCGATTCAAAAAGTCAAACTTTGATTTCACCAATTCACCAATTTCTTTAATTTCCTGCTTAAATTTTTCAAGTTGCTGGTTCACAATCTCATCCCTTCTTACAATCTCTTCAAGAAGAAATTTTATTATATTAAAATCAGGTTTCTGACACTGGAGAGTTACAACTTGTTGGTGTAATTTATTAATGGGGGAAATTCCCCCCCCCCTGTTTGTCTAGCTGTGTGAGTCCCGATGCCATTTCCCACACAGACAAGATTTAGTGGAAAAGAGAGAAAAAAAAAGGCTTGTTTCCAACCAAGATCAATATCAGATCCCCAGGAAAAAAAAAGAAAAAAAAAGCAAGAGTGAGAGTGAGGTTTTGCCTCAATTACGGCCAGAAGTATTCATTCCGCTACTTTGTAATAGAAAACGGAAGGACTTTCCCTTTCAGCCTCTCTTCAAGCCGCAGCAGTCGCAGCAGCAATCGCCATTTTAAAAATCTTTTTTCCTTTCACTTCTTAAACAACTTAAATAACTTTTCTAAAATAAGAAGAATATTTGCGCTTCAGGATCAGAGGTCCAGCTCACGTCTTCTTTAATTAATTTAACAAATTTACAGGCTTGCTTTTGCCCCCTAGCTCTGCGTGTAGCAGAGATCTCCCAGAGCCCGGAGCATCGGCTGGGGATACGGGGAGTCTCTTCCGCTCCGTCCCAAAAGTAAAAAAAAAACTTTTGGGATTAGGCAGAGGACTCAACCCACCCCAGCCTGCTCTATCTCCTCATGGAAACGGAGTTTTTTCGAGCCGCCATTCCGCTATAAAGGCGGCTCTTTACAGGCAGTGGGTGCGACGATCCCAAAGGAGCGTCCAGCGGGGACAAACAGCAAACCGGAAGTCCTTAGAATTAATTCTTAACAGAAGGAATCATGTGTACCTCTTTACTTATGCCTCCACCAGTGGTGGGTTGCCCCCGGTTCACACCGGTTCTATAAAACCAGTAGTAAAACTGGCAGGAGGCTCCGCCCACCGACCCTGACGTCATCAAAATGCTTCTGCGCATGTGCAGAAGAGCATGCACGCACAAGCGAAGCAAGCACACGCGCACGGCCCCGTTTGCAAACCGGTAGTAAAGGTAAGTAGAACGCCCCCCCCTCCGGCCTCGACCATATGACTGTTATGTTACTGCAAAGAGTTGTGGACTAGCATGGAAGTAAAACAAGGAAACAGAAGAAATGTACCTCAAGAACTGTCTGGTTTGGCACAGCAACCAAACAGGACAGATACGGACTCCAACGGATAGTTAGAACTGCAGAAAAAACAATGGCAACCAGCCTGCCTTCCATTGAGGACCGGCATACTGCATGAACCAGAAAGAGGGCTGAGAAAATATCTACAGACCCCTCCTCACATCCTGGACATAATTTATTTGAACTTCTCCCCTTGGGATGCCACTATAGAGCATTGCCTGCCAAAACAATTAGACACGAAGATAGTTTTTTTCCTCCGTGCCATCGCTCTGCTGAACACCTAATTCTCACAGCTCTGTCTTAAGTCTGAAGATATTTACCCATGTAGTAAGACTGTACTAATATTATCATTCTCATCTTCTCATCTTTCCTACTATCTTTTCTTATTGGTATCTATGATTTATCGCTTGTTGGATATTATGATTAATGATTGTAACTATGATCTATGATATATTACCTATCACTTTGTTGTTTGTATGTACACTGAGAGCTTAAGCACTGGAGACAAATTCCTTGAGTGTCCAACCACACTTGGCCAATAAAGAATTTTATTTACAGTATTTATTTTATACATACAGAAGAAGGCAGCAAAGGGAAGCCACTTCAGTAGAGTATGCAAGAAGACATGACCAGGCAGTCACCAGATGTCAGATAGGACTTGAGGTAGAATTCTAATTTTATTGTTGCATTGTATTCATTTTTATTCTGCAATGTGTTGTGGAGTTCAAAAGGGCTGCACTGGAAGAAGTGAAATGTACATTGCACAAATACAGCAATTTTTAACATAAGAATTTATTGCAATGACAAAAATTGACTTATGGACCTACAACCTGAACATTGTTCAACAGCTTGACTAATTGTTGGAATTATGCAAATTGTTTGCTCAAACTGCATATTAGCAGAGATACTTATCTTGGTTAAGGGCCATACATGATAAATTTTAAAAAGTGGGACAAGAAATATGCTGAAAAAAATCAAAGTGAATTTCAGAGCAACTCAATTAAAGTGGTTCTAATTGAGTGCCTCTTCATTACCGTCCCTTTGCAAAGGGTCACAACACATTCTGATTTGTTGCACAAAGAGAACATATTTCTGAAGCCAACATTCAGTGTAGTTTCATCCTTTGGTGTAGAGTAGAGGGGGTGGCTTGGTCAACGTCTCTCACCTTGGCTGCAGGGCATCTGGGTGAAGCTTCTGAGCTTCTGAGCAATGGCACCTCAAGGCCCTCCTGGATCTTTTGCCATCTGCCCCATGCAAGATGGGTCAATGGGGGACTCAAATCAGATTACAGTATCTCTACTGTATTCACAACATTTACCTCTTCTCCCTTCCTCAATGATGACCCTTCAGGATTAATTGTTCATTGTTTAACCAATAGCTCCACCTGGCCTGGGGGGGTGGGGGTCTGTCTGAAGGTGTGCATTTAGAGTTGCACTGGGGCCAGGGGAGTTCTGTTGTTTTCTGGATCAGTGCAGAGGGACCTCAAACATTAGGCTGCTTCTTCCCCAATCTTTGATTAAAGCTTCCTAAAATCATAGCGCTGAATTAATCCCAGTAATAAATTTACCTACATCCTTCTTTCTGGGTTTCAGGAGCACTATCACAGCTTAAATGTTTAAGCTTGGTAACCTTGGTTGATGGTTTTGGTTTGGTTAGCTGCTGCTTGTGAATACTGGGAGTTGCAGTCCAAACGAAGGGATGGGCATCTGGTTGAGGAAGGAGGAACTAACCACGGCTGAGATAGAAGGGCAGGATGAGAGAAGGAGCCTCACAAAATGACTTCATCTGGAGAGCAAGCCTTGCTCTCTTCATGAATGCCTAGAGATGGCCAGCATTCAATTGCCTGTTGCTTCAAAGAATTTCCCCCAAATCTGCCTAATTCATATTTTTCCATATTTTTCCAATAAATTGGACTAATCTCCCATTTATTTCTCCTTCAAACCAAATCAAATCTTTATTACAGTCATAGACCAGATAGTATTACTCTTTCAACTCATTATCATTTGGTTCCCCCAGGCTGCATTATGGCATCATCATCATCATCATCATCATGTATATGCTGCCCAACTCCCAGTGATTCTCCTGTTTGCAATAGCAACTTTCTGGACAAGTTTTCTTCACAACATTTTTGGAAGTGATTTGCCTTTAACTTCTTCCTAGAGCTTCATATCTATAGCAGAACAACAGAATAACAGAGTTGAAAGGGACCTTCGAGGTCTTCTAGTCCAACCCCCAGCTCAAGCAGGAGATCCTACACCATTCCAGACAAGTGGCTGTCCAGTCTCTTCTTGAAAGCCTCCAGTGATGCAGCACTCACAACTTTCTGGAGGCAAGCCCTTCCGCTGGTTTATTGTTCTCACTGTTGTTCCCATTGTTCCACACATGGAAAATAGTTTGACCGCTCGCCTTTGTAGCAGCCCCTCAAATATTGGAAGACTGCTGTCATGTCTCCCCCAGTCATTCTTTTCACTAGACTAGCCATGCCCAGTTCCTGCAACCGTTCTTCATATGTTTTAGCCTCCAGTCCCCTCATCATCTTTGTTGCCCTTCTCTGCACTCTTTCCAGAGTCTCAGCATAATTTTTATATCGGGGCGACCAAACATTCGTGACAATATTTTATAAAGTGGTATTAACACTTCATATGATCTTGATTCTATCCTTCTGTTCATGCAGCCTAGGAGTTTCTACCTTAAAGCCTTTAATGACTACACCAAACTAGCTCTAACTTTCAGCTGCATCCGACAAAGACAAGTTTATGCTTCTGTAGTACACCATTACAGCTCGCAAACCATGCAGATCCTCCCCCTTTCTGTCAGATCTCTGAGTTATATGGAGGTGACAGAACAGAGTTCCAGGGAGAAACGTCCTTGAAGTCAGCCCACAAGCATTACAGGTGCAGTCAAAGGCAGAATTTGGGGTCAGTCTATTCTAGAGATTTGGGGTGGAAAGATTAGCCCCTGTGCTCCATAAACAAATACTTCAAAATAAATGTGCACAAATATATATCATGGAAAACACATTTTCTTAGGACAGCCTCTTCCCAGAGTAGTGCACTTTAATTAATGCATTTCTGACTTGCTTATCTAATTGCTGCATAATTTGTTCAGCTTGGCCCAATGTCTCAGTCCATCAACTCATTCAATTAGCAAGTATCCAGTCTGTGCAATAAAAACAATCCCATGTGGAAAAGGGAGAAATTCACCTGAAGCAACCAGGAGAATTTGCCCTTCAGAATGGGACAGAGTGGTAAAATGATAGCCCAGCAATATCCCAGTTATTCTGAGTAGATCTACCAATGTCTTCACCTAAGCTAAGGCTCTATGGAGACCACAGCCATGGTCCATGTTTAGTAGATGCAGAGGGGCACTCTTCTGACATAAAGGTATATCATACCATACATACATAGTGGCATGGCTATAGGGATGATGTATCATACCATACATACTGGTATGGCCACTATACCATAAAAGAAGGACTAGGAGTGACATGATAGCAGGATTCCTGTATTTGAGGGGCTGCCACAAAGAAGAGGGGGGTCAAATTATTCACCAAAGCACCAAAAGGCAAGACAAGAAACAATGGATGGAAATTAATCAAGGAGAGAAGCAACCTGGAATTAAGGAGAAACTTCCTAACAGTGAGAACACTTAACCAGTGGAACAGCTTGTCTTCAGAAGTTGTGGGTGCTTCATCACTGGAGGTTTTTAAGAAGAGATTGGACAACCATCTGTCTGAAATGGTAGAGGGTCTCATGCTTGAGCAGGGGGCTGGAAAAGAGACCTCCACAGTTGCTTTCAGCTCTATTGTGGTTGATTGATTGATTGAGTAAACAGGGTGGAACGGATTGTCTCAAACAGGGATTCCTGAAAGGACCTTCCAGAACTTATGATCTTAAGAAGGTCAGCAGACAAAGAGTTGTCTCCACCAACATTTCCTCTAAGCCAGTGTTTCTGATCCTTGGCAACTTTAAGGGGGTGGATGTCAACTCCCAGAATTCCCCAGGCATCCACCTTCCAAGGTTGAGAAACACAGCACTAAACATCAGAATTTCTGGTGTGGACACCAGAAGAGAGGCTGCTCTCCAAGGTTCTGAAAACGGTTTTCCTAAAGAGAAGCCCTGCGTTCAGCCTTCAGCCCTCTGCCTCCAACTTCCTGAGGACAAAGCTACAACATTCAGTTGCAAATTGCATGTTATGGTTTGTGTGGCTTCTGTTTTTATTTACCCCAAAATAAGAGAGCCCCCAAAGGTTTCCCAATTATAGGCACTGAGGCCACCAGGTGCCTCTTGTTCAGAGGGCAGAAGGCAGAATGGCAGCTTCAGCCACTCAAAGGATGCCCAGCCCTGGTTTAATTCTAAGTAGGCAATAATGGATTTGGTGCAAAACAGAGCAATCTGCAGTTTCAAAAACTTCTCCCAAAGTACTCCCACCCCACCCCACTTTCTGAAACCATAATTGATGGTTTCTTCAGTATTCCAACTGATGTAAGACAGTTCCCCCCCACCCAAAACAATGGTACTAAATCAACCAGGATACATGGGAAGAGAAACCAGGGTGTACTGGCCTGGAAGGAAAACACTTTCCAACCCCCCCCCCCAATTATTTGACAACAAGTTGCATTAACAGAGGGATACAACGAAGATCACATGAGGTACTAATACCACTCTATAAAGCCTTAGTAAGACCACACGTAGAATACTATATCCAGTATTGGTTACCACACTATAAAAAAATGTTGAGACTCTAGAAAGAGTGCAGAGAAGAGCAACAAGATGATGAGGGGACTGGAGGCTAAAACATACAATTTTGTATGCAGTTGCAGGAACTGGGCCTGGCTACTCTAGTGAAGAGAAGGACCAGGGGAGACAGGATAGCAACGTTCTAATATTTGAGGGGCTGCCACAGAGAAGAGGGGGTCAAGGTATTTTCCAAAGCACCCGAAGGCCAGACAAGGAACAATGGATGGAAACTGTACAAGGAGAAATTCAACCTGAAAATGAGGAAGAACTTTCTGACAGTGAGAGCAAACAACCCATGGAACAGAAATTGCCTTGGGAAGTTGTGGGAGCTTCATCACTGGAGACTTTCAAGAAGAGACTGGACTGCCATTTGTCAGAAATGGTGTAGGGTCTCCTGCTTGGGTGGCCGGGGGTGGGGGTACAAGGTCCCTTCCAACTCTGTTATTCTGATCATAAGTGTGAAAAATGATCATACGCCACTTTTTTCAGTGCCATTGTAACTTTGAACTAAACAAACTGTACATGGTCACTATACAACACAATCCCATTGCCTCTTCCCCCTCCAAACTCACAGATTTCACTTGAAATTCGAAGGTAATCAAGCCAGTTGCTGTGAGCAGCCTCTAAAGAGCTGCTCTTGGCAGCGGATGGGCTACAGGAGGAGGGACCCCCACCCCAAAGGCCAGGTGCCTGATTTCTGCAGCCTTAAGGCAGCTGCCAAGCTGTGCATCGTGTTCCCAGCGGCCTCAACGAAGCCTGAAGGAAGCAGCCCTAAACTTTGCCATCATGTGCTGCCATCTGTGGGCCAAAATAGTCATTGCTGCATGAAGCCAAACATTCTTAATCCCCAATTCAAGGTCACCTCTAATTAAGTGTCACTTGGGACTAATTAAGTGGATAATCAAAGATGATATACTCTTTAACACAATTAAGTACTATTTTTAGTCCTTCCCAGATAGCTTAAAAGCAGCAAAAGGAGAAATCTTCTGGCCCTCTCTAAGGACAGACTGAGAAATTTATTTGATGGATAGAAACGACGTGTGGAATCGGGGGGGAGGGGCGACTCCCCCCCACCAGCAAGGTAGGCAGTGCTGGCTCTGCTTGCCCACAACTCCTCCTCCCACCGGTTCGGAGCAACTCTGAGAGATGGTTGTTCAGAGCATTCAGGGTCACGTTTATTAAATAGGCGGCTATAGAAATTGGAGGGAGGGAGGGATAGATGATAGACAGAGATAGATAGATAGATAGATAGATAGATAGATAGATAGATAGATAGATAGAAAGAAAGAAGGAGGAGGGAGGAGGAGGAGGGGTGAGAGAGAGATTCTCTGCATTTTTTATATTATGGTTTAGTTCCCTCTTAAGGATTCAGAAGAAATTTTATCCTCTCCTTTCAACTTCTTTTCTCCCATTCCCTCTAATTTTATATAATTTTTTTCAATAACCCTAATATCTTGTTCTAGCCCCTGGGAGCTATTGACAAACTGCTCCAGCTTTTCATCTTCTAGTCTATCCTCTTTGCGACCAGACCATCCATGTGTTGATTCTCAGAGTATGTGAAGTCATCATAGATAGATGGTGATGTGATTCCTCAGACATTTTTGGCTGAGGCCCAATTTATGGATGGGCCTTCCCCAGGAGGGAAATGTGGTTGCCAAGAGTCTGTAAACTTCTGAGGTCCAGAAGATACCTTTTCCTGTCCAGATCAAGGGAAACGGGATCTTCTAAGGTGGGTTTCTGTAAACAGGAGGCAAGGGAAGAAGAGATGCTGGAGAGAGAGAGAGAGAGAGAGAGGGAGGGAGGGAGGGAGGGAGGGAGGGGGAGAGAGAGAGAGAGGAGCAGGAGCCCTGGGCCTAAAACAGAGCCTACTCCATGCTGCCCTCCCTGTAGACATAGTGCCATTAAGGACTACACACTGAGTGCGCATTGCCAGCCAGTTGTGAATCCATCTGGTGGTGATACTGTGGTAATACCACATTTTTCTAATTTACCAAGAAGTTGGCTGTAGTCTTCTTTGTTTACTTTTTTTTTTTAACCATACCCTGCAGAGGCCCCAGCAAAAGAGCAAAAGTTTTGCCTGGCAGTGAACTGGGCAATGGAGGAAGCTGCTGGCAGAGCCAGATCAGAGAAGGTGCCGGGATGTGCAGGCAACTCCAGAAAGGCAGAGGCAAACTTTGTGCAATGCCAGGCATCTAACAGCCACTGTTGGAGAGGGGAAAAATACTTTGTGGGGAGCTGAATGACCCACTTGGCCTACAGTCTGCCACTGAGGCTGCCAGCCAGCAGCAGCAAGAAGAAGAAAAGCTGCTGGGAGAGGAAGGATGCCCCTTTGGGGCCAGGGCCTGGGCAAGGAAGGGCAGGAGGCCAAAGGCTGCTGCCATAGCTAGCAGCCTTGTCTCTCCTCTCACGGTTATTCCAGCTCAGTGCCGACAAGGGTTCTCTGCTTAAGCCACTGGTTGCTATTAGAAGAAAATGTGGTTCATTTTTTTCATGATTATTTTCTTTGTCTGGATTTCCCAGGGAAGAGGAGGGGAATGGATCCCTTGGAGATCCCTCGGCTGCCCTGCATGGAGCCACTGAATTGGTGCCAGACGTTCCTCAGAGAGAAGCAGCAGTCTAGGGGGATTCTTGGGAAAAATTAGGTTTCAAATTTAGGAATGAGGGAATGAATGCATATACGCATGGGAGGGAAGAAGCTAAAAAGCACAACTGATCCATCATGGATGAGGAGAGACTGAGATAATGTGTGGATATGAGACTGCTCAGACCTTGTATGGAGCGTTTTGGTGATGTCAAGAATGGAAAACAGAGGTGGAAGAAAATATTAACAGTGAATAAATTCAGAGCGAAGATAAAATGACTGCAGGTGTGAATGGAACAGAAGCAGGTTCTTGCCCCAATAGGGGAACAGAAAGTGGACATGAGGAATGATCTGGAAGCTGCTTGGCACTCTTGCCAGAGGAAACTACCTAGACTCCTAGAGTGGATGTAAAAACTGTTTGTGAAAGGAGCTTGTGAAGCTGTTTGGCAGGTTTTGGGTTCAGAATGAGCCAAATCTCAAATAAATGTAATAATAAATAAAAGTAAATAAATAAAAATCTGGGAGGTACAGCTCAGCTTTAGACTGGGCAGGATGTGTGACAGGACATGTTTTTTTTTACTCCAGCCAGTCATTTTGAAACAGCTGGAAAATAAATTTTATTATGTATTTGTTGGTTTACAATAGCATTTCTCAAGCTTGCAATTTTAACAGATGTGTAGAGTTGAACTATTACATGTTGCATTTAAGAAACCCAGGAGAACAGATGGATTTAAGTTACCAGAAGGCAGATTTTGTTTGAATTTTAAGAGTAAAATTCTGACAATGACAGCAGTGCAGCAATGGAACTTCAGTTCCCAGAATTCCCCAACCGGCATGCAGTCCACAAAGCTTAAAGCAGCCACGTTTGAGGAACGCTGGTTTAGAGGAGGCATATAATAAAGCAAATAGGCTTGGATTATGGAACACTTTGGGTGAACGTGGAATTGAAAGTCGGTGATTGAAGCGACTTTGCATTGAAGCGTGTGATGGAAGTAAACGTGAGAGGGAACCAAGGAAAAGCTTCAGCACTGAGCAGGAAGCAGGACAAGAATGTGCTTTGTTTGACATGTTTATGGATAAATGCATAAGAAATACTTGTGCAGATCTCAAAAGCCTGTTAGTTGGGGGTGTAAATGTATGTGGGTTTTTGAAGATGTCAAGTTGTAGGCTGAGAATCCAATTGATTTGCGGCAAATGTCAAATAGATTCTATGAAGTAATGTTAATTACGAGTCAAAGAATTAATTGTTCAAAGGCCAAGGGAGTTGGCAGAAAAAACAGCAGAGAATGACTGCAAGTTAAATGTAAATGTCCCACCTGATAGTGCAAGTAACGAATTTGCCTGCGTTGATGGAATGTTTACTAAGGATGAGGAAATAGATGAAGAAAATTTACGATGTTTACAGAAAAAGAGTTAAAGGGAGGGTTGGATATGTCAGGAGAAATATGAAAAATATGTCGTATGCAGTGGAAATGGGTTGCTTGGCAAAAGAAGAAGGGAGAGGATCAAGAATGTGTGGACAGTAAATGAAGGTGGATTGAAACAGTGATTGAAATGAATGACCTTAAATCAGAGTGGGCAACTATGGCCCCTCTACGACCTGTGAACTTCAACTCCCAGAATTCCTGAGTCAACAAAGCTGGTTCAGGAATCCTGGGAGTTGAAGTCCACAGGTGATAAAGGGGCCATAGTCTGCCCCACTCCTTAGAGGAAAGAAGTTCATGGAAGGGGTTGGTCATTGATAATATGGAGAGAACAAATGGAGATGGAAGGAATGGCCTCACAAATCTAGGAGGGAAGAGAGAAAGGCCTGAAAGGAAAGGCAACATCAGGACAGAAGCAGCCAGATCCAACTGATGAGACCTTCCAAAAGGAGGGAGAGGGTGGGGGAGGGTGGAGTTGAAAGCAGAGGTTTAAAGAACAAAAAGCAGTGAATGGAGAACAGATGTGGTGGAAAACAAGATGTATTTCCATGGAGAAAAGTGGAAGGGCTCTGGTGAATGAGAAATCTATCACCTATCTCATGTCTTTAATTTACAGGTAATCCTCGACTTATGACCACAATTGAGCCCCAAATTTCTGTTGCTAAGTAAGAAATTTGTTAAATGAGTTTTGCCCCATCTTATGACCTTTCTTGCCACAATTGTTAAGTGAATCACTGCAGTTGTTAAGTTAATAACAGGATTGTTAAATGAATCTGGCTTCCCCGTTGCCTTTGCCTGTCAGAAGGTCACAAAAGATGATTGATTATATGACTTTATGGCTGACAGAAGCAATTGGAGAAGAAATAGAATATAAACTATTCCTATTGGGAATTATAAATGGGAAATATAGTAAAGGGGTAATTTACTTAATAATATATATTATAACAGCAGCAAGAATGATTTTTGTCCAAAATTGAAAAAAAAAGGAAATCCCCCCTAGAAGTGATGTGTGAAGTGAAGTGATGAAGTGATCAAAATTTTTTTGACATGTGCGGAAATGGACAAATTAACGTTGGAATTGAAAAATAAAGGCGAGTCAGATTATTATAAGATATGGAACAAATTTTATCAATGGTTGGAATAGAAAGGAGGGATGAAAAATATGAACTGACTAGAACTTATAGAATGGAGAACGAAGGGTATGTATGTAATTACAATAGAATGAAAGAGGATAAGACAAATGTATAAGTAATATAGATAGAAAAATGATGTCTTTATATATGTAAATACTGAATAGACCAAATGTATATAAGTAGCAAGGTATATATGATACTTATTGTTTATTTTAGTATCTATGGCAAAGAGAATGCCAGGACGATTACACTGTGTCCAATGTTTTAATATGTGTTTAATAAAAAAAAATTCAAAAAAAGATGATTATATGACAATGAAACTGTCTTCCCCCTTTTTAAATGTGGAAATTTTAAATTTGTTTTAATTATAGGGTCATGGGTAAGGTGTTTTAAATTGGGGAGCCATTTTGGATTTAATTCTGTTTTAAACGTATTTTAATGTTTATATTGTATGTTTTTAATCTTGGCTGTTCACCGCCCCGAGTCCTTCGGGAGAGGGGGCGGTATAAAAATCTAATAAATAAATAAATAAATAATAAATAAATAAATAGATAGATAGATAGATAGATAGATAGATAGATAGATAAATAAATAAATAAAAAATAAAATAAAAAAATAAAATAAAATAAAATAAAATAAAATAAAATAAAATAAAATAAAATAAAATAAAATAAAATAAAATAAAATAAAATAAAATAAAATAAAATAAAATAAAATAAAATAATAAAATAAATTATGAACCAGTTGCCAAAAGTTCAAATCTGAATCACACGGCCATGGGAATGCTGTAATGGTCATAAGTATGAAAAATGCCCACTGTAACTTTGAATGATCACTAAATAAATGATTGTAAGGCTATCTGTCATTTCTTTACTTTTCTGTGCTTTGTATAATACTGGTTACCATGAAAAGGAATAGTGTGATGGGTACGTATGTGCTGTGAGTTTGCTAATTTGCACCCAAAAGAGGAAAATGAAGAATGCCTGTTATAGCCTGAGTATCCCTTTTAATTCCTCGTGGATGCAGACACAAGGAAGGCCATGGAAGAAGCCACAGGTTGAGCGGAGAGATTCCCTGGCTTGAATCCTGGACAGGGAGTTGTTTTACAGCTAGTCAGCAGTTACTAGAGCTAGTTATCTGTGCACCTCAAAAATCAGCATTATCAGTCTGTGGCAATTTGAAAGAATGTAAAAAAATGTGGCCAAATTGCAAATTTGGAGCCTTGATAGTACAGTGGTTTAATGCACCCTGTAATTAACACAGTTGCCTGCAATTTCTGCAGGTTCGAATCTTACCAGGCTCAAGGTTGACTCAGCCTTCCATCCTTTCTAAGGTAGGTTAAATGAGGACCCAGTTTGTGGGGGCAATAAGCTGACTTTTGTAAATATACAAAAGTATGAAGGCTATTGCTTAACGCATTGTAAGCATCCCTGAGTCTCCGGAGAAGGGCGGCATATAAATCAAATAAAAATAAAAAAATAAAAAAAAATAAAAAAAAATAAATAAGTGTGGGGATTTTTGCTCTAGTCCAGCACTTCTCAACCTGTGGTCCGTGGACCCCTGGGGGATCGCCATATCTCACAGGGGGTCCTCGAAGGCTTGAAGAAATGTTTTGATTTATATCTTAGGTCTTGGGGGTCCGTGGCCACAAAAAGTATTTAAAGGGTGTCCAAGGTGAAGAAAAGGTTGGGAATCATTGCTCTAGACACCTCCAGTGTGAGGGACACACACAGAGCAATGAAAAGGAGAACCCTCCCATCTCTATGGTTTTGTGGGCCAACTGAAGGAAGGGGGCATTCAGGACAGTGGTGCCCAGAGGCAGGCACCAGAGATAAGAAGTGACAAATTCTTGAAAAAACACGGCACGTAAAGTTTTTAACAATTCTATTGAGAAAATATCCACAACACATTAAAAGAACCTCATCACAAACCCCCTCCGAAGCCCAATTGGCAGGGGCAACCAACCACCTGCAGGGTGTCTGAAAGGGTCTATGACAATTCGCCACGGCCAACTTGCCACAGTCTATTCGCTGCAGGACAAAAGTTAGCAATAGCATTAGCATTTAGACTTATATACCGCTTCACCGTGCTTTACAGCCCTCTCTAAGTGGTTTACAGATTCCGCATTATGCTCCCAACAATCTGGATCCTTATTTTGGAAGGATGGAAGGCTGAGTCAACCTTGAGCCTGGCGAGAGTTGAACTGCCAAATTGTAAGCAGCCGGCAGTCAGCAGAAGGAGCCTGCAGTACTGCATTCTAACCACTGAGCCACCACGGCTCTCACACTAATATCAAAGAAATAGTGGAATAGAATCATTGAAGAAAGGATGCAAAAGGAGGGACAGAATGAAATGCGAATGGCAAAAATTAAAATAATTTTTATTTATTTTAAATAATTAAATAGAATTGTTGCATTGTCCCGCAGCAAGTGGCCATGGCGAGTTGTCCCATGCTGAAAGGCTGGCCCCATGCTGCACTGCCTCTGCTTCTCCCTGGAACAGCTACGAGTTTAGAGGGGATCTTTTGAGAGTGGGAAAGTAAAAGACGTCAGAGACCCCCGTGATCCCCCCACCCTGCATTTTGAGCCAGGATAGCCAAGAGAAGAATCGCTTAGCAATGTGCTGAGCATGTGCTGAGCATTTGGTCACCTGGACCAGAGGTCTTCAAACTTGGCAGCTTTAAGACTTGTGGACTTCAGCTCCCAGCTGGCTGGAGAATTCTGGGAGTTGAAGTCCACAAGTCTTAAAGCTGCCAAGTTTGAAGACCTCTGCCCTAGACCGACTTTCATTCAGTGGCGGCCTCTCTGTGACTTCCATGCGGGACAGGAGATCAACACAGCAGGTTGTTGTGAATGAGCCAAGAAAAGCAGGGTTTCCCCACAGGCTTTGGCTCAGCCAACTCAATAGAGGTAGTCCTCAACTTACAACAGTTCATTTAGTGACCATTCAAAGATACAACGGCACTGAAAAAAGTGACTTATGACCATTTTTCACACTGACCATTGTAGCATCCCCACAGTCACATGATCAAAATTCAGACACTTGGCAACTGACTCATATTTATGACGGTTGCAGTGTCCTGGGGTCACATGATCCCCCTTTGCAACCTTTGGAAAAGCAAAGACAATGGGGAAGCCAGATTCACTTAACAACCATGTTACTAGCTTAATCACTCCAGTGAACAACCTTAACGATCGTGAAATGGGGCAAAACTCACTTAACAAATGTCTCACTTAGCAATGAAAGTTTGGGCTCAACTCTGGTCGTAAATTGAGAACTATCTGTAATCCCTTTTCTAGCCACCAAACATTATGGACCTGTCACACAAGAGCATGAAATCCCTGATGTGGCCCGCCAGTTGCCAGTGGAACTGGCGGCAGACTCGGACGATGAGGAGGTTGGGGAGGAACGTGGGCCAGTTCTGGAGTCTGGGGAAGGCTCTGATGGATGCTCTGCGTTGGACGCAGAGATACAGCCAGGGCCATCTGATATTTCCCAGCTACTGGAGAGGCAGCTGCCTATGGAAGCTAAGATGAGTGAGGAGGAAGAACAGCTGGGGCCTGTTCCAGATGTACATATGTACAGAGCAGTTAGGAGAGGAGAACAACAGAGGACAAGGAGTCAACTCGGGAAGCAAAGCACACATGGACGCTGAGTGGCCCCTCCCTGTCTTGGGAATAAATAGAAGGAAAGGTGATCATAGGAGACAACTGTTCGGATTTCTGAAGATTTGGCTCATCATGTTTCATGCCTCAGAGACTGCTTGCCAGAACTCAGCCACCCTGAGTCTCCAGAGAAAGGTGGCATATAAATTGAATTAATAAATAAATTGAATTAATAAACTTAATTTAATTTAACTTAACTTTAAGGTAAAGGTAGTTCCTCTCGCACATATGTGCTAGTCGTTCCTGACCCTAGGGGGTGGTGCTCATTTCTGTTTCAAAGCCGAAGAACCAGCGCTGTCCGAAGACATCTCCGTGGTCATGTGGCCGGCATGACTCAATGCCAAAGGCGCACAGAACACTGTTACCTTCCCACCAAAGGTGGTCCCTATTTTTCTACTTGCATTTTGTACGTGCTTTCGAACTGCTAGGTTGGCAAAAGCTGGGACAAGGAACGGGAGCTCACCCTGTTACGCGGCACTAGGGATTCGAACTGCTGAACTGCCGACCTTTTGATCCCTATCTTAACTTTAACTTAACTTAAATTATTGCAAGGAACTGATAAGATCTGTTACTGCAGTTAACTCTTCGAAGGACTCTTGCCTGCACTTTTTGGTGTGTGAATGGAGATAAAAACAGGAGATAAATAAAGAGGTTTTTTTCATGACAAGGAGTCTGTTCCCTGTTGCTGCTAAGGCTGGGTCAGAACAACCCCTTGCAGCAAAAGGGATCCTTTCCAGGGGTGAAATGTTCCCGGTTCGGATTGGATCGCCCGATCCAGTAGCGATGGCGGCGGGTGGTTCGGAGAACTGGTAGCAAAAATCCCTCCCCATCCCCATGCCCAGCCGGGCAATCATCAGAGGCTTTTTATTTAATTTTTAAAAGCATTTTTTCTACAACCTCTTCGGCCGAAAAAATGCTTTTAAAAGTAAAAACAAAGCCTCTGCCGATCAGGCAAGTCAGCTTGGATCGTCAGAGGCTTTTAAAAGCATTTTTTCTACAACCTCTTCAGCCGAAGAGGTTGTAGATAAAATGGTTTTAAAAGTTTAAAAAAAAAAAAAGTTGGCCACGCCCACTCAGTCATATTATCACCCCACCAAGCCACACCCACAGAACCGGTAATAACAAATTTTACATTTCACCATTGATCCTTTCTTCCCGGTATCACCCAAAAGCCGGACTTACCGATAACCGTCAAGACCTCGTTCTCAATGTCCGCCTTGATGTGTATCCGGCCTCGGCGCTCGGTGTGGTCCGTCCCACAGAGACTTGGCACGTTCATCACGCAGCGCTTGTGCACGTTCATCATGCAGGCTGAGGCAGAGAGAGAAATGGTGTCAGCCCCAAACGGAAGACCAGCCAGGTGGGGGGTTGCACTGAGAGATGCTCTGCTCGTTCCTGAAGACAAGGCTGGGGGAGGCTTGGAGCACTTCTCCAATCTCTGGAGGGCCGTCCCCGGGAAGCAGGCAGGGCCTTAGCTGCCATCGTGCCCAAGGGCAGGACAGAAACCAATGGGGAGGAACTTTGCAAGAGACCTCCAAATTCAATTCCTTCAAAGGAAGGAAGATTTTCTGACTCTCAAGGGCTACCAAGCAATGCAAAAGCTTCCTGGAGTCACTGGGGCTCTGTCTACTCCAGACAAGAGTGAACAGCCAAACATCTGGGATGATCTGAGGATTCCTGCCCTGGACAGAACAGGGGCTCAACTAGGTTTTCTAGAAGACAGTGATGGTTAACCTTTTCCGGACCATGTGCCCAAGCGCACGCGTGTGCGTGCAAATATGTGCACCCATGCCTGAACCTCCAAAATGCAATGTGCATGCAGCCCCCTACATGTGCCCCACCTCCCCGTGCATGTACGCATGGCCCCCTACATGCGCCCTGCCCTCTGTGCATGTACATGCACCCCCCACATGGCCCCACCCCCGTGAATGCATGCACCCCCTCCCTGCAACTGCCCTGCCCCCTACGCATGCACCGAAGAGACCCAAAGACCAGCTGGCCGGCAGGAGGTGCGTGTGCATGCGCAGTGGAGCTGAACTGAGGCGATGGCTCACGTGCCATCAGAGAGGACACTGTATGCCACCTCCAGCACACGTACCATAGGTTTGCCATCAAGGCTATAAGGTATCTAGGATTCCGCCATGCTATTTTGGCATGCTGGGAAAATGCTCTTTAAATCTGGAGCCCCTCAAAGGGCTAATAGGTACTTCTTTTCATTGCACTTCCTTCTGTCTGTTTTTCCAAAATGTTTCCTTCCCAGGGAGATCTAAGAAGAAAGACTGTGGGGTGGGGGGAGCAGGAGGCCATGCCCTCCCACATGCAGATTGCGCCCTACCCAGCTGATATTTAAGAGCATCGACAGAGCAACTCCTGCTTCAGACATTAACTGGGGTTCTTCTCCCTCTAGAGCCCCTGGATTTCCTAAAAGCCTGGGATATTCCAGGGGTGCAGCCTTTCTCTCCTGCCCAGCCCGTTCCTTCCTTGGTCTCTGGCATCTCACTGCATTAGGTAGGTGGCTGCGATTCATAAAGTGGGCACTAGGGGGCTCCCTAAGCTCATATTTTGTGACTGCTAGCCTACCTTTTCTGCATTGGGAGTTTTCAACTTGCAATCAGAGAATCCTAAGGGTGGAAGGGACCTTGGAGGTCTTCTAGTCCAACCTCTGCCCAAGGCAGGAGTCTTTGTACCATCCCGGACAAATGGCTGTCCAACATTTTCTTGAAGACCTCCAGTGATGGAGCACCCACACCTCGGGAGACAAGCCATTCCAGCGATTAATTGTTCTCACTGACATGAAATTTCTCCTTAGTTGCAGGTTGGATTTCTGTTTGATAGTCTTCCACCCATTACTTCTTCTCCTGCTCTCAGGTGCTATGGGGGATATCCGTCTTCTGTATGACTGCTCTTCAAATGTTGGAAGACATTTGAAGTCACCCCATTACTTCTCTTTTTAGGCTGGACATCAGGGATGAAATGCTCCTGGTTCGGACCGGATCATCCGATCTGGTAGCGATGGCGGCAGGTGGTTCGGAGAACTGGTAGCAAAAATCCCTGCCCCACCCCCATGCCCAGCTGAGCTGCGCAATCATCAGAGGCTGTTTTTTTTAACTTTTAAAATTATTTTTTCCTGCAACCTTTTCGGCCGAAAAAATGCTTTCAAAAGTTAAAAAAAAAAGCCTCTGATGATTGTGCAGCTCAGCTGGGATCGTCAGAGGCTTTTAAAAGCATTTTTTTTCTGCAACCTCTTCACCGAAGAGGCTGTAGGAAAAAAAAATGCCTTTAAAAGCCTCTGGCGATCCCAGCTGAGTTGCCTGATCGTCAGAGGCTTCTAAAAACATTTTTTTCTGCAACCTCTTAAGGTTGTAGAAAAAATGCTTTTAAGAGTAAAAAAAAAAAAGTTGGCCACGCCCACCCAGTTACATTACCCCACCACCAAGCCACGCCCACAGAACCGGTAGTAACAAATTTTACATTTCACCACTGCTGGACATACCTGGTTCCTGCAACTGTTCATCATATGATTTAGTCTCCAGGCCCCTAATCATCTTTGTTGCTCTTCTCTGCACTCTGTCCAGAGCCTCTGCATCTTTTTTTGTATAATGGTGAGCAAAACTGGGTGCAGTATTCCAAGTACAGTCTCACCAGTGCAAAATGAGGCGGTACTAACACTTCACATGATCTTGGTACTATCCTTCTGATCATACAGTCTAGGACTGCATTAGCTCTTTGACAGCTGCAATACACTGCTGGCTCATACCACAGTGGTTGTCTACTAGTACTCCTAGATCCCTCTCACAGTCACTACTATTGAGCCAGATGCCACCTATTCTGTACCTATAAATTTGATTTTTCTTGCCTAAGTGGAAAAAACCTCACTTTTCTCACCACTAAACTGCATTTTGTTGGATAGGACCCAATATTCCAGTTTGTCAAGATCCTTCTAAATCAGGGGTGTCAAACTGGCAGCCCATGGTCCAGATGTGTCACACGCAGGCCACGCCCACCCCAGCTCTGCAAAGAGGGGGGGGACATCACAAAATGTCACATGAGAGCAATGTGATGCAGCGAGTTTGACAGCCATGTTCAAAATCTTATCTTTTAAACTCTTTAGGCTATTCTCCCCTAGCCTGCTGTTAGCCAGTTTGATGATTTCCTCTTCTATCCCCTCATTTAAATAATTTATGAGAAACTCAACAGGTAGTCATGTTTACCTGTTTCCCCGTACTCTTTAAGAGGGCTGCTCCAGCTTAGTCAGTGACGGGACTCCTGGTAAGACAGACTATGGCTCTATGGGCTTTGCCTGGCATTCCCTCAGGTAGCAATCCCAGAGGCAGGAAACCTGAGCCCCAGGCACCATTCGCACAGGGACCTTCTGGCTCTGATTTGTGTTGAGGGTCTCTACCACCACGAAGGGATGAAGCTGTCTGCAGACTTTCTTGGCCAAGTCTTAGGAAGAAGCTCTGAGGCTGCCCGGAGAAAGCCACCTCTGGCCCTTGACAGTCCAGTCCTAACCCCCATGGATGGCTGTGCCCCTGTACCAATCAGGGAGTAGCCAGCCCTATGCATGGCATGATATCCAAGCATTTCAAGGAGAGAGGAGTTAGGGCAGGGGGTGCTCTGGAGGTTACCCCTGACATCTGATGCGCCTGGCAGCTTTGCTCCACACATTCAGTGTAGGAAGGAGAAGGCTGACACACACTTTGTGAATCTAAAGGTGCTTTTTCCAAAAGGCAAGTGGACTTTCTGGGGTTTTGTCCTTTGAAAACATTTCACTTCTCAGCAAGAGAACTGAAGAAACTTCTTGGATGGAGAAGCAAAACATCTTCAGAGGAAAAAAAAACCCCAAGGAAGTCCAGTGGGGAAAAGCACCTTTGGGGCAACCATGACCTGGAATCTGGATGATTCAGGATCTCCACAGACCTAGGATTGGGAAAGGACCCCCTCACAGAGATGTTCCAGTACACACAGACTCCTCACCTGCAACAGGGGAGAGACAAGACTGGTGGGCGCTTCCTTGCAATCACACCCCTCCCCTCCGCCCCCCAGCCCTGTTTCCTCCGAGGCGGCTCTGGCCTCTGCTCATTTATCCTTTTCTCAGGATGTCAGAGCTGCAGCTGCCCAGGCCCACAGCTCCCCCACGCAAGGAACCCCCCTATCCCTGGTTCTCCCCCTTGCTCCCATACGCTCAGGAGGACCCGTGTGAGAACAGGCGGATGGAGCAGGGGGTTTCCCTAGGACCGGAGCCGGCCAGCTGGGACTTACTGTCACATTTCATCCCCTGGTGGAGAAGTCCATACAACAAGGAGCCGCAGTGATCGCAGAAGGTTGGGCTGGAATATGTGTGGATTTTGAACTTGTGTTTGCTCCGAGGGTCCTAGAGGGAGAGAGAACGGTCAGGTCAGGTCAGGTCAGGTCAGGTCAGGTCAGGTCGGGGGCCCCTCAGCAGGTTCTCCCAGATCTATAAGTAACCGCCTGCTGGCATGCAACATTACTAATACAATTACCGTATTTTTCAGAGTATAAGATGCACCTTTTTCCCCCTAAAAGGGGGTGAAAATTTGTGTGCGTCTTATACACTGAATGTAGCCCACACCCTTTGGCCTCTGCCTCCCAGCAATTTACCTCCTTGCAGCAAGCAGCAAGAAGAAACAGCCCGTTCCAGCTTCAGCACAGCCTAATTAGCACAAGTTGCTAACATCCGATCTAATGGACTTTGGATTGGCCTCCTGACTCTCAGGCTGCAGGGATTGTCATTGCCTATAGCTGCATGGGCCTCTGCTGCTTGCTGCAAGGAAGTAAATTGCTGGGAGAATATATTTTTTTTCCTTGAGCTAATCAAGTTATGCTGAAAATGAAAATGAAAATAAAGCAGGCTGTTTGCTGTTTGCTGCAACAAGGCAAAACTGCTAGGAGGCAGAGGCAGAGGCAGATTTCTTTTTCTTGTTTTCCTCACCAAAAAAGGTAGGTGTGTCTTATAGTCCGGAGCATCTTATACTCCAAAAAATATGGTACTGTTCATGCTGGAAACAACTACTGCATTTTTTCATTCACTCTCATTTGGTTGGGTGCAAAATAGATGGTTTTTCATTTATTTTTCTGAAGAAGGAGGCATGTTCAGTGACCCTTGCATGGGTGCAATCTCCTCTCGCTGGGCTTCAGTCCAGAATGGCTGGAATCTCCCTGACTGACCCCAGAAGGAGAAGCATTCCTTGCACCAGGAACTGTGGCCAGCAAAGGAGGCTTGGGGAGGGGGATTGAAAAGACGCCCCATAAAGCAATCCTAGTGTTATCGGTGACTGAGCTCCAAAACATGGATTTGACATAAATTGGAAAGCATCTTTAAAATGTAGAGGAAACTCTTTTTGCCATGGAAAAAATGCTGGGGGAATATGAAAGTTCTGATCTTCACAATTATCTATCCTGCATTTTCATCATTCAGGAACAAGTGGTGCGGTGGCCTAGAGGTGGAGCTCTTGCCTCACAATCAGGAGGCTGTGAATTCGATCCTAGGTAGAGGCAGATATTTCTCTCTCTGGCCACAATGAGAATATATCTGTTGAATATAACTCCACACTGGCGATGGGAAGGGCATCCGGCCAGTAAACACTCAGCTCCATTCAGTTGCCCAGACTCCACCCCACAAAGGATTAAAAGGAGATTATAATTTTCATCATTCAAGGCACTTTCTCAGTAGTTGGCCATTCTTCCCAGGAGCCTGATGCAATATCACAGTAAAGCTGCTCTCTAAAAAAAAAAAACTCGAGAGGGGGAGGGGGCAAAATCAGGCCTTCCACCACCACCACCACCACTACTCAGCCTTCACTCTGGGCTGCTGTCAGGAAGCAGCAACCGCACCCAGCCTGTGGCCAATGAGTGGGACTCCATGCCTGTCTTCACATGAGCTGCATCCACCCAGGAGACCCCCTTCTGTAAAGAGGAGCTGCTGCACCCCAGACCCTAAACTTTTCTTTCATTTCAACACCGTCCAGATTTCACTACTCTGGAAAGCAAAATTGTTTCGTGCCTATGACAACACTTAAGTCAAGTCTCTTTATTTCAGTCATTGACCAGCTTTTAACCTTAAAGAATCTAAATTTTTTACCAGGCAGGTTGTTTATTGGGAAGGTGAAAGGCAAAAATCTCACATCCATCACTTCACTGAGCATTTCCTTAACACGGAGAGCAATTTGGGCTGAGGCCCTCTGATCCAAAAGGCACTAGACTATTGCTTGCCCATCTTTTCCCAAGCTTTGGACTACAATTCCCATCTCTCGTGTTTTAGTCCCAATATCTGGCACACATGAGCCCAGAAAGGTACCCTGCACGTTCATTCTTACAGTCAGAGTTCGTGTGACCTGATAAAAGGGCCTGAGGCACAAGGGAGAAGCAACAAGAGGAAAGTGATGCAGCCTCCTCAATGCCTTCTGAGAAGAGAATGATCAGTGTAGGCGATTCTTAGCAAAGGTACCTTCAGGACAAGGCATCAAGGTTTCTCTCCATCAAGTTCTTTTCCAGTCAATTGTGCCAGCACCCTGCTTGAGCCCACAGCAGAAACTCCACTGGAAGAGAGTGGGCAGCCATTTCTCCGGAACAGTCTAGGGCACGGATGGCTAACCTTTTTGCCATTGCGTGCCAAAAGTAAGGGGAGCACGGGGGGGGGGGGTCACCCATAATTCTATGCACCCCGTACCCCCCGCGTGCGACCCCCCTGCCCTACCCCCACTTTTGGCACACAATGGCAGGGTGCGTCCAGTAGGCCTGTTTCACTCTCCCCAGTTGGGAAACGGGCCGTATCCGGTCTCCGAAGGACCTCTGGGGGGTGGGGAAGGCTGTTTTTGCCCTCCCCAGGCTATTAGAAAGGCTCTGGAGCCTGGGGAGAGAGAGAAACGGGCCTTCCCCCCTCCCCCCAGAGGCCGGAAACAGCGTGTTTCCTGACTTCCAATGGGCTCAGAAGGCCCGAAAATCAGCTGGACACATGTGACCACCAATATGGCTCCGCGTGCCACCTGTGCCATAGGTTTGCCATCAGGGGTCTAGGGTCTCCTACTTGAGTAGGGGATTGGATTAGAAGACCTCCTAAGGCCCTGCCTCGCCAGTCTCTCAAGAAATCAGAACTCTTGAAACGAAAGCCATTTCAAAAGGAAACTTTTATTGGAAGATTGTGATAGCAAGAGATGTAGGCAGGAACTAAGATTTCCTGCTCAAAATGTTTGATTAAACCATTGCAGACAGACCCCCTCCCAAAGTCCAATTCATCATCCAGCCAATCCCGAGGTGTGAAGATGTTATTGGAAACTCAGGCCGAGAAGGTGATAAATGCCAGTCTCCAAGGCAACGCTGCGGCTCTTCTCCAGAGACTTTCCCCCTCCCAAGATCCCGAAAGTTACAGCAAAGCAAAGCAAGGAATAGAAACAGAAGCCCCATAAAGAGATTCCCCCGAAGCCTTCTCCCTCCCACCAGAATGACAGCATCCCTATAGGAATCTATGGGCCTCCAAGATCTCTTACCTTCTGCTCTTCTGTTATTCTGCTTGTTTATGGAAGATGTCCCTTCACAGGGCCACAACCTATCTAAAGGGGCTGCCAGATGGATCCAGTTTTATGGAAAGGGACATGCTGATTGAGCAAAGCAACACAGGAGCAGGCAGAGGCCAAGGTCAAAGGCTCTGGACTTGGATGTCTGTCTGTCCCAACCAGCAGGTCAATGGCTCCTCTGCTTTGGGAACCGAAGAAAGTCGGTATGAAGGAGAGTGGAGTGAAATCCTTCATCTGCTAGGATGTTCCTGAGGACCGGTAGCGATAAATTGGTGAGGGCCGCAGAACTGGCTGGCCACGTCCCCAAACTGGTCCCTATCCCACGCAGTCACTTCCTTTTCCTCCTTACCACCTGGGCGCCTTGCCTGCCTAAGCTGCCTTCCCACGTGGTGCCTGCCCTGTGCCCCAACTGAGCTGCCGCCTCCTGCCTATAGGTAAGTTGCACTTCCCCCCCCCCCCAGAGCATGCTGTGCCACCCCCACCGGGCTCACGACCTTACCTTCCCCGCTCCTTACAGGAGTCCCCCCCTGTGCCCTGTTTTGGCTCCCAGGGGCTGCAGGGAGGCTTGCTAAGGCCAAAATGGGGCGTGGGGTGTGTGGCATCCCCCCTCCCATTCCTCGTTTGGCTCCCAGGGATGCAGGGAGGCTTGCTAAGGCCAAAATGTGGAGTGGGGGTGCCTAGCAAGACTCCCTGCAGCCCCCTGGAAGCAAAAATGGGCTGTGGGGGGGGGGGCTTCAAGGGAGAAAGAAACAAAGAAACCCTCACTGTTTAGGGAGATCCCCAGGTGCACTGAGCTTGAGTTGAGAGCTTATTGTAATTGGCTGCTGGCTATCCTTGCTCAGGCTAAGCTAATCAATAGTGGAGCTCTAAGAATGCCAGATGATCAATGGGCATGTTCTGAGTTTCAAAACGTCTGGTTTTTCTTCCTCCTACCAAAGACCTTCTGGGGTTCTTCACAGAAAGGGAGAAAGGAGAAAGGAGAAAGGGAGAAAGGGAGAAAGGAGAAAGGAGAAAGGGAGAAAGGAGAAAGGGAGAAAGAAAGAAAGAAAGAAAGAAAGAAAGAAAGAAAGAAAGAAAGAAAGAAAGAAAGAAAGAAAGAGGAAGGGAGAGAGAGAATGCAGGTATCTCTTAACAGAGGCTTGAACTTGCCTGAAATTAGATCAAGCCCTACATCACTTAACCCAATGTATCAGATTAAATTGTTACTGAATTATTTTTGTATATATACTACATTCTCTTACGTAATTTAGTGATGGTGTAAAACTACTCTATTGTGTCTCAAAATAAAAGGGAGATCAAAAATCCAATTAGTGCCATGTAAATTCTGGAATCCCCAGAGACCTTTCCCATTGTATTTATTAAACAAATTTATATAGCTACCCAACTCATATACAGTGACTTTATCACTTTCATGTTCCTTTCATGTAGTTCTCAGTGTGTCAATCTCCTTGCTACTCTATTTCCTCCACCAAAATTCTATTATAAATAATATTACCACACATTACAGCTCTATTTTGTGTATTTGCGTCAGTAATTTTCAGAAAAAGATTTATTCCTCTCTTACATAGTTATTTAGAAGTAGCTTCATATGTCAGTTTACTTTTACCATTAAAAGAATGTTTTGTTGCATTATATGACTGCAAAAGCCTTTTAGCAGTTTCATGTAACAGGAAATATCCAGTAACAATTTTGAAAGTAGTTGTCATAGCCACAAACACCCTCCCCCCAAAAAGACAGAGAAAGAGAAAAAAAGAAAGAAAGAAAGAAGAAGGGAGAGAGAGAGAGAGAAAAAAAACCCTCTGTGTTATTATTTTTAATTGTTCCATTATTTATCATGTGTTACTATTTTACACTGTCCCTACGCCTAGAATGATTTTACTGCCTTTCATTTGCCCAGGGCTACCACATATTTTTCATGCATGCACATATTTTTCATGCATATTTTTCATGCATGATTTACATGCATTCAATGTCTATAGTCCAGAGCATAAATATGTGTGTGTTTATTTTATACATCAAGTTGCATAAGTCCATCTTAATATGCTATTCCCGGTATGTGATGTTTTGTATACATACAGAGAAAGAAGCACTCTTGTGATCTTTGACTTTTACGCTTGCTGTCAAACATCAGCCATAATAGTAATTACTGTTTTGAACAATATGCACGAATGGCTATTTTATATGTGAAATTATGACTGAAATATTTCTGCACCTATATTGGTTCTCACTGTCAGAAGTTTCTCCTTAGTTTTAGGAGAAAAATTAACTTCTCTCTTTGTTCAGTTTCCATCCATTTCTTCTTGTTTTGCCTTCTGGTGTTTTGGAAAATACATTGCCTATACATTCTTTCTGGAAGCCCATTAAAAGCCTGTTGCCTATCACACTCTTGGGCAAAGCATGTGAGCCATTTCCTCCTTTCAGTGGTCCATGAAAGTACATCTACAGTATGTAGATAATAAAGTTGAAAAAAGGTGAACAACATTTTTACAGAACTATAGATACGTTGAGGCTGTGTGTGACAAGGAATGGCTGGGAGGGGAGGGGCCAGGCGAGGGACCCCTTGACGTGAGTGACATTGAATTGGCCATGCCCACCCAGTCACATGACCATGAAGCCACTCCACCATCACATGACCAAGCCACACCCACAAAATAAGCCACGCCCACAGAACCGGTAGTAAAAAAAATTAGAACCCATCCCTGACACACACAGCACAATTCAAGGCTTCCTTTGTGGGAAGAATGGTCTATCCTGCCTCACAGGGTTCTTGCAACACAAAGCGGAAGGGAGGGGAGAAACCTACCTGCTACCATGAGGGAAAACAGCTTAGGCCGCAGCTCTAAGGCTTCATGAGAAAATGAGATTTTGAAGTGGGATTAGCTTGAAGGCTAAGAGGCAACTAAAGGGATGGAATCGAATCCCAGGGCTTTCTTGCCAATGAGTCTGGGACAACATAATCAGGGTAGCAAGCCCTCCAACCTTGGGGAGACGGAGCTCTAATGGAATTTCACCTTCTCAAACTGCTGAATGGAGATTCTTCGGGCAGCGGCTTTGGCAAAGTTAATTGCTTCAAACTCTACAGGGCCTTCAGTCTAAAGCAACCTTGCCTCCAATTCATTAATGTTCCAGATGCTCCTTTTAATGGCTGGGCTGACAACTGAGTAATGAGAAGCCAGGGAAAAAAATGGGGGTTAACAACAATTAACCTCTTTTCAGCAACCGTCAAACACTCTAAATCACTAATTAAGCTACAGTATTCGGAGAAATGTCTCTGCTTCCAAGGAAGATGACAGTCTTTAAGAGGCCAAGCAACATGGGGCACTCCAGTGGAGGGTCAAGGGTTAAGTTTATGATGGGCTCTTTCACCCTTCTTGACTTCTGGGTTTCTTGTCAAGAAGGTGAACCAGATGGATTTAGGCTTGATCAGAGGTGGCTTCACATAAGTTAACAACCGGTTCGTCCAGAATCAAAAATGTGAGAGCGTGTGCACACACATGCGCTTCACTTCCTCACGCACGCCTTGCACACATGCACACTGCATCAAAAACATAGCGATTGTATAAGTAGCGATAGTGCCGTGCCAGATGGGCAGGCCCAGCTGCTCGCCGTAACTACCGATTCGCCCGAACCAGTCCAAACCGGCTGAATCCCACCTCTGGTCTTGATCTAGGAGGCATTTCAGATGAAGCCTGAGTAAGGCCACACTTGGAATACTGCCTCCAGTTTTGGTTACCATATTATAAAAAAAGATGTTGAGACTCTGGAAAGAGTGCAGAAAAGAGCAATAAAGATGATCAGAGGGCTGGAAGCTAAAACATACTTCGGATATGCATATAACGGATGCAAGAATTGGGTAGGTCTAGTTTAACAAAAAGAAGGACTATGAGTGACATGATAGTAGCATTCCAATATTTGAGAGGCTTCTAAAAAGACAAGGGGTCAAACTAATTGCCAAGCATCTGTAGGCAGGACAAGAAACAATGGATGGAAACTAATCAAGGAGAGAAGAATGCACTCTAGAACTAAGGAGAAATTGCCTAACAGTGAGAACAATTAACCAGTGGAACAGACGTTGCCTTCAGAAATTGTGGGTGCCCCATCACTGGAGGCTTTTAAGAAGAGACTGGACAGCCATTTGTCCAGAATGGCATAGGGCAGTGATGGCTAACCTTTTTGCCGTCGCGTGCCAAAAGCGGGGGTGGCATGGGGGGGATCGTGCGCACGTGTGTCCACACCCATAATTCAATGCCCCCCATGTCCCCCCCCCACTTTTGTAATGGCAAAAAGATACTGGTGGGCCTGGTAGGCCTGTTTTTTTCACCCTCCCCAGGCTCCAGGGGCTTTCTTGGAGCCTGGGGAGGGCAAAAACGGCCTCCTTCACCCCTGCCTGGAAGCTCTCCGGAGGCCAGAAACAGCCCATTTCCTGACTTCCGGTAGGCCCAGAAGGCCCGAAAATCAGCTGGAGCTGAGCTAGGGCGATACTCGCGTGCCTGCAGATATGGCTCCACGTGCCACCTGTGGCACGCGTGCCATAGCTTTGCCATCACGGGCATATGGTCTCCTATTTGAGCAGGAGGTTGGGCTAGAAGACCTCCAAGGCCCCTTCCAACATTGTTATTCTGTTAAATACAGTCCAGCAAACTGATAGCAATCAGCAATACCATCTGAGTCAAGAGGCCAAGGTCTTTGCTGGCCCAGAGCCTCCAGCTCCCAATAGCAAAATGTGAGCCAATTCCCTAGTCTGGGCTGTGTAAAAAAAGCCAACTATCCAGGTGTCCAATGAGCAACTACCTCCACTGCACCGGAGGAAGGACTTGTAGCATAGTTTGGGACATACGTCTCTGTCTTTAACACTGCCCGCCCCTGAGCCCTGATGACAACAGAGTGCGAGACTGTGGTTTGGAAAAACAAACTAGGGATATTTTAAAGCATGTTGCAATATAGTGTACTCGTTCCCTGTCCTTCAAAGCAAAGATTCCCCAGGCAGTTTACAACAATAAGTTTGGGAATGAGAACCATAGTAATAAAAGGATAATATATAAGTCAGAAAGGCACAAAATACCCAGGTCCCTTTGGAACATCCTGTCCTCAGTGCTGGGGAAAATGCAGAGAGTGGCTGCTTTGCCAGTCCAGCCATATGAGGGGCTCCAAGGACTGCAGGAACACAGTCTTCCTTGGCTTCCAATGGGCTGTTTTGTTACGGGGTGGTGGGAGAGGCATCAGAGACAAATAAATTGCTCTCAGCAGCAGAAACAACCCCAGGGTTTCCTCGGCAAAGATAGAGCCACAAGTTGCTGAGTCCCTACAGAAATGAAAGAAGGATTGGCTTGTGTCTTACAACAAGGGAAGATCAATAAATGCCAATGTGCATTGCCCTAATGGGTAATCTAAACCAACTCATGGAACCCATGTGCATATTAAGATCTTCTGTTGCATTCATTCATTACATTTGTAGAATAATCAGGTGGGATGGGTCATTGGAAATCTTCTATCCTGGCTTCTGGGGGAGGCATGGTGAGCTGAAGATGTCTCCACAAAAGTAGACCGTGAATATTACTCAGTGAGTATACCCGTTTCTTGGAACCGTTCCAGATATGGAGACGACAGGAGATTGCCTATATGTGTTCCAGATGTTTGATCCTCACAAGGAGATCACAAGACAACCGTTTTCCACACCTTGAATGCCAGATGATGATGATGGGTCAGCTATCTTGCTCACAACAATGGGAGAAATGTTTAAAGGATACTAAGTTTGTCCTTTCTAATCATTTTTGGAAATTGCGTAAAAAACACCTCAAAGCTATTAGAGGCCTTTAGAACAACAAATCTGAAAAATAATTGGCTGAGTTTTATCTTCAACTCTGAACAAAAGAAAAATTCATTATAAGCTTAAATAATTTGAAATAAATAGAAAACACTAAATTTTTAATCTATGAAAGTTATAAACAGATTAAGGATCCAGATAAATTTGGAATATTGACTTCTACCATAAGATTTTGTAGTAAATGTTATATATATATATATATATATATATATATATATATATATATATATATATATATATATGTAGGTCTTTGGTTATTCGGGTCTTCTCCCACGTAAAATTGGAAGTGTCTTGGCGACGTTTCGACGAAGTCTCATTCGTCATCTTCAGGCTGGTGTTCTCGGCTTCGTGCTTCCAGGAGCAATTTGCTCCTGGAAGCACGAAGCCGAGAACACCAGCCTGAAGATGACGAATGAGACTTCGTCGAAACGTCGCCAAGACACTTCCAATTTTACGTGGGAGAAGACCCGAATAACCAAAGACCTACATACAAACACCCGCGAAAACCTGAGAAAACATATATATATATATATATATATATATATATATATATATATATATATATATATATATATATATATATATATATATATATATAAAAAAACCTTGTCAGGGAAAACACTTATTTTGGTTATTCTAGTTATGCAAGTCAAAACAAAGATAATTTACTTTATGATTTTAGAAACTGAGCACTAAGCTGAAAATTCTAAACAGAAGTGGGGGGGAAGAAGCATATTCTTGATGTCAGTTAATAATGGAGCTTGCAAAATGACGCAGAACCTTATAATATCTGAAACATGAAAGGATAACTTTGAAGAATGGAATCTGAAAGCAGTAACTATAGTATCAACGTTGTCAGTCATGATGTCTGTTTCTATGGACAGACTATGTCCAAAAGATGTTAATGAAGCAGTGACAGATGTGGAACAAATTTATCTGGTAAGACAGAGAAAGTAGCAAATGACAGGCCAAATGACAGGTCAAGAGAATGATTTGAAAAGAATGCTGTACAGGTAGTCCTTGACTTACGACCACAATTAAGCCCAAAATTTATGTTGCTAAGGGAGACATTTGTTAAATGAGTTTTGCCCCATTTTACGACTCTTCTTACCACAGTTGTTAAGTGAACTACTGCAGTTATTAAGTTAGTAACACGGTTGTTAAGTGAATCTGGCTGCCCCATTGACTTTGCTTGTCAGATGGTCGCCAAAAGGGATCAGATGGCCCCAGGACACTTAACCGTCATAAATATGAGTCGATTGTCAAGTGTCTGAATTCTGATCACATGACCATGGGGATGCTGCAAGAGCTGTGTGAAAAATGATCATAAATCACTTTTTTCAGTGCCATTGTAACTGCGAACACTCACTAAATGAACTGTGTAAGTGGAGGACTTCCTGTACTGGATATACAAAAGAAACTGGTTGAAGTTTAAAAATAAAAAGGGAAATGCAAACGATAAATCAAGCGTATGACATGGAAAACGTTTTCTTATTACAAAAGAGGATTGTTAAAACCTTTAAGGAAATCTGTGCAATTGGACAAAGAAGAGTTGAAGAGAAATAAAAATCCTGCAACAATTTTTGATTGAATTGAAGATTAAGACTCTTAGAAGTAAAAGGAAGGAATGGAAAGTTAGTTTATTTGATTTAAGGTTAAAATAAGATTCTTTTTGGCAACACTTTATAGACTTTTTGCTGATACCAGAAATGAAAAGTTGATATTTTATGTATTTGTTATACATAAGGAATAGGATATTTTCTTCTCTAAGGTTAGCTTATGCTAGTTTTTACTAGCACAAACTAACAATTTGTTTTAATAACAAATATGTATATTTTTAAAAAGTCTTCTATCTTCACACCATCCCAGACAAATGTCTCTCCAATCTTTGTTTGAAAGCCTCCAGTGATGGATCATCCAGTCTGGGAGGGAGGTTCTTTGCTGCTTTGTAGCTCTCATGGAGTGGGAAACCTTCCCTGGGTTAATCTTCTACCCATTGGTTCTTCTCCTAACATCGGGCACTATGAAGAATGAGTCCACAGTCTCTTCCCTAATCCTTAATTTTTTTCAATATATTATAATCCCCTAATCCAGTGGTTCTCAACCTTTTCTTCAAAACTGACCCCCTTTTAGATACCTCTTGTGACCACAGACCCTCAAGACTTACTTAAGATTTAAATTATAACATTTCGTCAAGCCTTTGTGGACCCTCTGTGATGACATCATGGACCACAGGCGGAGAACCACTGCCCTAATCAATCTCTTGATGATTGGAAGATCACTTATCATGTCTTCCCTTAGCCTCAAATAAAGATATCGAGAGTCAAGACTGAATTCGTTTATGCTTCCTGTGAACATTATTGCTTTTCAACTTGCCAAAGAACTGGGGTGAGGGAAGGGGTAGAGGGAGGCTGTAGACTTCAACTGTGAGAACCCAGGCCCCACCAAGGACACTTTCTGCAGGTGTCGGCCCAGAGATGAACTGTTCTCAAAACAAAAGAAAGATTCATAATTGGACAATGTGACCTGTCCTGTGGGGGGAAGGGAGAATCTATTCTTTAACTATCCAATATTTCATGGGGAAAGCTAGAAGCTGGTTTGCTTTCAACAGTGCCGGAATTGTTGATATTTATCCTACGGTTGGGTAGATAATATATAGAAAAACTATGTTTGTGACTTTAAATGATATAAGAAGAATGACTGGCTGTGCTATTATCAGGCAGCCATAAAAGTAGACAGGAAGCCCGGGATCTCCTGCTCCTGCTATTTGATGATTGATCTCCTGAAGAGGGACCGTGTGTGACTGAAGAGAACTGTAAGCAAACTATGTTTTATGTTGGAGAGTGATTATTCGAACAGGTGTTATCATTGTTTTGAGAAACCATCTTTGTTTTTTCTCTAAGAGTAAAGAATGTTTTTTTTTCACCGTTCAGAGTCTGTGAGTATCTGTGTGTTTAACCAGCAACGTATCTCTTTGCTGTCTGGTCCGTTGCATACTATGCAGAGGGAAGTTTTACCCTCAACAGGAATGATGTACTCAATAAAGTTTTGCTTTTGGGATTTCAAAGTTCCTGAGAGTGTCTACATTTGTTGGGTTCATTGGTTGGGCTGTTGACACCAAGTTCCTTTAACGGTTCCACATAGGACTCAGCTTTCAACCCCTTGTTCTATATGACTTTCTTTTCTTTAATAGAATTATTGTTAAAGATTTTTACATGAGTAAAAGATACATATATAAAGGAAAGTTAAGAAATAGAAAAAAGATAAAAGGTGTGAGAGACAATACAGATAAAGAAAGGAGAAGTTGATTAAAGAAGCAACTTCTGATCTTCTTTATGGCAGCTACTTATTATCCCTCCTCTCTCTTTAAAATGACATTAAGTGGTTATATTCTTCTTATATTCAACTCTTTCTAATCAGCAAATCCAGAAATCAACATTTTGGGTTTTTTCCCCATTTTCAGCAAAAATACCATAAAAGATTTCCAACCTTTTATAAAAGTACTTATTGTTTTTATCTCTGATAAAACAAACAGGTCAGCTATACCATTTTTGCAAATTCTGACACCTTCATAATCCACTCCTCCATCGTGGATTTTCAATTATTTCTCTATTATGTAGATATATTCATCATCCTGCAATTATTATATACAAAATCAATCTTCATGCATTTTTTAAAATTGGTTATCCATAAGTCCCAATAGAAAAGTTCTGATTTCATCTGAAGATTTTATCTTTAAAATACTTTGTTAACATCCTATGCATTTGTATCCAATTTTCGTTTGCTTTTTCACAAGTTCACTGTGCATGTGTCCCTTCAGGTTTTTCATATTTCTAGTACTGACTAGTATAACTTTATACATCCTAGATTATTTATTATTAAATCTTCCTCTTAATTGTGCATATGAAAACCGTTGAAAACCAAATCCCTCTGCAGGGAATTGTTTTCTTGATTTCTCCATGTTCCTGTACTATTTTGTATCAACAAACCTAGACATGTTAAATCTTTTTTTCTTTTGCCTGCTGTTTTTTTCTATAAAAAGCTTCTTTACTGAAAACCAATAAAGGTATTTTCGGACACAACTGGAGTTTATTCCATGTTCTTAATAAGGTACTTCTAACATAATGGTTTTTAAAAATCTAACATTAACTTTAACTTTATTGAACCATAAAAAGCTGTGCTAACCAAACCACATTTGAATCTTTCTAATTCCAACCTTATCTTGTTTCTCAACAACATCCACTCTTTCATCCAAACTAAGGATGAAAAATTTGAAAATATGAAATAATATAGAATTCATATTAATAACAATAAGGTCAAGATGTTTTACTTTTTTTCTATCTGAAACCCAGTTTTAGCAATCAATTCTTTTTAATAATCCATCTCATACTTTTTTTAACATCTTTATTTTGTCTTTATTAATTTTACAACCATCTCATTTTTATATAAGCACGGTGGCTCAGCAGCTAAGATGCTGGGCTTGTCGGCTGGAAAGCCGGCAGCCCAGGTTCGAGACCTGAGCTCCATGCGATGGGGTGAGCTCCCATCCTCTCCTCAGCTCCTGCCCACCTAGCAGTTGAAAGCATGCAAATGCGAGTAGATTAATAGGTATCACTTTGGTGGGAAGATAACATCATGTTATCTGTGACATCATGCTGGCCACATGACTGTGGAATTGTCTTTGGACAGCTCTGGCTCAATGGCCTTGAAATGGGGATGAGCACTACCCCCTAGAGCAGAGGTGTCAAATTCAAAGCCTGGGGGCTGGATCCTGTTGTGACCCAGGCCGATGTAGTTGATATTAAATGCAAAAAAGTTCCAACAAACAAACAGATTTTATTAAAACTCATTATTTAACTCATTTATTTAACTCATTCTCAGCGTATTCTAAATGAAATGAAAGCAAAGTCCTTAAAACACCAGTCTTTAGTTTATCTCTGACCTTGGGATAATTAGGCAAACTGCCAAAGGCTTTCCTTGGCAACAGTTCAGGAACAGAAGAAATAACTACAGCCAAACAAGAAGCAACTCTCTCAATGATTGTTTTCCGGCAAAGAGGCCAAGAACTGTTGCTGGTCTTTTTAATCCTTATGGGAGGGGCCAATCATCTCTTGGCCGTACTCCCGAGTCGTCCTGTCTGCTTTAGTTGCTCTTGCCTTCTGGCAGCTCTTCGCATGCGTGCACTAGGAACAGGCTCCTCCTGTTCCTCTGCCTCTCTACTGTCAGCCTCTGGAGGCTCCGAAATCCACACATCACTCCCCGATGGCCCTGGCCCGATCTCTCCCGACACAGAGATCCACACATCCCTCCCCGATCTCTGCCTCTGACACAGAGCCCTCATCCAGGCCTTCCCCAGCCTCCAGAACTGACCCATGTTCTTCCTCAGCCTCATCACTCTCCGACTCTGCTGCCAGCGGCGAACCACAACAGATCCGGCCCACGGGGTGCTTAGATCCGGCCCATGGGGCTGCCCTGGAAGTAGCAAAGAACTGGCCCGCGGTGCCTTCTGCCAGTGAAAACGGAGCTTGGGAGGGCCACAGGCGTTCTTCCAAGCTCTGTTTTTGCTGGCAGAGGGTTGCAGGAGGCTGTTGCAGGTGAAAACAGAGCTCAGGAGCCCATTTTCACTGGCAGAGCACTCAGGCCACCACAGGCGCCCCTGACATGAAGGACGTTGAGCTGGCCATGCCCACCCTGGCCATGCCCCCCCATTCCCCCAAGGTCAAACACAACTCTGATGCAACCCTCAATGAAATCAAGTTTTACACCCCTGATCAGCGATGACTAGCAGAGTAAAATCTGCAGGGAGACTCCTAGGTGGCTTACAATAAAGCAAATCAAAATCCAAGATACATAATATAAAACAAAAATAAAACACATAGCAGCTGGGTAGAATCTGTTCCGTGCAATGAGGAGACAGGCGCTAACCCACGTCCAGACGTGAGCACAAAACCACATTTTCAAGGCCTCATGAAAGGCCAATAGGGATGGATGGGGCCAGTCTTAATTTGAGTGGGATGATGTTCCAAAGGATGGGGACCACAGCAGAAAAGGCTCTCTTTGTGGGTTTCACCAGCCACCCTACCTAGTTGACAGAACCCAGAGCAGGCCCTTCCTGCCAGATCAGATCGGACGGGTAGAAGGAACTGGGCAGAGGAAATAATCAGGTTCTAAGACATGAAGCCCTTTAAAGCAGTGGTGAAGTCCTCCACAGGTTGCCACTGGTTTGCTGCCCAGGCATGCAGCTGTGCGCCAAATGCACACTGTATGCACACATGTTCAGTGCGTACCAAACACACGCTTCACGTGGAAAAAGGAGCCATGTGAAGGTAAGTAGAACAGCGAGGGGAGGGACAGCTGTGCTGCGTGATTTAGATTCGCTAGAAAGCAGAGTTTCCTGCTTTCTAGCAAATATAAATCGCGTGGAATAGCTGATCATCGGAAATACTGGTTGGGACGAAACGGTAGCTTTTTTTTACTACCGGTTCCCCTGAACTGGTGCAAACCGGTAGCATTTCACCCCTGCTTTAAAGGTGACAACCAACACCTTGAATTGCATTAGGAAGCCAATTCAATTGCCATTGGGTAAAGGGCCACATTAATTTTCATATATAAATGTCTTCTCATCCTATCAGCTATAATCATAAATATTTTATAATCAGTACTCAGAAAAGAAACGGATCCATCATTTTAACACATCGGGTCTTGAATTTAGGAAGTAATGATATATTCACCCCCTGTCCAACGACCAGCTTTTTCATACTCCTCATTGCATTATATAATCTCTGCAACATTTGCCACAAATCATTTGGATACTCAGCCAACAGCATGGCATTGTCCACATATAAAGCAAACACACACCGGTGTCCATAGCTAACACACCTTAAGGTTTCCGGAAGCATTCATCCATCTCTAGAGACATTAAACAGCCAAGGGGACATCATACATCTTTGTTTTATTCCAGGGGGTTCCAACCTTGGCCACTTTAAGACTTGTGGACTTCAACTCTATCGCTGGCTGGGGAATTCTGGGAGTTGAAGTCCACAATTCTTAAAGTGGCCAAGGTTGGAGACTCTTGTTTTACTCCCTCCTCCCTGCTGAATCATTTGGCCAGCGCTCCAGCTCTGCTTTCAACAGAAAGAATTCTGATCACATTCAGCAACCGACCTTTCTCTGCTCGTTGCACACAAAAATTCCATAATTCAAGCCTGGGATTATTTGCCATGCATCAGGAATACATTCTAGGGATGCAGAGTGCCGTCAGGCTTCCTGCCCCTGTCACAGGGATCCCCCATCCTCTACCTCAGCGCTGACCTCTTTTTTCGAAGCGAAGAGTATCTGATCACAATGCAAACCGATCACGCGTCTCTGCTTTCTAAATAGCCTCAAACCAATTTTAGTTCGGATTCTGTAAGGACAGCCCATGTCCTCCCTCTGCAAATGTCTGGAACCTGGCCCAGCTCCAAGCCTGAAAACCCGGGTGGCCTGGATTTCATGGTTGTGGGGAGGTTTCCTTGGCACCCCCTCTTCACATAGTACTGCATAGGTATAAGTGGAGATGGGGGGAAGCTTCCTCCCACCAAGAGACAGCAGAAGAGATTCCCCACCCACACACTCCCCCCCTCGCCTGGCCCAGCTTTGGTGTCCCTCAGACTGATCTGCTCCCCTCCTTCTTCATCTGCCCCCCCCCGCCCCCCAAGTCCCTCTCTTCCCTTGGACTCAGACAACCTTCACCGGCACCTGGCCTGGCTGCCTCTGCTGCTCCCTGCCTGCATTTCCATGTTTGCTGCAGCAGCATTGAATTCTGACTCTCTCCCCAGCAGCAAAAGCCTGGCAGAGGCTGGGAAGGGGGCTCCACAACGACCCTCTGAGCTATCACTGTTATGATATTTTTCAGGATCAGACTCAATAAGTAGAATAAGAATTAGGTATTCAAATAAAGCACTGTTTATTTACAGAAGGCATTCTATATTCACTGAATATTCACAGATAGAAGCACAGAAGGAAAGCATACAGCTCCTTATATATACATGGGGTGGAGCTAGATATAGGAGTGGTTAAGTATGAATATATTAAATAGAGAAGAATAAGTTAACCCCTGATACCCTGGTCATATATTATTTACATAAAGGAGAATAAGGCATTTACTTGTGACAAATCCCCCTCTAAATGCCAATTCGATAGATAACAATAATTACATTCCGATTCTGAACAATATAAAACTTGTAACTTAGAAGTCAAATATTTGTGCTGCTTAGAGGGTAAAGGCTTTGTTAGTATGTCAGCAATTTGCTCTGACGTTTCACAATGGACTGCTTTAATAAATCCATCTTGAGATAACTGTCTCACATGTTTGAATTTTATATCTATATGTCTGGATCTTTATCCAATGGCATCAGATCTAGATATTTCAATAGCAGCCTTATTATCTTCATGTATGATAAATGGTAATGAAGGTTTCATCCAGGTGTCTGACAACAAGTCATTAAACCATACGAGGTTATTTGAGGCTTTAGACAAACAGACATATTCTGCCTCAGTCGTTGATGTGGCTACTAAGTCTTGTTTACCAGTATACCAGTAAACTGGACAATTGTTAAGAAAAAATATATAACCAGATGTGCTTTTTCTACATGTGGTGTCGCCAGCCCAATCTGCGTCGGCGTAACATGTGAGGATGGGCTCTTTGTCACTATTGGGTTCCAATAATAAACAAAAATCTAAGCTATTTTTCAAATATCTTAATATTCTTTTGACAGCTTCCCAATGATATACTAGTGGTTTGCTGACGTGTCTAGACAACAAGTTGAGAGGCAAAGCGATATCGGGTCTGGTCCAATTGGAGATATATAGAAGGGAACCGATGACTGATCTGTAAAGAGTATTATCTTTAAATTCAGGGGATGACTCATCTGTGTTCCTCAGGAAATCAGTTTGCATGGGAGTATCACAGGGTTTAGCATTGTTTAAGTTACATTTGTTCAGGAGTTCTATAATCTTATCTCTTTGAGAAAGTTTGAATCCCTTTTTTGTTTTGCTAATTTGAACTCCAAGATACTTATTTACCTTACCTAATGATTTCAAAGAGAAATGTTCATTTAGTTTTGTTACAAATGTTTCTCTCTTCTCTTTGTGTTTACCTATATACAAAATATCATCCACATAAATTAACACGAATTCTAAAGAGTCATCCTCTTTTTTAACAAAGAAACAGTTATCAGCAGTAGTGGCATTAAAATTCATAATTTTGAGCACTTTTACTAAACATTCATACCATCTTTTGCCAGATTGTTTCAGCCCATATAAACTTTTATTTAGTAACCACATTTCATTTTTGTTTGTATATTGACTGTGAGGCGCTCTTACATATATCTCTTTATCTAATTTTGCATGTAGATATGCAGTCTGTATGTCGTATTGGAATACATCAAGGTTAAGTGCTGATGCTATGACCAGTGCAGTTTTAACACTCTCAGTTCTTACTGTGGGAGAGTATGTATCCGTGTAATCCTCGGGATATTTTTGTGCATAACCTTGAGCAACTAGTCTAGCTTTGTATAAGGTGTTGCCTCCTTCTAAGTTTTTGATTTTATATATCCACCTAGTACCAATAACAGTTTTATCTTTAGGTGCATGTGTAGGTGTGAATACATTTAATTTCTGCAAACTATCCATCTCTTTAGTCATGGCTGATTCCCACTTTTCCTTTTCTTCGGGGGGAAGTTTTAGCACTTCCTCGTATGTGTTTGGTGTTGATGTTTCTCCATCCATATACATTATATAATCTTTGTATTTGTTTGGTATTTGGTTTCTGTTATTCCTGATTGTCCTTTTTGGTCTACTATCATTGTCATGTAAATACCTAGCTTCCTTTTTTGTTAATGAATCTGTCTTTATTTTGTATTGACTGTTTGTCCATGTTTTGTTTTTGTTTTTATGTATGTTGTGATTGTATTCTTCTCCAGTTCTTTCCTCTTGGTGTTCAGTGTTTGTATAGTTGTTTGGGAAAATTTCATTAAGATGTATTTTAGACCAGTTGGCCTGTTCATGGAATACAGCCGTTCTGGAAACTATAAATCTGTTATTATTATCGATAAATCTGTACCCTTTTGTGCCTGTTTTGTAACCCATGAACCTGAGTCTCCTAGATACGTTCTCACCTTTACGTCTTAATTGCTTAGGTATGTGTACGTCTGCAGTGACTCCAAATATGTGCATATGAGCTATTTTGGGTTTCCTATTATACATCATTTCATATGGTGTCTTGTTAACAATGCTGGACCAAGTTCTATTTTGTGTATAATTGGAATATTGTAAAGCTTCTGACCAGAATTGTTTTCCTAAGCCAGCGTCTTCTAATGTGCATCTAATCATGGTTTGTAATGTTGAGTTCTTTCTCTCTACCACTCCATTTTGGAATGCAGAGAAAGGGCTAGACGTGTAATGTAACATCCCTTTGTCTTTAAGCCATTGGGAGAATTCTTTTGACATGAATTCACATCCCCTATCTGTCATAATTTGTTTTATTCTAATATTATGTTGTGTTTCTATACGTTTGTAAAACTCCTTAAATTTCTGAAAAGTTTCATCTTTGTGCTTTAGTGTATAGACAAAGCCATAACGACTATAGTCATCCACAATGGTTAGGAAATAACGTTTTCTATATGTGATTGATGGTGTTAATGGACCAACTAGGTCCATGTGTACCAAATCAAAAATTTTGTTGGTTGATCTTGTTGATTTTTTGGGTTTGGGGCTAGTTTTGAGTTTTGTAGATTTACATACTGAGCATTCCAAATAGTTTTTACAATTTTTTATTTTAACACCTTCAGCATGTTCAGTCATCTTTTGAACTACAGGAAAACTGGCATGTCCTAATTTCCTATGTAAGACATGAGCACACTCATCATGAATTGGTTTACCAATATTAGGTATATTGTTGTTGTGTGTGTCTTTGTGATTGTGAATAATCTCATGTTCCTCATTGTTACTATTACTACTGTTTTCGTTGTCTATGTTATTGTTACCTTCCATGTTGGAATCAATGTTGTGTAACCATTTTTCTTTTGTCATTAGATAAGGCAGACCTCCTTTAATAATCACAGTACCTATGTTTGTTCTGTTTTTCTCTAATGTTGCTTTTCCTTTTGAGAACACAATATTTATGCCAGAATCTCTGCTTAGTTTTATTGCACTAAGTATGTTATGAGGTATTTCAGGTATTAACAATACCCCCTCTATTTTTCCTAGGCCAGGTAAGGTTATATTTCCTCTACCTATGACTTGAACCTTCTCTTGATTAGCTACCTTAATTACGAATTTATCCTCTACAAATGAAGATAGTATATTTTTATTATTTGTAGTGTGGTTGGTTGCTCCAGAATCGATAAGCCAATCATTGTCCTCTGTCTGTTGTATGTTAGTGTTGTTATGTTTGTTTAACCCATTCAGTGAACCAGATTTTCTATCTTTTGAGTTATCCCTGCCCCCTCTATGTTCCCTATAGATGGGTGGACTTCTATATCTATGTCTATCAATTGATGACTGTCTGTTTTGATACCTATTTCTGTAGTCAGGATTTTTTCTATTTCTGAGGAGTTTTGGACAGTCTCTCCTATTATGTTGTTTGGATCCACAGTTGTGGCATCCTATTGGTTCATGATATCTTTCTTGAAAAACTACCCTCTTATATTGTTTATGTTCCATGTGATTGTTACAACGACTTCTCCTTGAATTATCTTCAGATATTAGCTTGTTAGATAGACTTTCTATGGACAAATATCCTAAATTGATTGTGTCTAAATGAGATATATAGTTATCCCACGATGGGTCTAGTGAGTTAATGATAACACTCTTCATTGTTTGATCTGAAATTATTTCCCCCCTTAAATGCAGTTCTGCTCTAATTTTGTTTAAAGATATTAAATGTTCACTTATGGTAACCCCTGGCTTTATCCTAGCTGAGAAGAAATCTTTAGACATTCTTGTTGTAGTGGCTACACTTTCACTGTGAAACAATTTAAACATGCATTGAATAATTTCTGATACAGTTAGATTTTGCTTAATACTGTGGTACATGGCAGGAGATACACTGGAAATTAATAAGAAAAATGCCCTATGGTGCAGACAGTCTAATTTTAGAGTCCAAGGTCTTTTTGGGGGATTAGTGATAAAAAATAATAAGTTTTCTTTTAGAAAGACAACCTGGAGCTGCTGACACCATTCTTGCAAATTAATGCCATCTATTCTCAGTTTTGGGAAATCATTGGGTAAATTCCCAATATTGTTGGATCCATTACTTACAACTGGAGGTAGTCCGTGGTCTTGCAAATGTTGAAAGTTACAAAATGGCGTGGGTATGCTTGCAACGATTCTGAATGGTTCTCTCTGTTCTTCATGTCCTTCGAAGTTGTCTGTGTAGTCTTGCACATGCGCGTTGTTCATTTCGCTCCTGAAGCCGTCGTGAGAGGTTCTCGCTGCCGCAGCTCCCTCACATCGCTCTTCTTCTGAGGAATCGGTCTCCGGCTCGATCTTGGGAGTCCTGGTGATAGCAGGCGCTCGCTTTCTTTGGTTGAGAACGCTGGTCCCTGGGATTGTCTGTGGCGTGGGGTGGTATCTGCAGGGCTCTCTGGGTTCAGGCATCGGCGCTTTCGTCGTTTGAATAGAAGTGGGTGGATTCTGAGATGTTTGTTTGCTTGCTTGCCTTTTCGTTAATTCTTTAGTGATTTTCAATTTTGGTCCAAAAGCAGCAAAGAGCGTTTTCATTGCTGATTTTACTTGCATATCTATCGAAGTCTCTTCAATCTCTGTGTCTGATTCTTCTGAGGTGTAAATTTTCTCTTTTTCATTTCTTGCATCGAGTAAGGCTTTTCGCGCCAGGTATTTTGAATCTAGCTTTCTGATTGGCTCTGCTTCGCTCATCTTAGGGGTCCGTTGAAACCAAGATGGTTGCCATTCGAAATTTTGCGCGGGACTGTTAGTTTTCTTTTTCGCTGTATTTTTATTTTCAGGCAGATCGCTCACCATTTTTGAGTCTTTAGATTTATTCGTAACGATGTGCTTCTCTTTCGCTGCTCCGTTGTTTTTTAATATTTCTTGGAGGTTCGCGATGAGATTTTCATCCTTCTTTTGGCTTTTTAAGAGTTTTAGTATCTCTGACCTGAGTTCGTTGTTTTCTATTTCGTTTTCTTCTTGGTCATCAGTCTCATCCATTGTTTCTTCATTGTCAGTAGTGCAGTCTTCAGATTCTCTCGATATTGTATTCGTGGACTCATCCATTATTTCTTGATCTGCTTCCATTTCTTTGCTGTATGCCCTGGTGTTGGGTCTTTCTCTTTTATTTCTGGAGTTTTCTCTCTCAGACATATTTAAAGTTTTATTGAGTCAATTTAACCATCCTCTGCTACCAAAATTGTTACGATATTTTTCAGGATCAGACTCAATAAGTAGAATAAGAATTAGGTATTCAAATAAAGCACTGTTTATTTACAGAAGGCATTCTATATTCACTGAATATTCACAGATAGAAGCACAGAAGGAAAGCATACAGCTCCTTATATATACATGGGGTGGAGCTAGATATAGGAGTGGTTAAGTATGAATATATTAAATAGAGAAGAATAAGTTAACCCCTGATACCCTGGTCATATATTATTTACATAAAGGAGAATAAGGCATTTACTTGTGACAATCACAAATCGATCAGGAGCCCAGGAGCCCCATCTTTAGTGGCTGCTAGGATCAGAGCCAGCGATGCTCATAACGTAGTCCAAGGATGAGGAGGGAGCAGACCGTTTTAGCATGACTGCGGCTGCCACAGCCGAACCACTCTGCACTCTGAAGATAAGGAGGCTGAGGCCGGGTTGAACGCCTGGATGGAATCTCAGGGCTGCAGATTAGACCGGGGAGCTGACCAAAGACCCTGGAGGGAGCCACATCCCTTTCAGTCCTCAGAAAAATAGGCAGACCTGCCCACGACTCCTCCAGAGTCCAGCTCAGCTGGAAGGAGTCTAGACTAGAGATAAATTCCAGACTGGGGAGGAAGAAAGTCTTCTAAACAAGAAGCTATTGCGAACCGAAAAGAAGCCAAGTTCTCCTAGCCAATGTGAAAGAGAAATGATTCTCAAAGTTTCACCCACAATTGTCCTTGGATTTCATATATGAGCCCCCTTTTAGGTCTCCTTTTACAGCTGGCTTGGAAGTTAAAAACGGTGGGGAGGGGATGCCCCAATTCCTGGTGGGCTGGCAGAGCTGAAGCCCTCAGACGGGCTGCGTTGGGCATCCTTCGGCTTCCCTGCCCTGCATCTGGGCATCACCCCAGGAAAAGAGAGATTTGACTCCCTCCTGGCTGCCTCCCCGGTGGGCTGTCAATCAAAGGAATAGAAAAGAGCTTTGCTGTCTGCCCCACTTCTAAACCTGTCCTGGGGTTGGATAATTCAATGGCTATTTACACCCATAATTCTGGACATGAAGAAATCACTGGGCTGCTTGGGATCTGCCACTGGGAAGCCTGTGGGGACGGGAGCTAAGGAGCCTCTCGTGAAGACCACGATGCGATCCTGCTTGCAATGCAGTCTTTACTCAGGAGGAAGCCTCTCGGGGCTCCCTGCAGACCAGAAACCTGGCCCTGGAACCACTCTGGAAAGGAAACCGAGCAGATTCAGCTCTTTCAGGGCTGCCAGCTGCCCAGCTCATGCCTGGCATTGGGCCAGGCTGCAAAACCGCTGCTGGACCAGCCGCTTTGCCTGCAACCCAAGGAAAATGTCAGCAGGCAACATTCCCTCCCCAGCTTCCCAGGAATGAAGAGCCAGCAGGACTGGCTCCTCCCAGGTGGGGGCAGGTGGATGGCAGCGATTTGGCAGCCCCCTCAACCGCTTCTCAAGTGACGCTCAGGATTCCAAGCTGGTAAAAGATGCAATTAATGTGCATTACATGCCTGGAACTAAAAGGCATCCAAGAATAAAATGGGTGCTATTCTCTATATGGAGAGGGGGGTGGTGGGGAGGAAGGGAGAAGGAGAGAGAGAAGGAAAACTGAAGCGCTTTTAATAAAATCATATCATATTATCTAAGAGATAGTTATGGAAGGGGGGAGGGAGGGGAGGGAGGGAGGGAGGAAAGGAGGAAGGAGGAAGGGAGGGGGAAGGCAGGCAGGCAGGCAGGAAGGAAGGAAGGAGAGAAGGAGGGTGGGATATGTTGCTGTATGTTTATATGGACAGGATAGAGAAAAGGATGATGAAGACCGAATCCTGCTATGGAAGCCAGATTCCTGATACATTTTAGGGCACAGCAATGGGCTTGGCGCATTTGGGGGGGGGCTAAACAAGCTTTCAGTGTGGAATTAGTCCCATCGCAAGTTAAAGTATAACTGCAAATAATGTTGAAGGTATTTGTTTTAGATGTGGACAGGAAAATCATGGCTTTTCTCTTTTTGGGGGGCAAAATTTGGACAGTAGTATCATGGGATGTCATGTTTAAAATTAAAGTGTCTCCAGAGCCCCACTCTCTGCCCCTCCCCAGTTCTATCCCCACATATGCAGAAAATGGGTTCCCCGTGTGCAGGAATTTGGCTGCAAAGAAACATCTGGGGAAATCAAAGCTGCAGCATCAGACGGAAGAGAGGCAGCCAAGCCAAAAGTCAATTATCACACAGCAACTGTTAATGGGATGAAAGCTGGAGGCTGGCTGGCCACTTTCAGGGTCCAAGGCAGCCCCCACCCCATCCCCCACTCCCCACCCCGTGCAGAAACTAGCCGTCAGCTTTCCTTGTTTGGGGGGGGGGTGTCACATTTTTTCAAAAAGAAATAATACTTTGGAAATGATCATATTGGTCATTAGTTTCCCTGCATTTTCCATTGCAGGGAAACTAATGGTCTATTGAACTAGATTGTTCCATTTTAGTAAGAAGCAGATACAGGCATGTCTTAAATGAGCCTTGAGATTTATCTCGAATCACATGGGAGCTGTCTTTTGGACAGAGAAAATGAATGCATAATGAAAAGACTTATTATGGTTTACCCCTGGAAACCCAACCATATGGCTTCAACTATTTAGTGGATTGCATAATTGATTAATTTAGATCAACTATGGATAACTTTAATGAATCATGGCTTCAAATTATCAATATATTTATGTCTACAAAATACATTTTGCATGTTTTTGCTTATTTTCAGTTTCCTTCTTTTGTAATTTTGTTTTCCTTCATTATTTATATTTAATTCATTAAAAATGAAAAACAAAAAATAGTTAGGTCTCCTTGGGCAATTAAATCAAATGCCAGGAGGCCCATTTGGGAAGAAAATCTCCCTCATAAAAGACATGCAGGAACAGAAGTAAAAATGGAAGCTGCTGACAAGGTCATTTCCCAGTACAGGAACCACCAGGAACAAAGGAGTAAGCTATCAATCAATCAATTAATATCCTGTCTTTATTATTTTTATATGGGTTCAAGGATGCTCCCAGGGTCCAACCCTCTCCCACCCCCATCCCAAAGCTTCAGAGGGAAGGCTTTGCTCATTCAATAATGTATGCAAATACAAAGTAATTTATGGCCTCTAGACTCCACCAGTTTTATTAACCTCAAGAAATCTCACAATATAAAATTATTATACTCTAAAAAGAGGATTGCCTTGTTATTCATTTAATAATTATTAAATAAGCATAAAATACTAAATTTGTTACTTTAATATTTGATAACTGTATTTCAGCTTCACTGGCTTCCTTTGTAATATAATCCACATCTGTGTATTTCATTTTATATCTTTAAATACATAAAAAAGTCCACCAGATTACAAGAACACAAGCGAGCAATCAGACAAGGAGATCCAAAGTCATCGGTAGCCTCACATTGCAATGAACAAGGACAGACTTTCAATTTTGCAGTTACTAAGATTGTTGGCTGAGCAGGGACAAAAACAGCCAGGGAAATGATTGAAGCTGGAAAATGGGCCCCTTGTCAGTCAATAAGAGTGCCGATTTACCATCAGCTTATCAAGTACTTAGGAGCCTTGGCAGCACAAGGAAACAACAGCTAATGACTTAATAGCCAGCCATCAACACACCAATGAACAACTAAAAAGCAATAGCAATAGCACTTAGACTTATATACCGCTTTAGTCCTCTCTAAGTGGTTTACAGAGCCAGCATATTGCCCCCCAACAATTTGGGTCCTCATTTTACCCACCCCGGAAGGACGGAAGGCTGAGTCAACCTTGAGCCTGGTGAGAGTTGAACTGCCAAATTGCAGGCAGATGGCAGTCAGCAGAAGTAGCCTGCAGTACTGCATTCTAACCACTACACCACTGTGGCTCACAGTGCCACAGACAGCCACAGACAGCCAAGCATCACATAAATAGTACACATAGAATAGCCAAAAGCACATGTTCTGGTGAGAGAGAAGTTCCCTGAGGATGGGCTCCAGCACAAGTCCGAAAGCTCAGAAGACACAACCTCTGGTCCCAGTGACCGACCCAGATTGAATTCTGCAAAAAGACCATAGTTTCCCCGAAACTATCCAAAGGCTCCATGGCACAAAATGGTGAAGAACACCTGATCTGGGATGGTGGGTGGTTCAATTTGTCCCAACATTGGGGAGATTTAAGAAAGCAATCAAAATTGGTTTATTTCAGGAGAAGAAGAACTGCAACATTTTCCTTTTCCATTATATGGATGTTTATGGTTCCTCAGACTTCCTGTGGTAGCCTTCTATTTCTTTCTTATTTATCCCATTTATATACAGTTATCTTTATTTATTCATCACAAGTTATATATTACTCAATCCAGTTTACCCGAGCAGACTGTAAAACTGCTCAGAGGAGATTAGCAACTGAAATAAGTCTGATAAAACTTATAAAACACTACTTTACAAGGCCTTGTTAAGACCACACTTGGAATATTGCATCCAGTTTTGATCACCATGATATAAAAAAGATGTTAGACTTTGGAAAGAGTGCAGAGAACAACAACCAAGATGATTAGGGGACTGGAGACTAAAACATATGAAGAACAGTTGCTAGTTTAGGCATGGCTAGTTTAATGAAAAGAAGGAATAGGGGTGACATGATAACAGTCTTCCAATATTTGAGGGGCTTCCACAAAGAAGAGGGGGTTCAACCTGTTCTCCAAAGAACCTGAAGGCAGGTCAAGAAGCAACAGATGGAAACTCATCAAGGAGAGACCTGGAATAAAATCTAGGTTTTCTTTTTCCTCTCTGCCTCTGATTACTCAGCTGTACTGACGAGGCAACACTTCTGCAGCTCCTGAAGGATTTACGTCTTTCATAACCATGACAGAGTTATGGACGTCTGACTCGAATCATTGTTTTTCTCTAGAGGGATCTCTTGGGAAGGCCTCCCATTAAGAGCTCTTATGTCCCGTAATCAAATGAAGTTGAAGGAAACAACTTATTATGATCCTGTCCCAAAGCTCTCGGTTGAGAGTTTATTAAAACACACATTATATGGACTTAAAACACTTGGGATTTGAAGCTTAACCAGCTTCAGAAAGAGCCCAATTCTGCCAACTCTTGTTCTGCTGTAAATTGCCCAGAGTTGTTTGAAACGAGATGGGAAGGAAGGGAGGGAGGGAGGGAGGGAGGGAGGGGAGGAGGGTGGGTGGGTTAGGGTTACAGAGGAATGACTCTAGTGGGTCCCCTCTCTTTAATAGGGGAGGGGGGAACTGTCAAGACTCTCTCCAGAATCTGGCTGTCTGGTGGCCTTCTTCTCATCAGAATGCCCACGGTAAGGAAAGAGGAGCATTGGCCATGCAACAAGAGAGAATATAAGGCTAACTGGAGCATTAGCCAAAACCTTTGACCCTGCAGGATTTCCCACTGGTGGGAGGGCTGTCCTGGGGCTGGCAAAGTCCAGAAGGAATGCAAAAGGGGCAGATTTGCTCTGAATCGCAAACCATGTGCCGCTCATCAAGCCCCTCTCAAGGCGAAGGAGATCCTGTCCATCAAACTGCTTTCCAGCCCTCTGACAACTGCTATCAAGGACAACAAGGAATGAAATCAGAGTCAATCGTGCCCTCTTTGAGAGCTAAAGGCAGCGGTCACAGCAAAGGAATTAAATCTGATTCATTCCGGTTCCCAACCAATGAACGGGGGTTGCTGGGGGGCTTTGTAGCATCGCAGGGAAGAAACGTAAGCAGGAGGGGGGAAGTCTTGCATATAAGCCTCACTGAAAGAAAAGGCTTTCCTTTCCATGCTCTTAGAAGCGCCAACCTCACACCCTGTTTGCGGGTTCACTGTCCTACAGGTGTTGTGCAAGAGCATCCCACCTTCCCCTGGGACACCAAGACATAGAACATAGAATAATAAGAGTTGGAAGAGACCTTGGAGTAGTAGTCCTACTGCTCAAGCAGGAGACCCTATGCCCGTGATGGCGAACCTATGGCACGCGTGCCAAAGGTGGCACGTGTAGCCATATCGGTGGGCACGGGAGCTCAGCTCCAGCTGATTTTCGGGCCTTTTGGGCCCACCAGAAGTTGGGAAACACTCTGTTTCCTGCCTCCGGAGGACCTCGGGGGGTGGTGGGGAAGGCCCATTTTTTGCTCTCCCTAGCCTCCAGAGCCTTTCTAGGTGTCTGGGGAGGGCGAAAACGGCCTTCCCCACCTTCTGGAGGCCCTCTGGAGGCCAGAAACAGCAGGACGTTGGCAAACGGGCCGTTTTCGGCCTCCGGAGGGCCTCCAGGGGGTGGGGAAGGCCATTTTCGCCCTCCCCAGACTCCTAGAAAGGCTCTGGAGGCTGGGGAGAGCAAAAAATGGGCCTACCGTGCCATCGCATGCCAGGAATGTGGGGGAGGTTGTGTGCGCATGCGCGGGGGCAGGGCGCATAGAATTATGGGTGTGGGCACACGCGCATATGAATCCCCCGCTCCTGGCACGCGATGGCAAAAAGGTTAGCCATCCCTGCCCTATGCCATTCTGGACAAATGGTTGTCCAGTCCCTTCTTTTTTTTTAATTTTGGGATATACATCAATATCATTTTATGAACAGCAAGGCATCTGGGTATCATTCGTTTAAATGCAAATAATAATAGTAATATTAATAATATTTGTTACATTAATCATACTTATGCAATTGTGGTGTTATTATACATATTTGTATTAGAGTGTGTTCCTTCATTGTTCAGTTGTTTTTGTGCGCCATTCTAATAACAATCACAATATTATTTAAATATACATAGTGATACCATCTTTCAACATCTAATCTTTACATCTAGCTATTACTTTTAGTATATTATATAAAAATATGTATAATAATATTCCTCCTTGATCTTATCTCTCCTTCTATTCTAGCTCTCAATAAAGCCAACCTTACATTAAACAGCATTCCCTTTCTAACCCTCATCTCTTGCCTGCTTTAGTATTTCAATTCTTATTCATTTTTTGACTTGCCTCCCAAACTCCTCCCTCGGGTCTTTGTCTCTGTCTACATCTTTCCTATTTAACCCAAATATTTCTTCCATCTCTACTATCTTTTGCTGCCGTACCTCCGGAGGATCTGCCCAAGCCCCTAACTTCTCTTCAAAAATATATTTATCCAATCCCATTTTTTGATCTCTTAATATATATTGTTCCTTATTTGATTCATAGGTCTTTATTGTCTTCTCCTTCTTCTCTTCATGTTTTATTTGTTGATTTATCTGTTCTGTCTTTTCCTCTGGTCTTTTTATTATCTCCTTTATTTCCTGTGTTTTATTATCTTTATTCATTGTCCCTTGTTGAACATTTTCTGATTTCCCCACAGTGTCATGCATTAAGTCTTTTATCTCCCTGTGGTTCTTTATCAATGTATCATAAGGGCTTTGGAGCATCAAGATCATTTTTTTTGGAAATCCACTCATCTCCCTCTGATGCAACATCTTGTCTTATTTTGATAGGTCCAAATATTGCCCAATAGCCTATCAGTAGTCTGTCAGCGCCCCAAAGTCTCAATTGTCTATGACCTCAGAAAACCAGCTTAGAAACCATTTGCTCAATCCTAGTGTTGCTCCTCAGGGGAATGCAATAGTTATAGTTCTTTGTGTTCCACAGTTAGACAATTAGTTCCATTTAGGTAATCCAGGAAGATTTCCAAATGACTCCTTAAGTCCACTCTGTAAATTCAGTCATAGATCCTGGCATTTAAAAGTCGCTTTCTTCAGATGTCTTCCATAATCTCATGGTTAAACCTCCAATAACCATGAAGTAGACAGATATAGAACAATAGATGGCACAGCAATCCTCCAGGTGCTATTTATTTCCACTTTTTTCCCTTTTGTCTTATCAGTACTTCCCAAGGTTGTAGGAGTTTAGTATATATTCCATTCACCAGTAGATGGTGAATGACAAATATTTATATCAGTTTTTTGCAAGTAGTCAATATTCAGACAAATAATTCCAGCATTTAAAAATACCTTACCAAAATATTGCCAATAAAGTTTAAAAATCCAATCTTTCTATATTTTAAAGATTTTGCGCTCTCCCTTTAGCTCCTTTTCTTTTGGGTCTATAATTTTTCTCTCTGTAATTATTCGCCGCTTTGACAAGCATTTCAAAGAGTCTCTTTTCCAGGGTTTATTTTCTTTGGGGTTAGGTTCTAGCAGTAGTGAAATGTAAAATTTGTTACTACCGGTTCTGGGGGCGTGGCTTGGTGGTGGGGGTAATGTGACTGTGTGGGCGTGGCCAACTTTTTTTTTTTTTACTTTTAAAAGCATTTTTTCTACATCCTTAAGAGGTTGCAGAAAAAAATGCTTTTAGAAGCCTCTGACAATCAGGCAACTCAGCTGGGATCACCAGAGGCTTTTAAAGGCATTTTTTTTCCTACAACCTCTTCGGCTGAAGAGGTTGCAGAAAAAAATGCTTTTAAAAGCCTCTGACAATCCCAGCTGAGCCGCGCGATCATCAGAGGCTTTTTTTACTTTTAAAAGCATTTTTTCGGCCGAAGAGGTTGTAAAAAAATGCTTTTAAAAGTTAAACAAAAAAAGCCTCTGATGATTGCATGGCTCAGCTGGGCATGGGGGGGGGCAGGGATTTTTGCTACCGGTTCTCCGAACCACCCGCCACCATCGCTACCGGATCAGGTGATCCGGTCCGAACCGGGAGCATTTCACCCCTAGGTTCTAGGTTAAAAAAAAAAAATCACCTCACCCAGTTCCAATCACTGTTCATCTATACCACTCCAGCACATTCTTTGTTTTTTTGGCTGCCCCAGCTTCACAGCAGTCATAATGACTGCCTCTCCTCTTCTTCGTTAATGGGAGGGAATCCCTGGAGGGAAGTCACCACTCTCTGTGACCTGCAGGGTGCCCCCCCTTTCTTTGTCACCCCTACAGGGTGACTTTAGCCCTTGGGGGGGGCTCCAACGAGGAGAATTCAGCGAGAGTTCACGGAGCCCCAATCCTCACATCCAATCTCTCCACGATGTCAAATTGGAAGTCGTCCAGTCCCTTCTTGAAATCCTCCAGTGATGGAGCATCCATAACTTCTGAAGGCAACCCATTCTATTAGTTGATTGTTCCCACTGTCAGGAATTTTCTCCTTAGTTCTAGGTTGCTTCTCTCTTTGTTCAGTTACCATCCTTTCCGTCTTGTCCTGCCTTCAGGTGCTTTGGAGAATAGGTGGACCCCAGTAGTGGGTTCCACTTACCTTTGCTACTTGTTTAGTATCGGGAGCGCACGTGTGTGCAGAATCTTCTGCACATGCGCAGAGCATCCGTGATGAAGTCTGGGTGGGTGGGCGGAGCCTCCTACAGCCACCACTACCAGTCCACCTGAACCAGGGCGAACCAGTAGAAACCCACCACTGGTGGGCCCCCTCTTCTTTGGGGCAGCCCCTCAAATATTGGAACAATCCTTCTTTTCGTTAGACTAGGTATAGCCAGATGCAAAGCAGCAGGCTCTCCACAGCGTTGGTCACCATGCTGCACCATGTCAGAAGAGACATTTCCAAGGCAGAGCTGCCCATCAATTCCTCTACTGCTTGTTCACTTGCTTCTCCTCCCATCATGCACTCCCTTCTTGGCCAACTAAGTGACACTTACCAGACCCACAGCACTCCTGCTTAGCAAAGAACGTTTTGAAAATCTCATTTCAGCCTTTTTTTTGGCCTACTTATGCTAGCTTCCTTTTGGGAATGGTGTCTTCTTTCTACAGATTCAATTCAGGTCTCCATCTCATCCATCCATCCAAGTCCTCAAAGCAACTCACCTGGACCAAACTAAATGTCTATGGAGATTTTCAGTCATCAGGGACATGGTTGTCCCAAAGGTGTTTTTTCAAGAGGCAACTGGACTTCCTGGGTTTTTTTCTTTGAAGACATTTCACTTCTCACCCAAGAAGCTTCTTCAGCTTCAGAGATGAAGAAGCTTCTTGGGTGAGAAGCGAAACATCTTCAAAGAAAAAAACCCAGGAAGTCCAGTACCTTTGGGACCGGACCAAAGTACTTTTTCCCCATGCCCTGCCCCAGAGGATCATGGAAGATATTAGTTGGGAGGATTTTAGAGGTCATCTAGACCAACCCAAGCGCAGGAATCCACTAAACCAGCTTTGTGGCTGACAACCCTCTATTGGCCTAATCACATTCTTGTCTTCTGAGAGAAAACAGTTTTGCAGCTGGCTTGCAAAAGTGTAAGTAACGCAGTAGAGTTCTCAAAACTGAAATGCCATTTGAAATGCAAACCTTCAGAATATGCAGATGGGTCCATAGATCCTTTTCCTTAATTAAAACAAAAACTACCCTACTACTAGTTAGGTCTGGCCTATCCAGCATATTTAGAAAGTAATAGAATGATGGGTTAGAAAATATTTTTAAAACATGAATGGGATTTTAGGGTTTTAATGGTTTGTTGTTGTTATTGTTTGGCTATTTATTTGTGTCTGCTTTTGGAGATGTTTAATTGTATGAGCCGCCCCAAGTAACATTAACTGAGATGCATATTTATACTAATTGAAGAAGCAAATAAACAAGTAATGTGGACAGAAACAATATGAACTATCAAAATTAAGGAATATTTTGTCAATCTGGAACAATGGGCAGAAACCAAGCCATTTGAATTTCAACAGGGACAATGAAAAACACTCCCTTGGGAGAGGAAAAATCAAAGCAACGAGTTGAAGACGAAGGAGATTGTGTTTGAGCAGTAGCAGAGGCAAAACAGGAAGTGATGGAGGGAAACTAATCAAGGAGAGAAGCAATCTAGCACTGAGGAGAAATTTCCTGACAGTGAGAAGAATAAACCAGTAGAATGGCTTGCCTCCAGAAATTATTGCTCCGTCACTGAAGGCTTTCAAAAAGAGCCTGGACAACCATTTGTTTGAAATGGTAGAGGGTCTCCTGCTCGAACAGGAGGTTGGACTAGAACAGTGATGGCTAACCTTTTTGCCATCACGTGCCAAAAGCGGGGGGAGCACTGTGGGGTCACACGCATGCATGCCCACATCCATAATTCTATGCGCCCTGCCCCCCGTACTTTTTTTTTTTTAAATTTGATTTATATGCCGCCCTTCTCCAGAGACTCAGGGCGGCTTACAATGCGTTAAGCAATAGCCTTCATCCTTTTGTATATTTATACAAAGTCAGCTTATTGCCCCCACAAACTGGGTCCTCAATTTACCTACTTTAGAAAGGATGGAAGGCTGAGTCAACCTTGAGCGTTGGCGAGATTCGAACCCTGCAGTAATTGCAGGCAGCTGGTCTTAATAACCAGCTTAATAACAGGGTGCCTTAAACCCCTGTACTACCAAGGCTCTTGTACTACCCCCACTTTTGGCATGCAATGGCATGGTAGGCCCGGTAGGCCTATTTTTTGCTCTCCCCAGGCTCCAGAGCCTTTCTAGGAGCCTGGGGAGGGCAAAATGCCCTTCCCCTCCCAGAAGTGTGTTTCCTGACTTCTGGTGGGCCAAAAAGCCCAAAATTCAGCTGGCTGGAGCACGCATGCGTGCCAGAGCTGAGCTCACATGCCCACTGATATGGCTCCATGTGCCACCTGTGGCACCCATGCCATAGGTTTGCCATCATGGGACTAGAACAGTCTCTAATCTTTTCGGCTTTGTGGACCACGGGTGGTGGTTCTGTATGAACAGTGAGTGAGCACATGCACCTACCCCTTGCACAAATGGAGCTGCAGGCACTCACTCGCCCACCCACTCAACTGCTGCTTCCATGGCCCAGTTCTGAACAGGCCGGGGATTGGGGACCCCTGGACTAGAAGACCTCCAAGATCACGTCCAACTCTGTTATTTTATGTTCTAAGAACAAGTGCTGATGAAATGATTAAGCTATAATTATTAGATTAACAGAGTTGGAAGGGACCTTGTAGGTCATCCAGTCCAACCCCCCGCCCAAGCAGGAGACCCTACTACACCATTGCCGACAGATGGCAGTCCAGTCTCTTCTTGAAAGCCTCCAGTGATGAAGCTCCCACAACTTCTGAAGGCAACTTCCGTTCCATGGGTTGATTGTTCTCACCATCAGAAAATTTCTCCTTCTCTGATCAGTAAATTCGTTATTTGAAGGCATATTGACTGGGAAATTGAGCTCAAATGGGTGCTGGGCTAGGAGAAGACCCCATTTCTCAGGGGTCAACCCTGAGTCTGTACCTCCAGGCTCTGCATGGTAGCACTACAGGAAGCTACAGTGGTAAAAAATATGGTCTCACATTTCAATGCCACTCCTCAGGAATGCGCAATTGTTTTGACTTGCACAAAATCTCATCCTTTACATGGCAGAAATTGTACTGCTTTGTACAAATAATTAGGGAGTAACCACGAGCTCTGGGGTTTGATGACTATCAAAAGGAAACATTTTAAAATAACTCTTTAAAACGAAAGATGAAGCTGTTTTGTTCTTAGAGTGACATCCTCCGTCATCAAAAGATGTTCTATTTGAAAGTAAAGATAGATTTCTTGAAGTTGATTGGTTAACAATGGTGGCTTCCTTGACATATTTTGACTTTTAAATCAGCTAAAACTGGATTTGCAAGGCAATAAAATTAGTGTTCTTAAAGTTCACAAAAAAGTTTAAGTAACAATTTGAAAAGTTTGTTTATGGACAAAACAAGTTGACAAGAGAAATATTAAATCTTTTTTTCAACATTAACTGAATTACAGGAGAAATATGGTGAAACTAATGCATGAAATATGATTTCCGTATGAACTTATATCAAATGAAGGAAAATGAATATTTTCCTTCTGAAAAAATATACATTAACAGCCCATTTATCATTAACCCCCAAGATGAGAAAAATACCACTGACTATATCAGATGTAAATTCATTAATTGAAGTTGCCTGTGATATTGCCTTAAAGGAAATATTGAAAACATGAATATTCACATATGTATGAAAGTGCTATTTCTTGATGTGCAACATATAAATATGACATGATTTTTCTTCTTTCATTTTCTTTAAATATAAGTATAGCAATATCAATGGCACTTAGACATATATACCACTTCACAGTGCTTTACAGCTCTCTCTAAGCAGTTTACAGAGTCAGCATATTGCCCCCAACAATTTTTTTAATTAATATAATATATCTTTTTTGGTCCACATTTTACCCACCTCGGAAGGACAGAAGGCTGAGTCAACCTTGAGCCTGGTGAGATTTGAACTGCCAAATTGCAGGCAGCCGGCAGGCAGCAGAAGTAGCCTGCAGTACTGCACTCTAACCACTGCACCACCAAAACAAAGATTTGTTTTCTTTTGCTCTAACTAAACTGGACTGAAGACTGGACTAAACTTGTATGTAAGTATCAAAAGGAAAACAGGAAAAAAAAAACCAGCTCCCATATAAAGTTATATGGCTAGGTAAACTTGGATAAACTCTGCTAAACCCTCCCCAACCAGTAGACTTCCAGCCTCATCTTTAAAAAATCGGAAAAGAGAAATCCACTTTTGCTTTAGGCCAGCACCTCTCAACCTTGGCAGCTTTCAGATGGATGGACTCCAACTCCCAGAATCCCCAGCCAGAAAGCTGGGAGTTGGAGTCCACCCATCTGAAAGTTGCCAAGGTTGAGAGATGCTACTGCACTACAAAAACAGTTCCAAGCCTTAGAGAGTTTCTACCAGTAGGAAATTCCTCCTAATCTCTTTGCATGTTCACCCTTGTGCTTGCTGTGACCTTAGGGTCAAGAGAGAAAAAATCCATCTTCTCTTGCCCTTTTAAAAATTTGATTTGCTCTCCTGCGCTTGATGGTCTTCTTGCTATTGTATCTCCCAATCTTGCAGGATGCCCCTTTTCATCCCTCTATAGGCATTAGAAGAGCACACAACTTCTCTGAAGTAAGGCAGGCAGCTATTTCTGTGTAGGGAAGCAATGAGACCTTTTTCTCCCCATCAAAGCCGGCCATAACCCACCATCTTTGCCCCCAAACCAGCATGCGGCTGTTCTGCCCTCTGAATGGTGGGAGATGCACTCTGGAGACCCCCAGTTGTCTGCCCTCATTCAGATTTGGAACCTGTTGTCAGGCTCCAAAGGCCAAGCAAGACACGTTGAGTTTCTTCTAAGCAGTTTGTTTTATTCTTCCTCACCTCTAGACAGAGAACTTGCCAAACTGAAACAGAATGTTTGCATCGATAAATACTCTTGGGGAAGAGCCATCTTGACTCTCTTTCTCCCACACAAGCTATCTAAGCTTTGTTCTCGTTTGGTCTTCTGGAACGCCTCCTTCCCTGCCTGCTGAAAATGAGGACTGCATTCCACCCCACTAGCTGGCCCATGGGGAATGGAGCAGTTCCAGTCAACAGAAGAGGTTTCCCCAGAGGAACTGAGCAGAGCGGCCTCACGGAGCATCAGAGATGCCGCGCTCTGATGGAAGGTGGCCTGGGGCAGATCAGTGGAGGACCCGTCATCCAATGACCCAGAAGCATCTTGACATTGGAGAGTGGCAGCATCTGTCTCCAGGCCAGGAGGTGGAGAGAGAGGGAGAGGAGGGGCATGTGTGCACAAGGCAAGATTCAAGAGTCAAAAATGCCATGACCATCATTCACATCCTTCAAGTACCATCCCCATATCCAGCACAGAGTTCCTGAAACCCCTGAAGGATCTCCTAATCTGCTCAAGATGGAGGATCAAGTAAGCAGGAGGGGAAGGAAGAGAACTGCAGGGGGAAAACTCTCTTTCCCCCCCCCAACCCCCCACATCCAGGTGGGAAAGGGACAAGTGGTGGAGAGAGAGGTGGAGGCCTCAGACAGCCCACCTCGGTCAACATTTTAAAGACCTTCTCCACACCTGCCTGGCAGCTGGCCTGCGAGGACAATCATCTGGCTGTATTTTGGTCTGCTCATCACCAAAAAGACTAAAAATAGAGGGAGAACAGAGGCTCATCAGCACCTCCCCATCAATCACAGTGGCAGCCTCTGAAATTAGCTCTCCCCCACTGACAGCACATCGCTTCAAAGAGTGTGTGTATGTGTGTGTATCTTGCCTTGCTTGGTGCCCAGAATGTGGATCCTCTCCAGATTTTCTAAAGACTGCTGAAAGCAGAATCTGTGTTTTTATTGTTAAATTAATTGCTGGGTTTCTAGCTCAAAGGGCCCCGAGGTATCATTTATAGATATGTATAAGTGTTTGGAGTATGGCAGGAGAAAAATGGGAGGGTTTGGCTCTAAACGTATTTTGCATTTCCTCCTAAACTTTCAAAACTCTGAATGTTTAATTTGTCTTTTTGACAAGTTTGACAAGTTTTGCAATTGGGCATTTTCCAAGTCAGCTAGAAGAATCCTCTTTCGTTGCTCTCCCAGAGATGGGTTGCCACGAGCACGTGGATCAAACCATCCATTGCAAATCATGGGTCCATCTTGGCAGTGGTGAAATCTAAAATTTGTTACTACTGGTTCTGTGGGCGTGGCTTGGTGGTGGTGGGGTAATGTGACTGGGTGGGTGTGGCCAATTTTTTTTTAACTTTTAAAACCATTTTTTCTACAGCCTCTTCGGCAAAGAGGCTGTTAAAAAATGCTTTTAAAAGCCTTTGATGATCCCAGCTGAGCCGCATGATAATCAGAGGCTTTTTTTTTTTTACTTTTCAAAGCATTTTTTTCGGCCTGAAGAGGTTGTAGAAAAAAATGCTTTTAAAAGTAAAAAAAAAGCATCTGATGATTGTGCAGCTCAGCTGGGCATGTGGGGGGGCAGGGATTTTTGCTACCGGTTCGCTGAACCACCCGCCTCCATTGCTACCGGATCGGGCGATCTGGTTCAAACCGGGAGCATTTCACTCCTGCATCTTGGGTTGTTTGGTCATATCCTGCAGACCCCTCCCAAGCATGGCAGGTGGGTTCCACAGGAAATGGAGGAGTGGGGTTAGGAAAACAGCCCCTGAGCAGAGAGGATCCTTTGGGCATGAAAGATGGACTCTGCCTTTCAACCTGGCTTGTACTCAAACAGTATTTTAAAAACCAAACCTAGAATGTAGAAAGTATATCCGGGGACAACAAGCTGCGAATGGGCTAAAGGGGCTGGGGGCAAGAATATCACAATGATGCCCAGGACCATGTGATGAAATCCCCCCCTGTCTTTTAAACATCAGGACTCTCCTCCCTCGACAGACACCCCTGTCAATTAAGATAGTTGTGGGGGCTGAAATTCACCAGGTGTCGTGATCCCGGATAGGCCTCAATTCTGTTCTCCAGGCTTAACCTTCCCTTATTTTTTGCAGCTAAAATACACACACACACACACACACAGTACTTAAATGGAATTAAGGACACCAGCTGCAAAGGCTGTTCAAGGACTGAACATTCAAGTCTGCAGTGAACTTTCTTCCTGTTCAAATCAAAGCACACGAAATGTGCAATTTTGATTTTTATTTTTTTTTTTAGATCTCCAAATGGAGCCAATTGGCTTTACCCACGTACATTCTGCCTTTAGATCATATAAATTACACACCCACTTTCCCTCCAGGGAAAGCACCCCGGAGCATCCCCAGCTGGGAATGGGCTCCATGGTGTCAACCACAACCCCAGGCTGGCCCTCTTTAGTTGTCGCCCCTCAACCGTTCCCTCCGCCCTTCCGGCCAGCTCTGCTGAGTTTACTCACGTCGGAGGCAGGTCCCTTGTCGGCCCCCGGGCAGGAGAAGGTAACAAACTCATGGCACCTCTTGTGGACAACGAAGCAACAAACTGCAACGAGAAAAGCGAGGATGCAGGTTAATTGGGGGGGAGCTCGTGAGGTCTCTTCAGTCCGGTTTAGGGATAATCCTTGGGGTACCCCATGTTATCCCTGCCAGATCGTTTACTGCATTTCCTGAGGCTTACATCCTGATTTTGCATTTAATGTGGATTTTATGGCAGAAGTAATTTGTTTTCCTGTCTTTTAAAAAATAAGATGAATTTGTTTAATTTACAAATGTAACAAGATTATCCCTCAACTTTATGTGGAGTGTGTGTGTGTGTGTGTGTGTTTGTAAAAATAGACCTTGCAAGATTTTTCTCTGCAAAATTCATGAAGGATTTTGCAGAGAAATCCATTCATCTGTGTGAATTAGTGGCAAGCAAAGTCAGACTCTATGGAGGCCTTTGCTAACTCTAGTGACCATGGCCCACAGCCAAGATGGATGGGAACTGTAATCCAAGACATTTGGAAATTGAGGAAAGGGGCCCAAAGGATGTGGTAAGATCAAGTTGTTTGTTTGTTACTCTACTTTGGGTGGTTAAGGGGTGGGGAATTTGTGGTGAATGGGTGGGTGTTTGGGGATTGTTATGTGTGTTGAACCTGGTCTTTGGGTGTTAAGTGAATTTTGTTGTATGGGTATACTATGTATACACGTACAATGACAATAAAGTTGTTGTTGTTGTTGTTGTTGTTGTTGTTGTTGTTATTCATCATCATCATCATCCAAAGAACAGTTTTAGCAGATTCATTTTAATCCAGACTCAGCCCTTTGTGCCCAGGAACAATAAGGAAACAAGAGGCAGAGACTGGTCTTCGGATTATTCCTAAACCACAAACTCCGGAGTGAGTTGGTTGCTTAAATCTGCTGACAGATTACTCAAAACATCTGGCTCTCCTTCTACACTTAACCAGCATTGCAAATCACTGATTTGTCCAGAGAGACCTACAATTCCTGGGTGATTCAGAAGCAGAGCTAATCCCCAAGTGCCACAATCTGTTTCTTCTGGTATGGTGGTATCAGTGACCTGCTCATTGGGCATCCAGATTCACTCCACATCTGCAACGATGGATCTGTGGGCTTTTACCATCCCAGTTATTCCTGTGCCCAGAACAGAGGGACAACCGTACTAACCTATTTTATTTTATTTTATTTTTTTAGTGTATGGCACATGTTAGCCAGGGATCACCGAGTTAGCTGGCTGCCTCAGTGAAAGGAATTTTTTTGGGCAGTGTTACCTTTTACCTGCAGGACACCCGAATGCCGGTTGGCATTCGGGGGGAGGCTCCTTTCTTGTCCTTACGCAGTTTGTTCGCTCCCGGGAATCGAACCGCCGAGCTGCAGACTTTAGTGGTGCACAAGCCCGGCATCTTACCACACAAGCCACCATGGTAATGCTTAATTTTTTTAAAAAAAAAACCAATCCTATTTATTGAGTTTATATGACCCCTCCCCCCATCCCAAGGAAAAGGACTCAGGGTAGCATGCAATAAAACAATATATTATAAAACCACTTTTATAAATCTTATCTTATCTTTATTTGATTTATATACTGCCCTACTCCTGAAGGACTCAGGGCGGTGAACAGCAAAACAATAAAATACATAAATACAAAATTTAAAAAACAGAATAAAACCGAATTAAACAATTTGGCCCAGACAGATTTAAAACACCCCAATCATTTAAAAAACAGATTAAAATTTTCATATTGAAAAAGAAAAAGGGAAAAGATTAGGCCAGGCCCAATATTTATATTACAATAAATATTTGGTAAAACCACTAAACCAGGGATGTCAAACCCATGGGCCGGATCTGCCCCACAGAGTGCTTAGATCTGGCCCATGGGGCCACCCTGAAAACAGTGAGGGACTGGCCCGTAGTGCCTCTGCCAGCAAAAACAGGCTCCTGAGCTCCGTTTGCGGCTGCGACGGTGTCCTGCACCCTCTGCCAGTGAAAACGGAGCTCAGGAGGGTTGCTCCATTTCCACTGGCAGAGGGTTTCAGGAGGCCGTTGCAGCCGGAAACGGAGCTCGGGAGCCCATTTTGCTGGCAGAGCACTTGGGCTGCCACAGGCGCCCCTGACATGAGTGACATCGAGCAGGCCATGCCCACTCTGGCCACACCCACCCCGGCCCCCTGAGGTCAAACACAACCCTAATGAGGCCCTCAATGAAATCGAGTTTGACACCCCTGCACTAAACCAAAGCAATTAAACATACATGAAAACAAGATCGCGAAAGGACTAAAATGTTATACATAGTGCAGCCAACATGTGCAAGCTTCCTGCGGCCGGTACTGTAAGTGAACATCGGTCAGGGAGGAAATGCAGATGAAAATGCATATACTGCAAAGGCCGAATGCATAAAAAATGAGCTTGGCTCTCCCAGTTCAAAGCCGTAAAGAAAGACACCTCTTGCAAATGCCAGAATTGGCACAGCCAGCCCTCTTTGGGGCCTAGGCCTGCCCTGCAGATGTCTGCAAAGGACTAGTTGAGCCACCCAGGGCAGATTGGGAGTGCGGCACCATCTCAGCAATCGATCGATCGATCGATCAGGCCATTCTTGCCACCAGGCTGACCGTGGCGAAGGGAAGCCATTTCATTCACAAGGGAGCTCGATCGGCCTGCAGACTTTGCTGGGCAGGGGCAAGGAAGCAGAAGTGTGCAACGCAGAGGCTGCCTGGCACTACGTCTCCTCCTGCTGGCAGCCAAACAGAGGCCGGTGGGAAGAGAGGGGAGAGCCCGTCAGACAGTAGCAGCTCAGCAGAGCAGAGCATCCACCCCAGGAGATAGTCAATTCAGCTATGATGGCCTTTTCATGTGATGCTAAACAAGAGAATCCATATGGCAGCTTAGAGGCTTTGCGGCATTTCATGCAGGGGAGGAGAGACCGAGGAGGAATACCGATTTGCCCAATTCACACATCTCTGATTGGACTGTGACTGATACTCTTACCAATACTCCACCCAGGGAGGCTGTCTTTCCCTGGATCATGACTGCATCCATCCAGGGTGCTTCCTTGATGCCAAGAGCCCTTGTCCAGAAACTCCCCTCCAGCCCAGGCACAGGGCATCACTTCTGGTGAGCCTCTCGGCTATTGTGTGGCCCTGAGAATAAGACTCGGAGACGGTCCTCGCACAGCTCCTTGTGCCAAAAGGATCTTTCCCAGCTTCCAGACACAGACTGTGTACAGGTAGTCCTCGACCACAATGGAGCTCCAAATTTCTGTTGCTAAGCGAGACAGTTGTTAACTGAGTTTTGCCTCATTTGTTAAGTTAGTGCAGTTGTTAAGTTAGTGACACCATTGTTAACTGAATCTGGCTTCCCCATTGACTTTGCCTGTCAGAAGGTCACAAAAGGGAATCATGTGACCCCAGGACACTGCGACCGTCATAAATATGAACCAGTTGCTAAGCATCTGAATTTAGATCATGTGACCCTGGGGAAACTGCAACGGTCGTAAGTGTGAAAAAGTCATGTCACTTTTTTCAGTGTTGTAACTTCGAATGGTCACTAAACAAGTAGTTGTAAATCGAGGATTACATGTACAGACATCAATAGGAGAAGTCTAGAAAACAGGCTGCCTCTCACCTGAGATGGGCTTTTCAGTGACCCACCCCCCACCCCGGCATTTGCGGCTACTTGGGGAAGCCCGAAGGGTTGACAAAATGCACAGGGCAGGTTCTCTCTCCACCCCGCAAGGCGGCCCAACCTCTGCAGCTGCAAAAGACATCCAAGGCATCTCAAGTTATCCTGAGGATCTCTTGGATAAATTACTGGGTTCCCATCCTTCTCAATTTCTCAAAGAGAAAGGCAACCTGCCTTTCTAATCTCCCTTCCCCCTCCTGAGCTGAGCCTGCCTTTCTAAGCTTGGCCAAGCTGCCCTAGCCAGCCTTGCGGGTCCCGTTTTGGGAAGTTTTCATGGCTTGCTAACATAAACTGCCTTTATTTATTTATTTAAGTATCAGCTGCCTTTGAGGCCTGGGGGCCTTCGGGTGGCGAAATGGAAATCATCTTCCTCTAGTGGCTCCTCAAGTGAAGATGCCGCGAGGAAGCAGCTCCTGGGTGGATCACATCTGCATTCACACACACACACACACACACACACACACAAACATATTGTTTTGAAGACCTTCGTTCCCCAATGCTCTTCACTTTGGCGAGCCTTGAAAACATGTCAGTTTCAATTCTATCAGAATGTCTCGGCAATTCTGTTTGCACTGCTCTGTTTTGTTTATTGATGGTTTACATCCATGTAGTGGACAAGCAGCTTTTCCAAGCAAAATCTGTTCCAAACAGAGAACAGGCTAGTTGAAAAAGGGGAGGGAGGCCCTGTATTTTCTCATAATTGTGTGCAAAGGCCACTCAAACTGAGCAAACACATTTCCCCTGGCCTCCTTGTGTTGAAATGCAGCAGCCTGATCTCCTTCCTCCTTTGCACTACTATTTTTTTAAAACATGAAAGCAAAGAAGAGGGAAAGGAAGGGAAGCCCCTGAGCAGCATTTCCAAGTTTTCTCCCTTATGCAGCCTGGAGTATCCCCAACCACCAGGGAATCGAGAAGCAGAAACAAAGAAGGAACGTTCAAAGAAGCAAAGAAAGGTTCCCCAGAGACGGTCTGTAAACAGGGTACCTCCTCATTCAGAGCTGTCAAACCATGGGAGAGAAATGACTGGTGGCAGGAGATCCTTTGTTCTCTGCAGAAGACAGAAAGGGAGGAGACCCGCCCACTGCAGGGTACACCAAAAAGCCTTATGACTAGTGGTGGGATTCAGCCGGTTCGGGCCAGTTCAGGTGAACCAGTAGTTAAACTGCTGGCTGGCTTCACCCTTCCCACCCCGCCCCTTCCCCAAGGGCCCCATTTTGGCTCCCAGGTAAGTGCAGGGAGGCTTCAGGAAGGCTGCCTAGGCCCAAAACGGGCCGTGTGGGGGTCATGCCCCCCCCCCACACAGCTCATTTTTGTTCCCAGGGGAGTACAGGAGGTCGAGTGCTGCCTGTCACACACCCCTGGCCACGCCCACCCATCTGGCCATTAGGGCAGAGAACCAGTTGTTAAATTATTTGAATCCCACCACTGGAGACCATCTACAGTTGTTCCATGTATCACAGCCAAGTGAGAGAGGGGGGCTGATGCAAGAGGAGACTCTGGAGGGAAGGAAGTTATTTGGGGAGGAGGCAGCCAGCTGGGATGCTTCTGCCTGGGAGAACTTGTAAAGACAAGGGAAGACAGTCCATGCAGGAATTATCTCACTGCCAAGGAATGAGTGGGCTTGTTGGAGATGCAACAAGAATGGTGCCCCATTCGGACACATGTTTGCAATAGCCTGACAGTCTAGTCCACGGGCATCAAAACTGCGACACCACGTTGTCGTCACGTGACATATCACAATTTTTTCCCCCTTCGTTAAACTGGGGGTGGGCGTGGCCAGCGCTTGATGCATCCAGCCCATGGGCTGTGAGTTTGACCCCCCCAAGAGTCTTGATTGAGGCTCTCAATCAAATCATTGTATATATTACTCTGCCACTGAGGCAGGCTGTCTTTTTCTCACACCTGTTCGTGTTCTTTTGAATCGCATATCTACTATGTGGAACTGAGGGAATGGCTTCTCTTGGCTGACAAGCTAGTCCATCAACACTGTAGGCTGAGGAGTTCCAATCTTGAACTTTAAAATGTGTGGACTTCAACTCCCAGAATTCCCCAGCCAGCATGAGCAATTCTGGGAGTTGACATCCACACATCTTCAAGGTGCCAAGATTGGGAATATTCCGCCAGGAAATTATCCAGAACCAAAGACAAGATACAGCAGGAGGAAAGAAACAATGTAATTTACAAAATCAACTGTAACAATTGCAACCAATTCTAGTGGGACAAACATCAGTCAACTGAAAACCCAGAAACCGTGAAGAGTAGCTGGCAGCCCATCGCCAGGATCTCAAATCCCTAATCTCTACCCTCACTGACACCGAACAGCTCCAATTCAGTTGGAGCAATACAAGAGTCATCGGCCACGCTACCATCCTCCTCGCTCGTGAGTTTATCGAAGCCTGGCACTCCACAAGCAATTCCAGCAACAGACCCAACGACCTACAACCAGCCTGCAAACCTCTCGGAATTGACATCAACCACACAGCCAACCAGCGATGGCACGACCATCAACCAACCCATGCGACCCCTCCCCCAACCAGCAGTTCACCACCTGATGACCCTCACCGGACATGACCTCCCCATCGGAAGACCCATCACAAAACCCTCACCTGATGTGACCTCCCCATCACAAGACCTTCTAACCACACAAAGTCCTTATAAGCAGAAGAACACCAACACTGACATTCCCTAAACTCTGCTGAAGACGTTACCTACCATTCAAAAGCCAACCCACAAGCTCAGAGAATGAACTTCCATCCTCATTGGGAACCCCTGCTATAGGCTCCAGACCAGGGGTCACCAACCTTTCGGACCTCAGGGACCACTAAATTCATAATTTTAAATCTCGCGGACCACTAATATGATCTGCCTAATGACTGGCTGGGTGGGCATGGCTAGGTGGTCATATGACTGGGTGGGTGTGGCCAACTCCTCACCTCCCCACCTGGGCTCCTTAGGACCCCAACAGGAAGCAGTTGTTAGAGCTAAGCAGCCACCATGAGAAAGAGTTGGCAAAACAGCTGTCTCAGTTCAAATTGGATCTGGCCAAGAAGAAGGCTCAGCAGAAGCACCTCACTGAGGACTAGGAGCATAGGCTTTCCAAGCAGAGGGAAGACCTGGGGGAGTGCAAGGCCAGGTACCGGCGCCTGGAGGCTCAGCAGGCTGAGGTGGTCAGCCATTTCCAGGCCATGAGGCAGTCCCACTGGAACGAGACCCTCCAGCTCTTCGCTACCAGCAGCACTTCCCTCCAGCCTTCACCCAAAGCCCCACACCAGGAGGATGAAGCAGACCCCAAGTCAGAATTTCTGCTCCCCTCTGACCCACACAAAAAGACCCCAAAGGGGGAGATTCTCTGAAGCAACACAAACATTCATTGCAGGTATCCAGCCAGGGGCCGTACTTTGAGGACCCCTGATTTAGTGCAGTATAAAAATTGCAAATGATTTTTCTGTGGACCACCAAAATTTTCTTGCGGACCACCAGTGGTCCACGGACCACCAGTTGGTGACCGCTGCTCCAGATAGTACTCCTGGGTTGGAAGACTGGATGGACTTGCAACTGATGAACATGTCCCTTATGGTCAGAGACTATGAACGGATCGTTAGGATGAAATGCAGGTCATTCATTCATGCATTTTGACCTGCCTGAGATACACAGGTCAAAAGAGCCTGAGGTGGCCTCCACAGGGTCTGGCAGCTTTCATCAGAATGACAAAAATGTCTGCCCTTCAAAGGGTGGAGTTTGGGATGTGACACGGCTGCTTTCATCAGCCTGATCCCCCGGCCCACAGTTGGGAACATCCTGATGAGAAGCCTCTGCGTATTCTTTGCTTTCCCTTGTTTTTCTTTCTCCATCATTTGTTCTGTTTAGTTAAATAAAAGGATTGTTTTTTTAAAAAAAAAAATATGTTCTTTCAATAGGAAAATCGCAGGCAAAATTGGAAAGGTTTTTTGCTGCAGGAATCAAATTGTCCATCTCCAATTCCGGATCCCCAGTTAGCAGCTAAACTCCCTCAAATCTTGGCTTCTGTTCGGGGTTAAAGGCAAAATCCCCACCCCTGCTGAGGACTTTCTTGAGGTTTTAACTCTCATGGTGACTGCAGGAAGAGCCCAGCAAATATTAGAAACTGTTTGGAAGCCGGGGGTTTAATCTGCTGCTGTTAAGCATATAAACAGGTGGCAGTTTTATCCGTTGCACATAAAAACCCGGCAGAGCTTCACTCACTGTCATGGATACCATCTTGACTTTTCTGACCATGCCCTATGGACGCCCCACTGGGGGTTCCAGGAAAACAGAGGTTGTTTCCCCCAAATGGCAAAGAATTTTATCCCTGGGAGAAGCTGCTTCAGAGAACCTGCGCTATTTGGATATCTATTTCATCTATTTCAAGGCTGGCTTTTTGCTTTTTGCAGAACCACTTCCTGTTTTCAACAGACCACCTCAGGTTTGCCTTTGGGAGAAAGCCGCCGCCCACGAGACCAGCAGGTGCTTCCTTTGGCCCACCCAGCCACGACCGGTGCCTAGCGGTGCCCCGAGACTGTGATGCTTGGCAGCATGGCATCAACAGGGAGGCAGAAAAGGGAGGAAGGGGAGCCCGACCCAGCCACCGGTCCCCGCCGAGCTCAGCTGGAATCCACCAGGCAGCCAAGAGCAAAGGCCTTGTTAGGTGACACAGCTAACCCTGGTGCAGAGACCAAGCGCTGCCTGCAAGCTCTGAATTCAAGCCTGGAAAAGGAAGCCAAAGGCCAAAATCCAAGATAAACTCAGACTGATCCAGTTGTTGGCCAATTAACAGAAGGCAACATGGTTCACACTGGCAAATGCATTTACACTCCTGGAAACTCCTGGGGCACACTTGCCCACTGTACATGGTGGTGTTTACAGCAGGATGCCATGGGTGGGAGAAAGCAGCAGGGTGGCAGGGAGAAGGACCAGAGGAGGGCAAAATATGTTTGAAAAGATGGGAAGAACTGGTGCTTTCTGCCAAGAAGACCTTCCTTCTCCGTCTCATCTGGTGGGGACGCTAGCAAGCTCCGGCCCCATCTCAGGCAGCAGCCAGCCTTGCCCAACACGCTCTCTGGATTAACTTAATATGGGGAACACCCAGGTAATTAAATGAGCTGAGTTCATGCAGCAAACTAAGTTTATTATTAACCAGGTTTAATGTGCACTCACCTCTCCACTGCATCCAGTGGGGATAATGAGTAGGTTTAAGGCTGTTGCTTAAATGCTATATAGAGGTAATTAATAGCAGTAGACATATCTGCACTCCCCCCATTGGATACATCATCCCCTTCCCCCAGATGGTGTGTCGAATGGGTAGAAAATGAAGGAGGATCGCCCGGTGGCCTCCTTCTCACCTGTTCATCTCTGTGTTCCGTACATACAACTGATAAGAACCTAAAGCCTCTCCCTTGGGGGCTGTCCACAGGGCTTGTGTCCAGCAGCTCTAGAAAGTTCTGATCGATTGAGTGGCTGATTGGCTGCTAATGTGAATTCCTGCCTGTTGTTCTCTTTGTCCCTGCTTTTAATCCCATTCTGCCAGTTAACTGTTCCTGCCGTTTGCAGATGTTTCATAAATAAACATCAGGCTTTATTATATTTGAGCTGAGCTGAGTGGTGTGTATGCTTGTTCTGATCTGGATGGAGTGTGCTAGGCATAAATTAAGATGGAAAGTACCCACAGTAATTTTCCAACATAGCCACTCTTTTTCTCCCCATGCGCACCCCACCCACGTGCTCACAATCACAGCTCTGCAGAATGCGCTGGGGTCCCGAGGCTAAGATGTGCTTTTGCAGGTAAAGGTTGGATCTCACACCTTACTGGGGCGGGGGGGGGGGCTGAGGTACAAGCAGGCTGCCACGCATTAGCACTCCCTCCCAGCGGGCAGAGAGGGTTTTTTTTTCAGAATTTCACAATTCAGCAAAGTGGAAAGCAAATGTTGACAACAAAGGTAACCTTTATAGAAAGTGCTAGGGGGAGCACGGCTGGCTGGGGAATTCTGGGAGTTGAAGTCCACCCTACCCCACCCCACTTCAAGTGGCCAAGGATGAGAAACTCCGCTCTGGAACGTCCTGGGGAGTTTCGTGGAGAGCAGCTTTGCCCAGCCTTGAAATCTAAGAACCTTAAAGCAGGAAATCCTGCTAAGGGATGAAAGAGGGGGAGGGTTCCTGATATTGGGGCCTCAAAAGCAGTGGGGTAAAGAATGGCTCCCAAAGACATATACTCCTCCATACAGCATTGCCACTTTCATCTTGCTTGGAGCCCCGCAAGGAAAATCTTCAGTTCCTGGCCCTCCTTTGCCAATATCCTGATGGGAAATGTGATGCTTAGCTCCTTCCTATACATCTGTGTAGCCCCAAGGATGGGGCAGGATTTGCACTCAGGTCAAGACAGTACAGCAGATCTCTACTTCTAAATCATTTGGCCCATTTTCTCCTGGCCCCGATAGAGGACTCGTCCCTCAGAGGCTGCCCCTCGGGAGCCAAAGGGCACCAAAGTGCAGCCCAGCAGGCTGGGAGGGAATCAGGGGCTTTGCCTGCTCTCCGTGCAGACCTGGAAGGAGCTGCAGAGTTGGTCATCAGGGGAAGCCATTCTTCACCCACCGCAGAGGCCAGACCCCGGGTGCAGACTCAGATTGGCACCTGCCCTGAGGTTCTCGTGCTACCTTGCGTGAGGTTGGGGCAGCTGGTCCTCTCCTTGTCTAGTGGACGCTTCCTGAGCAGGAGGAACCTCCGCCAGCCCTCTCTGCCTGCCAAGACAAGGAGAAGGGGCCTCCCTGGGGAAGCGGGGCACCTTGCCGCATTTTGCAAATTCTTTCCCCACCCCCTTTTAAAAAGGTCACGAAGGTTTAAAGGCTTGGTGGGCAAGTGAAGGGGTAAGAGAACTGGGATGGCTCCAGACAAAGTCCTCCTTGTGTAATCCTCCAGCCTGATTCATCAAATGTCACCATCGTCCATCTGGACCCCTCCCGCCTCGCATTTTCCCAGGGCTTCATCTGTCCTCTTTGTTTCTTGTTTCCACAAAAAAAAAAAAAAAAGAAAGAAAGAAAGAAAATTGTTCAGGAGAAAAAGATGTCATGCTGCACGCTTAGTTTGGACCAGCAAGGGTGATGTCCTCCTTATGGAAACTCCCCCAAATGTTCTTTTCTGCAGGCCGAACAGACCTGAGCAGCTGATGCCACCCACCCACCGGGCCTTACCAAAGGGGTCGCCTCTTCGCATCGATTTTGTTGCTGCTCATGGGCAGGACCAGGGGCCCATCCGCACACTTGAAAAACACCACTTCCCCAGTGACTGACACACAACCCAAGAAACGACTCCAATTCTCCATAGTGATCCAATATCCGATTTGAAAGAAATCTGGATATTGCAGCAGAGGCTTCCATGCCTTGCCGGACTTTGGAACAAGCCGCCGCTGCAGTTTTCCTAACCCCTGCCAAATCCTGCAGGCAGATCCCAGACTCCGGACTAGTTGCCACTCTAAAGCCAGAGGGCAGCGAGGCGGTGGATGGGGGACGACAAGTAAGGCTCTTTGCCCCCCCACCCCCCCACTTGAGAGCTGCACCACTAGAGTTTCTGCAGCAGCTCAGAGGTGGGTTTGTAGAGGATCAGGCAGTGGATCAGCCTGATGTTCCTAGGACTCGGGAACTCCACTTCATGAAAAGGAAGCACCCCCCCGCACTTCTTTCCTCCTCTCTCTCTCTCTCTCTCCCTCCATAGTCACTCTGCAACGGAGCCTTGCAAAGAAGCCCACCACTCTTCTCTTTTTACAGGCCTTGCTTCCATCGCTTTTGGGTGAGGAAGGAGCAGGGGCGTCTTTCCTTGCTGCTCCCCTGGAGAAGCCACAGGGGGCCAGCCGGGGTCTGCTCACGCACCAGGGGTCCCAGAGCTCCAAAGGAGCATCCCCCCTCCCCACAAGAGATCAGCCATACAGAGGCACCTGCTCGAGGGACTCGTGGGCCCTCCTCGGGCTTTGTGGGGGGCTGCTACTTTTGCAGAGCCTTGGGGTGCTTTGTTGCCGCCTGAAGAGGGGGAGCTGGGGAGAGGAGGTCACGGCCGTTTCTGAGCAAGGAATGGCAGCCCTTGGCTACGTCTGCAGTCCAAAGGGGCTGCATTCCGGTTCTGACATGCTTCTCTTCTCTGGGGTATTTCTGAATAAGAACAAGAGCCATTTTTCATTCATTTGGCCTCTTCTAACAGTGCAAACCAGTTGATTACTCATCAATCCTGGGGACAGAACCGTTTCATTTCAAAAATGTGTGATCTATTCTGATTTCAGGGTGAAAGAAAGAAGCCTCTTGTCCCCTGAAGTCCTGCTGTACTATAAATCTCACCCTCCCAGCCTTTGCCCACTCTTTGCCCATCTCTGCCATCCAGAGAATTGGCAGAAACCCTGCCCCAGCTGCAGCCAAGAGCAGGCCCACCTCAGGACCCACAGCCTTCTTGCCCCTTCTCCTCAGCCGGCCAGGGGAGCCTGCTTGGAAAGGCCCAAAGTAAACCCAAGCAGCGGCCTCAGGACAGCCAGCGGAGAAGAAGCCACGCTGAGGCCCTTTGGAGAAGATGTCATGGAGGACAGCCAGTTTGCCTACAGGTGAAAGCACTAGGCGGCTGTGAATTCTAGTCCCCACTTTGCCATGAAAGCCAGTGACTTTGGGCCAATCACCAGGAGACGATGAGTTCTAGTCCTGCCTTAGGCATGAAAGCCAGCTGGCTGACTTTGGGCCAGTCCCTCCCTCTCTTTCAGCCCAGTCCACCTCACAGGGTGGTTGTTGTGAGGAAAATAGGAGGAGAAAAAGAGTCTTCCATATGTTTGTCATCTTGAAAGTTATTTATAAAAATAGTAAAGACAGGATAAAAATCAAATCAGTAAAATAATTAATGAGCTGTGCCACCCTTCCCTCTCTGCCCCCAGCCTGCCACTCCTGAATAACTAGCACAGCCAATACTTATGGGTAAGACGGCCTGGCTCACAAACCCTGGGGAGGGCTTCTGCGGGTTCTCCCATAACGGTGAGCCTGTGGTCGCCCGTGTCCGCGGCTGCCCATGGACCAGCCCTTGTCCTGAGGTCTGGTGACCACCTGGGAACTCTCCCCCTGGGGCTGGACAGCATCCCCGCTTTCTCTTCCATCGAACCTGTCCTTCCTTCCCTTCCTTCTAGTCCTTCCTTGCCCTCCCTGTGAACTGCCTTTAATTTGCACTTAATTAACAGCCTTTCATTTCAGAAATCATCCAGGCATCCCAACCATTTCAGGAGAGCACCTTCCAACGTGCTGCCACCAGCTGTGCCCACCCTGCACCAAAGGGCAGCCACATCTGCTTCAGCTCTGGAGCTGCCCAAATTTATCTGACTGGTGGAATCTGGGGCAGCAACTGCGAGAATCGATTAGCCAGCATGAGCTAATTACGGAACGCCTTTCAGTTTGGAAGAAGCATCTCCTGCTTGGACAGTTCTGGCTTACCTTCCCTTCCTTGGCTGCAGCTTTCCTCGCCCCTCTTCCCAGGGGAAGCATTAATTCCCAGCCCAAGAACGAGGCAGAGAGGTGGCGGCAGCAGCTGGAATCAGAAGGCCACAGCCCAGGGAGACATGTGTGTGCGTCATAGAGTGTGACTGTTTTGTCTGGCAGCCACTTCCATGACTGGCAGGGCCAGTGAAGAATTTTTACATGGAAGAAAACACCAAAAACAACGATCTGAAGTGAGATGGCTCAGAAGACTGGGTGATGGCATAAACAAGCAATCCAGACCCCGGGCAAACAGAGGGCAAGGGGCAAGTCTAAAGGAGGTTTTAGGCTTTAGGGAGAGAGACCTTCTAGAAATGCAGAAATCCACTGCAGCAAACCAGATCCAGCTAGAGGAGAGGGAACTAACCATTGCTTGTTTGTCTGTTTGTTATCTATTTATTTAACAGAATAACAGAGTTGGAAGGGACCTTGGATTTCTTCCAGTCCAACCCTCTGCCTGAGCAGAAAACCATTTTCTATTCCAGACAAGTGGCCGTCCAATCTCTTCTTGAAAGCCTCCAGGGATGGCAAATCATTCCACTGGTTTATTGTTCTCGCTGTCAGGACTTTTTTTGTTAGTTCTAGGTTGCTTCTCTCCTTAAATAGTTTCCACCTTTATATTTATATCTCACTTTTATTATATTTAAAAATAATTCAAGGTGACAAACATATGTAATACTCTTTTCTCCTCCTCCTTTCCCCACAACAACCGCCCTGTGAGGTGGGCTGGGCAGAGAGGGAGGGGCTGGTCCAAGGTTACTCAGCTGGCTTTCATGGCTAAGGGAGGAACTTACCATCTCCTTTCTAGCTTGGTGCCTTAACAATTACAGCAAACTGGCTCTTATGATTAATTATCTGTGCCTCTGTTTTAAATTTTGTATTCAATTTATGTTTAATATGTTTGTTTATGTTTATAATATTTGGCTTGTACATGGCCCAGAGTCTCTATGTGAGGGAGATGGGCAGTTTCTAAATATGATAAATAAATAAAATAAATTAAAACTTATCTTGAATGTTTAAAAAAACCTGTAATGGCAGTCATCACATCAATGTCAGGGGTGCATTAAAGTCCCGGAGGAGAATTTAAACCCTACTCCCCAAAACCCAACACAAAAAAATAGGTATTGGACAGCCAGACCATTAAAACACTGACCATTCAGAATCATAAAAGAGCATCTGAATTTGGCCCAGAAACTGACAGGCCAACAAACTACGCTTCTTTTCATTGTAGTTCTGGGGTCCTTTGAACAAGCCTGGTTGGGCCCATTAAAACTGCCAATTTCTCCCCAGGTTGTGCCAAATACCAGCCGTGTTTAAGGCAACTCAAACCCAGCCTGGCAGGTGGCTGAGCCTGATCTCTATGAACCTGTGCCACAGATAACAGATTGGTTGTATAAGAATTACTGCTCACCCACAGGAAGATGGAGAATCTATCGACAGGCAACCTGTGTTTCCAGGCAACTAGTAATGAAACCTCTCAACTCAAATGTAATGTTTCTGAACCTTAGCAACTTTAAGATGTGTGGACTTCAACTCCCAGAATTCCCCGGCCAGCCATGCCTCTTAAAGTTGCTAAGGTTCAAAAACACTTCTGTAATTTGGATCTTCTTAAGCACACAGCCAAAGTGTTTTATCAGAGGAAGCAACTTGGTTACTCAACTGAAGCATTGGAGCCTTTGGGCTGTAGGAGCTTCTGGAATTGTTCTTATTTTGAGGCGATCCATAAATTGGTCTCTCCCTCATGCACAACTCTTTAAAAAGTGTCTAACTCTTTAAAAATTATACTTTGGCTGTCCTCTACTCTTCTGGCCTGGCCTCTCCCCCACGCCATCGTGTTTCTCCTGGGTTAATTATCCACTTTTGTACATTTAATCCTTAACAAACACCCCCCCCCTTTCATGTTGGAAAGAATGGAGTGGGACCAGCATTTTGGGGGTGGAGGTGGGGTTCTTTATTTACCCTTGTGTAGCAACCAGCAAATCAATGCAGAGGGCAGGGGAGGTGCACCTCCCCACTTTTCAGCCATTCAGCATGTTGCCTTTGGAATAGACAATAGGGCAGCAATGGGCAAGGTACATTTCCTCGGTCTCTCCTGCCACGGCTGTGTTCATTAGCCACAGAGCAGATGCCCCAGGTGAAGGTGTGTGGGAGGGCAACCAGTTCTTTAAACAATCAACCTTGGCATTTGCTCCCCCCACGGCTCCAGCAGTTTCTGCCCTTTGCAGAATTTTACATCCCTGCAATTTCTCCACAATAGGTGCCTGGCTGGCATGTTTTCTTTATGCCACACACCTCACCTGCAAACAGCCTTTTGCAAAGCAGTGCCAAGGCACAAGGCACCTTCAGTTGTGGGCCCATTTACCCCGCACGGGAGATTTTAAATTACACAGGAACTGGTCAAAGAACTGCCACTTTGAAGCCCGTGCCAAGGAAAGCCGGTGGAGCCTTCAAATGCGGGACAGGGGGCCTAACGCAGCAAGGCCAGCCTCCCCCAGCCCAACACTGGGGGCAGGGGGATGCACAGATCATGCCCCCCCCATCAGATCCCTGAAGGGGAAACCACATCAGCAAGGGAGTGGATGGTATTTCAGATTGAGAAATTCTTTCAGGGATTGACCAGAGGAAAGAGTGGGGGGGCACAGAAATAGGGAGGGGGGAGTCAGATTCTGCACAGATTCTGCAATTCAGGGAAGGCAAAACCCACAAGCTTTTGGTTCTCTGGAGACCCCAATTCATTTCTCGCTCCTCTCCTCCAGGGCACTGGTGCTGGCAAACTGCCAGCTGCTTCTACAAAGACGGAATTCTTTCAAACGGCAGAGACAGAGATTGCTGGCGTGTAGGCGAGAACTGTGGCCGCCATGGGACCCCACCCTGCAGCACCACATCGGCCTCCATCCCCCACGGCAGGACCACTTTCTCCAAGGAGATCCAATTCATCCACTGCACTCATCCTAACTAGGGGCGCAGGGGGCTCCCCAGGTACAAGCAGTGGGGATGTGGGGACCCAGAAACGCTGTTTCTCTGAGGGGATCGCCACCTTGGAGCGGACTTGCCCCAAAGGTCAGGATGGTACCAATCCTGCTGTCTTTTCCTAGAATGGCCAAATCAGACATTAGCAACCCTGGATCCCTGATTGGCCTCAACAGAGTTGACAATGCCCTTATGCCGTATTATTGCGTTTATGGTTTGATTTTTATTTTGTGGTTTTAATGGCTTATTGCAACCGGATGAAAATCAGTAAAACAGAGTTGGAAGGGACCTTGCAGGTCATCGAGTCCAACCCCCTGCCCAAGAAGGAGACCCTACATCTGCCTCTACCTAGGATTGAAGGTCTTCTAGTCCAACTCAAGCAGTAGACCTTATATTATTTCAGACCAAAAGATGATCTAAAATTTTATACCATTTTAAATCAGAAGATGCAGCCCTTTGGAAAATAGCACTTAGCACTTAGACTTAGATACCAGTGGTGAAATCTCCTGTAGTTTGCCATCGGTTTGCAGCCTATGCATGCATGGGACGTGCCAATCGTGCAGCACACGTGCATACACTTGCACAATGCGCATTAAACACGCGCTTCGCACAGAAAAAGGAAGCTTACGAAGGTAAGTAGAACAGGTGGGGGGAACAGTTGTGCCATGTGATTTAGATTCACTAGAAGGCAGGATTTCCTGAACCAGTGAGAACCGGTAGCATTTCACCCCTGTTACATACCTCTTTCAGTGGTGGGTTGCCCCTGGTTCACACCAGTTCTATAGAACCGGTAGTAAAACCGACAGAAGGCTCCGCCCCCAACCCTGACATCATCAAAATGCTTCTGCGCATGCGTGTGAGCGAAGTGAGAACACGCGCGGCCCTACTGCACACCAGTAGTAAAGGTAAGTAGAACCCACCCCTGACCTCTTCAAAGAGCTTTATAGCCCTCTCGAAGAGGTTTACAGAGTCAGCCTCTTGCTGGGTCCTCATTTTACCCACCTTGGAAGGATGGAAGGCTGAGCCAACTTTGAGCCAGTGAGGATTGAACTGCTGGCAGTGCACAGAGTTAGCCTGCAATACTGCACTCTAACCACTGCACCACCATGTCTCCTATAAGGAGGGAGTTGAGGACTTTTGAACTCATTGGGGACGGCTGCCCTGCTGGTATTTAGGAGGATTTTGTTGGGTTTTTTTTTTTTCTTTCAGGCAAGTCCAGATGGGGCAGAGGCGGAAATGCCATGGTAGTCCGTTTGTCAGAAGCAGATGGGGCCAGAAAATGACCCCTGGAGCCCACAGCTGACTCTTTAATGTTAGCAGATACTCTGCAACTATAAGCTTCCCACTTCTCCCTGACTTCTTCTCTGCACAGGCTTCTTCTCACCCGCCTTCTGCCTTCCCTACATTCAGGAGAACACCTCCCGCCCCCAGCTGATCAACAGGAAAGGAGGAGTCCTTAAAACGCTAGGAGATCTGCCTTGCTGCTCTTCAGAGGTCTCCCCTCCACCTCCCAGCCCACCCTGCTCTGCTGGATTTCTCTAACAAAGTTAGAAAGAGGAAACTAAGAAGCCTCTTTGTCACTATCACCACCAGCGAAAGAGTCGGAGGCCCTTGGAAGGAAGTTCCTCTAAGTGTTATCAAGGGCTATTTTAACCCACAAGGTTTCCGATGCCTCTGCTGCAGGCCCACTTCTTTCTTCCTTCAAGAGAGGGCAAACGTGCCCTCCCCCACCCCCGCTAGGAGGCCTGAAAAGCCACCATCTGGCAAGGGGCTGGCCATGCTGGCCACTGGTGGACCCCTCACAGATGCCCCTCTGGCCTCCTGCACCAAACCCCAGGATCTTTCTCCAGCCTTGTGCCACATAGGACCAGATGCCCAGCCACCAGCCGATCCTTGCAAGCCACCCTGGCTCACACCCAGAGGCAAGCATTCAGACCCAAGAAGAAAGGCCCTTCTGTACCATCTGAAAAGCCTTTTCCTTCCCTCTCTCCCTTAAGGTGCCTTATTCTCCCCCTGCCTGCTCTGCCGCAGCTCCTTGCATCCCAAAAGGGGAGGGGGTGCGGGCCCCAAAGGACATCTTCAGTGAAGACCACAGGCACAACCTGGGCTGGGCCTTCTCAGGAGGTTTGCAAGAAACCAGCATTGGGGACGGGGGGTTGTCAGGCTCTGCCACTGGAGGGAATCACCCCATCTGGCCAGCCAGCCCCTCTTCCAACCAGCAGCATCCCTGTCTTCTAAACCTCACATCCGCCTGCCTGGGCAGAGTCCAGCATAGTAAGCCAAGGTCTGCTAGAGGGAAGGCAGTACCCAGGGAGCCTTCCCAGATGCAGCTGCCAACCGCTTCCAAGCTTTCTCCACTCCAGCTCCCTTCAAGGAGCTCCCACTCACCTCCCGCTGCTTCATCTCCCCTATTTAAATCCAGAGCTTCACCTCCTTTGAAATGGCATTCAGCCCTTCCATTACATCAGAGGGAGGAAGGGACCGTTGGGGAGGGGGGGGGCGAGAGAGAGAACCTGATCCATTTTATTCACTTTGCAAAATTATCTCCTTCAATATTACTCCCCCTCCCTTCCTCCCTCCCGAGCAGCAGATCCACCTGACAGTCTCTGACACTTGGCAAGACTTGCAAATTATCATCCAGGGAGAGAAGAAAGGAGCCCCCTCCTTCCTCCCGCCATTAATCCTGCTATTAGACTTTCTCTCTGGCTTTGACAATAGGGAGCACCTGATTTAGAAGCACCCCAACCCAACTCGAGTCCTGGAGGGTGGGGAAGAGAGGCTGTTGCCGGGGCAACCCCTTGCGATGATCCGTTGCCCCTCGGAGAGGTCCAGAAGTTGCCCCATCGAAAGTCTACCAGGGAGGTGACTTTCCCAGCAGCCAGGAATGGGTAGGTGGGGGGACTGGCCCAGGAGAGTCAACCCACCAGCAGTATCACCTGCACATTTATGCGTGTGTGTCTGTGTGTCTGTGTGTCCTCAGCTATGTCCCAGACTTAGTGAGGAAATGAAAGCATCTATGGAGATTCTCTGTCCTCCAGATCATGGTTGTCGCAAAGGCAACTGAACTTTCTGGTTTTGGTTTTTGCTTCTCATCCAAGAAGCTTCTTCAAATGAGAAGTGAAACGTCTTCAAAGAAAAACCAGAAAGTCCAGTTGCCTCTTGAAAAAGCACCTTTGGGAGGAAAGGAGAGATTCAACAGGTTGCTTGGTCTGTTTACCTTAGTTGTCATAGGAGGGCAGCCACATTAGTCTAAGGCAGCCAAAAGACCAAAGGAGCCGGGAAGCATCTTTTCTATCCCACAACGCTTCTGGTGTTTCCAGACTCCTCTGGACTTTGAGCTACTTCATCCTATCATTTGTTCATTTCTCCTGTGCAAGAGGGTTCAAGGCTAGAAACCAGCAAGAGAGAAGGAACTGCGATTCTGTAAGCAGAGCAGGAGAACAGAGGTCCTGCTAAGTAGGGATGTTCCTGGGATCAGGTGACTCTTTCACTTGGCCATCCAGAACAGAACAGAATTGGAAGGAACCTTGGATGTCTTCTTGTCCAAACTCCTCCTCAAGCTGGAGGACCTATACCATTCTGGACAAAGTCCTCATATAATTCCAGACAATCCAGCTATGAAAACAAAACTACTGGGGGCAGGAGCCCAAACTGTTTCTAGCAGTGTTTAAAGATGACTTGAATAATTAACAACCCCCATCTGAAACCCATTAGATGGACCTTCTGAATGGATGCAGGATCACAGAAAGCACAAGTATAACTCTTTGCTCCATTTGAACACAATAGGTCCTGTTCTTCTGAGATCAATGAGAGGCTGCCCAGGACCTTCACACTGGAGGCTAAAACATATGAAGAACAGGTGCAGGAATTGGGTTTGTCTAGTTTACTGAAAAGAAGGACTAGGGGAGACATGATATCAGTGTTCCAATATTTGAGGGGCTGCCTTAAAGAAGAGAGGATCAACCTATTTTCCAAAGCACTAGAAAGCAAGACAAGAAATAATGAATGGAAATGAGTCAAGGAGAGAAGCAACCTAGAACTAAGGAGAAATTTCCTAACAGTGAGAACAATCAACCAATGGAATGCCTGGTCTCCAGAAGTTGTGGCTGCTCCATCACTGGAAGCTTTCAAGAAGAGGCTGGACAATCATTTATCTGAAACGGTACAGGGTTTTCTGCTTGAGCAGGGGGTTGGACTAGAAGACCTCCAAGGTCACTTCCAACTCTTCTGTTATTGTTATTCTGATATTCTATTAAAGGGCAACTCTCTTTGCAGGACCACTCCCCCCATACTCACACATTGAGTATGTGCCATCCCTCCCTCCCTTGAAGCCCAGGCCTGCCCTCAGTAGCTCCCTTGAGCTTTGCCACAAGAGACCCAGCAGCTGCTTTCTGGGGTGGCAAGCAGATTGCTCTCTGCTTCCAGTCCATGAACAGCCAGCAACCTTCTGCATACAAAGCTCCTGGCTTCTCCCCAGCCCAGCAAGGACATGAAGTAGAAGAAAATCCACGCAAAACACAGCTCGGGGACCCTGCTTGCTTCCCTGCTCCACCCAAACTGTGGTGGCTGCAGGCTGGTGTGGGTCATTGATCTGACCCAGAGCTTCTGTGCTGGAAAGTTGCTGATTTGTGCAGAGAAGAGAGGGAGCCAAGGAGGAGGAGGAGACCTTGGGGATGGACAGAAGAGCATCAGTAAATCTGAAGGCCAACCCTCACCCTGACCAAGCCTTTCGCTACCAAGGGTTGGCCAGAGAAGCGATCCTTAAGAAAAGGTACCGTTTAATCCAGGAAAAGCCCGGTTGGTCCTCCCTTCATCTGCTTGTTGACCTCTGAGCCCCTCCCTCACAGTACGTGAGTTTGAAGGCTGACTTGAAACAAGGCCAGTTTTGACTAATCTCCTTTTATTTACTTGTTTTGCTTACATTTCCTATTTCTAGGCCACTCGTTTCCCTCAAAGGGGGGCAGGGGAGTCCCTTCACCTTCTGTGCCCCAAAGACATCTCTGGCTACAGGCTCTTGACCCGGAGAGAAGGCCCAAATATTTAATTCTGGGTCTTTAGCCTCTTGGTGCTGCCCACGGTGGACTGGGCAAAGGTCCACCCTGGCCATTTAGGCTCTCTAATCTTCTGCCAGGCGCTTTATTTTGGTAGCCTGGTCAGTTATCTAAACACAACTGCCCTGGAAGTTTCAGAACCTATAAAGCTCGCATTCAACCTGGGGATTCTAATTTTGCTTCCTACGTTGTCTTCTTCCACACGAAGGACCGTTGTTTGACCCTGACTTCCTTATTGAGAGCCGCATACGGTAATCGAGAGACCGTAATTACTTAAAGCATCTATAATCCATTTCCCTGAGGATCAACAAACATGAAACCCAGTCAGTAGCTGCGAGAAGCTTCAACTTCCTCTCTGTTGTATCATGGACTTCTTTTCAACTGTAATAATACTATACACCTAGGCCCACGATGGCAAACCTATAGCACACTGCTAGAGGTGGCACGCAGCGCCCTCTCTGTGGACACGTGAGCCATCGCCCCAGCTCAGCTCTGCTGCACATGCACAAGCGACTCCTGCCAGCCAGCTGGTCTTTGGGTCTCTGTAGCGCATGCAGGGGGTGGGGCACATGCACAGGGGCCATGCACGCATTGCATTTTGAGGGTTCGAGCACATGCGCGCACATTCGCAGGCGCATATGCTTTGGGCACTTGGTCCAGAAAAGGTTAGCCATCATTGACCTAGGCAATGTGGGTGCAGGTAGTCACTGACTTACAATGTTCATCAGAAGTTGCAACGGCACTGGGAGAAGTGACTTACAAGTGATCCTTGCACTTACGACGATCTCTACAGTTATGTGATCAAAATGTGGGCACTTAGCATGCATTTATGGCGGCTGCACTGTCCCACTTAGTGTCCCAGGGTCCTGTGGTTGCCATTTGCAATCTTCCCAACTGTCTTCTGACAAGCAAAGTCAAAGTAGGAAGCCAGATTCACTTAATGACTTCAATGATTCACTTAAAAAATGTGCCCCCCCCCACAAAAAAAGGTAATAAAATCAGACACAACTCACTCAATAACCAATTTGCTTAGCAATGGAAATTCTGGTCCCCAGAACCAAGCATCTCGTTCCCCAATGAAGGAGAATATTTGTAGCTCAGGGTTGAAATGAGGGGCACTTGGTGCTCTCTGAGTTTGGTGGTTTTCTTGCCAACATTTCCTTACCCAACTAGGTAACATCATCAGTGCTAGGAGGGAGGGAGTGGGGTTTGCTTTCTATTTATGTATTAGTGGCAGTAAACAATATTCCAATCAAGGAACTACCAACTTAGACAAATAATGAAGCAGTAAAGCAGCCTCTAATCAAGGAACCACCAAGAAGAAAGCAACCCTCCCACCAACAGGGCATGCCGCTTCTATCTAACCTGACAGCAAACCCCACTCTCTTCAAGCACTGATGATGTTACCTAGTTTGAGTAATGAAATGTCTGCAAGAAAACAAACAAGCTCAGAGAACACCAAGGGCCCTTCATCTCATTCGTCTGCATCCCTCATACTGTCAACATGTTAAAAGGTAAAGATCACAGTGACTAAATCCATAGTCAATATCGGAAACATTTCTGCCTAAGCCAGTCTGATGAAATGGTTAAGATGCTGGACTAGAAACTAGGAGAATTGGGTTCTTGTCCACGGTCAGCCACAGAAGCTCACTCTGACAATGTTGGGCCAGCTACTCTCTCTCAGCCCAACCCATCTCACGGGGTGGTTGTTATGGAGAAAGTGGGAGGCAGGCAGGGTGTTATATACACTGCCTTGAGTTATTCAATTTCCCACAAATTCAAAGAAATAACATATCGAAGAATGAAGAAACAATTTGAAACTTCTAGAGACTGAATATGGAGGAGGACCACAAGCAGAAGCTACCACCCTCTTGAACATCTGCTCAATCTTTCTCATCCAACTTTCTGGCCAAAGGAAGTTCTGCTTGGTGCATTCTCACATTATACTAAGCTCAATTAATATTAATCTTGGTTAGGTTTGTTATGGCTCAACCCATTCTACCAATCCAAGCCATTTGCTTCACACAGCCCAGAGAATTATTAAGTCACTGGCTTAACTATATTGGTGACTCCGGATTGCAGGTGGAAACCAAGAAGAATTTCAGTGGCAACATGTGTGCTTCTGCAGTAAATGAGACAGCGACTAAACTGAGAGTCAGGCCTGAAAGCCATTTCTGTTGTTGTGCCTTCAGGCCTGCCACATTTCTTAGTGTGGGAAACTGGGAGGCGGGGGGGTTGTATGGATCATGGGTGATACATAGTTATAATAACATTCCTTTCCCAGAAAGTCAAGGCCATCTTGCCCTGCACCTGGGAGCAGTGGTGAAATCTAAAATTTGTTACTACTGGTTCTGTGGCGTGGCTTGGTGGGGGTGGGGTGGGGTTAATGTGACTGGATGGGCGTGGCCAATTTTTTTTTTTTTACTTTTAAAACCATTTTTTACATGTAAAACCATGTAAAAAAATGCTTTCAAAAGGCTCTGACGATCCCAGCTGAGTTGCCTGATCGGGTTAGGGTTAAGGTTAAGGTTAAGGTTAGGGTTAGGGTTAGGGTTAGGGTTAGGGTTAGGGTTATAGATCTCCACCCTGTGCAAAGTGAGGGATGCTGTGGATGCCCTTTCATGGTGCTTGGAGGCTGGGGGTGGGGTCTGGATGGGGAAACAACAGGGTAAGACAGAGCAGCTGTGGGAGGGGGCTTCTTTGTATGCGGGTTTACCCGTCTTTGGTCCAGGATGGGATTGCACTACCCCAGATGGAGCATAATCTGGGGATCCTCCAGGATTCACGACTTCTGCGGAAGGAGCAAGTGGCATTCGTGACTAGGAAGCCCTTTGCTCATTTCACCTTCTGCACCAGTTATACACCCTTTCTGGATTGAGAAGCCCTTCTTCCAGTCACTCAAAGCCTGCTCAACTCCATCATGGACTGCTACAATCACTCTGCATGGGACTGGCAGCAGGGGTGGGTTCTACTTACCTTTACTACCGGTTCGCAATGGGATTGTGTGCACGTGAGGTTTGCTCGCGCACGCGCCTTGCTTCTGCACATGCACAGATCACTGATGATGACATCCGGGGCAGTGGGCGGGGCCTTCCGCCGGTTTTACTACCAGTTCTTGTGAACCGGTCCAAACTGGGGGGAACCCACCACTGACTGGCAGAATGCAGCAGTGTGAGCAATTTTTGGCACCCCTAGAGTTGTGCATGTAACACCTCTGGTGTAAGAGCTGCGTTGGGTGCCAGTTAGCTTTTGGGTCCAATTCAAGGTGTTGGTTATCACCTTTAAAGCCCTTTGTGGCATGGGTGCAGATTACCTGAGGAACTGTCTCACCTTAATTATATGGTCCTGTCCCACCCAGTCAGGCAGGGAAGGTACATTGTGGATCCCGTCGGTTAAAAGAATTTCCAACTAGCAGGATCCAGGAGGACAGCCGTCTCTGCCATGGCCCCTGCCCTTCGGATCCTTCTCTCTCCAGAGGTGCATCCAGAAAGAGTGTGAAGACCTGGGTCTGCCAATTGGCATGGGGGAGTGAGAGGGTGCTGTGCAATCCTGGGGGTGGTTGGTGCTATGAGGGTGAGCATTTTAATTCTTTAATATGTTCAGCTTAACCTTTTTAATTCTGTTTTAACTTGGTTCTTATCTACGTTTCTATATTATGAGATGTTTGCTGTATTATAAACTGCCCAGAGTCACTTAAGTTTGATGGGCAGGATGGAAAATGTGATGAATAAGTAAATAAAACAAATAACAGAGACACCAAACAATGAAGAATGTCACCGTATGTTAAAAATATCCACCCCTGCTCAAAAACACAACTGAATGAACTTGGCAGTGCTCTAGACAGCATCCAGGTTAAATAAATGGAGGAAGAAATAAAAGCTCGGCCAATTCTGGTGCCAACTACTGATAACCCAACTGAGAAGATGTAAATAACACCTTCCAAAAGCAAATTGTAGATCTTTCAGAGAGGCATGAAATAGTAGTGATGGGGGACTTTAATTACCCCAACATCTGTCAGGAGAGAAGCTCTGCCAAGCGTTTCTCCTCCAGGAAATTCTAAACTAACTTGCTGACAACATTCTCCTTTGGCAGGTGGGGGGGAGGGGAAAGGCAGAATTTCAACTTTCCAGGGCCCAACAAATTGCATCTCAGAAAGCTGGAGGAACACGATAGTGATCTGGCTGAATGCCCTGCCTCTCCCTCTTGCAAGAGTGGCTGAAAAAACACTCAAAAACTGGAAGAGGGCAAACATTGTTCCTAACAGGAAAAAGGAAAAGGAAGATTCAGCCAAATAGGATTGCAATAGGAGGGCAGTGATATCTGGGAAGATTTCCTAGCAAACAACTAATTGATACGGTAAAAAAAAAAAAACCCTCCCTTTTTAGAACACTGCAATCCCTTAATTTGGGGTACAGTCAGGGGTGACTGAATGGAGCTGAACATTTACTGGACGGATGCCCTTCCTGATGCCATGCAGGTTGGCAGCAGATATTTTTTCACTGTGCCCTAGGAGACAAACATTTGCCACTACCTAGCATTGAACTCTCAACCTTCCAAGTGGAAGGCAAGTGTCTTCACCACTAGGCCACCACACCCCTCAACTAACTGATAGAGTAACCCACCTTAAAACCAATGCAGCTCTTTATTTGAAATCAGCATGGATTTGTCAAGCAAAAATCTTGTAAAAGATTTTAAAATCTGATTGCTACCTTGGTCTAAAAAAGTAAAACAATATAAATTAAAATAGAGCTAAGAGCCAGTTAAAAAGGCTGGGAAAATAGAAAGCTCTTTGATGTTTATTGGGCAGCAGCTGAGCCTCTCTGCAGGTGGGAATTGCATAAGAGGGATGCCCCCACAGACATCCCTCAGCTCATCTCCTTTGGGGGGAGGAATGTGGAGGGAAGTCTCACCAGATAGGCTTAAGGTCTGGGTAGGTACATGCAGAAGATGCTCTTCCGACAGGCAGGGCTAGCTTTGTAATTGAGTTTTAAATTCGGAGTTCTTAATTTTTTGGGTTTTTTAGTTAATTTTGGCCTTAAATGTAATACTTTTAATACTTTTTAAATTTGAATTGTGATATTTGAATTGTGTTTTTACCTGGCTGTACACCCCCCCCCCCGAGTCCTTTGGGAGAGGGGCGGTATAGAAATAAAATTATCCTTATCCTTATTATCCTTACCCTTTGGGTAACTAAGACCATTTAGGGCTTTAAAAGACAAAACCAACGCTTCAAATTGAGTGTGGAAACATACCAGCAGCCACTGCAGAGGGTGAAGAATCAGAATAACGTGGAGCCTTTGGTGCTGTCTGAGCTGGGCTGTTTGCTTGTAGACTTTCATTACCCAATTAGATAACATTATCAATGCTAGTGAGTGTGATGTTTGCTCCCTGTTTATTTCTAGTCGATTCCCCTGGCAATGTTGGTGGGGAGTGGTTTTATTAGCAATAGCAATAGCACTTAGACTTTTATGGGGCTACATGGGGCTCCCCTTGAGGAGCACCTGGGGGCTCCAACTGGCGCAGAGTGCGGCCGCGCAGATGGTTATGGGAGCGACATGGCGTTCCCATGTAACATCTCTCCTGTGCAAGCTGCACTGGCTCCCGGTGATCTTCCGTGTGCGCTTCAAGGTCTTGGTTACCACCTTTAAAGCGCTCCATGGTTTAGGACCTGGTTATCTACGAGACCGCCTGCTGCCACCAGTAGCCTCCCACCGGCCGGTACGCTCTCAAGGACAAAATGCCCTGCACCTGAAAGGCTGGAACTGGGAGGCATCTCCAGTTGGAACAATGTTTGATTGGACCATGTGATGGACTTGTGGGTGTTGGGCAGGGACTTAAACTTTTCTTTGGGTGGGGAAAAGCTTGAAACTTTCAGATTCGGGTTTTCCCAGATGTGCCAATATGACATCTCTAATAAAACAGAACTTTGAGGAAACTCAAGCGGCAGAGTTTTCTTTCATTGGGGGTGTTACTTGGAACCCTGACATTGTTGAGATTTATTATCATGAAAGGAAAAAGGAATGCGTTTGTTGGAGAAGCGACAAACCACATAGACTGCAAGATTTGTTCATAATAAGACATGATAAAATATTTTGAGAATCTCTCTTTGAAATGGTCAGAACCATCCAGCTGGTTGGAATATTATCAAATAACCAAGGTAACTTTAAAAGAACAATGAAACCAGGCAGGAACACTTAAAGAGACTTGATGGAATTTGAAAAACTCATAGCACAAACCCTGAAGTGTTTGTTGGACCTTGTTTATAAATTGTTGATGAAGTACGACTTGGAAACTAAAGAAGACTGTGATCAAATGGATGAAGAATTGTGGGTGCTCTCCGAGCTTGGTTGTTTTCTTGCAGACATTTCATTACCCAAGTAATGAAAGAGTTTGCTCCCAGTTTATATTCTGGTGGCTTGCCCTGTCTGTGTTGGTGGGAATGGTCTTGGAGATGTTTTGGTCGGGCTGTTTACTGTTGGCTTGGTTGGGAGCTCCTTGATTGGGGTGTTGTTTACTTTTCAGTTGTTGTCTGAAGTTGATCTTGATGTTAATCTATGCTCATCTGGATGCTGATTGCTGGTGGGAAAGTGTTTTGGACTTTTTGTCCCTTTTTTGGCTTGTTGATTGTTTCTTTTCTGTGGTATGTAAATCTTGTTTATGCCTATGTGTCTGTTGATGGCTGATTTGTCAGAGTGCCAGGCTTCTAGAAATTCTCTCGCATTTGGATTTGGCTTAGTCTAGGATGGTCATGGTTTCCCCGTCAAAACTATGGTTAAGTCTGTCCATACATTGTGAAATTAAAGAGTCTAGGGAGGTTCTCAGTCATCTAGGTTATGGTTGTCCCAAAGGTGCTTTTTTCAGGAAGCAACTGGACTTTCTTGCTTTTTCTTTGAAGATGTTTCACTTCTTGCCCTCTTCAGAGCTGAAGAAGCTGAAAAAGCTTCTTGGGTGAGAAGCAAAATGTGTTTTTAAAAAAACCCAAGAAAGTCCAGTCCAGTCCAGTCCTCCTGAAAAAAGCACCTTTGGGTGAAATTAAAGAGTTTTCATCAAGTCTTGATGTTCAGAGATGCACTCTGCTAGTTTTCTGTCTATTCTGTTCTGCTGTTGCAGTCTTTAGAGTTTTACAGATTGTAAATGACTCCTGTTTGTATATTAGATTAATATTCATCTAAGATAATTAGATGTAATAATTGAGATGCAACAATAGAAAGAATATTAAATTCACAGCAAGTATTATACTGATTAAGTTGGGCAGTTTATTTTAATAAAAGTTGTTGGAAATAAAAAAAAATATGCTAGACAATTTTTCCATATTTGGTAGCAATGTTGTAGAACTTATGGATGGAAACAATGGATGGAAACTAATCAAGGAGAGAAGCAACCTAGAACTAAGGAGAAATTTCCTAACGGGGAGAACAATCAGTGGAACAGAAGTTGCCTTCAGAAGTTTTGGGTGCTCCATCACTGGAGGCTTTCAAAAAAAGACTGGACAACCATTTGTCTGAAATGATATAGGATCACCTGCTTGAGCAAGGGGGTTGGGCTAGAAGACCTTAAAGGTCCCTTCCATTATTCTAGATTCTCAGTTTTAAAAGCTTAATTTCCTTTCTAACTTCCTATTTTTCCTTTGTACTGTATATTACCATTTCCACAAAGCATGTTGATTTTGCTGCATATATCGTTAAGTGCTACAAGAATATTTCTCACTTCTTGGTGGAAAGCACATACTGTTCTTTCTGTAGCAGTCAGGCTAAGTTTGAGGAGTGTATTCAAAAATACAGTAAACCTGTCATAGAAAATAATTCAATTTGGAAACCATTTTGGATTTGGATTTGTATAAAGGCTCGTGCAACATCATAAATTTGGGGCTTTTTTAAAGTCTTCAGTTGCTCTCATAAACATCATTGTTATTCTTAGTTTCTATGATTTATAGCATTGCTATTGATGTTGGTGACGTACTTGGATTTTAAACATCTATATAGCTTTTACAATGATATAATATATTCAGTTACTTAAAACTGATACAACAAAAATTTGAAAATATTAGCAATTAATTATATGATGCTTCTATTGGGGGAGGACTTGCTTTTCTTTACCCTTTTGTTTTTTATCCTTTTTTCCTTTCTCCTTTTAATATATATGCATGTGTGTGTATTTGCAGAAGATACAAAACTGGATGGGACAGAAAACAAAAACAAGACCGAAGATAATTTTAGTAGGGTAGACAAGTGGGCTGAAAGATAACAAGATTAATTTTAATAGAAATAAAGGCAAATATCTTCACGAATCAAATGCAGATGTTTTGGATGGGGGATTTGGGTAAAAGCATATGCAATCTTAGAATTGGAGTTGATTACAAACTGAGTGTGAATCAGCAGTGTGAAATGGCTGCTAAAAAAGCAAGTGTGATTTTTAGGTCATATCAACAAATGGATAGATTCCAAGTCAAATCCTGAGAAGTAACAGTTCTAGCATGTTATTCAGTGGTCAAAATCCCCTTTTTCAGTATCGTGTCCATCTCTGGGTACCTCATTTAGCAAAGATACACAAGACTTGAGGTGGGCCAGGCAGGGATTAGTGGTCCCCAAGCCAGATAGCCATTAGGTAAGCACTCACTAACCTTTAAAAGGTTCAAGGTCACCCCAAAATTGTGCTAAGAAATGATTAGGAAAGATGACAGAAAGATGGTTTGAGCTAAAACCCCTCAAGGCAAAGGTCTCCAACCTTGGTGACTTTAAGACTTGTGGATTTCTACTCCCAGAATTCCTCAGTCAGCAATGCTATGCTGGCTAAGGAATTCTGGGACTTGAAGTCCACAAGTCTAAAGTTGCCAAGGTTGAAGATCCCTGCTAAGACTAAGCTATTTCTACCTTGTACCAGCAGTGGGCTGCCAATTTTTATGTTCAGCTACATTTCTCTCTGCAATAAAGATTATGCTTCAGCCATGGTTTATCTGTGAATCTTCTGCCAAGCCAAGTGAAAAAAAAAAACCATGCAAACACCAAGTGGTGATGCTTCATGATATCTGGGAAATGTGCCAATTCAAGGTCAAGAGAATATTACAGATCTGGAGAAACCATAGAAAATTCAGAGAAAAGGAAGAATGCTGCAAGCTAGCCCTTAGAAAGAGAAATAGAGGATGTGTGCATGTTTAGCGTTAGACAAGTGAGTGGGGACATTTTAGATACCTGAAGAGGAGTCACATAGAAGGTCAAGACTTGTTCTGTCTCGTGCCGGCATGCAGGAGATGGAATAATGTTGTTATGACAGAGGAGAAAGATTTCAACTGAATCTTACAAAGGCATGCCAACAGTAAGACATGGAACCAGTGGCCCAGAAAATTGTGGAGCATTAGACACGTGCAAGTGGAGACTAGACAGCCATCTGCCAGAAAGGCTTTAATTTGGATTTGTCCCTAAACACTTCCTTCCAACTCTGGTTCTATGAAGACCAGGAACGTTGAATGACATAGGGGGAAGGGTTCTTAATCTAGATTGTGCCTCCTCCTCCTCTTCCTTTCCCTCCCTCCTCCTCAAGATGGGATCAACCTATTCTCCAAAGTACCTGAAGGCAGAACAAGACGCAATGGACAGAAGCTAATTAAGGAGAGATCCAACCTAGAACTGAGAAGCTAATGCTTTGCTTCTGAGCCAATTTGTTCACAGAAACTAGCTAGATGCATTTTTGCTTGTTGGGTTCCTGCATTGTGTGAGGCTGACAGCCTCTGTGCTACATTTTTGGAGGATCAGCAGTTACGGCGGGAACGGCAGATAGTCCTCAACTGGAACCAGAATTCATGTTGCTAAACAAAGTGGTTGTTCATTGAGTCATTCCCGGCCTTACGACCTTTTAGCCACAGTTGCTAAACAAATCACTGCTGTTGTTAAGTGAATCATTTTGTCAGACCTGTCCCAGTCTGATCTCTTAGGAAAGAAAGACCCTCGACTCCATCTTTCTTTTACTGAAAGATGCTGGCTGCAATAAAGTCAGGCTAGAATTGAATTTCCCGTGTTCAAACGATACAAAAAGTTTTCCCCACATCCTACCCCTCCCCCCATGACCAGTCCATCTTCAGCCAATAAGAGTCCGCCTAGGTGTTTTGAGAATGCTGAGGTGTTTAGGGTAATTCACCTTCTTCCTCAAGGTGCCTGGCCTTGGGTGCTGGCACAAACTGCTTCCGAGCTCACCTGCTCTTCATCAAGCTGTCTTCCCCCCTCCCAGGTTCCCATCACGTACACATGCAGTTTGATAGCCATTTGTTGTCGTTCTCCCCCCCCCCCCATGTTGCCCTCCTCCCACCCCACAAACCTTTGATGGCTCAATGCATGGTAGACCTGACACATGTGGTTGTTCAACAAATCCAGCTTCCCCGTTGACTTTGCTTGTTGGAAGTTGGCTAAGAAGAAGGTCACAAATAATGATCACATGACCATATTTCGTAAATACATGCTGTTGCTAAGCAACTGAATTTTGATCGTATGACTTTGGGGTTGCTGCAATGGTTATAAGTGTGAGGATCAGTTGTAAGTCACTTTTTTCAGTGCCACTGTTACTTTGAACAGCCACTAAATGAATGGTTGTAAGTCAGGGTGTATTTTGCACCTTTCTGCCTTCTAAAAGGTAGAAAATTGTGTTTTTATCACCCAATCTTAACAATTCAAACTGGAAGTGTCCTCTCTCATATCCAAGGTGAGGTAAAGAATCATTTACAGCAGGGGTGTCAAACTCGATTTCATTGAGGGCCGCATCAGGGTTGTATTTAACCTTGGGGGTCCAGGGTGGGCGTGGCCAGGTGGGCGTCACTCATGTGGGGGGCACCTGTGGTGGCCCAAGTGCTCTGCCAGTGAAAATGGGTTCCCGAGCTCTGTTTTCGGGTGTGACGGCACCCTGCAACCCTCTGCCAGCGAAAACGGAGCTCGGGAGGGTTGCCCACGGAGCTTCGTTTTCGCTGGCAGAGGCACCGTGGGCCGTTCCTTTTTCCAGGGTGGCCCCGCAGGCCAGATCTAAGCATCCCATGGGCTGGATCTGGTCCCTGGGCCTTGAGTTTGACACCCCTGATTTACAGGTAGTCTCCAACCTACAAACATGTGTTTAGCAGCCAAAGTTACAATGACAGAGAAGAAAGTAACTTATGATTGGTTTTCACAATTGCAGCATCCCCACAGTCACTTAATCAAAATTCAGACGCTTGGCAACTGGCTTTGTGTTTATGATGGTTGCAATGTCCCGGGGTCACGTGATTCCCTTTTGTGACCCTCTGACAAGGGGGTCAAGGGGAAGCCAGGGGAAGTCAAGGGGAAGCCAGATTCACTCAACAGCTAACTTAATGACTACAGTGATTCATTTAGCAACTGTGGCAAGAAAGGTCATGACAGGGGGCAAAACTCACTTAACCACGGTCTTACTTAGCAACAGAAATGTTGGGCTCAATTGTGGTCGTAAGTCAAGGACTACCTGTACCCCGAAGGCCTACATGGCATAGGGCTGGTTACTTGTCCCCCCACCCCCGTAACATCTGCCCAGCTGACATCATCCTGCAGGGCTGGAGCATTCGGTTCCTTTGATTAAGAGGTCTTCAAACTTGGCAGCTTTAAGACTTGTGGACTTCAATTCCCAGAATTCTCCAGCCTGCTGCCAAGTTTGAAGACCTCTGCTTTGATTAAACAACCTCATCTCTCAGGACCCTGGAAGCCCACCTTCTCTGTAAAAGCCCCCCCCCCCCGAATGAGGTTCCTCCCCCCAAAACTCCAGATGGCCTCCACTCTGCTGTGCTTCAAAAGAGCCATGAAGCTCTGACTTTCCATCCAGATGTTCAGCAAAGGAGAACAAGACCCCCTGCTTCATTGTGCTTCCCACCTTTTTATCTTTACTTTTTCTCAGCTTTATTGTAATTTCTTTGTTTGTTGTGAGCCACTCAGAGTCCTTGACTTCACCAGCATACAATTACTATTATTCTTGAGGTTGCACAATAGTTAAATCCCATCTTGGAAAACATAGAATGGAGGCGACCAGTCATTTAGCAGCTGTTCAGATTTATGGAGCTGAAGGAAAGGTAGTTATGGCCAGGCCTCCTACTTATGTTGGTCATGATGCCCCGTCCTGCGGTCACACGATCGCCACCTTCTTTGCCAGCTTCTTACAAGCGAAGTCAATGGGAAAGCCAGCAGGAGGTCACAAACGTTGATCATGTGACATCCTTCCTTAACAGTGATTTGCTTAACGGTGGCAACCAGAACTGCTGAAATCACTGTTGCTAAGCAGCGCAGTCACATAATATCATGCTTTATGACTGCATCACTTAAGGATGGACATTCCAGCCCTAATTAGCATCGTTAAGTGAGGACCCTGTAGTGCAATAAGCAAGCAAGCCTGCAAAAATTGATTTCCTTAAAGCTTTAGTTAGCTGGAGGAATATCCCACTTTTACACTGAAGAAAAAATGGCAGTTAAAGATATAGCAAAAAAGATAAATTAAAAACAAATATACTTCTACAAACTTGAGGAAAACTCAAAACCAGAGGTAGATTTCAGCAGGTTCTGACCAGTTCTGGAGAACCAGTAACGGAAGTTTTGAGTAGTTCGGAGAAAAATTCCAGTAAAAATTCTGACTGGTTCTGCCCCCATCTATTCTCTGCCTCCCAAGTCCCAGCTGATTGGGAGGGAATGGCTATTTTACAGTATCCTTCCCAAGCCATGCCCACCAAGCAATGCCATGCCCACCAAGCCACACCCACAGAACCAGTAGTAAAAAAATTTGAAACTCACCACTGCTCAAAACATGTAAGTAGGTGTTCTCTAAAAGCAGGGATTAAGACCCATAACCAAGAGCAGGTTTTCCTATCAGGAAGGAGATTAAGCCTTCAAGCAAGACTTCAGAGTTTTTGAGTGGGGAAGCTGCCAATGCCATGAAAGGAGCTCAGGGTTAAGAGCAGGAAAACAGGAGACCAGGCAGTGCAAATCACCATACAGTGCGTTTATTGCATGCTAATGCTCTCTACAAGAATCTGAACTACTAATGTTCAAAGCAATTTGGCAGTAGATAAGAGTTAACGGAATTCCAGGTGGGCTGGACTTAGATCTCTTGTGGGCACGAAGGGACTCGAGACTGATGATGTGTTTAACCCCTCTCTCAAACTCTGCCTGGTCATCTCCTACAGACCTACACTCAGGAAGCAACCATATTGGTGGGAGATGATTCCAATACCTTTTCTAAGACTATACAACCTCAAGTACAACAGTAAAGCAGAGAACTAAGGGCTGAAGATCAGAGGAACCAGGAGATGCATGAGAGTGGCCCTCCCCAGGCTGTGGGGGGGGCTTGGGGGGGGGGCTTCCAATGCATGGACTTCCCCAGCCGTGAATCTGAAGGGTGTCTTTTAAGGACAACTTGAAAATCAGCAAGGAACCACAAGGGCAGAAAGAGGCAAGACCTACACAAAAGGGGTTTTGACCTGTAGCACTCTGACGGAGGGAACTGCCCTGACCCTTCATGAGACTTCATGAAGCAGGTATTCATAACAAATCAGGCACTTCTTTAGTAGCTTTCCAACCTTTTTTCAGTTTAAAGGATTATGTCAGAACATAAAATTGGACACAATACGGGTTTGTATTTGTCATCTTCCAGGATGTTTTTCAATTTCTAATTTTCATTTTCCAATGGTCTCTCATCTCAGAACTAACCAGGTTTGTTCCTGTTTAGCTTTGCAAGATCAGGCTGCCCCCTTTATGATCCACTGGATCAACGTAAGGTTGACAGGGGCTTCTTGGATGCCTCACCAGGGTGGATTCATGGATATATTTGAATCCAGTAGCTTATGATCTTACTTCTGTCTTTAGCTTACTCTGCTTTCTGTTCTATTTTGAGTTTGTATTTGTCTGACCTGGAGAACATTTATGTATGAGGCAGCCACATAAATAATCAGAAAGGTTCAAAATTTACTACTTCAGTGACCATGGCAAATTGCTACTTGTTACTGATCCATCCTCCAATGAATTATGTTTAGGAAAAGTCGGCTGAAAGGGACTGAGGGATCTAGTAACAAGCTCACCCAATCTAGAAATGAAGGACAAGAACAGAGTACCAAAAGGCCTCGGGCCAGGGGTGGAGCAGCCCTAGAGCCTGTGGGTCATCAAAGAAACACCTGTGTGACACAGCAGTATTGTGGGGAGTTGGTGGGATGCAACAGGGAAAAGACGAGGCTTTGCTTATCTCACCAGAGAATCAGAATGCCATAGTTTAAGTTTGTTTTAGTTTTTATGTCAAAAGTCCAGACAGACAAGCCAACCCACAGAAGAAAGTAGCTTGCTGGCTTATTTATTTATAGAAAACCCACTTCCACAAAGGACCTGCAGTGGATTACAGCCAGAAAGCAACAAACTGCTAAAAAAAATAATAATCCGTTGCCTTACAGCAACTAACCCAAAGTAGCCCTTGTATCAAGGCCCTGCAGAATACTGTTTGCAAGGCCTTTGTGAAGGGGATTGGGGGCTCCTGATCTCAGGGGGCAAAGGGTTCCCAAGAGAAGGGGCTGCCTGAGAAGAAACGCTGTCAAGCCCACATCCTCCCTCTTGCAGGGTAAAGATCCCCAGGATGCCCCCCTCAAAGACTGCCTGTGCTGGGCCCTGTCTGGGTGGAAAGCAGCTGCAGCTAGTCAGGCACCAACAACCCATATAAGCTTTTAAAGGTGGTCGCCATTTTGAGTTGGACCAGGAAGCAAACCATTAACCAATGAAGGAACTGCAGCAAAGGCAAAAGATTGCTGAGTCTGCTAACCTCAGGTGGACTGCCACCCTGTAGACCAGTAGCGGATTCTGATTTGTCTTCAAAAGTCGAGCGGGATCTGCAAGTTTAGGAAATTTCTCAAATTGTGGACCTTCTCCTTTAGTGGGAATGAAAGCCACTTCAGTAATATTGGAAACAAACTGAGACCAGGTCAATCAGCAACAATTCTTGATCCTGGAAGTTTGAGCTTCTTTGACCCTTCAGGCATAAAGCAAAACCAGAGGGCAGGATAAGAATCAATGACTGGAAACTAATCAAGGAGAGAAGCAACTTAGAACTAAGGAGAAAAGTCCTGACAGTGAGGACAATTAATCAATGGGAGGGGTTGCCTTCAGAAGTTGTGGGTGCTTCATCACTGGAGGTTTTTGAAAAGAGACTGAACATTCACTTGTCTGAAATGGTATAGGGCCGCGATGGCGAACCTATGGCACACGTACCACAAGTGGCACACGAAGCCATACCTGTGGGCACGCGAGCGTTGTCCTAGGTCAGCTCCAGTGCGCATGTGCGCACTGGCCAGCTGATTTTTGGGCCTTCTGGGCCCACTGGAAGTCGGGAAATGGGCTGTTTCTGGCCTCTGGAGGGCCTCCGGGGGGGGGGGGGAGGCTGTTTTTGCCCTCCCCAGTCTCCAAGAAAGGCTCTGGAGCCTGGGGAGGGCGAAAAACAGGCCTACCAGGCCCACTGTGCCATCACGTGCCAAAAGCGGGGGTGGCACGGGGGGGTCATGTGTGCATGTACGGGGGGCAGGGGGCATTGAATTATGGGTGTGGGCACGCATGTGCTCCCCCCGCTTTTGGCACGCAATGGCAAAAAGGTTAGCCATTATTGGTATAGGGTCTCTTGCTTGAGCAGGGGGTTGGACTAGAAGACCTCCAAGGTCCCTTCCAGCTCCATTCTATTCCAGCATCTTGATCCAGCATTTGATAATGGGGTACAATTGAATATCATCAGCATACTAATGTTGCTCCGCCCCAGCAGCTTCATGGAACTAGGTTCAAGTCCTATAGGACTCACAACTGGGGTGGCCTGAGTGTAACCACTCTTCCTCCATTCATGCTGACTGGAATCACTTGCTTAGAAGTGGAACCACTGCAAGAAATGGAACCGCCAAGTCTTATCTATCTAGGACAGTCCAGAAGGACACCAACGGGCTCTTGAGAAGCCTGATAATACCAGAGGTCCACTCCCTTCATCCAGTCCTGATAAAAATCATCCACCACTCGACCAATGTCATCTCATCCCATGCCTGGGCCTGAACTCTGTCTTCAGGGCTCCGGAAAATCAAGTTTATCTACAGAAAGATCCTCAGCAGCTGAAACATCATCACCTTCTCCAAAGCTTTCCTGAAGAAGAGAAAGTTGGATTGGCTGATAGTTCCCCAAAGTGGCTGGATCAAAAGCACTAGCCCCTCCCTCAAAGAAACATTAAGCACCATTGCAAATCCAACTGTGCCTGTTCCAAGCTGCACAAATGTGTCTCCCAAACAGACCAAGCTTACAGGCAGCAGAGCTCATGCCACAGATATCCATATCTCCATCATAAGTGCAAGGCAATCTTATAAGATCTCTCATGGTCATCTCATTGTATTCTGGTCAAGTGCAGTCAAACCTGGAATGAACACAAGGAATTTTCTCTCTCTGAAAGTTCAGAAATGTGCCCTCAAGTGGTCCCCCAAAAGGGGACAGGTAGATTTGGCTAAAGCCACCAGTCTAGAAAAGTAGCATGAAGGCAGAAATGAGGACATTAGCTGATCTTAATGCCACACTGTCTTCCCAGATACAGTTATGCAACTCTGATCATAGAACATAGAGCATCAGTCTGGTTCACTTCGTTTCCACCACTTCTCTATGGCTCTCCATCTTCTGTGGCTCCTCAGTTAACTAAGGGGCTTTCTGGGATCCACCATGGAGGAGGAGGGTGCTGTGAGGACCACTCTCCACTGCTTCTGCCATCTCCATGTTCTAGAGACCATTAAGAGTCATGCCATCTGCCCCCAAATTGCTGGGAAATTCTCCAAAGGGCCTCTGAATGCCCAATAGGCCCATTTGGTACCAGGAATGGGACACCTTAACTGGTCTGACACCAGGCATCCTGACAAAGCCCAGGGAGATCAGGAGGTGATTTGACTATGGCCAAAAGACTCCATCTTCAGACTGGGTTCCAGCCAAATGCTTCAAAGCCCAGCCCAGTCCCTCTCCAGTAGGGGTACTTCCCTTACCACCACCACCCGCCACCCCATTTCTCACCTGCAGAGAACACCTGCCTATCAGCACCCTCTCTTTGACAGCCACATTTGAACTGTTTGCCCCAAAGCAATTCTCCTGCTCTTAAGGCTAAACATGGGGAGATAAATGGATACAAATTGCACAAGTCCCATTGAGATTGCACGCTTTCCTGCTTCAAAGAACTATTTTGTATACTTTCTGCAGTCTAACTTCAACCAATTTTATAGATACAGATACAGATTCATAGAGCTGGAAGGGACCTTGTAGGTCATCTAGTCCAACCCCCCACCTAAGCAGGAGACCGTACACCATTTCTGACAAATGGCAGTCCAGTCTCTTCATGAAAGCTTCCAGTGATGAAGCTCCCACAACTTCTGAAGGCAACTTCTATTCCATCGGTTGATTGCTCTCACTGTCAGAAAATTTATCCTTATTTCCAGTTCAGTTTCCATCCATTCTTCCTTGTCTGGCCTTCGGGTGCTTTGGAAACTAGCTTGACCCCCTTCCTCCTCTCTGTGGCAGCCCCTCAAATATTGGAAGATGCTATCCTGTCTCCCTTGGCCCTTCTCTTCACTAGACCAGCCCTGCCCAGTTCCTGCAACCGTTCTTCATATGTTTTAGCCTCCAGTCGCCTCATCATCCCGGTTGCTCTTCTCTGCACTCTTTCTAGAGTCTCAATATCTTTTTTATAGTGTGGTGACCAAAACTGGATGCCGTATTCTAGGTGTGGTTTTACTAAGGCTTTATAGAGTGGTATTAGTACCTCAATGTCCAGTTGTGCTCTCAATCACATTTCCTGCAGCTTTTAGACTCTGCTACAGTCATTTTTATGTCACAAGTGCCGTCACAAATGCCGTCCATCCACAAGGAAAGCTGCTATCTGGCCTAACCATGACAATGAATGTATCTTTTCTTTTATGTATACTGAGAACATATGCACCAAGACAAATTCCTTGTGTGACCAATTACACTTGGCCAATAAAATTATTCTATTCTATTCTATTCTATTCTATTCTATTCTATTCTATTCTATTCGGATTTAATATGGCAGTCAGATGTTCTCTCGAGTCAACGAATTCTCTGAAAGGGGCAGCCATTTATCACAACAGTTAAGCCTGGCAGTGATGTCCATCGCTGAAAAGGCTGAGCCCAAAGACATTTATGCAAGTGGACTCTGCCTTCTGCCGAGGCACTTGGTCAGGATGACTCCCAGGAATGTATTGGGGAGCCTTTGCGGTGAGACATCAAAGCTTCTGAGAAAAGCCCCTGGAACCAATGCTAAGATTCAGTGCTATGACTTGCAAGCATCTGGCTTCCTCCAGAAGAGCTTAACTGCCTCTGAATTGAGAAATCCTTGGCTGTATAAACAGAGGCATAGAATCAAAATCACGTGAAGTATCAGTACCGCTTTATAAAGCCCTAGTAAGACCACCTGGAATACTGAAACCAATTTTGGTCACCATACGTACTACAAAAAAGATGTTGAGACTTTGGAAAAAGTTCAAAGAAGAGCAACTAAGATAATCAAAGGCCTGGAGACTAAACCATATGAAGAACGGCTACAGGATTTGGGTCTGGCTAATCTAAAGAAAAAAAACATTAGAGGCGACATGATAGCAGTATTCCAGTATTTGAAGAACTGCCCCAAAGTAGCAGGGGTCAAATTATTCTCCAAAACACCAGAGGGCAGGACAAGAAACAAAGGTTGGAAACTAACCAAAGAGAGAAGCAACCTGGAATTAAGGAGAAACTTCCTGACAGTGAGGACAATTAACCAGTGGAACAGCTTGGCCTTCGAAAATTGTGGGCTCTCCATCACTGGAGATTTTTAAGAAGAGTCTAGACAGTCATTTATCTGAAATAGTATAGGTTCTCCTGCTGAGCAAGGGGCTGGACTAGAAGACCTCCAAGATCCCTTTCAGCTCTATTCTATTCTGATAATTCTTCTGTTCTGATACTGTTGATAATCAAGACAAGGAACTGGGGAAGATAAAGGGAGGACCAAACTGACTATGACTGAAGCTTAGTCAGAGGGGTTATGAATGAACTTTCCTTATCACCTGAGGGCAGGACAGGAGTTATGGAGGCCACTGGATTATGAAAACTGCTAAAGGTGATTTTTTGCCACTTCTTATCAACCCATTCAAAATCTCTACTTTAAAAGGACAAATGGAACTAATTTCTGATTGACATACTTCCTTAGTCATTTTTAAACTGCTCTTTTCTATGTCTGAACTGTTGTTCAGTTCTGGATCATTCTGAATTAATTTTGTAATTATTGTTCGTTATTGAGTGCGCACCTGAGGGGCAAATATATTCAGAATTTTGTGACTTCTTAAAAAAAAAACAGCCTCTGATTAACATGTTTGATTGGTATGTGACTGGCAGCAATCTATTCTGGACATTTGTTAGTGGAAGAATAGTTATCCACATTTTGAAGAAAATGGGGAATAAAATCAAATCGCCATCTTTTCTCCAAAAAATTGTTCAGACAATTCTCAGAATGGGAAAGAAAGCCCAAACAAAATTTACCATATTCTCCTCTGTCAAGAAGGACCAGTAATGGAATGCAGCATAAAGCATTTTGTTGTTATTGCAAACAGAACAGAAAGGCACCAATGGGGTAGGAGAGAGCATTGGAAAATGGCTTTTAGGCCAGTGGGAAATGATGGCAACCTCTTTATAGTCCATAAAGTAAAGCACAACAGATCCAGAAATTTGTTGTGAAAGGTCCAAATTCAATTGGAACATGGTTCCCTTCAAGAGGTGATTGTTAAAGAGTTCCACTCAGGAGGAAAAATGAGGAGAAGGGCAAGAGAGGGAGAGCAGCTTGGCCATCAATCCTTCCTGCATCTCTCAGCTTTGCCATTTCATTATCATTATTTATTGTTACTTGACAAAGCACCACGTTACGTTAATGTCCCTTTTCATGATCCTGCTGCAAATCTTGGACAGCAGATTGCCGGCATATAAAAAAGCCATTCCTTTCCCTCTCAAGTTCTGCAGAATGAAAATGAAAGGACATTGCAGAATTCCTCATGGGAGCATCTCATTTATCCACACCATTGATGCTTGAGGGGGTTGTGAGTCCCCAAAAAAAGGAGGAGGGTCTGCAGAGCCTCATGTGGCCCATTCCACTCTAAACGGCGATTTGCATGAAATTCAGGATGAGTGGCAGCTGAACGTGTTTAAATATCTCCAATGCGAGAAGCATTTTCTCTGCAGGGTTTTATCTCTGTTGGCTGATTGGGAGGCATGCATGTTATTGTTTACATGACAAGCACATAAGAACGCCTCCTGAAAATTAAACATTGTTATACAACACAAACACACACACACACACACACACCTGCAGTATTTGCTCAATGTGTTCAACTTGGGTAGTATCAATTTTATTTAAAAATGTAAAACTTATTTAGTTGACCAGTTTGGGAGACTGTGAGTTCTGGTCCAGCCTTAGCTGGGTGACCTTGGACCAATCACTCTCTCTCAGCCCAACCCACCTCACAGGGCTGTTGTGTGGAAAAGAGAAGGAGGAGGAAGATGTGTTGGATAAGTTTGCTGCCTTGAGTTATTTGTAAAAAATAATAAAGGCAGGATATAAAGAAAGAAACAAACAAACAAACAAAATATGACTCAGTGTACTATCCAAATCTAGCTCTTTTGAGTACTTTATGATTCAATATATTGTACAAACCCAGAATATGAGTTCATTCAGTAACCAAGTTCAATTTGCTGAGTAAATGTGGCCTTTGAACCATTTTTACAAGGTACAAGTGCTGGACATTCACCTGTCAACAGAATGAAAACAAATTTGCTTTTCATTATCTTGGCATGTTGCATGAAGTACCAGACCTTCACATGAAATCATCCCATTATAGGCTTGTCTTGGCCTAGCACGCTGTCTGATCACAGGAGCAATATCTCATGAACCCCGTTTTAGGGTTTAGAGTGTCATGTGAATCCAACCACTCTCTGCCATATCAAGAGCTACCTGGGCGACATGATAGCAATGTTCCAATATCTCAGGGGCTGCCCCAAAGAAGAGGGAGTCAAGCTATTCTCTAAAGCACCTGAGGCCAGGACAAGAAGCAACGGATAGAAGTTAACCAAGGAGAGAAACAACCTAGAACTAAGGAGAAATTTCCTGACAGTGAGAACAATTAACCAGTGGAACAACTTGCCTCCAGAAGTTTTTAAGAAGAGATTGGATAACCATTTGTCTGAAATGGTATAGGGTTTCCTGCCTAAGCAGGGGATTGAAGTAGAAGATCTCCAAGGTTTCTTCCAGCTCATTCTATTCTATTCTATTCTATTCTATTCTATTCTATTCTATTCTATTCTATTCTATTCTATTCTATTCTATCCTATCCTATCCTATCCTATTCTTATTCTTATTCTATTCTATATTTTATTTTATTATTTTATTCTATATTTTATTCTTATTTTATTCTATATTTATTCTATATTCTATTCTATTCTATATTTATTCTATATTCTATTCTATACATTCTATATTCGATTCGATTCGATTCTATTCGATTCGATTCGATTCAACTTGACTCGACTCGACTCTATTCTTGCTCAGACCCGATGAACACGCCTGGAGCCAAGCACCTAAGCTCCAGCTCATTACTGGAGTCCACAGAAGGCCATCTGAAAGAATTGGCCATGTTCACGCTGAAGGCCAAGCCAAGATTACAGAGAGTCCTGGACTGAGACCTTCTGAACAGCCAAGTCAGTCCCACATCGCCCTTCTCTGCCAGCAGATCCACTGAGCAGCCCAGCCAGGAAGAGGGAGCCTGAGGCCACTCTATCTTCTGGAGTGGCTGGAGGGCCCTATCCCAGGGTTAGCAAAGGGCATCCAAGGGGGGAGCCTGTTGTGGAGAGGGAGCAAAGTGTCTTGTCAAGCATCTGCACCGGACTGCCCAATGTCCACTCAGATCCCCGCAAGTGACCATGGCTGGAGCCATGCTGAAATATAGGTAGTCCTCAACTTACAACCATTCTCTGAGTGACCATTCAAAGTGACAACAGCACTGAAAAAAGCAGGTTACGGCCATTTATCACACTTCTGTCCGTAGCAGCATCCTCCCTAGTCACGTGATCAAAATCCAGACGCTTGGTAACTGGCATGTATTTATGACGGTTGTGGTGTCTTAGAGTCATGAGATCCCTTTTTTGCGACCTTCTGACAAGCAAACTCAATGGGGAAGACAGATTCACTTAACGACCATATTACTAACTTAATAACTGCAGTGATTCACTTAACAACCGTGGCCAGACAGGTCGTAAAATGGGGCAAAATTCACTTCACAAATGTCTCACTTAGGAACAGAGTTTTTGGGCTCCATTGTGTTCATAAGTCAAGGATTACCTGTAAACAGGAGCTGAGCCTTGGATCTTCCCTACAGGGGTGGGTGAGGGGTGGGTCCTCCCTGTCTCTCGAGGGCCCTTCCTCCCTCCCTCCCTCCCCCCCTCACAGGGGTCACAACTCCTTCGTGTTCCAACTCCTTACTTAATGCTTGCTGTATGTTGTTTCTTTCCAAGGTCCCTCAGAGGTTAGTCCAGGCTGCCAATTCGGTTCAGCAGCACAGCTGGATGGGCTGGATGGGGGAAGCGGGGGGTGGGAATGGGGGGGGGGGGGCTTGCCTTTTCCCCTCTTGTAAATGAACCCACACCATGCACATATATTCCACGCACATTCAGAAGAGAACGCTGCAGTCCTCAAAGCCAGGGACCTTCAGCCAAACTCAGGGCAGTGCTCAGTCAGAAATAAATTTCCATTTTGTCTCTATTTTTTTTTTTTTAATATGATGCAGTCACAAAAATATTGATGGATCGCAGAGGGGTTTTCATGCTCCCACCCCTTCTGTTCCCAAAAGTGCTGAGATTGTTAAGTCAGTGGAAATATCAACCACAGCCTGTTGCAAAACCTCCAGACATAACTTCCCTTTTGTTTTGCCAGCCCTGTGGGAAGCTGGAAAGGAATTGCTTAAAGGGGCTTGCATCTCCCTCTGTCCCTTGGTCGGCTTGTTGAACAACAGGATAACTCCCCAAAAGGGGCAGGAAGAATTCCTGAAGTTAGGCACTCTCTGCTTTCCCTGATTTTCTCTGGAATGCTGGAAAGATGCTCCATCCAATGTCCCTCAGCCCCATCTCTCTCCAAAGGCTCTGAGAACGGAGCCAAATTTAAGGGGGGAGGAGAAGCTGGTGGAAGGAAGCTCATGAAGGGAAATGGAGGGGAGGTAGGCTGAGACTGTAGAGGAAGAAAATCCTGAAAAAGTCCCCAGTGCTCCCCAATGGGAGGGGCAGTTACGCAGCAGTTGGGAATTCCCCACTATCCTGTCAGAGCTGAAGAAGCTTTTTGGATGAGAAGTGAAACATCTTCAAAGAAAAAAACAAGGAAGTCTAGTTGCCTCCTGAAAAAAGCACTTTTGGGACAACCATGACCTGGATGACTGAGAATCTCTACAGACTTTTAGCTATGCAATTTGGGATAAACACCCTTGGAATGGTGTGGGAGTAGGAATGGATTTCCAGAGGAAAAATTGCAGACTACAGGAACCAAGAGCACTACTCAAGTGACCCTGAGGATACAGGTAAACCTCCAGGTACTTCAAGGACCCTCTAAAAGAATGCAAATGTCCAGCTGTCTGCAAGGAGTGTAAATCCTTCCATTCCCCACCATTCAGTCAGAGCTGAAGAAGCTTCTTGGATGAGAAGTGAAACATCTTCAAAAGAAAAAACAGAAAGTCCAGTTGCCTCCAGAAAATGGACCTTTGGGACAGCAGTTGGGAATGTTGGTGGTTCCCTTCTAAGCCCCTCCCTCACAGTCATGTGATCAGAAGCCCACAGAAAAATACCCCCCTAACCTCAATAGCCCGATTCTTCGTTGCAGAAAAGACAGTGCAGGCAGCACCCACAGCCACAGCTGCTAAGCCAAGAATGGTGGGCAAATGTATGTTACTCCCCAGGATCTGCTAATCAGCACTTGAGGAAGCCTGATGAGCATGACAAGTAAGAGGTTTCTCTTGCAAGATCACACAAGCTGGGGAAGGACAGCATCCTTCCACCTCCAGGTCCCTTAAACCCCAAAGTTGCTTTTCCTTGAGTGTGTAGGAGGAAAGGAATGGGAGACGTAACTGGCTGTAGCGTTTCTGTACAAGTGGATGCTAAATTCAGGATAGGGCTTGAATTTCAGAAGGATGTGCCAAGAAGTTCCTCGCACTATCAAAAGTTGGTAGGTTTTTCTCACTTAAACATACATTGGGAAATTGTTACAAGCAAAGTGACTGCCATATTGACTTTGTTCCCCTGGGATATTGGCCAACGGCCTTCTCTCCTATTGTCAAGAAAACAGCTAGCATTGTTTGTGAAGTCCCCAAGATTCAAGTTTGACTTGACCCTGCCAAGAACAAGATTTCTCAGAAATGCCCAGTGTTAGATCGGCGCAGGAAAGGAAGACGTGACCAGCTCGTTACATTAGTAACTTTTATTGAGAACAAGAAACAGTAGCAAGACTGGCTGTGCGCTGCCGGGGCTCTCCTTATATTCGCTCCGGCAGACGCACCGCCCCCTGACAGGGATTCAAATCTTCCCGCCCGGTGGCTGGCAGCCAATCTGGGCGGATGTCCTTATAAGGACATAACACTCCTCCCCCCTAGTCCAAAGAAAAAAAACAGTTCAGCGTTCGTCAATGAACGTGACGTAGTCCCGCAGGTACGTAGGACGCCTAGGCACCCTACTTGACCTGCGCAGTCTCATTTCTTCCGCATCCCCGCCCTGGACGGACGGGGTTCCTGTGGCTCCTGGCTCCTTCCCCGGAACTGGGCTCGGTTCGGCTGGCGAGTGTGCGGGGTCACCCTCAGCGCCTCCGGCCGGACCGCAGACCTTGGATGGCTGGTTCTGGTGGTCTTCCTCCTGGCCTGTGGATCTTTCGCCTCGGCGGTGCTGTTCGGTCTCGACCCGGGAAGAGCGTCTGAGTCTCGGTAAGACCCCGGCTGTCACTTGCTCTTCCTGGGTCTCCCGGTGGCTGCGGTTCTGCTGCGGCCCGGTTCGTTGTGGTCCGGAGGGTGGTTCGGGCCGGTGCCCTTGGGTCCGGTCTGCTCGCTGTGGGTGGTGTTGGTTCGGGTAGCGGTGTCCGACCTTGCAGGGGTGGCGCAGGTCTCCTTTGCCGGGCTGGCGCTGGCCTTCCCCGTCGGGTTGGTGGTGGTCGACCTGGTCGGGGTGTCGTTGTGGGGCTTCCTCCTCGGGCTGGTGGAGGTCTCCCCTGCCGGGGTGGCGCAGGCCTCCCTGGCCGGGTTGTTGTCGGCTTTCCCTTCCCCCTAGTCCCTGGTCTACCGCCAGTTGGTGGTTGGGGTCGTCTGGGTTGGGTTGTTGTTGCCGGGTTGTTTCTTGCGTTGGGCGGGGGTCCCCCTCGCCGGGGAGTTGTGTGCCACCCTCGCCCATGTGCTGTGGTGTGCCCATCTGCGACGGTCCCCGGTCTACTCGCCTTGCGTTGAGGTCTCCCTGGTAGGGCTGCCGTGGGTTGCCTTCACTGGTGGGGTGCGGTGCTCCCCTTCTGGGCAGGTCCCGGTCTACCTGCGGGCTGGGTCGGGGGTCCCTGGGCCTGCTGTGCCGGGTGCCCACCTGGTCGGGTTGGTGTTGCCATCCCCCGTGTGGTTGGCCCCGGTCTACCTCGCTGCACTGCCGACGTGACAGTGCCTGGTAGTGTGCTGGGCCGACCTCGTCGGGATGGCGTTGCTCTGCCTCGCAGGGGTGTGGTAGGTCTACCTCGTCTGGGTGTTGTAGGCCTACCTCGCCGGGGTGTTGCAGGCCTACCTCGTCTGGGTGTTGTAGGCCTACCTCGTCAGGCTGGTTTTCGTGTGCTCCCCCCCACCTTTTCCGGAGTTGGTCGATGTGACGTCTCACGACCTGTCCATCTTCCAACTCGACGGTGTAGGATTTGGGGCCGGTTGTGCTGGCAATCTTCCCCTTCAGCCACTTAGGAAAGCCGTTGAAATTCAGCGCGAAACTGAATTTCCTTTGCTGAAGGCGCGAAGCGGGCGGCTGGCGGTTGCGGTCACTTCCGGGCTGTATTGGGGGTGCAGCCGGTCCAAGGGTGACCTCAACCTTCTGCCCATCAGGAGTTCGGCCGGGCTCTTGTGGGTGGTGGCATGCGGCGTGATGTGCTGGGTGAGGAGGAAGTTGTCGATGCGTTCTTGCCAGTCTCCCGGGCCCATCTTGGTGAGGGCTTCCTTTGTGAGCCGGACCATCCGTTCTGCTTGTCCGTTTCCGGCCGGCCTGTACGGAGCGGAGAGGGCATGGCGGATGCCCAGTCCTGCCAGGAAGGACTCCATGGCCAGGGATGTGAGCTGGGGGCCGTTGTCCGAGACCAGCACGTCCGGTAGTCCGTGTGTGGCAAACAGGCGGCGCAGGGCTCGGATCGTCGCTTCTGTTGTGGTAGATGCCATGGGTATCACCTCGAGCCACTTGGAGAAGGCATCTACCACGATGAGGAGGTGCCGCCCTTGCATCGGGCCCGCGAAGTCGATGTGGACCCTCGACCATGGGTTGCTGGGGGTCTCCCAGTTCGTGACTTCGGATTGTGGCGGTGCTGGGCGGACTTCTTGGCACGGGTCACATCTGGAGACCCATTGTTCAATGTCTCTGTCCAGTGAGGGCCACCAGACGTAGCTCCGTGCCAGGGCCTTCATGCGGACGATGCCTGGGTGCCCGTTGTGCAGAGTCTCTAGCGTCCGCCGTTGCAGAGTGCTTGGGATCAGCACCCTGTCTCCCCATAGCAGACAGCCCTTTATGGTGGACAGCTCCGTCTGTTTCCTGGTGAACGGGCTGAACCTCTCTTCCGTCTGTTTCGCTGGCCACCCCCTGAGGATCCAGGACCTTACTTGGCGGAGGGTGGGGTCCCTCTGGGTGTGCGCGGCCACATCTGCGGAGGAGACTGGACAGCTGGCGTCGTCATCTATGTGGAATAGATGGAGCGTGGGGGCTGGGTCTTCCACCGGGTTCTTCGATGGGCATCTGCTGAGTGCGTCGGCGTTTCCTATGGCTGTGCCTGGCTGGTGCACGAGCCTATAGGAGTAGCCGGCCAGGAAGATGGCCCATCTCGTCATCCGCGGGGACATGAAGGTCGGGGTGGGTTGGTCGCCTGCGAGGAGTCCCAGGAGTGGCTTGTGATCGGTGACTATGGTGAAGCGCCTTCCATAGAGGTATTCGTGGAAGCGCTTCACTCCTGCCACGATGGCCAGGGCTTCTTTGTCCAGCTGACTGTAGTTCCGCTCTGCGCCGGACATGGTTTTCGAGAAGTAGGCGATGGGGGCCTCCGTGCCGTTGGGCAGCTCGTGGCTGAGGACTGCCCCCACCCCGTATGGCGACGCGTCGCAGGTCAGCTTGATGGGGAGCGTCTCGCTGTATTGGATGAGGACGCTTTTGGACGTCAGTAGTCCCTTGATGGCCCGGAATGCTGCTTCCTCTTCCTGGCCCCACTTCCAGGAAGCCGATTTCCCCAGCAGGCGGTGGAGTGGCTCAGCAACTGTGGCTTTCTGTTTTAAGAAAATGGCGTAGAAGTTGAGCAACCCAAGGAATGCCTGAAGCTCCGTTTTGTTTTTTGGGCTTGGAGCTTCATGGATTGCTTCCACTTTTGATTTGGTGGGGTGGATGCCTGTGCTATCAATGAGGTAGCCCAGGAACTCGACTTCCTGTACTCCTATGATGCACTTGTCCCGCCTGACCCTCAAGCCCTTGGCCTTGAATCGCTGCAGGACAAGCCTGAGCCTTTCAAGGAGTTGAGCTCTTGAGTCACCGGAGACGAGCACATCGTCGAAGTAAGGCACCACCCCTGGAACGCCCTGAAGGAGGCGTTCCATCATGGATTGGAAGATGCCGGGGGCAGCGCTGACTCCAAATTGGAGCCGGTTGCATTTGAATGCCCCCCTGTGCGTGACAATTGTTTGAGCCTCCGCCGTTTTTTCATCCACTGGCAGTTGCTGGTAAGCCTGGGCCAGGTCCAGTTTCGCAAAAATTGATCCAGATCCCAGGGAATGCAGCAGGTGTTGCACCACTGGGACTGGGTATGCGCTCTGTGCCAACGCCTTGTTGATGGTGCAATGGTAGTCGGCGCAGATGCGCACAGACCCATCATGCTTCAGTGGGGTCACAATGGGGGTCTCCCATGAAGCATGATCGATCGGTTCCAGGACGCCCTGGGCGATCAGCTTATCCAGCTGCTCATCTACTTTGGGCCGCAGGGCAAACGGAACTCGGCGGGGCTTGAGCCTAATTGGGGTGATTCCCTTGTCCAGATTGAAGGAGATTGGCCTCCCCACAAATTTCCCCAGCTTACCATCGAAGACTTCCTTGAACTCTTCGATGAGGTAGTCGAGTTCGTCCCTGCCAATTTGGTTGATGCCCTCGATTGAGAGCCCCAGCGGCTTGAACCACTCCACTCCTAGCAGGTTTGGTCGGCTGTCCCTTACGACGGTGATGGGGAGCTTGCCTTCGAACTGCTTGTAGGTGACCCGGATGTTGGCTCTTCCTAGCACTCCGATGGGATTTCCCCCGAAGTCGACGAGCTTGGAGTGTAGTGGCTTCAGCTCTCGCTTGGTGATACTGGGTTGCAGGCGCTTCAACTGCTGCCAGTCCATGATGGAGTAGACTGAGCCGGAGTCTACCTCCATTTTGCAGGGTGCTCCTTCCACGTGGATGGTCACATGGAACTTGGTGGCACTGTCTGACGTCGTGTGAGCGATGGTCGTCTGGTGGACCGCTCCGCTCCGGGGAAATTCGTCGTCTCTGCGTCTGGAAGGACCAGAGGACCGTTTGGATGACCTCTGGTAATCCTTCCGATTCTCGCGGGGACGGTGGCTGGAGGGCTCTGGGGCTGGTTCCTCAGCTCTGCAAGCTTCGGCGATGTGACCCCTTCTGTTGCAGCGTCGGCAGGTCGCATCTCTCCACTTGCAGGTTGCTCTGGCATGGTCCCCTCTGCAGCTGGCGCAGCGCTCCCCTTTGTAGTTCCGTTGGGCGGTTTCCCGCCTTGGGGGTCTGGATACCTTGTGGACGGTGGACTCTCCCTCCGACTCGGATCCAGCCGTGGAATCCTCTGTTGAAGATTGCTCCGTGGAGCGAATCTTGTGGATTCCCTTGGCTCTGCTTACTGCGGCAGCTGCTTTCTCCGAGATTTCGGATGCGGTGGCTTCCTCCACCACATCCTTGAGCACGAGCTTCTTCCTGCTCAGGAATTTCTTTTGCAGGCCTCTGTCCCTCATGCCGAAGACCACGCGGTCAGCGATGGCATTGTCCACGTGGTCGAACTCACAGCTGGCTGCGATCTGGCGTAGGGCGGCCACGAATTCCTTGATCGTCTCACCCTCCTTCTGGTCCCGTTGGTGGAAGGTGAAACGGTTCGCCACCGGTGTTCCTGTTGGGGCATAGTGGTCCTCCAGGATCTGCAGCAGGTCTGTCCATGGCACTTCTTCGATGTCTCGTGGTGCTACGAGATCGATTGCCATGTCGAGGACCTCGGAGCCGCAGTTGGCCAGGAAGATGCCCTTCTTCCGGTCATCATCGGCATCCCTGATGTTGTTGCCTCTCAGGTATTGCCGGAATTTCACTACGTAGGATTTCCACTTGTCCTTCCCTGGGCGGAAAGGAGCAAGGGCTGGCAAAGTGACTTCAGCGGCTGCCATGCCTTTGGAAATGCCTACTGTAGTTCCCGGTGCCGGAGTCTTGTCTTGTTGGCTTGGTGCCGCGAGGTTCGTTCTTCTCTCAGTCCTTCGTCGCCAGTGTTAGATCGGCGCAGGAAAGGAAGACGTGACCAGCTCGTTACATTAGTAACTTTTATTGAGAACAAGAAACAGTAGCAAGACTGGCTGTGCGCTGCCGGGGCTCTCCTTATATTCGCTCCGGCAGACGCACCGCCCCCTGACAGGGATTCAAATCTTCCCGCCCGGTGGCTGGCAGCCAATCCGGGCGGATGTCCTTATAAGGACATAACACCCAGGATTGAACCTTTGGACAAAACTCTTGCATGTTGCTACCAGGATCTCATGAAAGATGGAGTTGTGGGAGGGTCACACTTCACAGTAGTGAGGTTTCTTTTGCTTCAGCAACTTGGGTGGATCCAATCAGTTCTGGTTTATTCTTTGTTAAACAAACCAGGGTGGGGATGCTTTTGATTGTGGAGAAGAGGCCTTGGTTCAAGCAGAAGTGGCGGAGTGGGGGGCAAGCAGAGAGCCAGCCACGCTGTCTCCCCTCCGTGGAAGTTTTCTGCAAAGGAGCTCACTGCTTTCTGAGGCAGATGGCTTCATCTGACGTAGGAGATCCTTGGCATTTGAACGGGATAAGGTGCTTTCAATAATGCAAGAGTGGAAAGAAACTTCGTGCTCTCTTTTCCTCCCTCAGAAAGAGTGTGGCTCAGGCTGAGCTCTCCCGGCTCCTCGATCTCTCCCTCCTTCCATCCTTTCTCTTTCTAGGCAGCCACAAAGAGACAGAAGTCTTCAGTAAATAGGAAGTTCTGCCTTCTTAAAGCCTTAATAAACACAATGTTCCCCTGGCATTATTTTTTGAAACAAAAAGCAGATTCACGAGGCTGTGTTGGATGGTCGGAGAAAGGAAGAGAACGGGAAGAGAGGCTCATCTGCACCTTTTCCCTTTTGGTTCAAAGAGGTTTTAAATTTGACAGGAAAAAGAAAAGCATAATGCATTCCCTCGCCCTCAGTCAGGCACCCTGAATTTAATCTTCCCAGGCTGATTTTCAGTAACAGGAAGATTTGTGCTTTCTATGTCTTTGAGTGTTAAGTTTAGTCCGAGCTTTATTTCTCAGCCGGGAAAGACCTTATTCCCATATTTAGCCATTAGAGAAATGGCTTTTGAAAAAAGAAATAAGCCTTGATCCTGGGTTCATTTCCTGCCTGTTGGGAAGTTGAGAAGGAGGTGGAGAGGGGCCTGGCTTATCTTTCAGGAGGAGAAGCTCACTCAGCCTTTCCACCTTCTCTAAAACAAGGATGCCACAGCTTTGCTCCCTGCATTCACTCTGCCCAGTTTTGGGCCAGGAACTGGACTGGTAGAGCTGGGTGAAAGAAATGGGGTTTATGTGTGTTCTCGGACTTTATTGGAATTAATTTACGTAAACGGAGTGAATCAATTATGGGTGAAATAATTGTTCCAGATGTATTCCACAGTGCTTTCCCTTTACCTTATTAAGCCCAAATTCTGCAGAAACCTTTGGAATGCTGCTTGGACACTCCCAAGGGTTGAAGCTCCTCTGACTGGGCATTTTGGTTGTAAAAAACAAAAACTGGACTCCTATTTGAGGCTAGTGGTGAGGGAGAGGCCAAAACCTTTCCTTTCCATCAGCTCCCCACCCCCATCCAGTTTTCATCTTCCATCATGCCCCATCAATTTGTGGCTGTCCAGAAAACAATTCGGAGGCTGCTGGATAATTTATTTATTTATTTATTTAATTTATATACCACCCTTCTCCCAGAAGGACTCAGGGCAGTGTACAGCCAGAATAAAACACACAGATATAAAATTTAAAAAACAATTTAAGAAATATTAAATAGTTTGGCCCGTATCTAATTAAAATAAAACTACCCGTTTTGAACATTTAAAATTAAGAGTTAATGATTAAAAAATTTAAAAATTAGGCCAGCCCGGCTTGTTGGAATAAAAGCCTCTTGAGGGCCCGGCGGAAGGTGCGTAAGTCGGTAGGGTGGGACTTCACAAACAATGCTAGCTGTTTTCTTGACAATAGGAGAGAAGGCCATTGGCCAATATCCCAGGGGAACAAAGTCAATATGGCAGTCACTTTGCTTGTAACAGTTTCCCAATGTATGTTTAAATGAGAAAAACCTACCAACTTTTGATAGTGCGAGGAACTTCTTGGCACATCCTTCTGAAATTCAAGCCCTATCCTGAATTTTGCATCCACCTGTACAGAAACGCTACAGCCAGTTACGTCTCCCATTCCCTTTCCTCCTACACACTCAAGGAAAAGCAACTTTGGGGTTTAAAGGATCTGGAGAAGGAAAGATGCTGTCCTCCCTCTCAATGTTCATCTTGGCTTCCCCCAGCCCACTTCCCAAAAAAGGCTTTTATTGGGAAACCAAGCTGCACAGCTCCATGGACTAGTAGAGTTTGGGATGCACCTCCAAAAATTGCCAATAAATTATTGCACACCCTGGTTTAGCACAAAAGCAGGACGAGTAACTGCTCCACAGTTAACAACTCTGCCCCACCTCCTTCCTGGACCATGAAAAGCCACTATCAACTGAGGTTTGGTGCAACAACTGCAGGTTAGACTGCCTGAACTTCACATGCAAGGGTTCCATCTTGCCAGCCAGATGTCACAAAAAGCTTGGGGAATGCAAAATTGCAAAGAAATTCCCGAGCAATTCCTATACCCTCAGATCTTTTGAAATGGACATGGTGCTGCACTTGGAGAAGGATTGCATAGAAAATCCTATTTCTATTATTGCCCTGTACCTTCTCAAAATCTGGAACTTGGTTTCCTTGCTGCACAGTGTTGTTGTGGTCCGCCAGCAGCCTGCGGACCTGGCAATGGAGTCAGACAGTGAGTAGGCTGGGGAGGACAATGGGCCAGTCCTGGAGTCAGGGGAAGGCCTGGAGGAGGGCTCTGCATCGGAGGCAGAGATGGGGCCAGGGCCATCTGGGAGCATAGACTCCAGAGCCTCCAGAGGCGGACATCAGAGAGGCAGAGGAACAGGAAGAGCCTGTTCCTAGTGCACACATGCGAAGAGCTGCCAGAAGGCAAGAGCAGCTGAAGAAAAAAGAACAACTTGGGAGTAAGGCCAGAAGATGATTGGCCACTCCCATAAGGCTTAAAAGAGCAGCAATGAGCCGTTGGGTTCTTTGTAGAAAAGCAACATTGATTCCTGTGCTTCTTGTCAGCATCTCTTGAACTTAGTGGAGCTTTTGCCAAGAAAAGCCTTTGGCCGGTTGCCAAAGACATCAAAGGTTGGTGATAAGGCAGAGGGACTGGTTATTAAGAATTTTGTTTTGGACTAAGCTGAGAATGAATTAATTCTCAGCTGTTTTAATAAAATAAGTTTGTTGAGGACTGAATTGTGTTTGGTAATCACTACGTGGGCCTTGGTCACAACAAGTGTTAAAGCAATGCACACAAGGGAGACCAGCACCCGAAGCCCACTTCCAAACTGCCTCCAATTTCCCTCTCCTCAGCAAGAGGATCTGCAAAGGGTCCCATCTGCTTGGCCTCAAGTGGAGCTCTTGATGCAAAATAGACAAAGTAAGACAGGGTCTTCTTCTGGCAGTCCAGCCAATGTAAGGAGAAGCCCCTTTAACTGAGGAAGACTGGACCACAACAGCCCACTCCTTACTCAGGTTTTTTCATCAGACCTAAGGAGGCTTCTCCCTCAGGGAGGTGGCCTCTCCCCAATTCTTCAGCCTGAGCTTGTTAGTTTAAGGTCCCCCGCTTCTTCTACCTTCAGTTCTCTGCCATTGCCATCAGTCGGGGCGGCTGGGGATTTCATGACTTACGTTCATAGAACAGGATTAAACATTTGCATTCACAAAGCACAACTTTGCTTAGCTTTCCTTTGTTTGGCTGCTTAATAAGTTGTCCCAAGCAGGGAGCTCGATTAGTTTACAATTCAATAGATTGTACAAAGTGAAAAAAAATAGCTCAGCCAGTAACCAATTTAAGTGCATTGTAAGCCGCCCTGAGTCTCCAGAGAAGGGCGGCATATAAATCAAATTAAAAAAAAAAAAAAAAGTGCGCTCTGTGGAAGGCAGTTGCTGGGTCTTAGGTGCAACCGCCTTCACAATTGACTCCCATTTGGAGGCGAAGGCAGAACCCCCTGGCCAGCTCAAGGGGACTCTGCTGATGGACCTCGGGATTAGAAGGTTGGACGAAGAGGTTGGCTGAAGCTGTTTCACAAGCTCAGGATAGGCTCAGATTGCAGGTGGGAATGACATTTCAAGAGAAAAGCCCATGGAGTGAGTCCCCTCCCACTGGAAGCCCCATCCCCAGGCCTTCTCCTCCAGCAACCGCCTTCCACAGAGCGCACCCACACTGGTCACTGGCTGAGCTATTTTTTCACTTTATTGAATTGTAAACTAAACGAGCTCCCTGCTTGGGACAACTTAAGCAGCCAAACAAAGCAGAGCTAAGCAAAGTCCTGAAGTCCATCAGCAGAGCCCCCTTGAGCTGCCAAGGGGGTCCTGTCCAAGACCCACATCCCATCTTTGTCTGAGGAAGGACCCATCCTCCCTAACACAAAGCAGCCCCAGGAGGTGTGAGAACAGGCACGGTGGCCTCTCCCTCACCCACTCACCACGGAGTATCCGCCATACCATTTCTTCCTTTGGTCAAAGAGGACTAATCTTGGGCATCAAGTGGTGAAGAGCTCTGCTGGACTAGAGGCTTTTTTTAGGAAAAGTAAGTGCTAGAAGTTGGGAGAAGATGTTTCTCCGGGAACAGCAGTCAGCAGCCTCTGCTCTGATCCTAGCTCCAGATATGTCTGGAATGAAGTTGGTCCTTCTGGTTGACTTCCTACAAAAGCAGTCACCAACCTTTTGGGCAGCAGGGACCGGCACAGTGGAAAGCTATTTTTCCACAGACTGGATGGGACATGATACTGGTCCAAAGCCCAGGGGTTGGGGACCCGTCCTATAAAACGGAAGCTGAATTTCCCCAGCACCACCCTTATGCTCTCTCCATTTCCATTCTTTTCAGTGGTAAACCCAAGACAGGAACCCTTTGCTGCCATTTTAGGGCAGCAAATTGGTCTTGGAGAGGTTGCTTCAGAGCCACAGAAATTGCCTGAAGATGAACCCTGATTCTGTCTATGCACAGTTAGGATGTCAAAGAGGAGAATGAAAAGAAGAGAGCATCAAGGGGCTATTTTTAAAATGTTTCTTCCAAGAGGACGTGGTAATAGGACAGATGTCTGTGGTCAAAAATATCACCTTTCTTGAAAGAGCTAAATAGATTCAGTCCCAGAATAAAATGAGCAAAATATAAAAGAGCCCTGTAAGACATAACTCACTCACTCACTCACTCACTCACTCTCTCTCTCTCTCTCCCCCTCTCTCTCCCTCTCCCGCTCTCTCCCTCTCCCTCCCTCTCTCTCCCTCTTTCTCCAGTTGTCACTGACTTTCTGAGACTTTCTAGTTTACCTCTCTTCATTCTTTCTAATGCTTTCTTTCTTTATTTGGTAAATTTGTGTGTGTGTGTGTATATATATATATATATATATATATATATATATATATATTCCCTTCTCACATACGTACAGTATACACACAGTACTACATACACATGAGCAGCGTACAAAGTTTAAAAACACAAAATATCAACAAAATAATCAAATCCATAACAAAACATCATTTTAAAAAATAGGGGGAAAACCATTAAAAAACTATAATCTCTGAGAGAATACACTCAGCTTCCCTACTAATACAGCTATTCAGTTTAACCTCTTTAGGTTTAAACCAGTATCTTGTTTGACAGTATATATAGAGAAGTACGTATAGAGAAGCTCAAAACATAAATGTTTTATCCCTCTTGTGCTCAAGCTCTTGGGCAAAAGCAGCTTCTTTCTAACCCAGCCGTGGCTTCCTGGCTGTTTCTAAGGGTGAGATTTCTTCCCTTCCATTTGGGTTTTCCCTGGATCCAAACCCAGCCTGTTTCCCAGCCCTGATCTCAGGGCTGCAGGGTGGCAGATGCTGAGGTTGAGCCAGGGCGCAGGGACAGGGGTGCATGATGGAAGCACCTCCCCCTCCCACGACACCCTCTGCTACGTTCAAGCTCCTGTCGCAGAAAGATCGAAATGCAATTCTCTCTTGCAAATGCCACTGACAAAAATATGTATCAGCTATTCTAATCTATCAGTATTTGACACCCAGCGATGCATTTTACACTGTGAGGTTTTGATCTTGGAGGAATAACAACTAAGAATAAAAACAACACAGGCTTGTGAGTGTCACATATTATGCCCTGTTAAGCCTCAACACCTCGACCAGCTGCTAAAGTTCGAAGGGCCCACATTTCAGAGCTGACGGCAAAATCTCTCAGTCGGGGCTAGAAAGGAAATATTCACATCGCAGGCTGACTGCCTCGCTGCCCATCAGGACCGGGCATCAGCTGCAGCGAAGAGTGAGTCCCCGTCACTTCCCAGCATTTGCAATGAAGCATTTGAAGAAGTGAGCTTTTTGGCTGTCTTTCAGGGCTGGGAGGGTGAAGCTCGTCTCTTGTCCTTTACTGGGGGGAAAAGTGTGCCCAGAATGGGGCAGTCGCTCCAAGCCAGCCATGCAGGGGACCAGCAGAGCAACCCTTGAGCCTGGTAGGCGCCTTTGCCAATGCCTGGCAGCAGAAATCCTTTGCTGTTGCTGCTGGCGCAAATTCCCCTGCTCCTGGTGAATTTGGGGAAGGGAGGAGGTGTGTGAGCAACCATGGGTAGGAAAAGCAATAATCCAGTTTTAAGGTGAACACTTATGTAACTGTTCAGAGTTGGATTAAAATATTTGCTCTCCTCCTCTGCCAGCATTGCTTTTGACCCAAGAAAGAAAATTGGAATATCTCTCAGCAGAGCCAAGTTGTTTGAAATGAGTCAATGTGTCTAGAAAGGAAGAGAGACAGCAGTGCACAAAAGGAGATGCCTCCCACTCGAAGCCTGGGTGAGAGAGGGCAGAAGAGCTGGCAGTTCACAAGCTTGTGCCCAAATTAGTCACATCAAATTACAGGAAGCTCTACAGTCAATCAGATGCGGTTACTACTTTATCTGATGGAACTGAAAGTCAAAGTCCTTTCAGAGCGAAGGCTGGGCAGGAGACACATTTCAAGAAATTGCTAAAAGGCCCTCAAAGCAATCAAAGGAGGGGACTTCAGTTCTTCCCAAACTGTGCGTTGGTTTGGCTCATCTCCTTTCTCAACCAACGTAACAGAATAACAGAGTTGGAAGGGACCTTGGAGGTCTTCTAGTCCAACCCCCTGCTCAAGGAGGAGACACTATATATACCATGTCAGACAAATAGCTGTCCGGTCTCTTCTTAGAAACCACCAGTGAGGGAGCATACACAGCTTCTGAAGTCAAACCATTCCACTGATGAAGTGTTCTCAGTGTCAGGAAATTTCTCCTTAATTCTAAGTCGGATCCCTCTTTGATAAGCTTCCATTTGTTACTTCCTGTCCTGTCCTCGGGTGCTTTGGAGAATAGGTTGACACCCACCCACCCCCTTCTTTGTGGCAGTCCCTCAAATATTGGAACACTGCTATCATGTCACCCCTAGTTCTTCTTTTCTCTAGACTAGCCACATTCAATTCCTGTGACCATTCTTCATATGTTTTAGTCTCCAGGCCCTTAATCGTCTTTGTTGCTCTTCTCTGTACCCTTTCCAAACTCTCAACAATTTTTATATAATGTGATGACCAAAACTGGATGCAGTATTCTGAATTTATTATTTATTATTTATTTATTATTTATTAATTAAATTTCTATACCGCCCTTCTCCAAATAGGACTCAGGGCGGTGCACAGCCAAGGTAAAAACAGAGCATACAAAATTTAAAAACAGTATTAAAATAATTAAATATTTGGCCGTAAATTAAAACAACCCAATTTAAAATCAATTTAAAATTTAACTCGACAGCCCATATGGTTTTTCCAAGGTTTTATAAAGTGGTACTAATTCTTCACATGATCTTGATTCTATGCCTCTGTTAAGGCAGCCTAGGATTGTATTAGCTTTTTTGGCAGCTGCCACACACGGCTGGCTCATGTTTAAGTGATTGTCCACTAGGACTCCAAGGTCCCACTCACAGTTATTGTTTTTGAGCCAGGTTTCGCCTAATCTCTACTTGTACCTTTGTTTTTTCCTGCCCAGGTGTAAATCCTTGCTTTTCTCCACATTAAATTTCATTTTGTTGGGTGGGGCCCATTGCTCAAGTCAGTCAAGATCTTTCTGGATCCTCAGCTTGTTTTCTGGGGTCTTAGCTATTCCTGCCAGTTTAGTGTCTTCTGCAAATTTGATGAGTTCCCCTTCAATTTCCTAATCTAAGTCTAAATATAAACATGATCTCAATTCATATTTCTCTAACGTAACTGAAAGTCAAAGTCAATTCAGAGTGAAGTTGGTGCAAAATGCATCTCCAGCAGTCAACAACATTTCCTTAAAGGGGAGGAATTGAGTGGAATTTCAATTTCACAATTTCAAATTGCACATTGTTTTGGCATGCAACAGACCCTTTCTCTCTAATATTATGGGTAATTCTGCAGTCCTCCTTGGTGGAATTCAAGGCCCCTTGCACTCAGATCACCTTCTAGACCAAAGTAAAATCTTGCACACAGCTAAATCACTAAGTCTAGGCTGCAATGCCTTACATGCAGCTACCCAGGCAGAGAGAAGGGGGTTGCCCAAAGGGGGCCCAGTTCCCCGCTGGACCACTCCTCACTACACTGGTGCCCAAGATGACAAAATGCCTTTCCATCTTGAGTTTCCATTGATCAAATCTTCATGACAAAATTCTGCTCAGGGCTCGGTAATGTTCTCAGAAACGAAGTATGAATACCAACCAGACGTTCCCCAAGCAAATTATTAAAACTCTAAAAGCTTTAAAAGCATTAAAAGCTTTTTAAAAAAGGCTTTAAACATTTAAAGCAAGACATCTGGAGCACCATGAAAACCAACAGATTCAGCCTCTGCCACAATGGAGCAGTTAGTATAATTCAGCTGCGCTCCTTCAAGAGGTCACACTGCTGTTCTGCTGAAGATACAGGTATTTCAAAAGCAGCAGGTCCAAGGGATCAATGCAGGGAAGGAAGGAAGGAAGGAAGGAAGGAAGGAAGGAAGGAAGGAAGGAAGGAAGGAAGGAAGGAAGGAAGGAAGGAAGGAAGGAAAAGGCTGACCTATTTGCAATGAAGGCCAAGATTTGGCGTTTATGGAAACAGCAGCAAATGAAGGAGCTACAGGAAAATTTGCCTCCTAAAGCATTAGCTGGTTACAATCTAATGATGCAACCAGAGGAACCATCGCATCCCACTGAAAGCAATGCTAGCATGCCAGAAGTCAGATCTGACCTACTCTCGCAAAAGAATAAACTTTCCTTTTCTGAAGAAGCCATATCTCCAAATTGCTTCTTCAGCTAATACGGTAGAACATCTAACAGACCCCCGGAGGGCGTAGGAAGAACAGGACTATTGAAAGAGACCACAGGAAGCCCACAGGAAGAAGACTCAAAGGAACTCTGCCTTCATGGCATGAGATGTAAGTCGATCAGGATAACTGCTTTCCAGATCCTACTGCATTACCCTACTGGCAAGAAAGACCTTTCCACAAATCAAGTTGGCTTTTATTTTCTGAGCTTGTCCACCTTGCAGGGTTTGTCAGCCAGCATCTGCTGAGGTCCATTTGCTCTCTCTCTCTCTGCTTCTGCCATTCCCAGTCCTAAGCCAGAATTTGTGACTGGTTTACAAATCCTGGCCTGTTGCCCGTTTTTCCATCTACGTTGAGGAGAAAGCCATATGGAAATGAACACAGCACATGTAGATGAAATGTAGCTTGTGCACAATTCGATTTAATAAGCGGAAATTTCACGAGCCGTTGGCTACTGTGGCAAGCATTTTCATGTGCAATAATAAATCAGGCTTATTAAATACACTTTGTTCAAGAAATCATTGGACAGGTTTATAAAAACCATAAAACCATGTTACATCTTGTGATGTGTGGATTAAAAATAATAAAATCTGATTTTCCCCCTTTCTTTAAGTTTTTTCAAGGAATCTCACTTAACCTCCAGCTGCAAAGGTTTCCACTGGCACTTCAGAAACCAGGTGTGCTAAACCTAAATGTAGATTCCATCCTGTTCAATCTCATTTGAAAAACAAGCGTTATTACTGACGGTCAGTATATACATCTAAACCAGGGTCTCCAGAATTGGCAACTTCAAGACTTGTGGACTTCAGCCAGAATTATTTCTATTAGGCATTATATCAGATGGCTGTAATAAAGGGACAATATACCTAATACTAGATATGCTGACCGCAGCAAGAATGGTGAATACACAGCAGTGGAAGAGTGAAAACACCCCTTCAGAGGAGGGGATAATAAGGAAGATACTAGTCTGTGCAGAAATGGATAGACTAACGTTAAAAATAAAAGACAAAGAAGAGACAGAATATTATGCTACATGGAACAGATTCTATCAATGGTTAGAAGCAAGAGGTGGAAGTTGAAATACGAAAAAATTAGGTTAGGTGGACTTGGAAAGGGATACTATATATGCATCGTTGTATTAGAATGAATATGATGGTCAAAAATAACTGTACAACACTAGCACGGTTTAAATTGTATATAAGTTATGTGTTTTCATTTTAGTTTTTGTGGCAAGTGAAATGCCAGGACAATCACACTGTATTCAATATATATTTATATGTAAACAATAAAAATTATATTTTTTTAAAAAAAGACTTGTGGACTTCAACTCCCAGAATTCCTCAGCCACGGGAATCTCCCAGCTATACTGGCTGAGGAATTCTGGGAGCTGAAATCCATAAGTCTTAAAGTTACCACGTCTGGAGACCCCTGACTTAGACCAAGCATTCCCTCAGCCTTTTGCTAGAACCCCCCACGCGTGGACTGCAGAAGAAAGAGGATTTCGTTTCAAAGAGGGAAAAAGGCCACAGACGGAATTAAATTCTTATGTGGTGCAGGGCACAGAGCAGATCTGCCTTGCAAGCCAGCAGAGACTTCCACAGGAGGCATCAGGAAGGTCAAGACAGTGGCCCAACCACATGCCTGAGATCCCACTGTTTTAGCATTTGTGTGGCACCTGCAACACTTGACAAACGGGAAGAGGACTTCGGCCACATGCTTGTGGCCATCAACCTCAGGAAGGCACCAAGCCTTCTCTAGGAGCCCCTGGGCTTCCCTGGGGAAAAGGAAGAATCATTGGACCACAAGGCCTTGCGTATTCAGTTGTATAGGGAGCATAGAGTACGGGTAGTCCTCAACTTACAATCATCCTTTTACTGACTGATCAAAATTACAAAGGCACTGAAAAAAGTGATTTATGACTGGGTTTCAAACTTACAACCGTTGCAGCATCCCCATGTCACATGGTCAGAATTCGGTTGCTTGGCAACCGGCATGTATTTAGGAAGGTTGCAGCATGTCAGGGTCACATGATTTCCATTTGTGACCTTCCCAGCCAGTTTCTGACGAGTAAAGTGAGTCCGAGGGAAGCCGGATTCACTTCTCAAGTGCATGATTCATTTAATAGCGGCAGGAGTTCACTTAACAACCGTGGCAAAAGAGATGGTACCATGTGGCGCGACTCACTTAATAACTGCCTTGATTAGCAATGGAAATTTTGGGTTCAACTGTCGTCGTAAGTCAAGGACTACCCATAAGGCAACCAGACCACAAATCACCAACTTCTGAATCCCTTCCTCTGCAGAAAGGAAAGGACTTCAGCAAGGAGCAGGTGAGCAGCCAGGATCCAGGTTTCCTTCCAAGGTTATGTGTGGGTGGTTTGGAGTTCATGTTCTGTTTTCTCAATTGTGTTAAGTTTATTTTAAGTTCTTTCATTCAAAAGAGCAGGAAACCGTCATGCCACTAAATTTGGCGTTGTGATTGGAGGGAGTTTTAAGCCAGGAAGATGGATTCAGAGGCTGCAGCCTGGAGACCTTTGATGGTCTACATCTGGATGACCTGAATTGATCGGATTCAAGTCTAAGCCAAGTTGCAATGGTCTCCTAAAGGTAACAGGGGCCCTGTTGTCCATGCACAGGGAACACCAGGTCCTTCACTCAAACAAAGGGAAGAAGGTGGCACTTGAGGGGCGTGGCCATGCTCTCCTTGAATTCGTCATATCAGACCTAATAAAGGAGAATGTTCTTAGTTCAGGGTTGACATGAGGGGTCCTTGGTGCTCACTGAGCTTGTTTGTTTACTTGCAGACGTGGTAACATCATCAGTGCTAGAAGGGAGGGGGAGTTACAGAGAGGAGGAGGAGGAGGAGGAAGAGGAGGAGGAGGACAATGATATGAGGGGTCCTTGGTGCTCACTGAGCTTGTTGTTTTCTTGCATACATTTCATGACCCAACTAGGCAGCATCATCAGTGCTAGTAAGGAGTGCAGGTTGCTGTCAGTTTATATTCTAGTTCAGGGGTGTCACACTCGTGGCCAGATGCATCACATGCTGCCTCCGCCCCTGGTTTAGCGAAGGGGGAAAAAGTCCCGATACGTCACATGACGACGTGAGTTTGACGCCCCTGTTCTAGTGGTTTGCCTGTCAGTGTTGTTGGGGGTGGTCTTACGAGATTTTTCTTAAGAGATCCAACCAAAGAATCTAAGAGCTCCCCACACCAACACTGACAGGGCAATCCACTAGAATATCAAGTGAGAGCAAACAACACTCCTTACTAGCCCTGATGATGTTACCTAGTTTGGGTAATGAAAGAAAGAAAACAAGCAAGTTCAGAGAGCACCAAGGAGCCCTCAGAGCCAGCCCTGGATTATGGGCTTCAGAAGAGTGGCTTCTCATGAACTCTGAGGAAGAGTAAGTCAGTCCCTTACCCTGAATGGGAAGTTTGGGTTAGTCCTTGAAATAAGATAGGGAGGGCTAAAGGAAAACAGGAAATCTCTAAAGAAGCTGTGGCAGATACACAGAGAGAGAGAGAATGTCCAGGAAAGAAGAAGGATAGCCAAGGTGATCTCCAGAAATGGTGGATCAGTGACAGGTTAAAGCTCAGAATGAGTTGAGGTTTGGGAGACACACCCAAAAAAACAACAAGGTGTTCTTGAGTAGGTTTTTTTTTTAAAGCCCCAAGAAAGGTGTAGGAGCCCTATGGGGAGAAAGTGGGGCTTCACAGCAGCTTTGGCTGGTAGGTAGTCAAAATGGTCATTACATCCATGCATTAAAAGCCCCACATCTTTGTTATGTGCGCTGCCAGGTGCTTTAAAAAGGGACGTGGCTTTGGCCAAGCAGTTCTGACCAAAACCCTTTTTCAACACACAGACACAGACACAGAGGGATGTCCCTGTTGAATCAGCAATAGCTGACAATGAGAAGGAGGAACTTTGTAACTCCTATTTTCCACCTGAGGTCTCTAGCTGGTCTTTCTTCGGGCACGGAGGAAAGGAGAGAAGAGGAGCGGGGAAGAGAAGGAGAGGCTCAGAGAGCACTTAAGACGAATGCAGGTCTCCTGAAGGCAGATGGATTACATCCTCAGCCATGGAGGGAAGAGCTGACTGCTCTCCAGAATCTCTGAGAAAGGAGGGGAGAGCAGCTCATGCTTAGAAGAAAGGGGGAAGAAAATCCAGGCAGACTTGAGCAGTGGCTGAAATGCACGAGAGGGAATTGAGCAGGGAGAAATCTGCAGTTCCTCATCTGGATAGGAAAAACATAAGGCCCAGGTCTAGGATGAGAGCAAGGGGGTTTGGCAGTCATCCATGTGAAAGGGATCCAGTTCAACATGAGCCAACAAGGGGGGGGGGTGACTGCTCAAGAGGCAAAGGCTACACTGGGGCAGCACCAGTGGGAAGGAGGGCTTGAAGATTGGACAGCTCCCGCCAATATTTTTGCTCCACACTTGAAAGATGTTCAGTAATCTGTAACTGCAACCACCCCAAACTCCAGTAGGGAGGGCAAACCCCCACTGGAGAAAGTCAAGAGTGCAGAGAAGAGCACCTAAGGCAATGAAGCGCCTGAAAACTAAAACTTTTTTTTTTTTGCTTTAATTTATATGCCGCCCTTCTCCGGAGACTCAGGGTGGCTTACAATGCGTTAAGCAATAACCTTCATACTTTTGTATATTTATACAAAGTCAGCTTATTGCCCCCACAATCTGGGTCCTCATTTCACCTACCTTAAAAAGGATGGAAGGCTGAGTCAACCTTGAACCTGGTGAGATTTGAACCTGCAGTAATTGCAAGCAGCAGATGTTAATAACAGTGCTTAGACCATTGTACTACAGGCTCTTTGAAAAACGGTTGCAGGAATTGGGTTTGGCCAATCTAGAGAAAAGAAGGACCAGGGGGATGTGATAGCAGTCTTCCAATATTTGAGGGGCTACCACAAAGATGAGGAGGTCAACCTATTTTCCAAAGTGCCACAAAGCAAGACCTCATGGTGCCCCTCCAGAGATCCACTTCTGATGAAAGCTCTTTGAGATACTCATATGACTGTGGAGTGTTCTAATGTCTCAGGGGCTGCCACAGAGAAGCTATTCTCCAAAGCACATGAAGGCAGGACAAGAAGCAATGGGCGGAAACTAATCAAGGAGAGAAGCAACCCAGAAGTAAGGAGAAACTTCCTGACAGTGAGAACCATTAACCAGTGGAACGGCTTGCCTTCAGAAACTGTGGGTCTCCATCACTGGAGGTCTTTAAGAAGCGATCGGACAACTATGTGTCTGAAATGGGATAGGGCACAGGTGTCAAGTCACGTCATGTGACGTATTGCAATGTTTTTTGCCTTTGCGGAGCCTGGGTGGGCATGGCCTGTGTGTGATGCATCCAGCCCGCAGGCTGCCAGTTTGACACCCCTGGATAGGGTCTCCTGCTTGAGCAGGGGGTTGGGCTAGAAGACCTCCAAGGTCCTTCCAACTCTGTCATTCTGTTAAGAGCTTATTGAGGGAACCAACATGGCAAGCAACGGAGAAATGCTTTGTAATTGCAAAACAATGAATCGAGCCAAATAACTCAGAGGTTGGGGCCCATGGAGACTTAGGACTCTCACACACTGAGAGATAAAATAAGGGCACCGGTGGCTTTTTGTGTCAATTAATTAGGGCTTGCAAAGTGGGTTAGTTTCTAAGAGCAATTGAGCTAAGCAGGTACGAGGCTAATTACTGGCTCAGGTGTTTTAGTGAATACTTAGCCACGTCTCCCCTCCAGAATGAGTTTCCCCTCTCCTGAGATCCAAATGGCCCCCACCCTACTGGAGCCTTGGAGGGCCTTGAAGAACTGGCTCTTCACCTCAGCCTTTGGAAGCGCCTTTTCTTCTTTGCTCTGATCTGGGTCAGTCATTTCTGCCATTTTATTGTTTGTTTGTTTTTTAAATGCTTTTAGCAATTTCTAAATTGCCCAGAATTGTTGGGAGTCAGGGAGCATACACACAATGGTAATGATGATGATGATATGACAGTACCAACCCCAGATACAACCAAAGCCTGAATTTACTGTCTGGGTTCCCACAATTAAGTGCAGCCAGAGAGTTTCTGGCTAGGGGATCACAGCCAAAGTCTTAGCAAGCTGGGTGAAGTAAGACAGCACCTTAACCCTTTGGATAGAACATGTTGTATGAGTGCTGCAATTGCTTCGATCCTAAGTTTTAGGGGTGTAGGAAGCCTGGCACTGCTGTCCCTCAGCTGAGCACCCTGGACCTAACTGCGATGCCCCTTCAGTGCCCAGACACAGCAGAGCACATGTCCTCTTCCTACGGCGTGGAGCTGTGCTGCATGAAAAATCCTGCCTCATTCGTGGTGGGCGGGAGAGGATCTTGCCAAGGAGATCTGTTTGGGTGGATTTCCCCCCTTCTCTTGGAAACCAACTGTGTCAAAAATTGAAGATGCTACATATTAGCAAAGATGGGGCTGTCAAACTGCCAAGACCAACAAAATGAGCATTCACAGAGAACTAACTAGCTAGTGAACTAGGTTCATTGAGGGATTCTTTTAGCCTGCCATCAAGATCTGGCGCTTTTCAAGACAATGAATCAAGGTGTTAGAAAACGAATGGCACATCCCTGAGGTCTAAGTGGCTGCTCAACCTCTATTCTAGGGGTCTCCTCTTAGTCTATACCTGGTGCTCTGTAGGAAAATTCAGCTACAGCCCAGAGGAAGAAGGAGTTGCAGTGGTAAGATCCTCAGATCATGTGTCTCCTCCTCTTAGGGGGCCCATGGGGTTCTCATGACTTGCAATGATCAGGACAAGTTTGGTTCTTGCAAAAGGGGCTAGACAGACTTGGAGCCTTGAACAGCTTTCCTATTCTCCACAACATTTCCCAATCTGGATCCAGTTCAAGAACCCACACGCTGTCTTTCCAGACAGCTGGATAATCTGTGGCCTCTGGCTGACCTCCATACTGGAGTGATGGAGTGACTTCTTCGTGGTGACCTACCATCATTCCACCCAAGGTCAACCTCAGTCTTGCTGGGACTATCAGTTGACTCCTCAGTTGCTCAGTTATCTCCACAAGGACAGAAACTCTCTGGACGTGAACAATAACTTTGCCTATAGACGATGGTTATGACACCACTGTGCTACATACTCAAAGAAGGTTATACCAGGTTGGTTGTGCTTAGAGCTCAAAGCATTGTTAGAGACCCCACACACCCGCTTTAGGGTATTTTCCTGTTGCTCCCCTCTGGGAGGAGGTTTCAAAGTATTTCTAGCAGGACCTCCAGATTCTGGAACAGCTTTGTTCCCTAGGCCATCCGTCTGGTAGACTCCCAAGATTCATTTCTCTCACTATGTACATGTATACATCCAGACTAGACTGTGTTATTTCTCCATGTCATATAATATATGTGGGTACGTACATAACTTTGTATTTATTTATTTATCTTGTCCTGTTTATGTAGTGTACAATAGAGGTGGGGACCCTTTGGGAACTGTATGCAATGAAATTTCATTTTCATGTATGCACATTCAAAGAGACAATAAGGTTAGTCTAAGTCTTGTGTGACCTCCCAGAAGTGATGCTGTGTGTTCTCTACCAGAGAGTCTTAGTTCCCCTTGCGGTTCCAAGAAAGAAAAAATAGCCTAAGGGCTTCACACAGTCCCATTCACTTCCTCCTCATCTCTTAAACAAAAACTGATCATCTTCCTCCATCAGCAATAGCAATAGCATTTAGACTTGTATACCGCTTCACAATGCTTCACAGCCCTCTCTAAACAGTTTACAGAGTCAGCCTCTTGCCCTCAATAATCTGGGTCCTCATTTTACCCACCTCGGAAGGATGGAAGGCTGACTCAACCTTCAGTCTAGTGGGATTTGAACTGCCAAATTGCAGGCAGCCGGCAGGCAGCAGAAGTAGCCTGCAGTACTGCACCCTAACCACTGAGCCACCAAGGCTGAAGAAAAATGACTGAGAATGCCTAGATCTCTCGGTCTTGCAGGGAGAGATCAGAATGGATCTGCATTAGAGAAGGAAGAAGGCATTGTTCAATTGCAGTTCTTTCTTGGAACACCCAAAGCTCTCTTCTGACCTACCCCCATTGACTAATTGACAAAGTGAACAACACAGAATAACTGACCAATCATGGTTTCAAAAGAGAGGCTGATCTCAGGCTGCCAAAGACAATGCCAGAGATGTTCCTGCAGCACAAGAAACCAGAGCTCTCTTCTCGGCCAGAACTTTTGCAACCCACAACTTTCTCATATTGAGATAAGCACAGGATGCCTTGATCTTCACAAGGACTAGTTTTATGAATCATAGCAAACCAGTTGGAGGAGTATTTTCTTTTGGGTTAGTATGTTGTGTGAAGCCAACCATTGTAGCTTCTAAACTATGATTAAGGGTTTCTTATTAAATGTGAATGGTGGCATCAACAAACTATGATTGGATGTCATGAATAAAGCCAACCAATGTGTTTGGCTGGAAGATGGAAGGTCTGTGAATACATGCCCCCTCTTCCAAAAACACACATGTCCTTCCTGTGCAACAGGCTAATCCTTCTACAACCAGCAGGCAGGAGTAACAATGTGGTGCCCAGAAGGTCTGCATTTCCTTTGTTAACCCCTAATCCTGGCTAGATTCACTTGAGCTAGATCAGGTGAAGACCTAGCAGATGCCTTCACACAACATACCAAGCTTGGCTAATGTTAAGTTCAATTAGTCTTGTTATGGCTTAGCATGTTGTGTTATTCCAGCTTGTTTGGTTAGTTCATAGTTCGATGTATGGTATGAACCCTAAAAATGAAAACAACAGTACTCAGGTTCAGCATATGTGAATAGAGTCCATGTTTCTCCAGAAAGTCACTGTAGAGGGACCATGTTGCTAAACCCTGGCATAGGAGCCTTTAATGCTGCCTCCAAATGCACTGATTAATCCTCAAATTAAGCGTATATTGGTACACACCCACCGTCAGCCTTAATAGCGCTAAAATGTGGATTGAAGCACCTTGACTTCTCCTGAAAGGCTGGAAAGACATGTATGATTTGCTCACTTCCATCCAAACAGAGGAAAAGGGTCTTAAAGGAAGAAAAAGTTCAGAGGCAGAAAATGAGTTCTGGATCAAGAGGCAACGATGTCATGGAATAGCATACAAAATTCTGAAGAGGCAGCAAAACAGCCACCACCACCCATCTTTCTGCCTTTGCTGGTTTAATGGGCAAGAAATGGGCAAGGGGTCTTGCCGGGGGAGGGGGGAAGCAGGAGTTTAGAGAACCAAACACCGCAGGGCAGCTAAAAAAAGAGGGAACTGAGGAAGGCCCTGTAGACATCCAGCAAAGAAGCCTTCTGAAGTGCCTAGACATGTGAAGAGTTTGCTGCTCATTCTGGACTTTCACTATTCTAACCATCATCTCTAGGTTTTTCTCTGCTCCTGAGAAGGAAGAAAAGCCTCAGCAAACAAGCCGGCAGCAGCATGTTTTAAGTTCCAGATCAATGTCTAATTGAATGCCTATCAATTCTACTTTATGACCAACTGTGAATGCCGCACCAAAAAACGCTAAGAAAGAAAGACAACTAGAAACACAACAGCCCCAATTGTGACAGGCCAAAGAGATCTGGCCCAGGACTGCTTCCCATCTCTTCTAAGCATCTGCCAGGTAGCCTTGGCTACAAGTGCAGAGGTGGGGAAGCCAGACTTCTAAGCTGGGCTTCAGGTCTCAAGGGAGCCTCCAGATCTGTCATGGGCCTGGAACTGCACAGCCTGACCAAACCTCCATGTTCTGAGGTGGCAACTGGAAGACTCGGAGATGCAGAAACAGGACAGGATGGCTTTATTTTATGGCTTTAGCCTTCCCTTCCCAAGTGCTGGAAACCAGATCTCCATTATTAAAATTTCTTCAGAACTTCATTATTAAAATTTCTAGTTCCAGGGGCCATCGAATCCCAAGAGAACACTGCAAGAATTACCTCTTTTGCACTGCAAATCTTAAAGGTGTATCTGAGAGCTTCACCTGTAATTAATTTTCTGGCTCTCCTAATCAATACCACCAACTCCTCAGAGCCTGCAGCTCTTTCTGAGGCGAAGGCACTTTTGATCAGTTCACCAACTGCTATTCATCAGAAACCCCCTCCTATCAAGACAGGCCATGATTCCCGCCCCCAACCTTCTCTGAAATGCCTCAGGGTGGACCTTCCGACCAAGGAGGGTTTGAATGGGAGATGCTCTGGGCACTCTTCTGCTTGGCCAACAAATTTGAGGCCTCCATGTGCTGGGGAGGAGCCTTCTCAAACGAGGGACTCCCCCTGGCCTGCTGGAGACCGTCAACAGCTACAGGCAAAGGCAAGATCCCACGTGAGCTTGTGTGTGCGCACACACACAACTGAGAGCTACCAGCCAGAAGTGAACAGAACCTTATTTCAACCCAGGCAGAAAATGCGGCGTTTGAGATGATGGTCTTGACTTGTACCCTGAGATGAATGGCTATGGGGGAGAGCAGCACACAAAATCTCCACTGATAGGTTGCTGCATGTGCTGTACCCCCACCTCACATCTGCCTTCTGAAACAGCTGCTCAACCAGCCTCAAGGGAGGACTTGAGAGAAGGTGGCTTAGCTGGGGAAAACAGGACAGACAGGAGGAAAATTCAGGTGCGAAGCAGATGTGGGACCTCTTAGCATCACCCTGGCCTTCTAATCCTGCTCCCCCTCCAGTGGGATCCTATACAGGATGGGGAGTGGCGCCTACAATTGGATCTACCTGCCCAATGACAGTAGACAATGATGCCCGTTCCTGTCTCTCTGCTCCGAAGCCACCCACCACCCGTGTCTTCCACTCTTGCTGGTGGGGCTGGATAATCAAAGCCATCCAGAACAAGGAAGCCCTAAAAAAGGTAGGAACGAGGCCGTGCAAACCAAGGGGGGGGGGGGGGGCATCTCTAATGTGAGAATGCACATCAGATCCCATTCTGTTCTCAAGATGTCCCTTTTCTTCTCAAGCATCCTCGGAATTAAGCTATTGCAACACAATGACCCTTTCAGGTCCTTGAGGATTGCATGAAATCCATCTGTGGAGCACCATAAATAAACTCAGTTTTGTACACACATCTCATGAACACTTTGGCTGTATTAACATAGCTTGAGTAATACAATCTGGACTCCTCTGCAGAAAAGCACCCGAGGAAGAGCTCCTGTCGGGAAAGCAACCTGATGTTTACTATCCAATTGCAACAGCATCCTGGCTTCCTTCATCCTGCAAGTAAACTGATCCTGGTAAAGGAGGAATCTATCAAGAAATGAAAATCTTCTGTAAACTAAATCCTGCATTTATGATGATCTCAGTGAATCAGCTTGCCTCCGAGAGTTGGGGTGCTCCATCATTGGAGATTTCAAGAAGAGGCTGGACAGCCATTTGTCCAGAATGGTGTGGGGCAGTCTTTCTCAATCTTGGCCACTTGAAGATGTGTGGACTTCAATTCCCAGAATTGAAGCTATGCTGGCTGGGGAATTCCGGCAGTTGAAGTCCACACCTCTTAAACTTCCCAAGATTGAGAAGCATTGGTGTAGGGTCTTCTGCTTGAGCAGGGGATTGGACTAGAAGACCTCCAAGGTCCCTTCCAGCCCCAGGGTTCTGTCTTTCTATGTTTCCTTCCAAGGAACTCAGCCAAATGGGTACAGCACAAACTCAGCTGCTATCATCCTAACTCTGTTGACCTTTCTTTGACCTGTTGCATTCAATCCATCATGGGGGGGATGTTCCCCTGGGTAAATACGGTAAAGGAAAGAAGATTTACATGCCTGAGAAGACGATGTCTGGATCCACCATGACATTCCTGGCACCCAGAATTCCCCTTGCGTGAAATTCCACCCCTTTCACCTTCTTTGCACAAGAGAAACCACAGGAAACCACACCGTTTTCTCCTTCAATGGCGTATTTTACCTCCCAGCCAAACAGCTTTCAGAACCGGCTAACAGAGTATAATTCACATTATACACAAACAAATCAGAGCAGTGGCCAAAAAAGAAAAGAAAAGAAAAGAACCCCAGCCTCAAAAGAAGTAAACAAGGTTGCAAATCAGTCCAGCATGTTATTAAAACAAGAAGAGTTTTGTAATTTCATATTTCAAACACGAACATGATTTAAATTATGGCAGGATCCCAGATGGGCCCCTCAGGTTGCATCCTTTTCTGTATAGAGTGCTGAGCATCCACAGGGAAGGGGAGTGGGTGACACAACCAATTCACTAGCCCCAAAGCCTTGCCTACAAGTGCAAAGGATCCCCCCTCCCTCTCTCCACTCTGCCTGGACCTCCTCTCTCTCAAACTAGAGCAAACCATCCATTTCTCCTTGAAGAAGCCAGCCAGGATGAGGAGCAACTCCTTGGGGCACGCTGCTTCCTCCTCCCCCATCTTCTGCCCCCAGATGACTGACAGAAAGACAGAGGAAGCAGTGGGGAGGGGGGAGCACCTCAATTGAGCCTCACGTTAAGGCGGCTTCTTCCGCTTCCCCTTCAGCCTCACCAGCCACCCCCACATCCTGGATGCTGACAGGGGGCCGTCCACTGCTGCTCAGAGGCTAGGCAGCTGGGGAGGGAGGGAGGGGAAGGGGCTGCCTTTCTGAGCTTCCTCCCAGCTCTCCAGCACCCATCGGGGTGAAAGGGCTCCCTTCCCGAGTGGAAGAAGGAGCAGCTCGGCCGGAAGAGGCCAAATAAAGAGATGCTAAGCCCTTCAACCGCCAGGAAGATGAAGCACGAGAGCTGCTTGCAGGCGATGTGGGCTGCGGAGAGGGGAACTCGCTTGGAGTCTCTCATGGGCAGCATACAGGCTTACAAAATGCCCCCACCCGGAGACCCTCTTCTTCTTGTGACAGGATCCCATTGGACAAGCAGCCCAGTTGGCCAGGAGAAGCCCCAGGTGGTGGAGACCCACTCAGCCAGCCACAACCAGACCTCAGCATGTGGCAGGATGCAGGCCTCGCTCCTCAAAGCCACCCTTTGCTTTCAAAACGAGGCAGCCTTTATGGCTGGGCACCATCCAGAGGACGGAGTCCTGCATGCCGACAGGTTCCAAGCCCTCCATGGGATTTGGACACAAGACAAAAATATGTATCTCGAGCCTGTAACTCACCCTGACACTGGAAGCCTTGCTTTCCAAATCCCCTGTGAAGGAAAAAGAGAGAACACCGCGTTAGAATTCGTTCACGTGCCAACACGCTCCTCTTTCATGTGGTTTTCAGGTGAGCTTTTAACAAGGCTCAGCACAAGTAAAACAAAACAAAACAAAAAAGCCAAAACCCACATTTCATTGAACCAGGAGGAAGAGGTCACAAAGGTGGCCTTGAGTCCCTCCGCAAAAGGGACCAAACGCAGCTGTTGTGCTGGACAATGGCAGCCTTCCCCAACTTGGAGCCCCACAGCTGCGTTGGACTCCAACTGTCTAAGTTCCATCCGGCACGGCTGCCGACCCAACTGGCTGAGACACACAGCAGTACTTGGGAAGGCCTGAAATGGACCCAAGCTGGGCAGCCACCACAGAGAAGAGGAACAGGGAGGCATCCTTTGGTTCCTCCTGAGCAGAAGCTGATAGGGGACAGAAATAGAGAACTCCGGGGGGGGGCTGAGAAGTCAACATTGTAGACCCCTCCCACGATCCTTGTATAGAAGGGGGAACTTAGTGCACTTCAGCATGGTCCATCATAGAGTATCTTTTAAATCAACCCTTGGCTGTGAGAATCACTGGTCCTGCACTGGTCAAGAGTTCCTGTGACAAGTATGCGTATTTAGCAGATGCTGGGGAGACCCCAGCTAAAGGAGTCATGTTCACCTTATCTTTCTTCCCCAAAATTGCAGGTGATGGTAAGCTAAGAAGATTTGGCACAGGCTTAAAGAACAGATATTCTTACATGTCTCCCTCTTGCCTCTGGTGACACAAAAACCTGGCTTCCTTCCCCCTCCTCCCACCCGCCATGAGTTTTCTCCATCATGGTAAGATCCCTGTCCTCTTGGGGGGAATGTTCAGGCCCAGCACAGAGGGCCCTTTCCCCCTCCTGGAAGCAGCCAGCTTGGCCCAAGAGGCTGCAGGGAAGTTTCAAATGGAGCTAGGTCTCCGGTTGTGGGAATCCAACCGTTGGGTGAAGGTGGGCATCACGCTTGGCCACCATACCTCCGTTTGGCCCCTCCCTGTAGTTTATGGGAATGCAGCCCTTCAGACTTCTTCGCCTTGCATTGCGACTCCGAGGACAAGCCCCCTCCCCATACCTGGGGAAAAGTTGCAGGGCACGGAACTGTCAATGGGACAGGGCCGCCCTGGAGCAGCTTCCCATCCCGATCAGCTAGCCCTTCTTTCAGCCCGGCCGTCAGGCCCGAGCTGGCCGCGGATAATGGAACATGTAGCCCATCCTGTCCGGGTTGGGGAAAGGCCGGCAGGGCTAAGGCAGCCAAGTGGGAAGGCGGCTCAGATCTCGGGGGGGGGCAGGGGGAGGGGGCGACGGGGGGGGGCAAGGCTCAGCCGGCCTGAGAAGCGAGGAGCGAAAGTTGCCCGCTTGGCCACGAGGGCGGAGGGGAGGCGGCGGGCGGGGGCCGAGGGCCGAGCAGGACTGGGGGGGCGATGAGCCAAAGGGCGACGCCGGCGCCGAAGCCATCCGACCGGCGGCGGTCCCCCATCCCACCCGCGGCGGGCTCCTCACCAGATGAAGTCGGTGCAGTGGCTGCAGAAGGTGGGCTGCTTGAAGAAGCGGGCGGTGAACTTGTGGTTCTTGACCTCGTGCACGTTCTTCTGGCGAAGGGCGCCTTTGCGGGCGAAGCGGACGAAGCTCTCCTCGCCCTCCGGCCCGGGGGCAGCCGGGGGCTCCGTGGCCGTGGCCGTCGCCGCCGCCTCCGGTTCGGCCATGCTGCCGCTCCTGCCGCCGCCGCTGCACGGATGCCGCCGAGCTGCCTGGCGCGACCGCCGCTCCGCCCGCTGGTGCTGAAACTGCGGCGGCGACACCTCTGGCCGCCACTGGGCAGAGGCAGCGCCGAGCCTCTGGCGCCCGCCCCCCCCCCCCGCCCCGTCCCGCCCCCCGCCCGCCCCGCGGCTCCCCCCCACCCCCGCCCGCGTCTTCCGGCGCCCTCGCGCGGCCCCGAGCCCCCAGGGCCACTGAACGCGCGCGCCCCCCGCGACCGTCCCCCCCTTCAGCATCCCGAGAGGAAGGCCAGGCCAACGGAGATGAAAGGCTGCGAAAAGGCGCCTTGGCGAGAGACCCCGGAGAAATCGGCAGAAGGCCGGGAGGAAAAGTCGGGGTTCCGATGGCCCCTGCAGGAATGGTGCCCTTAATGCTTTCCATTCAGGGCCCCTTCCCATCGGTCCCTTTGGGGTGCCCGGTCTGTGTGGCACAAGTAACACCCTAAACTGCATTCTGGCTGGGTTTGCATTTCATCCTGCATGGAGAGGATCGGAACTCAGGACCCAGAGTCCAGGTATTGTGTGAATGCAGCCAGGAGGCATAATGACCACCTGGTTTTGATGCGCATCACACGTAAATTGGTTGCTTCATCCTGTGGAGCCCGAGGAACCAGGGGCCACAGGGCTTGTCTCTTGCAGGTGGGTCCCCAGAAGCCTCTGCCAGCCACCCACTAAAGGGAAACCAGAATAGTTGCTCAAAGGGCCGCTGATGCTCTTCCGAGGTTCACGACGGCCAGATCAGCCCTGGAAGTGTTTCTCAAGCAGGGCTGGACTCTCCAGCCCATAAATCACAGCCAGGGCCTCTGAAGTCTGGCATTTCAGCAACAGCTTTTTTTGCTTTGCTTTTTTTCCCCCTTGCTAAGGGGGGTGGGGGTGGGAGGATGCACCAAAGGCCTCCCGAAGGGGGCTGTGGCCACCAGTCAGCACACAACCTCCCCCTCAGCCCCAGAGGCTGAGTTGCTGCCCCAATCCAGCTGTCAGAGTTGGGCCCTGAGCTCAGCCGTAAATCTCCCTCTAGGACTCAGGAACAGAAAAGAAGCTTCCCGGATGAAGGCCAGGCACCCAAGTCACTTTAGCGCCGATCTGAGGTCTCCCCTTTTCCTGCCTTCTTGGCTCTGCCCATAGATGGAGGGCCGTGGCCTCCTCCCCACCAGCCCTCGATGGCTGAGCACAGGTGGAGTTTTCTCTTCCCTCCAGACTGAGACTATGTTGCCAGCCCAGGTGCAGGACCAGCATCTCAGCAATAGGGATGCTACCAATGGTGGATTGCCCCTGGTTCACACCGGTTCTATAGAACCGCTCCACCCACCGACCCCAACATCATCAAAATGCTTCTGCACATGCACAGAAGAGTGTGTGCGTGGCCCCGTTGTGAACCGGTAGTAAAGGTAAGTAGAACCCACCCCTGGATGCTTCACAACATAAACCAAACCAAATTCATTGTTCTATAAGTGTCTCTCTCCCCTTTTCTCTCTGTCTCCCTCTCCTCTCTCCCTCTCTCTCTCCCTCCCTCCCTCCTTCTCCCTCTCTCTCTTCTCCCTTGTCTGTCTCTCTCTCCTCTCTACCTCCCTCCTTCTCCCCTCCCCCCCCCCGTCTTTCTCTCTCTCTCTCTCCTTAGCTTCCAAATAACACATTGTTGAAAAATATATTTCTATACTGCAGCAGCACAAAATACTTTCCAAATATAAGTCTGGGTATTTTTTATTGTTTAAGAGTGAGGGCCATGGCAGAAAAGCTCCACCAGTCAGGAGCACCTGAGATCCGTCTGAGACCTCTCGTGGGGGTAAGGGTGGGGGAAGTAGGCTGAGAAACTTGCCTTGGCTTTCCTCCAAAATGGAGTGCCAGCTTCCTTCCTCCCTCTCCCCCTTCTCTGGTGGCCTTGCAAATGGCTCCCCTTCTGTCTCTTCACCTGTTAAACGGGCACCAGTGAGGCTTCCTTACCAATATAGATCTTGATAAACTTTGTAGATTAAAAATAAATTGAGTGGAAATTAATATAAATGATAATTGGTAGTAGTCATTAGTGCTTCCACAACAGGCGTGCCAGTTCAATTTGTCTAAAGGAGGCGGCATCTGGACTGGCGCGTGATAATGAGGGAATCATTTCACCAGCAAATCTCCCCTGTTACGACGGGATGATGCGTGAATGAACCATCCATGTGGGCAATGAATCTCTCCTGGCTTTTCCAACATACATGCATCTGGCCAAGAATCAAACATCTGGACTTCACAGAAGGCAGCATTGTTGCTGAGGCTTTGCTGTAGTGTAAACCGAGCCTCCACTTTCAGAGACAAGAGGCCTGGATTTTTAGGGGGTGCATGAAGGGAAGTCCGTGAGGTTCCTAGAGATTTATGGATTTTCTTGGTAACACTGGAAGAAAACACTACAGGCGCAACTAGTGCAGCTCTTCTTAATGGCAACGACACACTGCAAAAGGTGAAGGGGCTCCCCCTTTGCTCCTCTTTGCTAACCAATCTGGGGCTGGAGAGAGGGGCCAATGGGGGGGGAGAGAGAGAGGTCCTTTGAAAAACCCCAAATTCTGGAAAAACCAAGTGAGGGCTTCCTGAGATCGTTCAGGGCTGATGTTTTTCAAGCCAGTGACTCTATCCTTGCTCCCAGCTATTTTGTCCCAGATTTTAACAGGTTTTAATAGACTTTTGATCAAGAACACCTTGACCAGGTGGAACAGTCCAGCCTCGTCTCTTTGAACAGGTGACCCATCTGGACTATTTGGGAGGGCCTCCCTGTAGACAGTCTTGAAGGCAGCCAAGGTGAATGAAGGGTATGTAGCAGAGGTGAAATCCTACCGGTTCGGGTGAACCACTAGAGATTATGGGCATCAGTTCACCGAACCGGTAGTAATTACCCCTCCTTGGCCCCACCTACGCCCGGCCAGTCACCGCTCACCTCTTCTGGCTGCTCAATATTCCACAGAATTCAATGTTAAATGCAGCAGAGAGAATGCTAACTTTTCTCCCTCCATTCAGAACGGAGCTGCTGCTGCCTTTTCCTTTAAGGTAGCCCCAGAAGGGGGGGAGAGGGAGCAGCTGGAATGGACCCGTTTTTGTGAAAGGCAGGAAAATGAGGAAGGGGATTTTTCTGTCTGTCATCCATTCCTGAAGCTCAGCAGACTGAGGGAAGGATGGTAGGCAGGAATATTCCCCTCCCCATTTTCCTGCCATTCGCAACAAGGAGTGGCTGGGAGGGGAGTGATGAGTGATGAGTGATGTTGAGTTGGCCACATGACCTTCCCCAAGAAGCCACACCCACAGAACCAGTAGGGGAATTTTTTTTAATTTCACCCTTGATGGGTAGGAAGAGTTGACTGGCACTCTTTGATCGGGATTCCAAAACGGTGCAACATCAGGTGGGGGGGGGGGGGGTGATGGGTGCTCAGAGAAGCAAAAACACCTGGGATAAGTCTCTGCTGCCATCCCACCTGTCCATCCAGAGTTTTGTAGCTCGGATCTAACCATCCTCCTTCTTTGCCTGAAGTTTTAAAAATTCCAGTTAAAACTTTCCTAATCAGATAGGTGATTTCCCTCTGGAAATCAAGAGGGTTTTTTTTTTTATCAAGATAATCAAACCACTCTGCCAGAAGAGAGAAGGCTGGGAATTGCAGTCATCCTACAGCATTATCCCAGAAAAGCATACTCATAGACGCAAGAATTTGACAGCTCAACTTTCTGAGTGGGTGTAAGGTACACTTTGAGCCTGCAAGATATTCTCTTTTCCCCCCATTGATCCAGAAACAAAGCAGAGCCAGCAGGAGGGGAAATGGACCCAGAATGCTCCTTAAAGGAGCCAATGCTGCTGCTTTGGTGGGAAAAGTGCTCTCATTCTAGTAAATGTAAACATTTTAAATGAGTTTTAAATCCACCCTTCTAGCAAATTCACTCTGCCAGCTGAGAACAAAAGCATTTGGAGCAGGAAATTCTGGATTTCCAGTAAGAAGAGCAGAGACCCCTTTGAATGTTTAATTCTCAGGCTGCCGTTGTGTGCAGGTCCACCCTCTGTTGCCTATGGCTTGTTTTCCTGTCTTCACAGCCTTTTTCCCCTGTCCTTCCCCCACCTGTTTTGTCAGAGAAGTTGTGAAGTGATTGCAGTTTAGGAAGTCCCATATTAAATGCACTTCCACCTTGACTTTCTGGAGAGAGGAGTTTCAAAGTCTGTTTGCACAGAAGGGCCGAGGGAGAAGCCATCCATCAGCCTGGGACAAGGTGCCAGCAAGATCAGCAGGAGCTGAAGACACTCTGAAGCCCTGGCCACTCTTTGCAGCCTGCAAGGTCAAAAGAGACTCAGGTGAAAGCTCTGCTGTTTGCAGGGGGTCTTCCTGGTGCAACCTCGCTGCCAATAGGGTTTGGGGTGGGTGATGGAGACTCCTTGATGCAGCTTGGAGCCTCCTGGATTCATGGCTACTGTGGGAGCCCAACTTCTCAGGGGGACAACCTGAGAGACAATTTGGAAACTGTGGTTGCTACAGAATGCAGCAGCCTGATGCAAACATCTGGAAGGAGGACTCGGTGTTGGGGGTGATGTTTGTTGTCCATAAGATTGCAGGCCCAATTGGAGGTGCTGGTTTTCACCTAGAAGGCCTTACAAGGCTTGGCTAATGTGTCCTGGCAAGGAACTCTACTGGACAGGATTGGCCTGCTCCAGAGTCAGTTTCTCAGTAGCAGCCCTCATGCTACAGAGCTCCTTGCTGCTGCCACCCCAGGGAAGGGAAGCCCCCACCTCACTTAATGTTACTTGATTTTATGCTGTGATTTTGTACTATTACCATATTTTTCGGAGTATAAGACACACTTCCCCCCACCAAAAGGAGGATGGAAATGTTGGTGCGTCTTATATACCGAATACAGCCATTTTTGGCCTCCTGGAGCTCCGCCCCGCTAATCCCATTTTTGCAAAAAAAAAAAAATGGGCCCTTTTTCGCAAAAAGAGGATGCGCAGAGGGTTTGGGTGGCCATCAGAGTGCTCCTGGGGGCCGGGGAGGGCAAAAACTTTTTTTCTTACTTATCTCTTTGAAATATTGGTGTGTTTTATACACTGGTGTGTTTTACAGTCTGAAAAATACGGTATTTTGCTGGTATTTTGAAACAGCCTTGCATTGTACCATGTTAGGGTGGTATAGAAATCCGGCAATAAGGAAAACCAAGGAATTAGAGGCCTCAGGTAAAAAGAAAAAGAAAAGGACATATAGCCCGAACTGAGGTACAGATCTCCACGCCTACCTATCTTGCAAGTAATCCTTGCTTCCGGCATGCCCCACAGGCAACTGCATCCATGGCCTTTTGTTCTTTAAACCTCTCGCCTCTCCTTCTGACGGTCTTGTCAACTCCATCCAAGCATCACTTTCTTAGGCTCCCCTTGCTCACAAGCGTTTGGTTCGTCCTTCAGAGGGTGGTTTTGGCCATTACATCCATGCATTTTCAAGATGACTAATTCCTCTCAAAACTCTCTCTCTTTTATGCTTGACTCTCTCTTTTTCTCTCTGTCTCCCCTCTTTCTGCCACTTGCATGTCTGCAGTCTCCCATCGCCATCATGCTGAACCAGTTGCTTCTCCTGCATGCCCAGTTCTCACAACCAACGAGAGGAAAGTTCACATCACGGCCTTCGTTCCTAGCAGTAGACCATAGGCCAGCCATGTTTCTACCAGCACTTGAAAATCTTAGATCCCCTCCATCCCTTTCCCATCTGTGGGAAGTCCACCCCACTTAGAAGAATGAAATATTTTGAGAAATATTAAAAAAGGCAAGATAAAATATTTCCCCTAAAAGAGAAATAAAAAATCTTAAGGGAGACAGAAACTCAGAGCCCAAGCTCCCTGCCCCCAGCAGATATTTTATGCCCATTAAGAAAGACTGGGTCATCCTATCTACAAAACAAAAGACCTTCAGCTTCAGGTGACGGGATTAAGACATGACCCTTCAGGACATAATAGGATTAACCCACTACCATTTAGCAGAAGACGCAGAGCTCACTACATTACACAATCTCCTAAGGATATTGCATCATCCTCAGAAACTTCAACCAAACTTCAACAAACACATAGGATTTGTACTATGCCTATAGAGCCAGCTATGACCCCTACATAACCCCTACATGGCCCCATGGGAGCCTGACAACAGCCAATAGAAAATATGTTCTTGCACAGGAACAAGAAGCTCAAGTGCAAAGCCCAAGAGAAGGTATAAAAATCCCTCACTCTCAACTCTATGTGGTCAGCTGCCCTGAGCCACATGTGGTTTTGCTTCATCATTAAACCATCTTTCCAAGCAGCCTCCATGTTTCCAGTGTCTTTCGGTGGGGGGGGGGGGGCAGAACCGGTTCAGTGACGTCATATCGTCACCACTACCGGCTCAGCGGAACTGGGCCGAACCGGGAGGAACCCTCCACTGGGTGGTGGTGGGGAGTTAAACTTGGAGATTTTGGCATGCAAATTTCAGTTCTCGCTTTGCTCTACTGTATTTCACTTGGCTTTAAGTAAGCTATGCCTTTTTCATCAAATGGAGTCAAGGATTGTTCTTACTTAAAGGTTTGAGATTAGGAAGAACTGGGAAAGATTTTGGTTCAAAACTGCACACAGTCAGAAAACTGGATTCATAGACAGTTGAGGCATCTGGGCCCGCAGCTGCCCTGCACTGGGTTGTTCCGAAAGAGGAGGTTCCTAGATCTTCCTCCCTTCTGCAGCTGCAAAAAGCAGGGATGTCTCTTAAACAGCAGATTGTGCTGCATACTTGGTCTACACCTGCAACAGGCCTACTTTTGAAAAACTGCCACCGTTAACAATCCTTCACACAGAAGCTAAAACGATGTAGCACAACATAACAATTGCATGAACACACACCTGCTCCATGTTCTACCAGGCCCCACAATTTCAGTGGAACGTAGAAATTTTACCCACATTTTGTATATTAAGAAAAGTTTTCAAGGAGTAGGAAGAGCTGGACTAGGCAGATAGACTCGTTTCCAAGGAGGTAAGATGGACCACCGAGCTCAAAAGACACGACGCAGAGAATATTTGAGGAGATTCAGTTTCATTTATGTTGATCCACCAGCCAGAGTGAATCAGGAAGTTTGGTCACTGGATGAGACAAGCTCTTTTCCAAATGGGAACACAGCCATTTTTCATTTTTCTCCAACTTCAATTTCTTTCTTTGGCTCTGTGACTCATTTGCTTTTTCCTTTCTTTTCATTCTTGCTCAAACCAGAGCACAGTTGCTTTGAATGAATGATAAACTCATATCCACAGGCTGATTAACCTGGTTTTCAAATTAAACTATTTTCTGGATTGGCACAAAACATCTAACCATAAACTAACCAAATGGGTTCAGTTTGGATGACGTAGAGCTGAACCACTACCAGCATCTCCGCCAGCATGAGGAATTGTAGTGCAACAACATGAGAGGTTCTGCCTCTGGCCAAATGGGTCCTTGTCTTGTGATGGAATAAAGGTACCCCAGGGAAGGAAGGAATAGAATAGGATAGAATAGAATAGAATAGAATAGAATAGAATAGAATAGAATAGAATAGAATAGGATAGAATAGAATAGAATAGAATAGAATAGAATAGAATAGGATAGAATAGAATAGAATAGAATAGAATAGAATAGAATAGAATAGAATAGAATAGAATAGAATAGAATTATTTTTTTTATTGGCCAAGTGTGATTGGACACACAAGGAATTTGTCTTGGTGCATAGGCTCTCAGTGTACATAAAATAGTGTACATAAAATAAAAGAGACGTTCATCAAGAATCATAAGGTACAACACTTAAAGATAGGAAGGAAGGAAGGAAAAATGAATTTCCCCTACAACCATTTGCCAGAATTTTCTGGAGCATGTATTTTAGAGATGCATCGGCAGAAAAAAGTTGGTTTTCCCTTGCCTGCTGAAGGGAATAAAATCACTGAATAAAAATGGACTCATCCTCGTAAGACAAACAGAGCAAGAGAGCCACCAATGGAGGCATCAGAAGCCACCAACCTGGGCTCAGACCCCAGAGCAGCATAGCTCTCAGATATGCTGCTGTACATGACCAGCTAAGTGAGAGAAGAAGGGGGTGGATGTTGCCACCCCAGCAATGAAGAAACCTTCCTGGGCTGAGTCGACAGCAAAAGGGGAAGGTAGGCGGCAGACTCTCAGGCTGGCAATTGAGGCTGCCGAAGGAGTCCACTGTCCTGCTGCCTCTCCCCAGCAGAGCCTTGGGGGCAGGGTTCCCTGTCGATCTGCCAGAGAAAAGGGCCATGGACTTGCACATTTGCAGGTGCCAAATTCAATTCAATTCAAAATCATCTGAAGAGAAAAAACAGCCATCATCAAGAAACGCCTGACCATATTTTAAGTGGTATTGGGAAGCTTCAAGGAAAGCTTCCAAGGGAATTTTTTGGCTGGACGTCAGTTTAAGTCTACATTAATATTTCTCAGTCTTGACTACTTTAAGATGGGTGGATCAACTCCAAGAATTCTGGGAGTGGAAGGAACACTGCTCTACAGATATGAGATTCCAGGCCAATGTAAAGACCATCCCAAAACTGTCCCTAAACTCTTAATATGACGGGTATTTTGTGCAGTTTTGGGATGGGCTTTATGTTGGACTGGAATTTCATATCTGTACAGCACTATTTCTCAACTTTGGCTGCTGTAAGATGGGTGGACTTCCATTCCCAGAATTCTTGGAGTTGGTCCACACATCTTAAAGTAGTCAAAACTGAGAAATATTGCTATAGACTTAAGCCGATGTCCAGCCAAAAAAATTCTTTTGGAAGCTTTCTTTGAAGCTTCCCAATAATACTTAAAGCATGGTCAGGCATTGCTTGACGAGGGTCTAGGACAGAGCTGTCAAACTCCCATCCCATGGCCCGGATGCATCACATGCTGGCCACGTCCACGCCCGACTTAACAAAGATGGGGAAAGTTCAATACATCACATGACGCCACCGTGACAATGTGAGTTTGACACCCCTGGTCTAGGACAACTCGCCATGGCCAATCACTGCAGCCAACTACTCACAGCCAACTCACTGTGGCCAGCTCACTGCAGGACAAGAGTTACACTAATATCAAAGAAATGGTGGAATAGATTCATTAAAGAAAGGATGCAAAAGGAGGGACAAAATAAAATGTGAATGACAACATTTAAAATATGTTCAAAATTATTTTTAAAAACTGAATTGTTGAATTGTCTCGCAGCGAGTTATTCCATGGTGAGTTGGCCGCAGAGAGTTGGCTGCGTTGAGTTGTCCCATTCCATCTCTAAATGTCCATCAAACAAGGAGCTGCTTTGAGTTTCTGTCCATCTGCTTGGCAGAGCTGTATTTCCTCTCAATTTCTTTGCTTTCTAATAGCTCTTTGTCACATTCACACCTCCTTTTTCCAGGGTACATTTCGGTTGTTTTTAGTGTGAGAAGACATAAATAAGTGGAAATTAAGTGCTACAAAATGTTGAAGAAGCTTTCAAACATCCATGGAAGCAGGTTGATTGCTTGGAGCAGCAGAAATTCAGAGGAGCCAGTTTGGAACTTGGCTACTGCAGAGATAAACTGAATATAACATGGTTTCCTAACTTATTCAACTTCCAGCAATTTTGTTTCCATTCCCCAAATAGAGAAAGCTGGGATATTAGCATAATTCTGTAGATTAAAGCTACTCTAACCCCCTCTTCAACCTCCAGGCTGAGCTGCAATTCAAACCTGCAGTTCTCATTGTCAAGCCTGCATTTATAGCCACCGGCAGGAATGGGATGTAGGTGTACCTGGAGATAAGAAATTAAAACAGATAAAAATATAACTCAGTTCAAAACGTCCCTCACTCCAAGCATTAATTCCAGTCTTTAAAATGCAGATTTTAACATTTAAACTCACAGTTCAGTAAAAGGCCATTCATTTTTAAGAACTTTCAATGCATATCATTTAAAAAAAATGCAGGGTTTTTTGTCCTGCCATTTATACATATTTTTCTTTTCCCTACCCACCTGACTATTAAGAAGAAAACTCTGCAGAATCACTACACTGCAATCAAAAACACCCATTGAGGTAGCAGAATGTGGGTCTGTTCAAAGTGTGTTTATTGTTGCGGGGGGGTCGGGGGGGAGTGGAAACTACAAAGAGGGTAAGGAAACCACTAGCAATTATGGGGTTATGGCAGCATTGTCAACCTCAGTAAGAGGGAACCAACAAACCCCCCACCTCCTTTATTTATTTATTATTCGTATTTCTATGCCGCCCAATTCTCCAAGGACTCTGGGCGGCTTACAACAAAGACAATATGAACAATATACAATAAGAGACGTTTAAAAAACCCATACACATCGCTCATGGCCCGATCTCGCAAGATCGCAGCGGCGAGATCAACGGTTCCAAGCCTGCCAGAAAAGCCACGTTTTCACCATTTTCCGGAGGGCCAATAGGGTGGTAGCGGTCCAGGGCTCAGGAGGTAGCTGATTCCAGAGAGCTGGGGCAGCCACAGAGAAGGCCCTCCCCCACGGACCTGCCAGCCAACATTGTTTTGCTGACGGGACCCGGAGGAGGCCAACTCTATGGGATCTTACCGGTCGCTGGGAGCTATGCGGTAGAAGACGGTCTTGAAGATAGCCTGGCCCTGAGCCATGTAGGGCTTTAAAGGTAATAACCAACACCTTGAATTGTGACCAGAGACCGATAGGAAGCCAGTGCAGCTCACGGAGGATTGGTATAATGTGGGAGTACCTAGGTGCATCCATGACTGCTCAAGCGGCTGCATTCTGGACCAATTGTAGTCTCCAAACACTTTTCAGGGGTAGACCCATGTAGACCGTGTTGCAATAATCCAACCGTGAGATTACAAGGGCATGAGTGACTGTGAGAAGAGCCTCCCGATCCAAGTAGGGTCACAATTGGTGTACAAGGCGAACCTGTACAAAAGTCCCCTTAGCCACAGCTGCTAGTTGTTGCTCTAATCTCAGCTGTGGGTCAAGGAGGACACCCAAATTGCGAACCCGTTCTGAGGGGGACAGCTTCTCCCCCCCCCCCAGGGCTAAGGATGGACAATCGACATGGTCCTTGGGAGGCAATACCCACAGCCAGTCGGTCTTGTCTGGGTTAAGTCTGAGCCTGTTGACTCCCATCCAGACTCTCACAGCCTCCAGGCACTGGCACATCACATCCACTGCTTCACTGAAATGATGCAGGGTAGAGATATACAGCTGGGTATCATCGGCATACTGCTGATATCTCACCCCGTATCGTTGGATGATCTCACCCAGCAGTTTCATGTAGATGTTGAATAGAAGGGGAGAGAGTCCTGAGGCACCCCATAAACGAGGGGCCTAGGGGTCGGCCTCTGTCCTCCTATCAACACCGACTGAGACCGACCGGAGAGATAAGAGGAGAACCACCGTAACACGGTGCCTCCCACTCCCAACTCCCTTAGTCGGTCTAGTAGGATACCATGGTCGATGGTGCTGAAAGCTGCTGAGAGGTCAAGTAGCACCACAATAGAGGAATGACCCCCATCACGGGTTCGCCAGAGATCGTCCATCAGTGTGACCATAGCAGTTTCCGTGCTGTAGCCAGGTCTGAAGCCAGATTGAAGAGGGTCCAGATAATCCGTTTCATGCAATGTCCGTAGGAGCTGAAGTGCCACCACTTTCTCTACAACCTTCCCCACAAAAGGTAAGTGGGAGACTGGACGAAAGTTCTTTAATTCTGCTGGGTCCAAGGAAGGCTTCTTGAGGAGGGGCCTTATAACCACTTCCTTTAATGGTTGCGGAAAAGACCCCTCCCTTAAGGAAATGTTAACTAAAGTCAGGAGCCAGCCTCGTGTCATCTCCCTGCTGGCCGAAACCAGCCAGGAGGGGCACGGGTCTAACAAACAAGTGGAGGAACTCATTGCACCCACAGCCTTGTCCACTTCCTCAGGAGTCACAGGCTCAAACTCCTCCCACACAATAGGACTAAGACCTTCCCTGGTCATCTCAGTCGGAATTGCCCAATCAGAGTCCAGGTCCATCCGAATCTGAGCGACTTTATCCGACAGAAACTGCACAAATTCCTCAGCTCTACCCTGTAAGGGCTCCTCCGCTCCCCCTACATTAAGGAGAGAGAAAGTCACCCTAAACAGTGTGGCTGGGTGTGAATCAGTGGATGCAATAAGTGCGGAAAAATGCGAGCATTTTGCCGCCCGTATCGCCACTAAATAAGTCCTAATAAAGGCTCTTAAGAGTGTTCGGTCAGATTCGGAGTTACTGGTCCTCCAGCGCCGCTCTAGATGTCTCTTCTGGCGCTTCATCTCGGTAAACCAGGGAGCTTTTCTGGATCCACTGCTCTTGAGAGGTCGCAAAGGCACAATCCAGTCCAGTGCCCCAGACGCTGCCTTATTCCAGGCAACAATCAGAGTCTCTGCCGGGCTGTGGACAAGGGAGTCAGGTATCTCCCCAAGCTCCTTCCGGAACCCTGCAGGGTCCATTAGGGACCTGGGGCAGAACCACTTAATTGGCTCCGCCTCCCTGTGATGGGGGAGTGGCCTCCTAAAGTCCAACCTCAGCAGGAAATGATCTGACCACGACAAAGGAGAAACCTCTATATCCCTTCATTCTCCACTGCTCCGAGAGAAACACCAAGTCAAGCTTGTGTCCCCCCCTATGGGTCGGACCCTGAACTACTTGGGTCAAGTCCACAGTTGTCATGGAAGCCATGAACTCCTGAGCCACATCTGAGGGTTCGCCCAGTGACGGCAGGTTAAAGTCCCCCAGCACCATGAGCCTGGGGAAGGCCACCGCCAACCTGGCTACTGCCTCTAGTAGCCCAGTTAGGGATGTTGTAACGTAGCTTGGAGGCAAGTACGTCAACAACAGACCCAACTGAACCCTTGAGTCCAACCTCAGGAGGAGGGACTCACATCTGACAATCTCCGGGACAGGGATCCAGCGAGGGCAAAGACTCTTACAGACAATGATTGCCACTCCTCTACCCCTTCCCTGGAGTCGCGGCTGATGCAGTATCTGAAACCTGTCTGGGTACATCTCTGAGAGGGGAACACCCCCCTCCTGGCCCAGCCAGGTCTCAGTTATGCATGCCAGGTCAGCCCTCTCCTCCAGGATTAAATCCCGAACGAGGGGGGCTTTATTAACAACAGACCTGGCATTAAATAGCAGCAGCCTGAGGCCAGCGCCCTGATTTCCCAAGTCACCAGGTATACGGGATGAGCCTTGTGAACCAAAACCAGGGGGGGCGGAACAAGTAATCGCTTTGACACAGTGAGTCCTAGTTCCCCGAGAGCGGCCTACCCCTCGGCTCCCGTCATATCTACCTCTCCCAGTCATAACCGCAATATTCTGGCTCTCCATCTCCCCACAGACCCCGTCCCCCTCCCCATTGGCCCCCCTCTTCCCGGCAGGCAAGGCACTTCATTCATGCTGAGCCGGGGGTCATATCTGGGCCCCCATCTGCTTCTCCTTGGCCATCATGCCAGGTGTTACCCCACAGTTCCCTCCTGGGCCCCCTGGAAGCTGAAGAGGCAGCGTGGTGGTGGGGAGGTGACTGTCCTACCTCTGGGATCCAGGTGCCTGCGTACCTGCCTGCCATGATGCTTGCAAAGTGACTCTCAGGCACAAGAAACCATAATGACCTTGTGCGCTGATCAGAGTTGTTTCCTTGCTGTTGCTTGCCTATTTATAAGAATCTAGCTAGACTCTCTTGGGAACATTCAGATAAGGGCTTCAGGGATTTTGGGGCGGGGGCGTCAGTTCTTGTGCCTTTCAAATGTTCACTTCCATTTACTCAAGAGCATAATTTTAAGAGGGGAATCGTTTGTCAGGAATGGTCTAGGCAGGTTTCCTGCATGACCGGGGGTTGGATTAGAAGACCTCCAAGATCCCTTCCAACTGTTACTCTCTTAAATCTAAGCAAATGGAAGTCAGGGGGAGTAGAACTTCTGGAAGTGCTGAGGGGATGCCCATATGCAGATGGCAAAGCCCTGACTTTGTTTATCCTTCTGCCTTCACTTTCCTTGGGAGAGGGATGTTCCCAAATGCCCTGGACTGCGGGGGGATCTTTTCAGCTGCCTCTAAGCTGGTCAACAGCAGGGCTGGAAATGGCATTTTTGTCTCTTCACTGGGTGCATCTTTTTCTTCCAGGAGTTCCCTGGGCCCTGTTGTGGTGGGGCACAGAAACCTCCAGGGAAAGGGAAGTGGGGCTGACTCGGTTGCTGCTCAGTTTAAGCAAAGATAAAAAGGACCCTGTTGTTCAGGGTCCTGACAGGCTTAGTAAAGGGGGACCCCCGCCCTGGCACAGGAGAGAGGGGCAGGGGGACCCCTCAAACTTAGCACTGACCCTCCTCTCTCCAGGGAGGACCGAATACCCAAAGGCCTTTCCTTAATGGTCCCTAATGGCCAGAGGAAGCTGGTTCTGCTTGACAACCATGGCTGCTAAGTCTCTGCTCCCTCTCCTCCCCCTTCCACTTGGTGAGATGCAGGGAGAAGCCCAGTTGACTCTCTGCAGATGGCAGGACCACCAATTCTTCTGCTCTGGGTGAGCTCCGAAGCTGAGCAAGCCTTGTCTGGCTGTGCCGGGGCTGCTTCAGAGCCCGGATTCTGCCTGGGGGAGGCTGCCCAGCTGGGATATGCACTACCTCAAGCCCCCCTCTTCCCCCTCCTGTCCAGGAGGCATCCTGTACAATCCGTGGGCAGGCAGAGGGGGCTGAACAGGAAGTGTCTGCTGCCGGTCTTCCTTAGAAGGGAAATGCCGGACAGATGGACAGATGGTGGCCCAGCCTAGAAAAGGCTTTGAAAGAAGATCAAAGGGGATTCTGTCCAGCGCAAGAAAAAGTGATTCTGCAAATGTTGTCAGTTAGAAAAGCTGATCCCAGATTTCTGCTGAATTGATCCTCATTAGGTCAAGGAATGTTTTAGGTGCCAAAAAGGGTTTTGGGAAATATCAGGGCTGTTGTGAAAGAATGGTAGCGGAGGTCATTTAAGGTAGGGATGTGGGGCACAGGGAGCATTTGGACTACCAGACCTTGGTGACATCTCCAAAGGAAGAGTTTGGGACAGAGAGCGCCCTTCCCTCCTGGGACCGGAGAAATGACCTTTAGTTTCCAAGATGCCCACCCTTGAAAACTTCTCCTCTTCTCTTCTCTTCTCTTCTCTTCTCTTCTCTTCTCTTCTCTTCTCTTCTCTTCTCTTCTCTTCTCTTCTCTTCTCTTCTCTCCTCTCCTCTCCTCTCCTCTCCTCTCCTCTCCTCTCCTCTCCTGTCCTCTCCACTCCCCTCCCCTCCCCTCATTCTCTCTCCTTTCAAGAGTGTTTATAATGCAATCTGCCTGTTGCTCTTTTTTTTTAAGTGCTGGGAAATGTTATGCCTGACCCAGTTCTGAAGTGGACGCTGTAGTGTCACAGGCTGCGTAGAGCTCATAGGAAGAGAAGGCATCTGCCGGGGGAGACCAGCAGAGGAGAAATCAACCTCTTTTGTTTCCTGGAAAAGATCCTTTAGGAAGATCATTGCTGGGTCAGTAATTAAATAAGGGAGCTAATTACTTAATTGCCTCTTCTTTCTAGGAAATGGAGAGGTCAGGATTTAACAATCTGAAGTGGAAAAATCCGCTTAGATGGAAGCAGCCTCTTCACGAAGCAGCCACATCACTTCATTTGCAGGGACTCACCAGGCAAGGAGAAAAGTGCAGGAAATGAGTCACAGGGCATAAGAAACCAGCCGTGTTTAAAGTCTGAGGTGGAGCCAATTTGCATCTTTGACATGAGAATTATTCATAGGTTTGCTTTCCTTGACAAGTGACACGGTCACAATATCCGGGGACTCATTTTTGACAGCCTTTTAGGTCACCCCATGGTGTTCCTTGGCACCAACCAGGGAGATGCGGAAGCAGAAGCCTGGCAGCCCCTTCAAATGGGCAGGAGGGCCTCCAACTGCAGCTTCATTGGCTTGAAGACCATGATAGGCTCCTTGCTTGGTGGAGACATGATGTCCCTTCCATTGAAGGTTGCATACTCCAGAATCCATGGTGGAGTCTTTCAGCTCTTGGCCACCGAGGTACAGAGCAGCCCCACTCACCCAAACATCAGGTAGCGGCAAATCTTACACAAGACCCATAAAAGATCAGAGCTAAAATCATAGCCATTTTATTTGGTGGGAGCAGGAAGAAGGAGGCAGTAGACATCTCCTGGCTGGGAAAAAGAACAGCCTTCCTTCTGTATTTCTTTGGGTCCCATTTCAATGGTTATTGTGATGAATGCTGAGTTACTTCATTCTTATTGGTATCTGAAAACTAGAAGTGCCTTTAAGGGAACCAGGGGTGGAATTCGACCGGTTCAGACCGGTTCAGGCAGACCAGTAGCTCCGACAATCAGCTGGGAGCGAACCGGTTTGTTCCAACAATCAGGTCGGGACGCCCACCTGTCCCTGCACTTTATTTATCTTTATCTTCTCAGCTGATTGGCATGGCAGAGGGGATTGCCACCTCAGCCGTGTTACTTCCAAGTGGTAACACAGAAGGTTAGTATTTGTAAAACTGTGCATGCGTGCACAGCGTGCATTAAGTATGGCACATGCATTAGGCACGGCGCACGCATTAGACATGGTGCGTGCATTAGGCACGGCACACGCATTAGGCACGGTGCATACAAGGCACACACTCACTGAACCGGTTGTTAAACTGGCAGCATCCCACCACTAATGGGTACCCTTGATCAGATCATAGATTGGAAGGAAGCTTGGAGATGATGTACGCAGCCCTTGACTATTGCAGGGGTCTGCTACATCATTCCTGCCCTCCGGCCTCTGTTTAAACACCTCCAACGAAGGAGAGGCGGAGATGGTCTGTGGCTCTGCTGCTGTTGTTGAACAGCTGTGACCTCTAGTAAAAGTTCATACAGTGGCGTATTTGGAAATGGCCTCCCAAGCCATTTCCCACAGAAAACACCGGGAGAGACAAAACCTGGGTAGGCGTGGCTGGATGGTCATGTGACTGGGTGGGAGTGATGTTGAGTTGGCCAAGCCCACCCAGGTTTTGTGGCTCCCGGTGTTTTCTTTTCTGTGGGAAACGGGTCCAAATGGCTCTTTGAGTGTTTAAGGTTGCAGACCCCTGGTCTAGTGAGATTCACTTATATGAAATAGTATAGATTCTCCTGCTTGAGTAGGGGGCTGGACTAGAAGACCTCCAAGGTCCCTTCCAACTCTATTCTATTCTAAATTGAAATGGACTTATTGGGAAGATATTGTAACCTGGATCAGAGGAATCTGCCTAGAAATTCAGACCTTGAATTTGAGAGCCAAAGTAGCTTGTGGGAGAATTCCAATGGAGATAGCATCTATCTGGGACACTACCACTACCACCATCCAAAGCCAGGCACCAACTTCAAGAGCCTCGGCTGTTTTGCCTGGTGGACAGGGTTGGGGGCCCATGGAGAGCTTTTTGACCCCTCCAGGCTTTCTTCAGGAGCTCCTTCCTTTGCATAATGGGGATGGCTACCTATCTGACCTGGGTTTGCATCCTCATTTCTCCCCGTTCCTTTTTTTTTTTTTTTGCCCCAAACTTTCCCCACCCGGACAGCATTTTCAAACATTACAAAGCCTGACTTTTTCATATTCATGACTCTGGCATTTCCATAGCAACAGAAGTCCTTCATAAAAGAGGAGGCAAGAAAAAGACTAATAATAGGCCAGAGACCCAAGTGGAGAGTTGGCGGAGAGGAAGTGTTCCAGGTTGGAGCTGCTTGGCAGGAGCTGGGGCTTTCCTTTTGGCAGATCAGCCTGTGTCGGTCCCTGAGGGAACCCTCGAAACAATATCTACAGGGAAGTCCCAGAGATTCCCTGAGGGTGGAAAGGAGTCTCCAAGAGCTTCTTGGAAAGCCCTGAGAAGGAGGACATCCTACAACATCTTCATTGAGAAATAGTGCTGGAAGACAAGTTCCAATTTGAAATTTGGAATGGACTGACAGTCAACTCACTGTCCTCTCCTTCAATCCTTTTCTTCTGACCAAACACACCAAGTGATGTGGCCCTTTTTCATGAGAAGTTGCTTCAACATTTTGATCATTTGGACTGCTCTTTTCTGGCTCTACAGTCACCATTTTAAGATACATAGAATCAGAAAGTTGGGAGGATTCTGGGAGGCCAGCTAGTCCAACCCACTGCTTGGTTCAAGAACTATAAAAACATTTCAGAGGATGACTGTCCAACCTCCTTTGAACGTCTTCAGTGAATAGAATAGAACAGATCACTTCATGGGGTAGCCTATCTTCTGTTTCCCTTTCAGTTAAAAGCTGGAACAAGGTCTACAACAGGGGCCAATTAATCTCTGGGTCTCTTCAGGACTAGATTTTAAGACAAGAATGAGCTCCTGGTTGCCAGCTCTTTTTGTCAGGAAATCTCTCCTAACATCTGATCTGGATCTACTTCCCTCTAGTTTCAACCACTGATTCTGGCCTTTCCCTCTGGGCTGGCTGAAAACAAGCCCGTCCCTCCCCTGAATTGACCGCTCTTTAGAAGTCTGCCATATCTCCCCTCAGTCTTTTTCCTGTTCAGCTAAATATTTATTGCTCTTCACAGGACTTCATTGTTACTTCCCCAGCATCCTCCCTAAAAATCACTCCCGCATCTCTATGTCCTTTTTAAACTGCAGTGGCCAGAACTGGACATAGAACTCCAAAGAGGTCCTGCCCAGGAAGAGCAGGATGGAACCGTTCTTTGTTATTATCGGGACTCTCTGTTCCTATTAATGGATCCCAAAATAGCAGTTGCCTTTTTAGCAGCTGCCTCACGCTGCTAGCTCATGTTCAATTTTTGAAATACTAGAACACTGAAATCCTTTCCTTTGTCCTCTTGCCAAGCCAGGTCTCCCCTAGTCAATGCTTGTGCCTCTCTTCGTTCTCTCTCCTCATGCAGGATGTTACATTTCTCCCTCTTAAACTTAATTCTGCTTGCTATGGACCATTCACGAAACTTACCGGCATCTTTTTCTGTCCTTCTCTTTCTTCTCCAAAGCGTTAGCCATTGCTCCTAGTTTTGTGTCATCTTTAATTTTGATAATAGTCTCCTCAACTCTTTCATCCAGGTCCAAAATAATCCCTGGGTGCAGGATGGAGTCCTGCAGTGCTCCACCAGGCCCTCCCTTCAAAGGTCATGTGGAGCCACTTATGACTACTCTACGATACTTAGTCATCCAATCATGAATCTACCTAAGAGTCATATTATCTGGCCCATATTTTACCATTTTATGAGTGACAACATCATGAGAGATTTGTTCAATGCTTTGCTGAAGTCAAGGTACATGATTTTCTGCAGCATTTCCCCAGTCTCTTATGCAAGTACTAACAGAATCAGAAAAGTGGATTAAAATGACGTGGTGGCAACAGCCCACGTTAGCTCTCATTAATTGTTGTATTCCTTTCCAAGTGCTCACATATGTGCTGTTTAATGATCTGCTTAAGGCCCTTCATCCGTATAAACATCAAGCCTCCTTTGTCCTTTTATGGGAGGAAGGGACAACTGTTCTCCACAGATCTTCTGAGATGCGTTCTTAAGGATCACGTCAACGCTATGATCACCTCCACTAATTCAATACCCTAGAGTATAATTTGACTGAATTCACTTGCATTCCCTTAAATTAGCTAAGTTTTTTCCCCTCTCCTACTCTTTCCATAGCCATCTTGCGCTGTTGCTTCCAGTTGTGGCCAGCTAAGGCTTCGTTTCTCTTCTGAGAAAAGACAGGCATAAAATACAAGATGAGACATAGGGCCCTTTGGGGACTATCAGCTCACCTCTCCCTGCTTGCAAGAGACCAACCGTCTCTTGCTTTTTCCTTTCTTTTTTGATGTTTCCAGCTTTGTGTTATTGTGCTGGGCATTTCTGACAAGCCTTGGTACATTCTGAGCTTTAGTTTTTCTGACAGAATTCCTGCATTTCTGTCACTGCTTTGCATTTTCTTTGGTTCCATTTTCTGTATATCTCTATTTTTTTTCCCCTTTTCAGCATTTTTGAATTCAGCCTGGCTCTCCACACAGGTCTCTGTTGAGGTCTTTCATCGTTTCCTTGTTTTATTTCCTTGTTTATTAAACTTATATGGTGCCTACCTCAGCGTCAAGTAACTCTGCCTGGCTTACAAAAATGTAAAAAATGTAATATAAAACAATAAGAGCATAAAAACATTTATTCTTCACCAGGGATATCAGGCACTTTCAGGAATACATTGGATAGGATTTCACACCTTTTCTGGACACGATTCTCCTTCAGGATTTATTTATTTATTTATTGGGGTTTGGGTGCTGTCCATCTTCAAAACAACCCTGGGCAGCTCATAAGGTCAAACAAACAGATTTAAAAACACACAAAGAGCATTCAAATAAATAAGATAGATTACCCTGTCCAGCTGATACAGGTAACCTATGACCACATTTTGAGCCCAAAATTTCTGTGGCTAAGTGAAACATTTGTTAAGTGAGTTTTGCCCTGTGTTATGACCTTTCTTGCCACAGTTGTTAAGTGAATCACACAGTTATTAAGTGAATCTGGCTCCCCCATGGACTTTGCCTGTCAGAAGGTAACCAAAGAGATCGCCTGACCCCAAGACATTGCAACCGTCAGTTGCCCAGCCTCTGAATTTCGATCACATGACCATAGGGATGCTGCAATGGCCATAAGTGTGAAAAACGATCATAAGTGACTTTTTTTCAGTGCTGTTGTAACTCAGAACAGCCACTGAATGGAGAGTTGTAAATTGAGGATTGCCTGTATAAAGAGAATAATCTAATGCAGTGTTTCTCAACCTTGGTAGCTTGAAGATGGGTGGACTTCAACTTCCAGAATCCCCCAGCCAGCGCTGCTGGCTGGGGGATTCTGGAAGTTGAAGTCCACCCATCTTCAAGCTTCCAAGGTTGAGAAACACTGATCTAATGGGAGGTGAGGAAGGGGCATCTACTCTACCACCACCACCACCCCAGGCCTGGGAGAACAACCAGATTTTCCAGCCTTCCTGAACACCATCTGGGGGGGGAGCCACATGGATTCTCTGGAGGGATCTCATTCCCAATGGCAGGCACCCTGGAAGAGAGGATGTGCTTTCTGGGCCCTGTCTAAGCCATGACATGGTCTAATTGAGGAGACCCAGAGGATGCCAGCTCTGCCAGCTGTTACAGAAAGGATAGAAATCCTGGAAGGTAGGCGGTCCCTCAGATAACCTGGCCCTATGCCATGGGTAGGTCTTTATCATGCCCTTGTCACCTCTCGCCTGGACTACTGCAATGCCCTCTACATGGGGCTCCCCTTGAAGAGCACCTGGACGCTCCAACTGGTCCAGAATGCAGCCACGCGGGTAGTCACGGGAGCCGCATGGCATTTCCATACAACACCTCTCCTGCGTGAGCTGCACTAGCTCCCAGTGGTCTTCCGAGTGCGCTTCAAGGTGTTGGTTATCACCTTTAAAGCGCTCCATGGCATAGGACCTAGTTATCTTCGAGACTGCCTGCTACTACTGACAGTCTCCCATCGACCTGTGCGCTCCCACAGAAAGGGCCTCCTCGGGGTGCCATCAGCCAAACAATGTAGGCTGATGACCCCCAGGGGGAGGGCCTTCTCTGTGGGGGCACCTACCCTCTGGAATCAGCTGCCCCCAGAGATAAGGAGAATCCAAGACCTCGGTGCCTTCCGCCGTGCCCTTAAAACCTTCTTTTTCCAGCAAGCCGGGCTGGCCTAACACTTTTTAAAATGTTTTTAATTGTTTGTTATTGTTTTTAATTATGGGGCCAAATTTATATATATCTTTTTAATTGTATTTTAATGTTTGTAGTTTATGCTTTTACTTGGCTGTTCACCGCCCGGAGTCCTCAGAGAGAAAGGCGGTATACAAATTTAAAAATAAATAAATAAATATAGATGATAACCAGCACCTAAAATGCACCCAGAAGCACCGGGGCAACTAACGCAACTTCTGAAACTCAGGTGTCACGTGGGCCTACCCCATTGCTGCATTCTGGACTTCTGAATGGTCTTCAAGGGGAGCACCAAGTAGAGTACGGTGCAGTAGTCAAGTTGCAAGATGAAGGGTCTTCGGCAAGGTGTGCGCCTGTTGTATTCCAACATGAACTGTAAGCCAAAGAAAATCCCAGTTTGCACACCACTTTCAAATGGGAAAATGCCACTCTATCCAAGATTAAAGTTGTAAACTCTTTGAATTGGGGGGAGGGGTAATATTGACAACTGAAATGGGTTACTCCCCTTTCAGACTTGCACAGCCCCTCCACACTGGGACAGGATCTCAACAGCATCACTTGGCCAATTGATGGTTGAGTTTGATACCAAACTTTCAACTGGCGGATAACCATACTCAGCAGCTTCATGTAAATATTAAACAGCAGGGGTGGGAGTGTGGGAGCTACCAGCACCTGCACCCATCTAGCTCCCAAGCTTTGAATGTGATCCAGCTTGAGTTTCAATTAGTCCGTCTGCCCTTCTGGCATTCTGTCGCAAGGATATCTTTCTCCCAAGTCAGCTTCATTCCTTCAACCAATGTTTTGCTGTGGGTGAGGGGTTGCTTCAGGACAGCAGACCCCCGGTCCCATCTTCACCTTGGGACAGACGAAGCAATCAGCAAACGAGGGTCAGAGCCTGTTGGAACACCCCTTCTTGGCGAGTCAGAGAGGTTCCCAGCACCTATCAAGAAAGTTGAAATCTCTCCTAATGATTAGAACAAAGAACAGAGTTGGAAGGACCTTGGAGGTCATCTAGTCCAACTCCCTGCACAGGCAGGAGAGCCTATACTATTTCAGACAAATGGCTGTCCAGTCTCTTCTTGAAAACCTCCAGTGATGGGGCGCCCACAGCTTCTGAAACCCAGGCATTCCACTGGTTGGTTGTTTTCACTGATAAGAGATTTCTCCTTCATTCTAGATTGCTTCTCTCCTTGATTAGTTTTCATCCTTTGCTTCTTGCCTTGCCTTCTGGGGCTTTGGTAAATAGTTTCCCCACTTCCTTTTTGTGACAGCCCTTCAAATACTGGAAGACTGCTATCATGTCATCCCTGGTCCTTCTTTTCACCAGACTGGCCATATCCAATTCCTGCAAGCATTCTTCTCCAGCCCCCTAATCATATTTGCGGCTCTTTTCTGCGTTCTTTCCAGATATCGGGTCCCTCACTGAAAGTCTGGTCATCTGGCACAGCAAGTCCTCAGGTGTCTCTTCTACCTGTCCAAGCAATTTATAGCAAACTCCCATGATGATATCACATACATTTCACTATCCTTTCATTGTTACAGAAACACTATTTTTGTCCCCTTTCCCTCCAGATCAGGCTGTTCTGGGGCAGTTTGGCCGTTTCCAGAGGTAAATTCTCCAAATTGGAACCCGTTTAGAGGTACTTTGGGAGAAGCCTGACCCCAAAGAGGCCTAGTTAAAGCAGAACACAGTGTGCAGAAGACCTCGGATTCTGCAAGTGGGTGGTATTTCTGTATTTTGGTGGAAAGTTTGCTAAAAATAGGGAAATGGCTGGGGAAATGTTAAATGCTGGTTTAAAAAAAGTAGTGGGTATTATTTGGGCTGCTGCAAGAAATGAAGAGCCTGGTGGCTCAGCAGACTAAAAGCATTGTGATTAACACCAGCTGTCTGCAATTACTGTAAGTTCGAATCTCACCAGGCTCAAGGTCGACTCAGCCTTCCATCCTTTCTAAGGTAGGTAAAATGAGGACCCAGTTTGTGGGGGCAATAAGCTGACTTTGTATAAATATACAAAAGTATGAAGGCTACTGCTTAACGAATTGTAAGCCGCCCTGAGTCTCCGGAGAAGGGCGGCATATAAATCAAATTTAAAAATAAATAAATAAAAGTTTCTCAAAGAAAAAAGCAGGAATGTTAATTCCAAGGCCCTACTTCTGTACGCTTTGTTATATGGAAATTACAGGAATGTCCACAGGGAGGTCAAAAAAGTCAAGATGGCAACCACACCCTTTTCAGGTGCGTTGCATGTGTAAAACAGAAGGAGCCTTTTCTGATTGTGGCAGCAGAGAAATATATTAAATAAAGAGAGGGGTGTGATATGCATTCAAAAGAACGAGGCTTTGATTGTATCGTCACAGCTGCCACGTCCTGCCTCACCACAGGTGCCGCCATGGGAAGAGTAGCTGAAAGTGTCAGGGGAACCCCGAAAGTGAGTTGTAGATGGTGGAAATGTGGCAGATCATAAGTGAGTGTGGGAAACAAGAAACTGGAGGGCCACAAATTAATGGGTGCTGAATTTCAGATAGTCCTTGATTTACAACCATTGATCTGTTTTGGCACTTGGCAACCCACATGTGTTTATGACAATTGCAGCATCCAACTTATGACCGTTGCAGCATCAGATCATGTGATCACTATTTGCGACCTTCCCAGTTGGCCACCAACAAGCAAAGTCAAAGGGGAAACTGGATTCATTTAATGACTGCGTGATTCACTTAATAACTGCAGCAATTCGGAAAAAAAGGTCATAGAATTGGATACACCTTGCTTAGCAATGGAAATGCTGGCCCCAGTTGTGGCCATATGATGAGGACTCCCTGAAATGTGGCTTGAATGCAAAAGAGAAAAACCAGGATGAAAGAAACCCACCGAGATGATTTTGCCATGGGCATTCTTCTGGCTGAAGAACTGAGGAAGCTTCTTGGATGAGAAGCGCAACGTCTTCTAGGAAGAACAAAGAAAGTCCAGTTGCCTCTTGAAAAGGACCTTTGGGAGAAGGAATGCAATTATGCCACCTGGTGTTTATGGAGGAATTGATTAGTTGATGGATTGATGATGCACCATCAAGTTGTTTTTGACCCTTAGCAACCACATGGATAGACTTCCTCCCTGGTGATTCAACCCCTGCCTGGCCTTTCACTTCTTCCAACTGGGCTCTCGTTTAAAAAAGGCCATTTATGTTACCACTGAGCAGCCCTCTCTCAACAGAGTGGGAGAGTAAGACACCACCTATCCCCAATTTACAATGCAGCCCTTTGGGCTGCTCCAAGAAGATTCCACACCTCTGATTCAGGTGACCTCTGAGGCCCCGGATAAAACCCCAAGTAACCACAAGGGCTCTCAGAGAGTGTTAAGACCAGCTGACTGCAAACAAAACACAATATTTCCATTTCCTTCTCCCCTCCCCCAATACATCATCCTGTCAGAACCTATCACTCCCCCTCCCACCAACTAGTCTCAATTGTCCATAACTGTCCTTCCATCTCTCACCACATTCCAAGACAACTGATGAAGCTTCCAGGACAGGAAGCGAAATGTCTTGTTTTTCCTCAAAAAATCAGTCTGGTTGCCTTTTCAAAATAAAAACCACTTTTTTTGTTTTCTTTTCTTTTCTTTTTTTTTATTGAAAAAGTTTTTCAAATACAAATTTTTCCCCCTTTTTTCTCCCCCACTCCTCCCTAATCCCCCCTCACCACCCGTCCCCCTATGACTTCTTCAAAATAAAATCCAACTTCGTAACAGATTATATAATATTTTACCATCCCCTTACTCCATCCCTCAAATACTGACCCTTTCTTTCTAATAATATTATTACATCCCCCTTTTACCATACATTTCAAAATAACATACTACTGTAACATTGTATAATAACTTCTGATTTAACATAATAACATTATTATAACTCCAAATTTAGCAATAATCTGCCCTTTTTCTCCTCCCCCATACATATATCTATATATTAATATAACATTTCAAAACAACCTTCCACTTTAAGACTATATAATAAATCCTATTTTAACATTTAATCTTTAATGTATATTAATATAACATTTCAAAGCAGCCTTCCCCTAGAAAGCTATATAATAAATCCTAATTTAACATTTATTCAGCTCTATCCATTTCCTCCACTCCCATAAATGTATTTCTTAAACATCCCTTTTCTTAAACTAAACAATCAATAAACTAACCTGTCTCCACTTTTGATACAGCTATGGCCTGGATGATGGAGACTCTTCATAGACACATGCTCTTATGACTATTGTTAACTGAGTTTATCCACCTTCTTCTTCTCTTCCCTTCCTGCTTCCCACCATTACAACTTTCTCCAGGGAGCTACGACTTTGCATAATGTGTCCAAAGTTGGATAATTTGAATATGTACCTTGAATGAGAATTCTGGGTTTTAGTGGAATGTGGAAATGTCCACATAATATAGGGCATGGGAACTGTCAGATAAAAGGCAGCGGGAAGGTGGGTGGAGCAAGAGGGTCAAAAGAGACCTTGCCTAGTTTCCTGGGCTGTAAAGAGGAGGGAGGGAGGGAAGTATTGCAAGATTCTGTTAAAGCAAAGCTGGCTGAGGAACTCTGGGAGTTAAAGTCCACAAGTTGCCAAGTTTGGAGACCCCTGTGTTAAAGCAATCTTACGATAAAGCAGAATTAGCTCAGCTGTCTGGTCTAGTTAGTAAGGCTGACCGTTGAATTGTTTGATGATCCATTGCTCTGTTTTCTTGGTATTCACTGGAGTCTTCTCCAACACCAAAAGTTGACAGCATCAATACCCTTCCTTTCTGCTTCTTTTCTTTTCTCCAACTTTTGCTTGCCTAGAGTGTCACATGGAATACTATGGCTTGCACGATTCTGATCTCTGTAGGTATAAAGACACATCACAGCATTTGAATATCTTTTCCAAGACCTTCATGGTTGTCCTACCAAGATGTAATTTGTGGTTTATAGAGAAAAGACAGGATATAACAGATAGATGATAGATAGATAGATAGATAGATAGATAGATAGATAGATAGATAGATAGGGAGAGAGAGATGAGACAGCAACAGAGACAGAGAGAGAGGGAGGGAGGGAGGAGGGAGGGAGAGAGAGAGAGATTCTCTGCATTTCTTATATTATGGTTTAGTTCCCTTAAGGATTCAGAAGAAATTTTACCCTCTCCTTTCAAATTCTTTTCTCCCATTCCCTCTAATTTTATATAATTGTTTTCTATATTTCCAGTTAATTCAATAACCCTAATATCTTGTTCTAGCCCCTGGGACCTATTGACAAACTGCTCTAGCTTTACATCTTCTAGTCTATCCTCTTTGTGACCAGACCATCCATGTGTTCATTCTCAAGAGTATGTGAAGTCACTTATTATCAAATTTGCCCCTCTGAGCATCTTCCTGATTTCATTCCTCATTTCAGGATCTGTCATTTTGCTAAGGGAGATAATAGCATGTTTCCAGAATTAATTATCTCTGAAGCTTAGATTTGTTCCCCAGATAGTTCAATATTCCATCCCTTTGTCTAGCTCAATTGATGTCACGCCTTCTTGGCATATAGAGGATAAACGTGGTCCCTCCTCCATTCTAGCTTAAGTCCTTTTGACCAAACTGATTGATGATTATGTACCACCAAGCTGGTGTTGACTATAACAATGACACAGATAGATTTTCTCCAGGACTTCTGACCGTATTTCATGATAATTTGAAGAAAAATGGCATTCTACAGGGAAAACAGTGTGGCCCTTCAGATGTTCCTGCATTATAATTAGGTGTCCTTTGCCATTGATTATCCTTCCCTGGAGCTGCTAGGAATCATAATTCAACAACTGTTGGAGAAGAAAACAGTGTTCAACCTTGCAATGGTCTCTTAAATCCTCCTGCTTTTCATAATAGCTGTGTTTTCTTTTCCAGTCATTTACTCCTGGTTCTCCTAGTAGGCATAACTCAAACTACAGAAACAAGCTTACATTTCCCCAAAAGGAAGAGAACGATCAAAAGGGAGAAGAAACCACACTGTGTGAGCATCCATTCCAGACAAGGTAATCCAAGCGAACGGAATTAGCAATGCTGTAGAGAAGCAACTATCGGTAGCAAGGAACAAAGGAAAGCAATTCTATGATCAACCAAGGAGAAGATGTGGATTATGCCTTCCAAAAGCAACCTGCAGGTTTTTGCAAGAGGCATGAAGTCCCGCTGAGGAAGATGTTAATGATTTGTCTTGCTTGCAGTTTCCTTCTTCAAAGAGTGGAGAGATGCAGGCATTTGACTCAATGTGGCTAAATAGATACCTTGGACAAAAATGACCGAGTTCAAAGCAATAATAAATTGGTTCCATGGCACAAAAAGTTAATGGGAAATCTATCTCACAATGGGTGGGAATTCCTAGAGTTGTTTCACACTATCCTATCTGAGGAGATCTCACCTCATGTACTGCAGCCAGCTGGATGCTACATTTTAAGAAGATTTCAAAGAACCTTGGGTGGATTTAATTATCTGTTTTGTAGTGTATTTGTTCACAAATACTTTTCTTCTGCTCAAGGTTTCATGAATTTTAACTGCAGATATAGGATGTTTTAAAAAGGCCAACACAAACAATATGCTTTAAAAGCTGGTGGTTGTTCAGTGAACCACTTAGTCCCTCAAATGCCATTCAACCAGCACAGCCTTCCTGGCAGGAAGCTGACCCAGCTGCACCTCTGGACAGGTCCAGAAGATGGCAATCACAGGAGAGCCAGCTTGCTTTCAGGGTCACATCCCTCGGAATAATGGACCTGAAGCATCTTTTCCCTGCAGGTACACAAGGACAGGCAGATTCGTCCAAGGAGAGACTGTGTTACGTAAGGACCTGAAACTAAATCACCTGTGGCTTTATGCCAAAACCAGAACTCTGAATTGGCCTTAGAAGCAATCAGCGCAATACCCAAAGGATGGCTTAATAACTACAAAGCTGGCAACTTGGTTGCTGCATCTTGTATTGATGGCAGCTTTTCGTTTGACTCCAAAGACGGTTCCATGTGAAGCTCATCACAGCAATCTAGCCTTGTGGTAATAGATAAGCGTCTCTGCTGCTAAGGCATTCTGGACCAGTTGGGCTTGCAACTGGCACATTATTATACTTTGTCACAGAGTCAGCCAGATGTTCAGACTGGATTTGGCATTTTTGTCTACCTATTGAGTCCTTTCCAAGGAGCCGGGATGGGCAGATCTGGGTGTTTGATGCTGTTACAGATACTGTCGCAGGATGGAAGCTGTTCCAAGGAAAGCTGCCTTCTGCAATTGACTGATGGCAAATTTGCCAGTGCCAATGGTGTTCAGGTGATGCTCCAAATATTTTGGGATTGCACCCAAGTAGCACCCATTGGTGCTACTTTTGCTTGCCTTTGCCACAGTCACTCTATTTCTACTTGTAGGTCTTTGTATTTTTTTTTAATCTTCTCCAGTTCTTTCTCTTCTATTCTGCTGTCTCCAGGTACTGCCATGTGGATGTTCTTTGTTGTTGTTGTTGTTGTTAATTTGCTGCCCATCTCCTATCTATCGACACTGGGCATCTTACAGCATAAAAACATTAAAATTAAAAAAAACATTAAAAAAACAATTAAGATCAACAATCATAGAACACAGCATTGTTCAATCATTGCCAAATAAAAACACCAGCCATAGTTTGGAAAAGGAGCTCTTTATTCTGCTGTTCCAGCAGGAGCTGTGGTCCAAGTTGTGGGCCTGCTCCTTCAGAGAAGAAGGAACCGTATCCAAACCCAACACTATGACCAGCTAGGAGCCAGGATGTTTCTGGAATAATTGTTACTACCAACTTGCTAACATTCAGTCTGAGCCTGTTTCTACCTATCCAGGCCCTCAGGCCTTCTGACACTGGATTAGGATTTCCATCACATTTTGAGTTGGGCCTGTGCTAGACAATTCATATCATCCACAAACCACTGCAAAACAGCATCTACAACCCCAGCTCCCATAAATGGTCTAGTAGGACCATGGTTGATGGAACCAAAGCTATAAAAGGATCAAGGGGGGGGTGTTCCATTGTCTAGGTCCAGAGGTGGGTTTCAGCAGGTTCTGACCACTTCTGGAGAACCGGTAGCGGAAATTTTGAGTAGTTCGGAGAACCGGTAAATACCATCTCTGACTGGCCCAGCCCCCATCTATTCTCTGCCTTCCCGAGTCTCAGCTGATTGGGAGAAAATGGGGATTTTGCAGTATCCTTCCCTTGGAGTGGGGTGGGAATGGAGATTTTATAGTATCCTTCCCCTGCCACGCCCACCAAGCCTTGTCATGCCCACCAAGCCACACCCCCAGTAAAAAAATTTGAAACCTACCACTGTCTAGGACCCCATAAATCAACCTCTGGAACGGGTAATGCTGTTTCCATCTCACATCTGGATCTTTGGAAAGGAGTGAAAATGGCAGTGAGGAAGAGCTGGCACAGAACCCAAATGTATTAAATAGAGTTTTGAAGGATCTGGTAATGCTTAACTTTGAGACCGAGAGGGGATGGATGAACACTTTTCAAATAATGCTTTCATTCATATGTTTAATCCATATTTATATTCCTTCTAGCTTAATATCAGTTGACGTCACCCAAAAGAAAATCAAGGCCTACATCATTATCAATAAGGGACAAGATCTTCCTAGCACTGATGAAGTTACCTAGTTTGGGTCATGAAACATCTGCAAGAAAACAACCAAACTCAGAAAGCACCAAGAACCCCACAGTTCAATCCTGAGCTACAAATATTTGCTTCTATTGGTATCTTTCTAATTCCAAACCACAGAAACAGCACCATGGTCTTCAGTCAGAGTCCAACGGAATGTTTAGGAAGAAACATCCCAAGAAGTAATCTCTGTTTGACAGTTGGAACAAATAACCCAAGAGGCAGTAGTACCCTCCCCCTCTTTGTTGGATGTGTTCAAAGGAAGAGGGGGATAAAGAACCATCAAATCCCCTCCTTTAACCTAGATATCTGCCTTGAGCAGAGAGTTGGACTTGATGTTCTCAATGTCCTCTTCCAATTCTAAGATTCTAGGATGTGGCCTAGTCTCCCCTGTTTTAATTCATACAATTGTCAATGCTGGGTTCATACAGCATGCTTGAAATATTGAGGTAGAATGTATTTGCTCAGCATGCTATGCTTGGTTTATGTTAACCATGATTGGATTTTATGTAACCTGCCTTGTAAGTGTGTGTATTGTCCAGATTTCCAGAAAATAGGTAACCAATTTAAAGCATGCTGGGTGAACACATCCTGCATGTTTTTGAGTTTGCCCTGCCCCACTTCTTCCCAAGGGTCCAACTCTTGTTATATCGCTCCCCACATCGATTGACCTGCCCATTTCCTCCAGATTACTCTGAACTGTACATTCCCCCACCCCCTCATTTCCACTCTCTCCATCTCTGGCCTTGAGGTGTCTTCACCTTTAGTACCTGTTCAGGCTAAACCAGCTCTGCTACAGCTCGGAAGTGCCTCCCCCTCGTTGTTCTTCTAAAGAGAAACAAAAGCAATAGAAAATTGGGGAGTGGGAGTGGGAAGCAACAGAGAGTGACAGGGGACTGTCACTGTGTTGATGACATCTTATATGACACTCTGTAAAAAATGAGTGACTAACCAGTGGCAGTTCCGGAGAAGGACAACAGCTCCAGAGAAAGGATTAGTCAGGAAACACTCCTGAAGGCAAGGCCGACTGGCTAAGCCCACCTCACTAGTTCCTCCCACACACACACACAGTTTCATTGCATTCAGATGAGCATGGCTGGAAACAAGGTGACAGCAAGGCAGCTCTGCCGTGGTCCAACTTGACTGGACAGAAGATGCTGGGAGCTGAAAAAGGGGTTCCCTGTTGAACTTTCTGACTGCCAGTCATTGATAAAGTAACCATTGCTCAAGGTGGCCTTTTGCAAAGTCAGAAGAATCAAAGTGATGCCACCTTTTTGGCATCTTGTCATAAAAATGTAGAACAGCCTTGAAGCTGGATCAGGCCAAGTCTTTGTGCCACGCAAAGATCCGTCAGATGCCACTAGGAAACTCACAAATATAGACAGAAGGATGATCACCCTCTACCATGGTGATCCTCATAGCTTTATTCAAGTCGTCCCCCATGATTCTGAAGGGAATATCAAAGCCATGATGATGGGTAGCTTAGCTGTTGACTGGGGATGCTCAAGTTCAAGTCCACTTGAGCCAAAGAACTTTGTTGGGAGACTCAGTGTCAGTCACTCTCTCTCCTCACTCAGTCCTCACAGGATTGTTGTCGTGGAGATAAAACCTAAGCTATACATCAACAGGGTTGAACTGTGGGGTCCTTGGTGCTCTCTGAGCTTGGTGGTTTTCTTGCAAACGTTTCATTACCCAAACTAGGTAACATCATCAGTGCTAGGGAGGAGGAGGGGAGCAGGGGGAGGGGGAGGGGGAGGAGATCAAAATGACTGGTCACTGTTCTCCAGATCCTCCGTGAATTAGTCATCCTTTCGTATGTTGGTGATCATCACCAGGCTTGCTGATAGGAAACTCTACAGTTTAAACTTCAGATCTTGTTTGACTCTCAAAGGCCATGTAGTCCACCCATTTACACGGGCAATCTGTTCCACAGCTAAAAGAAAGCAGGCCCTACATTTGCCAGCAAATGTTTTGTTTCATTGTGCATCAATGCTAATTGGGGAGTTGGCTCTTAAGTAATTACAGGAGCAAACTTTTGCATAATTTGAGCATCTCTAATGAGGTACCACGCTACATCTCCTTTCTTCTACCACATGCTGCTCTTCAGTGAAGCGCATCTTGCACATCTGTCAGTTGCCCAGCTAGGCTGATCTCTGCAGAACAGGCCCCTTTGCAACTGCCCACCCCCCCATTTAGAAGATGTCTGCTGATTTTCACCTTCATTGGACAGAACCTACAATAGTGGCTCCTGCCCTCATCGCTTGCCAGCTAGACTACTGCCGTTCATCTTACTTGGGGCTTTTAAATTGCAGTTGTTGCACAGGTATTACCAAAACTACAGGCCTCCTGCCTTTTGGGCCCCACATATACATTTCTGGGTGCATTTCAAAGCGCTGATTTTGATCTATAAAACTCTGCATGGCTTAGCATGTAGGTCTTAATAGGCTACCTCGTTTTATTTTGAATTGCTGGCTTTAGTTTTCATTATTTTCTCATGATTTGTTTTACTTAATTTTATTATAAGTATTCTTTTATTGCTGTACCTTCATTTAATCATGGTTCTCTTAATATTCGCTAGGAAGGCCTACTATTATTGTTGTTTGTTCTGAATTTATATAAAAGTAGAATAAATGAATAGTTTGCCCTGCACCAGTGGTGAAATTCAATTTTTTTTACTACCGGTTCTGTGGGCGTGGCTTGGTGGGCATTGGGTGACTTGGTGTGGTTTGGTGGGCGTGGCTTGGTGGGCATGGCAGGGAAGGATACTGCAAAATCTCCAGTACCACCCCACTTTGGGACTAGCCAGAGGTGGTATTTGCTGGTTCTCCGAACTACTCAAAATTTCTGCTACCGGTTCTCCAGAACCTCTCAGAACCTGCTGGATTTCACCCCTGCCTAGCACCAATATACTTCCAATCTGTCCTGCTATTCTTTCATACCTCACAACCAAAACAAAGCAATCTGCTCCATCAGTTTCCTTCACCATAGTCGCCATCTTGGCTTTTCTGACCACTCCTGTGGAGACCCCAATGGCCACATTCATGTGTGCTCCTACAGTCCTTGATCTAGCAGAAAAGTGCATTGGCAAAATGACTGCTGCCCCAGCAGCCACGTTTTGTTCTGCTTGAGGGACAAGATTGTGTTTGAAACTGTCCTTAAAGTTGTATATGGGACAATTTATTGGGAATAAAAGGCAAGCTTCTCTGGTTATCTTTCCCTTCCTACCCCACATCACTCACTGGGAGAAAAATCAATCATAAATCACTGCCCCTAACATGTATGGGGTGAGTCTTGACAAATGACAGTGGTTGTCAGGAAAAGCGACACCTTTCAGGTTGCATTGATAATAGGCACCAATGTGGAGATTCCACATGCACCTGCCCCCTCAGTTGGGCCGTTTCTACGCACAGGTGTGCTGCTCTCCAGCTGAAAGAGTGCTGGAACCACTGGATTAAACAGGTAAAGTTGGACTCTCTTCTAGAAGAGCATTAATTAAACCCATGTCTAAAACTAGCACAGCAAAGAGACCCAGACAGAAGTGTGAAGGAGTTCTCCGGGACCTCTTGAGCTCCTGTGCTGCATATGTGATCTTACTTTTCAGAGTTGAATGTAGCATTTTTTCAGGTAGACACATGCTCAGAAATCAGGTCACGGGGTCTGGAAGAATTTTGCAAAGATCACCATTCACTCTCACTTCAGCCCATATGCTTGCAAGCTCTGAATTAGGCTTGGGCATAATATTATGAGCCATGAGAAAAATGGCAGCACCAGCTGAAGAGGACCACGATTGTCACTATACAAGGACTCACAGAAAAGGCACGAGGTAAAATAGAGTGTATAAAATGATGTCATCAGGGGGCTTCCGGTTTGCTGCTGGCCGCCGCCAGACGTTCCTTTGGGATCGTCAGCTTCCATTGCCTGTATAGAGCCGCCGTTACAGCGGATGGCGGCTCGAAAAAACTCCGTTCCCAAGAGGAAACGGAGATAGAGCCGGCAGGGGTGGGTAGAACTCTCCGCAGTGTCCCAAAAGTTTTTTTTTTACTTTTGGGACGGAGCGGATGAGAAGCCCCATATCCCCTGCCGCTGCTCCGGGCTTTGGGAGACCTCTGCCTATGCAGAGCCAGGCGTCAAGAGCAAGCCTGCGAATTCAACAGAATAATTAAAGAAATGACGAGCTGGACCCTTAATACTGAACCGCAAGTATTTCACCTTTCCAAAATCTATCTAAGAGAAAAGAGGAGAGGAAAAGAGGGAAAAAGAACCTTTTAAAATGGCGTCTGCTGTGGCTGGAGAAGGGCTAAAAGGGAAAGTCCTTCCGTTTCTCCTTACTACAATGTAGCGGAATAAATATCACTGGCTACATTTGTAAATAAAACCTCGCTCCTGTGCTGTTGATTGAAAAGAAGTTTTTTTTTCTCTTTTTAAGGGAAAGTCCTTTCGTTTTCTATTCTCTCTTTTTTGCTAAATCTTGTCTGTGTGGGAAATGGCATCGGGACTTACACAGCTGGACAAATGGGGGGGGGAACTTCCCCTCTCAAGAAATTACGCCAACAAATTTCAACTCTCCAGCGTCAGAAACCCGATTTTAATATATTAGAATTTATCCTTGAAGAGATTGTAAGAAGGGATGAGATTGTGAACCAGCAACTTGAAAAATTTAAGCAGGAAATTAAAGAAATTGGTGAATTGGTGAAATCAAAGTTTGACTTTTTGAATCAAAAGATTTTAAAAGCTACTAATGGTTTATCAGGCTTTCTGATTCGGGTGGATGCAAAGACTAAATTATTAGAGTCTAAAATGAAGGAAATTGAGGAGAATTTGGATGACATGACTCAAAAAATTAAAAAGGATTTGATAAACACTCAGGATAATAGCTCGGAAGACAAATCTAAAATGGAGACTGACCAAAAGATTGGTAATGAAGAAAATGTACAACAGAGGATTGAAAGAGAAGTTTTAATGATTCAATATAATTTTACAGAATATGCAATTAGACTGAGAGGTTTGCAGGAAAATAATAGAGATGATTTAAGGAAAATATCTTCTGAAATTCTGGCTGGGATCTTAAAGGTTCAACCTGATGAAGTGTATTGCAGGATTGATAGAATTTACAGAATAAACTCCTGGTTGGCAAAGCAAAGGCAATTGCCTAGAGATGTGGTGATCTATTTTACAGATAAAGAAATTAGGAATAATATTGTGCAGAACTCTTTTAATTCTACCTTGCAATTTCATGGAAGAAAGATTTGGATTTTTAAGGAGCTCCCGCCCAAGATGTTAATGGAGAGGAAGAAATTTGGCTTTCTAGTGACTGAATTAAAAAAAAGAAATATCCTATTCAGGTGGGACACCCCAGTTGGCCTAATATTGAGATATCAAGGAATAAGATATCAATTGCATACTGTTGAAAAAGCGGAAGATTTTTATCAAAAAATTTTAAAAATGAATTTAACACCTTTAGGCATAATACAGGATAAGCAAAAGGAGTTGGAAACAAAAGGAAAACATCAAATTACAGAGGCTGTGATGGATAAATTGTCTTTGGACTCCCTGGATACCCCAGCTGGACTGTCTATAAATAAGAGAGCAGTGTCATCCGACTCCAATGTGATGAACCATCAAGTCACAGACAAGTGCGCAAATCAATCAGTTGATATACAAGTGACGGAGAAGAAAGATGAGATGATAAACTAACCCAACAAGAACAATACATAAAGCAGAATGAAAATCAACTAGCAGACACACAATTGGTAGGCAAGAAACGAGGATGGAAATTCAACCCGGAAAAGAAAAAGAAAAGAAATAGATCGCATAGAAACAGCAATTTCTAAACTATGCAACAGTGATGCCAGGGACTTTAAAAAATGAATGAATATTTGAAAAGATAGTGGAGGCGAACAATTGTTTGATACTATCCTGAGGATTGTGGCAGATCTCTGCAAGGCCATGGTTTTGGGATGTGAAAAGAGCCTCACTTTGTTGGATTTGAATCATCTAAAAATTTTTTTTTTTTTTGGTAAATATATTATAACTATTTTGAGTTATAAGGCAGGAGAGTTTCGCCGGGGCATGCAGAAGATCTGGATGTTACTCAGTAGGATGATGGGAATTAATAATCCTGATGAATACCACAATTATACCATATGGATATAATTATAATTATAATGTCACTCGGGTGGTTGTTTTTGCTTTTATACAGATGCGAGGATATTTACTACTGATGGGGGCAGAAGATGACTGGAGATTTTGAACAAACTGTTGCACTAGCATGTCATTTTACCCTATTATGGGTGATGGATTTAAAAATCTAGAGGAAAGACATCAAAGAAGATACTATATGGATTATAAATTTAAAGTTATTGTTTTTTCCTTTTTTACAAAATGGAATGCATATATAGATATGTGTATATCTTAGTAATGTGGGCAGTGGATTATATCTAGAATTGTACTGCATGATTTTGTAGGAATTGAAGGGTTGAAATAGGTTAGCTTACTGATTGATTAGTCTAAGAAAAAGGATTCTTAAGTCATATATTTAGGGGAGTGGAGGACTTAATAATTCAGTGGAAAGATACTAAAGAAGATATATTTTTTTCTCTTTTTTTTTCTTCTTTTTATAAAATGGGATGCATATATAGATATGTGTATATTTTAGTAAAGTGGGTAGTGGATTATATCTAGAATTGTATTGTACTGTATGATTTTAAGTCATATATTTAGAGGAGTGGAGGAATTGGACAGAATTGCATAAATGTTAAATTTGGATGCAGGGAGAAGGTCGATTTAAAATGTTATATTAATATATATAAAAGACTAAAGGTTAAATTGTAATAATACTCAATAAGCTTAACATGTTAAGGGTCAGTATTTCGAGAAGGGATTAAGGGAAAGGAAAGATATTATGTATGTAACTAGTTATGAAATAGCCTATTGTTGTGAAGAAGTCACAGGGGGGGTTGGGTGGAAAGGGTGGGTTAGGGAAGAGGGGGGGGAAAAAAGGGGGAAAAACTTGTATTTGAAAACTTTTTCAATAAAAAAAAAAAAATGATGTCATCAGTCCCAGAAGTAATAAAACCAGGAGAAAGCACGGTCCCACAACACCCTTTGTCAGGCAGAGAAGTGAAAAGCCTGCAATGCATTCACTTGGGACAGAAATGGCACCAAACACAGCTTTCTTTTCCATTTGAATTGCTTGGTCCTTTTTGTCAAAGATTGATAAACACCCGTTGGAAGATCTAGACCTTTGAGTGCTAAACTGATGTCTCTAAGCAGTTTACTTAATATTTGATCAGGTATTATGTGAATAAATGCATCTCCTGGACCAGGTTTGTGCTGGCTGCAGTAGCCCATGTCAAAGAGAAGGCAATGCCCGTGTCTGGAGGGGAAGGTGTGCCTGCAAAGCCTGGGGTAGCCAAAGAAATCTGGGCACTTTGCCAGTCAGGGTATCAGGCCCTTCTCAGCATCGTCTCAGAGGAATCACAGTTGGGCAGCAAGACTTGCAACTGATGCTGTGCCACAAATGCTGTAAAATTGAAATAGCCAGCTATGATTTTAGGGTGCCCCTGCAATGGACTGGAGATGAGCGGATAACGAAACGGCTTCTAAAATTGCTAGTGAAATATCTTTGCATTGTTAACAGCAAGTTATGAGTCCCAACCCCTGAGCATTGCGGCCTTTCACAAAGGAGACATCCCATAATGCCACAATCATTTCTGATTCCCAAGAAGCAACCTCAGCTGGCAAGCTTCTTTGCTGTCCTCCCTCAAGCCTCATTTGTTTCACCTTTGATAAACAGTCTGCTTACTTCTGCCATAGAAACCATCTAGCCTTTATCTGCAGCAGAATTCCCACCCTCAAGCCAGGAGGCTGCCCTTTGCCTCAAGAAGAGTCTGCCAGACGGAGAGGAAACGCTCTCTTGCCAGCAGAGGGTGTGAACAGGCACCGCCAAGTTTCTCCTCTTTCAAAAGAAAAATGAGAATTCAGCAGCTGAAAAGATCTTCACCACCATTTCCCCATCACGTCCTCTTATTTTCTATTTTGTTTGCAACTTTTCAGAGCTTGGGACCTGGCTCTGTCTTTCGTCCCGTCTCCTGGCTGTATGGAGGACAAGGCAGTTACGGGAGGATGGATGGAGCCTGTTCCAGACTACGTTCGCCGCGGATGGGACTCATCTTTTCAGGGCCAGGAACGCCAAACCACCGTGAGAGGGTGGTTTTTGGACTTTTCCTGACTTTTTCCATCTTGCCTGATTAGGATGGCCAACCACCGTGAGAGGGTGGTTGGATAGTTCCCCTCAGCTGGACTGAACGTGAGGACTCCTACCCATTACCGTGAGAGGGTAATGGTGACTCTTCCGATTATCTTAGTCTTGCTTCCTGGACATTTGAAACCATCATTATAGACCCCTAGGTCATGTCTAGGCCAAACTTGTATTATCATTCTAGTGTTAAAATGTATTCTAGGGCAAAGCTTCTTGTGCTGCGAGATTCCCCCCTTTCGCAGGCCTGGCCCTCTATGTTATCGAGGGCCCACCTTAATGACGGATCTTGGGACCCCGAAAGGTGGCATGTTGCAAAAAGGGGATTGAGGGGTTTTTTAAAGACTTTTTTAAATAGATTTTTAAGGGGTTCTGAGGGTGGGGGAGGTTACGTGGGTTTGGGAGAAAACCCACGGGGGTTGGAGACCAGTCCGGCTGCTATTAATGGTGCCGTAGGGGGTGCGGACTCTGGGGGAAAGATGACTGTTAGAATGCCCTCTAGTGAGGGCTTCTCTATTAACACGCTGAGTGGGAGGGGCAGGTATGGCGGGAGCAGGGGGCCAGATCATGTGGTGGGGGCACATGCTCGCTATCTCCGAGCGATTCCGTGCCCCGGTCCCCTTAGCTCTTCCCGTTCCCCAGGCTGCTTAGAATCTCAGCGCCCGAGTCTCCGGCTGATGTTATGTAATGCCAGGTCCGTAGTAAATAAAGCCCCCCTCATTTGTGATCTTATTCAGGAGGGGGGAGCGGACCTGGCAGGTATCACGGAGACCTGGTTGGGCCATGAGGGGGGAGTTCCCCTCGTGGAGATGTGCCCATCAGGCTTCCGTGCATTTCATCAGCCAAGAGCTCAGGGCAGGGGCGGGGGGTGGTGGTCATTCTAAAAGAAGGTCTTGATCCGAGGGAGACCACTGTACCTCAGATAGCCAGATGTGAGTCCCTTTTTGTGAAGTGGGGTCGTGGGGTGCAGATGGGTCTGTTGATCACGTACCTGGCTCCCTGCCACGTGGCAACGACCCTGCCTGAACTCCTCAATGTTATAGCCGAGGTGGCGGCTGATACCCCCAGACTTGTGGTCATGGGGGATTTCAACCTGCCATCCATCGGTGAAACATCTGAGGTAGCTCGGGAGTTCATGGCTTCCATGACGGCCATGGACCTGACCCAAGTAATTCACGGCCCTACTCACATGGGGGGACACACTCTGGACTTAGTTTTTATCTCTGGTCAGTGGTTGAATGGCCTTGATATAGGGGATGTAGATATTGAACCCTTGTCATGGTCTGACCATTCGCTCCTTCGACTTGACTTTCTGACCGCCGTACCCCGTCGCAGGGAGGCAGAACCGACCAGGTGGTTCCGCCCCAGGCGCCTGATGGACCCTGATAGGTTCCAGATGGAGCTTGGGCCATTTCCTGAGACTCTAGCTCACGACTCGGCTGATGACCTGGTGGCCGCCTGGGATGGGGCGGCTGCCGGGGCTTTGGACCGGGTTGTGCCTTTGCGGCCTCTGACCCGGCACCGAACTCACTTAGCTCCTTGGTTTTCCGAGGAGCTGAGGGAGATGAAGCGCCGGAAAAGACGCCTAGAGAGCGGTTGGAGGGCCAGTCGCTCCGAGTCTGACTTGACACTGGTAAGGTCTCATATTAAGACCTACCTAGTGGCGATAAAAGCGGCGAAATCTAGCTATTTTGCCGCTCTTATCGCGTCATCAGATAACCGCCCAGCTGCCCTGTTTAGGGTGACCCGCTCCCTCCTCCATCTGGGAGCGCAGGAGGACCCCTTGCAGGGCCGAGCTGAGGATTTTGTACAGTATCTGGGTGATAAAATAACTCAGATTCGGGAAGACTTGGCCGCCGACTGGGTTAGTTCAGACGAGATGACTGAGGCAGGTCTTGAGAGTGTTATCTGGGAGGAGTTCGATCCTGTGGCTCCTGAGGACGTGGACAGGATCTTGGGGCGGCTGAACACAACCACATGTTTATTGGACCCGTGTCCCTCCTGGTTGGTGCTGGCTTCCCGGGAGGTTACACGAGGCTGGCTCCAGGGAATTATTAACGCTTCTTTGAGCGAGGGTGTCCTGCCGGCCGCCTTGAAAGAGGCGGTGGTGAGGCCTCTCCTCAAGAAGCCATCCCTGGATCCAGCTGTTTTGGCTAACTACCGTCCAGTCTCCAACCTTCGCTTTATTGCGAAGGTTGTTGAGAGTGTGGTGGCGCGACAGCTTCCCCAGTACCTGGATGAAGTCGTCTATCTGGATCCGCTCCAGTCCAGCTTCAGACCTGGGTACAGCACGGAAACGGCATTGGTCGCGTTGGTGGATGATCTCTGGAGGGCCCAGGATAGGGGTTATTCCTCTATCCTGGTCCTATTAGACCTCTCAGCGGCTTTTGATACCATCGACCATGGTATCATGTTGCGCCGGCTGGAGGGACTGGGAGTGGGGGGCACCATTTTGCGGTGGTTCTCCTCCTATCTCTCCGACCGGTCGCAATCCGTGTTGACAGGGGGGCAGCGGTCGACCCCAAGGCGCCTTGTTTGTGGGGTGCCACAAGGGTCGGTCCTCTCGCCCCTCCTGTTCAACATTTATGTGAAGCCGCTGGGTGAGATCATCCGTGGTTTTGGGGTGGAGTTCCATCAGTACGCTGATGATACTCAGCTGTACATTTCCACCCCAGACCATCCCAATGATGCCTTGGAAGTGATGTCCCAGTGCCTGGAGGCCGTGCGGGTCTGGATGGGGAGAAACAGGCTTCGACTCAACCCTTCCAAGACCGAGTGGCTGTGGCTGCCGGCGTCCCGGTATAGCCAGTTGACGCCATCACTGGTTATTGGGGGCAAATCATTGGCCCCCACGGAGATGGCCCGCAACTTGGGTGTCCTCCTGGATGCGCAGCTGTCCTTAGAAGGGCATATGACAGCTGTGGCCAGGGGGGCTTTTTGTCAGGTTCGCCTGATACGCCAGTTGCGCCCCTTTCTAGACCGGGACTCCCTACGCACAGTCACTCAAGCACTCGTCACTTCTCGTCTGGACTATTGTAATGCTCTCTACATGGGGCTCCCCTTGGGGTGCACCCAGAGGCTCCAACTGGTGCAGAATGCGGCTGCGCGGGGGATTATGGGAGCTACGGGGCGCTCCCATGTGACTCCTCTCCTGCGCGAGCTGCATTGGCTTCCGGTGGACTTCCGGGTGCGCTTCAAGGTGTTGGTGATCACCTTTAAAGCGCTCCATGGCTTAGGGCCGGGGTACTTACGGGACCGCCTTCTGCCACCAATAGCCTCCCACCGGCCGGTTCGCTCCCACAGAGAAGGACTCCTCAGGGTGCCGTCGGCCAGACAATGCCGGCTGACAACCCCCAGGAGGAGAGCCTTCTCTGTGGTGGCACCTACCCTTTGGAACAATCTACCCCCAGAGATACGAGTGATCTCCGACCTTCGGATTTTTCGTCAGGCCCTAAAAACTCATTTTTTTCAGTTAGCCGGTCTGTCTTGATTCTAGGATTAGTTTTAATATTTTAATATTGATTTTAATTGACAAGTTTTAAATTATGGGCCAAATTTATAAATTATTTTAACTTTATTTTTTAACTGATGTTTGTATGGATGTTTTTATCTTGGCTGTTCACCGCCCTGAGTCCGAAAGGAGAAGGGCGGTATAGAAATTTAAATAATAAATAAATAATAAATAAACTTTTCAGGGTAAATACCATCATATAAAACAGGGGTCTCCAAACTTGGCAACTTTAAGACTTTTGGACTTCAGTTCCCAGAATTCCCCAGCCAGTTTTGTTGGGAGTTGAAGTCCACAAGTTTCACTCTAATATTAAAAAGAAAACCTGACAATTTTCATAGCAAAGTGGGAAATTTTTCACTCTTTATTAAAGAGCTCTTGTTGCCCTGGTTTAAACTCAGAGAGTAGAAAAGGTCCTGAAAGAAGAATACAATGACAGTTACAGTATGATGTATCCTGACAGTTAGAACAATTAATAAGTGGAACAACTTGCCTGCAGAAGTTGCGAACGCTCCAACACTGGAAATTTTTAAGAAGATGTTGGATAACCATTTGTCTGAAGTGGTGTAGGGTTTCCTGCCTGGGCAGGGGTTGGACTAGAAGACCTCCAAGGTCCCTTCCAACTCTGTTATTCTATTTCTATTCTAAGACAATGGTTTAGTGTAGGAAAAAGGATTTTGGAAACAAGTTTGGGTTTATTCTCCCTAGCCCGAGGGCAGGATGAGAATCAGTGGGGAGAAACCTAGAAAGATAGAAAATTAACCACAGAAAAAGACTTAGTGCTCCTTCAAGCCCCTTTGAGTATGTTCTGATGGACATATGTTTATCCCAAGCATCTTCAAATTTCCTGATGATTGCTGAAAGCTGATTCGAAGCATCCACTCCTCATTGCATCACAGGCAGGAATCCAGCCTCAAAATAAGAAGGAATTTTCTGACTAGGAAAGCTCTGAAGCATCAGGCCAATGTTGCCAGAGCCTGATCCAGTGGTGAAATCCAAATTTTTTTACTACCGGTTCTGTGGGTGTGGCGTGGTGGGTATGGTGTGGCTTGGTGGGCGTGGCAGGGGAAGGATATTGCAAAATCCCCATTCCCTCCTCACTCCTGGGGCCAGCCAGAGGTGGTATTTGCCAGTTTTCCGAACTACTCAAAATTTCTGCTACCCGTTCTCCAGAACCTGTCAGAACTTGCTGGATTTCACATTTGGCCTGATCCATGGGAAGTCGTCAGTCCCTTTCCTAGGAGCAGCCCTCAACAGGGGCTCCTTCCACAGTGCTCAAATGTTCCCACTCTTGTTAAACAACCAGCAGTGTCATTTGCATGTTTGTTTTCGTCTGGGGAGAGGTGGCAGGGTTTGCTGGTAGAAGTTAATAGGTTATGCAAATTCAGAAAACAGGTTAATTGTGCTATGCATACCCAGAAAACAGGATAATTCAGATAATTTGTTGAGAGAGCTTAAATAATTCAGGAACCGGCTTCTCTCACCAAGTTGTTTCTACTAAGGAAGTTGACTGCAAACGAAATGAGGCAGCTGCGCAACAGGGCTGCAAAAGCAAGACAAACGCTATTAGGTTGCCCAAGAGAAGGTTGATTTCCAGCCAGGCCTCTCTGGTAGATGCTGTTCCTGGTTGAGGGGCTCTCCTGGGCCTGCAGGCAGCGAGATCTGGATGGGGAAAAACAGTTTCAGCCTCAACTGAAGCAAGACACAACAGTGGTGGGTTCAGAAGCCCAGGGAGATCAGGGACATCGCATCTTTGGTTCTGGACTCCACCAGGCTGAAGTGATAAACAACCTGTCAGGCTGCAAAACCTGAGACAGACACACAGATTTACTTCTAAGCAGTTTACTGTTTCTCACCTATAGAAGGAAATCTTGCTAAACTAAAGCAACTATGGTACTTGCATCATGAAAGATATAGAACATAGATTAACAGAGTTGGAAGGGACTTTGTAGGTCATCTAGTCCAATCCCCCCTCCCAAGCAGGAGACCCTACACCATTTCTGATAGATGGCAGTCCAATCTCTTCTTCAAAGCCTCCAGTGATGAAGCTCCCACAACTTCTGAAGGCAGCTTCTGTTCCATCGGTTGATTGTTCTCACTGTCAGAAAATTCTCCTTATTTCCAGGTTGAATCTCTCCTTGGTCAGTTTCCATCCATGATTCCTTGTCTGGCCTTCAGGTGCTTTGGAAAATAGGTTGAACCCCCCCCCCCCGCCACCTCTCTGTGGCAGCCCCTCAAATATTGGAAGACTGCTATCCTGTCTCCTCTGATCCTTCTCTTCACTAGACTAGCCATGCCCAGTTCCTGCAACCGTTCATTGTATGTTTTAGCCTCTAGTTCCCTGGAGCAATCTTGATTACTCTTCTTGCACTTTTTCTAGGTCATCTAGTCCAACCCCCTGCTCAAACAGGAGACCCAATACCATTTCAGACAAGTGGCTATCCAGTCTCTTTTTAAAAACCTCCAGGGATGAGGCTTCTGAGAAGTCCTGAGGACTTCTAAGGAAGAGCTTCCTTGACATTCTTCCTTCCAACCAGACTATTTAAATGTTGCTTTCTCTTGATCCTCTGGAATGTAGCCCCTCCCTCCCTCCTGGGAATCCAGACTACATTCCACCACACAATCTAAAGCCTCTTGAAGATCCTGTAGCTGCGAGTGCCTTTGCACAACTCCATCTGATGCACCATGACTGGTTCTGGAGCCTTCCCTGCCCACAGTCATCATGCCCATGTCACCTCATGAGAGACCCTTCAGCTGGCCCAGAATACAATGGCTAGAATGCTTCTGGAGGCAAGTTGTTCCACTGGCTGTTCTCACTGTCAGGAAATTCCTCCTTTGTTCTAGATTGTTTCTTTCCTTGCTTAGCTTCCTTCTGCTGCTTCTTGTCCCGCCTTCAGGTCCTTTGGAGAATAGGTTGACCCTCCTCTTCTTTGTTGCAACTGCTCAAATATTGGAACACTGTTATAATGTCACCCCTAGTTCTTTTTTTCACTAGACTGGCCATGCCCACGTGACCCTGCTTCCAGAATCAAGCAAGAAAGGACAATAAAAGATCTCTCTGGCAGGAATACCATCAGCCTAACAAGCAAGGGGCCTTCTAATTAGTTCCAGGTGATCAGAACGGTATATTCAGTCCACCTTTCCACGGCCAACTCACAGGACAAGAGTTACACTAATATCAAAGTGTTACACTAATATCAAATGATGGAATACAATCATTAAAGCAAGGATGCAAAAGAGGGACAAAATGAAATGTGAATGACAAAAATTAAAATAGTTTTTTTTTTAAATCTGTTTCAAATAATTAAAGCGAATTGTTAAATTGTCCTGCAGCGAGTTGACTGTGGTGAGTTGTCCCATTCCACTTCTGCTGGGAGCGTTCCTACCAATGCTGCTGAGTGCAGGACCTGGATAGCTCCCCAAGCGTCTCCTGGAATCTGAAGGTCCGGGAATTCAGTTCCTGGAACCCCGTGGAGGCAGGTAGCCAACGATTCTCAGGACGGGTGAAACTGCCCACCTGGTGCCAGAACTTACAATTAGTTTAGGGACTGTTTGAAGCTACAATGGCTCTGGAAAAAATGACCTTCCATCACCAGTCCTCACACTTGCTTAGCAATTCAAGAAAAGGTTGAACAGCCATTTCTCTGGGATGGAATAAGGTCTCCTGGACTAGAAGACCTCCGAGGTCCCTTCTAGCCCTATATAATTCTATGCATTTACAACAGTTGCAGCATCCTGGGGTCACATGATCACGATTTGCAACCGTCCCAGCCAGCTTCCGACAAGAAAAGTCAGTGGGGGAAGCTGGATTTGCTTAACAACAACTCACTTAATGGCTGCAGTGATTTGCTTAACAATTATGATAAAAAGGGAAAATCTGGTGCGACTCATTTAATAACTGCCTTGCTTCACAACATTGTTGTTGTGTGTTGAGAACTACCTATAATTTGTTTCACAATTACTTTTTTTTTTTAAGTGATCCACCTGATTTTCCTTGCTTTTATGTGCAGGGTACAGCCGAGAGCCCCTCCAGACAGGACGTTTTTGGACTTTGACTGGGAAAAACGGAGCCCCTGCCTGGGAAGATCAGCGGCCAGGAAGCCCATTCGATCAAATGCAGCCAGATGGCTGGCTTCAAAGCACTCCTAAGGGATTGAAGGGCATGGAAAGGATGTCATGGAAAAGGGCCATTCTCACCACCATCGTATATTGCCCATCGGGGTAGAGGATGGGCCAAGCAGTTTAAAACTCTAATCCTCCGAGGCCATTTCATCCCTGCCTCAAAAGGTTATTTCCATGACAAGCCTGAGATGAGCCACAGGGATACAGGGAGAATATTGAGGAGACAAATTGGAATGGAATGGAATGGAATGGAATGGAATGGAATGGAATGGGATAGGGATAGGGATAGGGATAGGGATAGGGATAGGGATAGGGATAGGGAAAAGGAAAGGGAAAGGGAAAGGGAAAGGGAAAGGGAAAGGGAAAGGGAAAGGGAAAAGGATAGGATAGGATAGGATAGGATTTTTTATTGGACACACAAGGAATTTGTCTCCAATGAAAGCTACTTTTCTTCCAGAAAATACAGTTCTTTTTAAAAGAAACACAGTACGGTGCCCCCACATATGATATCCCTTCTGGACAAGAGATTTTCCACGGCTATCTCAGGCCATATTGTGTGGCTGGTGGTTGAGAGAGAGATGTGCAGGACGCATAAACCAGAAAGAGAGACGGAGACAGACATAATGTTTCTTTCTGTTGGGCATCCTTTTGCCAAAGGGAGACCCCCTCCTCCCACTGCCTCTTAATGAGAGGGTCTTGCAGGATGGGGAGACAGTGAAGGCACACTCAACAAGTCTAAGACATCAAACTTTGGGGCACCTATTATCTTAGATTCAAGATTGTGCATGACATTTAAAGCCCCTCTGCCAGAATTCTCCCACCCATGAATTACCAGAGGGAAAGAGTGATAAGAAAAATGGCTGCAAGGTTGGGAAAGTTCAGGATTTGAAACAAGAAGCCCTAAAGCCTCTTAAGAGTCACATGGAGATTGGTCCACACCAGAGGTGGGTTTCAGCAGGTTCTGACCAGTTCTGGAGAACCAGTAGCAGAAATTTTGAGTAGTTCAGAGAACCGGTAAATACCATCTCTGACTGGCCCCGCCCCCTTCTATTCTCTGCCTCCCGAGTCTCAACTGATCAGGAGGAAATAGGGATTTTGCAGTAACCTTCCCCTGGAGTGGGGAGGGAATGGAGATTTTACAGTATCCTTCCCTTGCCACACCCACCATGCTATGCCCACCAAGCTACACCCACAGAACTGGTAGTAAAAAATTTTGAAACCCACCACTGGTCCACACGGCCTGCCCATCTCTTTCCTATATCCTGGAATGTAGTTCCATCTTTTCTGTTCAACAAAAATAAAGACAAAACTTTTGATTCAATTAAGGACCAATGCTGTGAGGGCTAAATAACATTCGCTCTGGAAAGCTGGCTTGAATCTTTTAATTAGGATTAAATTAATCCTAATTAATTTAGGGTTAATTTAAATTAGGATTTAAATTAAATTGGCTGACTCTTTAAATTAGGATCACCTTATTGATCATGTTTCGACCTGCCTCTGCGTAGATGACCAACTGTTCTGAATGTCTTCAAATGGCCAAATCCCTTTTTTTCCAATCTTGATTCTACCCTTGTACCCCTGCACTCACATCCATCTCTACAGCCATCCTTGCTTCACCTACTCCGCCAGGTCCTCTTCACAGAAATTTCTCATCAATCCAGATTGTAAGATCATGTGCCACAAAAAAAGACATAAACAAATGGCTGAAACAAGTTGACCAAGGAAAGTAAGGTCTTAATCCTTGTTTCTCTTTGTAGGAAACAAAAGGAAATGCTATTTGCCTGGCTCCTTGAAGTCTGCCACTTGGTTGCCTCCATTCAGCTGTCTAAGGCCTGGAGAAATCTCAGGTCAGCATAGAATTTCCCAGAATTGCCCAGATGATGTGGCTTTTCCTTCAACGGGCACTGTTTGCCACCCAGGTTCTTAGTATCTCAGATTTCCCTTGGAGATAAAAACTGATAGTACAGCTAATCTGATCACAGGTTCAGAACTTCTGGAGATGAAGAGCTGGATTAGACATGATGCAGATATGATTGATTGAACCACAATTTGCTGAATCAAACATACACATTGGGCTGAGTCCACACCACTTCCTAAGCCATAAACTCAAGGACCTCAGTGGGGCATCAGAGGGCTCAGTGTGATCCCAGAGATATTTATAAATAATGAAAACAACAGCAGGAAACCGGCATTGTTCCAATTACTGGCAGCTCCTTTGTTTCTAGGGGCACTTCTGGGTCCCAGAAGATGGGTGGCTGAAGGCCAGGGTTGGGTGGGGACATTGTGCACCAGCTTATAAAAAGCTCAGTAGAAAACCGGTCAGCCTGTACTAATCCCTGAGCAAATCCTCCATGCAGCCTTTGACCAGAAGAAGGAAAAATGTTGGAAGAAATATCCATCTAATTCAGTTCCAAGCCAGGAGAAAGGCACTGGAGACAAAATGGAGGCTAGAGGCTGATTGGAAAGATGGTTTAATGATGAAGCAGAAGCACACAGGTAGTTCTGGGTAGCTGACCACGTGGAGTTGAGAGTGGGGTGTTTTTTATGCCTTTGCACTTGAACTTCCTGTTCCTGTATATGTATTCTATTGGCTGTTGTAGGGGTTATGTAGGGGTCATAACTGGCTCTGTAGGTTGTCTGAGCTAAATTTGGTTGACGTTTTGACTTGCTGATGCAATGGAGGGGTATTTGGCAATTCCTATTGTGGCTGAGGGCTAATCCTACCTGTGTTGGATCCTGGGTGAGGGTATTTGCTTATGAATAGAGTTATCTATCTCTTTATCTCTTAAGTGCTGACATCTGCTGTGGGCTATTAAGGAAGGTGGGGGCTGCTTTCCAAGAGCATGTTTCTCCATTCCTCCGTTTAGGAAAATACAATATTCTGCCTTTTTAATATTTCCTAAAATATTTCATTCTTCTAGGAGAGGGGTGGGTGCTAACTTTCTACAAGACCATTTTGTGTTTCGCTTTTTACTCAGTGATTGTGTTCAGATCACATCTTTCTCTATGATTGGTTTGGGTGTAGTTTACTTAAATGTCCCAATTCCGAGTTTCTGGTTGAGAGAGTCCCAGCCCAAATCAATGCATCATAAACTAACCGCCCAGAGGGTAAAAGGGGATTTGACTGGTACGTGGATCAGAGTGTGTGTCAGTGCAGGCATTCCAGAGGTGAAATGCTCCCAGCTCGGACCGGATCAGCTAATCCGGTAGCCATGGCGGCAGGTGGTTCGGAGAACCAGTAGCAAAACTCCCTGCCCCACCCCCCACCTATGCCCACCCAATTGCCCGATCGCCCACTTGCTGCTTTTAAAAGGTTAAAAAAAAGAAGCTCTGACGATCCCAGCTGAGCTGCCTGATCGTCAGAGCCATTTTTTTTACTTTTAAAAGCATTTTTTTTTGCAACCTATTCGAACAGGTTGTAAAAAAAATGCTTTTAAAAGTAAAAAAAGAGATTGCACGCCACAGCTGATCACCCGCCCCCCCCCCCATGTGCTGTTCTACTTACACCATGCCTCTTTTTGGCGTGCACTGCATGCACACACACCTCACATTTGGTGCATGGTGTGCACAGCACATGCGCACACGCAACACGCATGTGCAGCCAGCAAACCGGTAGTAAACCAGTTCAGATTTCACCACTGAGGCATTCCTACAGATTGCAAAATCCTACAAGTCTTTTCCCCACTGAATTACCATCGTGTCAAAGAAGCCATCAGTCCCGTTCACTAAAACTGCCTCTGCTAATCCATCAATAGGACAGCTAATAAATGAAAGGATGCCTCCTGCCTGGCAACGGCAAGATGCTCTCCCCTCCCCCACCCCGGGCTGGTCTTCCTGTGGGAGACCCCTTTGGCAGGCCCAGCAGCAAGAGGAGAGGGGGATGGAAAATGGGTGGCAACTCTTGCTCCCCCTCCAAGGGGAGATTCAGAGCACTTCCCACCCGCAAGGAGCAGAAAAGAACACAAAGAGGGCAATTATCTGAAAGGAGCTGCTGACAGCTCAGCCTCCTGCAGGGGCCCAGCTTCTCTGCTGCCTGATCAATTGTGTTGCTCCAACCTGGAAGTGGGAAGGAGAAAGTGACAGGCCAGGCGGGGGGAGTTCCTCCCAAGAGATACCAGACAATACTCCAACACACACACACCCAAGGATGCTTTTCCACCCATTCTCCTGCAGTTGAATAAAAGAACCAATACTCATGGGGGGGGAGGTCTAGAATGGTCTAGCCCAGTGGTTCTCAACCTGTGGGTCGGGACCCCTTTGGGGGTCGAATGACCCTTTCACAGGGGTCGCCTAAGACCATCGTAAAACATATATTTTCAATGGTTTTAGGAATAATTTTATGGTTGGGGGTCAACACAACATGAGGAACTGTATTAAAGGGTCGCGGCATTAGGAAGGTTGAGAACCACTGGTCTAGCCCTTTCAGGAAAGGGCCATCCTTGTCCTGAGCAGGGGAGCCACAGTTGATGGATGATGAAATGATGAAATGAGACCTCTCCATCTGGGGTGAAGAGCCCCCAGTTCTCCAGTGAAGCCGCTGGAGAATTTCTCTTCCTCTGAAGAACCTGGAAATGGAGACACTGAGAAACTGGAGAAATCAGGTGACAGGAGCGGAACAAGGTATCCTGTGCACACAGACACATTTTGCTCACCTCGTTAAACAACGCAAGAATGACACATTCAGTTCTTACTTCTTTTTTGCTCACCAGTGAGTTCCACGCTGCAGCCAGTGGCCTCCACTTCATTTTGCTTGTTTTATGCTATTTTCCCCCACTGTGGGCAAAAGCTTTTTGGACATGAGATTTTAATCATAAAAAGGAAGAAGAAACCTACCGTTTTATCTGTGGGAGTTTCTGAAGAAAATTATTTCACTAAACTGAACTGGATGAAAATGCCAAGGAGAACACGGAGAGAAATCGTTTGGCCTCGCACTAATCTGGAGCAGGGGAAGCCACCAGAATTCACAGGCTCTCCATAAATTGCTGCTCCCTATCCAGGTTATGGGCCTTGAACTTCCACAGCAATTCAAACAGCATGAATGGATGTGGTCCTGTTTTCTCCTTTGAAATCAATGTATAAGGAGATGCTCAATCATCCAGGTCATGATTGTCCCAAAGATGCTTCTCCAGATGTCAGACCTGAAGAAGCTTCTTGGATGAGAAGCAAAACTTTTTAAGGAAAAAAAACCAAGAAAGTCCAGTTGCCTTTTGGAAAAGCACCTCTGAGTCTCCTTTGGAATCAGAATCAATCTAAGACTAAGCATTCCAGTTCTTAAGCATCACACTTGGCCAATAAAGAATTCCATTCCATTCCATTCCATTCCATTCCATTCCATTCCATTCCATTCCATTCCATTCCATTCCATTCCATTCCATTCTATTATATTCTATTCTATTCTATTCTGGGTTTGTGTGGTGCACCAAGATAAAATATGATTTCTTTGGCTCTGCTTTATTGCAGAGGTTTTGAACTTAAGCCCTGGCTTGCAAGCCATGATGTAAGACTGTGTGTTGAAAAAGCCAGCCAATTGTATTTATCTCAGGGACTCCAATTTCCTCAGTACAGGGTGCAAATTCTGCCAGAGCGCCTCTCACTTACACCCTCAGCCAGCTTCCCTTCCAGAGCAGCTGTAGGTCCGATGCAGGCAGCCTCTGGACCCTACTTGTCCTCCCTCCCTTTCAGCTGCCTGGAGGCCTGTCAAGAATGGGGAAGAAATTGCCCATGGTAAATTGGGATGGGGGTATTTGAAGCAGATTCTTCATCTTCGAAGGCAGATTGCAGACCTTCCCCAGAGACTTCTCCATCGCCTGTGTCAACCCTGAAGTGAACCTGGCTGTGGCCATCTTGGAGGCTTCAGGGTTGCCACAAAGCAGAAGGGACCGGCGAGGGGGGGGGGAGGGAGGGGAGGCGGGGCGAGATAGTTAGATGGGGTTTTGTAGCCAAAACAATAAAGTTTTCCTGTGGGAACCAAGGACATTCTCACAGGTGGCTGGCCAGAGGAGGAGCAAAGTAACAAGCAACCGGCCAGCACCTGGATTGGACAGCGTGACCAGGGACTTGGGGGAAAGGGGAAACTTTTACTTTTTAATAAGGTGAAAGCCGTGGGAACCTTCAGTCGGCTTTCACCAGTTGTGCCAATAGGATGTATCCAGTAAATTGTTCTTTGAGGAATCCGCCTGCCTCAAGAGTTCTGCTTTCTATGGGTGCATCGCTTGGAATGCTGACAACCTGCAGCTGCTCTAGTCCTGACCAGGTAAATCCCTCAGAGGCATCTGAACAGTTTCTGAGAATGCCACACACTCGTGGTCTTCTGTGGACCTCTCTCCATCCAAGGAATTCGCACTCAGCTCCCCCCGCCCCAAACACACAGGCACAGCCTGGTCTTTCTGTGAAAGCACATCTGCTCCCAGCACAGAATTGGCTGGCACAGCTGGGGCAGATGCAGAGGAGCTGCTTCACTTGGGGCACCTTCAACGGCCTTTCCTGATGGGCTGCAACAACCAGCATAAATGAGCTGCAGGGGGGCCTTTCTTCCCAGGCCTAAAGGCCGTCTAATGTCTTCTTTCCCTTTGTTGACAACAATGGAAATGGGGTGGGGGGGGTGTCCTATTGCTGCCCTTTTACTTCTGCTAGGTGAGTTCTTGCCATCTTGCAATTCAGGGTTGACTATATCAGCCAGGAAGGCCTGGGTCCAGCTGGCCAAGCGAAAGGCCTGCCCTTGGTGAGCAGGAAACTGGCTTTCCCAGGGCAGTCCTGGTCCTTCTCTCGAGCATCTTTACATGCAAAGATGCCACTGGAGAGTCAACACTGCAGCAACATCCAGCTTCTCTAGAAAGTCCTGAATGGCAAGGACAATGAGCTACTCAGCCTGTCCCAGCCAGGTGCCCTTGCCATCACCACTGCCTGGCTGGCACCCTTTTCAATTGGACCACTAGCAACGAGTAAGCCACTCCTCCCAGCCTCCGCCTTATAACTGTGAACCTTGTCGTTTCAGGCCTCTCACAGTGCTCAACTGGGGGCCCTTCACCCATTGCTTGATCACCCCAGGTCTGTGGCCAGGCAGATCTCCCTCAGTTTGATTTCAGATCTTCCTAACTTTGGGGAAACCGGATGATCCCCTTTTCAATCTCTTTTGTAGCAGAAATCAGTGGGGACAGTCGCCTCCTCCAAGGGCCCCTTAAGACATACAGGCTGCCTTCCGGAATCCAGGCTCTGTGTGGGGATAACCCAGCGAGAAGACCCGATACACGAGAAGCATCTCAGGGACCACCATCTTTGCCTGCAGGACACCTTCCCTGGTGCCATTGAACAGAATAACAGAGCTGGAAGAAACCTTGGAGGTCTTCTAGCCCAACCCCCTGTTCAAGCAGGAGATCCCATACCATTCCAGACAAACAGTTGTTCGGTCTCTTCTTAAAAACCTCCACAGCTTCTGGCGGCAAAATGAACTATAAGTCCATTTTATAGGTTTCCCTGAGAGAGTGAGCCACACACCTAATTTGGGCTGGCTGGCTGGTTGCCTTTCAACCTGAGGCAGAGACGCCCTTCCTAAAGCTAATGAAGAGCCAAGGTCACCTGCTAAAAGCTCTAAAAACCAATTGCTACCTGAAAGAACCTGACATATTCCTGGTTGTCTTTCTTGTCTTCTGGGGGTTAGAGTTGTCTTTTCTTGTTCATTCATTCAGGCATTGGTGACAATTTCCTTTTTAACTGCAATGCTCCTCTTTGCAGTTTCAGCTCTCTGTGTCTCCAGGTTGATGGATAAACATAGTGTTGGGCAAGATGAAAAGAGCATTTAAGAGCGCTGGCAGGTGCTCCAGTCTCCCAGGGGGGATCAAGTTGCAGATGCAGAATTGTTGTTTAGTGGGCTGTGGAACCCTTGATGTCTCCCACAGCTTCCTTGTTTTTATGTAATGATTTGCAAGGACAATTCTAGTTTGGATCTCTTTCCAAGAAAGCAAAAATCATTTCAGACACACCGAGAGAAAAATGGGACAACCCTTCCTAATAATGAGGACAGGCTGTAGGAAGATGCTGGCAAGATGGGTTGCCATGGCAATGCTTTGAAGATGCAGTCCCAAAAAAAACCTCAAGTGAAGCTCCTCCCTGTGGGATCTCCCTCAGTTGTGGTGTGTAAACAGACAAAAGAAGGGAAGGACAAGACTGAAGAAATGGGAACCGATCTTGTGTCCAGTGCTACTAGACTGACTGGAGATAGGGTCTCAACTAAGGGTATGGGCTGCGATGTGGGAGAACTGACAGCTTCACACCTTCAGGTCTAGGGAAGACCAGGCCACCTGTTTCCTCCAACCCCAACTCAAAGAATGGCTTTAAACTCTAAATCACTCAGGAGCTGAAGGCCCATCTTCTCCCACTGCAGCAGACCTGGGCATTCAATGCATTCCGTTAAGCAGCTCTCTGCAGCACCCTTTCAACCCTACTTCATTCGTGGAGTTTTGCAGGTTGTCTGACCTCAGAACAGCTGCACTTTTCAGCATCCCAAAGCAAGGACTCCGACTTTTTAGCAAGCCTTTGGGACAGTCTCTGGAGCCCCCAAACCAAGGTCTCCAGTTTGGATGAAATTGCAATGCTGGGTATGGTGGCCAGAGTTTTTAGCCCAGCATATTATACAGATGGGGGTAGTGTGGTGGCTCAGTGGTTAAGATGCTGGGCTGGTCAGCTGGAAAGCCGGCAGCCCAGGTTCGAGACCCAAGCGCCACTCGACTGGGTGAGCTCCCATCCTCACCTCAGCACCTGGCAATCTAGCAGCTTGAAAGTATGCAAATGAGAGTAGATAAATGGGTACCACTATGGTGGGAAGATAACAGCACTCTGTGACATCATACTGACCACATGACCGTGGAAATGCCTTCGACAGCGTTGGCTCAATGGTTTTGAAACAGAAATGAACAGCGCCCCCTAGAGTCGGCAACAACTAGCAGAGTAAAATCTTCAGGGACTCCTTCACCTTTTATATTATGCAGACAGCCAATGATTCCAAACCTGTGGCTTTCTTTCCTCAACAAACCTTACAAATAAATCACTTGCATTAAGGCACAGTTTGTTTTATCGTGATTTAGTGGACAAACCACGGAGTTGGGTTTGATTTCTACTGAAAGCCATCAATCAACCACAGTGTGTCAGTTCACACAAACCTACAATGCTACAAGCAAGCATTCCTCGTTTCCATCGCAGCTGAGCAAAATGTGAAAATGTGTCAATGAGCTCCTTGTGCTTGCTAAGGATTCTCTCTCTTTCCCACTCTGCCTTTACTCTCTCTTGCACACTTCTCAATCATGGCACACTCTTAAAAAGCAATTCAGAGTTTGTGCAGATAAAAAGGCCTTTCTTCTGTTATCCTTCATGCTGTACAGTGGCAAAGAATTCTTGATGAATACTTCCAGAACATAAAAATGAAGCATCTGTTTAGAAAACTGTAAGCTGAGTTGGTAAGCCCTTTTTTACTCATCCACTGTTCTTGAAGGCCTCTTGGAAGTAGCTCTAGTCCCCCACCCTAGTCAAAATAACTAGGGCCTCCCCCCTCTGCTCTAGAACCTTCTTTCCATCAGCAGCCCTTCCTACAAGTTCTGTTTCCTCCTTTGCCTGCCATCCACTGCAAGTAGAAGCCCCCACACACACACTGCCTCCCACGTGGGCAGGTTGTCTTCTGTGGCTACGCACCAGCAGCCTCGATCCAGCAACTGACAGTTTAGCACCACTTATTAATGAAACATCTATATTAGCCAGCTGAGATAAAAGTTTATTGCCTCATACTGCAGTCAACAACACTTCCCTTAGGTGATTATATGCCATGTTACAGATAAGGCCAAGTCTTAAGATAAGGGTCACCTTATTCTTATTGCATTAATAAGAGGGCTCCTCCTGCTTTCTCGATTGACTGAAAAAGCTCAGAGAACAAACAATTAGCTGCAGCCCAGTAAGTTCCTCCAACTGCCAGATGACACGAACTTTGAAGCTGCTGGGAAGCACAGAGCTTTTCTATGCTAGCAACTGAAGGGCTCCCATCCATCACAGCTGCGGTGGTCTGTTGCTTGGGAGCGCTGAGATGCTGCAGCTTATCCGCAACCCCCCTCCCATCCCCATGAAGGGCTCCCAACATCAGGATGGTTTGCAGATCCTGAAATCGAGGGGAGGGGGGGTGAGAGGACAAAGTCCCAGATGGCAGCCAAGCAATCTGGAAAACGTCCTCTTTCATCCAGATGTCAGCAACCCTGGTGGCACGGAGCTGCTCAGCCATGCTAAACCACAAACTGTGCTTAATTAGCCACCCACAGCTGTGTTCCTACTCCAGGGAAAACATCAAAATAAGCAGATCACATTAAGGGCCACTACATTCGTGTGCTTTTCTTGGATTTCACTTTATTCTAGTGGTTTGTGACCCCAGGCTCAGGATATAATAGCATGCTGTGCTAGCATTTCCAGAAGTGTGACACCGCTGTAGATCTGCTTGGGAGAGGATGGGTTGAACAATGGGGGGACCCAGGCAGTGACCCCAAACCAACCAAACAACAGGGTGGCTTAACCCAACAATCTGTGGTTAATTCAATAGACAATGGTTAGGCAACCGGTGCTTGCCTAACAGGGGGATAGTAAGACACCCATCCACCGCAGGCAGGAGCTAATTTGAGGCTCAACGTATCACCCCAATTTCTACAATCCCTCCCTCGCTGGTGTCCAAGGACAGAAAGACGTGTCCCCATTGTCTGCCTCCAGTTCCGTGTTCAGGTTTGTGCAGCCACTGGCTCAGTCCTTGGCGGGGCGGCAGGAAAAGACCCAGCAGGGGCCGTCCTCTTAACCAGCCGCAGAGCGCCATGGCCTTTGCTTGGAGCCGGGTCATAAACCGAAAGCCCCCCCGAGGGCTGTGTGCATCTCGGGATCCATCCAGCCTTCTCCCCATCCCGCAAGGCAAAGCGCAGCGCAGCCAGAGTTCCGGGCAGGGCGATTGCCAGTCAAAGCCCAGCCTGGGCCGGGATCTCCACGTAGCGCAGCTTGAAGGATGGGGAAAGGTCGTCCTCGGGGCGGGGGCAAGACAGCCAGAGGGGCCGCAAGAGAACCGTGCCCCGTCCCGGGGAATTAGGGGTGGGGGATTGCGGGCCTGGGAAGCGGCTGGGAGGGGATGTCCCTGCAAGGCCTGGGACCAGCGCGGTGGTTTGGGGGGGCATCTCGGGCCAAACCTGGTAGCTCAGCAGACTGATAGCATTGTGATTAACACCAGCTGTCTGCAATTACTGTAAGTTCGAATCTCACCAGGCTCAAGGTTGACTCAGCCTTCCATCCTTTCTAAGGTAGGTAAATTGAGGACCCAGATTGTGGGGGCAATAAGCTGACTTTGTATAAATATACAAAAGAATGAAGGCTATTGCTTAATACCTTGTAAGCCGCCCTGAGTCTCCAGAGAAGGGCGGCATATAAATCAAATTAAAAAAAAAACTGGGCGGGGCGGCTTTTCGAGGCGCTGGAGGGCTGGGAGGCGCAGCCCCGCTCGATGGCGGAGGGGCGATGCACGGAGGGGCTTGGGGTCCACGGGGGGAATGTCCGTTCTCTGGGGATGGGAAGCCCCGCTGGGGAGAGCTGACGGGAGCGGCTGGGCGTCTCTGAGTCCGGCCAAGGTGTCCCGAGAGCCCGGGTCTTCCTCCCACTTGGCTGGGCGAAGCAGCCCTTTCGCAGACGGGATCCTGGCTGCGGGGCTGCGTGGAGGCGGCGTGGCCCAGAGGTCCCCCTGCGGAGCGCCACCGCCGGAGATGCCAAGCTGAGGAGCGGCTTCCTTGCCGGGGCTCCGGACAGGGCTGGCGGAGTGCCGGGCGAGCGGCCTGCAAGCGCCGGGCCTGGTTTGCGGGCCGCTGCTCGACCCAGGGCTGCCCAGGGCCGCTTCACCCGGAGCTCCTCCGGGAACGGCTTCCCCGCTTCGGCCCGTGGATCTGCCGGGCCACCGCTTCTTCTTCGCCCTCTTCGGTCTTCTTCGAGGCATCGTTTCCAAAAAAGGGGGAGGCAGAATTTCCTAGATCTGCAACCATGAAAAAGAAAAATTGCATCGCCCCGTGTTTCAGGGGCCAACATGAGCGCTTGGCGGAGCCTCACTTCTGCCAGTCTCTTCCCCGGGCCAGGAGGGCTGCGGCTGCCTGGGGTCGCGCGGGGAAGGCGAGGCGGTGGTCCTCGCAGGGCGCCTCACTTGAGGAAGAAGCGCGTCTTGCTGTCCCCGATCAAGAACCTGGAAGGAGGAAGGAGCGAGGCGTGAGAGGCGTTCACACTGCGGGAGGCAGCCCCCCCCACGCGCTCCCCTGGGCTTTTCGGGCCCTGCTTTTTCTCTGGGGACGGGGCAGCCTGTACAGCCTGGGTGTCCAACTTCGCCAACGTTAAGAAAAGCAGGCCGGGAAATTCTGGGAGTTGAACACCAGCCTTAAAGTTGCCAAGGTTGCCAACACCCCTGCTGGACACCATGCTTGCTTCCTCTTTCAAACTCCCCACAGGCCCCTCTTAAAGGGTTGATGCTGTCCAAAGCCCAGTTTTTGGCAGAGATGTCCAACCCAAAGGACTATTCCCCCCCTCATGTTGCCGGGGTTGGCAGCTGACCGCCATAGCATCCTATCCAGCATTCTGGAGAGAGGAGAGATCTGCTTTGGAGGACTCTTGGGAGAAATCTGGAAGGAGCCACAGCAGTTCCACTCGAGACCTTCTCCACTTGAGAGCTTCTGTCTGAACCTTCTTGATCCTGCAGTCTCAATTCTAGAACCGCATTTCTCCTTGTTGCCCTTCTCTGCAGCCCTACCACATTGAGGCAGAATAACAGAGTTGGAAGGGACTTCGGAGTTCTAGTCCAACCTCTACTCAAGCAGGAAACCTCATACCATTCTGGACAAATGGCTGTCCAATCTCTTCTTAAACACATCCATGTTGGGGCACCCACAATTTCTGGAGGCAAGTCGTTCCACTGGTTAATTGTTCTGTCAGGAAATTTCTCCTTAGTTCTAGGTTGCTTCTGTCCTTGATTAGTTTCCATCCATGTTTCAGGAAAAAGGTTGACCCCCTTTTCTTTGTGGTAGACCCTTAGATATTTGGACACTGCTATCATGTCACCCCCCAGTTCTTCTTTTCATTAAAGAGGCTTTCTTAAAGGACTGAAGGTGTCTGCAGCATGTGGTCAAAAAAGTCAAGATGGCATCCACAGTGGTGCAATCAAATATCTGTTTTTTTGTGCATTGCAATCTTGAGTTTTGTTTATGATATCCTTCTAAATGGCATTTTGTGGAACTTGGGGGCAGTGTATTAATAGTTATCCCACCCATTTTCCTGTCCCCCTCCTTATCTTTAATCAATGCAGAACCCAGGATTGAACCTTATGGTGCCCCTCCAGAGATCCACTTCTGATGAAAGCTCTTTGAGATGCTCATATGACTGTGCAGTGTTCCAATATGACAGAGGTTGCCACAGAGAAGAGGAAGTCAAACTATTCTCCAAAGCACCTGAGGGCAGGACAAGAAGCAATGGGTGGAAACTAATCAAGGAGCGAAACAACCTAGAACTAAGGAATTTCCTGACAGAGAGAACAATCAGTGGAACAACTTGCCTGCAGAAGTTGTGAATGCTCCAACACTGGATGTTTTTAAGATGAGATTGGACAACCATTTGTCCAGAATGGTATGAGGTTTCCTGCTTGAGCAGAGGCTGAAATGGTATAGAGTCTCCTACCTGAGCAAGGGGTTCAACTAGAAGACCTCCAGTGTTCCTTCCAACTCTCTTATTCTGAAATTTCTGACATTCTACACATCTCCTCCCTCAGTTTGGAGCAAATTATATCTTCCCTTTGCTCTGTTCCAGTCCTGGAATTGTCTTTTCTTGTACCTATGTTTGTCTTGTTCCAAAAGATCTGAGCTCATCTTGTTGATCTTTCGTGCTCTGGCCATTGGTGGAGAGACAATGAAGGGTGTGGCTTTAGGAGACAATGTTCTTTCTGAGTTTTCACTGAGTGATTGAGGAGTTTCGGTTTCAGCAAGACACACATCTCATCTCAAGCTGCTTCCTGGTTTTGCCTTCTACTTAAGCACCGTCCTAATCAAGCTCACTCTGCTTTGGCCAGACATGATTTCTGCAGCCCTTATAAGGTGCGAGAGATGTGCCACAATCCATCATCCAAATAACTCAAACCATAATGCCAGAAATCAAATTCCTTCCACTTATATAAATCTCTAAGTCAAGCCTTTAAAAAGGCAACAAAGTTCTAGTATCAAGATTACATGAGGTGTTGATACCACTTTATAATGCCTTGGTAAGACCACACTTGGAATATTGCATCCAGTTCTGGTCGCCATGCTATAAAAAAGATGTTGAGAGTCTGGAAAGACTGGAGAGCAGAGCAACAAAGATGATGAGGGGGCTGAAGATTAAAACATGAAGAACAGTTGCAAGAAATGGGTTATGTCTAGTTTAATGAAAAGAAGGACTAGGGGTGACATGATAGCAGTCTTCCAGTATTTGAGGGGCAGCCACAAAGAAGAGGGGGTCAAATTATTCTCCAAAGCAACTGAGGGCAGGACAAGAAGCAACAGATGGAAACTAATCAAGGAGAGAAGCAATCTAGAACTAAGGAGAAATTTCCTGACGGTGAGAATAATTGATCAGCAGAACGACTTGCCTCCAGAAGTTGTAAATGCTTTAACACTGGAGGTTTTTAAGAAGAGACTGGACAACCATTTGTTTGAAATGATATAGAGTCTCCTGCCTGAGCAAGGGGTTGAACTGGAAGACCTCCAGGGTCCCTTGCAACTCTATTCTGTTATTCTGCGTTTTCCATGCTGAACCTAGCTCACATTAATCCTGGTTTATACTGAACCTACTTCACATTACCCTTGATTGAATATCATTTATGGCTAAGCCTGCTGCACAAACCTAGCCTGCCTGTTTAGTTTATGATACCAAAATCAGATATTGCCTCTCCCCGTTTCTCATTAAGCACCAGGGAGGAAGAACCTTGGTGATGGAATGAAAGTGAAAGAATTATGGGGATGTCAGGACAAGGTCCCCATGATCAGCGATGGCACAGGGTCACCTCTGGCTTTTGAATGGCACCCAGAGGGGTCAGATTCAAAAAAGTTGGCATAGTCAAGCAAAACCACATGTCACTTCTAAACATACTTGCAATTAGATTAATTACAAACAAATGTGATTACTTCCCATGTGTTGCCTTATTTATGCCTTCTGTCACACTGAAAACTTTGGGAGACCAAACAGAAGCAGATGAGAGGCAACAGGCAGCCCTGAGGCACCCATTCCTGACATTGGCCAAGATGACACTGACTCGGTTCTCGGGAGGGGGGTCTTTCCTGGCCTGGCTTGGACTGAATGTGGGACTTCCTGCATGCCAAACACTTCCTCATTCTCGTTCTTATTGAACCAGGGATCCTTTAACATGTTCCATTGATTATTATTGAGGAATTGGTGCTGATAGACTCAATTAATTCCTGAGTCCCGCTCCAGAATCAAGCCAAGGATCCAACTAGCTCAGCCGGGCAACCCCGTGAAGTGGCATTTGCCCTCTAGAATGAGGTTCCCCCCCCACCTCCAGACCCATCCAGCTCCCCCTCCCCAGGGCATTCCGGGAGGCCTTGAAAACCTGCCACATACCTTATCAACGCAGCCACCAGAAGCGCAGCCCCCATGGGGCCCACCCAGTAAACCCAGTGATAGTCCCAGTGGTTGGCAGCTACTGCAGGGCCAAAAGCTCTGGCCGGATTCATGCAGGCTCCAGAAACGGCTCCCCTGAACAGAGAAGAAAGATTGACAGAATGAAACCGCCACTCCCAGGAATGTTTTCAAGGCTTCGGGAGTCTCCATTCTGGGCAAAGAATTCCCCTAGAGCAGTGTTTCTCAACCTTGGTAGCTTGAAGATGGATGGGTAGCTTGAGCGCTGCTGGCTGGGGGATTCTGGGAGTTGAAGTCCACCCATCTTCAAGCTACCAAGGTTGAGAAACACTGTCCTAGAGACTTCTTCTTTGCGGCCCCTTTTATCCTCACTGAGTGCAGAGTTAATTGGTGATACTAACCATGCCCCCCCCCCGAGGCATTGACCAAGACGAGGCCAATTCCGGTTGGGCCAGGAGGCCAACCACATTCAAGTCTCCTCGCTGTACATTGAAGTGGCATTGAAAGAACCAGGAGAGGAGCCTCCAGGGACAAGCAAAGGTCTTTGGAAGGGGAAGGGCTGCTGCAGGCGGGGCTTCAATTGGTCTTTAGACAAGCAGCAGGCAAGCACTGCAGGGCGAGATGTATTTTCTGGATGGTTTCCAGCCTTTCTGGATGGCTAGAAACAGAAACATCCTCACCCCCACCTCAGGCCAGTGAGTGGGCAACTGTCATGTTATTATTCTGTTATTCTGAAAGAAGAAGCAGATGTTCCCCGGGATTGTGCGGTGAGGCACCAACAATTTTGGCAGGCGGGAGGGGGACACATACCCTGACATGGATCTGCAAGGGAAGATGCCTCTGGGCAATGGACTATGTCTATCAGCTGAGACAAAATCCGGAAGAGAGCCACCCAGGGATTCCAGGACCCCTCCTTAGAGGCTACCCTCTTCCCTCCGCTTGCTGATCTCTGTCGACAACAGCTGGGAAAAATTACTTAGCAGCTAAACTGCAGCTTAAGCACATAATGGCCATCCCTGGCTGGCTCTCTTTCTCACTTTTATCAATTGATGGATGTGGGAGTTCTCCCTGATTGCAGGTGGGATGGGATTGAAACCTCCTCCAGACAAAACCTCAGTGGTGCTGGAGAGAGACTGAGTTTGAATGCTTCTGAATGTGCATGGCCCAACTACCCAGACAGCACCCTGGATCCTAGTAGCAAAGAGTGCCAGGGACAGGGTTCTCCCCAGGCAAGCCAGAAGAGCTGTTTCTGCCCATCCTAAAGTCCCCACACCCACCCCAGCCACAGGGCTCTGTCCGTCAGCCAGGCAGCGGAGCTGTCCAGCAGGTCAGGAGGCCCTGCAGCCTCACAAGGGAGCTGACCAGTGCATAATGATGGCAATGCTGCTTCCTTCCTGGGTCAAATTTGGGCTGCAAATGGCTCCTTCCCTGATTTCAGATGATGCCCAGGCAAGCTCATGAGGGCGAGTTTTATCTCCTTGTGCTTCCCACAGGCTAAATGCCTTCCATAATGGACCTTAATCCCTCAAGGAGCAAGTGCACTCCGGGGGCTTGACTCCGGTAGGTGTTGGGAAGGGTTCAGGCTCAGCCATCATGGCCGCCAGTCTTCCCTCTCCCTGGTTGTGCTGAGCACGTGCACAGTTGTTTCTTACATCTGCCGATGTTTTTATATCAATGTTCTGAGATGTGGAAATGCTCCAAGTTCACCCATCTTGAAACCAGCTCTGCACCTGCCTGTCTTTTCAACTCTTCCTTCCAGAGCGGACCTTTTGGTTTAGGTAGAGAAGGGAGGGCACAGGGTAACCTGTGCATGTGTTAACACCTGGGACTGTTGGGAGGGGGAGGCGGAGTGAAGGAGGATGGAGAGGGAGGTGACCCACGCAAATAGGTAGTAATGTGACGTAGCAGATTTTTTTGTTTTGTTTTGTTTTGAGGAAGGGAGTGTTAAGCATTAATTAAAGGGAACAAATTTTGTGGGGCAATGGGTTGCATTTTTTTCAAGCCAAGTCAAAACCTCTTGTCTGAAAACCCTATAAAGCAGGAGTCCCCAACCCCGGGTCACGGTAAGAACTGGGCTGCACAGCAAACCCTACTGTAAACGGAGTCTGCAAGTTGTGCGCTCCTCCTCCTCCTGCCCCCTCTCCCCACTGGTCCGTGGAAAAACTGTCTTCCATGAAACTGGTCTCTGGTGCCAAAAGGGTTGGGGACCACTGCATAGGTATCAAGTACAGGCCTGGCCCCAAAGCAGCAGAATGGGTGTTGAACCAGGCAAAGGAAGCATTTTGATAGACTGGGTCTTTCCAGGGCTGCCTCTCTGCTCCCCCTTTTAAGGACAGTTTTAAGAACCAATTCAATAGCAGGGAATGTCGACCCAGGAGGCGGGGCTTGCTGTTGAAGGCATTCGTGGAGAAAGAACTTCATCCTGGACCTGGGCAGAACCTCTGGCCAACTCACCCAGCCAGGATGTCCACGGTGACGGTGAGGCCAATGCAGAAGGGTGCCAGTGGACTCTTGGTTTTCTCATTAATGGCCCCCATGCAGACAGCCATCACCAGGAGCATGGTCATCACAATCTCTCCCACTACAGCAGCTGGGAGCTGGTGATCCGAGGTGATGGCTGTGAAAGCTCCTCCTGTGGCATTTTCATACCTCTCCCACACTGTGGTTACCTGAGAAAGACATCAAAGAGGGATTATCCCAGATTGATAAACCTGGATTAACCAAGCATATAGAAACCTGGTTCAATAGCAGTAACTGTGAGAAGGATCTTGAAGTCCTAATGCACAATGACTTAAATATGAGTCGGCAGTGTGTGGCAGCAGCCAAAAAAGCCAACGCAATCCTAGATTGCATTGACGGAAAGAATCAAAATAATGTGAAGTATTAGTACTTGATAGCAGTAGTTCAGTATCTCAAGGGCTGCCACAAAGAAGAGGGAGTCAAGCTATTCTCGAAAGCACCAGAAGGCAAGACAAGAAGCAATGGATGGAAACCTATCAAGGAGAGATGTAACTTAGAACTAAGGAGAAATTTCCTCACAGGGAGAACAATTAATCAGGGGAACGGTTTGCCTTCAGAAGTTGTGGATGCTCCATCATTGGAGTCTGGACAGCCACTTGTCTGGAATGGTATAGCCTGAGCAGGAGGTTGGACTAGAAGACTTCCAAGGTCCTTCCAACTCTATTAATATATGAAGAACCTATGAAAGTTTGAGGCCTCATCTGGTTCACACAGGGGGCTCATAAGTATGTGAGGTCTTTGAGATTGAATGGCTGTTTTAGCACCAGACAAAGATTTGGGGTTTTCCCTTGGCCTTTCTCCTTGGCTTCCCATTGAAGGCTTGCAGTTTCAGGTACCTCCCAAGCATCCTGGAACCAGAGGCGGAGATGTTCTCCTACAAAGGCTTGGAGAGGAAGGCCTGATCCAGAAGAGCTGCAACAAGTGACTTCCAGTTGAAGGGACTTGAAGCCACAGCTGGAAAGGGAGGCAGACATCCCACCTCCCAGCCTTCCTTGCATCTCCTTTGGCAATTAAGGAGGGTCAGCAGGAAGGACGTGTTCAGGAGCCAAGCAACCGCCAAGACATCCACTTTTCCGCCAGCCATATTGGCTTTCATTGGTTCTTTTCGGGGGGAGGGGTTGCATGGGAGATCTGCCATGGGTCAGATACCTCCTCCTAAACCCTGTGAGACTGGACTTAAGTTGCCATAACTAAAAATGAAGCAGCCATGGAAGCAGAGAGGGAAAAAAGCCAGACCTGTTATCTAAAAGATTCTTCAGTGAGGTAGATAAAGAAAGAAGTTGGTAAAAAAAACAAAGGAAAAATGTCAGCTGAACAAGATAAAGGAAGTTGAGCACGTGGTAACTCCTCCTCCCCCCCCCCCCACACACACACCAATCCCTTCAATAGCTACCAAATTTATAAGTAAACAAAGCAAGAGTAGCTGCCAGTCTTGTGAATCACAGGGGGAAAGACTTTGGGGGATAAAAGGGGTCCTGAAGCCCACCCAACCCCCTCTTTGAGTCATCTTTGGATCCAGACTGGGCAGCTTCCGTCCCTCTGGCTAGGGCCTGCCAGCCTAGTGGAGGAGGATGGGTGCAAATGTGCCCGAGTGTGCCTATGTGTGTGAGGAAAAGCAAATGTATATTGTAAACAGTAAAATGTTGGTGTTCCTTTAAATTCACCGGGTCTTTGGGTATTTCAGAGGACCGATTGTGCCTCAGTGTTCATTGAAAGTGATTTGTGTGTGTCCTTAATTATTTCCTGGCTGTTGTCCAGGGTTTTGTGCCTTATCTGCTTCAGCCCCACCTCTCTCGTCCAGGTAGAAAGCAAGGAGTGGGGGGAGGTGGCAAGATCTGCAGGCCTCAACAGGCCTCAACAGGCTGTGAGTGAATGACCATAAGCGAAACCTGGGAGTGTGCATGGAGCACCACCCAACATCTGCCAGAGCCTCTGCTCTCCATCTGCAACGGTGTTATGTGTGAATGGCCTTGGGAGGCAGCGCCAAGGGGACCAAGGGGACAGTGCCTTTGTTGGAGCCCAGAGCAGGAAAGTGGCTGTGAGAAACATCTCAGAAGGGACCCTTCCTAGTTCCTTAGGCTGTAAAAGGGTCCAGGGAAAAGATGTACAGAACATTCAGAGTTGCAATATTTCATCAATGTAATCTTACAATGAAGTAGAGTTAGCTCATCTGGTCATACTTCCTGTCTGGTGTACCTTGTAAGGCTGCTACCTGATACCTCAAGTGCCCTCCCCTCCCCCCTTCCCAATCCTCCGCCATACCTTAGCCAGACCAGCTCCAATCATTCCCCCGCACAACTGGGAGACCCAGTATGGAATGACCATCACCATGTTCAGCCCACCAACGAGCCAGGCCCCCAGGGAAACGGCCGGGTTGTAGTGGCCTCCACTGCAGGCAGAAAGTGGGAAAGAGGCATCTGTGGTCAGAGGAAAGCCTGGCAGGAAAGGGGCACTGCATCACCCCGTTGCCTGCTGGCAGGGAGCAAAACTCACAAAAGTGAAATCAAGGCTCAAAGGTGACTGCAGGTTTAACTCGATAAACTCTGTTTGAAACCTGACTTTTAAGAGCCCAGCGCTGATGATCTGAGGGTGGCAGCTGAAGCTCCCCATTTAGTTCCATGTAATTGCCGGAGTATGATGTTCCTAGTATTGATTTTTGTCATCATATTCTCTAGGTCAGGGGTGTCAAACTCTATTTCATTGCAGGCTGCATCAGGGTTTTATTTGATCTTGGGGTGCTGAGGTGGGCATGGCCAGCATGACATAACTCGTGTTGGGGGGGGCACATGTGGTGGCCCAAGAGCTCTGCCATCGAAAATGGGCTCCTGAGTTCCATTTTCGGCTGGGACAGCCTCCTGCAATCCTCTGCCAGTGAAAATGGAGCTCGGGAGGGCAGTGCGTGGCCCTCGCAAGGTCCGTTTTCCCTGGCAGAGGCACTGTGGGCCAGTCCTTCAATGTTTCCAGGGTGGCCCTGTGGACCAGATCTAGGCACCCCGTGGGCCAAATCTGCCCCTTATGCCTTATATTGGACACCCCTGTGCTAGGTGTATTTTATAGGAGAGAGTCCAGTCCAGTGTTACTCCAAGGTACTTTGGATGGCGATCACAGGGGAGTAAGTTGTTGTTTAAGTAGATCTTCGCCATCTGCCCTGCCTCTCTGTATAAATGGGGCATCGTATCCTCCCCTCAGTGTGACTGCAAGGTCCCACAACAAACTGCAGATCACATGTTCACCAGCTCTAAACTGAGGGCATATACCAGCCCAGTATCTGATTTTATTTTTTTATTTTTTATTTTTTTTGCTTCAGTGGTGAGCTGTCCTAGCCCTTGGTATTTGAACATAGATCTTTTTAACATTTTACGTTTTATTGTGTTTTACTAATCTAGTTGAAATATTAATAGATATTGCTAGTCCATGTATGATTATGCCATACAGTCAATCAATCAATCAATAAAACATGCCTGAAAGAAAGAAAATATCCCAGGTGGGGGCTCCATTTAAAGGAGGAGCAATGCAGAGGAAGAGGACTGACACTGCAGACCTGTCAATCAATGTTTCTCAACAGTGGCAAGTTGAAGATGGGTGGACTTCAAAGCTGGGAGTTGAAGTCCACCCTTCTGCAACTTGCCCCAGTTGAGAAACACTGGTCTGGTGGATGGATCTTCTGACCCCCTGTTCCTCCATCGCTCCTTCATGGCTAACGTGACCACATCCCCAAGCCAAACTGCCCAGCTGCCCCTTCCTTCACCTGATATTCCCCAAGATGGCAATGGTGAGTCCCAGCGCCAACCCATGAGCCAAGGCCGGCTGCAGCCTCCCGGTGCCGTCTGAGTTCTCGACGACCGAAACGCAGCCAATGTAGATGAAGAAGGCCGAGCCCACCAGCTCCCCGATGCAAGGCTGCAGGTAGCGCTCATACCAGTGGGGCTGGGCCGGGCCACGCTTGGTCTCCTGCTCAGGCTCTTTGAAAGACATCCGTCCAAATTCCACGTCGGACATGGCTGGCCGATTCTGGAAGACAAAGATTATGCCTTGGTATGCAAACATGTTCTCTGCCAGCCTGGTGAGGTAGGTGGAGGTTGACCCTGGAATGTGACAATGGGGCCTTAAATCTGGCTCGCTTGTCATTCCCCACAAGGCCACTTTGTTCTGGGTGGGGTGAGGCTTTGGCAGAACTGTGTCCCCATTGTCCTCTTTACCCACCTCTGGTAACAGGCAGGGAAATCAAATCCATAACCACCCCACTCTTGTCAACACTGCAGCCAGCCAGACTGGTCAGGTGAAGATCTCACCCCTCCTCTCCTCTCTCTCTCTCTCTCTCTCCATCCCTCCCTCCCTCCCTCTCCCTCTATCTCTCTTTTCCCTGTCACCTTCTCTCTTTCCAGTCTCTCTTCTATCTCGTCTTTTTTGTCTCCTTCTCTCGCTCTCTCTTGCTCTCCCTTTCTCTCTCTCTCTCTTCCTCTCCTTCTCTCTTTCTCCCTCCCCCAAGAACAGAGCACAGAAGTCTAAGGTGAAACCAATCAGCCAACTGAAAAATTACAAAATTGGGACGGGTGCCTGAGTTCACCCCAAGGTTGCCCCAAATTTGTTTTCTCAAATTTGTAACCTAAAGCCACATATTTGTAGGCCTCCAAAGAGGTAGACTTTTCCAGGGAGAAAGACTCCAATGGCTCTATGATTCCCTGGTTCTCCCTTCACACCAACCCAGAGAGGGAACTGCCTCATTTTAGTTTAGGGTGCTGAATGAACCCTGCTCAAGTCTTCAATTAAGGGCTGAATGTGCTACTTGAAGGTTGAGTTAATTGGAGAATCCAGGCAAGATAGTGAGTGAACACAGCTGTTGAATGGCAGCTGGGCAAGGACCAGTTTGTTTGTTTGTTTGTTTAATTGGTACAGTGAGCAGTTTACAACGTCATAACAAAAACATATGAACACACAAAAGCACAGATTAAAAGCAGAATTAGGAACAAGTTAAAACTTGCAATAAAAATAAAGATCAAAGTTAAAAATTCAAAAAGTTCACAAGGCAGCAGCGGTGTCATCAAGCCACCAGCCATCCTTGGGGCTGCATGCTAATCGGCAAAGCCGGGTCTAAACACAAAAACCAGAAGGGTGGAGGCTTGCCTCACTTCTGGGGGTGAGATGTCACAGCAGAGAAGACCTTCCCTCTTGAACCCACCAGCCAAAATTCCTTGACTGACGGGATATGCAGATGCCCTTCCTGCTTGACTAGGTGGGACGGGTTGATGTAATTGGGATGAAAGAGTCTGATGAGATTTTGATGAGCTGCTGCTTAGAATGGGATCGCAAATAACGGCAGAGAGATTACCTCACTGTTTCTCAATCTTGGCAACTGAAGATGTACAAACTTCAAGTGGGCGAGGTTGAGAAAGACTGGATTAACTAATCGGTGGTTGAGACCATGACGGTCACGGCTGCCTTTACGGGCATAAGAGAACCCCAGAAAATCATACTTGTCTTCAAAGCTCAAATTCAATTCAAAACTCACCTTCTTGGCTATAACCTAAAATCAATTTTTGGCCACAGCATTGCTGAGATGTCCCAAAGGTGCTTTTTTCAAGAGGTAACTGAACTTTCTGGTTTTTCTTTGAAGAAGCTTCTTCAGCTCTGACTGGATAGTGGGGAATTCAGTCAGAGCTGAAGAAGCTTCTTGGATGAGAAGCGAAACGTCTTCAAGCAAAAACAAAGAAAGTCCAGTTGCCTCTTGAAAAAGCACCTTTGGGACAACCATGACCTGGATGACTGAGAATCTCCATAGATGTTGCTGAGATGATCACTCCACCACCCATCATCCACTACTATATTGATCGGATAAATTCCATCATTTTTTGAAGTTCTATGCAGTATAGTGCTGGGCAGAAGCATAGAGCTGATTGCAGGTCAAAGCACAGACACACACACACACCGTGTTAACAGGGCAGAAAAGCCCCTTCCAAATTGCACCCTTTGCACCCCTTCCTGGAATCCTTCCCCTCCCTGCTGAAATATGCACTACTAGGCACCCCACAATAGTGTGGGAGTACAACGACCAGTTTCTTGTGCAATTATTTAATCGTTCTTTGCTTTCTTTGGCCCAATAATGTCTCCAGACCGAAGCTGTAACGGTGGCCCCCAAGATTCCACATGGCCGAAGGGTTTGGGGGATCTATTGGGCTGAAACGGTCAGAGCATATCGGGCCCAGGACTCTGTGGGTTTGGTTCCCAGGAGCAACATTCTCCCTGGGTCTCAAGAGACCAGCGGAATCACTGGGGCGGGAGGCTCAGAAGGTGCTTGAATCAGTGAGGACTAGCATCTTCAGAGACACCCTCGTTGAGTGTATGAGTGGCTGCTTTTGAAGCTTGGTTTCTTGGCCCACAAGCTTCTTCTGGTCTACCATCTGATTTGACCCCTTTTGCCCAAGGCAGCCTCAGAGGAAACCAGCTGCAGGTCTGAGACACACAACTGTCAGTTTGCGGTAAAAATGCAGTATATAAATTTGTATAGATATCAAATTAAAATAAATAAATAATAAAATAAATACAATAAAATAAAAAGAATCTGCATCTGACATTTAAGAACTGAAAACTATTCCTCAGTGATTATTGTATAAGAAATGAACTTTGGACTGAAGATCTGACTTAGAAGAATTTTATCCAGAAGCTTCTCTTCTGTGCCAGTCCATACTCAAAGCCGGAGGCAGCTCCTACAGGTAAGGGACCCTGTGCTCCATCTCTGCTCATCATCAGGCAAGGAGAAACAAATTCATCCCCGCAAAACTCCTAATGAAAAAATATTCCAAGAAAAGAATGAAGGGGCTTCTTGCTTTTCAAATATTCTTTTTTGCAATTCTCTGCTTTAACACTTTCAAAGGTATCCTATATAGACCATAGAATTTTTCATTTGTGGTCAGGTCAGTTCCTTCTTAGGTACCTCAAGTATTTGGAAACCAAAGAGGGGGGCTTTGTGGAATGGTGGCTTGCCTGTCCCCTTCTGGATGGAGCCCTCCTTCTCCTGGAGACTTCACCCCTACCCCCAACTGTTGCAGGACTCACCCAAGCCTCTCCACTCCTGGCTGCAGCTGCACGATGGCTTCACCCTAGAAGATCAGCGGCTTCTGACCAGGCTACCCACGGCTTCTCTGGCTGACCGGCCCCTTTGGCAGAAGCAGCACTTTTCTTATCTCCCGGGAATATTGGCACCCTCCCCACTGATCGGGGGGGGCGTGGGAGAAGGGTGACAAAAGTGCAGTCAGGCCCAAAGGGGTGGGGAGGGAGAGGGCTGTTCCAGCCGGCTGGGGAGGAAGAAGAGCTATTTGCTCTTCAGGGGTGCTGAGTTCAAGGTTTCATTTCGGAAGCCTCTGCCAGATCTGGCTGCCAGGCTGGGTGAAGTAGAGCCAGCTGAGAAATGCTCCTTCCTCAACGCAGCGGTGCCTTTTGGAGAAAGGCAGTCACTGCATAAGCCACGAAGACGGGGGCATGGCTGCCTCTCCCAAAAGAGGTGGCACCACCAGTGCCCTCAAAGCTTCGCCTGGGCCTTTCTTGAATGCGACAGAGGCAGTCACCCCATCTGATGAATGGACTTTGACTCCCAGAATTCCTCAGCAGCCCATCCAGGCATGAATTCTGGGAACTGTCATCCTATCCTTTGGGAATGAACCAGCATAAAAAGCACTGACAACAGGGTGGCCTTGAGCATGTACAGAGGGCTTTTGCATTGAGTGTATCTGGGAGTAGAGGTGGGATTCAAATCGGCTACCTCTGAAAGGCAGGCAAACCCAGTCCCTGCCGTTGCATAAAGACACCTGCGCTCGCCTGCAATTAACGCCTCTGTTGTGCCAATCCTGGGCAGAGAATTGAGCTCTGAGGCCTCCTCTGCTCAGGTGCTCAAAGCAGAAAGAAAGGTGGGCAAACAGTTCCTGCTGGAGCCAACAAAGAACGGATCCTGTGGGCTTTGGCCCCTGGTGCAGCAAGTGGGAGCAGCGTGTCTTTTGGGGGGAGGCCTCAGGGCTGCAGAGATGATACCTGCAAAGGGCACCAGAGCCAGAAAGGGAGGCAGATGAGACGCTGGTTGGAGGGATCACTCCAGCACACAGTCTCCCCATTGCAGTGGCCCTCAGCCAGCCTTCCCAGGGTGGCCCCTGTCAGAGCTGCAGGGGGCCCTCTCCCTAAGGCTGTGAGGGACACAATGGGAACAGCGCACCTGTTGGGGGAATCAGTTTCCAGGCAGATTTAGGGGAATCATTCAGATGATATTTTATATACTACAGTTCAGCCTCCATATTGGGATGCGTCTTGTGGCCAGCCAGTGCCAAGGAGGGACAGATTTTGAGCAATTGGTAAATGTTTAGTTAATCAGCAGACAGGAATGGCATGATCAGGTTTCTACACATACCCTGGAAGGGGGCTGCTCAGATCACAACGGCCAGTTACAGAAGCCCAAGAGCCACAGAGCTGGATAAAATCCAGAGCTGCTGCTTCTTTCAAAACACCAGGGAACTTTGCTTTAGTCCAGGGAACAAATTTGTATCCAACTTCCATCTCTGTGGAATTGGGGTCCTCAGCCACTGACGAGGGTCTCAGTGAGCAGCACTTCTGGATTTGAAGAGAAGAGACCGGATGTGCCCCCCCCCCCAATTGGGGGTGGCGAAAACCAAAGATCCCCTCTACTCTCAGCCACCAAGGCTCACTGTGAGCCTTTGGGCCATCCGTGCTCTCTAAGGGGAACCAACCTCACAGGGGTTCTGTGGTGGGGGGGAAAGCAGGGGAGGGGGCTACCGTCTTCCCCAGAAGCTCCTGGAAGAAAGGCAGACGATAAATCTACTGAATGAATAACTAAGTAAAATTTTAAAAATGTCTGGAAGCAATAAATGCAATGAATTCCCTTTACTAGATTTGCAGGAAGGATTTCAAAAAACGCTTAAGAGCCAGAACTTCTGATCCTCCAGCCAGCCATAAAACTAGCAAGATTTACACAGGATTTTGAGTTAGAAGGATATTCTGAAAGAATTGGATTATCACTAACTTGCCTCTCTCTCTGTATCTCTCTCTTTCTCTCTCTGTCTCTTTCTTTCTCTCTCTTCCTCCTTCCCCCTCAAGAAAAAAATCCTGACTGGCAAAGATGTATACAGGGAGGGGGGAGGAGCTGGCTGCCACCCCAACAATCAAAACCCCACCCTTTGCTACACACACACAAAGAAATGGTGCTTTGATCTCAGTTGATGGCCACCATCTTGACTCTTTTGACCTCCAAGCAGAAATCCTGCCAATAATGTTTTTGAGCATGGAGTCCCCTCTCCCCCCCCACCCCCCCGTGACCCCCATCATCATGGTTCACAGCTGGTAGGGAAGGGGATAATCCTCTGGCTGTTTCTTTGCCCAAGACCTGCATTTTTGCTTTGCTAACTTCCAGCCTTCTCACAGCGAGACCAGCTGAGCACTTGTCTGGCTGGGGATGATGGGAGCTGCTTTTTAACCAATCAGATGATGCCTGGCTGCACAGAGGGAGGGGAGGACCCTCTGCTCCTCTACAGCTAATCCCTTTTGGGGGGGGCATAGACATCCTACATCAACTAAGGAGGGAGAAAGGAGGGAGCGTTACAAGGTGGAGGGTCAGTTGGTAGCTACCGATCATCTGACAAGTTTGGGAAAAACTGCAGCATTTTATTAACATTTTCACACTGCAAATCTTGGAGGTAATAGTGGGATAAATTCAAGGTTTTCCAAAACAGATGAGAAATAGCAGTAACAAGGACATAATGTCCATTCCACCCCCTCCCACTCAGGGAGAAGGGTGGGGGCTTTCATGGGAACAGATAAAGCTGTCCGACCCCCCCAACTTCCAAGTACCCAGGCAGAGACTCAGAAACTGGGCAGGTTTTTAAGGGTGGGAGCTGAATATTGGATCTTTGCAATGCAGAGCGGAGCATCTCCTGCAACCGCGAATGTCCTGGGTTTTGCCTTATCGTTTCTATCAAGGCACCAGGCAGGATTTGCCTCTTTCAGCACTCCTGTTCATAAGATACACAACTCTTAATCAACCCCAGTCAGAACTGGAAGAGCAAAGGTGAGAAAGCTGATAAACTGATGCACCATTACATCTGTTATCTTTATTTTTTTACCATACTCTCGTGGGATAGGCCCCTGGGATCTCAATTTACTCTGAAAAAGGAAAGGAAAAGGAAAAAAGGAAAAAAGAAAAAAAGGAAGAAAGAAAAGGAAAGGAAAGGAAAGGAAAAGAAGAAGGAAAGTTCTGGAGAACCCTGCATTCTATTTTTATACCAGTGACATTTCTAAAGACCATGAAGGATAAAGGAAGCCCACGGGAGAATTTAGGATGAAAAAAATGACAGGACTGGTGGCTGCTAAGGGGTAGTCCACAAACCAAGACGGTGTTGGGAATACAAGATAAATGGAAAAGAGAAAGAAGGGGGCTCTTAGAGAGAGAGTTTAAAAGATGGAAAGATGGCATAGTTGCACATATGCCAAACCTATGCGGAAATTGAACCAATAACTGTGGTTTACTCAGGAGAGTAAACTGTGCCAGGAGAGTAAAATTTATCTATTGCAATAGGTTGGAAATGTAGCCAAGATCCCTTCCATACCATCCACAAAGACTGAATGTTTGGTGTCTGTTAGGGGCAGGAGATTCTCAGAGCAAAAAGGCAGAGAAAGCAAGTAAGTGACTGTCCAACACAGTTAATCAGTTTGGGGAGCAGAAGCAGGAAGTCCTGTCTACAGGGGACCCTCCCCCCACCCCAAATTGAATCAGGAGGAGATGGTAGAAGGCCCTGATCACACCGGGGCCACTCGTTGGGTTTCAAGAAAGAGCCCTTTCTGGCTATGTGGAGCCTGGTGGCGCAGCAGACTAATAGCCTGTTATTAACATCCAGCTGCCTGCAATTACTGCATGTTCGAATCTCGCCAGGCTCAAGGTCGACTCAGCCTTCCATCCTTTCTAAGGTAGGTGAAATGAGGACCCAGTTTGTGGGGGCAATAAGCTGACTTTGTATAAATATACAAAAGTATGAAGGCTATTGCTTAGCGCATTGTAAGCCGCCCTGAGTCTCCGGAGAAGGGCGGCATATAAATCAAATTATATATAAAAAAAAAAAAAATATGTGGCTGAAGAACCTCAGGAGCTTCTGCCTACTTCCCACCTCCCTTGGAGAACCTGAAAAAGAGAATTCATCCTGAAAGTCTAACAGTTGCTTCACTCTTAAGTATTTCACTTGGAGCCAGAGGTTTGAAAGAAGTAACCGAATAACAGAATGACAAAGTTGGAAGAGACCTTGGAGGTGTTCTAGTCCAGGGGTCTCCAACCTTGGCAACTTTAAGCCTGACGGGCTTCAACTCCCAGAATTCCCCAGCCAGCTGGCTGGGGAATTCTGGGAGTTGAAGTCCACCAGGCTTAAAATTGCCAAGGTTGGAGACCCCTGTTCAAGCAGGAGACCCTTCACCATTTCAGACAAATGGCTGTCTGGTCTCTCCTTAAAAACCTCCACCCACAAGTGAATTAAATAATGAATTAAATATTGAATTGAATTGAATGTATCACAAGTTAATTAAATAATATAGAAGTGGGGTGGAATCTACCAGCATGGCTTTCCCAACTGTAGAGTGATGGCAGGAATGCCACCCTCAAGCCACAGGCAGCCCAAAGTAATCTAAAAACAAGGGGCTTGTCGTTTTTCCTCCGTGCTCTGGACCCTAAAAACGATGCCGTTTGACTCCTGGAAAATGAGGCGAGAGGGGCAGGGCCTGAGGAGATGGAATGTGCCGCTGCCATTGTGACACAGCCTGGGCTAGGCCCTCACAGCCGGTATGTAATCCCCTTTGGGATGGGACAAGAACATGACAAGGTGTTCTGAGCATGGCACCTTTGCGCTTCAGGGGTTGAGTAATCTCTTCTTGGCTTTATCAATGTGTTGGGTAATTAAGAGGCCTTGTTTATAGCTGTTGTTTTTCTGTTGGCTGAAGCTATAGAATCCCACAGACGTTTTTACGACAACGTTTTGCAAGGCTCAAGGGACAGGGAGGAAATTTCCACTTGCTCGCTTCAAGCACAAGCTGCCTCGCTGGTTCCTGGCAGCAGCAAAGGGGGCTCAAAGAACAGAGGGGTGGAGAGAAGGGAGTAGATGGCTTTGGCACTTCTTCTTCCTCAGCTGATGGGAAGCTCTGTAGTATCAAGTCACGGTGAGCCAGTCCTGCCGTTGGGCAGCAGAAAGCAGCAGCTCAAAGGGCAGTCCCTTTGGGGGAGAGGAGCAGAATGGATGGCACCATTGCTGATCCCCCTTAGCAGACCCAGCGATGCCCTGACAACAGCAGAGTGCCTTGTGGCCCTTGGACATAGGCAAGGAATGAAAAAGTGTGGTCTCTGATGACAAAAGGGCACCCATCCTTGTCCCTAAATAATCTTCCTGCATCTGGTGCCTTCTGAATGCCCCAGACCATGACTTCCTTGTTCCCCCCCTCTGGAAGACTGATGGGACCTGCAGTCCACTAACTAAAGCAGAGTTTCTCAATCTTGGCAACTTTAATATGTAGGGACTTCAGCTCCCAGAATTCTTTAGACAGCATGCTGACTGGAGAATTCTGGGAGCTGAAATCCATATATCTTAAAGTTGCCAAGATTAGAACACCAAATTAGAAGAATCCTGGAATTCCGCTATGAAGACCCTAAGGTATTTCAGGTTCTCTTGCAAAGCTACTTTCAAACTATGATCTGGTTGCAATCAAGGGGAAGGGACATCCAGATGAAGGTTCATCTGTCTTTGAGACTAAAACCAAGCCCTGCCTTTCCCCTGCAATGCTGTTAAGGCCAGAGGGAAGCAGTCAAATGTCAGACAAAGTTGGATCTTCAAAGTTGGATCTCTCCACGCTCCTAGTTGCCATCCAGCATCACGTCAAGAAAGGGCCACGTCTCCTCATCGGTGGCTGCAGGGAAGTCTGTTCAGGGCTTTGGGCCTGCAGTCAGTCATGGAGTGCCCAAACACAAGGAAACCCCTTTCTTGACCAGGCACCCCATTTCTCTCCTTTTTTGAATACTTCTAACCAATCAGAGAAGTCTTAGCATTCTGTAGATAACCAGCTTTCTATGCTCACTCTCCAGGTCAGCGGTTTTCCTGCTATTTTTCCAAGCAGGAGTCATTTTCTGGTAAAAATCTTCCTGACCTTCTAAGGCCAAGGGAGCAGGCTGTAAACTGCCTTTGCTTTGCATGGTCCACGGGGGTTGCCAGATGCAGCCAGGTGTGATGTTTGTGAGGCGATTATTTTGGGAGGCCTTCAAGATTAACGTTAAATCTTACAAGCTCAGAAAACAAGAACCACTTGGATTTCTGGAAACTGTTTTATTACTAGAAGATAACGTAACAGGATCTTGAAAGCCTACCAAAGTAATTCTCTAGCTCAACTCAAATCTACTATAATTATGGCAAGGCCTCTTTCCCATGCTTTTCCACTTCCCTGATCTCTAAAAACCTCTTCAGTAACAACTGTCTTGTTGGCCCCTCTCTGTTCCAAAGGGCCATTGAATCCTCTAGCCCAACATGTGACCATGATTTATGGTTGCCAAAATGCTTGTTCCAGACAAAATGGCAATGAGATTCTGGAAACAAAGACAACCAACTCCTGCCTCTTGACCTCAGCATGAGAATGCAACATCTGGGTAAACCAATCCTTCCCTTAAACAAACCGTGAGAAGCCAGCCTTATGCTCTGGGGTGGTGGGGGACAAGGAAGGCAGCTCTCCTGCACTTCAAAAGCCCCAGTATGCTGAAATTGACAGGTGCCGCTTCTCCCAGGCAGGCTGAAGTTCCTATTAACAATGCTGTTAGTGAGTAACCTCTTAAGCCTTTTCTGTCATAACCTCTGGGGAGCATCAGGCAACACTAGCTCAGCTTCTAAGCCCTTTTAACAAAGAGTCCCCATGACCAGGTATGGCAGAAGGAAAGAGAGACCCTCTTGTTAGTGGCCAAAGCCAATCCCAAGCTGCATCTCTGTCTCCTCTGAGGACCTGCGGCTTTGCTGGCCTCTCCCAGGTCCACCTCCCACCCTTGACCTTTTTCCTCCAGTCAACCTCTGGGTTGGCAGCCTCCCTGCCACCCCACCCCACCCTCTCAGGAATTCACAGCCAATCCCTACCTTTTGGAGAGCCACTAAGCAGTTAAAGCCACCCCTTTCTCTTAAGAGTCAGAAGAAATTATAGTGTGATGGAAATGCTACTCACAAACAGCTACTAAGTGAAGCCAAGACTTGAGTCTTCTCTCCAGCCTTGAAGCAGCTAACAAAAGTCATTCAAGCTAATGGGAACTGTCTAATTAGGACGTGGCTTTGTCCCTAGCAGCATCACAAAAGCCACCAACCTACTTGGGAATTGGTCTCCAGCTGTTCTTTTGTATCGTTTTGGCTTCCAGAGGGGAAGGGAGTTTTTTGTTCTTTGAAATGGGAGTTCATTAAGCATCCAGGAGCTCACCAGGGACTTCCAAACCAGTGGCTTGCCATCATGGTCTGCCTCATGTCTCACTCTGGGGCATCCTGGGGTTCATTAACTAGCTCAAAAGAGGTCCGAGGCTCTTGGGAGTTTTCACACCTGGTGCCCAGGTGCTTGGAAGAGCACTTTGTCACTTCTAAATACAAAAGTAGCAGGAAGGAAAAGACAATGTAGCAAGTTTAAAAATAAAACATATAATTTTCTGATCAGTGAGATAATATTCAGTGGTGAACATATGTGTTGGGATATCTATGGAGATTCTCAGTCATCCAGGCCATGGTTGTCCCAAAGGTGCTTTTTCAAGAGGCAACTGGACTTTCTGGTTTTTCTTTGAAGACGTTTCGTGTCTCATCTAATAAGCTTCTTCAGCTCCAATGAAGAAGCTTCTTGGATGAGAAGCAAAATGTCTTCAAAGAAAATCCAGTCGCCTCTTGAAAAAGCACCTTTGGGATATACGTTACAATATTGTTCAAAATATCACATATAAAAACAACCTGAGATTGCAGGTCTACGGTGCTGTCTTATCCTACCAAGAACATGCTTATTTCCCCACAGCTCTAGTTGAAGTCTTCTCCACCCACCCTTTGGGCATACTGTACTCTGGATATGTAGATTTAAATAAATATGTAGATTTGATAAAGTAGACGACAGCCTACTTCTTGGTAATATGTGGGATAGACAGTACCACCATCTGATGGATTCATAACTGGTTGACCAACCAGACTCAATGTGTAGTCCTCAATGTAATTACATCTACATGGAGGGCACTACGCACTGGGGTAACCCAAGATTCTGTGTTAGGCCCAGTACTCTTCAACGTTTTTGTAAATGGATTTAGACGAGGGACAGAATTTTCAGATGACACCAAGCTAGGGGGAATAATCAACACTTTAGAAGATAGACTCAAGATCCAGAAGAATCTTGAGTGACTTAAACATTGGGTCCTATCCAACAATATGCAATTCAGTGGTGGAAAAAGTAAGGTCTTACACATAGGCAAGAAAAATCCAATGCACAGGTATAGCATAGGCGGTACCTGGCTCAACAGTAGTAAATGTGAGAGGGATCTAGGAGTCCTCGTGGACAACACTTAAGCGTGAGCCAGCAGTGTGCTACAGCTGCCAAAAAAGCCTGAAGGTGGGCTGGAACCTGGCAAGCCCAATCCTAGTCCAGAGCCTGAGCCACTCCATCAAATGGACTTCTTAATATACAGTAAGTGATTCAGATATCCTGAATCCTCCCCACAGCAGAAGGCAGAATAGCACTATAGCAATAGCATTTAGGCTTATATACCGCTTCACAGGACTTCACAGCCCTCTCTAAGTGGTTTACAGAGTCAGCCTCTTGCCCCCAACAATCTGGGTCCTCGTTTTACCGACCTTGGAAGGCTGAGTCAACCTTGAGCTGGTCAGGATTGAACTCCTGACTGTGGGCAGAGTTAGCCTGTAATACTGCATTCTAACCACTGCTCCACCACGGCTCTATAATACATAAACTATATAGTATAGTGCAGTGATGGTGAACCTTTTCGGCATCGAGTGCCCAAACCGGAACGCGTGTGCATGCATGTGCATGTGTGTGCACCGGAGCATTGGAAACCTGAAGACCAGCTGGCCAGTGTACATGCACATGTGTTTTTGGAAAAATGTCCCAGAAAATGGCCTGTTTTGGGGCTGTTTTCAGGCACTCCAGCACCTGTGAAAACCAGCTGGCTGGCACGCATGTGTGCTCTGGAAACCAGAAGAGCAGCTGGCGATGGTGCACGTGCCCACAGAGAGGGCTCTGCGACGTGCCACCTCTGGGACGTGTGCCATAGGTTCCCTATCATGGGTATAGTGTAACTCTAAAACTGTATCATCACCATCATTTTTGTGGTCAAGGTGCCAAGGAGACCCCAGCTCCAGAGGGTACATCCCCAAAACATTCACTGAAAACTGCTACAAAGTCTAGGTTTAGGCACAGCCAAGTTTTTCCCCACATCCGTATCTGTTTTTCTTCTAAGGACCATCTAGATTAGTGTTTCTTAACCTTGGCAGCCTGAAGATGGGTGGACTTCAACTCTCAGAAACCCCCAGCCAGCTTTGCTCTTGGAGTTGAAGTCCATACATCTGAAAGCTGCCAAGCTTCAGAAACACTAATCTAGATGGTCCTTAGAAGAAAAACAGATACGGATGTGGGGAAAAACTTGGCTGTGACAACCCTCTCTCTCTGTGTCCTTTTGTCCCTTGAGTGACATCTTTACTTCTTCAAACATGCTAATTAAATTCCAGATTTGAAGACTAGCATAATAGTTGACATATTCCTTTTTTTCAAAAAGGTGCTTCAGAGCAATAAAGAATGCAAGGCTCGCCTTATCTTTTTGCACTGTGATCTCCAGCAATTATTGGCTGTGCAGCACCAACAATCCAGAAGTTGCATAATCTCTGCAAAGTGAGCACGTTCAGAAATATCTCAAGTAGCTAGCGTGCACATTTTATGCGGTGGCTATGAAAAATTATATAGGATATTATAAAACCAACTGATTTTACACAGAGACCAATGGAATTTTCCAAGCACAAGCTGTGAGTCTGCTATTTCTCAGGAAGCAAAGAGGCAGGGAAGAGCTAAGAGGAAGTTTGTGTGGTCTCCCATCTGATGGGAAATGCAGTTGCTTTTGACGAGACATCAGGGGGATTGGTGCTTGAAGTTGCATTAACAGAGGGATAGAATCAATCAATCAATCAGAATAGAGCTGGAAGGGACCTTGGAGGTCTTCTAGCCCAACCCCCTGCTCCAGCAGGAGATCCTATACTATTTCAGACAAGTGATTGTCCAGTCTGAAGCAACCTGGAATTTAGGAGAAACTTCCTAACAGTGAGAACAATTAACCAGTGGAACCATTTGCCTTCAGAAGTTGTGGGTGTTTCATCACTGGAGGTTTTTAAGAAGAGACTGGACAGCCACTTGTCTCCTGCTTGAGTAGGGGGCTGGACTAGAAGACCTCCAAGGTCCCTTCCAGCTCTATTCTGATTGATTAAAGAATACGTGAGGTGGGGTTTTTTTTTCTTTCTCTTTTCTCATCCCAAGACTAAAACTCAACATTCCCTAAGGGGCCAGGATGATGTCCTGGGGGAGGGGGAGGGGGGCATATAGGCACCAGGGAAACTGTAGCTTCTGCCTGCCTCCAGCCATGGAGATTGACTGCACAACTTTGGGTGGTCATTCTCGCTCACCCCATCCACTTTACAGAATTGCCGTAGAAGAGGGAGGAACAATATATGCACTGATGTAACTCAAGATATGTCTAGGCAAGAAGGCTGAATGCCGTGAGAAGCCAGCATGGTGTAACGGTGAAAGTGTTCGCCTGCCCCCAATAAGGCCCCGGTTCTAGTGTCCTTCTGCCATAGAAAAAGCTCCAGGGAGGATGCCAGGCCAATTCTTCCCCTTTGGTGTCCCAGTCAGGATGTGGGATGAAGGTGGGCACCACCTCCCCCAGTCACAGAAAAACCATGGTTGAACTGTGCACTACTGTATGTACACAGCCTTGATCTCCTGAATGAAAGGTAGGATCTAATAAATAAATATGGAATGGCCCAAAGTTCAAGACAAGCAAACCACACAGAAGGGATCCTTGCTCAAAAAGCAATCACTAAAATGCCAAACGGAATGGCCAGCTTAACCAAGAGACTCCCAGACTGGCTGGCCTTTGAGTGGCCAATCTTCTTTGCCTTGAATGGTGACTTCAAACGGAGACATGCATTGCCAAGTGTGTTAAATATGTTACGCCTCGACTTCAGGTCTGGCAGGTCAAGAGAAAAAGATGTCAGCTAAATCTGGTGGAAGGATGTTTATTCTGAGTCAGGCCAAAAAGGTTGACCGGATTGCTCTCCAGAAATCCCATCCAGCAAAGTTGCTTGTTGCGGGAAAATTGCAGGAAATTTTGTACACCCCCGAGATGGAACAAGTGTGGTTTGCAGGAGCATCATGCCTAACATGCACAAGGGGCTTCAGTCACACCAATGCAGCCGCCCTCTTGACTTTGTTGGCCACATCTGCAAGCTCCCCTGACAGATGTGAAGCCCTTGCTAGAGACAGCAGCCTTGTACCAGGCTGGCTGTGACACCCTTCCTTCGTCCCTGCTACAGGGCAGATATTGCAAACTGCTCCCGATGCCAAAAGGGTAGGCTCAGTACCACAAATTCCTTGCGTTGCAAGTTTTATCGGACTTTGTGTCATCCCCTTCTAGCAGTAATCCCCAATTTCTCGTCACATTTTGCTCACTGATGAGTGTTACACAACCTACACTCTTAATGTGTAATAATAATGTTTTATTATCTAGCTCTAGCATCAAGGGGATCCCCAGCAAGATTTAGGATGGATTGGGGATATGCCTAGTTGCGATGGATGCATTTTGATTCTCTTTTTCGGTTTTATTTGCTGTCCAAAGGTGGTAGTAAATTAAACTGAAATTTCCTGCCTCCGGATGCAGATCATGGAGGCGGCAGCGGCCTGTATCTGTGCCTGTGGTCATATATGCAACATACAGTATGTGCCCCACAGTGCCTGTGTGTGTATACGCATCTCTGTCCTCCCTCTACCACCTGGGAGAGGCCACCTCCTGCATGTGGCACTGCAGAGGCAACCCTGCCCACCTCCTCCTTCCTCTGCTGGTCTTTTCCCAGCAGTTACATAATCGCTGGTGACTGGGAAGCTGGGCTGAGTTGGGGCAGGGTAGCTATTTCCAGAAGCTGTAAGCGCTTCAGCATTCAGCTGCTGTGATCCCTTGTTTGGCAGCAGTCTAAGGGTAGGGTGGGACACACACACACAGACAGAAAATCCTCCAAGCAAAAGATCCCCTGCAGAGATGCCCACCCCCTGCCCCTGAGTGGCTGGGGAGTCCCCGGCTTCAGGAATATTGGGGTGGCTTTCCAAGGAGCGGGGGCAGGGAAAGCCAGCCTCCTCATGGAGCTCTTAGCAGCTGCCAGGAGCCTTACAGGGTTTGAAAGGAGGGACACAGGAATGCAAAGGCCCAGCAAAAGCTCTCCAATCAAAGGCAAAAGGGAAAGTTTTCACAAAGAATTTGTGGCAGGCAATCAGGATGCCAAGCTGGAGCATGTCAAGGGCAGCCATGCTTTGCCATGGCAACCCAAATCCCAGTTTTCTTTCGCTGGCACTACAGAATCCCCCCCTCCCTCCACCCGCTTTAATTCTTTTAGGAACAGGCCTGGAGCCATTCTCAGCTTTGGGGGCCCAGCTGGTGCTCTGTCACAAGTGGCTGGTTCGAATCTCTCCAAGGCTCAAGGTTGACTCAGCCTTCCATCCTTTCTAAGGTAGGTGAAATGAGGACCCAGTTTGTGGGGGCAATAAGCTGACTTTGTATAAAATATACAAAAGAATGAAGGCTATTGCTTAACGCATTGTAAGCCGCCCTGAGTCCCCGGAGAAGGGCGGCATATAAATCAAATTTTTTTTAAAAAAGCGGCATTCTCCAAGGAAGACTGAGCTAACCAAATGAAGAGGGGAGACAGGCACCCCTCCCTCAAGACCTGCAGTGATTCTGTCTCTGGGAAAATACATATTTTATGCCTAGGAATATTGCCCTTCCCAACTTGGTGAGTGGGATCCAAGGCTCTTTGGTTGCCGTGGACACCTGAGCCCCATATAGCCAGGAGTGCTGGCCCTCCACAGGGAAACAGTGGGGCAAGGAAACAAATACCCTGTTTTGCCCCATAAAATATGGAGAAGTGAAAAAAGACTCAGGCACCTTGCTTTCAAATTGGCATTGCCACTAAAAAGAACATTTGCACCTTAGGGTTGGCCGGTGGGGTCCTTGGTGCTCTCTGAAGTTGCCGGTTTTCTTGGTCTTTCATTACCAACTAGGTAACATGATCAGTGCACTGACAATTAATGTCAGCATCAACCATGATGTTTCCTAGTTGGGTAAATGAAACATCTGCAAGAAAACAACCAAGTCTAGAGGGCACCAAGGACGCCACAAAATGGCCCAGCTGGAGAAATCAATCATGGCAGTTTCTATTTCAGCTCCTGGTTCAGCATCAGCCTGTATTTTGCCAGAGGGGGTGGGGGGTGCCTTTTGCAAGAGGCAGAACATCTGCTATGCATGCAAGAGCCCCCATTCAGCTTGATCATTGCTCCTAAAGGGGGTCTTGGTGGGGCTAGAAGAGCTGCTCTCTGGCAGAGCGAGAGTTTACTCTTGTGGGGCCATAGTTGGCCCACTAGACCTCCGGGAAGACTCAGTTTGAAGCTGTGCTTGAAAAATCATCTCCGTGATTCGGAGGAATTGGGGAAAGTGGGGCATCTCAGTGCTTGACAGCTCCTGAAGCACCAAAAACAGCACCAGAAGGCAAGGCTAGAAACAATGGATGGAAACTAATGAAGGAGAGAAGCGACCTGGTTAAGGAGAAATGTCCTAACGGTGAGGATCAGTGGAAGGGCTGGCCTCCAGAAGTTGTGGATGCTCCGTCACTGGAGGCTTTTAGGAAGAGACTGGACAGCCGCTTGCCTGCAATGATATAGGGTCTCCTGCTTGACTAGAGGGTTGGACTTGAACAGCGGTCACCAACTGGGGGTCCATGGACCACTGGTGGTCTGCGAGAAAATTTTGATGGTCCACAGAAAAATTATTTGCATTTTTAATATTGCACTAAATGGGGGACTCAAACTACGGCCCCTGGGACGGATACGTGCAATGAATGTTTGTGTTGCTGCAGAGTCTCCCCCTTCGGGGTCTTTTTGTGTGGGTCGGAGGGGGGCAGAAATTCTGACTTGGGGTCTGCTTCAGCCTCCTGGTGTGGGGCTTTGGGTGAAGGATGGAGGGAAGAGCCGCTGGTGGTGAAGAGCCGGAGGGCCTTGTTCCAGTGGGACTGCATCATGGCCTGGAACTGGTTGACCATCTCAGCCCACTGAGCCTCCAGGCGCCTATACCTGGCCTTGTACTCCCGCAGGTCTTCCCTCTGCTTGGAAAGCCTACGCTCCTAGTCCTCAGTGAGGTGCTTCTGCTGAGCCTCCTTCTCGGTCAGATCCAATTTGAATTGATCCAGCTGCTTTGCCAACTCTTTCTCGTGGTGGCTGCTTAGCTACAACAACTGCTTCCTGTTGGGGCCCTAAGGAGCCCAGGCAGGCAAGCAAGAAGTGGCTGGGAGGGGAGAGGCGGGTAGAGGCCGTCAAGGCACCCCTTGATGTGAGTGACATCAAGTTGACCACACCCACCCAGTCACATGACCACCTAGCCGCACCCACCCAGCTGATCATTAGGCAGATCATATTAGTGGTCCGCGGAATTTAAAATTAGTGGTCCCTGAGGTCCGAAAGGTTGGTGACTCCTGGACTAGAAGACCTCCAAGCTTCCTTCCAACACTGTTATCCTATTAAGGTTCCTTTCAGCAGCACAGCTTAGCAAAGCACCACCTTTGGCAAGTTCTTCCCCATTGATGTCTCTAGCCAGGACTTTTCAGTCCAACCATTCTTCAAGGCATGCCTCCCACTGTGGCCAGAACAGGTGTGACCGTGAGCACCAGGCACTTCACTGAGCAGGTAAGGGCTTCTACCTCACTGTAGAGGCCAAGGTTAGAAGGTAAACAACCCAGCAGAAAATATGCAATATCAGCTGTTCCAATAAACGTCTGAAGAATTTGGCAGCTGCCGAACCATCCCAATAAAAATAATTTATATGCTTCCTAACCCTTCCCAAATATTTCTTTGAAAGCAAAGGTGAGAGCAGATCAGGGAGGGAGCAAAGGGCGCCTCCCAGGAGAGGAAGAGGCAGGACTTCACCTTGGCGAAGGTGGATTCCAGAGACTTCAATGCCAAGCAGCCAAAGTTCAGATGCGCAAAGGCCTGGGCCAAGTGTGGCCATTGCTGGCAGCAGCTGAGCCTTCGCTGGAGGAGAGCAAAGGCCTCCAAGAGGGTCACGTGCAGAGCTGGAAGCAACTTCTTGACCTGCTGCTGCTCCACTCTGGCCTTTGGAGACTCTTTTGACGCCCAGCTGGATCCCAGATTAGCTGTTGACAGACCATCCTCCTGCAGCAGCAGCTCCTCCGCCCCATGGAAGTGCCGCCCCCTTGTGGTCCTTGGGGAACTGCTAATTTAGACCAGGCGAAGAGTGCTAAGCGGGAGGGAGCAGCAGAAGCAGCCGTCTGTGACAAGGCTTTCATTGTACCAGTTCATTGCTCTGACCTCCTTTGCTTCCCATCAGTTTCCCTGCAGGCCATGGCACTGGGTGCAACTGGGCCACTTGGTCTGTTCTGATTCCCAGCCCCCAAGAAAACACCTGCATGAGGCACTGTAGCTCCCGGCCCATCAGGGTTAACTGGAAGAGAACTTGAAAAATGGGAAATGTTTCCAAAGCTGGTTGAAATCCAAACGTCCGAGGAATCCAAGGGCAGCCTTTGGAGCCCTCAAGAGCCACAGAGTTTGGCAGGCTCAGTCACAACACCCATCTCGCATCACTCCTTTCCACGTCTCCTGCTCCCAGGCCCACTGCAGGTTGCTGGCTACCTGTCACATAATCATCAGAAAAGTGAGAATTCTTGGGCTCCACAGGCTGCAGGTGAGCCCCATGTTTACGATGTCAGAGGGCAACCAATCCATGCATTCCCAGAAAGCAAACTGGGGAGGCTGCCTATTTTGTCTGCCATCTCAGCCTACCTTGCATGAAGGAAGTACTTAAGGAAAGAATGGAGGAGCCATTGAGAGCGGGAAAACGCTCATTTATTTTCTGATTCTTATAAATAAAGGGGAAGCAGGTGGTTTTCCTCCAAAATATAAAACCAGGTGGGACATAGAGTCCGGGTATCAATGGAAACATTTTTAACAGGTTGGTGCTGACAGATCTCAGTTGGGGAACTAGGGACTCTGTTGCTGCACTCCAAAAGTCTGTCCCAACTAGCAGAAGAAAAAGGCTTCAGGGCAAAACTGGTTAGGGACTCGAGTGCTAGTTAACTTGAGGTTAGCCCCTTTAGAGGGTCACTAAACAGGGGAGGAAAGCACTATTGGGTAGGGAACGCTCCTTTAAACAATCTCTCTGAAGACAGGAAGAAGAAAATGGGTCAGGGGATCAGGCACAGGACAAAGTCAGGGAGAAAAATTCGGGAGGGGGGGGGAATTCTGCTTCCCAGCAGGGGAGGGGCACTCCTTTAGGTTAAACAAAGGGAAATAACTCCCTTTCCTAGGGAGGGAGAAAATACCCGTGTGATAGTGCCATCTGGCATTTTGGGCATGAGCTGCATTGGAGTCTTGTTCAATCAAATGATTATTTGAGTTATCAGAAAAAGGCATGACACGGCTTTACAAAACTTCACGATTTATTAACCTTGTCAGGATCAGGAGTGCATCTCAATACAGCCACCAGAAATTGCAGCTCAGAGCCAACAGGATTTCCCCCACCCCCACCCTGCTCCCAGACTGAAGCCAGCTCTCTTTTGAGGAAAAAGAGGAAGAGAAGACACCAAGAAACTCAAGGCAGAAGAGAAAGAAAATGCACCGGAAACAATATTTCAGAAAGGAAGGAAAATGCAAGAGGCCAGAGAGGAGGGCCTCTAAGGACTGCTGACAGCCAACAGGGCCCCCTTCCCTGCCCCAGTTGAAACCCTCAGCCCAGTTCTGAGACAGCCAGCAGGACAAGGACTCTTGGACATCTAGGAGAAATCAGAATCCCTTTCGATTCATAATAGGTTTTTTTAAGAAAAAATCCCTACAAAAGAGAGACTCGCTTGTTTTTCAGCTGTTCACAAAAGGAGTAATTTATTCAAAAGGTTGTCACGTGCCACGAATGGGGGAGAGGAGGGTGCCTGCCACGGCTCCAAGGCTCATGTTCACCTGCGAGCATCTTCACGGGAGCAGGGGGGCAGTGGATACATGCAGAGGCCCACCGGGAGACGGGCAGCAGGTTCACCTGGAGCTCCACTGGAGCAAATGCATCACAGAGTAATGTCTGCAAGGCCTATAGAAAGATGGGAGAAATTGGGACTTTCACACTTTTTTAAGCAGAAAAATCTTATTTCCCAAAACCCCCAATCAAGAAGCAAAGTTCTAGTAACAGGAAACTGTATCTGGGTGAGCTTTTTTTGCCCTTAGATTCTCTTGGAAGCCCATCAAATTCTCACAGAACCTTCCAGTTCCTCCCAATGCAGACCGAAAACCCTCATCTAAGCAGGACACATGTAGGGAGAACCGCGGTGAGCGGATACCTTACTGGCTTCTGCTGGCTAAAAGACAGCTTTTGTAAGGAGAAGCCCAGGCAGATGCTGGATCTGAGGGGAGATGGTTGAGATCATCCACATGACTCTCCAGACAGCTGCTCCTCATGAGCAGACCGCAGAAACTGCCATTTTTAAGGTTTCCTTATGAATGGAGTGACTGGGAGTTGGGATAACATCAAGTTCATACTTGCAGAGCAGCCTATACAGACATTAAGCTCAACCAAGCCTTATATCTTAAATCACCGTTTTACGTTATTTTATGTTTTGTGTACTGGAGCAATTGAAACATATCGGACGAGCAAGGTTCTACTAGACTCATTGGTAAGTTTCTGTGTCCTTAAAAGAGATGGTATAAATTTGATTTTAAATGTTTTACAAATGTATGGTTTTTGGACTATGAAGCAAAAGGATGCTGCTGGATTTTGAAAATTTAACAACAGAATTAAGACATCAGAGGGATTTGGAATTATAGCTTTGAATTACTTGGAAGATACTTTTTCATGGCAAATGGAGATTGATTTTTTTTTTAAAAAAAAAAACTATTGAATACCTTAGTGCAGGGCTATCAAACTCGCAGCCCAAGGGCCGGATGCATCACACACTGGCCATGGCCATGCCCAGTTTAGCAAAGGGGGGGGAAAATCACAATACATCACGTGATGCCGCCATGATGCAAGTTTGACACCCCTGCCTTAGTGTAAATTTTTGAATAGTGCAAGCTTCTGGACAGAATGGATCAAACAGATGATGAAACTGATAGAATGTGTCCTTAAGGAAGTTGTAAAACAAGAATGAGCTGCAATGGATGGCAATGAAATTAAATTGAAGGGGGATTTAAATGTAATACAAATAAATTTGATGGGTGACTTGTTCCCTAAAGGAGATATTAAACCAGGAAGCTGATTTAGATAATTTTTTTCTTCTGGATATACAAAAGACCTCTGCTAAGATTTGAAAGGTCTTTTTTAAAAAAATGACAACAAAAGGATAAATTGTACTTGTTCATACAAAAGAAATCTGTTCTGAAGAATTATTGCTTTGAAACAGATGATCAGCAAATTACGTCTGGGACTCTTTTTGAATGGTTTAAAGAATATGTTTTAAATATTTAAATAAGATTTATAAGATTGGCTTGTTTGACCAGTTAAAAGAAGTAGTTATATTTGCCCTTATTGGACTTTTACTGACAAACACTGATTGGCGTACCATTTGACTTTGTTTTCTTTACTTAAGAGATGAGCTATTGGGAGGAGAGAGATTATTTAGAGTCAGTCACAGCGAATAAAATTACTTTTACCTGCTGGGATGAAGGGGAAAGCTGCTTCTTTTTTATGTCTCCCTTTTTCCCCTTTTCTTGTATTTTTCTATATTTTTAATAATTTATATTGATTTTTCCCTTTTTCGTTTATATTTCTTAATAAAAAATATTGGGGGGGGGAATACTGACAAGCCAAGACACATGTGGATCAACTGCCTCCAGGCACAGCAACAAGCCCCAAATGCCACTGGTCTGGAAAGGTCCAAAATCAGACAGCCTGTACTAGTCCTTCAAGCTCTGAAGCAAGGGACAAGAAAGAGGACCATACCTAAATTCTGGGAATCCTTGATAGCCCAGCACAAGCAGTAATGTTGCATGAGCTGCTCAAATGGTTCCTTCTCGTCCAGAAACTCAAGTGCCTCTACCCTGGAAGGAAGAAGACAAGACAGACGGTAGCAGACACAAGCTGCACTTAGAGAGAAAGGAGCTACCAGGATGAATTAGAGCAGAGGTCTTCAAACTTGGCAGCTTTAAGACTTGTGGACTTCAATTCCCAGAATTCTCCAGCCATAGCTATGCTGGCTGGAGAATTCTGGGAATTGAAGTCCACAAGTCTTAAAGCTGCCAAGTTTGAAGACCTCTGGATTAGAGCCAGGGTCAAATTCCTAGCTAGGTCCAAAGCTCACAGGGAAGCTTTGAACCAGGCCTCCTTGCATGTATCAGCCCAACCCAGTCCAAGGAGCCCAACAGAGAAGCCTGGTGGTGCCTCTGAACAGCTATATCACAATCTGTATCACAATCACAATATGGTTGGAGAGCCATATTAAAAGAATAATAGATAACAAACCAAAAAGTCTGAAATTTGTTTTCCACTCAAAACCTTTTCTTAAGTTTTATACTATAGTATTTTTTTCCATCAGAGTTTTGAAAGACAACTGAGTGGATAATTGACATGCCCTCTGTGAGGGCTACAGAGTACCATAAAACCAACATAGCCAAAGTTTTGCTCAACAAAGCCCAGCCTGTGTCCCCCATGGTTGAGACGTTTGAAATTGGGGTTCAAAGGAAACCCTCAAGACACGCACCCCAACATTGCTGCATTTACCAAATACCTAGGTCAAAGTTTTATACTGGTTTTGTTCCTTTTCCCCCCCAGCATGTTCAGGTTTCATTTCCTCACCAAAGTGGGTAGCTGTCATGATCTGAGTACAGAGCACCCCAAAATCAATTTGCCCCATTGGACATTTTCATTATTTTAAAATATCAAGCTTGCACAGTATGTAGGTTTTTAGCTATAAAATCTCACTGTAAAAAAATGTCATGTGATCAGACTCAAAGTCATTAAAATGTATTTCAACAGCTTTAGACTGATTTAGTTAAAATACTTAATAGCATTTTCAGTTATTCTATATTAAGTGTAAACTTAATGAACTGATTACAAAGTAATGTAGTTCAGTTTACAAATCCCTCATTATTCTTTTTCTCTTTTATATTAGGTAGGCACAGAGTAACTTTTCAGATGCTTATTATCTTTTCAAAGCATTACACTACTACTGTGGGCCATGAAACTCTTCCAACAGAGTTAAAGCAGGATTTTACTTTTCTGTGTTTTTAATTCCACAGGGCTCTTTGTTTTGAGGAAGATGAAGGCTTCCCAATCCCAGGGGCATTTCAACAGCTTTGGTCAAGTCTCATCCTTATGGTGAGACCGAGGAAAAGCCCTGGAACTGACCATTCTCATATATCAAGCAAATCCTTTACAAAAATATACTAAGAATTTTCTGACCTGAGCCTGTCTGGAGTACACCAAACATAACTTTGCAAATTCTTATGTTATAAAACTTTATATGTGAACAAATCTAAGTCATTTGTAAAGTAGCTTGTATCATAGTATCATCATACAAAGAATGCAAATTTTCTGTTAAATATTAACTGTTCTGTTCTATTTAATGGACATTTGTGAATAGCAGACATCTCTGCAAATTATCCTGTTAAAAACGTTTCATTGCATCCCTTTCTACACCAATGGGCCAATATTTATTCACTGACAACTAATTGTAATTCCACTATCAAAATTCTCCAAATAGAACAATTGCTGTCTTTCTCCCTGGCAATAAGACTAAAATTTATTTCTAGATCACGCATTATTCATTTTTCCAATATTTTCTATTAATGTAAGAAGCATCAGTAAGACGCATTAGTGTCAAGTACATCATGTATAACTTAAGTTATATCCTGTCCATTATCCTTTCATCGAAATGTGCTTTCCAACTCACTCACTCTCTTACCTAAGAAACCCATCCAATGTTTTCAGTCCATTAAGAAAAATGCAAGTTTTCCGAGTGTATCAGTTACCCACTTTTAGAGAAGAGAAGAGATGGGAAACCTGGGCTTGAAGGAACAAACTGCAAAAAACTTTGGCAAAGGTTTTGGTTGTGGATGTGCAAACTCACCAATTCAGGAACAGAACGTTCCGTTGAACCCTGGAATGTTCCGTTCCCCCTCCAGACCTTGTTGTTCCGGGGGCAGTTTCCTGAAGTTATCAGTGAGTTCTGCACATTCCTGGTTTGGAGCGAATATAACAATGTTTTTAGATGCTGCGTCTGAATCCTGATTTGACATTTTGGTAACTCTTAAATACTAGGATAACCAATTAAGGCTTACTGGAACAAAAAGTATAAAACTATTATTACACTTTGGTGCCAGCCGAGGCCATATTGGTTCTCAGGCGGTCTGCAGTTTTTGTACTCACTTTTAGGTGAGTGCAAAACCTTGGCGTGCTGGAGCAAAATGCTACAAAACCAAAAAGTATTTCATAATTAATTTCACAACTCTTTGCTTTTAGGAAACCTCTGGACTTGGCCTTCCTTGCTTTTTAACATCTACATGGATCCTCTGTGAGGTCCCATCTAAGACCAAAGAATCAGCAGCATTCAGGAAAATTGGACATGCATTCTGGAGACACCTCTGGAGACCAAGCTGAGTTCCACAGGTACGCTTTTGCTCACTCAGTTTGGTAAACCAATCAATCTCACCTGGCAAAAGCAGATGGAACCTCTCTTACACACATTGGTTAGGACTACCCTGCAGGATTCTAGTTTATGTTCCAGGTTTGGCAATTTTAGGAAAAGGGCGGGGGGGGGGGGGGGGGGGGGGGTTAGGCAATTTAAAAATACATCAATTTTGCAAAAAATAGATCATAATTTATCTATTTACTTCCAAATTTGGTTTCAAATGAGAACCCCTGCTTTGGAACAAGGCTAGTTCAAGTTCTGCAATCCCACATTCCAGTCCAATCTTGGGACCTTCAGATCAGCATCAGGTGCCTCACTCTGTGGCCTGTCCTTTCGTATGCTCAGGCTGAGAGGGCTTAAGGGCACAGCACCTCCAGCTATCACCACCAAGCATGTGGCTCATTCAGTGCTATCTGCCATCTGTTTCTACTGTAAACAAACATATCAGGGATCACCCTAGAATGTATAGTAAATATAGTTTTGGATATAGCAATAGCAACAGTAATAACCCTTAGACTTATATACCACTTCACAGTCCTTTGCAGCCCTCTCTAAGCAGTTTACAGAGTCAGCATATTGCCCCCAACTAATTGAGTCCTCATTTTACTGACTTCGGAAGGGTGGATGGTTGAGTCAACCTTGAGCTGGTCAGGATTGAACTCCTGACCATGGGCAGAGTTAGCCTGTAATACTGCATTCTAACCACTGCTCCACCACGGCTCTATAATATATAAACTATATAGTATAGTGTAACTCTAAAACTGTATCACCATCATCTTTGTGGTTTTTATCATCATTATCACCTTGGCTCAAACCATAGTCAGAGTAAGTTCACCTTTTCACTGAAGGCAAACAGCATAGTTTAGTGGGCTACTTCAGTGCAGGTTAGCAGGTATGTGAGGTTTTTTTCCAATCTAAGATTGAGCGAGAGGGACTAGTCCAGAGTCCCCCAGGGGATTTTCTGCAGGGAATTTCCATGGGTGAGGAGGCACCAGGCCTCTCTCTTCCTAGTCCAGCACCTTCACTGCTACCTATCCATTACTGATTATTCTTGTCGCCTCTTCCCCCCCCCCCCAAACAACCCAGTGAGTTGGGTTGAGCTGAGAGTCACTGGCCCAAAACCACCTACCCAGTTGGCTTTCAGGCCTAAGGCAGGACTAGAACTCACTGTCTCCTTGCTTCTAGGCCAGCACCTTCACCACTACTCCAAACGGGCTCTCACATGCTTTTATGTGGACACATATACAAACATACACCTGTGTGTGCTCTCTCTTTCTCCCTCTGGATAAAAATAGCAAGAAGAGAAGCTCACCTTTTGATCTCATCTGATGGCAAACTCTGATAGACTTTCAGCATATCAAGACCATTTACTGTTTCCCAGCCATGTTTCAGGAACCGTTCCTTCTGCGAATGAAATGCAGGAGAAAAATCTGTGAAAGGAAGATTTTCCAAGACTCAAGAAGAAGATAAATCACTCAAAAGGTTACCCGCCATTCAGCTTAAGATCCGTTGGGCAAAATACTAGAACAGGCTGCCAAGCAGTCGGTCTGAAAGTTCTTAGAAAAGGATGTCACCGTACAAAGAATTAACAGTCTCTGAAAGATCTGGGAAAGGTTTAGCCTTGAAAATACCTTTTCAATTTTCAAAAAAAATATTTTTTAACCTTTAAACATCTGAAAGGATTTCACAAAGAAAAGAGTCAAGATTTGCTCTTCATCTTTCCAGGTAATGGATACATCATGGGTAAAATGGATAAAACATCAAGGAAACAGAACCTGGTTGAACATCATGAAAAATCTTCTAACTGAAGGAAGAGCTCAACAGGAAGCAACATTTAAGGAAGGGCTGAACTGGCACCTGTCAAGGATACGGTCAGTTTACATTCCTGCTCTCCCTCTTTGCATGCAGGAAGTTAAGACTCAGCAGTCTAAATGGTCCTGAGCAACTCTACTGTCCTAAGGACAAAAATGGTGCCGCTCTCAGACTAAGAGGGCCACAAGGCCAGTCAGTTGGCTTTTATATAATGTCAGCATGAGCAATCCCCTTTTATCAAGCCTGGCCTATCTCCAAAACAAGGCCTGTTATGGCAGCAGCACCCAACCTTTTGGGTGTCAGGGATCGGTTCTGTGGAAAGCATTTTTCCTGTGCACTGGGAGGGTCGTGGTTTCATGTGCTGCTTGGATCTCATGCATGCGTGGATGAGGTTTCACTCATTTGTGCGGCCCAGTTCCTGGCGGGCCACAGACCAAGCCTGGGGTTGGGGACTCCTGTGTTATGGGACGGAACACGTAGAGCAAAGGACAAGGTGAAGTTGGGATCTGAATGCAAGCACTAGTGTTTGGACAAAGCCCTCCTCTTTTATTGGGGGTTTACCAAGCTGAGTCCCACCATCCAGGAAATCTGACCTGGGTCTCCAGAGATCTGCAAGCGTCTGCACCAACCAGCTCGCACTGCTTGTTCTGCAAGTTTTCAATCATGATCTGTCCAAAGCGATCCAACATATTCACCTGGAAAGGACACAGGATGTCTCGTCATTCAGAGCACAAGTGCACAAACGAGCTTCTGTGGCTGTGCCAGCTCCAGCAATAGTCTGGAAGAGTGATGGGCTTTGGGGTTCACTTCTCTGAAATTAATTAAAGCTACTCAAGCTTTTCAGGGTTCAATGTAGACCCAAAAAGGCATTCCAGAGCTGACTTGGTAAATTTAAGACAGCTCTTAAAAGAGCAGCATCTTTCATGTCCATGTGGAACCCTGGAACTCCTGGCTGCTCCAGCAGGTGGTAGAAAGGTGCAGCCATCGTGCAACATCCAAAGGGTCTTGCTATACTCGTATCTTTTTAATCTCTGCCCAGAACCTCCCTTTCATTCTTAGATGCACCCCTAAAAAACAGATCCTCACAACTCTCAGCTACAAGAGCAAACACCCTGGGCACTGGAACAGCAGTAGCTACAGTTCTCCTAGATTCAAATATCCAATGAGGGTTTATGTGCCAGAACTTCCCACTAGGTGGAATGTCCTGAAAGCTCAATAAATGCAAACAAATGGCCAAATCTGGTTTCTCAGTTCCTGATGAGACTGAAAAAGTTTCTTCCCATTGCAGAACACACAGCAGTGGGATCCCAATACTTGGAGGAAATCACTTTTCTCAGTACTTATTGCCTGACACTGCACAGTTGCTGGATGTTGCACAGATTTAAAAAATAATAAAAATAATGCTCACAGAGCAACTCAGTGTGACCCCAAGTAATTGTCACCGCACTCCAATTTGCAAAGGGGCCAGTCTAATAACACTGAAAAAAAGAAAAGCAAACGGTGTTTTTATTCCAGCTGTAACTGCTTTCATTCCCAAAACTGCAATATCAAATCTGTCACTTGCATCTTTCCCGAGAGCGGTTTATCCTTTTCATAAGGATGCAGCTTGCACCACTGTTAAAAAGCCAGCGTGTTAAGCCTCAATGGATTAATATTTAATAAAAAAGTAAGGTTGTTTTCAGGGCTATATCTCTGAGTTCAACCACCTCTGACTCAGAAGCTCTTCTTCTCAAGAAATAATTAATCCAGTTTGAGAAGATCTCTGCTCTTGTATTGTGGGAAGCAATGCAGAAATAGCAAGAATAATGTCCTGCTGGGGGAACGGCTTTATAACCGCACCAAGCCCTAACCCCGAAGCAGCCATGCCCTGAAAGGAGGGCATTTCTCTCTCCCTTTCTCTATTGCATACTTGGTTTGGGCACTGAAAGGGGCAGCGGAGAATCCTTGCTTACCTGCTCATAGTTGATAAACATGGCAGACCGAAACGTGTTTGCCACCCACTTGATGAGGTCACCCGAATGCTCCGTGGTCATGTAGATGAGCACACATTCCGTCAACAGGAGTGTTGGCAAACTTTTAAACACGGAAAGAAGAAAGGGCAAGGGATTGAAAGAATTCAGGGTTTCCCCACTCTCATCTTCAATTCTAGGTACTGCAAGAAGTCCCAAAAAGATTGTCTTGTGTGTTCAGAAATGCCCTTTATACAATTTTAATTTATTCGAATTAGCCGCCACCTGACTCTGGGCAGTGTGCCATAAAGCCAAGAATACAAAGTCAGAATGTGATAAATGTAAAAGAATAAGAGTAAGAAACCAAAACTGATGGCAGTTCAGGGTAACTACACCAGGGCCCCCAACCACCTGAGCCAGGCCCGGAAGAAATGCCATCAGGGTAGGAGCCATATAGAGATTCTGGTGCCCATCTTACTCTGGATCCATGTGGCATTTCTTCAACTGTTCTTCCATTTTGGGCAGGTCTCGAAGATCACCTCCAACAATAGCATATCGGCTGGTATCCAAACTATGTGCATCTGCAAAGGAATCACCAGGGACAGCTATTTTTAAATGCTCCCCAACTGAGGGCAAGGACAACCATGCCCCAGAAAAGCAAGGAAAGAACCTTGCAGGCCTTGGGGTTTCTGACTCCAAGGCCCTTGTTTCTCCAACTTGGGGGCGGGGGGCGGCAAAGAGGTTGTCAAACTCTTTTAACAGCTAATTCCTCCCGAAAGACTACCTGAGGAGCAGCCTCAAATGTCCATATTTTTCACAGAAGGAAAACTCTCAAGGCAGCCACAGATCCTCTGCTTTCAGAGGCAGGGAGATAACATAAAATAAATTATTTTAGAGCAACAACATTGCATTTCCCCATTTTCAGAGAAGTTCATATTGATGGCATCTGAGAAAGTTTACAGGCTTGAGCCTGTAAATAATTTGAATAATTTTAATCTCAAATCCAAACGATTTGGAATCACTTCCTCTCATGAATCATGTATGTCTCCTCCACAAAACAACTGGTAGACATTTCCCTATGTTCTGTAGCCCATCCCACACTGATATGTTACTTTCAATGAAAGCAGGCATTTTATGGAATACCTAGGAAATCTATAGAATGCCAAAATGGGACATCAAAGGATTTAGCATTTCACACATTTCCTAGGCATTCTATGCAACCCCAGAAGCACTGGAGGTTTTTAAGAAGAGTCTAGACAGTCACTTTCTGAAATGGTCTAGGTTCTCCTGCCTGAGCAGGGGGCTGGACCTTCAATGTCTCTTCCAGCTCCATCAGGCGGTCTATAGATTTCCTAGGCATTCTACACAATGCCAGCTTTTCACACATTACTGGTAATATACATAAATCAAACCCTTCACCCCCTTTTAATATTGTTTTATTGTATTATTATAAAACAAGAGCAGTACATTATTTGGGTACAGTGGTATTTATTCAAAATGGACTAGAGTTTATTAATACTTTGATGATTTAACTTAATTATCAAGTTAAAATTTTAAAAATAAAGAAAAATGTTTGTCAATATGATTTGTATATTGCGTATTTGTCGCCAATCAGCTTTTTTCTTATTTTCCTCCCCTAAAACTAAGGTGCATCTTATAGTCCGAAAAATACAGTAAATCAAAGTGAAACACAAATTTATCATCCCAAGTCAAGATAAACCCTGCTGCCAAAACAAAAGCAGGGAAAAACATTTTTGTAAAGAGGGTCTTTACTGAGGGATCTTGCAGGAAAAAGATGTTCCTGCGTGTGTGAAGAAATTATTTTTCTTTCAGGACTCCCAAGAAACCTGCTTCTGAGAAATGATCTGGGACTCTCCATAGTTGCTTCAACCCTCTGCGGGCATCCCACAGATCAGTCTTAGCATGAAGCAGTCAGGAACTGTGCAAAGATAGCACCTACCTTGGCAGAAAAAAAGGAAGAGCCAGGCCACTGGAAAAGGGAAGCACATTCCCAAATGCACCTGGCATGATTTCAGGGAAGAGAAGCCTAGCTCAGACTCTGTGTCCTTTCAGCAGCTGCAGGTAAAAGCAGAACTTGCTGATTTTGTGTTAAAGGGACACAAAATCAGGGCACTTGAGGGCACTGAGCCCTGGAAGCCAAAGTCCCATGGAAGGACCAGAAGGTAAAGAGGATTTCCAAGGGGATTTGATCCCAGTCCTAATCTTGGTTAGGCCTTGGAAGAGACTGTCCACTACAAATTCAACCGTGTCACTATCTCCAGTCACGATGCGAGGCCTCCCCAGTGATGCCATTGCAGGGGTGAGCAAAGATGTCAGGTCAGATCAAAATCATGTATTTCAAAACAGCCCAACTGACTGGCTCCTCAAACTAACAAAGGGAGAGACTAGTTCAGAATTTTACAAATCCATAGTTTGGTGGGTTTTTTATTTATTTATTTATTTATTTTGTAGCACTGAATTCCTATTCTGGTGTTGATGAGGGAGATGCAGCCATTGGCTGGTCAAAGAAAACAAGGGAAGAACAAACACCCTCACTTAACCCTACAGAGGAAACGTAAGAGAAGTCTAGAAAAGCTGCCCTGCTCCAACAGGGACTCACCTATGAGAACAGTCTCCCCTGAATGGCTTTCCATGATCGGTTTGGAGAGAGGAGGTTTTGATCTGTGAAGGAGGAACAGAAAGGGAAAAGAGAGCCCATGAGTCACCAGGGAAAGTGTCATTGTTCCTACACCAAAAACAGAATGGGTCTGGACTTTCTGAAAACAAGCCAAGGGAGTGGGCTGCAGGATCACCTTCTGCACTGGAATAAGTGAAGAAGTAATAGAAATAAAAATAAATAATAATTGAATAAGAAATTGAAATGAGAATAAAGATAATTAGGAAATCGGGGCTAATTGAATACCACTTTAGACTGAACTGAAAAGGGAAACAACAGGAGGGGAAGGAGTAGAGAGAGAGGAAGGGAAAAGAGAGGAGAGGAGAGAAGAGGAGAAAGAAGAAAGGGAAAAGGAGAGGAAGAAGAGGGAGGGGAAAGAGGAGTAGAGGAGAAGATTAGAAGGAGGGAAGAAGAGAGGAGTGGGGGAAGAGAAGGAGAAGTAGGAAAGAGGAGAGAAAGAACTAAGGAAGTAGGAGGAGAAACAGGGGAAGAAAAGGGGAGAAGAAAGGTTGGAGTAAAGGTAAAGGGTAAAAGAGCAGCCCTGAAAAAGTAAAAATGAAAGTTAAAAGAAAAGATGAATGAAAAATGATGGAAATGACTGTACATGTAAATGTGTTTATGAAAAATAAAAATAAAAAACTTTATAAAACAAAGAGATGCTTTCAAGAGGAAGAAAGACGATGCAATCTTCATTGTTCAGAATTAATGTATCCATTTCAAATACTGCAAATCTGTATGGCAGAAATTACAGGTAATCCTTGATTGAAAACCACAATTGAGTTGAAAATTTCTGTTGCTAAGCGAGACGATTGAGTTTTGCACCATTTTACAACCTTTCTTGCCACAATTGTTAAGTGAATCACTGTAGTTGTTAAGTTAGTAACATAGTTGTTAAGTGAATCTGGCTTCCCCACTGACTTTGTCAGAAGGTCACAAAAGGTGATCACGTGACCCCGGGACACTGCAACCGTCATAAATATGAGTCAGTTGCCAAGCGTCCAAACTTTGATCATATGACCATGGTCCAACAGTCATAAGTGTGAAAAACGATCATGTCATTTTTTTCAGTGCCGTTATAACGTTGAACAATCACTAAATGAACTGTTATAAGTCGAGGACTACCTGTAATTTGAAGAATTCTTTAAAAGTACTTTTAGACACCTTAAGCTTGTTTTGAAATCCCAAGATCATATATTTAAGGATATCCACTCTTTACTAACATAGAGAACATTCATGCAATGTTGTCTCGCCATCTTGCCGGACGCACTCTAGGCAACTTTATTTATTTATTAAGGAAGAGACTCCCTGGACCCAGGACTTGGCTATAAATCTCTGTTAACTAACCAAACATTGCTTAACTTGGCTTGAACCTATCAGAAAGCTCTGACACTTAAGCTAGATAATTACCGGCAATTTACAGATATATTAAAAAGTAAAATTATTTTCATGCTTGTCTGTTTTACATTTTATTTAAGAAGTCTGCATTATATATAGTTTTAAGAATGCTTGTTTTTTAAATATATTTCTGATTATTATAGCAATACTTTGGTCTGTGCTAATCCTTAAATCTAACAATATATGAAATCAGGTTTTTATAGATATAATTGTTTGACTGATTGTATTTATAAGCTAAGGCTATCCTATTTAGACATTTTACAGTAATTAGGGTATGCATATAGGACATTATATAATTATTTGTGGTCATTTTTGCATGTCTGTTTTTTTATTGCCTTCTCTGGCAGCGTGATGCAAAAGATTAGAATTATTTCCTCCTTTGTGTGGGAAAGGAAGATTTCCTGTTACTTGTTTTGTTAACAGACTAAACTGATTAAATTAAGTTTACTTTATTGTCATTGCACCTCGTACAATGAAATTAAATGTTATCTTCTGTTTATCTGTTTGCTTTTAATTGTGCAAGAACTTATTTGATAAAGGGAACATTCCTGCTTCTCAATTGTTTAAAACAATCTTCTGCAAAACAATCATAGCAGCTTTAAAGGCCATTATGAAATTATAACTAAAATTCACCTATTTTCAGATTAACACAAAAAGGGGGGGGAGGGGGAACCTATCCTCTTCAACTTTATGTGATAGCAGCTTCAATGAACTATCACTTGTCCAATATACTGACAAAAAGAATGACACCCTTTCTTGCGTTTTGGCAAAACTGCAACTACTATGCAGAGCTCTTGCTGTGGAGCAAACAGGAGATGTGAAAAGGCAGAAATGTACAAAAACTCCTTCATCAAACATTCACAGTAGTACAGTCATGTCTAATCGGGCAACACTCTAGAAGCGCAATTAGTAGGATAGCAAATAAGATTTTACATATATTCTCTTGTGTTACATTATATTTTCACAACAAAGTAATTAAAATATAACTTAGTATCACTTCTAGTCATTTTGTTCTAAAATTCTTCTCGAAAGACAAATGCATTCATTCAGTTGTTCAAATATACCACAGATTCCAGCACTTACTTGATGTAGTGAATTTTTCTTGATACTATAGATGGAAAATCAACTTCAAAGTATTTCAAAGGAAGAAGATTCTCATCCTGAAAAAGGGGGAGGGGAGACACACATAAATTCCAATATTTTCACTGAGAGCAAAAGAAACATCCCATTGCTTTGCTTTAGGTCCTGACTTTTGTGACTTCAGGGTTGCTAGACTAGGATTCTGGAATCATAGTTAGGCATGTCTTTCTCCTGTTCATACTATATTCCTAAACCCAATCCCCCACCTATTCTAAGCAAAAAACTGGGGAAAAGATGGAAGCAATGACTCAACCCCAATAATCTGCTTGAGAGATGTTAGATGGGCTAATTTACCCTCTTCTTGGCAATTCTATTCAAGAACGTTGATTTACTAGTAACAGAAAAAGTAGACTTCTAGGAGCAGAATTTTTTACTATCTTGTGCACTCCGCAGATCATGAAATGCTCAGCCACGTCCAAGCTTAGTGGCTGCATGTTATTTTCTAGAAACCATTTTCACTGATATACACCACCAACAAAATGCTTTGTAAATTACAGTGTCTCTTGTGAATTAGAACAAATAGCTAAATTCTCTGGAACATAAACCACACTTACACACTTACAACACTGTTCTGTTGTAAGATAGAAATCTGGTGTTCTTAATATATTTTGGATAACAAGGCCCCATAATCCTTTGACTTGAACTATATCGGATGGAGTTGATGACACTTGACATCCAAATTATCTAGAGGATACCAGTTTAACTACCTCTTCATTATATAATCAATAAAAGGGGGGGGGGACAAAGTAATTTTAGAAATTATAATCAGAGATCACACTTGAGATAACATAAGCTATTTCACCTTTAATTTCCAAAACAGAGTATCCATGCCGGCACCAAGATTTATAATTTGGCAATTGCATTTTGTCTTTTCTAAGAAAGCCTTAAGTAAACGACCAACTCCTTGGACCCGGGCATAATACCCTTAGAAAAATAAAGCAAAAAAACAACCACCAATTAGTTGACAATTTTTAGCTTTAAAAACATTTGAAAATGATTTTGTTAGTTAGCTCCCATCCACCACCCACCTCTTCTGTTCTTCTTTTTGCCATGTTAATGAAGCAACACAAAATGCCCCACACACATTTGTTTATAACCTACCACGGCTGATTTCAGGCGCCTTCCTTTCTTTTGGATGGCTTACAAAATGTTCAATGTAAGGGTCTTTCCAGTAGCCAACACTTACAGCATACCTGACCACAAAAAGAAAAACAGTGTTTTAACAAATCCAATTCCATTGAAAACAAAATATTTTAAATAAAACAAAACATACGCTATATGTATATCAGTCTAAATTAGAAAAATAGGTCTTATGCATTTTATTTATTATTTATTTATTTATTAATTATATTTCTATACCGCCTTTCTCCCGTAGGACTCAAGGCGGTGTACAGTCAAGAAAAATATAGACACACAAACATCATAAAATTGCTAATTAAAATTATTACTTAGTTTGGTCAATTAAATAAAACCCAGAATTAGATAACATTTAAAAAAAATTATTTATTTTAAATAAATTAGCCTAATTAATACTGTTATTCCATGTTTAAGAGATAGCAAAGAGCCTCTCAAAATCTTTATGACTTTCAGAAGGCAGCTAGGAATAGAAAACTGTGGACCATCAATCTGGGAGAAAACCACTGGATCAAAACCAAATTTGTGCATATCTGGATGCAAGGAGAGCTAGTGTAATAGGATTAGATAAAATATCTGCTTACAGCAGAAATCAATATTAAAGCATCCCCTATAAATATTTATCCAGCTTCTTTTTAAAGACATTAAGTGGGGTGCCCCAAACATGGCACAATAGTTGAGGCTACCGTAGTGCTATCAAGAATAGAATGATTATTTTGTGGAACTATGATTTGGAACATACAAAAAATCCTTAATTGATGCTGACTGAAAGTACAGGTAGTCCTCAATTTATGACAATTGAGCCCAAAATTTCTGTTAAGTGAGTTTTGCCTCCTTTTATGACTTTTCTTGCAGTGAATCACTGCAGTTATTAAATGAATCTGGCTTCCCTAATGGCTTTGCTTGTCAGAAGATTGTAAAAAGCAATCACGTGGCCTTAGGACACTGCAACCGGCATTTTTTTAAAAAAAAATTGATTTATATGCCGCCCTTCTCCGGAGACTCAGGGCAGCTTACAATGCATTAAGCAATAGCCTTCATACTTTTTGTATATTTATTTATACAAAGTCAGCTTATTGCCCCCACAAACTGGGTCCTCAATTTACCTACCTTAGAAAGGATGGAAGACTGAGTCAACCTTGAGCCTGGTGAGATTCGAACTTAGTTATTGCAGACAGCTGGTGTTAATCACAATGCTATCAGTCTGCTGAGCCACCAGGCCCGTTAAATAAATATGAACTAATTGCCAAGCATCAGGATTTCAATCACATGAGCATGGGGATGCTGTGAAAAATGGCCATAAGTCACTTTTTTCCCTGCCCTTGTAACTTTGAATGGTCACTAAATGAACAGTTGTAAATTGAGGGCTACCTGTACCCTTGCCATTTTGGCAACCAAGTCATGCTGTTGATTTATAACCAGCTTCTGATCATCTACATTCCTAGCCCCCCCTCCCCCCAGTACCAACAATAAATAAGGCTCTTCTAGATGGCTGGAGAAACAGCAAAGACCCCCGAGGTCCAAATCTCCCTCCAGCCATTCAACTGTGGAGTGGGAGGCGGAAAGGCCGGGGACTGGGAAGGAAAGAGAGCAGCCTTACAGTAAAAGCCAGGCATTCGCTCTGGGGCAGCCAGGGGCATTTCTGCGCTCTTGCTGCAGGTTTTACTCAGTCAACAAGCGACGGTTTTGCAGGTGGCCCTTTCCGGGCTCTGGGAACAGGACCCACCGCCCAGGTGTCACCTCATCTATCGCAATTGATGGAGCTCACAGGCGGCATGAAACGGGGCGACAACCGCCGTGGCTGAGCCCAACTGCATCGCCTCAGGCATAACCTCTTTTCTGGCCCAGCTGGAGCCCGCGTGGGTGGCCCTCGGGGGGCCTTTGGGGCCGCCCTGGCGAGCCTTGGCTCCTGAGATCTCCTAGTGGTCTCCCATCCCGGCCTGCGGGCGCCAAGCCCCTTTGGCTTCCCAGACTCGGCGAGGCGCTACCGCCCGCTGACTGGCGAGCCACCATCCGCCCGCCCCGATTCAGCGGGCCCTGCCGGCCGAGAAAGGGGCCTCCCCGCCCGCCCGCTCTAACCCTCCCCGCGCCGCTGCTTCACCGCTTGCAATGGGAGGCGACGTCGCAGGTGCTCCGCACGGCCTCATCGAAAACGTCGGTGCCCAGCACGTCTCGGGAAGGACCGGCCATGGCCGGGCGCGGCTGCTCAGCGAAGGGACGCCGGAGAGGAGTGCGGGCCACCCATGCCGGGCCGACGCCGCCGAGGTCCCCTCAGAGCGCGACGTCGCCGGCACCAGCCAGCAACGCGCTCCCCCATTGGCCCGGCCAGGAAGCGGCCCTTAGAAGGCTGGACGACGGCTTCTCCCCGCCCCTTTCCCGTCCTATTGGCCAGGCTGTTGCCGATAGCCAATCAAGGGCGATACGCGCCGTATAGCGTGTGGTGCGAAAAGCAAAGTACGCCGGGAATTGTAGTCCTCTGCTGAAAGGGGGCGTGTTTTCTGCTTAGAGGACGGAAACGGCCCCTCGGCATTATGGGAATTGCAGTCTTACTCGCGAGGTTCGCGGACAATCGCGAAAGGGAACCAAAGCTCCAAGTATGCAGGGATCCGCGTGTTGCTCGTTTCCCACGATCGGCTGGCCGGTGAAACAATCCCCCATTTTCGTCATCCTGTCACATTTACGTACTGTATATAATATTTTGTCGGTGTTTCTCAACTTGAGCAATTTTAAGACGTATGGACTTCAATTCCCAGAATTCCCCAAGGAGCCCGGGAGCTAAAATCCTCACATCTTAAGGTTACTCGTATTAAGAAACACTGCATGACAGTACAATATATACACGAAGGTTCGCTGAAAAAGCCATGTTTTAAAGGCTTTCCTAAATAACAGGGTCACGGCTGATAAACTGGCCCGCAGGGTGGGTGGAGGCATGTAATTAATTAATCAGTGGGTCATCAAGTCCAACAGGAGACCGACGTTGCATGTCCTGTCCGTCATTCCATCTGGCAGGAGCAAGACCTGCCTTTTCTGCCGTGGTTCCTACCTTCTGGAACGTCATGCCCCTCCTCCCCAAGCCCCATTCTCCCTCAGCCCATTCCTGTTACTCTTCTGGAAAGCCTGTAAAACATGTTTTTCCAGCAACTTTGTAGATCCTTGGGGATCCTGCGGGGTGGCTGCAGATGTTAGGGGACTGTTATTTTCCCACAATCTTTTTGTAACATGGTGTGGGAGTAGGAATGGATTTCCGGAGAAAAATTGCAGACTACTGGAACCAGGCGCACCACTCAGGTGACACTGAGGACACAGATAAACCTCCAAGTGCTTCAAATAGGATGCAAATGTCCAGCTGTCTGCAAGGAATATAAACCCTTCCATTCCCCACTATCCTGTCAGAGCTGAAGAAGCTTCTTGGATGAGAAGCAAAACGTCTTCAAAAGAAAAAGAAAAAAAAACAAGAAAGTCCAGTTGCCGCCTGAAAAAGCACCTTAGGAACAACCATGACCTGGATGACAGAGAATCTCTACAGGCTTTTTGTAACATGCTTTTATTCTCCCAGTAGGCTGCGGAGTGGGTCAGGAGCGGGAACGATCCAGCTGGTCTGCCAGTCACTGAGTCGAGTAACTTTGGCCACGCCCTCTCTTGACTCTCGCCAGTTTATTCGACTCAGTGGATCTGACCAGTCAAATTTCTGGGTCGTTCTCTCTCTCCTACTTCAATTTGAAATAAGGATTCCATACCGATTATGTTGTGTGTGCCGGACACTCCAGTTTAAGGCTGGAAACGCCGCCGCCTCGTAACGCAGCCACCGCTGCGCCGCCGCCACCTCCGGACGCTTTTGCTGACGCCCACGCAGCGCTCTACACCTGATCGGCGCTAGCGTGTGGCTCCTCAACGTTTCTAGCGGCCGAACTCAAAGCGGTTCGGGCGCTTGCAGCAGAGCAGGAGCGCAGCGCCTTCTCCAACGTACCGCTCGACTCCTGCAGCTGAGAGGCGCGAAACAGCGAGCCTCGGTACTTCCGCATTCCCTGCTGTCGCCGCTCGTGAAGAGCTCAGCCTCCAGGTACCTGCCTCGTAACCTTTTCCAGCCAGCCGCCCTCAGTGCTGCGGTTCTCTTTACAAGTGACAGCGGCAGCCATTTTAGGAGCCTAGAAGCTCAGCGGCCATTTCTCTCCCTGTCAACGGCTGGTTTTAGGCGGGAAAATTAGCGGTGGCCATTTTGTGAGCTGGGAAGGCCTAATCCCTCCGCAGCTATCACAACGTCCCGTTGGGAGGTATTTTGCATTGGCAGTCCAATAATCAACAATATGGCCAATCAAGACCATGATGATAAGGCCCATCGTAGCCACAAGGCCACTTCTAAGTCTGCCTCTGGCAAAAGGTCATACCATTCTGATTTGAAAGACCTTCAACACAAACAAAAATCGCTCGAACAGCATTGCCAACTAGCTGAGCAGGACAAGCCTGAATACGTAGCTTCCTCCCCAGGACCCCATTCTGAGGATTTAGAACAAGAGAAGGAGGAAGACTTAAATCTGTCCAGGGCTCTTTCTCCGGAAAGGCCACAACATCATTCCACTAAGTCTTCACCTTCCAGGGGCCAGTCCAAAGGGGATCCTTTCGACTGCTCAGTGGCGCCCCGCAAGCTTCCACATTCTACTCCAGCAGGCACCTCTGATTCATTTACACTTGAAAACCTTCCGGCTTCAGTGCAACATCTAATAGCTAATGCCATTTCACATGGGATTGCAGCGGGGCTTAAACAACATCATTCTACTTCCATTGTATCAGAAAGCCTGCACTCCAGGAGAACCCGCGTTTCTCCTTCAGCGAGCCTCACTGGGTCTCCTGACCACTCGCCCACAAGATCTAAGGACAGTGCTGACTTGGGATTGGAAGAAGAACCACAGAGAGATACGGAGCTTTCCGATGATGAAGGGGCTTCGCCAGATGTTCCGGCCTTCACAGGCCTCTTCCCACAAAGCCTTTTCAAATCTCTTTTACGTAAAGCCAAAATGACATTGGGCTTAGTAGACCAAACCCCTGATCCTCCATCTTCTTCATCTGCTGGACAGGGCATATTCACAGAACCCGTGGCCGAGAATTTCTTTGTGCCAGCACCGAAATTGTTTACTGATGTGGTTCAGAAACAGTTATCAACCCCAGCAGTTTTTCCGACACCGAGTGGTACGGATCGTCGCAATTATAACATGGATCCGGCGCTCACTAATCTTCTACAGGTACCTTCGATTGATGGCCCTATAGCTGCCCTGGCATCCCCTTCCCCGTACGTATCTGGTGATGCCTCTGAAGGCCTTAAGCCTGAGGACAAAAAATTTGATTTGTCTTTCAAGAAGGTGCACCAGGCTTCTGCATGGGCGATACAGGCCGCCTCCGCGGCCTCATTCTTTTCTAGATCTACCTTATTGTGGCTCCAGCAGCTCCAAGATCGCCTGCCTTCTCACGAGGTCCGGGTCCATCAGGACCTCAATAAAATAATTGCGGCCACTCAATTCGTTTCTGACGCTACGCTCAATGCGTCTAAATACGCATCCAGGGCGATGGCGGCCTCAATTACCTCGCGGCGGCTATTGTGGTTGCGCCAGTGGCCCGCTGATCTCAGGGCCAAGTGGCGACTAGCCGCGAGTCCATATACTGGGCCCAAGTTATTTGGGGAGGTTCTCGAACCCCTGTTAGTTGAGGACAAGGATAGGAAGAAGGTGCTACCATCTGTAACTAGACGAGCAGACAGGAGGGCTACCCCTTACTATCGCAAACAGTCCTACAGACCCTTTTCTCAGGAAGGCTCAGGGCAAAGGCAATTTCCTCGGGACTCCTTTCGTCAACAGGAAAGGGGTTCCTTTCGAGACAAACCCAAGTCCTTTGGGCCACCTAAACAGCCATTTCGTGGGACTGGCAGCCGCCAGTTCCGACGCCAGAAATGACTCAGTCATCAGTCCTCCCATCGGAGGCAGACTGAGTCTATTTGCAGACAAATGGACCCAGATCACAACCGATCAATGGGTCCTACATACCATTCAATTCGGCCTGCCGTTGGAATTTCTCTCCAGTCCCCCGACTCGTTTCATACCGTGCCCTGTCTCCACCTCCCATCACAAGCGCAGCCTCATGGAGCTCGCCATTCGCCATCTCTTAGATATAAAAGCAGTGGAGGAGGTACCCATCAACCAATGGAGACAGGGATTTTACTCAATCCTGTTCGTGGTTCCGAAACGCTCTGGGGACTGGAGAGCAATACTAAATTTAAAATCCCTAAATTCTCACCTGGTTTATCGGAGGTTCAAGATGAGCACTCTAAAATCAATTCTACAAGGGATCAGGTCAGGGGATTTCTTAGCATCCATAGATCTCTCCGAGGCCTACCTCCATATCCCAATATTACCGGCCCACCGATGGTTCCTGAGGTTCAGCTACGCGGGGCGGCACTATCAATATCGTGCTCTTCCATTCGGCCTGGCGTCGGCCCCGCGCAGCTTCACCAAGGTGCTAGCAACTCTGATTGCTCACCTACGGTTGGTTCCAGTACAGCTCCAGGCCTACCTGGACGACATTTTGATCCAGGCCCCATCATTCTCAAAGGCTCAGGCGGACCTACAACTGACCATCCAGTTCCTTCAGGAACACGGCTTCTTAGTCAACTTCCACAAGAGCCAATTACTTCCTCAAACTTGCCTCTTACATCTGGGGGCAGTGATCGACACAAGGAAGGGACAAGTGTTCCTGTCTCCGGAAAGGAAACACGACTTACGACTAATCATTCGTCAACTGCTTCTATAACCGACAATGTCCATATTGGCACTATCTCAACTACTAGGGAAGCTGGCATCATGCATAAACATTATGCCTTGGGCTCGCCTGCACACGCGCAGCCTTCAATGGCTGCTTCTCCCACATCAACGGAACAGGAATGCCGCTTCCAAGACAAGGATCAGGGTTCCCCTGGTCGTCAGACGATCGCTCCACTGGTGGTTATCCCCAGCACTGGACCAAGGTTGTGTGTTCACGGACATTCATCCGACAGTCATCACCACGGATGCCAGTCTGCAGGGTTGGGGGGCTCACTTGGGGCAACAGGTAGCCCAGGGTCTGTGGTCGCCCCAAGAGTCACAACTCAACATCAACCTCCTGGAACTCCGTGCAATTCGCTTAGCTCTACGATCTTTCCAAAGGACTATTCATCAACAACACATACTGATACTGACGGACAACGTGGCAGCGAAAGCTCACATAAACCGTCAAGGAGGAACAAGGTCCCGAAAATTAATGCAGGAAGCTCTACAGATAGGGCGGTGGGCAGAAACCCACCTACTCTCTCTGAGGGCCGACCACATAGCCGGCAAAGACAATCTGCAAGCGGACTTTCTGAGCCGGACCCAGATAGACGGATCAGAATGGCGCCTGCACCCCGACCTCTTTCGGGAGATTTGCCATCGATTCAGAGTGCCTCTGGTGGACTTATTCGCGACCAAGGAGAATGCTCAACTCCCCCGCTTCTTTTCGCGATATCCGTCTCGAGAGGCGGAGGACACGGACGCCCTTCGCTGCGCATGGCCGACGGGGATTCTTTATGCTTTCCCTCCAGTGGCCGTAATCCCACAACTGATAAGGCGCATAGTGGCAGAGGAGGCCGAAGTCATTCTCATAGCGCCTCATTGGCCGAGGAGACCCTGGTTCTCGGACCTAGTCGCACTCTCGACATCGCGACCTTGGCGGATTCCTCCGGACCGAGTAGCACTCAGCCAGGGGTTCATCAACCATCCGGAACCGCAATGGCTCAACCTGACCGCATGGCCGTTGAAGGGGACCTCCTGAGGGCTCCATCATACTCGGAGGACGTCATTGGTGTCATGCAAGCGGACAGGAAGCAGTCAACCATCAGGATTTATAACATCACCTGGAAGGTATTTATTGGTTGGTGTGCCGCGCGCGGACTTAACCCTCTGTCAACGTCTGTTCCGCAGGTCCTGGATTTCTTGCACTCGGGGTTCCGGAAGGGTCTAGCGCTCAACACTCTAAAACGCCATGTTGCCGCTCTATCAACGGTGTTGCCACCCAGGGACGGGGTACCATTATCTCACCACCCGTCCGTTCACAGGTTCTTACGGGGGGTGCATAATCTTCGTCCCCCCGTAATCCACAGATACCCTTCTTGGGACCTACCTAGGGTGCTGAAGGCTCTCACGGAACCACCATTTGAGCCCTTGCGCACAGCCAGCTTAAGGTACCTTTCTCTCAAGGTTGCCTTCCTGGTAGCAATTACTTCCGTGCGCCGCATTTCGGAGCTAGCGGCGTTGTCCACTAGGTCTGACTTGTGTATCATTCACTCAGACAGAGTGGTTCTCCGGCTGGACCCCACCTTCGTGCCTAAGGTGAACTCCCGCTTCCATCGGGAACAAGAGGTCGTCCTTCCTAATTTCTGCCCCAGCCCTTCACATCCACTGGAACGCAGATGGCACACTCTGGATGTCCGCAGAGCCATTAAGATTTATATCTCGCGGACAGCGTCTTCACGGCGCTCCGAGGCTCTGTTTGTGTCGTTCCAACCTACATCGTTGGGATCTCGGGTGTCTTCGGCCACTATTGGCCGATGGATCAGGGCTTGTATTGCAAAGACATATGAGGCACAGGCTGTCCAACCTCCAGGACGCATTACTGCACACTCTACACGCAGCGCTGCTACCACCGCAGCATGGGCCACGCAAGCCTCTATCGACGAAATTTGCCGAGCAGCCACATGGACCACTCCTGTTCCTTTTATTAAACATTATCGTGTGGACGTCTTCGCGTCAGCGGAGGTCTCATTCGGCAGGAGGGTCCTTCAGCAGGTGCATCTTGCCTCGAGGTCGTCTACTTCGCAGGCTTCCCACCCATAAAACCGACGAGCTTGGGTACATCCCACTCCTGACCCACTCCGCAGCCTACTGGGAGAAGTGGCGTTGGACTTACCGTGAACGCCTTTTCTCCGGGGGCTGCGGAGTGGGTCAGCCCCACCCGCCTGCGTCTTTCCTACCTGTTATTAACTGCTTGGCTGAGACTGTTTTGTAGATCTATCTTCGTCGAACAAACTGGCGAGAGTCAAGAGAGGGCGTGGCCAAAGTTACTCGACTCAGTGACTGGCAGACCAGCTGGATCGTTCCCGCTCCTGACCCACTCCGCAGCCCCCAGAGAAAAGGCGTTCACGGTAAGTCCAACGCCACTTTTTATTCATGGGGTGTGATGCTAGTTCGCCTCCTCGTGGTGCACCCTGGATAGCAAGGTAGTGTGAACCAAACGACTACCAACAAGTGACAGCCAGACTAATTTCCTGGCTCTCTTAAGGATTAAACCACTATAAATCCATGTATTTGTCATACACTAAATAAATATTTATTCATGTTCCAGAGTCTTAAAGATTATACTATTTTAACTGTTATTGTGGTTACACATGGAGATGGGCAGCTATGGTTTGCTAAATAAACATTGGCTAAATAAACATGCTATGGTTGACTAAAAGGTCCCATGCAACCTGCCTTTGCAAAACCAGCCTGTCTCCCCTCGCATCTCAATCTTTTGGGATTATCCTTTTGGAAGACTGCTTAATTGGCTAATAATGGGGGTCGGGAAGAAGAGGCTTTCTCCACGTGGCCAGCTCCCCCTCCCCCAGGAAGCTGCCCTATCTGCGATGCCTGAAGCCCAAGCGACCCTCGCTCAGAATGTGCCGCCCTGCGCACTCCTCTACCCTTTCCTAACTCTTCAAAAGCACCGGTCGCGGCCTTTCTATTCTCTGGCTCTCTATGGCCCTGACGGAATTTCCGGGCGCCGCCCTGTGCTCCGGAGCAGGCAGGCAGGCAGGGCGGGCGGGCGGTGACGCGCCGGCAGCCGGAAGTCGCGGCGCCTTCCGGTGGGACAGTGAGGTGGAAGCCGGGTCTGCCGCTGCGGGCTGCGCTGGCGAGGCGGGCCGGGTGTCGCGCGCGGGAGGCGCGGTAATAGCGGGGAAGCGACGGCGGCGCCGCCACCATGAAGAAGCAATTCAACCGCATGAAGCAGCTGGCCAACCAGACGGTGGGCAGGTGAGGGCGCCGGGGCTGCGAGGGCCGAGCCCCCCGTCTCCCCCTTCTGGGCCGGGTGGGTGGGGGGCACAGGCGCCGGCTCCGACACCAGGCCCGGAAGGAGCTTCGTGCCTTCCCGCCGGGGCTCGAGGCGTTGCTGTGGGAAGCTCAAGAAACTCAGACCCCGCGGGCTGGTTCTGGCGGTCCCTGCAAGGAGGCCGGTTCGTGGGCGTCCCTGCCTGGTTCACCCACTTGGGCGGCGTTGCCCGTGGGGAGCGAAGTGGGAATTCCCGGCTGGGCTTCGAACAGGCCAGGCTAAATGGGTGTCACGCAGACAGGTTGGAAGGGAGAGCAGTGGGGTCTAATGGGGAAACGTCCAGTAGAAGTTATCCTGTCTACCGGTGTGTCCTTAGTTTATCTGCCTTCCAATTGGGTGTCAAGCAGGTGGAGATTTTGGTGATTCTGGCAGAAAAGGTCCTTTCTCAGTACTTGTTCACTCGGGGAAAAAATCATAAGGGAAAGCAATTGCTCGGCTAAATTCTGTCCACGGTCTTTTAAGAATTTAAATGCACTTGTAGTCTCTTAAATGAAAGACACTCGGGTATTATATAAAGTTGACCTAAGAGGGACATCTTGGGCTACATTATGAGCCAGTAGTGGTGATGAGGGCTCATATTGTATTGACTGGGGCAATTAACAAATGCATTCTATAATTAGTTGCAGTCATTTCATCAGAGCAATCTGCCAAAAAGGACTTTGAACCCACAGAAACCTGTGGTGGTGTATATTATTGTCAAATATTTCATTTTTATTTCAGAAAACACTTGAGCTGGATAGTCGTCTTTCCATCTTTGGTTTCCTGTAGCACTGCAGATGTTTATTACCTCCATCCAGTATTTTAGCCTACTGAGTAGACAAGTTAAATACAGAAATCTAAATTAGAGGAAGTGGGAAATCTGAGGACTCAGATGCCTTGAGTTGACCTTGTTTATTTATTTTATTTATTAGTTGCATTTCTATGCCACCCAACTCCCTAGGGACTCTGGGCGGCTTACAGCAAAAAAAAACAATGTGAACAATATCCCGTAAAAATTTAAATGCTTAAATGCAGAGAGTCAGACTGGTGTAGCGGTAAAAGCCCCCACTGTAGAAACCAGGAGACTCAGTTCTAATTCTGCATTAGGCACAAAGTCAGCTGGATCCCTCTTGTTTCTGGTTAGAAAGGAGACACCAGTCAAGCCACTTCCAAAAATGTTGCAAGGAAAACTACAAAGACTTCTTCAAACAGTTGCCCAGTGTTGAGTCTCTATTGAAGGCAGACACACACACACATATAAATAGACAATGCCAATAACAGATAGCACCTGGTTTAGTTTGAAAGAATCAGACCTGATTAGTACTTGCATGGAAGATAATTGGGAAACCAAGCCATTAGGCCAGATTGGAAACCTAAAGAAAGAGGAAAGTTTAGAGAGCTGAGCAGCATTTTAAACTTGTCAAATAAACAAAATAATGGCAATCTCTTTCTGTTTCTTTCTACTGAGAAAATTGCATGTAAATCACCTGTTGAAAATAATTGACTTTCCACTGCACTAATTGTTTTTAGATAAGCCTTTCTTTCTCAGCCAAATTGAAGATAACATGTAAAGAATTTATATGGCTCCCTAACTCAAACAATGGGACTCAGGGCTGCTTACAAGAGGAAACAAACCAAGATAAAAGCAACAGAGCAGGAAAGGGAGATGGGGACAATCTGTGTCTCTACAGAAAGGCACACTGTCCAAGTCCGAACAGGTTTCAAGGAAGGGACCCAAAATTTGTCCACCATATATTAAAGCATAAAGAAAAGCAGATGGCCTTGTGGAAAAGCGTTCCCACAGATAACCAGCCCTTTGGCCTAAATAGCTTTTAAAGTGTATACTGTACTGTATGAAATAATTTCAGTGCTAGGAGTTCCTATATAAATATTTACAATTGGTGTTCTACTTAATCAAAAGTATTTCAACAGTAGCAGTCTAATTTGATTTGTAAAAAGCTATTAATATAGCAATTTAGAGAGTTTCCAAATAGTAAAATAGCTAGTACAGATAGTCCTTGACTTATAACTGTTCATTTAGTGACCATTTGAAATTAGAACAACACTGAAAAAAAGTGACATGACCATTTTTCACATTTATGACCACTGCAGCATCTCCATGGTCAGGTGATCAAAATTCAGACACTTGGCCACTGGTTCATACTTACGACCGTTGCTGTGTCCCAAGATCATGTGATCCCCTTTTGCAACCCTCTGACAAGCAAGGTCAATGGGGAAACCAGATTCACGTAACAACCATGTTGTTACATAACAATTGTAGTGATTCACTTAACAACTGTAGCAAGAAAGGTTGTAAAATTCACTTAACAACTGCCTCACTTAGTAAGAAGCAGTAAGATGATTATCCGCACAAAAGTTGAAGGACCCTTCTGTTCCCACAAATGGCTGCAGAAGCTGAAATGGCAAAATTGACTATTTTGACTAAAGAAAAGAATATTAGTGCTTTTGTTTCCCCACAGAGACAAAGCTTCTGAATTTTGTGCTTGAAGTGGAAAAGAATGAAACTTTGATTTTGGGTTTTAGATTGATAGATGCTTATAGAAAGCATCTATTATTATGAAATTATTATGAAAAAAACAAAAAGGTGTGGTTTGATGTTAATGCTTTATTCTACTGGAACAGAAGGAGTCAGTTGGAAGTCAGTGCTTTTTCTTTTTCCCAACCCTTCCTCACTTCTCTTCCCCCCCCTTTCCCCCACTGATTTCTTATTTACTTTTGTATTTTGTATCTTATTTTACAACTCAATAAAATGTTTGCTGACAAAAAGTGATGGAGGAGGAACTTGAATCTCTCGGTCACTTTCCAATTAGTAGAAAGGCTAATTTTACTGTCTGCCTCCTGCCAGTTGCTTTTCTGTTTTACAAGTCATATTGTCTAAACTGAGAACCTACTTGAGAGTTTGAATATAAAATGAAATTTAAATTGAATAAATGTTGAAAACATACGAATGTTACAGATACAGTATTTCATTTGAGCAAAAGAGGTGGAAATCTTGAAAGAATGTAGGAAACAGAGTGAAATGTATATAACTTAACAAAGTAACCTTTGATTACTACAGCCTTATGTAATTAAGGTAGGGTTAGGGAACCTTTGCCTGCAGTCATAAAACACTTCTGTTTTGGGTTTAATTTATTGAAGGCATTTAGTAGGAGGTATCACTTTGCATTCATTTGCATTAACGTATCTTGGCCAGGAGAATAGTATGCACTTAAATATCTTCAAATATTCTTATGAATTTGTAAGTAAGCATATTCAGGATTAAAAGATGATTTACAAAAATTTATTTCAGCTTTAAATGAGAAATTAAGGAGGGTTTTTTATTAGTATCAGTTTAATTACTAAAGCAGGAAATAGCACTAACTATTCTCCCTTGCCCTCCCAACCCATTAGGAGAAAAATCTTCAAATAAACCAACTCTCAATGTGCCAAACTTGGTGAGCTTGGAATACCTTAGAATGACCTGAACAATTTAGTTTTAAGTGAAGCTTATTTCTACTTAGTTATTGTGCTGACAAGATCAAGAGATGCCATTGTTTCTTCTCAAATTAAGCTGCTTGAGATAAGTTGACAATGATGTATCCAATAGTATCTTTCCATACCATCTGTAATGACTTTGTTGCTAACAGGGTGTGGAAAATGCAGGGTTCATAAAAATTTTGAACAAAATGAATGAGGGCAGACTGCAGGACAACTTTGCAGAACCTGTTTCACAGCTTCCATGAATCCTGCAAGAGGTCCTGGAAACTGGTAATGTCTTTGTTGTTACCACAGAAGATGAAAGAGCAAATCTGAACTGTAAATGGTGGGAAAAGGGAGCATTGGGCTTCCCATTTTACAGGACCCCCTCCTGCTCTTCAACCCCATGTTTGGATCTAGGAAGTTGGATTGCTGGTGACTTTAATCTCATGGTGCTCTTGGTCAGTACCAGATAATGTATCTAATAGACACAATTTAGTCATGGATAAGTGACGTGGGCCTGGTATGTAGAACCAAAGATTGATTATGTGGTATAGACAGGATGCTCTCTGAAATGCTCTCTTCTGTGTTTTGGGTCTTTTAGCAGCTACAATTCTTAAGTTGTATGTGTGTGAGAAGGGGATGGGTGGGATGATTCTCAGGAATGAGTTGTCTTTGACCCAGGACTCTATTTTAGAGGTGTTGGCATATGAGAACATGTTTGGGATTCTAATTGTGAACTGCCCACTAGAAGATCCCATTGTGACCATGTGATTGTCATGGTTGGACAGGTATTTACCATCCTTTCATTACAGATTTCAAGATCTGGACGACTTTGGCCTTCATTTGCTTTTCCCCATATAATCTCTGGCTTGACTCATTTTACCTTGTAGTAACTAACTTGTGATCTCACGAGTCATGACAAAGGGCGTTGCTATTAATCTTTTGCTTTAGACAGGTCACTTCCTAGTCCCCGTGAGGCTTTCTGCTTCCAGACAGGTGATTGATTACATTGATCCACACCAGACACTTTGTGGAAGTGGATGAACTCTGATGGGGCTGTGTGGATTTTCCCAGCAATCTGGTAGACAGTCCCATCAGGTTCTTCCTTAAACTTTGGAATTCAGAGGCAGCCAGAGACCATGTGATTGTTCCTGAACAAGGTCCTGGAATTTCTTCAGTGAACTGCATCCCAAGTCTACTTTACTTCTCCATGACCAAACTCTGTATAAATGCAATTTTATTAAAACGATCTGGTACTGACTAAGAGTACCTGAGACCAAAATCACCAACCATTTATCTCAACATATCAACAGAAGGGAAATCAACAGACAAAATGACTGGTGAGCTAGTGGAGGAAGCCTAGTAGTGAATCTGACCGAATGGAATCTTCAGCATGTGCAAATATGGCAGCTGGGGCAGTTATGTGTCCCTTTAGGACAAGGGCATGTTAAGCCTCTGCTCCACAGTCTACATCGATCACCAGATTGGTCCAATTCATGGTGTCAGTCTTCCTAGACAGAAACAGGGCTAGATGAAGGAATTCTATTTTATTGTAAAGCTACATTAACACAACTTGCAAGCCTAAACTTCTCACCTCCACTTTTAATCACCAGATCCTTTAGGGTGGATCGTTCCTTAATTTCTTTCTCCAACTGCTAAGCGACTGGGGGCTCCTGCCTCTTCTCCGATTGTTTCCTAGGCAGCATCTTTCCCTGTTTCTCCAGGATCAGGCACACATTCCATTACAATGGTGTTGGATTTTTTTACCTTTAAAGCCCTACCTTCCTTGAGGCCAGGTTATTTGAAGGACTACCTCTCTATGGTTACGCATATCAGTTCTGGCAGGAATGGCATGTTATGGGTCCCATTTGCTAAAAAGAATACATTTGATGGGATGACTCAGGAGAAAATCCTTTTCTGCTGCAGTACCCTACCTAAGGAACATCCTTTCCCTCTGAAGTGAATTAGCTTTGACTCTCTTGTCCTTCTGGAAATCCTTTAAAATGTATTTTTTTCAGCAGCCTTTAGGATCCCTTGGGAACAAGGAGCCCATAAAATGGTTGCATTGTATGTGAGATTTTGGTCCATTCTCCCATTAACTTATTTATATTTCATTTCGATTGTTATTTAAGATTTATTTATTGTTTGTATACATACATTTATTTGATCAATAAAGTGCTGTTTTCAGCTCCACTTACTGCAGACAGAACAAGCCGGTTCTGAGACGCTCAAGGTCTCCTATTTATTTTATTTTTTTAATTTGATTTATATGCCGCTCTTCTCCGGAGACTCAGGGCGGCTTACAATGCGTTAAGCAATAGCCTTCATTCTTTTGTATATTTTATACAAAGTCAGCTTATTGCCCCCACAACTGGGTCCTCATTTCACCTACCTTAGAAAGGATGGAAGGCTGAGTCAACCTTGAGCCTTGGAGAGATTCGAACCAGCAGAAATTGCAGGCAGCTGTGTTAATAACAGGGTGCACTAAACCACTGTACTATCAAGGCTCTCTATTTGAGCTGCTGAGGGGACGGAGGTGGTATTTTTCTCTAGCAGCTACTTCACTTTGGAATAGTTTCCTTCCAAGGTTCAGTTAACCCTTTAATACCATATAAGAAAACTGTAAAAATAATTTATTCCATAGCACTTTTGATTTACAATTGTCCCTATTGAGATTTTTGAATTTATGAGTATTACTAGCTACTTTGTTTTATTTATTAACCAGATTGAGGGGTTTATTTTTCCAACATGGCACCAGGAGTATAGTTAGAGCCAACAGTTTTTGTTTATATGGGGACGTTGGAGAGGTGTTCAGAGATGCTGCCCTATTAATAGCTGGAAGTGAAATTGGGCTGAAGAGTTCAGTTGGGATTGTTGCTGCTATAACTGCTTCCTTTCTGCATAGCATCTGCCCTACCTGAGCTCCTCAACTCCAGGGTGGCGGTGGAGTTCCCCAGGCTTATGGTCTGGGTGACTTCAGTCTGCCTTCTCTGGTAGAGTTGGAACTGGCGCAGGTGTTATGGCCACCCGTGACACTCATGGACCGGGCCAAGGACTTTGAGGGCACCACACACAATGATGGTGAAAGTTTGGACTTGGTCTTCCTGTCAGGACAGTGGTGACATGATCTGGAGTTGAGGAAACTGTTATCCCTCCCTATTAGGTTCAGATCACTTTCTGGTGGCCTTTGAGTTTTCCAGGGCTGCTCCCTCTCACAGGGAGGTGGGATTTATTTGATTGTTGATTGACAGAGGGGCTGAGAGAGATGAAATAGGTTAAGAGATGCTTAGAAGGAATGAAGCCATCTGAGCCCAGGCCGATCCTCTGTTAAGGCCTCCCTCGCGGTGATATCTGTTGCCGCTTTTCCATCTTCATTGCATCTGCTGATAGCTATCCAGCAACCCTAGTTTCTCCTTGGAGAGGGGAGCCAGAGACTCATTTGTAGGGCCATTGGGAATGCATTATGTATGTATTGAGGAAAGTTGCTTGGATTTGCTCCAGGATAGCAATAGCAATAGCACTTAGACTTATATCGCATTTCACGGTGCTTTACAGCCCTTTCTAAGCGGTTTACAGAATCAGCATATTGCCCCCAAAAATCTGGATCTGCATTTTACCGACCTTGGAAGGATGGAAGGCTGAGTCAGCCTTGAGCTGGTCAGGATCGAACTCCTGGAGTGAGCAGTGAGTTAGCCTGCAATACTGCATTCTAACCACCATGGCCAGGATGGACTCTGGCTTTGAAGTAGGCCTTATGGAGTTGACTAAAGCACAGTCTCTCAGTGTTATCTGAGGTTCGTTCTGATACTCCTGAGGAGTGGGAGAGTACTCTAGGGCTGTGAGTTCAGCCACTGTGTGTGTTACACAAACATGGATTACTATGGGCTGTCTCTGAAGAACTTGGCCCAGAATGTAACAACACAAGCAATTATGGGTGTGCCTTGGTGCACCCATATTTCATCTTGCTTGTGAGCTGCACTGGCTCCCAATAGGCTTGCAATAGGTACAATTCAAAATGCTAGTTGCCATCTAGAAAACCCTTCATAGGCCCATCTCTCTCCAGTTATCTTTACCTGCCTCATCATGTCCAGCAGAAGTCCCATCTATTACCGTATTTAAAAAGGTTATCTAGGAGGGCCCAGGAAACATGCCTGTTTGTGTTGCTGCCTTTGCCCTTTGCCCCCACCCCACGTGAGATTAAAGTGGCCCTAATCCTGCTGGTCTTTCAGAAAGCCCTTAAAACCTGACTATTCCCTGAGGCATAAGGTCGGAAGAACAGGTAGTCCTTGGGTTATGACACAATTGGGACCAGGATTGCCCTCATAAAACAATGTGGCCATAAAGCGTGGTGTCACATGACCACATTGCTGGGTGAGAACAATCCTGGCAGCCCCAGTTGCCATTATAACCCCAAGGCATACAGGTTGGTCGTTAAGCAGGAAGCAGCATAAGCCCCAGGGAAAGGATGGGGGGCGGGATGTTCTGTGTGGGAGGCTTGACACAGGCCAGGCACCAGAGCACAGCAAGGTTGGGGGAAGCGCCCACAGCACAGCATGAGAACAGGGAGCCTGGGGGATTTATCAGATGGACTTGTGACCTTCCCTGCTGGCCAACCCACTGATTTTGCTTGTGGGGAGCCGGCTGGGAAGGCTGCAAATGGCAGTCTTGTGACTGTGGGGCGCTGCAACCATTGTGAGAGCCAGTTTCCCAGCACCCAAATCATGATCACATGACCAAGATTGATCTGTGAAGGCTGGACCGGTCATAAAATACCACTTGTCACAACTTTGGACAGTCGCTGAACAAGCGGATGGTAAATTAGGATCACCTGCAGCATGAAGTCTAAGCAGTGTTGCTACTAAATGGATTATGGTTGGTTTTTTTTCTTCTCTTGGTTTCCATCCTTTTTTGCTTTTCTCTTTGTTATATTTGTATCTCTATTTTTTGTTTTACTGATATTTTTAACTGCATCCATTATCCAGAAGTGAGATGAGCATTCCTATAAATTGAATAAAATATTTTATTGTTAGTTATATTTGATTTTTTATATATAAGAGTATGGGGACATCCCCCTTCTCCTCCCCCCTCATTTTTTTCTCCCTTTAAAGATCATTTTGTTAATTGTGTATCCTAAGAATGTAAACTAAAAATTAAATGTTGACTTAAAAAGAGTAGAGCTGCAAAACGACAATATAGGTGTTTATAAAATGTAACTCTATATAACATCTTTTTGTGAAAAAAATCTCAAATGTATTATTGCAGCGTTTAGCTAGTGAGAAAGGATAATAAAGGAGCCATGGCTACTTCTGCTGATTGCTGACTGCCTGTAATTTGGCAGTTCGATTCTGACCGGCTCAAGGTTGACTCAGCCTTCCATCCTTCCGAGGTGGGTAAAATGAGGACCCAGATAGTTGGGTGCAAGAGGCTGACTGTGTAAACCACTTAGGGAGGATTGTAAAGCACTGTGAAGTGGTATATAAGTCTAAATGCTAATGCTATAAACCAGGATTTCAGAAATATATTGTAGTTTCTTGGCAGAGGGAAGATTGTGCAGCGACACAGAGGTTAATGATGGAAAGAAGCTGATTCAGATGTTGGTAAAGGCATGGAGGATGTGACCAAGATTCTTCAGAATATAGAAACCCTTTGTAGAAGATAAGAAGATGGCACCATTTGTGTAAACAGGTATATGAGAGAGGAGACTAAAGGTTGTTGACTGCTGGCATCCCTCACAGTTGGTAGCAGTGGAATCAGGAGCTCTCGTGTTTACCTAGACTTTAATGGCCTGGATCAGTCTTTCTCAAGACTGGCAATTTGAAGATATGTGGACTTCAACTCCCAGAATTCCTCATGCTGGCTTGGGAAATTGCCATGGGTGAGAAATGCTGAGCCAGATTTTCCACTGACAGCAGCTCATTTGTTGTGACTTAAAAGTTGCAGTTTTTTTCTTCAGCTACCTGCACACAGGCTCAATTAACTTTAGCGGACTTAATCCTGAACAGATATAGACATCTCAGCTCTTGGGACAATTTCTGTTGATTTTTGTGCAGTGTGATAACCTGCCAAACTCCTATAATACATTTGGTTTTGACTGAAACAAGTTTAGAGAGTGAAAGCAAATCTTAGTTTACTGGGACCCTTTGCTTTGCTTTTATCTGTGATTTAAAAATTGATTGTTATCACCCTGGGGATCTAAGTAAATTAATTTAGTAAGAGTGGAGGTTTAATAAAACAAGGTTTCTCTACATATGCAAATAGTATGTAATTAAGATTTGGAATTAGAAAACTCAGCAGATTCAACCCATTTCTCTCTCTCTCTCTCTCTCTCTCTCTCTCTCTCTCTCTCTCTCTCTCTCTCTTGTAAAAAGTATAGACTGGTCTAACTCAGAACCAGAAGTCACTGGGGGGAAGTACTGAGATTGGCAAGATGTTTCTTTCTTCCGTGCTGTTTTCCCAGATAAAATTGCCCCTTTGCTCTGCGCATTTAAGTAGAACTTTTTGGTTGCTCAGCTGTTGGGCTTGCACCGGGAGTGCTGAATTCCCCCTTGCGAGAACATTTATTGGGTGACCTTGTGCTAATCACACTCTTAGTATAAGCTTTCTAGTTTAATACAGTTAATGAGATTAAAAGTGGCCATGCGCACAAGTTTGAACACCTTGCATGAAAGTTTGGATATAAATGCAACCATTACAGAAAGTTTTGTGGCCAACTCTCCTCCATTAGGAGAAAATGCAAAGAAAATAAAACCTTTTCATCTTCTTCACTTACAGTAGCTGTTTCTTGCAAATTTAAAGATTGGAGTGTCTGAATATTCAAGTTAGCTGTGCTGGAAGATGTTCCAGCAGTTTCAATCCCTCTGCATTTGGGTACCAAGATGAAGAGCTGGTCAGTGGAGTGTTTATTTAAAGCTTTAAAACACTTCAGATGCCAAATTATCAGATTTGGCGTAGTGTCAGCTACTTGACTAGTTTTCCTTCCCCATTTTGTGTGTGATCTGGCAGTTCTATTTGTAATTTGACCAAGGCTTGATTTGGCTTGTCAGGCATTGTTTTTCAAGATTCATACCTGATAACGTAATGACAGATTTTAACTCTGGGCAAATGCCTTGTTTTCAAGCTATGCTTTTATCCCATCCCTTCAAATAATCCATGAAGAAAAAACTGTTAAGCTTCTGTTTCTGGTTGGATTATTTCATTGCACTTCACTGTCTTGTCATGTCTATTTCTCATTATCTTCCTCTTTCAGGATGAGATGAATTGACTGACTGTGACTTGTTTAAAGCTTCACAGGGCAGGAGGAAATGGAAATGAACCTGAACATTTCTAGCTTTGAATTTGCTTTTAGAAGAATCTTTGAGTGGTGGGATTTGGCAGTCAGTTGATGCGAGAATTGGCCCCTCATATGTGTTCCTTCCTTTTTTTTAAGCTGTTCGTGTGTGTGTGTGTGTGTGTGTGTGTGTGTGTGTGTGTAGCACAGAGAGATGAGTCATACTTGGAAGAGAAGACCTTGCTTTTATTAGGTCTTCTTCTAGAAATTGAGAACTGAATAATCACATTTGATTTCAGCTTTTGGGCTTTTCCCCTTCCCACTTAGCTATATCAAAAGGGAACCTACTTTTCCTTCTGTGAGTTATGATGCACCCTCTGAAGGGGGACTGGAACAGTTTTTGCAGCAAGTGATAGTCCAAGGTTATTAACTTGAGCCTCAAACATAAAAGCATGTTCTATTAATTTCACGAAGATATTCGTATAACTTTTTCAGGTATATTTGTGAAGTTTAGTGTGAATTGTTGATTTAATGTATCCCAGCAAAGTGACTTCAGCAATCCCGAGCTTAATCACAAGAATGACTAAGGCAAAGCATATGCAGCATTGGCGGAGGAGAAAAAAAGAGGGGTTGTAGTATATGTGAAAAAAGGAATAGATAGCAATTTAAAATATGTTGACACGATAGGGAGAACAGTGATGATAGAGTTGAAGGTCAACAGTAAAAACATTTTATTGGTGGTTATATATGCTCCAAACAGCCGACAATCAGAATTTTATAAAAATGTGGATGAGAAAATAATAGAACAGAAAATGGAAAACGTATGTTTGATCGGTGATTTTAATGCAATTATGGACATAAGAAAAGATTATAAAAGTGGCCAGAGAAATAAAAGTAAGAAAAACGTATTACCTAGAACATTTAAAGACTTGGTAGAAGAGTTAAATATGGTAGACAGCTGGAGATTTTATAACCCAGAAATTAAAAATTTTACATACTATTCGAACCCACATAGGTCCTGGTCCAGGTTAGACATGGCATTGGTTACTAATACGTTGATGCCAGAAATAGAATCTGTAGAAATATTGTCTAATAAATGGGCGGACCATAACCCAATAATGTTAACATGGAAGGGACGGTGGAGAAAAAAAAGTAGATGAACAATGAATACACAGCTTTTGAAAGAAAAGGAATATAAGGAGTACATGGAGAAGGAATTAGAATTGTTCTATAAGGAAAACACAAAACAGCACACCTCCCTACAAAATTTATGGGACACAACTAAGGCATATGTAAGAGGCTTGACAGCCTATAACGCAAAACGGAAAAAAGAGAGGGAAAAGGGATGTCAATATTAACAGGGGAAGAAAAAGAATTATTAGATAAGGAAATTACTATGGGGGAGTTAAAAGAAGCATTGAAGAGACAAAAAAAATAACAAAACGCCGGGGACCGATGGCCTACCAATGGAGTTTTATAAAAGTTTAGGGGACTCACTAAATGAGATATTATTAGAAATATACAATGAGGCATTGATGGAGGCAAAGTTACCAAATACATGGAAGGAAGCATATATTTCCCTGATACCGAAAGAAGGAGCAGATACAACATTAATAAAAAATTATAGACCAATCTCCTTATTAAATACCAATTATAAAATTTTTATGGGCAAATAGGATGAAAAAAATACTAAATAATAGTATACATCAGGATCAAAACGGTTTCTTGCCTACAAGACAAATAAAAAATAATATAAGAATGGTAATAAATGTTTTAGAATACTACGAGATGCATCCAGAAAGACAGGTAGCACTGATATTTCTTGATGCACAAAAAGCATTTGACCAAGTTAATTGGCAGTTTATGACGCACCAAATTAAAAATATGAAATTTGGAGAGAAATTTACAAAAATGATATCGTCAATATATAAGAATCAAAAGGCTAGCGTATTAGTAAATGGGGACCCAACAGAATTATTTGGAATAAATAAAGGAGTAAGGCAGGGCTGCCCATTGTCGCCCTTACTTTTTATTATGACTGGAAAATTTGCTGATCAGAATTAGGTCAAATGAAGAAATAAAAGGATTAAAAGTAAAAAAAGAAGAATACAAGGTCCAAGCCTTTGCAGACGACCTTGTCTTCTTCATAGAAGATCCAATTAAAATAACACCCAAATTAATAAAAGAAATTGAGAAATTTGGAAATGTAGCCGGTCTAAAAATTAATAAGGAAAAGACTAAAATGATAACAAAAAATATAACAGCAAAACATGTAGAGAAATTAGTAAAAGATTCAGGATTACAGGTAGTCAAAAAAATGAAATACCTAGGGATAAATATGACAACCAGAAGTACAATGATAAAAAAATAACTATTGACCTTTGGTCCAAAAAATAAAAGAAGATTTGGAAAAATGGGGAAAATTAAAATTGTCATTGTTGGGGAGAATTACAGCAATAAAATCAAATATACTGCCAAGACTCCTTTATTTATTCCAAACAATCCCAATAAAATTAGATAAGAAATTTTTTAGCAATTTGGATAAAATAACTACAAAATTTGTGTGGGAGGGGAAAAAATCAAGAATTAAGTTAAGTATATTACAAGATGACAAAACTAGAGGGGGGATTTGGACTCCCGGCATGGGAAAAATATTATAAAGCCTCAAGTTTAACATGGATTAGAGAATGGGTAACCCTAGAAAATCAAAGATCATTCAATTTAGAGGGTCACGATTTAATGAAGGGATGGCATGCCTTTTTATGGAGTCCCAGAAATAAAATATTCAAACATTTTAATAACCATATTATTAGGAAATCACTAATTGACATATGGCAAGAGATAAAAAGCAAACATTATATGAAAGTTCCTGGCTGGTTATCAATGATGGAAGCAATAACTCATCCCAATTTATTAGTAAAACAAAAACTGTTAAGATACAGAGAAATATTAGATTCACAAGGAGTATTGAAAACAAGGGAAGAACTCAATGAACAAGGAATATTAATAGACTGGTGGCCCTATTTACAAATAAAAATAAGATACAGAAAAGACCAAGAGGAGGGAGGAATAGATCCAAAACCAAACAGATTAGATAAATTATTAGAATCCAAAGAAGGAAAACTAATTTCAAAAATTTACAAATACTTATTAGAATTCGATTTGGCAGAAGAACTGGTTAAAGGACAGATGATAGCATGGGCAAAGAACATCGGGCACAACATACAGTTAGAAGAATGGGAGAGGGTATGGGAAAACAATTATAGTATGACAAAATCAGTAGCATATGTGGAGAACCATTATAAGTTGCGGTACATGGCTGATTGGGGAATTCTGGGAATTGAAGTCCGCAAGTCTTAAAATTGCAGTTTGGAGACCCCTGCAGTTGAACTTATCTTGGAGTAGAGCAAAAGAGAATTACAGTGTCAATCTTGTTCAGCCAGTTTCTCCATGGTACTTCCCTTTTCTGAAGATCATTTATCATCTTTGTCCATAATGGGGAAGATTGCAGAGCTAATTAGCAGGAATTTCTTTATCAGCCTTGCTAATAATTTTTACAGAGAAAAAATTGAAATACTTTGCCTGACTGCTGATTAATTCCATTGTTTGCCTTCTCAATAAATGTTTTGGTTTTTTTTTTTTAAAGTTAGTTATTTTGTTAGTTCTGATATATTTGAAGCAGCTATCAATGTAACGGCTAGTAAGCTCATGGATTTCCTGGAGCCATAGAGTGATTTTAACAGGTTGTGTGATCTTAGTCAAGTTCTGGTCCTTTGAATAAACAGTGCTTAAGTAAACCATGATGGTTATAATGATCACATTTGCTTCTACATTTTAAATATTGGACTAGGGCTAGTTTATCATGCATGATGACAATAAAAATATGCTCATAAATTCTAAGTATTGCTTTTATATTTGTATTGTACTGATATTCTGAAAGTAAAAAAAGGTAAAGGAATGCCTGCAGATTTTACTCCGCTATTCATTGCCGACTCTAAGGGACGGTGTTCATCTCTGTTTCAAGGCCATAGAGCCAGCGCTGTCAGAAGATATTTCCACAGTCATGTGGCCAGCATGATGTTACGGAGCGCTGTTATCTTCCCACTGTAGTGGTACCTATTTATCTATTTGCATTTGCATGCTTTCGAATTGCTAGGTTGGCAGGTGCTGAGGTGAGGTGAGGACGGGAGCTCACCCAGTTGAGTGGCACTTGGGTCTCAAACCTACGCTACCAGCTTTCCAGCTGACCAGCCCAGCATCTTAACCACTGAGCCATCGCGCCACCCTATATTATGTAGACCTACTGTATAATTGGCTTTAATAAAGCATTTGAGAATATCAAGGCCATTATTATTTAAAGGTACTGAGCAGCAGAAGTACTCTGTGTCCTGGGGTTGGATGTGTTCAGCACCATGCAAATTCCTTCTGCAGTTTTCTAATTATTTGGGTTGTTTAGTCTTGAATGCAGGTTTTGCCACAGCCATAGCCAGTTCCAGAGGCCATCTGGTTGATCCTTGCTAATTGTAACAGTTCAGTTTCTCCTACTACTACAAAGAGTCATGCAAGTGCTGTGATTGCAGCCAAAGCCCAGAAAAACCTCCATTTTATTTAACTCATGGTTTTACCACAGATCCTATTGCTGCCAAGGAACAAAATGATTTTTAAAAATCTGTTTAATTATTGAAAACAATGAAAGATAAACACCGATTCAATATACTCAGTTATGCAATTTTACAGTAAAAGTGAAATTGTTTCCATAATTACGGAAAGTTTGAGAGAGAGGGAGGTTTTTACTATTATTTCTTTTGATCTGCAAAATTTATGAAAATTTATACTTTACATATTCTAATTTTGTTAACATTTATTATTAATACTTAAATCTGTTCTAGCCACCCACTCCCATGCACAGTTCTTGCAATAACACAACATACCATGTGCTTTTTTTGAAGTTATGTTTCAGGAGGCAAGCTGTTTAATAGTCCTAAGGAATATTACTGTTTTCCTGGTGAATAATTACATATAATTTCTTAAAAACCACTCTCCAAAAATTCCATATTATATGATTATTGTCAGTGAAATGAACATTCCTTTTGTTCAGGACCTCTTTCTAGTATTTTGAAGAAATTACTAATAAAACTGGAGAATGTTCACAAGCTATAACCAATTGATTTAAAAATCTTTTTAATAAAAAGATACTGTAGATGGGGATATAGCAAAGGCAAATTAAAACCATCAGGAAAATAAAGATTAGGCTAACACCCTTACTTATCAGCCTTATAAAAGTTGGCAAAACATAGTATTCATACTATTATATATAAATGTGCGTATGAAATACTGTATAACAACCAAGTTATAACGTAGAACTTACTTCTATAAAATTTGATTTCCCACTGCCTTAGAAAACAATTGTTTTTATTAAATCTTTTTGTTAAAAAAATTAAAAGTTGTAATTTACTGGCCCTATACAACTTCTTATATAAGGGGGACCTCTTAGTGTCACTGTTTTATAGTTTGCAGTTTTTCTAAGTTATCACGTATCTTTTTAGTCTTTAAAATAATTGAGCCAAGTAGCTGGAACGAAATTGTAAACAAAGCGGTATTCTCAAAAGATGTCTTTGATTGAGCTTACATGCTGCAGTAATTCATGGTTTGTTCGGTCAAAACTTGCTAACTAAAACTACAGGTGACTGGGCTTCTATAGCACACACCAAGCCATCCACCAGTTTAGAAACTCTGATTGCTGAGTTCAGAATTAAACAAGCTTCATTGTGCATTCAAATTAGGACTCTTGAATTGGGATTTGAATGAGCAGAGTTTTTAATCTATTATATTTATTGGAGATTAATAAAGGAGAATATTTGTAGCTCAGGGTTCAAACGAGGGTCCTTGGTGCTCTCTGAGCAAACACTGAGAGCACCAAAGACCCCTTTACTAGAGTTTGTGATAGACTTTTGTCTAAATGCAGACAAGGTTGTCTGGATAATCAGCTTAAGCCTGTTGTGTTTACTTGCCCATCCAGGGATCCATTGGGGTAATGGATTATGCTGATGCTGACCTCTGAAATTGGTGTTTACAGCTCTGCCTCCCACAGCAGTTTCATGCTGATGTAGGCAGATGGGGCAGGTGGACTCTTGGTATCACTGAGAAGTTTGTCTCTCATTAAGAATTACACAACCAAGCAATACTTCATTGAACCATTTGCCTTTCAGGCTGCCTAGCAGGCTTTCTTTAGGGAATAGCGATTTCCCGTGGTTTAGTAACAGAGCAAGCAAATAGCAAAAGAGCCACTTGGCCAGAGGTTTACATGCATCAAGACACCTTCCTTGCCCTGAAATGAATAATATCAGTTAGAAAACTTTTTTCTGGGGATGCTGAAACTTACGTTCCATTTTTAAAAAGGGACAAAAATCAAGCGGGTGATTTTTTTTTCCCAGGTGAACCACGTAAAATTTCCTCACACTCGGTTTTACATACAGTCTTGTATATCGGGCATTCTATTTTGGCAACTTTAAGTCTTGTGGACTTCAACTCCCAGAATTCCCCACATGCTTTGTCTCCCCTGAGCTGCTCCTTTGTAGCTTTGTACAGTGCAGCATTTCAGCCTCCTAAGGCCATAACTCCGGTGCTTCTTCCACTTGCCCAAAGTGGCCTCCGCTCAGCCAGAACAAGAGCAGTTCCCTCCTTTTGGATGAGGGATGCCAGATGATGATGTTAATCTGACACCAAGAGCCTGTTTTCCAGAGCATCTTGACTGTGGCCCCCTTGAGGTTTCCCTTCAGATTTCAGCCCCTCTGCAAATCATGGCTATGACAAATGTTATCCCCATTTGTGACTTTTCCAGCTGGCTTTTGACAAGCAAAGTCAAGGGGGGGAAGCCAGACTCACTTAATAACTGTGTGATTCAATTAACAACTGCTGTGATTCACTTAAAAGCTGTGGCCAAAAAAAAAGGTTTAAAATGGGGCAGAACTCACTTAACAATTGCCTTGCTTATCCACAGAAATTTTGGGCTCAATTGTGGTTGTAAGTTTGTTAGAGTTTGCAGCAATCCAACCAGCACACAAGTAAATAGTTCAGCAGGATTCATGTATAAAAGAAACTTCTTTATATACAGTAATATAAAGCATGATGCATATATACAATACCCATGCAGCAGAAGCCAAAACCAGAACTCAGAATGCATTTCACTTACAATAGTACCTTCATTACTGTAACCAGCTCCCCAGTTATGTGAAAAATGTTTCTAGGTAGTCCTCATCTTTGTCAGTGTATGAGAGTTCATGAATTGGAATAGACATGGTAACAAGTCAGCCAATGGGGACTGTTTGGTGACCCAGACAGCTCAGAGCCTGGGCGTGGCTTAGCTTGACTGATTTGTATATAAGAGTTGCTTTGACCTTGCAATATAGCTTCTGTATTATATAGCTTATTCCGCGCCTATTATTTAAAAATTAAATGTTTGCTGCTTTCTGGTATAGTGATTGTTCAAATCCTTTGATTCTAGGATCATTCACTTGATAGTCAGCCTGGCCAATCTTAAGGCACAACCTCTGTTTGGGAACTGGGAGTAGAGCATACAATTGCACGTGTTATTAGGTGCTATGTGATGCCATGAACTAGCTCTGACATGAAGCTGCTTGCTTTCCTCTCATATTTCATAAGCATAGAGCTAGGAGATTTCAATTAAGTGACCTCTGCTTTTCTGGAATTTAGGGATAAGACAGAGAACAATAGGAAGGCACTCTAACCTGCTTGTAGAATCTGATTTACAACAATACCAAGAGCTTTCCGAGGCTTTTTTTAAGTTGTAGGCATGAAAGCAGACAGGGATAAGAGAGACCTTTGAAAACTTCATGTGACAAGATCTCTGTTGCAAACCAAGCTGAGCTGAGCTTTTTTCCAGAGCTAGTACGTACTACTCTAACTGAAACCTGCACCAAGAATAGGAAACAGGAATGGCATCACCCATGAAAAGAATCAGGAAAATAAAGCCTTCTGTAAGAAGTGCCTTGGCAGCAGTTTGACTTTATAGCATTCAGTACAATCAAATTAGGATAGCTGGCTGTGAATGCTGGCAGAGTGACTAGTTATATTGAAAATTATTTCCAAAGGCATTCATTTATACAACTAATAGTTTTGTAAACTGTGCCCTTTTATTTCCTTTGAGAGACAGGTCTGATTCAGTGAACAGGGAAACTAACATAGAATTAGAATAATAGAGCTGGAAGTCTCCAGTCTACAACACAGTCCTTTCAACATTTCCAGGAAGGCAACACACCCATTTGCACTACTCAAGTGACCCTGGCGACACAGATAAACCTCCAGGTGGCCTCAATGACCCTGTAAAAAGGAATACAAATGACCAGCTGTCTTGCAAAAAGTATAAATCCATTCTCCACTATCCTTTCAGAGCTGAAGAAGCTTATTGGATGGGAAGCGAAATATCTTCAAAGAAAAAACAAAGTCAAGTTGCCTCTTGAAAAAACACCTTTGGGAGAGCTTGGAGGTCTTCTAATCCAACCCCCTGCTCAAGCAGGAGACCCGATACCATTCTAGACAAGTGGCTGTCCAATCTCTTCTTAAAACCCTCCAGTGATGGTGCAACCACAACTTCTGAAGGCAAGGGTTCCACTGGTTTATTGGCAATTGCCTTCCTTTGTAGATTTAGAGCTGGAGGCAAATGTGGAACTTTATGAGACAGGACCCAGCTAAAGTGATGAGTCAGAATTGCGTTCCCAAAGTTTTTAAAGGATGTGCATTACAATCTTATGCCATTAGTGCTTTAGAGGAGGTTACCAGTCATTGGGGTACAAGGGAAAGAGTGGGATGTACTAGGTTCAAGGGTCATTCTAGGACTGGGGAGAACTAAGTTCAAGTCCATCTTCAGCCTTTGCAAAAATTTGACTCTTGGTTTTGCTTACCTCACAAATTCCCATTTTGATTGGGAAAATTGGTAGAAGGAATGCGGTTGAACCCCTGTGAGCTCTTGGAGGGAAGCACGCTGGGTGAGGAATTCTAGGAATGGAAGTTGTCACATCTTAAAGGCACCAGGTTTGAAAAACAGTGTTTTAACTAATAAATGACTATCTGTAACCCTGTCGTTGGGATAACATGAAGGGGATTCCCCTGAAAGCTGCCTTGAATTCCTAGAGCAGTTTTAATATAAATAAAATCAAATATATAAAGAAGGATGTGTGGGGAGGGGGGAAAAAAACAAACTCTGGCATTTGTTCTTAAGTTACCCTGGTAATGAAAACCATTTGGATTTGAGAAGAGCAAAAAATGGCCTTTTCTCAGGGTATGTGGAAGAACTGATGCTGTGACCTTCCTTGAATGTCCATCTGCTGAGGCCTCAGGAAAAGCCCCCTGCCTGCCTGCTTTGGTCCCCTCTGAGGGAGTTGATGTCTTTTCTTCTTCAAAGTGTTTCTTGTTTCAAGATGGCATCAGCAGGCTCTGGGGGAAGCTTCAATCTTCGTGAAAAGGAGGTGCCAGGGAAAATGTTTGCTGCTGCAGCAGCAGCTTTCTAAAGCAGGCTCTGAAAGACATCGAGAAATTTGCTTTTTCGTCCCTCCTCCCTTTCTGGAAATCTTGCAGACTTTGGTGAGCAGGCCTTTCCTTGACTCCACCATATTGGTCTCCTTTACTGCCCTCTCCTTACAGTGTAGTTTCAGCTCCAGTCCTTATTCCTAATCCTGAGAATAAATTCACACGTTTTTCATTCAACAGATTCTTGCTAGTTTATTCCAGTTTTAAGATGACCAAAAAGACTTGCTTTAAAATTGATTTGATCAGGGAAGACATTTCCCTTTTAATTCTTTCTGCATCTCTATCTCTACAGCCTTTGTTTTTTAAAAAAAAATATTTCCAGTTTTGTTTTCATTTCCACAATAAAATATTCAATTCATCTGATGTCTGAATAATATAGAAACAACAAGCAACAGGCCTAAATTAAGATGCTGGGAAATCTAGGAATGGATTTCTTTAAAAGGTGGGGAAAGTGGGTATTTTTTTAAAGATTGTCAGATTTGAAAGGAGTAGAGGCAGCGTTTAATGTTTAGGGGAAAAACCATCAGAGGGTTTTTTGGGAGAGGAATGGTGGACTAAAAATATCTCTGAAAGCAAAGCAAAGTACAAAGAGCCAATGAGTAGTTCTACTACTACGGTAGTTCTTTGGAACCTCTCTGGAATGACAAGGTGAGGACAGGAAATCACCCACATTGGTCCCACAGCTGCTCCTCATGAGGGGACAGCAGCACAGGGATCTCCCGCATGTTTGAGCACTGGGAGACAATGAGAATAGCCATCTTGCCCACAACATCTTTTAAAGGGCACTTAAATTTGCTAATCTCACCTGCTATTCAGTACCAGAAATTGATTATTAACTATTTTAAAGTTATTAGAGACCTTTGGAATGACAAGTTTGAAAATGCCAAGTGGCTCTGCCTTCAATCCTGAACAACAAAAAATTCAGTGTAACTTTTCTATGTTAGGAATAGAGGAGGACTAGGCCCTCTCTGTCCGTCTTCTGCCAACTACCGTCACTTGGCTGGTGCAGTTCCCGGTCACAGACTGGTTCTTCAAGGCAGGCTGCAGCAGCTTAGTGTAGGGTTGCCATTGCTGTGGGAATTAAAGCAGCATCTGAGCCTGGATGACTTTAACTAGATTAGTTTGCGGAGCTCTGCACTTCACTTTTGGGAGTTTTAATCCAGTTAGAAAGATGGGTTTCTGAGAGCTCAAGGATGTGTGTTTGCTGACAGCCTGTCCAAAAGTTGTGTCCTTGGGTGTATCCCTCTTGCTTAGCAAGTCAAAAACCAGGCCAGATCTTGGAGATGTGGAAATGCGGAGTGCAGGGCCTCAAGGAGCAGGCCAGATGAAATGGAATGTTCTGAATAAGATTCCCCAGTCCTGGCAGAAGCCCTGCTGGAAAGACCAGCAGCTGCGAACTTTGTATTCTTTCTTGCTGCTTATCTCAGCATTAAAGGGACGTTGACTGAATGCCGGATTACTGCCACCTCCAACGCACTGTGATGTTTCCTGGTCATGCCTGTATGTTATCATTCATAAAAATTGTAGTTCTAAAAATTAGGGTAGCAAAATCTATAATTTTCTAATATTCGTGTTTCTACAGGCTGAAAAGCCAGTTAAAAATGCAAGAAATGAACATGCTAGTAAACGTAGACTGTCAATCTACAAGCCATAAAAGCAGTAATATCTGGAACTCTTGGGAAATAAGGATGTATGGTTTTTATGCCTTCCTACAGTGCTGAACCAGCTCGACCAAACGTCTGGAGCCAGAGTCAGGCATGCAAATGCACGTGCAATGAATACAGGTAGTCCTTGACTTAGAACAGTTCTATTATGGCACTGAAAAAGGTGACATGACTGTTTTTCACACAACCCTTGCGGCATCCCCATGTACACATGATCAAAATTTGGACACTTGGCAACTGGCTCATATTTATGACGGCTGCAGCACCCCTGGTCATGTGATCACCTTTTGCAACCTGCTGATAAACAAAATCAATGGGGATCACTTAACAACTGTGCTACTGATTTAACAACAGCAGGAATTAACAACTGTGGCAAGAAAGGTCATAAAATGAGACAAAACTCACTTGACAAATTTCTCATTTAACATCAGAACATTTAGACTCAATTGTGGTCATGCATCAAGGATTACCTGTATGTCTTAGAGAAAAGCAATGAATAAAAGAAGCACAAAGGAGAGAACTAATTGCTCAAGGCAACTTATCTGCATCCTTGGTGGGAGATGACCATTGGGGGAGCTAGTCCCAGCTCTATGGAACTATTCCAGGACAGAGGGGCACAACTCCAGCATAGCATATGGTCCCCAAAAGCCTCAGAGATATTCCAAAAGTAATAAGGGAAAGTTTATTAAACACATAAAGAAGTATGGATTTTTTAAATAACTTATTTCCTTAAAGATGGTTTAAACCACACTAAAAACCATACATGATTCCATTTTCTCTTTGACATCATGGCCAGCATGAAAAAAAAATCATTTGGTTTACTCTTGCCTTATCTGGTAACCTGCCTGACCCGTGCTTGTGGTTGGGGATTAAATGGCTACCTTGACCATGGGTACATGAGCAGCAGGAAAGGAGAAAGACTGGCTCTAAACTGCTGGATTCCAGACATTTACTTCTAAATTGAGATTACAGTGGGAAATCCACTTGAAGATGGAATTCAATGGAAGATTGAGATGGACAGCCGTTAGTCCAGAATGGTATAGGCAGGGGTTCCCAACCCCCGGTCAGCACCAGTCCCCGTGCCAGAAACCCATCTGCACAAGCAAGCAAAGCCCCTTCCATAGGATGCAGGCAGCAACAAAACCACAGTCCCATTGGTCTGCGGAAAAACGTTTCTCCATGGAACCGGTCCCTGGTGCCCAAAAGGTTGCAGGCCACTGGTATAGGGTCTCCCATTTGAGAAGGAGGTTGGATTAGAAGACCTCTAAAGTCCCTTCCTATCCTGTCATTCTATGTTCCTTTAGGCACAGTGCCAGATGTTGCAAAAAACAGAATGGATAAAAGAAGCAGCTGTTGTGGGAGAGCAGCAGCCAAAAAGCTTGTCTGGTTGGTGTTCCAGATAGAAGAGGCCAGACAGCTGGCTTTTGGCATTCAAATTGGCCGCTGTCTAGCATTATGATGGTTTTACTTTGCACTCAGCTTCCTGGGCCCTGCTGGTATTTTTAAACTAAATATTACCTAGTTCCTCTCTTCAATTTACTTAAGACGAGAAATGGAGTTGCTTCCTGAAATAAGACGTCAGCCTTCATGCTTGTGCCTTCAGCTTGGAGGGCTTCGTTCCCATGTGCATCTTTTAGTTTAGGAGGCTGTTGCTTGATGGCCCATTTTATTCTCCACATTCCTCCCCTGAAAAAAACTAGTGCTCTCAAAAGGATGACATGCCTTCCTCACCCAGTGCCATCAGATTCTGTTCTTGCTCAATTTTATGACCTTTGAGTGACTTAATATACAATTCAGAATTTTTCTCTTTACAGATAGCCCAAGATTTTTTTTTTATTTTACTTTTACCAAGATTTCACAACAGGCTTTGTGAAATTACACTTTCACATTTACTTTTTCTCAGGCATATCCGCTGACTCAGTACTTTGTTTGCAAAAGCATGCAGTGATTTTTAATTTGATTTCTGTTTTCTAGGTATCACTCAACCCACCAGTTTTACAGCATTAATAACTTTCTGTCCAAATTCATAGACAACCCTGTACTTCAGTTTCATGTACAATACAGAACTGATTGGGAAAATGCAATTCACTTTGAATTCCAAAAGTGAAGGCATGGATACGCTTCGATCCAGCTCTGCTACAAAGTTTCTTGGGGGGCTTCCATACCATGAAGTGCTTTTTAATATTGTCTTAATTGACCTTCCTCTTGGAAGAAGATAATGGGGAACAAAAAAGTTAGGGAAATTCTGCTGAGTTACTGTAATAAAATGTATGCAGAATGTCCTTGAAAACAATATTCATAGACCACTAATTCTAAATACTACATCCAAAATCTTGTATTACAAATCAAATTGCAAATACTTAAGAGTCCTGAATGATCTTTGTTTTATTATTTTTTTTCCCTACATGAGCCTTTGCACTGGTCTTTTTCAGTTTCTGCTATTTTCAGAATAAAAATTTGGCCACTGAATGTGAAAGTCCCCAACTAGAGGTCTTCTCCATTGCAATCGAGATTTAAAAAGGTTCCTCTTGGAAGTTCACTGAGTATATTTTGAAAGTCTGGGTCAAGCCAAAAATTTTCCTATTTTCCCACGATGTTGTTTCTGTCACATTTTTATGCCCTGCTTAGCTGCTGTATTTCCTGCAGATACTCAGTGGATTCTGTAAGGGGAAGCAGTTCTAAATCAAGGGAATCGAAGGGACATTTGAATGCCCAATATTCAAGATGCTCTTAATTCTCAAGCCAACCGTTGGGTTATTTAGAGTGTAAAGTCTCACCAATTTTTTGTTCAGAAAATGCAGTGGGTGAAATTACAACTGAAAGGCTCAGAAGGGGCCTGTCAGGTGTCCCCCAAGTTCCCATCCTGGATTTCTGAAGCCTTGCAGAGAACGTTCAGCTGTTTGGATGAAGAGGCTCCCACACCCCTTTTCCTTAGGCTGCCATTTGCACAGCTTGGTGGTCTGTGTTCAGTTGCCACCCTTTATCTTGGTTTCTGCACAAGGCTTCAGGTGTTTCCATCTCTTCCTGCCTCTCCTCCCTGGCCTGGCAGTAAACCAAGTCATTGTACTGTGGGGAGGAGGGCACCTTCTCCCTTGAAGCCTGGCCTCCCCGGGGCAGGCAAGAGGGCTTTCTGGGCTTCCCATCTAGTAGCTTCACACACACATACACACACACACACACACAGAGAGAGAGAGAGAGAGAGAGAGAGAGAGAGTAATGGGGGTGTGGCTCTGTGAAGGTTTCATATTCACCGTTTTTTTTTTTTAATTTGATTTATATGCCGCCCTTCTCCGAAGACTCAGGGCGGCTTACAATGTGCTCAGCAATAGCCTTCATCCTTTTGTATATTTATACAAAGTCAGCTTATTGCCCCCACAACTGGGTCCTCATTTTGGTTTTTGATCATAGGTCTTCTGTTTGCGGTTTTAGTCAGTTTATGTTTTCAACTTGTAGCCCCTCCATTGGATGCAGTTTCTTTCAAATCCTCTTCCAGTGTGTGCATCCAAGATACACACTCACATATACATACAAACAATAAGAATGCAAATTGTTGTTAAAAGACGGGAGGGGAGGGAGCAGGATGCACAGGGAAAGAGGTGGGATCTACAATTGGTCCATCAATCACCTCCAGCATAATACTTCCCTACTGGGTCCGCAGGCCAATCAGCAGAAGTTCAATGGGTTGAGGGCAGATCCATCATGGCAGAAAAGGCTCTTGTCCTGGACCTTCATCATTGGAAGCTTTCAAGAAGAGACTGGACTGCCATCTGTCAGAAATGATGTCTCCTGCTTGGGCTGGGGGTTGGACTAGATGACCTACAAGGTCCCTTCCAACTCTGTTAATCTGTTACCCTGCCAGCCGGAATTCCTTGACTGACAGGATGCACAGCATGCTTCCTCTGCCAGCATGAGTCTGGTCTTCCATTGGGATATCCTGGTGCTCTCTCATCCAAGCACTACCATGTCATGGCTGCTTAAAATGTTGAGATCAGTTTTGTGTTGATATCTAGCTGGGCTTATTGCACTTGGCCATATGAAAGCACTGACTTAAAAAAAAACCCAGTTACTCTGGACACCATAAACTTTCATTTATTCTTCCATCTCAACCAAATTGACAAATGACTTGCAGCGGTTCCATACAGATGTTAAACAGCAGGGAAAGAGAATCAGTTCCTTTGAGATCCAGCAGGTGAGAGCTCACCAAGTTGTCTTCTCCCTCTATTGCTATCAAATAATGTGCCACTTTAAGTAAAATGTTGCATAGCAATCTGCTCAAGCCACACGGGTGCCAACATTCAAGACTGCAGGTGCAGCCCAACAGCAACTAATTGAAAGCAAACTTTTTCCACCTGAGCAGAAAGGAGACTACCCAAGCAGCAGAGGAACAAAAGATCAGCTCCTAATTGACAAGATGGTTTTGGAAAAACTGCAAGAGAAGGAAGACCAACTTAAATGTGGCTTGGATTGATTATAAGAAGATCTTCCTGCGATATGATTGAATAATCAAGTGCCTAGAAATAACAGGAGTCAGTAGAAACATCAGAAGCTTTGTACAAAGATTGATGTCTCAATGGAAGACACAGTTGCAGGTCAACAGTGTCAGAATGGGAGAGATTAAGAGAGGAATGTTCTTGACTCACTGTCATCACTACTGTTTGTCATTGCACTGATTCCTCTGTCGCCATTACTGAACAAGTCAGGCCGTGGCTAACAATCATTAAAAAAACCATCTGGCAGCCTATTCCACCTCCTTTATATGGACAGTTTGAAGCTGTGTGGAATAAAACCCTCAGCAGTAGAATCATTGCTCATCACTGTCTGTATGTACAGCCAAAATATTTCAGTGGAGTTTGGACTGGACAGATGTGCCATCCTTTCCATCAACAGAGGAAAAATAGTGAAAATTGAAGGAATCAAGGTTTCCTGTGGAAATAATATCAAAAGTCTGGATGAAGACAACCACTATAAATACATGGGCATCCTTAAAGCTGACAAATATAGATATAGTGAAGTCAAGAAGAAGCTTAGAAGCGAATGACAAAGTAGCAACAGTGGTGCATTGAAATACCTGCAAGAAATACCATTTACCTGCAAACAAGAACCAGTGGGACCACAAAATAGATAAAATAGATAAAGGGAGAAGCTAAAGGGATGTGGGACTTGAGAGTTCAAACAGACAAGCACCTGTCATGTAACACTCCAGTTGCCAATAAAACAGAAAAGTCATAACGGTACCTGAAGGCAGCAGAAGAGAAGAGAAAGAACTCGGGAAAACCACAAAATACAAATATCTGCAGCTAGAACGACTATAGCAAAGGAAAACAAAGTTGTCCCAGTAGTGACAGGTGGGCCTTGGGCCCAATCCCAAAGCAACTGGAGCACCACTTTTGAACACGGTCAGCACTGACAAATTCACCATCGGTCAGTGGCAAAAGGCAGCTTTACTTGGAACAGCTGACCTCCTGTGACATACCTATAGCACTAGGAAGGAACATACTGTATATCTGCCTGTATCCAAGGTGCTTGGGAAGGACTCGATGAGTGGATAAAAATGCCAAATCCAGCCTAAACACCTGAGTGACTGATGATAAAATAATGAGAGTCTGTTTTGTGTGGTGGCTAAGATGCTGGCCTAGAAACCAGGATGTGGTGAATTCTAGGTCTCCCTTGGTCAAGAAAGCCAGTTGGGTGACTTTGAGCCAATTACTCCCTCTCAGCCCAACTCACTTAGGGTAACTAAGGGGCAGTATTAGGTGTGTTCTCTGCAGTAGTCATAGTAGTAGCAATATAGTGCTCCTCAGAATAGGATGCAGCTACAAGCATCTACTATTAAGATCCAAGAGCTGCTGACAGCAAATAAATGAGCAGGGCTGCAAACATGCCCATACCAAAGCTCTACAGTCCTGAAATGAAGACAAGGTTACAAGCAGAGTCTTCCTCAAAACCCTTATTCCCTCCCTCTAGCCAACTTCATCTGTGTTGAAGGGAGGAAGAAGAGGACTGTTGAGTCTTTGGTGCTCTCCCAGTTGGGTTATTTTGTTGCAGTTTCATTACCCAACTAAGTAACATCATCAGTGCTAATGAGAGAGGGGTTTACTCTCATTTATGTACAAGTGACTTGCCCTGTCAGTGTGGGTAGAGTGTTCCTGGTGGTTCCTCGATTAAGCTGCAGTTTGCTGTTTGATAGCTTGTCTGAGTTGGTAGCTCCTTGATCGGGATATTATTGACTGCTTGATTGTTGGTCTAATACTAGCTTTCTGACTGCTTATTTGATTTGATTGCTATTATTACAGTTTCCTGATAAGAAACTCTTTGTTAAGTATCAGTAATCACAACATTAATCTTATAAAAGTGATTCTTGAATTGCAATACCAACAGCATCTTGATAGGAGATGTAAGAGAAATTGGCCACACATTATTTCCTACATTTGGATTTTACATTACGTCTGATGTAAAAGTCTAACTGGACTTAGGTTAATTCTGTAAACTCTTCAGTTAAGACTATTTTTCCAAGACTGAGTTCTGGAGAGATGCAAAATGCATGGCTCTGGGTGAGATGGATTGATATTTTCACTCTTTTAGCATTGGATCAATTCTGGCACATGTATCTGGCAGCTTGGTTGTTTTCTGCCTTTGCCAGATACTTGCTGACATTCTGGAGTTCTACCAGTCGAGCAGCTGAGTAGTTTCTTAACCATGTAAGCAGCTGATCAGTTGGCTTTTCTGTATTTGCTGGGGAAAGCCTCTTAATATTTCTCTGCATGCTAATGGTGTCTCTTTCTCTTTTGATCTGGCAATAGGCACACCTTATTTGTACTCTTAGCTATTACAAAAGTATGCGGGGAACTTCCTTGGTGTTTTAACAATTTGTCTGTTTCCAAAACAGCATATTATGGATGCTTGTACAAGTCAACCATTTGTATGATTTTGAGACTGAAAGTTACATGCTTTTCTGGTTAGTCATTCTTTAGGGGAAGAGAATACTCTGTCGTACCATTTCAATGTAGTCTGTGCTCTTCTTCTCAACATGTTTGTTCAGATACGTGGGATGCTTTCAGGATTCTGTGCTTGTGATTGTATCCTTGGATAACACTTCAAAGTATGCTTCCTACACATAAAAGTAGATCTGTTGGCTTCAGTGACGCTCCTAACTTGTACATTGTGCATAATGTTTTTTGAAAGGATGGTGGTGCTTCCAGAATCGCAAGAGAACTCTGCATTGCCTTGTGAGATTAATCTAAAGAGCTTGGCCACTAGAAAAACTTGTTTTTAATGAACTGCCAGTGAGGTTATTGAGATATTCTCTTGCTATCATACAGATGGAAGCAATTTGACGTCTGTATGTCAGTTCTTATAAACATTTTTGTTCCAAAACAGGTTTTACATATTTTTGAAAGAGATTATTTCTACTAACTCACATTCCAAGAGACTCGTGTGTCAGAGTCTGAGAGAGATTATTTGTGAGAAATTTAATTTTGGATTAATCCTTCTGGGGAAGAGGAGGACAGCGGATGTCCTTAAAGCCAAGCCAAGGGTTGCCTTCTTGTATTGAGCTCTGAAGAGACCTAACTTACTTTCCAGAAAAGTTACAATAGCTATATTTCGTTTCATCGGAGTCCAGCCAGTGTTGTAATTCAATGGCAGCATTGTATTATTTGATAAGAATCTTTTGCGAGGCTTGCTTTCCTTTTGAGAATTATACTTTCTGTAGTCTTAATTTTACATTTATTAACCAATATTGGGGGGGGGGAATAGTGGGACGTCATAAAATCTAACAGACTTGCTGGCTGATAGATGCAGCAGTGAGTTAGAGTTAGATCAGATGCACTAATGAAGTTAGTGAAGGAATCAGGTGGAAGCTCCCCACTTCCCAGGCTGTAAGTAACTGAATATGGCAGACAGTTAATACTGTTTTGAGGGAGGGTATCACGTTGCCTACCTTAAGGAAGGTAGGGAGGTCTGTTGTGCATATGGCAGACAGTTAATACTGTTTTGAGGTACCGTTATGGTTGGATCTTGGTCATATTATGTGGAATACAAATATAATGTCACTGGGGGGGGCGGGTTTATATAAAGAGGTTCTTTTTACAGATGCGGGCAGATGGCAGTTGAAGACATTAGAGACACTGTTGGACGAAGGGATTAATTTAACATGGTTACAATATAATCAACTAACACTGAGATGGAAAGAGGACCAAAAAACTGGTATTATGTTGCACGAGGAAGAACTGGTTAGACATATAAAAGAAAAAGGTCCAATGCATATTAAAAGGCTTTATAATGTTTTGTTAGAAAGGGATTCAGAAACTGAATTGGTTAAAGATTGTATGATTAAGTGGGCACAAAATTTTGCAGAACCAGTGATGTTGGAAACATGGGAAAAAATCTGGGTTCAGAACGTTAAATTTACACAGTCGCAGAATTTGAGGGAAAATTTCTATAAAATGTTTTATAGATGGCATTTAGACCCAAAAAAATTGTCGTGTATGTACCCTAATGTTCAGCCAAAATGTTGGAGATGTGATTGTTTAGATGCTACATATTATCATGTTTGGTGGACCTGTAGGAAAGTTAAGGCTTTTTGGATAAAAATTTGGTGGGTCATGCAGAATGTTTTGAAGAAAAAAATTCAATTTTCTCCACAATTGTTTTTATTGGGTATAGTTAAGGGTTTTACATTGGGTGAAACAAAATTGATATTGTATATGATAACAGCAGCAAGATTGTTGATAGGTAAATACTGGAAAAATGAAGCTTTGCCCACGATCGAGGAATGGACTTTGAAGATGGCCAGTTTTGCAGAGATGGCGAAGATTTCAGCATATTTAAAAGACTGTTCACAAGAGACTTATGAATGGGAATGGAAAAAGTGGATAGATTATGTTCAGAACAAATATCAAACTAGGAAGTATCAAATAGCTTTTATTTGAAAATGTTATATTAAGATAGAAATATTTTAATGTAATGAAGATGAAAAATTATATGGGGGAGGGAAGGGTTCAAGTTTTATATAAAGGGTTTTTTTTTATTTGATATGAGTATATTGTGTGGAAGTCTGGGGGGAGGGGAGGGTTAGGGAGGGTTAGGGAGGTTGGGAAGTTTGGGGTGGGTTGAGGGGGGGGGAAGGGGTGAAAATGTAATTGTAAAACTTTTGCAATAAAAAAAAATACTGTTTTGAGGGAGGGTATCATGTTGCCTACCTTAAGGAAGGTAGGGAGGTCTGTTGTGCCCGGTCCTGAAGAAACCCACCCATGATTTGGCCACTTTCTCCCAATCTTCAGTTTTCCCTTTTTATGGATGATTGTCAAGAAGGTAGTAGGACATCGGCCACAGAGGATGCTAGAACAGGTGTATTGTGTAGATTCCTATTAGCTCAGATTCATGCATGGTCAGGGCATTAAAAGGACAGGATTGCTCTAAGCAATTATTGTTGTCAGGACCTTGATTTTTAATTGTGTGCAACATCTGGTCCTATTATACTTCTGAGCAATATTCATAACTATCAACTGTTGTAGCCTTCTGGGTCACCTGCAACGGCTGGAGGCTGGAAGCACTTGAGTTATGGTGCTGCCATGCCTACCTGAGCAGGCAATTTCAGTCAGTAGTTACAGGAAGGATAGGCTATAATCCTTGATTTCTCCAGAGGGGTATGGGAGGGGTTCCATAGGACTCAGTGCTCCCCCATGTAATTGAACATCTGCATGAAACCAGTTGGGAGGGGTCACCTGGTGGCACAGTGGTTAGAACACAGTATCACAGACAAACTCTGCCCACAGCCCAGAGTTCAATGCTGACAGGGCTCAAGGTTGACTCACCAGCTTTTCATCTTTCCAAGATGAGTAACATGAGGAGCCAGATTGTTGAGGGCAATATGCAAATAATGCCAAGACTGAACACCACCCAAAGAATGCTGTAAAGCACTATGGGGAGGTATATAAATCTAAGTGTTATTGCTATTGCTGTTTATATGGGACATCATTTGTATGCTGATGCCGTCCAGCTATGCATGGCCAGTCCAGGTCGAACTGGATCTGCTGTAGAAATCCCCAACTGGAGATTGTCAGGGTCAAAATGGAACTGCTGTGCGTCAACCAACATCTCTGCAAACTGACAACATCATTCCCTGGAGTTACTCTAGATAGGGGAGGGGAAAAATTGGTTCATGACTTGCAGTCCTGATGGATTTGTGGTTCCCATTCAAGCAACAAGTGGGTTGTAGCCAGGACCTTGTGGATTAGCTGAATGAAACTCTCTTCTGCAAGAGTTTGTTCACAGGTGTTCTGCCACCATCACCTTTTTACTACCATGTGCAAGAATTTAGGAATATGGTGCCTTTGAACACAAACCTAGGACGGTTAGTCCTTCCTTCCACCAGGAATATCCACCTTTGGCTCTTCTCCAAGCTGTCGTGGTTCAGCAGTGAATGTTAGTGAAGGAGTTGACATTAAACAATTGGAAACCTGAAGCCCATAACCCTTTTATGGGTACCATACATACATCGATTCGATTTGTTTTAATATAAACTTGAAACTGAACTCAAATAAAGTAAGACATTCTGCTGTGCTTGATATATATCATTTTAAGAACAGAGTGCTAACAGTTTAAAACACTCCCCTGAACCAGAAATACTTTGCTGGAAGCACCATGTTTCCAATTTTAAAAGGCAGAAAGATGGAAATACTGAAAAAATCTAAAGTGCTGATATGGTTGAATTCTTAAATTTAAGTTTCCGTAATGGACACTGGAAGAGAGAGAAAAAAAACACTGGCTGGAAACAAGGAGCACAAGTGGAGTTCAGAGGCTTCTGTGAAAATCTACTGGTTCCCAGGGAAATTGCAAATCTTTACATAAACAACTTTAGTTGGAGCCATCTGGAAAGTTCATAGGAAGAAAAATATTACCATCATTCTCTTGATTAAGTGACATAAGATAAAGATTTTATAATATCTGATGCTTATGTATCACCTGTGATAGAAGCACACTGCTTTCATAATCAACAGGATTACTATTTCTAGATAAAATCCATGTTTGGTCTGCCCTGCTTACCTTAATATGTGTACAAAAATGCTCAATGTCTTTTTCCTTCTTTTACAGAGCTGAGAAAACTGAAGTCCTCAGTGATGACTTGCTACAGGTAATTGATTAATGGTTCTACTTAAATTCCTGTAATAAGGCTGCCTTTAGGAATTTTTATTGCTGCTTTTTAGAAATGTGGGAAGTGGGAAAAGCAAGTATGTCATTTAGAGACAGAAGAGGTTTTTTTTTTCAAATTGCACACCAGCGGAAACAGGGTTAAAAAATGTTAGCTGAGTCTAAAGCTGACGAGAAAGTGAGAAATAACTGTTTTGAATCTTATTGGCTTATTGTAGAGTGAAATGTTTTGGTGTTATTGGAGCATGAAGGTGTGTCTCTACCCATTTGGAAAAAAACGCATTTGCAAATGTATGTTGCAGTGAGCAATTTGGAATTTTGTTCTTCAGTATTTCTTTTTTCCAAAAAATGTACTTGTGTGTTCCCCAGAGAAGGGTTGTATTATAAATATTGTTCTTCCTTTCTTTTTATCCTCTCATTTTACTACTTCTGTTAAGCTGCACCAGGATAATGAACTGGCATTTAAGATGTACACATCTGTAGATGTGAATTTTACAATATTCCTTTTTGTGGATAAACAACATTATGTGATATATAGAAAATGAACAAGTAAGTAATAGTGAACCAAAGAAATTATAGGTGGTTTAACAGTCACTTGCTCAAACTTACAACCGCACTGAATGAGTGGAAGTGATGACTTGTCCTGGTATTTACAGCTATCGCAACTTCTCTGTAGTCACAACATTCTGCAACTTTCTTTGCTGGCTTCCAACAAAATCAAAGGGGAGGTTGCAAATGGTTCTTTCTTCTACTTTCGTTTTCAGTTCACACTCATTTGGCATCATTTATTCTTTATCTCTTCATTTGGTTTTTCTTGACATGCCCCACTCTGACTTTCATATCGTAACTAGGTAGAAGCACATCTTTATAGGCAGCTATTTTTGCTTATTTTAACAACATTTATTTCACAGAATAGAGCAAAGTGCCTTTCTGCCGGCACTTGCACATCTTCAGAATTCTTCATTTATTTTCCCACCATAATAAACCTTCTGCCAAGATACAGAACAGTCGCCTAATTAACAACCGTTTTGGTATACACAACATTTTTGTGCATACCAAAAATCCACACACACAGAGCAGATTCTAAACTTCAGAAGCGACCACTCCACTGCACGTAAGACCCTTTCCAAAAGAGCCAGAACACAGTGCAGCACCCAGCCATTAAGAAAAGCAGAAGAGAAACATCTTTTTGATGTTTTTCTCCACAATGGCTATCCAAAAAATCTCATAATACGATCCTTGTCATCCAAATCCCGACAAAATACATAGGCAATCACAATACAAAACATCAAGGGAACATCCGAAATGGCTGCCCGAATACTGCAGCCCCTAGGAATAATGGTAGCTCACAAACCCACATTTGCACTCAGAAAAGAGCTATCTAAAGTGAAAGACAAAAGACAACAGCAACATAGTCTACAAAATCGATTGCAACAATTTTAACCAGTTCTATGTGGGACAAACAGGAAGGCAATTGAAAAGGAACATCAACTTGCTGTTAAACAGCACAACCAAAAATCTTTGATCTCAAACCTCATTGATGATAAACAACACCAGTTTAATTGGGAAGGAACAAAAATCATTGGCCATGCAGGCACCTGCCACATATGTGAATTTATGGAAGCCTGATATTCTACAAAGGAGCAATTAACAAACACATTGATCTAGCTCCAGCGTATGGATACGCAGGAAACCAGGCCATTCAAACGAACAGTCAACAAGAGAACCAATCAGTTGTTCAGAATTTAAATGTAGCTCCGAACGAACAACCAATCACACGATCAACTGACCACAATGGCACACAAGACATTTATAAGCTAAGGAGAATAGGACAAGAAAATATTGCTGATGCTGTTATCTAGTCTGGTAACGAAACGAAAATAAGGGCCAAGCCCTTATTTCGGGGTTCAAAAGAAAATAAGACCCTCTCTTATTTTGGGGGAAACATGGTATATGAGTTGCCATTGTTCATTTTTCCTGTTGAACTCAACTGTATTGGTTTTGCATACATTAATTCTCAGATCCATACTCCTTATTCTATCTAATATTCCCTGCAAATCATTTAGTTCAGCGTGTCAAACTCATGGTGTCACGTTGTCGTCACGTGACATATCATGACTTTTTTCCCTTCGCTAAAAGAGTGGGCACATGACACATCCAGCCTGTGGGCAGCGAGTTTGACATCCCTGATTTACATCCTCATCATAGCATAGGATCAGCTGCATACAAGAGTACACACATATTTGCATCCCCAACCAGTGTGTTTCTAGTGTCACCCTAAGCATGTATTAAACATGTATTTTTATAGAATTTATTATAAATCTGTAAATAAATTAAATAACCAAGAGGACATCAGAGATCCTTGTCTTATTCCTTGCTCAGTGCTGAACTATTTTCAGAACATTCCGCTGATTCCCACACACATTTTCTTTCCATGACATTCCATTCTTGCTCCATTCAGCAAAGAACTTTCAACTATATATTTGTTTGAAATATTACATAACTCAAGCACATTCAATTTATTATATGCTCTCTCTAAGTCAGGAAAGGTCCAGTAAACCTTCTTTCACATACTAGCCCTTTTCTCAGCAATTCGCTGAAGAGCAAAAATCCACAATGTTGCTCATTGCATAAAGGCACAACATTCTTACAACTTTCCTGTTTCAATCACCTCTCATAATCTTATGATTAGATACATCAGTCTGAGATATTATTCCACATCTAACCTCGCAGCCATGCAGATTTGAATAGAATATAAATGTGAGCTGAGATTCAGAAAATGCAGACACCTTTATCAACTCCAAACTTCCATGTGGTCCCTTTCATGCACACAAAAATCTCCAAGATGCATCTAAGGTTCTGCTCAGAACATTCAGCTAAATCTAGTTGAACTTTGGTACGGAAGAGTTGATGGGCAAAGCTTCCTTGATAGTCCTGCCAGTTGTGGTTGCATGTAGAGGGGGATTTTCTCTCAGATGTTGCTGCAGATTCTGGATATTATCTTTGCTGGCACTCAGGTTTTTCACTCTTTCTTCCAAAAGATGATCAAGGCAGCAACTCGTTCTGGAAAACCTGTCAAGTACTTAACAATCTGGTGCCCCTAACCAGAAATGTGAATAAGCATGCATTTATATGCATTTACCCAGGGGGAGGGCCTTCTCTGTGGGAGCTCCAGCCCTGTGGAATGAACTGCCCCCGGAAATACGTAAGATCTCCGACCTCCGGGTGTTTCGTTGCGCATTGAAGACCCTGTTGTTCCGCCAGGCCAGGCTATCAACATAATAATTTTAATTGGGGTATTTTAAATTTTTGGGGTTTTAATCCGGCCAAATTTATTTAATTATTTTAATTTTTAATCATTGTTGTGTCTTGTGTTTTTAAATTGGCTGTACACCGCCCTGAGTCCTTCGGGAGAAGGGCGGTATAGAAATAAAATTATTTATTTATTTATTTATATTTTTCATATTATCCCAAAAAAAAAAAATCAACACTAGAAACTGTTCCAGCAGCAGTACCAGATATGTGTGTCAGCCTCTGAAAAGCTGAGACATATATTTGATAGGATTTTAATTGTGCATTAAAGCATTAATCACTTCTGTTATATTTCTGTAGAAAGAGAAAGCAAGCTTTTTTGAAGACTCTCCACGATCATCAAGTTCCACACTGTCAATTCTCTCCTGTTTATTCTGTGCATTTATAACTTACTAGATTCCACCTTACAAATTTGGGGATGTCCACTTTATAAGCATCAAGTGAACGCGTTAAGCTCTTTTCTTTGAATAATGTTACATTTCAGCTTTCTTTCATGTATTTAAGTTATGTTATGGTCTACCCAAATCAGACAAACAGGGAAAAGATAACAGATTTGTCAATATCCCTATTTAAATATCTGCATTTTTTCTCAAGTCTTCCCTACATTCTCCTATTTTGTTGCCCTGGTAATCCTAAGAAATATTTGGAGGCGTGGAGATGGAGGGAAGCCAGGAATTCTCTCCAACTATTGGGAAATGCTTTTTGCAGGCATGGCTTTGTTGGTACTGTGACGCCCAGGTGGAATTGCTTATTCATCCACTTACTGGGCAGAAACTTCCAAGTTTTGTCTTAGGCCCAACTTCACGCGCTGTGCCTTTTGCCAAATGTTTCTGTTCTTTGGCATATTGTCCCCAGCGTGTTCATCGTTTCCAGAGTCCTTTCCAACAGAAGGAAGTATGTCATATGTTTCCGTAAATACAGTTAAATGGCTTATTGCTCTCAAACATAATCTCTGCAAACAGCTCTGACTAAGAGGCCTTGGGGGCTGCAAGGGACCCCTTCCCCCAGGGCCGACTGGGCTCCCCTTCTTGTTCTTTGACTGTTCCTGACAGCACCTACTCTTTCGTGAATGGAATTGTGCCTCTTTCGGTGACCAGTTCATAATATGGAAGGAATTATTATCATCTTCCTAGCATTATTCCCGCAGTTGCGGGATGCACTTTTTGGATTGACAATTTGCTGGTCTGTGACCGTAATAAGAATTTATTGACTTGGACTGACAAGCACCATCTTGCACGATCAAACGAGCACCTGGGTCCAGCTGTTTTCCTGTCTTCATTTATTGTGTCTTGCCATCTTTGCTTTGGCCTTCCACGAAGGCATTTGCCATCTAATAATAATAACATGGAGGGAGTCCTGTAGGAAAATAGGTTAAAATAAAAGCATTTGTTCAGCAGTAATTTTAAATTATAATTGGAAGCCAAAATAACAGAATTAAGTAATTCTTAACCATAGTGGTTTTTTTAAAAAAAATATTCATTTTATTTTGTCAAGCATATATAAGATAACAGATAAGAGTATAAACATGATTTTGAATTCATGAAAAGGATACGAGTAATTGTGGAGTTCCTGGTGCTCTCTGAGCTGGGTCGCTTGCTTACAGGCATTTCGTTACCCGACTGGGTATCACCCGTGCTAATCAGTGTGAAGAACGTAGTTGTGCCCTGTGTAGAGGGACGGTTGTGTGGAAGAAGGAGCTGGGTTCACTTGAAGTTTCTTCACCAGTGGTGTCCCCTGGTGTTCAACTGAGAGCTGTGGAAGAAGCTGGGCAGGAGGACTCGGTTCTCGCTCCACCTTTGTTGGAGGGGAAAAATGATGGTGAGCCATTTGCTCCCCAGTTGCAGCATTTGGCTCTGCTAGTGTGGGACACACACAAAGCTCCAGTTAGGGAGGAGTCTTGCAAACGGGGCCCAGCCCCACCTCATGACCCACAGTGAGTTTCCTCTTCTGCCTGAGCTGTTTTGCTTCACTGGACCATAGCTAGATTCTCCAGAATAGCCATTCCCTTGGGGGTGCAGTGGCCCTGCAGGTGTGCCGTCTCCTCCCTCTGTTTCTCAGAAAGGACCTGCTGGCAGATGGCAGGGCTGGGTCTCCCCGTCTCAGCATTATCAAGCAAGGTCATCATTTAGCTCAGGGGTAGGCAACTATAGCAATGGCCTGTCGACTCCCAGAATCCCTGAGAACTGCACAAGTCTTTAAAGTTGCCAGGTTTGGAGACCCTGTTCTAAGGCATTTTTAAAAAAAGACAGCACTTAAAAGCCTATATTTGCAGCTGAACCATAGTTTTTCCAGGTGTGTTCAAATGAAAATGTTCCAGAAAGCTTCCATTTAACCTTGCCCGCTCATAAAAACATAGCAGGAAAATAAAATGCCTGGAGATTCCCAGGCGAACTTGGTGAATGTGCTTTAACTTCTCAGACCTTTGGACAAAAGCTCTTTAAGAGAACGTGTGTTGCTTATCAGTTGTGTCTTGCCAATAGCACAGGTTCTTCTACACAAAGATTTTATTGTGTGATTCCTCATTCATATGGTTTTTGATAGACTCCCATGATAAAATCCAGATTCATGCGTCATGGGAAGCCATAATATCATTGGCTGGCATTGATTTTAAAGTAGCATGCTGCAGGAATCCTGCCATGGTTAACTGTGAAGTGTGAAAACAGTTCAGTAATTCACTAAATTAATACAACATGTGAAACCAGCCTGTCTTTTATTTAGAATCCTTTCCTCTATTACAGCTTCCATTCCCACCCCACCCCCTCAAGGAAAACTAGGCTGCCAGAGCCATCCATCTGGAAGCGTTCAGCTTCTTAATGAAGAGTTGTATATAGTTTCAACCCCTCACCTGGCAGTTCTCAAAGTGCAGGTTCCCATGTATATTTTATTTTCCCTTTTTATCTGTAACTTTACGATTTTGATACTGTTGTCAGCAGTGTCACAGCTGCCAGTCCTTTAGCTGATGTTGGCCTTCATATCCATCAAGTTCTTCCCAAGAACTTAAGTGTCGTGTACCAATGGGCTATATATGTGGATCCAAGCACTGGGACATTTTGTAATTGAGATTTTGTGGTGATTTTGTCAATGCACAGATGGTCTAAGTGTTGCCTAAGATATGGCAGCCAGAGTGCTGATAACCACTGGGACCATCACGGTCGGTTTATGCCATCATTTTTCAGTTTTGAATACTTTGTGATTTTCTTGTATTCTGCTATCCTCTGGTATTGCCACATCAATTGTCCATTTTCTTCTTTTCAATCACACTTAAATCTAGTGTGTGATGTAAGTCATTCATGGGCTTTATTGCTATTCACCTTCCCCTCTAACTTTGGTAGAAATTGACCATGTAATGCTTTTCCTCCAGATGTTTTGGGATTGCACCCAAGATTTAGCAATTTAGCTTCTCCGTTTTCCAGTCATAACTTTATTATTTCAATATTCATGTTTTGTTTCCTGTACATTCAGTAAGCTCCAATATTTAAAATGCATCATCAATGCTTGTCCTTGGCTCTTTTACATGAACAGGCTATGCATGTGTTTCATTCTTTGACTGTTTGACTTGAAGTAAACATCTGCCTCAATTCTGCAGGGCAGGTATTAATCTATCAATATCACTACAGGGATGTAATGCATTGTGAAAAGTCTTTAGCTTTCTTTCTTTCCTTCCTTCTTTTTTTTTGGCCCAAACTGTCCAGTTCAGCTTGTGTCCAGTTAATAATTCCAGCAGTGTATTGTATTACAGGTATGGCTCAGGTATGGTTAACTTTAATGGTGCTTCCACCATTCAGTTTTATCTTCAGCACTTTTCCCATCCTTTGGATGTATTCTTTATTAATCACATTTTTAACTTGTTCGTACTTGATGTCATCCAACTGTAAAATGCCCAGATACCTGTAGGCTTTGTTCTGATGGATTGGACATTCAGCATTTCCATCCATTAACGTTTGTGACTTTACCCCAATTTATTGCTATTGTAGCACATTTCTTAGACCAAATTTAATTGCTACACCTGTGCTAAAAATTATTGCAGTATTATTATACTATATATTATATGTAATATTGTATTGTTATAGTTTGGCACACAGTCAGCCAATGTTTAGATTGGATTTGGGATCTTTATCTACCTATCAAGTCCTTTCCAAGGCCCTGGAATAGGCAGATGTTGTCTGATGGTATATCGTCACAGGATATAAGCTGTTCCTAGTGAAGTTATAAACTGTCTTTTGCAATTGACTGATAGTGCTTTTGTCAGTGCCGATCGTATTCAAGTGGTGCTCCAGATGTTTTGGGATTGCGCCCAAGACCAGAACATTTTAGCTTCTCCATTTTCTATTACTTTGTCTATTTGTTGATTCCGCTAGTTCTTGCCCGCAAGCAAATGGTATTTCTTGCAGACCTTCCAATGCCCCACTCTGTTGTCATGCTCTTGTTTGTGGTCAGTCTGTGCGATCTTCTTCAGCTTCTTTGCAGAAGCAGCATTTGCTGTCTGTTGCTGTCTTCTCAGTTCAGGTTTTGTATGTATTTGTTGATAAAGTTTGGTCCTGTGGAATTAGCCCCTCTGTCTCTTTTTTTCAACTTCCCTGCTCTTTCCTGCCCATTGCCAGTTCTTGCTTTTGCCTGCTTTTTTTATGTACTGGCCATGTAATATTTTGCCTTGCCATGTCTCTTTCCTTCTGTTCTTCATTTGATCTGGGCCAGTTTGGTCTCTCCAGTACTCAGTAAGCCTTCATGGCATAGTAGCTTCACTGCATCTTCTTCACTGTCCTTCAGAGACTCTTCATCTTTATCATCATGATCATTACCATCATCTTCATCATCTATTCACAACAGTATGAAGTCACAGCTGCCAGTTCTCCAGCTGCTGTTGGTCTTCGTATGCTTGAAGCTCCCTCCAATAACCTAGGATGTCATAACATGTCAGTGTAGTACAGGGATATCAAACTTGACATGTCATGTTGCCATCACTTGACATTTTGTGACATTTTTCCCACTTGTGGAGCTGGGATGGGCATGGCCTGCGCGTGATGCATCCAGGCTGCCAATTTGACACCCCTGACCTAGGATGTCATAACATGTCAGTGTAGTACATTATTATAGTGTACAGATAGTCCTCGACAACGCTTCGTGTAGTGACTGTTTGAAGTTACAATGGCACTGAAAAAAGTGAGTTATGACTGTTGCAGCATCCCCATGGTCACATAATTAAAATCCAGCCACTTGGTAATTGATTCATATTTATGACGGTTGCAGTGTCCGGTGTGTGTATGTGTGTGTGTGTGTGTGTGATGTGATCCCCTTTTGCGACCTTGAATGTATTTTATTCAACTCATGGTGGCGAACCTAATTAATACTCCTGCTCTTATTTTTCTCCCAACAATGACTCTGAGACAGTGAGTGATCCAAAGTCACCCAGCTGGCTTTCATGCCTAAGGAAGGCCTGGAACTCACTTCCTCCTGGCTTCCAGGCCGGCACCTTCATCACTGCACCAAAGTGGCTCTCACCAAATACTTTAAAGTTTTAAATAAAAATGTGAGCATGTGATCTGGTATAGAACACAGCTCACCCTGCACATGGTACATAGAACTGAGGAAGGAGCATTAGGTAGCTGCATAACTTGGGGATGAAAGGGAGCAGACTGAAAGGACAGGTAAAAGAGCAGTTACATTTGGGTATACAGGTAGTCCTCGGCTGATAATTCTTCATTTAATGACATGCCTTGCTTTATCCTGCCCCGTTTGTTCTCCGGCTAGATTGAGCGGCGTCTTGACAACGTGAGGTCTGTTTGCCACAATTCCTATAAGCGGCTGGTGATGTGTTTGCAAGGACAGTATGGAACTGAGGCTGAAAAGAGACACGTGAGTAGCCCTTCCCAGTAGATTTCCCCTCTCCAGCCCCTTCCTGTGCGTCCATGTTTCCTCTCTTCCCCCAGGATGGCAGGATTGTCCTTGGTGTTCTTTTTTTAAAATTTATTTACTTCTTTGTATTGCTCTAACATGCAAGAAAGAAGAAGAAGCAACCACAAAATACGAAGCCAAAAATAATGAAAAGAGAAAGAAACCCCTGCGAAGGAAACCTCCATGCCATGTCCCAGTTGCTTTGCATGGGCTCTACAGGCCCTCACCCAGGCCCTACAGGCCCTTACCCAGCACAGCCTCTCCTCCGCAGAGCGCCTTCCGTGTCACCAGATAGCAGTTCTGGTCCCTCGTTTCCAATGTACAGAGCAGCTTCGAGAGTCCAGCAGAAAGGCTGCTTTCATTTGCAGGGCAACTCACGGCTTCCCCAGGAGAGACCGGCAGAGCGTGTCCTTTGCACGCCCCACATTGATTGTCATACCTACCTTTCTTGAGCTGACGTTTCTCAAAGGCTCTGTCCAGCCATCAGAGCTGAGCTTTCTTTCCTCTTTCCTGCGATTGTCCCCTGATTTCTCCCTCAGGTTGTGCATGTGAACTGGCAGGTGCCACGTTTCCTCCTGACTGTTAGGAGGTTTGGAAGAGTTACCTTGCTAGGAGCTGCCTTTCTTTTCCTTTGCAGAAGAAACTTCCCCTCACGACTTTCGCTCAGAACATGCAGGAAGGCGCCCAGCAGCTCAGCGAGGAAACACTCCTGGGGTAAGAGCTGAACCTCCTTTCTGGATCTGCCCATCATCCTTGGGCTCCTCGCAAATTGAGACACTGTAGTCTCTGAGGGCCAGGCTCACTTTCCCCTTTCTGCCACGTAAGCTCTCACCTCACAAAACACAGTTGCTGAAGAATCCACTTTATAGTCATGGATGCTTAGGACAAGAAGCTGTTTTCATGGGACTTTTAGCAAAATGGCAAGTGGCTCTAAGCATTGCGTGTCCCAAAGACAAGGTGCATAAATCAATCAATCAATCCGAACTGCCTCAAGGCTGTCTTTCATATGGTCACCCCTTTACTTTAAAATGTCCTCTGAGGCCCTTTAGATGCCCCACCAGCAAAGACTGTGGGTGAAAAGGCGGGCAGGGGCTGGCTTTCCTCTAGGAATTGGACTGGCGCTCATTCAGTCACATTGTGGGCCCACTGCTAATAAAGCCTGTCCTGTGTGGTTGGGATTGAAGTTACTGTAAAGTTGCTGCTTATTCACACAGTTTTCCTCCTCTTATTGGTTTTTTATATTGGTTTTTTATATTCTTTTATATTTATTGTTTTAATGTTTTCAATTGTAATTCGTGTTGTGGAGGTTCAGTCCAGCCGGAAAAACAGCTCAGCAGTCATAAGTGAAGAACGTGGCCAGCCCTCAATGCCTTAGGAGTCTTCAGCTTTCTCTTTGCTAAACAGCAGCCCAATTTTCTCTTGTCCCTGTACAGGGAGTCCTCGACTTACAACCACAATTGAGCCCAGAATTTCTGTTGCTAAGCAAGACAGTGGTTAAGTGAGTTTTGCCCCAGTTTACAACCTTCCTTGCCACAGCTGTTAAGTGAATCACTGCAGTTGTTAACACCATTGTTAAGTGAATCTGGCTTCCCCATTGACTAGGCTTATCAGAAGGTCACAAAGGGCGATCACATGACCCTGAGACACTGCAACCATCATAAATGCGAGCCAGTTGCCAAGCATTTTAATTCTGATCGTGTGGCCATAGGGATGCTACAACAGTTATAAGCGTAAGAAATTATCATAAATCACTTTTTTCAGTGCCTTTGCAACTTCAGTCACTAAATGAACTGTTGTAAGTCAAGAACTACCTGTATATGCAGCAGACCATATTTTTTGCACACTTTTGAAACCCAGAGGGGCAGAAATGGCTTAATCTTTTGTACCTCTACAGCCATTCCCGCGTGATGATTCCAACCGGAGAGAGACAGCTTGGTTAGCACAGTCTGGGATCAGGAGTCTCCAATCTTGGCAACTTTAAGCCTGGAGGACTTCAACTCCCAGAATTCCCCAGCCAGCTTGGTTTGGCTGGCTGGGGAATTCTGGGAGTTGAAGCCGCCAGGCTTAAAGTTGCCAAGGTTAGAGACCCCTGCTCTGGATGGTTCCTCTCTTAGAATCTCCTTTTTCCACAGGCACCTGTGAGAATAAAGGCTCTCCCATCCATTCACCCCTTCCTGAGCTGCTTGGGAAATGGTTGGAGAATTGTAACAAGTTAAAATATGCTTTATTTTGCTGGAAGGAATTTTGTTCCTTCCACTCCTTTGGGCAAACCAAATTATGCCTATGATGGTTTTCTTTGTTTGTAGGAAAATGCTGGAGACTTGTGGAGAAGCGGAGAATAAACTTGCAATGGAGCTCTCTCACCACGAGATGCAGGTTGAAAAGGATGTTTTGGAACCACTGAATCAACTCAGCGAGGTAAGCTGTCCCCATCAGTCCTGATCCAGGCCCTACCCGCTTTCTTACCAGGAAGAGTAATAAAAGTAGCAACATTTGGGGGGAGGGGGGTTGGATAAATATAGTGGTTGTATAGTTAGTGTCAAATGTCTGTTTCCTGTTGTCTCTGCTTGCAGACGGAAATCCCCAATATTCAGAAACAGAGGAAGCAGCTTGCTAAACTGGTCCTAGACTGGGACTCTGCAAGAGCTCGGTAAAGTACAATTCTCCTGTTCCTTTTTATGCTCGGGAAGTCTCAGTCCACCTTCCTTGCAAGTACATCTGTTCCAAAGTTGACCTGAGGTGCTCTCTGAGCTTGGCTGGTTTTTTTGTTTTTTTGTTTTTTGCAGATGTTTCATTACCAGGATGGATTTGATTTAAATCAAGTCAATTTAAATCACGATTTAAATAGAGTTTAAATCATGATTTATAAAGAGCAACTGTCATCTCTGTCCCACAGCAGCAGCTCCTCTGACCTGCTGACTCCCCGACAGTCCCAACATTGCAGAATATACAGCCTCATGCTACATAACTAAGCTCCATTTCATGCTGAATAAATTAAATTATTAATGTATCTTAAATAGAAAGCTACCATGTTTCCCCGAAAATAAGACCCTGTCTTATATTTTTTGAACCCTGAAATAAACACTTGGCCTTATTGCCATGCACTTAAAAGCCCAATTGGGCTTATTATCAGGGGATGTCTTATTTTGCAATAGGATGGATCCTCTACTTTCAATAATGTTGTCATGCTTTGAATAGGAGCCCATGTACATCAGGGATAGCGTGGCTTTCTAGGTCCCACATCTATCTAGCATGAAGTTGGCGTGACATGTTTACTTAGTTGGGGTAACAGACCAGACATCTTCCTTATAAGTTCTGTCTCGAGGATATATTTAGCTCATGGACTCTATTTCTTTACTTCCTGCTTGCCTCTTCATAAGTAGTTTCATTTGAAGATCCTGCTCTGCAAAAGATGCCTCTGCATGGAGAACAAAGATTCACTATGGAAGAACAGGACTTGGGCAGGGTGGGTAGGGTAGGGTAGGGTAGGGTAGGGTAGGGTAGGGTAGAAATAGGAATAGAGTAGAGTAGAGTAGAGTAGAGTAGAGTAGAGTAGAGTAGAGTAGAGTAGCCAAGTATGATTGGACACACAAGGAATTTTTCTTTGGTGCATATGCTCTCAGTGTACATAAAAAGACAAGATACATTTGTCAAGAATCATAAGATACAACACTTAATGATAGTCATAGGGTACAAATAAGCAATCAAATCATACTAAGAAACAATCAATATAAATCGTAAGGATACAAGTAACAAAGTTACAGTCATGCAGTCGTAAGTGGGAGGAGATGGGTGATAGGAACGATGAGAAGACTAATAGTAATAGTAATGCAGACTTAGTGAATAGTTTGACAGTGTTGAGGGAATTATTTGTTTAGCAGAATGATGACGTTGTGGAAAAAACTGTTCTTGTGTCTACTTGTTCTGGTGTGCAGTGCTTTATAGCGTCGTTTTGAGGGTAGAAATTGAAACAGTTTATGTCCAGGATGCGAGGGGTCTGTAGATATTTTCACAGCCCTCTTTTTGACTCCTGCAGTATACAGGTCCTCAGTGGAAGATAGGTTGGTAGCTATTGTTTTTTCTGCAGTTCTAATTATCCTCTGAAGTCTGTGTCTGTCTTGTTGGGTTGCGGAACCAAACCATACAGTTATAAAGGTGCAGATGACAGACTCCATAATTCCTCTGTAGAACTGGATCAGCAGCTCCTTGGGCAGTTTGAGCTTCGGAAGCTTAGGAAGACCATTCATCTTTCATAAGTGTTTTCTCCCCTGGAATTCTTTCTGGATGTTTGCTTTCTCTTGTACAGGTGGAACCAGGCCCACAAAACCTCAGCTACTAACTTCCAAGGGCTCCCATCTAAGATAGATTCCCTCAAGGAGGAGATGGATGAAGCTGGAAATAAAGTAGAGCAATGCAAGGTATGTTCTTAAGTGAATTCTTGCTCCAATGTCTGATGGAGAATTGATGGATGCTTGGAGAAGTTTTACATTTCCCTGCCTAGTAAAATGGAGATTCTCAATCATCCAGGTCATGGCTGTCCCAAAGGCGTTTTTTCCAAAAAGCAGCTGGACTATCTTGAGTTTTTTTCCTTTTAAAGCATTTCAAAGGAACTGAAACTTCAAAGGAACTGAAACTTAGAAATGAAGAAGCTTCTTGGAAACATTTTTAAAGGGGAAAAAAAACACCCAAGAAAGTCCAGTTGTCTTTGGCGAAAAGCTCCTTTGAGATTCCCTAGTAAAACCACCCAGGACAGAAGGTCGTGTTCTTGGTTTTCAGGGGAAATGTCACCCAGAGGATTTTGCACCTGGAGCTTATTTATTAATGTCTTTTATACCTCTCACAGCAGCCTAACAGGTAAATTTCATTCAGGACAGAGCAAGAGGTTCCTTGCCTTACTAATGCCAGCCCTGGAGGATAACTGTTCTTGGTCTCCCAAGTTCCTCAATCTCAGCAATTTTAAGACTTCGATTCCTAAAACTCCAAACACATCTTAAAGAATGGATGAATTATTTATTCTAAGAATAACGAATCTTAAAGCATTCTGGGAGTTGAAGTCCATGCATCTTAAAGTCGCTGAAGTTGAGAAACCCTGCTCTGGAACTAGTAGGAAGCAGCTTTTCAATCAATCTGAGTTATACCGCCCTTGAGGGGAGATGGGCAGTCTAGAAACAAACAAAAATACCCCCATTAGCCCTTTTGCTTGCTTGGGTTTGCTGTCCAAAGTTATATTTGAATTGCTGGAATTTGGTGCTCAATTTTCCTCTTAACTTCCTTCAGAGATGCTTTTTCATACAGTTCTCCCAGAATTGGACTTGCCCTCAGTTAAGAGTGGCATCGGTCATCTGCTCAGTTTTTACACGTCTCTCCCCAAAAGAGTTCAGGTCAGGCGATGGATGGATCTGTGAAGGCAACAAAGTGGCTCAAAGTCTGCGAAATGTGAATTGCTGGACAAATGCCCCCCCCCTCCTCGATACCAGCGATTCCTTTGGAATCTAAACAGCTGCAAACATCGCTTGATAATTGGGATCCAGGGAGGGGTAAGAACCTTATAATGACAACCAAGCTATCCATGGATCATAATTTACCCAATTAACCTTCTCTGAAGCTTGCCAAATATTTACAGCCTTAAGATTAGAAACTACACCCACACCAGGGATCAAGAGTAGATGTCAGCCAATCTCTATGAAACAAAGCCGGTGTTCTTGTGTTTGATTTAACACATTAAAGTCTCCAATGTATTTCTCCAGGAAATGGAGGGTAGACAATCCATTAGTCCAGATGAAGAAAAAAGTACAGTGGCTAGCAACAAAGATACAAATGTGAACCATTTTGAATTTTCAATATTTCTGCATAAATATGACCTAGAACATGGTCTATCATCCACACAGGTCCTAAAACTAGGTAAAGGGAACCCAGATAAACAAATGAGTTAAAAATTTACACTGTTCATTCATTTCTTGAGGAAAATGATCCAAAGTACACATTTATGTATGGCAAAAGTATGTGAGTCTCTAGGATTACCAGTTCATTTGAAGGGGAAGTTAGAGTCAGGTCTTTCAGTCAATGGGATAATAATGAGGTGTGAGTGTGGGGGAGCCTGCCTGCCTTTAGAGAACAGAGTTCTGGATATTCACTATCAAAGTCTGATCTTCACAACATGACTGTATGGAAGTGTGTCATGGTGTAATGAATGTGAGAATGACCTGGAGGGAAGGAGGGAAGAGTTGCTGCCCAGAGAATTATCAGACGAGAGAGGGAGGGGCAAAGTGGCTTAACCAACAGAGAAAGGAACTTAGGAAGGACCCACCCAAATTGATTGGGCTATAAAAAGAGATGGTAGCAGATTTGTACTTTCAGACTGGCAAGATTCTGTTCATTGTAGCTTTACAGTAAAGTAGAATTAGCCCATCTGGTTGTGTTTCCTGCTTGGGTTTACCTGGAAATGGCTGACACCTGGCTTGAACAAAGGAGATTTCTGAGGACCTTTTATTTATTTATTTAATTATTTATTGGTTCGATTTATATGCCGCCCTTCTCTGGAGACTCAGGGCGGCTTACAATGCGTTAAGCAGTTGAAAGACAGTTGATGCTCACCAGACTGGAAAAGGTTACAAAATTATTTCCAAAGAGTTTGGACTCCACCAATCCACTGTTGGGCAGATTATGTATAAATAGAGGCAATTCAACACCATTGTTACCCTCCCCAGGAATGGTCAACCAACCAAGATCACATCAAGAGCAAGATGGTAATACTCCAGAAGGTCTCAAACCTAGGGTAACCTGTAAGGAACCAAAACCGACACGGACACAGCACGGAAACGGCATTGGTCGCTCTGGTGAATGATCTCTGGCAGGCTCGGGATGGGGGTTGTTCCTCCATCCTGGTCCTACTTGACCTCTCAGCGACTTTTGATACCATCGACCATGGTATCCTACTGCAGCGACTTGTGGGGCTGGGGGTGGGAGTCACTGTCTTACAGTGGTTCTCCTCCTACCTCTCGGGTCGCTGTCAGTTTTTTTGGGTGGGAGGGCAGAGATCCACCCCGAGGCCTCTAAATTGGGTGCCTCAGGGGTCGGTTCTCTCCCCCCTACTCTTTAACATCTATATGAAGCCACTGGGTGAGATCATTCGTGGCTTTGGGATGAGATATCATCAATATGCTGATGATACCCAATTATACATCTCCACCCCAGACCACCTCAGAGATGCCCTTTCCGTGATGTCCTGTTGCCTGGAGGCGGTACGGGCCTGGATGGGCAGAAACAGACTCAAACTCAATCCCTCCAAGACTGAGTGGTTGCGGATGCCGGCATCTCGGGTTTCAGAGGCCCCATCACTTTTGATGGATGGGGAAAAACTTGCCCTCGTTGATAGGGCTCGCAACTTGGGTGTCCTCCTGGATGCTCGGCTGTCCCTAGAAGACCATCTAACGGCCGTGACCAGGGGGGCCTTCGCACAGGTTTGCCTGGTGCGCCAGTCGCGCCCTTTCCTGGACCGAGATGACCTTCGTACAGTCACTCATGCCCTGGTTACTTCCCACTTGGATTACTGCAATTCCCTCTACATGGGCCTGCCCCTGAGATGCACCCGGAGACTCCAGCTGATCCAGAATGCAGCCGCACGGGTTGTTACGGGAGCCCCTCATTACTCCCATATAATACCCCTCCTGCGTGAGCTGCACTGGTTATCAGTGGTTCTCCGGGTCCACTTCAAGGTGCTGGTTCTCACCTATAAGGCCCTACATGACTTAGGTCCGGGATATTTGCAGGACCTTCTGCCTGCCTGCCTCTCACCGTCCTGTTCGCTCACATAGGGCCGCTCTCCTCAGGGTTCCGACGGCGAACCAATGTCGTCTTGCTGTCCCCAGGGGTAGGGCGTTCTCTGTGGGTGCTCCCACCCTCTGGATTGAATTACCTACCAAGCTCCGGACGGCTCCTGATCTCCGCTCCTTCTGTCAGGACCTGAAGACTTGGCTGTTCAAGCAAATAGGCTGACTCTGATTCCGGGTTTTATTATTTATTATTAATTAGTTATTTGGTTTAAAATGGGATTTTATTGTACTTGTTTCTTAACTTGTGTTCGCCGCCTGAGTCCTTCGGGAGAATGGCGGCATATAAATACATGTAATAAATAAATAAATAAATAAATAAATAAATAAATAAATAAATAATGCCTCTCTTGAACTGGTGAATGTCAGTGTTTATGACACCACCACTAGGAGAATGCTAAACAGCAATGGTGTGTATATCAAGGTTGCAAGGAGAAAGCCATGCCTCTCCAAAAGGATATTGCTGCCCATCTGCAGTTTGCAAAAGACCATGTGGATAATCCAGAAGGCTATTGGAAGAATGTTCTGAAGACGGTTGAGAGCCAAATATACATTTTGGGGTTGAATGAAAAATATTCGTTGAAAGGCAAATCTCCGCATTCCAAGATAAGAATCTTATCCCAACAAATGTGATTGTGGCAGCATCGTGGCTTGGTTCTGGTTTCTGTGTCTGGACCAGGATGACTTTCATCATTGATAGAACTATGAATTCTGAATTGTATTACCAAATCCTAGAGTCAAAGAACTCTGATTTGAAGCTCAAGAGAAAGTGGATCTTGCAACATGACAATGACCTCAAATGTCCAATTGGTATGACCAAAGAACTGTTAAAGCAGAAGAAAGTCAATGTTTTGGAATGGCCGAGTCAAATTCTCAACCATAATCTCATAGAAATGCTGTGAGAGGGTCTGAAACGGGCAGTTTGAGCAAGGAAGGCGACCAACATCCCTGTTTTATATTACAGAAATACTGAAAATTTAAAGGGGTTCACCAACATTTAGGCATCACTGCATGCTTACTTTTATCTGATTTTTAATAAAGTATATAGCTTTGTTTATACTTTTTGCACAAATTATTTGTATTATGTAAAAATGGTAGAAAGTTTGAAGCCAATATTGAATCAGTTTTCCTGTATTCATTGTATTGGAGGCAGTGGACTGTGATGATACACATTTAAAATAGGCACGAGAGACAATGAATGCAAGATGCAGAATTTGTTTTTTCTGAAAGGGAAGTTTAGGGAAGGACCTTATGCTCCTCCTTATGCAGGATGTGGTCATTTTCATGAAGAATACAAAGGATCCAATGGGGTTGTGGTTTGACTCCCTTGTCGTGTCCTAACTTCATTGTCCTGGAGGGCTGGTTCAGGATCTGTCTGCTTGTTCAATTTACTCAGCCAGATTTCCGTGACTGTCCCAGAGGGCTGCTGGCTGAGGCAGTGGTAGGGCGTGTCAAATTTTTCAGCTTTCAATTTCCAAACATTAGGGGTGACATCCTTGGGGATTGTAAAGATACTTTGGTTACTTTAATATAATTTAGATGTGCTTGGTAAGTAACTACAGAAATAACATAACTTTTTAACCTTTTGTTTGTTTCATCTGAGGCAGTGTCTTGTGTTGCTAACTTGCATCTTTTTTTTTCTACACCCCTTCTCAAAATCTCCAGGACCAACTTGCTGCAGATATGTATAACTTCATTTCCAAAGAAGGTGACTATGCAAGGCACTTTGTCTCGGTGAGTAACTGCTCCCTGGGTATCATACCTTATTCTGGGACATGCATTTTACCTGCTTAATCCTTCTGTCTGTATGCTGTTCTGTTCATTCAGTGCTAACTTTTGTTTTAAAATATGGGTTTTGTTCTCAGTTATTAGAAGCCCAAGCAGATTACCATAGAAAAGCATTAGCAGTCTTAGAAAAGGTGCTCCCTGAAATCCAGGCCCATCAAGGTAAAGTAACTCCATGCTCTGCCTCCTGCTTTGCCTGTGCCATCTCTGCACTCTTCCTCCTCCTCCTCCTCCTCCTCCTCCTCCTCCTCCTCCCAGTTTACTTCGCCCCCTTTCCGCATGCTGTCCTTCTTGAATGAAAACACGGGAGTTTTCTTAATGACACTTAATCTTCCCAAATTATCCCTTCCCTTTTGCAGTTGCATCCCTGAAACCCTCCAAGTTCCCTCTTAATCCACTAACAAATCCCTAGGAACTCGTCTGAAGCCCCTCCAGAGCATTACCATTCCTTGGACAGGTGAGGCATGACAGCCCACTCCTTGGCCAGTTGCAGAGCCATTGTCTCTCTCCCGGTACCTGGCGCTTTTCCTCAATCACCTTATTTGGGAATATGTGAAGTCTGCTCTGATCAGCTTCTCTTCCCAAAGATGTTGGATCGTAGCCACCTGCCTGCAAATGTTTTTGTGCGGAGCCCTGCCCTTAAAGATTGCACATGAATGCGCATGCAAAATAGCCTTCTTCAAACATGGCTCATGGCTGCTGGGAAGGAGGTGCCATTGAGACCTCCCAATGACCAACCTCCAGAACAAGTTAGCAGATCCTGCAGGGAAGAGGAGGAGGGGCAGTTTGACCTTGAAAAGGGCTTTCAGTGATAGAGGAATCCCACAAATCCCAATAAACAGCTGGTTAGCTGAGCTACATTGTCCTAGGAAGGCTGAATCATTTTTCTATCTGCTTTGTTTGTTTTTTTAAATTTATATGCCACCCATCTCACTGTGAGAAGCAACTTTGCCATCATGTAAAATATACTAAAAGCAGTTAACAATAAAAATGGCAACAAATATGAAATCATGTAAAAATCAAGTAAAATATATAGTATTTAGTTTCTCAAGGTAAATTAGTCATGGCTGTGGATAATTTGCCTTGAAGCAACATGTATACTGCTAATATTCTAAACTTCAAAAAACGAAACACTCCTTTACAAGCCACCGATGAAGGCCGTAGGTTTCATAAATTTATTATGTGAAGCAGCGTAATGAAGGGAGGGAAGTTACCCTAAACAGTGGCAGGTTCTGCCTTCCAGGGATGGACTTTGTGTTCCTTTTGATACTGCCAAGCAGCAACTCCCACCCTCTGATCTTACATCTGTGGCTGCTGGCCTTTGTAGTTCAGCAACATTAGAAGAGCACCGGTTTTTTTGGCCTTGCTGAGCACCAATGCTGAAGGTTGTGATACAAGCACAGCTTTGCAGAAAGCACTATTTCAGGGTCTAGTTTCTCTCAAGTCATCCGATTTGTTCCATCCCAGCCTATTGGAGAGGTTTAATTCAGTGCTGCACGGAGCCAGGCGGCCTCTGTGGCACCTTCCAACTCTGCTTCGGAGTGGGCCATCAAGTATTCGCCATTTTTGTCTGGAGGGGGTTGAAGACAAAACAGCTTTGGGGAAGCATCACATGTCTCGGAGAGCTTTCAGACTTCTCCTTTCTAAGTTCTTCCTGAATAACTAACAATCTGCTCAGGCACCTCTGTCTTAATCTTTTGATTTGGAAGAGAAGATAATTGAAATGGTGTTAAATGTACCTAGCAGACTGGAGAGAATTGAAATCATTTGTGTGGGCCATTTGGCAAAACTCAAGTCACTCTCCAGATTGTTTAATTGAGAAAGGTTTATTTATTTATTTATTTAATTTATTTATTTATTTATTTATTTGCTCACTCTGTGTATAGCTGCCCAATCAGCATGAAGCTCAGGGTAACCTATGCAATTAAAAACAGATAATTTTTTTTAATTGCACCCTGGGAACTTCCAGCAGCTCCGGTCAAAAATAGTCCAAATGGACAGGCATGTGCGCACACACAGATACATACAGACATACACCCTTAACCCAGAGCCTCGGAAGAAGACCTGGGCTTCAGAGCCTTGGGAAAGACCAGCAAAGTTGAAGTCATCCATAATTGGGGGTGGCTGGATTGCCAGTAGTTGGATTACAATATTACAATGGAAAAAGCTGTTGAACAGCTTTCTAGGAGTCCTGGTGGCACAGTGGTTAGAATGCAGTATTGCAGGAAAACTTCCCACTGCCAGGAGTCATCTGTCAAAAATGGTGTAGGGCAGGGGTGTCAAACTCGTGACGACATGTCGCGTGACATATCACAACTTTTTCCCCCTATGCTAAACTTGGGGTGGGCGTGGCCAGCATGTGATGCCCACAGGCTGCGAGTTTGACACCCCTGCTTGGGCAGGAGGTTGGACTAGATGACCTATAAGATCCCTTCCAACTCTGTTAATCTGTTAAAGAGTTCGATCCTGACCAGCTCAAGGCTGACTCAGCCTTCCATCCTTCCGAGGTCGGTAAAATGACCCAGATTATTGGGGGCAAGAGGCTGACTATAAACCACTTAGAGCTGGCCGTAAAGCACTATGAAGTGGTATATAAGTCTAAGTGCTATTGCTATTCCTGATTAGATAGAATTGTCACCATCTCTTTTCCTGGGAGGAAACTCTGATCACCGAGAAATCACCTTTCCTTTCAAGAATAGCTCACCCTGGCCACATAATTCAACGAGGGGTGGATATTCCTGCCTTAGCTACCTGCTCTCACCCTGTGGCAACCCAACCTGCTTTTAGCATCCCTTGCCACAAAGACCTCAAGGACTGGGAACCATAGCAAGAAAAACCAAGGAAGGTTTACTGCTTAATTAAATTACCTGATAATTGACAGCATGCCTCAATCATTGTTGCAGCCAATATCACTATCTTGTTTTAGTTCTTGGTCCCAAATCACATGTTGTCTAGCAACTGTGTTACATGGGTGTGAATGAATGTTTCTGAAGAACTGCAAAAAATCTCCCTGGGTTGATTATCTGCCATTCGATTTTGCTCCCTAAGCATGGTGGTTGTGGTGGCATTTTGGCCCTGCTGGAAAAGCCCAGCCCCACATAGCAGCCAACTCTTTGTGAGCCGAGAGCCCCGGCCAATCCAGCCACCTCAGCCTGTGTACTTCTGGGTTGATCTGCAGCCTTGGCTTCTGGTTCTTCCCGGGGACAAAATTTAAAGGGCTCTGCCATCAAACAGTTCAGATCTTCTTGTATGATGCCTAATGACCTTACTGCAGATCTCTTCCCCCTCTCCCCGCCTTCTGGATGGTGGTTTCCCAGTTTTGTGGCTGACTTTTAATTCTGCTTCTCTAACTAGACAAGTGGACTGAAAAACCAGCTTTCGGGACTCCCCTGGAGGAGCACCTCAAGCGTAGCGGCCGAGAAATCGCCGTCCCTATTGAGGCCTGCGTGATGATGCTCTTGGAAACAGGCATGAAGGAGGAGGTGGGTGAGGGGTCCACAGTGTGACTCTTCTCTTTTCCTATGTGGGGCGAGGTTAGCTGCACCTGCAGTCTTCTCTTGCACATACAAGACGGGCCAAGTCTGGTGGTAGCAGTGCCCTATTTATTTATTTCATCCCATCTTTCTTATTTTAAATCCATTTGCCTTCTCAAAAATGGGTGTGGAGCAGAAAGCTGCAGTTCAACATCATATTTTGATATTTAGGAACTTGGTCCCTACCTCTGTCTATGTTAGGTGTCTTTCAGCCTTGTCCCCAGGACATGCAAGAATGGATGCGCCCCCCCCCCCCCCCCAAGAGCCACAGCGCTAGGACTGCCTTCTCACAGCAATGGTGTGTGAAGGAGCCTACGTTCCGTCTCAGATTTCAGAAAGTTTGGGAACTGTTGACCAATCAGGATTTTAGGGAGAACAGACTTAAACTGCAACAGGAAGGAACATGCAGGATGTCAGAGTTGAGTCAGAGTTCACTTGTGAAAAGCTGTCAGCTTTGTAGCATCCATTTGTTCTGGGGGAAAAATATGCTCCTGTTTTGAAGTACAATTCTGTTCACAGAATATTACAAGAAGAAATAGGGAAGAGTCACTTAGCTGAGATAGGTTTTCGAGCCGTCTTTTGCCATAATGACCTAAGAAAGACAAAACTCTCTCCCAGTTGATCCTCCTGTGTCCAATTTGCTTAAAGAAATGGCATCACGTTCCATCGGGATCTCGACGGCCCCAGCCCAGCATGTCCCCAAGTGGCGCATGACCTCAGCCAGTGTTGTGGTCCGCCAGTAGCCTGCAGAGCTGGCAACAGAGTCGGACAGTGAGGAGGCTGGGGAGGAACATGGGCCAGTCCTAGAGTCTGGGGAAGGCTCGGACGAGGGCTCTGCGTCGAAGGCAGAGATGAGGCCAGGGCCATCTGGGAGTGATGCACGGACTCCAGAGCCTCCAGCGTCGGACATCAGAGAGGCAGAGGAACAGGGGAAGCATGTTTCTAGTGTACGCATGCACAGAGCTGCCAGAAGGCAAGAACAGTTAAAACAAAAGGGACGACTCGGGAGTAAGGCTTGGAGTTGATTGGCCCCTCCCACAAGACATAAAGGAAGAGCAAAGGCACGTGGGCTTTTGCAGGAAGCAACGTTGTGGATTGTGTCAGTTTGTACTTTGAAGCTCCGTTTTTGACTCTGTGTTTCCATGTGGCCTTGCCAAGATAATTGCCAATTAGGTCTTTGGCAGCGTGTCAAAGAAGATAAAGGTAGGTGTTTACCAGCCTTAACCGAAGGACTGTGGCAGACTTCTGTTGGACTATTTAGAAACTCTTTGTTAAAATAAAAAAAGGGGTTTTGGGACTAATTGTGTGCTTTTTACTATATCAGGAAGCCTAGGTCAGAACAGCCAAACTGACTCCTGTTTCTTCCCAGATGTCTTGCAGGGTCAGCATCTTGGAAGGGAGATTTTTTTCTTGAAATGGGGAGCTAAGCAGTGTAGATCCCAGAGGGACTCTGGCTAAGGGAAAGGTGTGTTTCCTGTCCTCCCCAGGGCTTATTCCGCATTGCTGCTGGAGCCTCCAAGCTAAAGAAGCTGAAAGCAGCACTGGACTGCTCCTCCTCGCACCTGGATGAGTTTTACTCAGACCCTCACGCCGTGGCCGGTAAGTGGACCCCAAAAGAAGAGGCATGCACCAGGCTTGGAGGGACTCAGAATCGACTGGAGAGAGTTGGGTGGGTGGGGGGGGGGGGGGGGGAGAGAGAGATACCACTGGTGGCCATACTTTTTTGATGGTTTCAAAATTGGCTACAACTGAGGTCCTCCCCATTGGTTGTTTTTCTCCATTAGTTTCTGCCCCACTTGCTGAGTTTGTTCCAGACTATTTCTGCTTCTTCCCCAAAAGGTCAGACATTCTAAGGGTCCCCCTGTGTCTATCGTACTATTAAATGTATTAAATATGTGGCCTGAAGCATGACTCTGGGTGGGGGACACTGATTTCCATCTGTTACCTCTTGTCCTGCTTTCAAATGCTTTGGTGAATAGGTTGAATCCCCCCACTTACTCTGTGACAGCCCTTCAAATATTGGAACACTATCGTATGGCTCCTAGTCCTCTTTGTTAGAGTAGACATTCCTGCAACTGTTCTGCATATGTTTTAGCCTAATGATTAGTCCCCTAATCATCTTTGTTGCCTTTCTATGCACTCTTTCTTGAGTCTCAACATCTTTTTTATATCATGATGACTTGACACAATATACCAAGTGTTGTTTTACCAGTACAGTATGAAGCAGTACTATCTCTTCACATGATCTTGATACTATCCCTCTCTTGATGCAGCCTACGACTGCATTGGCTGGCTCATACTTAAGTGGTTGTGCACAAGGACTTCTAGATTCCTCTCACTGCTGTTGAGCCAAGTGCCACCTATTTAAAACTTAGTTTTCTGCCATTTAAAAATCAACTGTAAGAGCAAAGAAAAATACACTGCTCAAAAAAATAAAGGGAACACAAGCAGAAGACATCAGAGATCTGAATGAATGAAATAGCCTTATTAAATACTTTGTTCTTTACATACAGTAGTTTATAGTATATTCAACTCCTCTGGGTGGGAGATAGATGGCCCTCCTGGGTAGCTGCACTGATCATCTTATTGCAAACTCAACAGCTGCTTGGATTCCTTCAGTGGCCAAGACGCTGAGCTTGTCAATCAGAAAGGTTGGCAGTTCAGTGGTTCGAATCCCTACTATAGGTCTCCTGCGTGAGCAGGGGGTTGGACTTCCAACTCTGTTACTGTTACAGCTGCAGCACCCAGCCTGGTTTGCTTTGACTCTCCTTTCTTCTTTTTGCTTAAGGGGCTCTGAAGTCCTACCTGAGGGAGCTGCCGGAACCACTGATGACCTATGCCCTGTATGAAGAGTGGACCCAGGTTGCAAAGTAAGGCTGGCTTCTCCAAGGATCTCTGGTTTTGCCTTGTCGATGCTTGAAAAGGCTTTGAAAAGTTGTGCTTGAAAATCACTTTCTTGATTTTCTCCTTGAATTTCTTTCACTGTTCTTTTTAAAGCAACGATGTTGTTGTTTCATTTTGTTTCTGGCTTACTGTTGTAAGCTGCACAGAGTAGCCGCACAAAGAGATGGGGTAAATATAAATAATGATAAGACTTCTGTTTCAAGCCTACATTGACCAGTTGGTATTTTGTTTTTCTCACACTTTTCTTATGCATACACGGCGAGATGAGCAGCAAATAAATTTGATAATAATAACAATAATAATAAAAACAGAGAGTACTGTTGCATTATTTTCCTGCAAACTGGTTAATATTTCTAAGCAGATAACGTAGGATCTTCCAATTTTAGATTTTTCTTCAGGAACAGCAGATAGCAGCTTTGCAAGTAAAGTTCTGTTGCACGTGGAAATAAAAATGCAAGCCTATCCCTTTTAGGTGAGTTTTAAGAGAATATTTTGTTTTCCCTCAGCATCCAGGACCAGGATAAGAAACTGCAAGATCTGTGGAGGATTTGCCAGAAATTGCCAAAGCCTAACTTGGCCAACTTCAGGTAAGTCAAGCGCTTGAAGGCTTTCCAAATGGATCTGTCTTCTCTCCTTGGCTTTAAAACTGAGAATTCCAGGATGCAGAAGCTCAAAGAATGTGTTCATTGTATTATTATAACCTCCCTTGGAAATGGAGTTTAAGTTTGCCACGTTTAAGTTTGCAGTACAAACTCTAGTCTAGAGAATGCAAACCATAGAAGCCAGACTGTACCCATTGGCAGTTATGGTCTGGGATGTGAGGCAAGGGTTTGACTTGGAGGTACCTGACGACGTATTTATAATGTTCTAGAAGAGGGGTATCTATTGTGGCAACTTTAAGGCCTGTGGACTTCAACTCCCAGAATTCCCCAGCCAGCCAGTTCTTAAAGTTGCTACGATTGGACAGCCGTCTTCTAGAGGCAGAGCAGGGGCTCTGTTCCTGAGCTGCCACACACTCCCTGTTTGGCCCAATCCCCAGTGGAATATAAAGGAATCATACAAATGTAAAGATAGTCCTACCACCTCCAATATGAAGGAAAACCATTTCATTCACTCATGAGAGGTGGCTGCCCAGCCTTTTCATAAAGCTCTCCAGAGATGGTGAACTCAAAACCTCCACCTATGGAACTGTCACTTAGAAAACTTCAATACAGGAGCCTGTAGTACAGTGGACTAAAGCACTGTTATTAACATCTGCTGCTTGCAATTACTGCAAGTTGAATCTCACCAGGCTCAAGGTTGACTCAGCCTTCCATCCTTTCAAAGGTAGATGAAATGAGGACCCAGATTGTGGGGGCAATAAGCTGACTTTGACTTCTTTCCGGAGAAGGGCGGCATATAAATTAAAGCAAAATAATAATAATAATAATAAGGAATCCAGTGGATGCTGTTTTCCATGGGGCTCTGAAGTCCCATGAGTAAGCCCTCCAAAGAGTTTCCCACTCTTATTTGTCTGCTCCTGTCCAGGCAAGAATTGAAATTCACATTGCTTTTGTGGAATTTTTGTATCATATTTCCATCTAGGAGAGTCTGATCTGAATATCTTGGACTTCAGTTTTCCTGTGACCAGCGATGCCTTTGGTTCTCCATAGAGCCTAACACTGATTATTCCTTGCAGGTATTTAATCAAATTCCTTGCAAAACTCGCACAGTATAGTGACGTTAACAAGATGACTCCTAGCAACATTGCCATTGTGCTGGGCCCAAATTTGTTGTGGGCCAAGAATGAAGGGTAAGTGTTGAATTCTAATACTTGAATTGCCAAATCAGCAGAATCAGATCAATCACCACTGGCTGTCCTACTTCTTTTGTCTTTAGCAGCTCTTCTTTGAACTTCAGCCCTTTGAACTTGGCCCTTGGCCAAGGAGCAGCGAACCTTGAATATTTGTAGGGTTATATTTTTGCCTAGCTCCTGAACGGAAAAGGTCCAGCACAAGCTAAATCACTGCATAAGAAGTCAGCACTGAGTATTTCTGTGCCATTTCTTCGTTTTTGTGCAAGAAAGATTAATAGCATCACAAAGGAGATTTTTATTATTCAGTTCTGCAAATCCTAAGATTAGTTGAAAACTTGAGCTTGTCGAGGCAATTCATCTCCACAGATTTTCAGAATGCAGGAAGAACCGAGGGGCCAACGGTAACACTTGAGAGTACGCACCCTGTCGCCTAAAAGCAACACAGGGGAAGGCTCTGTCCCATTGTTCTCTGGAAGCCTTGGGCAGCATCTTCAGAAGAGCTTCTCCTGAAAGCTGGGCAAGAGAAGAAGTCCTCAGAGGGAGTGGATTTTAAAACCCTCAATTGTGCCCAATAAACAGTTGGCAGCCACCTAGACATGCCACCGGGCATCCCTTGACCCCTGTGTTTGACCCCGGTGAGCAGGATTGATTCGATCTCATCAGCTTCCTTGATTGCTGAGAACATCTTTAAAGCCACTGGTCTTCTCTCCCCAGCTCTCTTGCAGAAATGGCAGCAGCAACTTCAGTCCATGTGGTAGCCGTTGTTGAACCCATCATCCAGCACGCTACCTGGTTCTTTCCTGAAGGTAAAGAAAGCATTTTTCCTTCTCAGTGTGTAATCCCAATTATTCTTCCTAGGAGAGCTGGTAGGCTAATGGTAGGAAAACTGAGTCAACTTTGAGCCTGTCAGGATCGAGCCCCAGGCTGTGGGCAGAGTCAGCATGCAATACTATATTTTAACCACTGTGCCACCAGGACTGTAAGGTGACTAGGTAGCTACAAGGTTTAAAACAAGCAGAAAAATAATTAAAATATTAAAACTACACAAATTAAGATTTTGACTCTCAACTGAAACCAGAACTAAGAGGCGGGCAGGACAAGTTCTTCTTAGCCTGTCAGCCACTTCCAGGGGTGAGCACACACATCCCCACGTGGCCTCAGGCCAACCAGCAAAACAAGTTTTAATTCCTTCCAGAAGGCCAAAAGGGAGGGGGCAGTTCTCACTTCCAGTGGTGGAGTGTTCCACAGGGATGGGGCCACAGCAGAATAAACACTTCTTGAAGCCGCTGCTGGAGTCCCTTAGCAGACGGGATCTGTAGCAGGTCTCTTTTGGTGGCGAGAGTGGGGCAGGCTTGTCCCATTGGGGAAAGGTGGTTCCTCAGATACCCTGGACCCAGGCCATGTAGGGCTTTAAGGTAACAACGAACATCTTGAATTAGGTCCAGAAGCAAACCTGTAACCGATGCAGCTTGTGCATTGCTACATGTGCATCAGTAGCGACTCTGGGACTGTGTGTGCTGCTACATTCCCATTGGGTTGTATTGCTTTGTCTGACTCTTTTAATCTGAAAAGGGAAATGAAAATGAATTTACTTTAAATACTTGCAAGCAGAAACCATAAGGTAGGGGTGTCAAACTCAAGGCCCGGGGGCCTAATCCAGCCCGCAGGGGGCTTAGATCTGGCCTGCGGGCCACCCTGGAAACAGCAGAGGACTGGCCTGTGATGCCTCTGCCAGTGAAAATGGAGCTCAGGAGGGCAGCCTTCCCGAGCTCCGTTTTCATTGGCAGAGGGTTGCAGGAAGCCGTCGCAGCTGAAAACTGAGCTCGAGAGCCCGTTTCCGCTGGCAGAGCACTCAGGCCCCCCACAGGCGCCCCTGACATGAGTGACGTCGAGCTAGCCACGCCCCCACTCCGGCCCCCCAAGGTCAAACAGAACCCTGATGCGGCCCTCAATGAAATGGAGTTTGACCCCTCTAACATAAGGTATTTCTGTCCTCTGAAATGAAGTCCTTGGCCTGAAGGCAGTGTTTCCTCTGAACCGTTTGGGTTTTCGTTTTTATTCCTGAATTTGCAGAGCTGGATTTCAATGTGTCCGGAGCATTTGTGGGGCAGCCGGCTGTGAACTCCAACCACCTTCCTGCAGGGGGTGACTATGACTCAGGGACCCTGGAGCGGAAGAGGCCGGTCAGCATGGCTGTGATGGAAGGGGAGCTCCTGAGAAAGGAAAGGTAAAGGGAGCCTTTCTTCTTCCCTTCCTCCATCCTATGGTTGGGCTAGCAGTGCATTCAGCACCATTTGTTGCTGTTTAACTTAAGTTAAGTGTTTGAACTTCTTTCAGAGGTCACAAACGTGGGCTGAATCAACAGTCCCTTTCCTAGCAAATAAGAAATTGAAGATTTCTTTGTCTAATGAAGAAAAACAGATCAGATTGTTATTATGAAAGAGTCCTGTTGGCTCTTTCAGCCCTCCCCCCACCCCCCAAATGTTGCATAGTGAATGAAGTTTGAATTGTGGCAGAAGTTGGCACTCACAACAATCTTGTGCCTCTGAGAATGATGACCTTCATGCTATATATTAGCAGCCAATCAGAGAAGTTCCTTCCAAAGTGGTTTAGAGCAGGGATCTCCAACCCTGGCAACCTTGAATTCTGGGAGTTGAAGTCCCCAAGTCTTAAAATTGCCAGGGTTGGAGACCCCAGTTTAGAGTATTAAAAGCTATTGATGGTGTTCCTTTCAATCACCAAGCCTGGAAGGCACAAGTGTATCCGCTTGAGTCCCACGGTACCCCCATGATCGCTCAGGGTGTCAGGCCCAAAGGCGTCATTCCAGGAAACCTGGAAGCTTCTTTGAAAGGGCAGCTGCTTAAGTGAGCCACCAAAGGCATCTGATGGGCCTCCTTAAGGGATTCTGCAGGCAGGCATTGGGTTTCTGGAAGCCTCTGCCAAAGAGGAGCTGGGCATGCCTGGGGCCATGGCCGGCCAGCCCTGAGTGGTGCCTTTCCCCTCCTTACTGCAGCCTAAGGAAGATCCAAAGGTAACGTACGTGCCGTTCTTTCCGTCTCACCGTGTTCCATGCATGATAGAAGCCTGAGGGAGATCTCACGCTGTGGAAGCAGTAGGAGCAGACTCCCCTTGGGATCCACGTAGGGCCCGCAAGAAGGTGTCCCTGCTGGCAGCCCTCACGATAAACGGTTACAGGCTCCTGATCTCCTGCGGCCCCTTTTTTATAATCCACGACAATCCAAAGCTCGTTTGTCATGCCAGTCATCTTCCCAGAAATTCTACCATGTCTTTGGAACACCAAATTTCAGTCTGGAAATTTGCTGCGACTTTAGTTTGAAGAGTGGTTAGCACAGGTTGTTTGTTATCTGTGTGCTTTGGGCTTCCCTGAACCCTGTTGTATCCTGACTTCCAGTGTGAGCCACTTGGCTTTTCCTTGCCTTAGTAGCAGCTAGACCAGGGATCTCAAACTCCCAGCCCAGGGGCCATACCCGGTTGAAGTCCAGGCATCCTAAAGTTGCCAAGGTTGAGAAGCACTGACAGAGGGAAGGCAGCAGCAGCTGCTGGCTGGCAGAGATGGCTCTGGCCACATTCATCACAGATTCTGAGTCCATTGGCTCTGGGTTGAGAAAAGACAGTCTCCTGCATTCCCATCCTGCCTCCAGGCTCTGCCTCTGCCACTACATGCACAGGTATCCAGAATGAAAAGAAGTGCCCCAAAAAATCTTTCCTGGGAGGTGCCCAGGGCAGGGGAGTGAGCTGTGCCAGTTCCTTGAAACGCTGCCTGGGTTTTAGTGGCCCCATGCTATGGGGAGGGGCCAGGCCCTTTTCCACTGCCTTCAATAGCAAAACCTGAGCAGCCACTGCACAGCCCCACAGCTGTCATCCAGCCAGTTAGCCAAAATGAAATGCAGGGTATTATGTATCTCTCTCTCTCTCTCTCTCTCTCTCTCTCTCTCTCTCTCTCTCTCTGTGTGTGTGTGTGTGTGTGTGTGTGTGTAATTATGTTTAGCGGCATTTGTGGCCCTCTTTCTTCATGAAAAACTTTTTTTAAAAATCAAGTATGCAAAGGCTTCGATGCCAATCTGAGTTTGAGGTCCCTGAGCTAGACAAACATTTGTTCTACATGGTCTGTGTTGGACTCATCAGTAACTTAGTTTTCATGTTTTTGTTTCTGCACATTAACTAGGGTTGTATGTATTCTGGACTTTTACAAATTCAAACATCTAAAACAAGAAAATGAATAATTAAGCCACATGTATTAATGCTGGTTTGTTTACCTTGACCTGTTTTAAATCATTTTGCTGCCAGTATATCTGGGAAAGGCAAACAGATTCTACAAGGCACCAAAGTCTGAGGTGCAGTTTAATGCCTCCCCTGTGATTGAGGAGAAGCCCAACTTCTAGGTGCTGACGAAGCTGGGTTGATTATTTATTAATTAAATGTATCTGCTGCCCATCTCACTATCAAGTGACTCTGGGTGGCTTTCTGCTGCTGTTGTGGCTGCCATTGTGATTGCTGTGATCGCCACTGAATACACACAGCCCTGCCATTAATATTTAAAGAGGTACTGACGCATGTCTGTGACTTAACCAGGGATGTTCTTAACTGGAGTGTCCCAGGCATTTGGACCACAGGGGGATGATACCAAAAAGGCCCTGCGGGTGGAGCTGCCTGACAGCCAACAAACTCTCCAAGATTTCTGGAGAAGGGAAATCTTTTCAAACCAGGGCAGAATTCCTGGGGCTTCTTAATGAGGGATACAGTGGGCCCATATTAGTCTGCCCGAAGATAGAAGTGTCCAATATGGCTATGCTGTGTCTCTGCATCACTCTCGCTCTCTCTCGTGGTCTCACACACACACAAACAAAACGAAATAATCAATCTTGCCGGTCCTGAATGCCTGTCACACTCTTCCTAGCTGAGCCAGAATGTGCCGCACTTTTCAGACTCTGGCTGGCAGAGTTTGTGTGTTCCTTGCTGCTTATCTGCATGGCCAGCAGCAGGGACTCACCTTCCATCTCCCAAATAGTTATACTGACTCTTTTTGTGTTTACGTGTAGCTCGCCTGCATGGTGTGTTTACTCTCTCTCTCCTCTGTAGCTTTGGTGTCAAGGTTATGGACTTCCAGGCAAACCCCCGGAGAGTTGGCACTGTGAATAGAAAGCACACAGCCCCAGCTTTCCAGCCACCGCTTCCGCCCACGGAGGCTGGCCCGCTGGCCCTGGCCACGGCGGAGCAGCACCCACAGGCCCTGGGGGCTGAGCCCGGCCTGGCGGGTGCTTCCTCTGCCTGCCTGCCTGGCTCAGCAGAGCATTCTCACAGCCAAGGCACGGAGGACAGCAGGTAAGACTGGGGGCTCAGAGAGGCAGGCTCAGGGTGGGCCACGGTCCTGCTCTTCTCTCCCTGTCGACAGTCCCCAAAGCAAAAGGGAGATGCTTTGCAAGGCTGGCCTGCTTTGTTGCCCCACGGAAGCAGAATCATTGTGATCCTCTGATCTGTCCCCGTCCCCACACACACACAAACACAGCCAGCCGAGGGTTAAGGAAACACTTTGGAACGCACCCAGTTCTTATCTCCCACTTGGCAGCGATAGACACACCGTCTGCCAAGGGACTTTATTTCCACAAACAGAAAGCTAAGATACGAACGTTCACAAAAGTCCAAGCAGAAATAATATTCCTCCCAGCAGTTCCGGACGAGGCTTTAGTGACTATCCAAGGTTTACTTTGTTCGTCACAAAGATCCTTGACCACCACCCTCTATTATATAGTCTCTGGGGTGTGGTCCAGTGACTCAGTTCTAATCCCTAGCACGCCTCCTAAGCTGCTGCAAACGTTTATCACGCCTTCGGCGGCGTGCGTCCAGGAATGATGTTTCATTATCACTCTGATCCGAATCAGCTGTCTCCTCTCCCTCGGCCGGCACTTGAGACAATGCCAGAGGGGAGGGGCCTGGAGAGGGAGGCCTGGCTGACTCCTCTTCCTCATGCTCGGAGCTTTCTTCCTCCGATGGGACAGGCTCAGAGGGCGGGGCCACAACATCCTCCTGCCTTAAAGCAGGCAAAGTCGCCCTTCTGCTTCCCTCCCGAGGTATTGCTCAGAGGTCATGCCAGAGCCCACCCGAGTCAGGGAACATGCAGAGCTGCACGGCAGAGCCCAGCTGCACCCCGCAAAGGTAGGGATCCTCCCTCCCTCCTGCCTGACCTGGAGAGATGGTAGCTTGTTCATCTAACCCACTAGCTAGAACCTGTTTGTCTCGTCTTTGTAGGCTATGCACCCACCCCGGTCAGTGTCACAGTGTTACTGGGCTTTAGCTTTTCCTTCCACAGGGAAGGTGGGGATGTGGAAGCGGGGTTGACTGGCGGTGCATGCTCCTTCTGAGGAAGCTGGTTTCTGCACTGGAGAAAGAGAGGTTTGCTCCTCCTCCAAGGCCTTCCACCAATTTGTCTCCAGGCCCAACGGCCTTTGCTGGACAGCCTATGAGCGTAACTTTGGGGAGAAGATACGGAAGCAGCTGCTCAGAGAAGCCTTGCTATCCTGAACAAGCTCCCCAAAACAGATTGAGCAAAGACCAGGTTGTAGGAATGGGCAAAGCAAGAAATGTTGGTTGTTAAAATCCGTGGAAGGGACCTGAGTGAGGGTCAAGGACTGGTGAGTAGCTGAAGAGATGCTCATTTGGGTTTGTGGGGAATTGCAATCTTTAGCACAGAACCTTCATGGTACATTTCGGGGGAACTAGAGGGACGTCGCTCTTGCATCTTTAAGAGCCCTCTCTTAACTCCGTGGTGCTCGCAGTTGGTATGGCTAACCTTGGTGCTCTGCTGCTTTAAGCACATCTGAATTTTGTTTCCTAAGCTGTGGGGAATTCTATGGAGCCCAGACAGCTGGGTCAAGCAGGCCAGCAGTGGGTTAAGTGCCAAAGGGGGTCTGCCTGCACTTTGCACCTGTTTAATGCAAAAAGGGTCCCACGTCTCATGAGGAGCCTTAGGGAGAAGCAGCTTCTGGCACCCGGCAGGAGCCTTTGATGCAGGTCTTTCTCTCCTTGCAGCTCTTCCAAGCCAAAGGACTCGGTGCCCTCAACCACACCGCCACCCCCCAGAAATGGTGGACCTGCTCAGCCTCTCAGCAGCGCCAGCCAGTACTCGGTTGGGCAGCCCCAGAGCACCGCTGGGCCCAGCCCACACGCCCTGAGGCGAGGTTTGTCCTTCAGCAGCTGCATTGGCAGCCTTGGGGGCTTGAGGGCGGGGGGTCAGCCAAGACTAAAGCTGCCAGGTATTTCCTGAGGAACGATTTTTCAAGCAGAGTTTGCCCACTTTGGGCCAGCAGGGAGAGAAAGGGATTTCAACACTGGCCTTTTTTTCCAGTTTTGGTCACTTTGCAGGAGGGCCAGAGAGCATGTTTTGCATGCCATTGGCTACTTTGGCTATTTCACACCACCAAGAGAATACGGAACTTCCTCTGAAACCAGACAGTTAAATTTGCCTGATTTGGAGTCTGAAGTTACTCAAATGATCAATTCTTTGGGGGAATAAGATATATTAGAGGAGGAGCAGAGCTGATAAGGGAAGCAAGAATGTTCTGCCCCAGCAGAAAAGTACGCAAAAAGATTTGTTTGTTTGTTTGTTTGTTTGTTTGTTTGGAAAATGTATGTAGGCACCCATGTGTCATACACATGACTCCGGTGCAAAGTAAAAACACAGACACACACACACACACACACACCAAAATAACCCCAAACATAACAACAAAACCCATTTCACTCTTCCTGTTGGAGCTGATGGAATGGGTACAATAGATTAGACTGCTGGGTTCAGACTAATTTTGGCCAGGGAGGCATAGAGCAGGCTGGGCAGGCAGGGACGGTTCCACTGGGAGCCACAGAGGGCAACAGGGGAGAAGCTCTGTTTTTTGGCCCTTCAGCATTGCATTACGCCCTGAGATCAGGGGTGTCCAAACTTTGTAGCTTTTAGTCTTGCAGCTCTGTTGGCTGGGAAATTCTGGGAGTTGAAGTTCACAAATCTTAAAGTAATCAACTTTAGAGACCTTCTCTTAGAAAATGGAAGACCTGCAGGCATTTATCCAAGAGAGGGCATGAACCATCCCTCTCTTGAAAAGAGGCTGCCAGGCTGGGTCTTCTGTGGTAATACAACCTCCATCCAATTTCAGGATCCCCTCAAAGCTTGGGGTTTCTCAGACGGGCCAGAGGTCTTTTTCAGCCCAGGTGCCAGGCACTTATTGTAGCCCATGAAGTAATCAGAAGCTTCGTGCTCAAACACAATCTCAGCCATGTCTCTTCCTTTTGCTTCCTTTTCAGCTGTCAAAAAACCTGCACCGGCCCCTCCAAAACCAGCAAACCCACCTCCAGGACAGCCAGGGACCCCGATTCCCACTCCAGCCCCCAAGCCCCCTACAAGGAGCCCTTCTCCCCCCAGCCACCAATCAAACCAAGGGGGCACTCAGCCTTCTGCTGCCCTGCCCCAGATTTCTGCCCCCCGGCGATACTCAAGCAGCCTCTCCACGATACAGGCTCCCAACCACCCGCCCCCCCAACCCCCTACGCAGTCCGTAACACCACCTCCGCAGACCAAGGCTGGTAGTTTTGGACCCTCCCCACCTGGCCCAGAGGGTGGGTCAGAGCCACTGTCACCCACCCCTCCGCATACCCCTACCCCGCCTGACACGCCCCCCCTGGAGAAGCACAGCACCACCTGCCCATCCGCCCAGCCTTCAGCCCAGGACATTCCATCGGCTCAGTCGCCTCCTCCGTCTGGCACGCTACCGAGGCCGCGACCAGTGCCCAGACCTCGCAACCGTCCCACGGTGCCCCCTCCGCCTCACCCTCCTGCTCCTCATCTGTCTGCAAACGGCTCTCTGCTGGGTCCTCCGGCAACAGCGTCCCATATTGTGACTGGTAAGAACACTTTCGGCTCCACAGACATGTCTTTGAGCCCGGCTTTGATGGAGGAATGCTCTTTCCCAGCGGGGATGGCCAAAGGAAGCCCCACCCTACCCCACCCCACTCCAAAGCAAGATAGCTACGGCTGTCAGCCAGCCCTCCATGGGGGAGTTGCAGGTCCCAGTTTCTGTCCCTTGAGATTAGCGAAGTCTATGGACGAGATGATAAAGGCAGATTAACTGGATTTATAGTAGCAGCTAGTCTAGGTAGGAGCATAGCACATCGTTTCAGAGAAGAAATAGTGGACATTTTGGAGTAAATGTGGAATACATGAGCCCATTTCAATATTCACATCAAGGTTTTGGCTTCCTCCAACTGAACAACAAAGGCATTCTCAAGAGTCGGATGTCAGCAATCCTACAATTTTGTGTTCTGGGCTTTTGCATATCATCCTTTGCTAGTCCCCATTCCTTCCCACCAACGGTAGCATGCAGCCTTCCCTCTGATTTTCCTCTGCCATCAAAATTATTTTCCTTCACACTGAAGAACATTCCAAGATGTCAGGTTTCCTTCCTGTGTTGTTATAGCAGCACAGCCAATGATCAGGAGGGGCCTAAATCAGGAAAGGCAGGTTTTAGCCATTTTGCTCTGTGGTTCCTTCTTTCCTTGCTGCCCAGACGGGGTGCTGGTAGCCTTTTCACGCGGGCTGCATTCAGGAACATTGAGAAAATCTCAGCGCTATTGTTCGTTAGATGATGGGAAGACTGACTGAATTTTATCATACTCAGATTGTAGATGGCAGACAGGGGGAATAGCCATTTATTCTTTGATTTAAGCCCTGTCCCTTGCTAGCTAACAAAGTAATTTCCCTGTTGATGCAGTGCATACATGACTCATTTACTGCAGATTGCATCAATATTTACAAGCTCTTTTTATTTCTTAATCTGGATTGGGCGCTTTTTAATAACGCTTAATGTTAATTTTAAGCAGCATATTAGGACAAAGTCTTGACTTCTGGCAGAATGAAATAGCGCATGCCCATCTCTTAATTTTAGCAGACTCTAACATATTGATCCACAGAACCCTTGCAGACTTGTAATGGCTACTGGAACAAAACAAGTTTCAGCAGCCAAAATAACCCTTTGAATCTTTAGGTTGTAATATATCTACAAATAATATTCTAATTGAGAATTTTATTAAATAATCTAGATGTTTGAGCTGCCTTATTCAATAGGAACTGAAATTGGAAATGGTAAGAGAAAATTGAGGCCTTCCGATTGGCTGGATATGTTGCAAATGTTGCATAATCATGGATGCTGCTTTTGTTTCTTACTAACTGGTCACAGTAACCTGGCTTGCTTGCACCTGGACTAATCCTGCATGTGAAAGGAGTGATGCTTTTCTTGTCCATTGTTTGTAATATTGATCTCCATTTTAATGCATTCTGGTCTACTGCCCCTCCCTGATCCATATTTGTCAACCTTTCATCAGCAGACAATGGAATGAATTTCTGCTTTTCAAAATCTTCAGAGCTTCATAGTATGTCCAGATAGAAGTAAAAGGTGCACACACAGAGGCACATATAAACTGCTCTTCCCTCCACCCTCGTGCTGATGAATTTGCAGCCTGAGTTCTCCCAGAGAGCTAAGTGCAACCTTGCAGGTCCTTGCCAGTCCTGGCACTGGTTGCTCTTCCCTTATAGTGTGAGCAGGACTCCTCCATTGCTGCACGGGGCTTAAATATTCAGAGTAAGAAGAATCTGAGCGAAAGGCCTCTTGTATGGATTGGAAGCTCAGGTGAATTATGTATTCTTAATAAAATACAACTTGGTGCGATCTTGGAATAAGTAGACATTGCCCCAAGCAAGTTGGTGTGCATTCTTTTGCCCTAGTTGCAGTATTGCTGCCCTAGAGCTCTGGCAATGGTGACATCTAATTTTTTATGTGTAGAGAGACCCAGCTCCAAATATTGCCTAATTTGCTGGAGGTGACCTTGACTTAGAAAGAAGATACAGCAGACAAAGCATCTTTCTGGTGAAGAGCAGATTGGAGCCTTTATCGTTCCTCACCTACAGACAGAAATCTTGCCAAATTAAAGCAGCTACTTGCATCATGTAAGATCTACTGGAGAACATCTAGGGAGGAGCTGCCTTGACCCTCTTCCTCCCAACCAGACTATCTAAACCTAGTCCCTGTCTCTTGATCTTCTGGCCTGCAGCCTCTCCCTCCTTGGAATCCAGACAACATTCCACCGTACCCACAGAGGCTAAAAAGCAGGCAATCCGGTCGATCCCCTGATCTGCCTCATATGCCCCATTGTGTGTTAGCAGCAACCTTCATCCAACCCTATGGAAGTTTGAGATCATTAAAGCTCTACCATGAGAGCCAAGTGAGGGCCCGTCCAGTGCCCATCTAAACTTTGCATGGGTGATTGACAGAGAGGAGCAGAACTTAGTACGCAGAGCCATGACTGGATTTGCATCTCTGATGGTGAGGAAATGTACAAGAGCAGCTGCAACTCCATTTTGCAGTCATTCTGCATTGAAAGGGAAAGGATACCTTTGACCCATCACACCAGGGCTGCATATCTGTGGAAATGAAGTCCCATCTGCATGTCAGATGTCTTTTCACTTTTTCATTGAGGGGGAGGGGAGAAGGGGTGGTTGCCAATGTAGAAACAGCCTAGCTCACGTGTGCTCATGTTTCTTGGATTTTGAAATGGGGAAGAGAGCTAGGTAGCCATGACAGGCAAGTCCCACCCTCCTAAATTGTTACAACATAATTGTTAGTGCTAATGGGTTCCCTGCCCACTTCCAGTTCCCATAGAGTTCTACTCTTTGCAGGTCCACTAAAGCCCCAGGCCCAACCAGTTTTGCCCAGAATGTGGCAAATTTAGACAAATGAACAAAATTATATTTTCATTGACCTGTTTCTTCAAACTATGCTTCCCTACTGAAGCAGTTTGTGCTTTTCCAGAATTACCTAAGTTTATACTAGCTGGGTCCTGACAATTGGACTTCCAGCTCGTGTCAAATCAGTTTCCCTGTCTAGTTTGGCTAGTTTGGCTCAGATAGTTTGGCTATCTGAGAATAAAGCTCTCTGTTTTTCAGGAGCTATGCTGCTCAAATTTGAAATTTTAAGATGAAGGCATATCCTGTCACCTCTGAAAAGGTCAGGCTCCTTCTACAACAAAGTTACTAGCCATTATGGCTCACATGATAAACTTGAATAAAGTATGTTGTTAGGGGATTCTGAAGTCAGACGCTGAATTGTAATTCCTGCTCTCCTTTGAATTCAGACATTTTAGCATAGTATTGGCAACAGAGGGGGAGTCTTGTGGATCAGCAGCCAGCCCTGAGTTTATTTTTCAGCATTTGTACTATGTGTGTTTGATGTCTTTTCTGCACAGATACCAGTTCCGAAGTTAAAGAGCAATCACGGGGCATCCCTGGCATTGAACTTCCTGCCACAGAATTGGTGACTTCGCCAAATCAGAATTCACACAACCACCTTGTGCTTGATCTCGATCATGATACTGAAAGCACTGCTTTGTAAAAAAGAATAAAATCACTCCAAAGCAGCCTTTTCTATTCCAATGAAAATCTAACCAGTCCAGGATTCAGTGAGGAGCTTTAAAACAAAGAAGAAGACAAAGTAGGAATGGTACCACTGCCTGCCTCATGTCTTCTGAGAAGACATGTGATCTTTAAAAGGAGAGTTTAATGACCTGTATCCTGACAAAGCTGCCTAAGCTAACATTGGGTGTTCTGGCTGTTGCTAAACCTTATATGAGAAGCTTGATTGCTGCTGTTAACCAAGACGGCCCTTGCCGGAAAGTTCCGAGAAGAATCCAAAGCAATGCATGTGTAATGGAAATCATAACCCTTTAAAGACCTCTGTTGAGCTCTTATTTTTTGTCCGTATCAAAGAGAGGCATGCAAGAGACATGCTATCTCTGATATGCTGCAGACTTCGTTAAAAGTATGAACCAAAAAATTGCTACAGGTGCAGAAGATGACTGCTGGTTATCGGTCACTTTTCTAAACGGTGGATGTATTCTTGTGCCTTGATGGACTTGATACTGTAGAAGGAAATGTACTGTCTCTCTAACTATTTCAGTGCTATTCTTTTTTTAAAATACGATTCTTTACCCCTTTATTTTTCATAGATATTTGTATTAACCCTTCTGCTCTGGTTTCTGTAACTTCCATAGGCAGCTGCTGTCAAGCTGAACTCTGGAAAATGTGTATTGCTATAAATGAGTTGAACTTTGAAAGTTATTTTGGATATCTTGTTGGGTTCATTTACCAAGTAAAATTATTCTCTTTTTTGTCACTGTAAAACCAATTTATTGTAATTTTCCTACCCAAAAAGCTGTATTTTTTTCCCCTAATCCAGCAGTGAATTAAATTGCTTGGGAAGTGAAGCAGAGTCACCCCAGAAAGAAAAAGGGAATAGTTTGGCAAGAACCTGGAAGATGCTAGGATGTATAGACGACCCACCGATAAGCATTTGTCCCTAATTTCTCCCCTCCCCAACTACTTTTAGTCACAAGGAGTCAAGCCCCAAAGAATGAGAAGTTCAACAACTAGAGAGTCACTAATCCCTCAACCCTGGTTTGAAAGAACACCAGCACACCACTCTCAAGTCTTCCTGACAACTTTATTACTTGTCTTCCTTCTGCATGGGTGAAGAGATGGACATTAAAGTTCTCAGGCCAACTCCATCCTAGGGCTTTGGGATTTGTAAACACATCTTTAGACATATTGGTAGGTACTTGTCCATAGGGTTTCATGTAGACATATGAGTAGGAGTAGGCCATACAGTTTCTGGGGAGGAGGGAGGGAAGTGAAAGGAAAAGGAAACATTATTTTTCCAACGTTTTTACAAGCAACCAGAAGAGCATCTGTATTTTCTTTGGTGCACCCACGTTGTGTGTGTATGTGCAGTCTCTCCCCAGGGACTAATCAGAGTACATACATGTTGCCTTTGTGTCTCAGGTTGGCTAAAGTGTGTCTCGTACGTTTGTGCATGAACACACTCTTGTAGGAGTGTGCCGAATGTGACCAGGAGGCTGAGAGTAGAGCCTCTCCAAGCTTCTCAGTCCTTGCCCAAAGCCGTGGATTTTTTCCCATAATCCCCAGGAGCCTGCCTATTACAGTCATAAATCATGACGGTTGTGACCGTCCTTTTTGTGGCAGCTATTACACAAATCCATTGTTCCCTGGGGGGCATTTGTGCCAAAACCCAGAAATGAATGCCTGTTTTCAGCAAAAACATAAATTGCAGTCATGTATCTGTGGGACATTGGGGATGGCCATAAATGCAAGCCGGTTGCTGAGTGCCCAAAATTCAGCCATATGACTGAGGGAAGAGGGTTGGATGTCGAAACTTTGGAACCAGGTCACAAGGATTTTTTGGGAGGCCCATCCTAGCTTTGAACGATTGCTCAGCGACTGGTCCTAAGGCAAGGACTACCAGTATCACGCACAAAGCTTTTTGCAACACAGTTGGGCTAAAGCATTCTTAATTACAGGTCATTGTCAAGGTAAGACTCATGTCATGATATCTGTTAAACTGCATGGTGAAGTCCTGGAAGTGGCCGCCATTTTGTCCTAGCCACAAAATGGCAGCTGTGTTTGGGTCACCGCTGCGCAGCCAGGGACAAGACTGCTTCGTTTCGCTGCCTTTACAAAGTTTGCACAACACTTGTTCAGAAGCCTCTGCACTGCTGTGGAGACATTAACACAGCAAAGGAATCAGCTTTTCTGGCAGCTGCCATTTTGTCCCCGCCCACAAGCAGGCAGCACAAAATGGCTGCCAGGTTCAGGCCTCCTCTGCGTGGCCCAGGGATGTGGGCTGCCCTCATTCCATGACATCAGGTCTGGAGAGCTTCAAAAGGTGAATGTGGGGAACAGAGCCAAGCACTGTGGGGGTGGGATGGGGTGGGGGAGAGAAGCCCTGCAGCATCCCTGTAGCTCTGCTGGCTGGGGAATTCTGGGAGTTGAAGTCCGCACATCGTCCAGCGGCCAAGGTTGAGAAACACTGCTGTAGCTGGTCGTGAGGGAACAATTCCGGAAGTGGCCGCCATTTTGTCCCGCCCTCCTTCCCCAACAGGTGAAGTGTGGGGCGTGATTGGCATGTATGGAGGAGGCCCAAGTGGGGTGGGGCTGCTGCAGGGACCTGTGGTGGGTCATAAAGCTGAATGACCGGAGGGCCCCTGCAGCCATCCTAGTTTGAAATGGCTCTATGTAATTTGGGGGCATCTCTTGTAACTGTGGTACCGCAAGGACTACCAGTACTCTTGTTAACAAATTCAACAAGTTCCTTTCTTATCCCGTGATCTTTGCATCAAACATTTTCTTTGGGGGCTCCCTGTTCTCCATCCACCCACCTGCTTTTAACCAAAAGGTGTTAAAAACAAGATGGGGCAGAGACGGAAGGATACCTTAAATATATTACCAAGGTCATCTAATTGCGCTGAAAGTAGAGGTCTGCAAACTTGGCACCTTTAAGGCTAGTGGACTTCAACTCCCAGAATTCCTCACCCAGGATGGGTTTTCTTAATGGCTGGCTGAGGAATTCTGGGAGTTGAAGCCTTAAAGTTACCTAATTTGTAGACCCTTACACTAAAGCTGCGAAGCACCAGCTTTCCAAGCATAAACTACTATGTCTGTCTACGGTTTGTTTACAGTCGTCTTTAGTTTCAAGTAGAACCTACAGCTTTCTAGCAAAATGGTGACTTGCTTCCCGTTGACCAGGGGCTGCCTTGGAGCCTGGCCAAGGAGGGAGACTTTCCTTTTGGACTGTGGATTGTCTGGTCAGCCTTGGGGGCTCCTCTCGGGGCAAAAGAGGTACCTGAATCCATTTGTGGCTGCAAAGGATTGTTGTACATCTTCAGAAATTCAGCCGGGCTCAAACATTCTTGGCTCCTGCACAAATACTGGATCGTTTCTGCTGGGATCAGCAGCTCTGGCACAGCAGTGTGGAGGCACTCGCCCAGGCCTTTGTTGCCCACCTTAAGAGAAGACAGGAAGCACAGCAGATTTAATCCCGTGGCATTTGCTCTGGAATTAGTGTATATATTAACTTGGTCAGGCTTTTCTGCTTTAACCAATGCTGCTCAGACAACCGACCTTCTAAAGCTTGGCCTAAAATAAACTTGAAGAATAGGAACTGGGAGCTGAAAGGAAGCTCCCAATTTGGATTGTGCAGAATTGATTTAAGCTGAGTCATCAATATTTTTTTGGGTATCTATTTTTTAAAATAATCCTGCCTGTAAACAAAAAACAAGAGAAACCAGATTCTGTATCTCCATGACCAGGATACTGCTCTTTCAAAAAAATAAAAGAGTTTTTTATTAAAATTATGTTCACATAAATCACATTAATGCATCAGAACCCCAAAGAACTATTGCAAGTAAGAAACTAAAAACAGAGTCCCAATCATGCCCTTGGCACTATCTCAAGTTCTTCCCTACTTGTTGGCATTGTTAATTTAGGATATGTCAAAACTGGAACAGTGCAAGCCCCTAACTAGATATAAGAGTGAAATGCCAGATTTCTTGATCTATCAGGATTTGGTGTACTTAACGCTATCTGAAGACATCTCAGTGTCTTGGGCAAAAAGCTGGAGAGATCTTCTGGCTACAGAAATGTACATTTCTACCAACTTTGCCCCAAATAAAGGAGATCACTGTTGGACTGTATTACCCTTATGTGCAGCCAAGTCTATTTTGGATCAGGTGCTGGTCCTGGGGAAATGAACCTGATGCCAGGGAGAGAACTACTGAAGGGATCTGCTCTCACCTTGAGTGTTGCAAGATACACTCCCATCTTGAGAATGAGTGTAAGACACTCAGTAATAACTTCTTCTGTGGTCTGGCTTTGGGTAACATCTTCCAAAGTTACAGGCACTTCCACTTTGGTGGCATTCCACTGTGAGAAAAGTCTGGTGGGGATGTTATGAGACATTACCAATATCTTAATATCTCGTAATAAAGCCCTAAAAGGGAGAAAGAAAAACCGTAATAAACCCATAGGTGTGCACACACATTATGCAGAACACTTGTATCTGTGTTCTATCAAAATCAAGATATTTAAGGCTTGCAGCTATCTACCAATGAGGAGTCACATCAGAGGCACTGGCTACATTGCCCATGAACATGGGAGGTTGCATCCCTTCCAAGTATTTATATAATGCTTCCTGTTCTAAAACTCCTGAGGTGGTTTACAATAATTATGAAAACATAAGGTAAAAACAGGATAAAAACTAAGTGGAAACAATCCACAATAAGCTTCTAGGAAAGACAGTATAAAAATAGAACTTTTTCAGAGAACCTAACAACCAGTTCCTTGGTCTGGTTCCTTCCAGTGATGACTGAAACTCCTGTCTCTTCCAGGTTTGATGCAAGATGTTTTTATTCCAACTGAATGTTGAACCTTTAGTAGGTTGTCATGTTAGCCATCCAGATCAAGAGAGAAATCTAGACATTTTTCTGCTCAGAAATCCTTGCCCTATGAATCAGACCAAGCCCGCTCCTGATCCAATCACAGGTCTTCTGGAGCTCATAACCTTCTTCTCTTGGCTGAACATCCTAGGTGTGCTTTCACCTGTGTCTGAAAATAGGGTTGAGGAATCTGATGCCCTCCAGAAGTTGCTAAATGCAAGAAGTTGCCCATCCAAGACACTCAAGGAGACACTCACATTGCCCAGGAACTGTAAATTGGTGACCTTTGATTGAGTACCAACTCCCCATCCCTTAGTTAAATTGACATTTTCTCCATTGTAGGGTCTTTGCTGCTCTCTCTGATTGTTTTCTTGCAGACATTTCATTACCAAACTAGGTAACATCCTCAGTGCTACCATAGTAGGGAGGGGGGTTCTTCCCTATCTTATTTGCACACCCAAATGCTGGGAGGGATGGAAGGCTTTTCTTCCCATTGGTGCTACTGGGCCTTCTGCTTTCTGCTGCTTCTTCTCTTAGTTTAGGTTTTTTGGGGGGTGGGGGTGGGGCTTTGCTTTTACCTGTTTTAAAGCCATCAACCATCTGTGAGTACTGGTGAAGAGATTATCGGATGCTCTGTTTATCAGTTTGTACCTTGCATTTAACTTACCATAAATGCATTTTTAAACTTTTCACCTTGTAATGTTTTAATAATAAAAGCACAGGTAAAATATATAAATACACAGTCATTAGGTGCAGTCTTTCAGCCAAAGGCATCATCCCTTTCCAACCCAACTGTGCAGAGAACTTGGGTATCTTCCAGAAGTCCCTCTGTCTCGTGGCTGAGATGCCCCCTCTGCCTTTCCACAGCTCTCCTCTCTGGAGGACTTGTTTGACTTACGCTGCTCCCTGATCTTCAAAGAGGGTCAGGTCCATGAGGATGTGGTAGAGGGTGCCACTGGAGGCCTGAGGGGAATAGAAGAGCATCAGGATATGAGGTTCTGAAGTGTGTTTCCACTCAATTCTGTTCTTCTGTATTGGAAGTGATGTTTTGACAAACTTCTGGTGGGGAGTTTTCATAATTCTGCAAGTGACCAAACTACATTGTGCCTGTAATATTATCAGTATGAATAATTACATACAATTACATAATTGGTGCTTAAATTGGATGTAGGTTTTGTCAGCATTTGTTATAAATCCCTACACAATTCAACTAAAGGATTTTTCATTTTCTTCTTAAATATTTGCTTGACCTACCTCCACAATGTGGAGTATGCTCTGGGAGTAGATGAGAAGGACCCCTGAGGCTGCTTCCCCCAAATGGAATCGTGAAATCTTCTGGAAAAGCTGTTCATGATAGTCTTCAAAAAGGAAGCAGGAAAGATCAATAGAGAGATCAGCTCAGAATCCCCCCAAAAAGCAGATGGAGTGGGAGGAAGGGTAGGAGCCCAGTGCCTGCTGGACGGGGCTTGTTCCCATCTTTCTCACTGGTGTCAGCAGGACCTGCTTTATCTGCCTATAGGCTGTGGAGGAGACAGAGTGTCATGCCTGATGATTCAGAGATACACCATCATACTAATGGATTAACCTGTCTCAGAAAACAATTTCACAATTGAACATGTGATGCAAAAGGCCAGTTACGAATTAGGTTAGCTTTCCAGGGACTGCTGAACTAGAATAGCAATGCTGGAAGTGGTTTCTGGGCATTGTGATTAGGCAATTACTGGAGGGCCACAAATTCCCCACCTCTGTATTTGAACAAATAGATGTGACAAACATTAAGTATTGGTTAATGTGATAAATCTGCACTAGAAGCCACCTGTAGAGAATAGAGGACAGAGGGAAGAGCCACCAGTAAGGCAAAGATGAGATACCGGTAAATGAGGCTTGAGCCCAGGCCAAAAAGGGGATTATAAAATGCTTTGAACAGCTGCCTCCTCCAATTCGCATGAAGATAAAAGAGAGGAAGGGAAGTCCATTCAGACTTGCAAGGCGCTGTTACTGCAGTTGTTCTGATACAAGTAGTTTTAGGTCTACATGGTGTCTGTTTCTTAGTCTGGTCTACATGATAGGGCTGGATTCAAAATTGAGGTTATTACCAGCATTGTCTTCACAGTGACAAACATACAGAGAGTGAGAGTGAGAGGCAGACCTCCCTTCAGCCAAACAGACTGGGAAGCTTCAGAGAGCTATGGAAGAGGACCATCCCAGGGCAAGCAAAGACTTCAGTAAGACCTTGGAACCTTTTCCTCATTGAGAGCATCCAGCGACTTCATGGCCTTTAACAAGGAAGGTCAGTCTTTTGAAGGTCGTGGTGAGACTGACTGCAATACCTGTGATTTCATCCTCACTGGCATTTTCTTGCAGCATCGCAACAAAGATCAGCCGGTGAAGCAGAAATTTCTGTGGAGAAAAAAGCACCAGAAGATTTAGCCTTCACACTTTAGGGCTTGGTTTATCCCACTATTTGAAGCTCTGTCAACAGTGCAATGTTGCAGAAATAATCCGTCACTTATCTTTATAAATATTTTGGTATGTCTCCCCAAAACCCATCAAAATACAGGATACAGAAAAGCCAAAGCAAAACTCTAGAAAGAAAGCTGGGTGCTCAAAAGGGAAAACAACCAGTTTAGGAGGCAGAGTCTGGAGAATCAGCCCTCTGTCCTCAGCACACTGAACCACCAAGGAAGCAGTTGGATTTTATGGCAATTTGTAGTGAGTTTATAGTTCCGTGTGTCATGCAAATACAAGCAAATGGCAGACATGTCTAAATAGGAGAGGGCCAAACAAGTCAAGATGGTGGTTGCTACCACATGGATGAAGCCCTAAAAGGTGGCAGCCATCATCTTGGGGTTTTTTTTTTTTCATGCCCTGCAGATGTTTCTGCACACTGGAATAGGTGGCTACTCCCTGATTAACCTGAGTCAAACTCAGCCACTGGCTGAATCCAGACATAATGCCAGGCCACAAACCATGCTCTATACATATAGTTTTACATGCTCTAAGACTTGTGGACTTACAGCTGCTGGCTGGGGAATTCTGGGAGTTGAAGTCCACAAGTCTTAAATTTGCCAAGTTTGGAGATCCCTGCTCTAACACCTTATAACTTGAGCCTTGAGACAAGACCAGAGATGCTCAGGAAACATTGCAGCCCCCTTTTGTCTTCTTCCCTTACGCAGAAGGAGACGGATGCATCTGTGTTTTGGGCCAGAACAGGGAAAATGAAAAGGAACAAATGGCCTTTCTGAGGGCCACTGACCAGCAGAAAAGGACCCCTGGAAATCTCCAGAGGGAGAGAAAAATCGTCTGAAGCCGAGGAGGTCAGAAACCTTCAAGGTGAGAGTAGGTAGCCAGGGGAAACTTGACTTCCGGACACATCCAGGCATGGCCTTCCTCCAGGATTGTTTCTCCAGTTTAGCCAACAGTCTTGGGATCTCCAAGTGGTCTCCCATCCACAGACTTGGTGGGCAACTCTCTCAGCCAATATATGACCAATTGGGCCAGCTGCAGAGAACCCTACTGGCTAGGTTTTGATAGCCCACCAAGCAGTGGGATTCGATAAGTGCAGCTTACTGACTCGGCCAGGTTTAGGCAAGATGCCAAACTGAAACCCACTGATCCTCTGAGGCTGTGATGCCAGGGCCCAGAAGGACTGCCACATCTGGAAAAAGAGCCCCACCACCACCCCAGGACCACTGGCCTCCTCATACCTTCATCTGCTGCCGCCGCCTCTCCTCCAGAGCACTAAGCAGGGTGTTTCTGGCCACTGTGGGCATCGCGTCAGCCATCCTGCTGTGGCAGGCTGTTCCAGAACCTTCAAGGAACCAATCTGCCAGCCTGGCATGGCAGTTACCCTCTATGCACCTCCTTGGAATTGGCAGTTGGGAGCCTCTGGCTCACCTAGCTCACCTGAGCGGCCTGGAGCTCTGAGCAGCAGGAAGATGGGAGGCCTGGGAGACCATTGCCCAGCACTCTAGAGGGGCTTCTCCTGAGGAGGGCCTAGGCTTGTCGGCTGCTTGGGAGAGAGGGCTTGCCCAGGGCTGAGCCGCTCTTCAGGTCAGAAAGGGGTTCCAGAGCCGCTGCGCCCCCCCCCCCCCAAAAAAATCTCCTGCCTTGCAATCTCAATCCTTTGTTTCCTGCCTTCTGGAAGAGACAACGAATTTTGCTTTTTCTACACAACAGACTTTTAGATACTTTTGCCACCTGGAATTTTAGGTAGGCAAGAACTTTTGTTTTGTATAACATCTTTATGGTTTTTTTATATATAACAGTTCAAGATGGCAAACTTCTCCAACACACCTTCCACCTCCTGGGAAATATGACCCAAGAATTTGCCACTTGTGGAATGTTATCTAGGACCAATGTTTTCTATTGTTTAATCTACATGGGGCTCCCCTTGAGGAGCACCCGGAGGCTCCAACTGGTCCAGAACGCAGCAGCACGGGTAGTGACGGGAGCAGCTTGGCGCTCCCATATAACACCTCTCCTGCACGAGCTGCACTGGCTTGCAGTGGTCTTCCAGGTCCGCTTCAAGGTGTTGGTTCTCACCTTTAAAGCACTCCATGGCTTAGGGCCAGGGTATTTACGAGACCGCCTGCTGCTACCGATAACCTCCCACTGGCCAATACGCTCTCACAGAGAGGGCCTCCTCAGGGTGCCGTCGGTCAAGCAATGTCGGCTGGCGGCCCCCAGGGGGAGAGCCTTCTCTGTGGGAGCACCCGCCCTCTGGAACGAGCTGCCTCCCGGAATACGGCTGATCCCGGATCTCCGCACTTTCCGTAAGGCCCTGAAGATGTTTTTATTTCAGCAAGCCGGCCTGGCCTGAATAGGTTTTATGGGTTAGTTTTTAATTGTATAGCTTGGAGTTTTAAATTGGGAGGCCGATTAATTTAATTTATTTTTAGTTATCTTAACTTTTATATTGTATGTTATTTTAATTTTCGGCTGTTCACCGCCCTGAGTCCCTTCGGGGAGAAGGGCGGGATATAAATTCAATAAATAATAATAAATAATAATAATAATAATCTAAACAATTAGAACATTTAAATGTCTTATTGTTTTATTTCTTGCCTTCTGACACAGCACATACACTAAATGTATGTATGGTTTGTTTCTTTACCCTATAAAAAGACTTCACCACCATCACGCTTAATAAATGATTTTGCTTTACCTGAATTATTTGTTGATTTGTATTTTTGGGTGGGCAAAGCAACCCCTTTGCAAAAAAATAAGTGCCTCTCAAATTCAGGATTGAGCAATCTCAGGGATGGGATCATAAATTTCAATCTCTTTTAACCTACTTCCCTTGGTGTCCAGATGAGCAGACCTACCTGAGTTATGCATTTTTAAATAAGATTTATTGTTATTATTTATCATCAAATAAGATTTAAACAAAAGTATTCTGCAGGACAAAGTGGTAGCATTTTAACATTAGCTTCATTTTTAGAATGCATTAGGGCTGCCTAAGTCTTCTTAGAAATAAAAAAAACGATGAGTGAATGCAGCAGTGATTTGGTTATGTCTCCTGAAAAGGAAAAAATGCATTTTGTGAGAATGGGTTACAGGAACTTGCAAATACTGTAGGATTCCCAAAAATTGATGGAAGCTTTTTTGTGAACGGATAAAGTTTTTTGCACAGCAATGTGCAAGAGCATCCTTTAAAATAGTTTGCATTTTTTAGTATACTTTTTAAAATACCCTCTTGGATTTCACACATAATAAAATAAGCACAGCCAATTCTTTAAACCACCAGAGTTTCACTGACAGTGGGTTTCCAGATTATCATGGCATGAGCTCATTTTATGGATCCACATGTTTGGCTTTATGCTAAGACAGTGGTTCTCAAGCTGTGGTCCACGGACCCCCGGGGGGCTATGATGTCATCACAGGGGATTCGCTAAGGCTTGAAGAAATGTTATTAAACTCTTGAGTTAAGTCTTGGGGGTGCATGGTGTTCTGACCCAGCCTTAGCAGAAACAAGAAATAGACTCCTTGTCATGAAAAACCCCTCTTTATTTTCCTCTTGTGAATTAATTGCATTCACCCACCGAAAAGTCCAGGCAACAGTCCTTCAAGGAGTTAATGGCAGTACAGACCTTATCAGTTCCTTGCGATAATTTCAAGCAGACGAAAGGCTGCAAATTAAGTTCTTGGTTTTGTGACACAAAAGGCAATGAGCCAAAATCTTCAGAATTAAGAACTGTTGTCTCCTACGACAACCACTCCCCTTTCATTCTATTTATTCCCCAGCCAGGGAGGGGCCATTCAGCATCCATGTGTGCTTTGCTTCCCGAGTCGACTCCTTGTCCTCCATTGTTCTCCTCTCCTATATGCATACGTACATCTGGAATAGGCCCCAGCTGTTCTTCCTCCTCCTCACTCATCTCAGCCTCCAAAGGCAGCTGCTTCTCCGGTGGCTGGGAAATGTTGGACAGCCCTGGCTTTATCTCTATGTCCGACGCAGAGCATCCATCAGAGCCTTCCCCAGACTCCAGAACTGGACCACGTTCCTCCCCAACCTCCTCATCGTCCGAGTGCCACCAGCTCCACTGGCAGCTGGTGGGCCACAACACATGGCCATCATCTGTGGCCACAACAGGTATTTAAAGGGGGTCCAGGGTGAAGAAAAGGTTGAGAACCACTGTGCTATGATATTGCTTTTATTATATTCACTTAACAGTGTGATGGGCAGCATATACATTTAAAGATTCGTGCGACAATTTCCGCAATTCCTGGAGGAAATATCCTATCTAGATCCATTCCAGTCGGGTTTCAGGCCCGGGCGCAGCACGGAAACGGCATTGGTCGCGTTGGTTGATGATCTCTGGAGGGCTCGGGACAGGGGTTGCTCCTCTGTTCTGGTCCTGTTAGATCTCTCAGCGGCTTTTGATACCATCGACCATGGTATCATGCTGCACCGGTTGGAAGAGTTGGGGATGGGGGGCACCGTATTACGGTGGTTCTCCTCCTTTCTCTCCGACCGGTCGCAGTTCGTGGTTGGCAGGGGGGCAGAGGTCGACCTCGAGGCCTCTTATATGTGGAGTGCCTCAGGGGTCGGTCCTCTCGCCCCTCCTGTTCAACATTTATGCGAAGCCGCTGGGCGAGATCATCCGTGGCTTTGGGGTGAGATACCACCAGTACGCTGATGACGCCCAGCTGTACATCTCCACCCCAGGCCACCCCAACGATGCCCTTGAAGTGATGTCCCAGTGCCTGGAGGCTGTACGGATCTGGATGGGGAGGAACAGGCTCAAGCTCAACCCTTCCAAGACTGAGTGGCTGTGGTTCCCAGCATCCCGATATAGTCAGTTGACTCCATCACTGACTATTGGGGGCGAGTCTTTGGCCCCCACAGAGAGGGCTTGCAATCTGGGAGGCCTCCTGGATACGCAACTGTCCTTGGAGGAACATCTGATGGCTGTAACCAGGGGGACCTTTTGTCAGGTTCGCCTGATTCGCCAGTTGCGGCCCTTTCTTGATCGGGATTCCTTGTGCACAGTCACTCACGCCCTCGTCACCTCTCGCCTTGACTACTGCAACACTCTCTACATGGGGCTCCCCTTGAAGTGCACCCAGAGGCTCCAACTGGTCCAGAACGCAGCAGCGCGGGTAGTGACGGGAGCAGCATGGCGCTCCCATGTAATACCGCTCCTGCGTGAGCTGCACTGGCTCCCGGTGGTCTTCCGGGTGCGCTTCAAGGTGTTGGTTATCACCTTTAAAGTGCTCCATGGCATAGGGCCTAGCTATCTTCGAGACCGCCTGCTGCCACCGATGACCTCCCATCGACGCGTGCCTCCTCGGGGTGGCATCAGCCAAACAGTGCAGGCTGGTGACCCCCAGGGGGAGGGCCTTCTCTGTGGGGGCACCTACCCTCTGGAATCAGTTGCCCCCAGAGATAAGGAGAATCCATGACCTCAGTGCCTTCCGCCGTGCCCTTAAAACCTTCTTTTTCAGCAAGCCGGGCTGGCCTAATTTTTTAAGTGTTTTTAATTGTTTTGTTTATCGTTTTTAATTAATGGGGCCAAATTTATATATATCTTTTAACTGTATTTTAATATTTGTATTTGATGTTTTTACTTGGCTGTTCACCGCCCTGAGTCCTCAGGGAGAAGGGCGGTATACAAATTCAAAATAAAATAAATAAATAAAAATAAAAAAAAGATTCGCCTACAAAGAAAGGAGCATAGTCCTATCATTGTATTGGGTTCTAGCCTTACAAGTTCTAATTTGTGGCAATGATTGTTGGTCTTTTAGGTGAGTGTGGGCTGCAGACAGTAGACCAGAAATGTTCCTAGTTTATCTTTTAGAGAAAATTTTCAATCTACTCTAATTTCCAGAAAAATATTGATTAAAATTGAACTCCTTCCAATATATTTTCACACTTTGACAAATATGTCATTTTTGTTTGATTTTTGAACAGTAGTATTTATATATACTGTACATAATGCTTACAATCAAATATTTAAAAGTGGCAAAAGGCATTTGTAATTAATGTTTACATATACCATTCATAACAATTAAATGAATTACATACATAGAAATTGTCAGAAATAATATCTAACCATCACATGAAAAATAAGTTGCACAAAAGGAGTATCATAATGCATAATTAAATAATCTATTGGGAAATGCAAAGCAGATTATATACTTTATGACAAACTCAATACACTTATCTCTTGCAGAAATACATTTAATATTGGTGCCTTTGTATAATGATCACAAGAAAAACAGCAATATTGGAGAAGAACATCACTACAGCAACCTGCAGAAATTACACCAGATTTCCTTCAGTGGTTATTTGATACCAAGGGTGAAAACCTTCTTGAAAGTATTTGGGTAAATATTAGGGGGAAAAGAAATGATACTGCTATAGTACCACAGGCCACCCAACCAAGCTGAGGAAATAGGTGAACTCTTTGCGGATCAGTTAACCAAGGTGTGCAGGAAATATACCACAGTAGTAAAGGGGGACTTTAAGGGATATTGCTATTTGTAACCAACCTTTCTTAGGTGTCTCAAAGGTGCTTTTTGGAAAGGCAACTAGACTATTTTTTTCCTTGAAGACAAATAAAATCTTTTGCTTATTATTCAAGAAGCTTCATCAGTTTTGAATGGATGGTGTGGAATTATTGTATTTCTTTGCACTCTGTTAGCACTCTCCCTGGGAGCCATTGAGGCCACTTGGAGATTTACCTGTGCTCTCAGGGACACCTGAATTAGGGTGCAAATGGTTGTGGGATCTTCTTGGAACTGCTGAAAGAACTGTGGTGTAAACAGGAGATAAGTGGTGTCTTATTCCTCCCCCTCTGTTGATGGAGGCCTGTTCAATTCTAACATAGATGGAGACTCTTACTCTCTTTCAAACCAATTATCCTCTCTATCCAAAATATGGAGTCTGCTGTCTTGAAACGAGTGACCTTGGTCTTTCAAATGCCAATGGCTTGCTGAATCTTGTCCTGATGGGTTTATTTTCCTCAACTGGGCCATGCATTTGTGAAGTGGTTTTTTTTCTCCAATGTACAGATCTGCACATGTCTCACTGCATTGTATTGCATATATCGCATTGCTCAATTGGTGTCTAGATGTTTTATCCTTGGGGTGGACAAGCTTCTGCTTTAGTATATGTCTGGGTTTGAACTGTACATGTATGTTGTGTTGATTCAAAATTCTCCTGAGCTTTTCAGATATTCCTGCAACATATGGAATGACAACATTGTTTCATTTATTGTTCTCTTTTCTGTCTATAATGGAGGAGCTCCTGCTGGGTCTTTGTTTGGATTTGCTGAAGGTCTAGTTAGGATAGCCACATTTTCTGACGGCTTCCTTGGTGTGTTTTAGTTCTTTTTCATGTCTCTCTTCACGGCTCACAAATTTTCAGTGTAGGGTTCTGATCACTCCCATTTTGTGCTTCAATGGGTGGTGAGAATCCAAATGCAAATAGTGATTTGTGTGTGTGTTAGTTTTCTGTAAACTTCAATGTTAAGGCATCTGTCTTCCTTAGTGCGTACTGCAGAGTCCAGGAAAGCCAGACTGTTTTCCTTCACATCTTCCCATGTGAACTTAATGTATCTGTCCACAGAGTTGATGTGTTTGGTGGCTTCCACCGCCTGTGCTTTAATCTTGACCCAAGAATCATCCACATAATTGTATTGATGAGTGGGGGGAATTGCTGTGAAGGAGTTTAAGGCTTTGGTTTCTACCTTTTCTTTTTTATTTGTTTGTTTGTTTTTTTGGACAAGTTTTGTTAAATTTTTCTTTTACATGACTATTTTATGAATAGAGTATTGACCAGGTCACATCTTATACAATTTATAATTATAGATCAATTTTTATAATCTATTCCAATCTTCTTCTTTTTTCCAAATACAATTTACATATTTCAATTTCTGCCATGGTATTCTTTTTCCCTACTTTTTTATCTTATCTTAATCTCTTCTTAATACATAATATATAAACAATATCACCATCCGCCCTTCAAATCCCAATTTCCTAGTATTACTTCAATTAATTATCTTATTTCTCCATTTATAAAGTATATTTCTCAAAATCCCCATCACTTTTTAACTATAAACAATGTACTTCATCTTATTCAATTTTTAAATTGAAACCCTTTAACTTAATTGACCTTCCACATCTTATCTTAACCTCTTCTCAGTACATAATAAGCAATATCACTATCCTTAATTCCTAATTTCTTATTATAGCATTAATTAATTAATTAATTTTATCATTTACAACGTATTATTTCAAAGTCCCCATCACACTTTTTTACATTTCAATTTTATTGATTTCAGTTATTTTCATAATTGAACCAAATTATTTCATCTGCTGTTCATTGAACCACTTCATATTCCATCTGCTGTTCATTTTACAATACACAATATACATCATCATATTTACTTTGTACTTCACAATTACTAATAGTAAATTCCCTTCCTCCTTTCCACTATTCTTCCCCTTTTAACCATTTTCTCTTGGTCTCTCCAGAATTCCACTTCTTAATAATTTTCTCCCTTCATCCCATTCTCTTGTCTTCTTCTTTATATATATATATATATATATATATATATATATATATATATATATATATATATATATATATATATATATATATATATATATATATTATATCTTTTCTCCTGAATCCTTTTTCTAACTATTACTCACATAATTCGCCCCCAGCTTTTACCTGGTCTTTTCCCATTTCCTTCTCTTCCCTTTGATTGATTCTTTTTTGGAAAATATTCCCCCCTTTTTTTGCCACTGTAAATCCCAGTGTAATCATCTAATTTTTTTTTTAATTGAAAAGTTTTACAAAGAAAATCCCCCCCAGTATTCCCCCCACCCTCTTTCCCTCCCCACCACCCCCACCCCCCTTCCCATCCCTCCCTCCCCCCACCCAGACTTCCCAGAGCAAAATACAGGGCATTTCAATTAACAATCATAAACTAAATTAACCCAACTTATTCTTAAACTACCAAATCCCCCCGAAACCTTAACTCCACTATGGATAACATAATACTTCTAAAGTTTAACATTCATTCATAAGCTGTTTGATATTTTCTTGTCTGATACTTATTTTGAATATAATCAATCCATCTTCTCCATTCCGATATGTATCTTTCTTGTATATAGTCCTTCAAATATGCTGAAATTTTCGCCATTTCCGCTAAATTCGCTACTTTCAATGTCCATTCTTCAATAGTAGGCAAAGAGTCCTTCTTCCAATATTGCGCTACCAACAGCCTAACTGCTGATATTAAGTTCAAAATAAGTTTAGTCTCTAATGCTGTACAATCTGTCGTTATACCCAATAAAAACAATTGAGGAGTAAATTTCAACCTTTTTTTCAGAATGTTCTGCATCACCCACCAAATTTTTATCCAAAATGCCTTGATTTTCTTACAAGTCCACCATATATGATAATAAGTTGCATCATCACATTCACATCTCCAACATTTAGCTTGCAAATTCGGGTACATACATGATAATTTTTTAGGATCTAAGTGCCATCTATAAAACATTTTATAAAAGTTCTCTTTGCAGTCCTGCTTGCGCCATTCATTGCAAGCCTCAGCCGCCCGCCAACCGGAGAAGGCAGGCGGGCCCGGCTGGCAGCAACCGCAGCCTCCTCGCATGTTTCCCCGCACCCCCTTCTGACTGGGGGAGCAGCATGGGCAAAAGGCTGCTGGTCCATCGGTGGTCCGGACCGGCTGGGACTGCACAGGTAGGTCACGCAGGCAGGGAAGGAGGGAATCCCTGGCTTACCTTGCTCTGCTCCCTTAGGAAGTGACCGCCGGGATTCCCTCTCTGCGTCTTTTGGCACGCGCGCCAATTGCTGGTCTTTGTGTGCGCATGCACGCCAGAAACCAGACCAGCTGGCTGGTGCACATGCACACTCTGGAAACAGGAATATTGTTTTCCTGGAGTGCGCATGTGCAATGGGCGGCTGCTTTTCCAATTTCCGGCATACCTGTGTACATGAAAACCAGATGACCGGCTTACCGGAACCCGGACGAACAATGGGCAATGGCTCCGCATCCCCGGAGAAATGGCTCTGTGTGCCACTTCCGGCACGCGTGCCATAGGTTCGCCAACACGGGTATATGGTATACCAAATATATGTAGCAATAACTGTTTGTGCTGTCAAGAGGCAATTCTTAGCAACCTATCCAAGTCTCCTTTAAATGGCTCTTAACATTATCCTTGTTTTCCCCTCTGTCTCCTAATGGAGCCCCATTTTCCACATAAAGGCAATCATCCTCCTCCCATCCCATAAATCTGTGTGTCTGTGTATGAGAATCTTTTGCCAAGTGCCAGAGAAATGGTTCTTTGAGAATCCAAAGACAATGAACACACCAGTGAGTAAGGAGATTCCAAGCGGTATTGTGTATCCTTAGCAGGTAAATTAAATACAAGAAAACATTCGGTACCAAGAATTCAAATTAAATCAATATTTAATTATTACAGTTGTTGACACAAAAAAAGATAGAACACCATCATCTTTCCACATAGGAAACACTGAGGAAAATACCATTTCTTCATTTCTGTATTTGCAGGGTAAGATCCAATAGAACAGAACCTCCGTAGACCAGGGTTGAAATGTGGAGTCCTTGGTGTACTCTGACCTTGGTTCTTTGCTTGCAGATGTTTCATTATCTGGCATCATGGATCATTAACACTGTCAGTGCCAGTGTGGATGGGGGGGCTTTGTGCCCTATTTATATACAATAAAGGTAGTTCCTGACTTACAGCCATTCCTTTAGTGACCTATTTGAAGTTACAACGGCACTGGAAAGTGCCTTAACAACTGGTCCTCTCACTCACAACCCTTGCAGCATTTCCATGGTCATATGATCAAAATTTAGCTGCTTGGCAATTGGCATCTATTTGTGACGGCTGCAGTGTCCCCGGGTCATAGGATTGCCATTGGTGACTTTCCCTGTTCACTTCCGATAATCAGTGTCAGTGGTGGAAGCCTAATTTGCTTAACAACTGTGTTGTTAACTGTACAAGTGAGTCACTTACCAACCACGGCAAAAAAGATAGTAATATCATTTTTGGATTTGGTTTGATCTAGGATAGTCAGGTTTCCCAGCTGAAACTATGGTTGAGTCTGTCCATGTGCTGTGAGATTAAGGAGTTTTCATTGTGTCTTTTGATTGCTAGTTGGTGTTCATGGATGACCTCAGCCTGTTTGTCTTACTTATTTTTCTTCTTAGACTATGTAGTTGGTTTGTGTTTTATGGTGATTCACCACAGATAACCTCAAGGAGCAAGTGGAACAAACTATGACCCCAGTAAACACAAAAATGCTGACAACCACCCTCAAGAATACATCTCTAAGACAAAAAAGGGAAACAAAATTCGAAACCAGATTAGTCAAGCTAAACTCCAGAAACAAAGAGACAAATGAAGCCAAATGGGCAGTCAATATGTCCAACTCGCCACTAGCTACTGCAGACCACAGTATGCTCAGAAAGTCCTCAATTATAACATAGATAAGGCTAATCAGTCAGAATTTTTTGCAGCTCTAGAAGCAAGATTAAAAAATCACAGGACTTCTTGCAATGGAGACCCAAGCAAACAGAAGGCAGACAATCCTGCTAGACCAGACGAACACAGAATCGGGACCCACTCAGTACTATTAATAGTATTTATTTTCAGTAGGAAATGAATTATTTTGTAACTGTACAATGAAAAGTGGAACCAAAATACAATACAGTAAATAAACAATAATAAAATAGAAAATGTCCAAAATAAATTCAGTAGTATTTGTCAATAGAATATAAAAACCAATGTTCTACAATATATAGCATTATAACAATATACCATTTAAAGAAAATTTAAATATATTGTTTAGAATATATTACAATTGTTTAAAAATATTGTTTACTATACAATATTGTTCAACAGCATTTTTTCTCATTTGGTGTATTTGGGGTGAGATAGACAGATGGGATGAGTTGAACGGCAGGGCTCTGAGCCTGTGAGTCAGAAAGAAAGATGGGGAGGGGGCTTCATCTGTTTGAGCAGCTCAAGACCTCGACCCTTGTGATGGTAATGTTCTTGGCATGGCATCAGGTGCAAGGAACCAAATCAAGTCTGGGAATAAGCCAAAGCAGTTACTTTAGATAGATGAGAGAGGGAGAGAGAGAAATATAGAAAGTGGGGGGGAATACCGGGAAGAGAGAGAGAGAGAGAGACAGATGATAGATATCAGATAGATAGATAGATAGATAGATAGATAGATAGATAGATAGACAGACAGACAGATAGATAGATCGATCTTGGGCACCAGCAGAAAAGGCTTTCCTAGTCTGGTCGGTGATGCTTCCTCCTTGGACGTGATTCCCTGCTGTCCAACCTCTTAACTGCCTCCTCCTCCCCTTCAACCTGGGATTCGACCACATATGGAGTAACTAATACAATGGGGACCTCCTTAGCATCCTCAAGCAGTTGCTGTTGCACTGATTGTACAGACTCTTTCTTTATATCTGTGCGATGCACAGATGTTACCACATCAGCCCGGGGCTCAGGCTCCTCTTTCTGTCGTTGATCGATTGCCCCAGAAGAACCAGTATTTCTACAACTGTCAGTTGCTGCTGGGAATAAAATATGACTTTCTTGACTGTTTTGAAAAACATGTTTATTACACATGATCATAACACCACTCACCAATAATAAAACTGCAGCAATATAGCCAATATAAATAGCAGCTCCAATCTCCTGGTACGCTGGAGAAGTAGGCATATGGAAATCCTCAGGAAACATAATGTCTGCATTCATCAAGATGGAATAACTGTTCCAGGAAATAGGAATTAAGATTATGATTCCTGTTAGGAAGTTCATAAGGCCTCCAACGTTAAAAAGAGTGAGCAAAAAAGTTTTGTGTGTTATGGCTCTGACAACATTCCACAAGGCAAAGCTCATGAAAGTTATCCCCACGGCTCCCACAATGCAACACAAACTCAACAGATCTTGAGCCAGAAAAATTTCAGTGGGCAACATCTTCAGGTCTTCAGTGAATTCCTCACAGTGGATGTATCTGTTTTCTGGATGAGTGCTGTGCAGGTAACAGGCTCTCCAGATTCCGATCCATAACAAGCCAGGATACAAGTTGTCCTTACTTTTAACATGCCATAATCTCCAGTGATCGGTGGCTGCTGAGGTAATACACAGGATCCATCCTAAGATACTAAGCAAATAACCACCAAACTGGGCCCTATTAATCCAGACTGACCATTTTGTAATCATGGATTCTGTTTCACTTGGTACTTGCCCATTAAGTGATTTATTGGACATGTAAATGAACTTCGAACTGTTGAAATAAAATCAAAACAAAATAGCTCAACATATGTCTATTATGCTATTATTCTGACACCTGTACATAAATACATGAATAATCTAGAGGTGTAAAGGGCATTCACCACTGATTCTATTGGAGGTAAATTTCTCCAACTGATTTCTTAGCAGTATAAATTTATTTATTAATCAAATTTATATGTCACCCATTACACTTTCTAAGTGACTCTCAGTGGTTTACAAATACAAAGAATAAATATTATTTTTCCCATTCAAATCTCTGAAAACATTGAAGTTGCTTATAAAAAAGCAGTGCCTTTAAAAGGTTTAAATCAAATATGTTGGCATTAAAATAATACTTAGCCAATTGTCAAGAAAAAAGCAAGGTGTTACCTTAACAGTTTTAGAACTTTGTGAGATGTATACAAATGTCAGATATGTTATGAATATTAAAACTGAAGAAATTCTGCCCCCCATTAACATACCATAGTTTAATTATTCTTTCTACATACTACAAATTGAACAGGACATATTATTTAACCATTAAATACAAATCCTCCTTAGAATAACAATAAAAGTTCACATAAACGGAAGCCACCTACCTTGGATCCAGAAGGTCTTCATTACTCCTCATTTGCAAATATCTTAGACTATGAACTATGTTGGTGACTGTAAGTTTTGCTGAAACAAAACAAAACAGAATAGTTTAACTTTCATTTATATAGTTGCATGTGTGTGTGTGTGTGTGTGTGTGTGATCCCTCAGAACATACAAACAGGATTATGACATAGTAGGAACAATTTCCTTTTGGATAAATATCTGTGATAGTTCTCACAAATAATTATTCTAAACTGTACCAGTGTTTTTCAACCGCAACAATTTTAAGTGCAGCATGGTTGGAATGAGTTGATATCGCTGTAACATGTAACAGGTAACTTACCCAACAGCACTGGAATTATATTTGAAATAAAAAGTGATATCTCCTCAATTGGCGATCACGGACAGATAGTTGCAGCTGTCTCTCACGGTCTCCAATGCCAAATGACCAGCATCTCTTCTATTCTTCTCCAAAACCTCTGTTTTCAACAGTCGCTGAGCATTCCAACTGTCACTCCTCAACTGACAAACCACAGAATTCCAATGACCAATCTCAGTGAACAGTTTTCATCTTTCTTTCAGATTAACGCAGACATTTATATACAAACAAAATAAACTAATCCAATGTAGTCTCAGTGTAAAATGGTATATCTATGCTTGACCCTCAATCTGCCAGTTTGAGCTAGCTGTTTATCTCCACTGAATTCCCTTCTAAAGCAATTTAAAAGTACATGTTGCAAAGAGATGCTTTACAACAAACCAAAGGGATCGAAATATATAAGAAAGAGATTAAAACAAAGAAACAACAGTGGAGAAGAGAAAGGTTGGTTTATGGTTTATGGTTTATTTGATTTGTATACCGCCCTACTCCCAAAGGACTCAGGGCGGTGAACAGCCAAACAATAAAATACATAAATTGTTGCTAGTTTTGTTATCCTGGTTAGGCCCAATATAAGAGACTGTAGACTTTCTTGTAATAATAATGTTTATTTCTCTTCTTTCTCAGGAACACATTTGGACAGCTATCAATCTGAGAGGAGCGAAAGCTTATATACAGAAGAGGCGGGGCTAATGGTAAGTAGTAACCAATGGTAAGAGACACAATGACATCACACAGTGACATATACACAAGCACACATATTTACAGATAGCAGGTTAGGTATTTTCAACTGTAACAAATCCCCCTCTAAAATACCTAACTAATGATGGGTTATTAAGATTATATATGTACATTAAGTTTGGAAGTCAAATATACATGTTTGGTTGCTAATGGCTTAGTGAGGATATCAGCAATTTGTTCATTAGTATCGCAATGAACAGCTTTAATGAATCCTATACTTGACAGTTGCCTCACATGTTTATATTTGATGTCAATATGTCGAGATCGTTGGCCTATTGCTTCGGAAGCTGATATATCTATCGCTGCCTTATTATCCTCATTGATGATAATTGGATAAATAGGTTCATCCCACACATTAGATAACAAATCATCGAACCAAGTTAGATTATTGACCGCTTTGGATAAGCAAACATATTCGGCTTCTGCTGTAGAGGTGGCAATTAAGTTCTGTTTGCCAGTGTACCAGTGCACCGCACAACCATTTATAAGAAAAACATATCCAGAAGTGCTTTTTCTGCTTTTTGAATCAGTAGCCCAATCTGCATCGGCGTAGCAGGTCAAAGTTGGTTTTTCAGAAATGAATGGTTCTAGGTATAGACATACATTAATGCTAGATTTCAGATATCTCAAAATTCTCTTGATTCCTTCCCAATGGTATAAGTTAGGATTGCTTACATGTCTCGACAACAAATTTACGGCAAGGGTGATGTCAGGCCTAGTCCAATTAGATATGTATAATAAGGACCCAATAATTGATCGATATCAAGTGTTATCCTTGAATGGCTCATATTCATTGTACACATTTCTATAAAAATCAGTTGACATGGGAGTTTCACAAATTTTTGAGTTAACCATATTACATTTTTGTATGAGTTCTATAATCTTGTCTTTCTGAGATAATTTGAATCCCTTATCTATTTTGTCAATTTGGACTCCTAAATACTTATTTACCTTTCCTAATATTTTTAAGTTGAAATTTTTGCCTAATTGTTCAGTGAAATTATCACATTTAACCTTGTCACGTCCAAAATATAATATATCATCAACATAAATCAAAACATATTCAATAGAATCATTATTTCTTTTTGTGAAAAAACAAAAATCAGATGAAGTAGCCACAAAGCCTATATCGTTAAGTATCTTTGATAAACACTCATACCACTGTTTGCCAGACTGTTTTAGTCCATAAAGGCTATTCAATAGCCAAATTTTTCCCTTTTTTGTATCCTTTCCTGGGGGTGCTTTTACATAAATTTCTTTATCGAAATCAGCATGCAGATAGGCTGTCTGTACATCAAATTGATATACTTCCAGATTTAAAATGGAAGCTAATACTAATGCTGTTTTCACACTTTCTGATCTAACGGTTGGGGAGTATGTGTCTTCATAGTCATCCGGAAACCTTTGGGCAAAACCTTGAACCACTTACCTGGCTTTGTATAAGAATTTACCATCCTCTAGCTCTTGGATTTTATAGATCCATCTAGTGCCAATGGGGGAACTTCTCAGTGGGTAGATCTGTTGGTGTAAATACATTTAGTTCTTTCAAACTGTCCATCTCTTTTTTCATTGCTTCCTCCCACTTACTTTTTTCTTCTAGAGGTAACTTAAGTATGTCATCATATGTGTTGGGAGTCAGGTGTTTAGCTTGAATAGACAGTACATAATCATCTAACCTTTTAGGGATTGTGCCCCTATTGGATCTAATGGGCCTATTCTGGGGATGTTCATCGCTATGCATATATTTAGCTTCTTTTTCAGTTAATTGATCTACCTTCAAAGTGGGGTGTCCTTTCTTCCATTCATCATTAATTATTTTTGGGCATTTGATTCTGTTCGTGGTTGTGGTTTTGGGGTTGGTGTCTGATGTATGATGCTCTGCGTGCGTGTGTGTAATATTTTTTGATTCTGGATATATTTCGTTAAGATGTAATTTTGACCAGTTCATGCGTTCATGAAACACGGCAGATCTGGATACAACGAAATGGTTATTTTTATCAATGAAGCGATATCCCTTGGTTCCTGATTCGTACCCCATAAATATTAGTCTTTTGGATACTTTCTCTCCTTTGCGCCTTAATTGTGAGGGGACATATACATCAGCTGATACACCAAATATGTGTAGATGTCCAATTTTTGGTTTCCTTCCATACACGAGTTCGTATGGAGTCTTGTTGATTGTACTGGACCATAAGCGATTTATAATGTAATTGGAATAAGTAAGGGCTTCAGCCCAGAATGATTGGCTTAAGCCAGCATCATCTAACACACATTTAACCATGGTTTGTAGCAAACCATTCTTTCTTTCAGAAACTCCATTTTGGAATGGGGAAAATGGACAAGATTTAAAGTGCAATATTCCTTGTGATTTTAGCCAATTTGAAAATTCGTTGGATAGGAACTCCGACCCTCTGTCAGTCATTATTTGTTTAATTTTAATATTGTGTTGCGTTTCTACCATTTTAAAAAACTCCTTAAATTTTTTGAAAACCTCACTTTTGTGGTTAAGGGTGTATACAAAACCGAATCTACTGTAGTCATTGACTATGGTTAGAAAGTATCTTTTTTTATATTTAATTGAAGGTTTTAATGGGCCTACTACATACATATGGATTAATTGAAAAATTGTGTGGTGCGAGTGGCTTTTTTGGGTTTGGGTTTGTTTTTAAGTTTGGATGAATTGCACACAGAGCATTCTAAATAATTTTTACAGTTCTTTATTTTTAAATCTTCGGAACACTCTAACATTTTTCGTATGACGGGAAAACTTGCGTGTCCTAACTTTCTGTGGAGTAAGTGACTACAATTATCGTGTATAGGTCTTCCATTGTTTAAGTTTTCAGACATATTAGTATCAGTGGTTGATGCATTATCATTATTACTTTCATCATGACTATCTGAATTTGGCCTTTCGTTTCTTAATTGATAGTTTGCGTAGATTAATTCGCTATCTTGTGGCAGTAGGTATGTTAGTCCATCATTTGTGAATAGCTTACCTATGTTTCTGTTGTCTTTAGTCATAAATACCTTTCCACCTCTGAAAGTGGTCTCTACTTCATTCTCTATACTTAATTTTAGAGTTGCCAATATATTATTTGGGATTTCAGGTACAAATAGTACCCTCTCTATTTTTCCTATACCCTTTATATGCGTGTCTCCTATTCCTCTCACTAGGACTTTATTTTGGTTTGCTACTCTAATGTAATATTTCTTTTCAGTGAAGTTGCTTAATATTTCTCTATTGTGAGTTGTATGACATGTGGCTCCAGAATCGATGAGCCAAGTGTTGAGTGAATCAGATATTAAAGTATCATTGTTTCTTATTCCATATAGCGATCCTTTCTTATTTTCTCTAAGGTTATTTCTGTACATTTGTCTTTCTCTAGAATGTGGTGATTCTCTCCGTTTATACCTGTAGTCTGGGGGAGTTCTGTCTAAGAAGTGTATTCTCCTATCCTTGTGTTGGTATGAGTCACTGTATCCTGCATTCTTGTGGCAGTCTCTTCTTTTATGTCTTTCAGATCCACATATGGAACATTCATGTGGGTACCTATCTCTGACCCTAAAATCAGTTCTTCTTTGATTTCTACCTTCCCTTTGTTGTGCATATCGCTCTCTTCTAAGTCTATCTTCAGTAATAAGCTTATTGGTAAGATTTTCTAAGGTAATTTGCTCTATACTAGGTTATCTATTAAGGTAATATAGTTATCCCAGCTGAGATCTAATGAATTAATTATAATGCTTTTCATGGTGTTGTCAGAAATGGTTTCCCCCCTTTGGATAAGGTCTGCTCTTACTGCGTTTAGATTCAAGATATGTTCACTCATGGAGGTATCATGTTTTAGTTTGGCAGAATAGAATTCCCTAGAAATTTTTGTGGTGGTGGCTACACTTTTGCTATAGAACAAATTGAATAATTTTTGGTATGTTTCAAATACAGTTAAATTATGCTCTATACTGGGAAGTATACTTGGGGAAATAGAGGCAATTAATATATAATATGCTTTGTGATGGAGGCAGTCTATTTCATAGGTCCAAGGCTTATCTGGTGGGTTATCAATAAAAAATAAAACATTCTCTTTCAAATATGTAATCTGTAAACACTGGTTCCATTCCATTAAGTTGCTTCCATCTAATTTCAATTTTATAAAGTCTGAAGGTATTGTCCCTGAGTGTTGTGCAGTGTTATTCATGTTTAGTAGCTGTCCATGGTTTAAGACCTTAGCATACTCGCAATAAGGCCTGGGTATGGTGGATGCATGTCTGTATTTACTTATCTCTATGTTGCGCTGACTTGTATCTATGTTTTCTACTTTTTTCTTTGCAGGCTCGTTCTGCGCATGCTCAGTCCTCATTCTTCTCCAGCGGTCGGCAAGGGAGTTTCCTGTGTCTGCAGCTCCCGGGGTGAAGTCCCAGAAGGCCTTCTGTTGTTCGGTTTTGTTTCCAGAGGGCCTCTGGTGACTGAAGGATGCCTGGGGTGCTGCTCTGTTCGTCGGGGAGTCTTCGAAGTCACGAGGATCGAGGGAGAAGACACCAGAGGCTTGTCGGCCATTTTCTCTGAAGTCGCCAGTAAGTGGAGCTCGAGGCGGGCCGCCATTGCCAATGAAGCCGGGTTGCTCAGGGAGTCACTCTTCGGTAGGTGAGTATGATTGCCAGTGCGTCTTTTTTCGGGTGGCTAGGTCTTTCTTTAGACAGTCTATTTCTTTTTGGCTTTTGGTAGATGGTAGTTTAGAATTTTCTATTTCGTTTTCTGGTTGCTCGTTTGGTATTGTTAGTTTAGTCCCGAGTGCTGCAGTCAGCACTTGTATAGCATTGTCTATTTCTACTTCAGTAGGTTGAGCTTTGTTTTGTTTAAATAATTGTTTTTTATTTGTTTTGGGACTCGGGTAGTCATCTTCTTGGTAGGTTTTGTTTTTTATTTCGTAGTTTGAGGTTTGGAATTCTTTTAGTAATTGGTCGGGCATTTTAGAGGTATTAGGTGGGTAAGATGGCTGCCATGAAAAAGGCGGGAAGCTGTCACCATCTTCGATGTCATTTTTGAAGTCAGGGGTTGAGTTTCTTACCTTGCAGTTTTCTTGTTTGTTATTTTCGTTATCTGCTGCTGTTCCGTGGTCGTTTATCATGCTGCGGATTTTCACAAGCAGATTTGATTCAACTGTAGTTGTTTCTAGTAATTGTAGTATTTTTCTTTTTACCTCATCTTCTTTGTTTGGTGTTGAGAAAGTTTGTTCTGCTCCAGCTAGTAGTTGTTTGTTTTGTGTTAGCAGTTCATTTTTTTGTAATTGCGTTTGTTTCTTAATGTTTTCAGGTGGTGTATATTTGTCAGGAGTCAGTTGAGCTGCCATTCTTTTCGTTATGTATCTGGTGGCAGGTCTTCTTTTGTCGTTTTGTGAGTCTTGCATCTTTATGTACGGTTGGGCCTACCAAACCATCCTCTTGCTACCAATTTGTTGCTAGTTTTGTTATCCTGGTTAGGGCCAATATAAGAGACTGTGGGACTTTCTTGTAATAATAATGTTTATTTCTCTTCTTTCTCAGGAACACATTTGGACAGCTATCAATCTGAGAGGAGCGAAAGCTTATATACAGAAGAGGCGGGGCCAATGGTAAGTAGTAACCAATGGTAAGAGACACAATGACATCACACAGTGACATATACACAAGCACACATATTTACAGATAGCAGGTTAGGTATTTTCAACTGTAACATAAATACAAAAAATTTAAAAAACCAGTTAAAATCAAATTAAATCATTTTGGCCCAGACAAATTAAAACACCCCAATAATTTAAAAACAGATTAAAATTTACATATTAAAAGAGGGAGGAGATTAGGCCAAGCCTGCTTGATGGAATAAAAAAGTCTTCACAGCGCGGCGGAAGGTGCGCAGATCCGGGATCCTCTGTATCTCTGGGGGGAGCTCATTCCAGATGGTTGGTGCCCCCACAGAGAAGGCTCTCCCCCTAGGGGTCGCCAGCCGACACTGTTTGGCTGATGGCACCCGGAGGAGTCCCTCTCTATGAGAGCGTACTGGCCGGTGGGAGGCTATTGGTGGTAGTAGGTGGTCCCGTAGATAACCAGGTCCTAAGCCAGGTGGGCTGGATGTGTACACTTTGGCTTTTAAATAAATGTCTAACTGTCTCATTTGGTACAACAACCAAACAGAACAAATACAGACTCCAACAGATAGTCAAGACTGTGAAAAGAACAATAGCAATAGCACTTAAGATTTATATACTGATTTATAGCCTTCTCTAAGTGGTTTTACAGAGTCAGTATGTTGCCTCCGACACTCTGGGTCCTCATTTTACCAATCTCGGAAGGATGGAAGGCTGAGTCAACCTCGAGCCAGCAAGAATCAAACTGCTGGCAGTGAACAGAGTCAGCTTGCAATACTGCATTCCAACCCCTGCGCCACCATGGCAACCAGCCTACCTTCCACCGAAGACCTATATATTGCACAGGTCAGAAGGAGGGCTAAGACCTACACATCCTGAACATAAACTGTTTCAACTTCTCCCCTCAGGACGCCGCTATAAGGCAGTGCAACCCAAAACAATTAGACACAGGGACAGTTGAAGAAGCTTCTTGAATGAGAAGTGAAACGTCTTCAAAGAAAGACCAGAAAGTCCAGTTGAAAAAGCACCTTTGGGACAACCATGACCGGATGAATGAGAATCTCCATAGATAAATTTATCACCTTTTGGTATTAAATAAATGGTGATGTGTGGGCCGTTCACATTCCTCAAAGAGGCTAATGACAAGCCCACCCTACTGATGGAGCCTCTGGAAAAGTTTAAAAGGCTGGGAGAGGCAGAGTCTCTTTGGAAAGGATTTGAACATCCCTGAAGTCCTCACTTTGGTCTTGCCAAATTTCCATCTTGGGTACTCGAGGAGCAATTGGGCTAGATCTCTGGATCTGTAGATCACTGACATAGCTGTGCATGTCCAAGCTGACCTCAAGTCCAGTTTGACTGTAAAGGGAATCTGGGTGGTGGTATCTGAAACCGAGATTTCAGAAAAAAACTTTAGGCTCCCCACCTAGTGAGGAAACAGCAATATTTCTACTGAGAATCAGATGCCCAGCTAATTCTGGAAAAAGCCATGATTTGCCCAGTGAAAGAGACAGATGAGCCTAAAACCAAGGACTTCCTGTACTTGGGAAAGAAAACATTAAGAGGTATCCCAGAAACTTTCAGGTAGGAGATGAGCACCCAGCGTCTGTCTTTCGACATTGTGGCATTAACTGATCAAGAAGAGAAGCAACCTAGAACTAAGGAGAAATGTCCTGACAGCGAGAACAATTAACCAGTGGAACGACTTGCCTCCAGAACTTGTGGGCACGAGGCAATCTTGGCGCGTTCACAGCGGAGATCGGCCTCTGCTTCAGGTGGGCGGCAGAGGGGAGGGCCGTCCCGCAGCCAGGGAAGCCCCGCTCTTTCCTCCGGCTCTCGCCTGTGGCTCTGCTGGAGGTGACTGCAGCAGTCTCTGGCTTCTCCTTTGGCCGCTCCGATGCTTCCCAGCACCAGACTATCCATGCCACAGAACCAAGGTCATCAAGCCTTGTGGGAGCGCCCTCCTGCCCTCCAACAGACTCAGGAGGCGATGGCGGAGTGGGCATTGTGGCTGTTGTCTCCGATTCGTGTTTGAGCCTGGTGCCAAAGCCAATGAAGGACGCCAGACACAAGGTGCAGGTTTTGATTGCTTTTTATTTATTTATTTATTATTTATTTATTTATTTTTCATATTTGTATACCGCCCTACTCCCGAAGGACTCAGGGCGGTGAACAGCCATAATAAATACAAATACATATAGAAGTTAAAAACTATTAAGAAAAAACTATTAACTATTATTGGGGTACCCCAAGGAAAAGGGTTCCTGACCAAAATGCCAAGAGAGCCAAGAACAAAGGATTAAGAAAGCTTTATACATTTTCACTAAAGAAGAAGGCGGGATAATACAAAATATCATCTAATAAACATTTTAGTAATAATTCTATAATTTGTTCTATTGGTCTCTAGCTGTCCCTATTCCTAAGCCTTGGCTAATGAACGCCCCAGGAGTTATCTAATACACATTTTATTTGCTGCAGGCCATCACTATTCCTACCTTTTAGCTGAGTTGTCTAACTCTTGTTACTTTTATCAGCTTTCTAACTACCCAGAATTGTTACAAGATTTACACATGCATATTTCCTGTAAATAAGCATTCTTTGTTCTTCCACAATTACAGGCTTCTTGATTTACTTTCAAGCATGTGCCATGACCTGGATTTATTTCATTCCCCACCAGCGGGCTCTTTTGAGGAGGGGCGCTCGAGATCCTGGAGGCCGAGCCGGGTGCCAGCAGCAAGCTCCAGGGAGTGGAGGGCAACCCATCTGGCGCAGCTGGGGCTATCCCAAGAAGGGGCACAGTCGGGGAGTGCTAGGCCCCACAGCCAGGGAGGGCAAGCAGCAGCCCCCGCAAGGCCGGTCTCGGACACACACACTTCGTGGGACTCCAGGGGTTTGGAGGCGGCCTCTTTGGAGTCCTGAAGCTGCCTGGCCAGTTGAGTTGCCCGGCTGGCGCAATGCTCACAACCAGATGGGCGGGGAGGGTGAGGACTCGTGATTGTCAGAAGGCACCGGCCTCAGTTCTGCACAGGACAGCCTCCTTTCTTTCTAGAAGGGGCACTGAAGGGGTCCTTGGTTTTGTGCCAGATATGAAGACTTAAAAAGGACAAAGGACTTCAGCTGCACTAACAGCTACATAGTTTCATGCATTTTCTCTTCTTCTTTTTACATAATTACCTTATTGATTGAATACGTTTGGAAAAAGAATTTAATGGATATTTATTTCTTCCTCTTTTTTATGAGGTTTTTAAATCTTTTTGTCAGGTCTTAGCACTAAATCACACACACACACGTGTGTATGATTTAATTATATATATATTTAAACAAGAAAATAGACTTCCGGTTGGCACCGCAGGCTCCATGGACGGTCATTTATGACTGCCATCCCTGCGTCTCCGTAAAAGCCGCTTTGACAGCGCAAATCGGCTGTCTAGCGGCTGAAAAACTCTCCTTCGGGAAAAGAAGGAGAGGAGAGACGGTGGGCGGGAGTAGAGCCCCCCGAAAGTCCTCTGGAACATTTCCAGAGGCTTAGAGGGTGAGAGCTCCTCAGTCAGCCCGCCAAGAAGCTCCGGAGCCAGGACGACCCTGCAAAAGCAGGGCGAGAAGCCGCGATCCGATCCTGCTTTTAAAAAGTGAGTTTGATTGATCCCAAGCGCAGGCAGAGCGGAAAATAAGAGAACAAGCCTTAAAAATACAGAGCTTAACTCCAAAGTTACTTTGTTTCAATTTGAATCTTGAGCTAGAGGCGGAAGATTGCATCTTTGTCAGGGCTTTGAAAGTGAAAGCCTGAAATTTATTTATTTATTTATTATATTTCTATACCGCCTTTCTCCCGTAGGACTCAAGGCGGTGTACAGTCAAGAAAAATATAGACACACAAACATCATAAAATTGCTAATTAAAATTATTACTTAGTTTGGTCAATTAAATAAAACCCAGAATTAGATAACATTTAAAAAAAAAAAATCATTCACATGTTCATATGTTTAGCCCCGCCTGTTGAAACATCAGGGTCTTGAGGGCACGGCGGAAAGCACGGAGATCAGGGATATTCCGTATCTCCGGGGGCAGTTCATTCCAAAGGGTTGGAGCCCTCACAGAGAAGGCCCTCCCCCTGGGAGTCGCCAGTCGGCATAATTTGACTGATGGCACCCTGAGTAGTCCCTCCCTGTGAGAACGAACTGGTCGGTGGGAGGCTATTGGTGGCAAAAGACGGTCTCGTAGGTACCCAGGTCCTAAGCCATGGAGCGCTTTAAAGGTGATAACTAACACCTTGAATCGCACCCGGAAGACCACCGGGAGCCAGTGCAGCTCGCGTAGGAGAGGTGTTACATGGGCGTAACGAGCTGCACCCATAATCACCCGCGTGGCTACATTCTGGACCAGTTGGAGCCTCCGGGTGCTTTTCAAGGGGAGCCCCATGTAGAGAGCATTACAGTAGTCCATACGGGAGGTAACTAGGGCATGAGTGACCGTGCGCAAGGCGTCCCGATCCAGAAAGGGACGCAATTGGCGGATCAGGCGAACCTGATAAAAGGCACCCTTGGCCACGGCCGTCAAATGATCTTCTAAAGATAGCCGTGAATCCAGGAGGACACCCAAGTTGCGGGCCCTCTCTGTGGGGAGCAAGATCTCATCCCCTATTGTCAGTGATGGTACCAGCTGACTATACTGGGACGCCGGAAGCCACAGCCACTCGGTCTTGGAGGGGTTGAGTCTGAGCTTGTTTCTCCCCATCCAGATCCGCACGGCCTCCAGGCAACGGGACATCACAGCAAGGGCATCATTGGGGTGGTCTGGGGTGGAGATGTATAGCTGTGTCATCAGCATACTGATGAACACTCACCCCAAAACCACGGATGATCTCGCCTAGCGGTTTTACATAAATGTTGAACAGAAGGGGTGAGAGGACTGACCCTTGCGGCACCCCACAAATAAGGTGCCTTGAGGTCGACCTCTGCCCCCCCTGCCAACACAAACTGCGAACGGTCAGAGAGGAAGGAGGAAAACCACTGAAGCACGGTGCCCCCTATTCCTAACCCCTCCAGCCGGCGCAGTAAGATACCATGGTCGATGGTATCAAAAGCCGCTGAGAGATCTAATAGGACCAGGATAGAGGAGCAACCTCTGTCCCGAGCCCTCCAGAGATCATCCACCAACGCGACCAATGCCGTTTCCGTGCTGTATCGTGACCTGAAGCCCAACTGGAACGGATCCAGATAGACAACTTCATCCAGGTATCGGGGTAGTTGTCGCGCCACCACACTCTCAACAACCTTCACAACAAAGCGAAGATTGGAGACTGGACGATAATTTGATAATATAGCTGGGTCCAGGGAAGGCTTCTTGAGGAGGGGCTTCACAACTGCCTCTTTCAAGGCAGCGGGAAAGACACCCTCATTCAGAGAAGCATTTATAATCCCCTGGAGCCAGCCTCATGTAACCTCCCGGGAGGCCAGTACCAACCAGGAGGGACACGGGTCCAATAAACATGTGGCAGCGTTAAGCTTGCCCAGAATCCTGTCCACGTCCTCAGGAGTCACAGAGTCAAACTCTTCCCAGATAACGCTCTCAAGACCTGCCCCTGTCTCCTCCCCTGGATCTACCCAATCGGAGTCCAGGCCTTCCCGAATCTGAGCGACTTTATCATGCAGGAATTGTACAAAATCCTCAGCTCGACCTTTTAAGGGATCTTCCTGTACCCCCACCTGAAGTAGGGAGCGGGTCACCCTAAACAGCGCAGCTGGGCGGTTCTCTGCGGAGAGAGTAGCTAGACTTCGCCGCTCTTATCGCCACTAGGTAGGTCTTAATATAAGATCTCACCTGTGTTCGGTCAGATTCAGATCAGCTTGTCCTCCAATCGCTCTCCAGGTGTCTTTTCCGACGCTTCATCTCTCTCAGCTCCTCGGAAAACCAAGGAGCTAGATGAGATCGGCATCGGGTCAGAGGCCGCAAAGGCACGACGCGGTCCAAGGCCGCAGTAGCCGCCCTGTCCCAGGCGACCACCAGGTCCTCAGTCGAGTCGTGAGCCAGAGTCTCAGGAAATGGCCCAAGCTCCATCAGGAACCTTTCGGGGTCCATCAGGCGCCTGGGACGGAACCATTTGGTTGGTTCCGTCTCCCTGCGGTGGGTGGAAGTGACTTGAAAGTCCATGTGAAGGAGAGAATGATCAGACCATGACAAGGGCTTGATGTCTATATCCCCTATTCTTAGATCATTCAGCCACTGATCAGAGACAAAAATCAAGTCCAGAGTGTGATTCCCCAAGTGGGTGGGGCCTTGAACTACCTGGGTCAGGTCCATGGCTGTCATGGAAGCCATGAACTCCCAAGCCGTCTCCGACATCTCACCAGCGGATGGCAGGTTAAAATCCCCCATAACAATAAGTCTGGGGGTTTCCACCGCCACCCCGGCTATAATGTCGAGCAGCTCAGGCAGGACTGCTGTTACATGGCAGGGAGCCAGGTACGCAATCAGTAGGCCCATCTGAATCCCCTGACCCCACTTCACAAGGAGGGACTCACATCCGGCTATCTGAGGAACAGTGGCCTCCCTCGGGCAAAGACTTTCTCTAATGATTGCTGCCACTCCCCCACCCCTTCCCTGAGTCCTTGGCTGATGGAATGCACGGAAACCTGGCGGGCACATTTCCACAAGGGGAACTCCTCCCTCCTGGCCTAACCAGGTCTCCGTAATCCCTGCCAGGTCAGCACCCCGCTCTGAAATAAGATCATGAATGAGGGGGGCTTTATTTACCACTGACCTGGCATTACATAACATCAGCCGTAGACCCAGGGTCTGAGACTCTGAACAACCCGGGAAACGAGCAGTGCTTTGGGGGTCGGAGTGGGCAATCGCTCGTAAACATCGAGTGCGCACTCCCGAAACATAATATGGCCCCCTGCAGCCGTCATATCTGCCCCTCCCACTTACTATACTAATGCCCATCGCTTCATCCCCCTGCATCCTTGTCAGATTTCTGTCCCCATCCTCCCCACCGTGATCATCAGACCCATTACCCCTTTCAGTGGATTTATGGATCCCCCCAGATCCATTCCCACAATCCCTCCCAGAACCCCTTAAAATAGAATTTAAAGATTTATCTAAAAAACCCCAAAGCCGTCGGTTTTTTGCAAACCACCTCTCGGGGCCCCAAAACCCGTCCTCAAGGGCGGCCCTTGATAACTGAGAGGGCCAGACATGCGAGAGGGGGGAATCTCGCAGTGCAAGGAGCTCCGCAGTTGAATACATCAAAGATAGGAGCGAGTTGAAGGAGATGAAGGATCATTTTCTTCTAAGAGTGTTAGAGATGGTTAAGACAGGTAATTTAAAATAAGGGAGGAAATAGATGTTAAAGGAAGACCAGTATGTTACAAATGTCAATACATCGGAACATCATCGCCCTCTCACGACGATGGGAAGTCTTGTGGTTGTAGTAAGTCCATCCAAAGGAGGTGGGGATAGAGGTCTCAAAGGGTCGTCCTCTCACAGCGACCAAACCATTTGAAACAAACAAAGAGAAGGTGGTCTATCTCCCCATAATCCAAGACTCTCAATGTCTGTATCTCCTCCAGTCCTGATACCAGCGATGGCCGAGGATTAGATCAAAAAAGTAAGGCAGAGCCACTGGACAAAGTACTTAGGGTTAAATAATCAGGGTAATCTTGGGGAATAGGTGGTAAATAAAGCTGCAGATCGATCTAAGATTGCAAGTTAACGCTGAGTGGTCGTAATAGACCTAGATCTGATAAAGGAGAGAGGGACAGTTGAGGGGGAGAGTAAGTCATCATCTCCAGTTTGTAATCCTCAGTCCCTATCCATCACCTTGCTCAGGCTACTTAGTTCAATTAGTTTAATAAGTCCTCAGAGTTTCAAGAAAGAGGAGTGCAACAGATCCCTAGAGGTTGAAGGGATCCTAACATTTATAGCCTTTGCAGCATTGCCCTCTCCTCTATTAACAACGAGGGCTTCCTTGCAGCCTCCTGGTGTTGCCATCGCCGTTGCTGCCATTAGCGCCATTCCCCTCGCCATTGTGGTAACCCCCCTTGCTGTAGACATCATCGTCGCCGTGTTGCTACATGCAGCACCTATTAGCCCAGGCATCATTATCAACACCCTATCCAGAGTCGCTGTTGCCACCGTCTTGCCAACCATTTCATCAGCTGTATTAGACTCGGTTGACCCGGTCGTGACAGTCAGGCTTTGATGTTGACATCCTCTGCACTGCCCTCAGTCTTTTTACTGACAAACAGCTGATCTTCAGGCTCGGCTCGGGTTTTATCCTTGGGCTCCATCCACAGCTCTATTGAGCCGAAAATACCTCAGCTTGCTGGGAGGGGGGTCTGTGGATGGTTAATTGACCCCCACACTCTTGAAAATGTCGAAACATCTCCCTCCTAGCCTCGGAGTTTCAGCTCTGAGCTGCCATTTTGTTTTGCAACTGTCAACGGAATCGAAATGAAAGTGCTTGAGAACTTTGCACTGGAAGAGTGGATTAGCTGCCTATTAACTGCTGGGAACTGAGAGTGTGGAGGGAAGAGAATAAAGGGGAAAAAAACTACTTTGTCTGGCAATTTAGAGACTATAAATTAACATCTTCAAAGACTTTGTTGCTTTTAAAGAAAAGAGGGGGGGGAGGGAAAAAAATGGCTTCTAGACAAGTGAAACTGGGAGTTGTTAAAGGAGGGGGAGGCTCTCCAGTTGTGTCAGTGGTGACACAGAAAGTACAACTTCCAGCTGATACACAGAGCCAGACCCAGAGTCAAGATGCAGCACTTAATGATTTTAAGGAAGCTATGAAAGAAGCCATGAACAATCAAGCAACAGCAATGAGAGAAGCAAGGAACAATTTAACATTACTTGTTGAAGGGAAATTTAGAAAATTGAGGAAGACATAAGTTCGATCAAGGGAGCAGTTGCAGATGAACACGATAAAATAAGAGAGGATATTGTTTTTGCTATATCAGGACTCTCAAATCTTGTTATTCAGCTTGATGGGAAAGTTGAAGAAATTAATGAAGCCAACTTAAATTTGGAAAGCAAAATGGGTGATGTCATGACTAGAACAGAGAAAGTGGATGATGAATTCGTAATGTTACAATACAGATCTATGGAGTTTGCTTTGAGATTGAGAGGCCTGAAGGAAAATAGTAAAGAAAATTTAAAAGACATTTGTGCTGATGCTATAGCGGAGATAATTAAAGAAAGACCAGAAGATGTGGCAATTCAAATTGATAAAATTTACAGGGTTAATTCCTGGTTGGCAAAACAAAGACAGCTGCCACGAGATGTGGTGATTTATTTCACAACTAGGAGGATCAGAAATGAAATTCTACAAGCTTCTTACAAGAATAAAGTTCAGGTGGCTGGGCAGGAGGTGGTGGTTTTGAAAGAGATTCCTCCAAAGATGCTGAGAAGCAGCAAAGACTTTGGCTTTCTGGTAAATGAGTTGAGAAATCAACAAGTGGCATACAGATGGGACGTTCCAACTGGTCTAATAGTGACTTATAAAGGAGAGAGATACCGGTTAAAAACAGTTTGGAAGGAAAAAGATTTTTATGTAAATGTGTTACAGGCTGGATACCCACCCTCACCGGGGGGGGGGGGGGGGGTGAGGAAGAAAATGGAGATGTTACAACAAAGAAAAAGATGGAAAACAGATACAAACCTACGCTGCAGCTGCAGCTGGAGGAATTATTATGGAAGAAGATTTGGATCTTGGGGGTTTACCCCCAACTTTGGAACCACCTAAGAAGGGAGAGCCGAAAGCACAACAACTGACCCGATCAACTTATAAATTGCAACAACAGCAACCAAAAGGGCAACAATCTGAAGATTCACCTCAAGAAGGCCAAAAAACAGAAGCAGTGGGGGAGCTAGGCCGAACAGTAAGGTGAAGGAGGAGCTTCAGCTGATGTTCACAAGGCTTCGAAGGGCCAAAGATGGCAACTAAATTCCTATCTTGGAATGTCAATGGCTTAAATTCACCACAAAAAAGAAAGTAAGTATTTCACTACTTGAAACAATTCAACAATGATGTTATTTGCTTACAAGAAACACATATTAGATTATCAGACCAAAAATATTTGATAAATTTAAGATTAGGTACAAATTTTGTGGCAGCAGCGCCAGAGAAGAAAAATGGACTAGTCATATATGTAAGGAAAGGACTATCAGCTAATCTAATTGAGGCAGATGATCAAGGAAGATATATTGCAATTGAATTATTGACACAGTCTGGGAAAATGCTTCTTATTGGAATATATGCCCCTAACCAGCAACAAGACAAGTTTTATAAATTTTGACATACTAAAATAATACAGTGGGACTATAAATCTTTTATACTAATGGGTGATTGGAATGGGGTAATTGATACGCAGAAAGATAAAAAAAGCTTATCAAAGACTTCAGCACGTGCAAAACTACCTAAATCTTTTTTTGATATGATGGAAGATATAGAGTTGAGAGATATCTGGAGAGAACGTAACCTGGAGGAAAAAGATTTTACTTTTTTTCCTGATAGACATCAATCCTTCTCCAGGATTGATTTTATACTAATCACAAATGATTTTATTTCCAGGGTGAAGAAGACGAAGATATGTCCAAGAATTTTAACTGATCATAGTCCGGTCTGGATTGAATTGGAACAGGAGAGGGGAAAAAGGAGGTCTTGGAGGTTGAATGAAAACTTATTTAGATATGAAGAAAATGTAAAGGAGCTTAAAAAACAAATGAGAGAATTTTTTGTTACTAACATGAATAAGGGTACTCCTATGGAAATGGTTTGGGATGCTAGTAAGGCTTATATGAGGGGTATCTTAATACATATGAATAATAAATATAGACTAAAACAACAGAAGAAGCATAAAGAGATAGAGGAAGAAATAAAAAAGAAAGAACAATTACTTATATCTAATCCAGGAGATAAAAAAGTAAAAGAAACAATAAATATACTACAAGGGCAATTCAATGTTAATGGCTGATCAGATGGCAACTAGTTTACAATATGCTCTAAACATAATACATTTTGTAATTCCAATAAACCAGGTAGGTGGTTGGCCTACATGTTGAGGAAAAAACAGAAAGCACAAGTCATTAGTAAGATAGAATATAGAGGTAAGGAAGTTTACCAACAGAATATGATTAAAAAGGCTTTTTTGGAATTTTATACAAAGCTGTATGCTAGTGACTCAATACAAGGTATAGATATAGATAGACATTTAAAGGAAGGGAATATTTTGGAACTAACGTTGGAACAGAAGGAAGGACTGAATCAACCAATAACTTCTGAGGAGATTGTTGCGGCAATTAAGCAGTTGAAAATAGGGAAAGCTCCAGGAACAGATGGACTAACAGCTGTTTATTATAAGAACTTAAAGCTTGAAATGGTAGAGCCGTTTAGAACTCTATTTTGTAAAATTCAATCAGGGGGAGGAGTTCCACCCTCTTGGAGAACAGCTTTTGTTTCATTGATTCCGAAGAAAGATCAAAACTGTATCAAGCCTGAAAATTTTAGGCCAATTTCACTTTTGAACACGGATTACAAAATTTTTGCCAAGATACTATCAAATAGATTAATGCCAGTTATTCAACAAGTTATTCACAATGACCAATCAGGTTTTATAAAAGGGAGACAGATGAAATATAACGTTAGGCAAATTATAAACTTATTGGAATATTTGGAGAAAAATAATCAGGTCCCTGCAGTGTTTATATTTGTGGATGCAGAGAAAGCATTTGATCGACTGAACTGGCAATTTCTGTTTAAAATAATAGAAAAAATGCACTTTGGGGAGTATTTCATACATTCAATCAGAGCAATATATCAGGAACAAACAGCACAAATAATAATTAATGGAGGTTTAACAGATGTGTTTAAAATTGAGAAAAGTACGAGGCAGGGTTGTCCATTGTCGCCACTGTTGTTTATTTTAACTTTAGAAGTTTTGCTGAATAAGATACGTGATTCTGACAAAATAAAAGGAATTGTAATTAGACAGCAGGATTATAGATTAAGAGCGTTTGCAGACGACCTGGTTCTCACTTTATCTCAACCTATAGAAACGGCTCCCTATATGTTGGATATAGTAGCTCAATATGGTAAAGTATCTGGATTCAAAGTAAATCTACATAAGACAAAGATGATAACTAAAAATTTATCTATAACTCAAAGAGAAGAGTTAGGGAGGATAACGGGGTTTGAAGTAGTTAAAAAGGTTAAGTATTTAGGAGTATATATTGCAGCTTCAAATACGAAATTGTATAAAAATAATTATGAAATTCTTTGGCAAAAAGTACAGAAAGAAATGGAGAATTGGAAAAAGTTACAACTATCTCTACTGGGAAGGATAGCAGTAATAAAAATGAATGTATTAGCCAGGTTTTTATTTTTGTTTCAAATGATATTAGTGCTTAAGAAAGATGGAAATCTGATGAAATGGCAGCAAGGGGTTAATACTTTTATTTGGGGTGGGAAGAAACCAAGAGTGAAACTGAAAATTATACAGGATATACGTGAGAGAGGAGGTCTTAAAATGCCTAACTTAAGATTGTATTATGAAGCAGCAGCTTTATCACAAATTAGTGATTGGTTCAACTTAACTGAAGAAAGAATGTTAAACATAGAAGGCTATGATTTGTTATATGGATGACATGCTTATTTGTTGTATGAAAAAAAAGTGGATAAAGTGTTTAAGGGTCATATACTCAGAAATGCATTGTTGAGGGTTTGGAAAAAGTACCAATATAAGTTGAACTATAAGATACCTATATGGGCAAACCCCGGACATGTAATAGAAAATATAAGTACAGAGCAAAAAATAGAGGTGGTTACTTATAAAGAGCTTCTTCTTTTGGAAAGGGGCAAGTTGCAATTGAAATCTCTAGATGAATTAAAAGAAGAAGGGATACTTTATACTTGGTTTCAGTATGGTCAGCTCCAAGCTAGATGGAGGGAGGATCAAAAAATTGGGGTTATGCAAAATGAGGAAAATTTGGTGAAACAGATTAGAGAACGAAGTCAGATGCATATTAAAAGGTTGTATAATGCATTACTGGAAATAGACTCAGAAACTGAATTGGTTAAGGATTGTATGATAAAATGGGCACAAAACTTTCAGGAACCAGTGATGATGGAAACATGGGAAAAAATTTGGGTCAGAAATGTTAAGTTTACACAAACACAAAATTTGAGAGAGAACTTTTATAAAATGTTTTATAGATGGCACTTAGATCCTAAAAAATTATCATGTATGTACCCGAATTTGCAAGCTAAATGTTGGAGATGTGAATGTGATGATGCAACTTATTATCATATATGGTGGACTTGTAAGAAAATCAAGGCATTTTGGATAAAAATTTGGTGGGTGATGCAGAACATTCTGAAAAAAAGGTTGAAATTTACTCCTCAATTGTTTTTATTGGGTATAACGACAGATTGTACAGCATTAGAGACTAAACTTATTTTGAACTTAATATCAGCAGTTAGGCTGTTGGTAGCGCAATATTGGAAGAAGGACTCTTTGCCTACTATTGAAGAATGGACATTGAAAGTAGCGAATTTAGCGGAAATGGCGAAAATTTCAGCATATTTGAAGGACTATATACAAGAAAGATACATATCGGAATGGAGAAGATGGATTGATTATATTCAAAATAAGTATCAGACAAGAAAATATCAAACAGCTTATGAATGAATGTTAAACTTTAGAAGTATTATGTTATCCGTAGTGGAGTTAAGGTTTCAGTGGGGGAGGCAGTACTTTGAGGACAAGTAGATTAATCTAGTTTATGTTTGAGTAAATGAAATACCTTGTATTTTGCTCTGGGAAGTGGGGGGGGAGGGTGGGATGAAGGGGGGGAAAGGGTGGGGGAACAGGAGGGGAATTCTTTGTATTTCCTTTTTGTAAAACTTTTCAATAAAAAAAAATAAAATAAAAATTAGCACAAACTAATATAAAGGGAAGGAAAAAGAAGTATAAGAAAAGAGAAGTTGAAAAAAAATGAAAACAAAGAAAAAAGATATAAAGAAGTAGCTTTTGATATTCTTGATAGTAGTTATAAGTACCAATATATATTTAACCTCTCTGTATCCTAATTATCAAAACTATAATCACATTTTTTTACACAAAAATCCCATCAGCGGATTCCAGTCACCAATAAACAACATCTTTAGGAACCAAGGTTGTAAAGTGAATTTGGCTTCCCCATTGACTTTGCTTGAGCCCAACCCTCATAAATTTGAGCCAGCTGCCGAGCATCTGAATTTTCATCACATGATCATGGGAATGGGGCCGGGTGAAGTCATAAATCAATTTTTTCAGTGCCTTGTAACTTTGAATGGTCACTAAATGAACTGTTGTAAGTTGAGGACTATCTGTACTTTCCAGAACAGTATTTCCCAGCAAACCTTCCAGTGGAAGGTTTTTCCCAGGAAGCACCTGAAGTGCTCCTAACTCACATCCTGAGGACACACACAAAGGGCGTCACATATCTTTGAATCTTGGGGAAAGCCTTCTGAGAAGCTAGGACTTGGGGGGAGGGGGGTGTTGGCTGTTATGTCCACACTGCCTGGTTAGCTGGTGCTGCCACCTAAACACCCCCCACCCCAATTCCTAGCAGCTCAGAAGTCTTGGCTGACCTCGCACAACAGGCTGGGGTCAGCATTCAGAGGGGAAACCTGGGGGTTAAAAGACCGGGGGGGGGGGAGCCCGTGGTCCAGCATCTCTTCCCTGGGGGGAGGGGGGCAGGGAAAAAGTTGGGCAGGGCCTGCGGGTGAAGGGAGCGCTTGGCGTTGGAAGCTCCTCCGGGAATGCAGCCTGAATCCCCCGGTGGTAGTAAGAACTGATAGATGGGCGGAAAAGAATCGCCTGGGAAAAGCCCTTCGGGTGGGCAAGGGGCGCTCTCGGCCCTGCTCGTTCTGCGAACTCCGGCCCCCCGCCCGCTTCTCCCAGCCCAGACCCTCCGGCCTGGCTCCCGTTTGCCTCCGTCTTTCCGGGCTCCCGAGCCGGACTCCGGCCCCGGCGGGCTCTGACCGGACAGACCCCCCGCCTCCTGCGCTCCCCTGGACGCCCCCTTTGGCCGGCCGCAGCTCAGGCCAGGAGGGGTCCTCGGGGAGAGCCAAGCCCCTCCTCCCTCCCCCCCCCTGGGCGCAGGCGAGGGCGCGCACTTCCACGGGAGCCAGGGGGGCTGGCGCGCGCCCTCGTGTGCGCGCCCGGGAGGCGGTTCCCTGCCCGCCCCTCCCGTGCTGCCTAGCGGCGCGGGAGGCGGGCTGGCGTTTAAATCCTGCCGGCCAATGGGCAGCGCGCTCGGCCGCCCGTAACGCTCCGGCTCCGGCTCCGGCTTCGAAGGCTCCGGCGGCGGCGAGCGAACGGGCGAGGGCGGCGTTGGCGTTGGCGTTGGGGGGGATGAGCGCGGCGGTGCCCGGCAAGGGCTCCCGGCCGGCGGGGGTGGCGGCCCCGGCGCAGCAGCAGCAGCAGCAGCCGGCGGCGGCGGTGGCGGCGGGGTCGGGGTCGTCGGGGGCGCCGGAGAGCCGCGCGGTGCCGGAGGTGCTGGTGGACCCTCGGAGCCGGCGCTGCTACAGCCTGGGCCGCTTCCTGGGCAAGGGCGGCTTCGCCAAGTGCTACGAGATCACGGAGGCGGAGAGCCGCGAGTCCTTCGCCTGCAAGGTGGTGCCCAAGGCGCTGCTGCTGAAGGCGCCGCAGAAGGAGAAGATGAGCATGGAGATCGCCATCCACCGCAGCCTCCAGCACCGCCACGTGGTGGCCTTCCAGGGCTTCTTCGAGGACAGCCACTTCGTCTTCGTGGTGCTCGAGCTCTGCCGGCGGCGGGTAGGCAGGGCGGGAGGGAGGGAGGGAGGCTCACCGGCTCGGCTCGGCCCGCCCGTGCCCGGCGGGAAAGCGCGGCAGCTCCCCCCCCCCCCCCCCCCCGGACGCCGTTGGACTCCGAGGAGGCCCGGGAAAGCCGGAGGAGGGGGCGGAGGGTTCTGGGGTGAAAGCGAGCGCTGCCGTCGGGGATCGGTTCCCCCGTTCTTGGCGCTCCCGGGGAAAGCGGGGCTCCTCCTTGCCGCAACGGCTCGGCTCGGCCGTCGGGAGATGCCTAAATGCCGGCTATGGGCAAACGGGATGCGAAGGGCTGTGGGGCTGAGCTTGGGGACAGGGAGAGGAGGAAGGCAGCGCAGCGCTGGGCTGGGCTGGGTGGAAGAGGGGCCGCAGCCCTCGAGAGACCCCCGGCTGTCCAACGGCTTCTCTTCCTCGCATCCATCCGGAAGCCTCTCCGTCCGACTTAAGAAAGTAAATGAAGTAGTTCAAAAGGAACCTTTTATTAAGCAGAAGTGACAGCAATGGCTTCCAAGCAGCGTCTTAGGCAAGACAAGTAGGATTAAAGCCTGCATAGCTCTGCAGACAAGGCACTGCAATTTAACACCAGCTGTCTGCAATTAAAGTAAGTTCGAATCTCCCCAGGCTCAAGGTTGACTCAGCCTTCCATCCTTTCTAAGGTGAGTAAAATGAGGACCCGGTTTGTGGGGGCAATAAGCTGACTTTGTATAAAATATACAAAAGAATGAAGGCTATTGCTTAACGCATTGTAAGCCGCCCTGAGTCTCCGGAGAAGAGTGGCATATAAATCAAATTAAAAAAAAAAAAAGGAGGAGCCACCCCTCCCTTTAGCCAATCCACAGGTGTGAAGATGCTCTTTTACCAGCTGCCCTGAGAACTGGATAAGCAGAGATTCCCATGGCTATCAAAGTGAAACATCCCACATGGCCATCCCTCCTATACCTTCCCCAAGAGGTGAGACGATATCAGGGCGCTTCCGCCTCAGGATGCAAATTATAAAATAACAGTTGTCACAGGCAATATTAATGAATTGAATCCAAGCCCCCTTTTCTTCCAATTGAATGGCAGCATCATTTTTAGGGATCTGACAGCCTCTTTGGGCTCCTCCCTGTCCCACCTTGGGTGAAAGCAAAGGGAGTGACTTTATGATGTCTTGGGCAGGTCACCCCCCCCCCCCCATGCCTCCCTCAGATGAGTTTTAGAAATTAAAACCCCTTTATTATAGCCAAAGACCAGCAAAAGGACGGTGGGTTACAAAGAGTTGGAAAACATAAAAGGTACATCAGGCTTAAAATTTACATGCAAAAACCTAGAAATATAGAAACTACCTGTAGAACCTAAAACGAAGGGTAGGAGCAGGACATCCTGTAGTGGGGCCTGGCAAGCCAGATCTGAGACAATGCTGGGCACTCTAGAATAAACCACTAGAACTGGTTTATGGCACAGGACATAAGTTGAATAGGATGCAACCTTGCTTGAAGCCTGCCTATTGGATGAAGTAGACATGAGTCAATTGAGGAATCTCCTGCACTGAAGTCTAGGAAGGAGCATAAAGAGAGGCTGTCTTGGGTGGGTGGGTGGGGTTGGCGCACTGACCAGTGGCAGAAGGATCATCTCCTCTGCAAGTATCTTCCAGCCAGTTTCCCTCTTGGGTGTCTTGCTCAGAGTTTGCGGATTGTGTTAAGGAGTCTGATCAGGATGAATCATCCTTCCCCCCCTCATATATATATATGGGGACAATGATCACAATTGATGCAGGTAAAGGGCGAGCCAAGGCCAGAAGCCCAAATTATTATTAATGGCCCCTGGAGGGATTAGGTCTTCTGGGGTCTTCCCTGGTCTTAGTTGGGCAACAAGATTCTTGATCTCTGTCACTGGTGCCCATGTTGGCAGATTTTGTAGAGTTTAGCTGGGGCGTCTACTTCCAGGGGAGGGAGATATTCCGAAAGAATGTTTCCCGGGTCCCTGGGGGGATGCGATGGTCCAACTGTGGCTGGGCCGTTTCTTTGGGAGCTTTACAGGATGTGCCCGAAAGAGCTGAGTCATTGGATCCAACTGCCCAAATGAGCCTGTCCGGCTGTTTCCCATTTCCTCTTCCTCTTTCTTCCATGCCAGCAGTTGCTTGTAGTATCTTTTCTGCTGTAGGAGATCCTGTGCTGCTCCTGGTGTAGAATTGGAGACGTAGGTCTACTAAATGACCTGAAGCCATTAGTTCAGTTATCCTTTGATTTAAGGGAGGGGGGGGGTCCGTGGTAGTAAGTTCTTGTTGCTGGCATGATAGGGGTTGGTAGCAGGAGGTGATTCTTGATTGAAGGCATTTAACTGGAGCAGGTTTGGGAAGGGGTTGCTTGCAAACTTAGGGATAACTCCCAGGGCCTCTGCAGGGGGGCTAATCACTCACTCTGGAGGTGAATTTGGCTGGATGGTCTTTTTCAAGGACACCATATGGAATGCAGAGGTTCAACCTGAGGATTGTTTGGGCCAGGGAGAAACCTGCCAAGTTTGATTTATGGATTTTTGAGCAAAGGGTGAGGAGAAATCCATCATCTTTGGGGTTGGGGATGGAGGGATTTCTGCTTTGGTAGAGGGTGTCATCATTGGCCAGGGGAACCTAATGCATGTACGAGTGGGGCGAGGCTGTTTCTCTTTGGGGAAGGGAGCCCCCCTCCCAGTTTTGGAAGCAGGTGAGGCTACATCTCCGGATTGGTTTTCTGTATTGCTTTGGGCATTGGGATTGCCTGCTTTACCAACATCATAGCTGGTGTGGAGCTCAGAGGAGTCCCTGCTGGTGGGAGTAGTGTGTTGACAGCACTCTGTGTGCCTTTGAGGAGAGGCAGCGGCCTGAGAGTGTTTAGATCAGGGGTCTCCAACCATCGCAGCTTTAAGACTTGGGGACTTCAACTCCCAGAATTCCACAGCCAGCATGTTGGAACCCCCGGTTTAGAGGATGAATGGCTCAGAGGTTACATTGATTCTGGGGTTCCTATCACTGGGAAGGGAGGGCAAAAGGGCTGTTTTGATGTCAGCTTCACGAGTTCTGTGTTCACATCCTTCTGTAGCCTCTTGGCTCAGGGTAAAACCTGACAGATTTACTCCTCTTGAGGCTGGGTTTTTATGGCTCTTATTTGCAGGGTCTCCTGCCACTTTCCCAGTGATGAGGTCCTGGACTGACTGGTCCTTAGTGTGCTGACTCTGCCATAGGAATTCCGTCATGTATAAGGGGTGGGGGGTAGAACTGGCTCAGAAAAATGTACTTGGCATTTCTTTTGCTGGGCGAGTAGTGAAAATCTTTTTCTTTTCTTTTCTTTTTTTTTTCTTTTTCTTTTTTTTTTTTTGGTTTTAAAAACAAACTTTATTAAACATAAAAGTAAAATACTATACTATGTATATACAAGATACATATATATTAATACAAACAACAATACATAAAAAGAAAAAGTGACTTTGGTCACACGTCCATTATCTTATTAACGGTGCATATTTGTTTATTATTATCATACAAAATTTTTCATTTACTCTCATTTCTGCAAGTTATCCAATTATACCACCTATTCCATGCTATATAACATTTTGAGTCTACCTTGTCCTTCATTTCAAATGTTAGTTTGTCCATTTCCACGCAATTATAGATTTTTTTGATTATTAATTGATCTGTTGGCAGTTGGTCAGTTTTCCAATATTGGGCGAGCACCAATCTGGCTGCAGTGACTGTGTAATATTAAATACTTTATTTCTTTCCTATAGTTTTCTTTAATCATCCCTAATAGGAAAATCTCTCGTTTAAATTCAATTTTTTCCGATGTTATTTCTATTAGCCAAATTTTTACTTTTTCCCCAATACTTTCTAATTTTTGGGCAAAGCCACCAGACGTGGCTTTGCCTAAAAGCCTGTGCCTGTTTGCACTTCCAACAGGTTGAACTTAAATTTGAATACATTTTTGCTAATCTTGAAGGGGCCAGATACCATCTATACCACATTTTGTATTGATTCTCTTTATAAACCACTGACTTTGTTATAATAGTTATTTTCTCACACTTTTTCCCAGTCCTCCAATTCTAAATTATGCCCAATATTTCTTGCCCATGCTATCATTTGCTCCTTTACTAATTCCTCTGCTAGATCAAATTCCAATAGATATTTGTAAATTTTTGAATTCAATTTTTCCTCCATGGCTTCTAAAAGTTTATCTAACCGATTCGGTTTTAATTCAATTCCTCCTTCCTCTTGATTCTTTTTATATCTTGTTTTTATCTGAAGATAGGGCCACCAACCTATCTGTATCCCTTGATCTCTCAGTTCCTCTCATGTTTTTAATGTTCCTTGAGAATCCAAAATTTCATAGTATCTTACCATTTTTCGAATTTCTAAGGTGTTGGGGTGTATCATCGTCTCCATTGTGGATAACCATCCAGGAACTTTCATATAGTGTTTACTTTTAATTTCCTGCCATGTATAAATTAATGAATCTCTTAATATATGATTGCTAAAATACCTATGTGTTTTGTTCCTGGTATTCCACAAGAAGGCATGCCACCCCATCAACAAATCATGTCCCTCCAAGGTTAACAGTCTTTGATTTTTCATATTCACCCATTCCCTGATCCATGTCAAACTTGTTGCTCTATAATATGTCTACAAAATTTGTGTGGGAAGGAAAAAAGCCAAGAATTAAATTAAGTACTTTGGAGGATGATACAGCCAGAGGTGGATTTGGACTCCCAGCATGAGTGAAAATCTTTCAAATCAGTTCTTCTATTTTGTCAGTTTAGGGGCTGAGATAGGGAGGCTTACAAGCAGCACACCTGGTTTGAGTTTCCCCCAAAGTTTCTGAATGCTTTTATGAGATCCTCCTCTTTCATCTGTGTTTGGCACTTTCCTCTTCTGAGTACAGCTTCTCACAGTGTTACCCGGGCTGTTCCTCTCTCCCCCCTCCCAGTCCCTTCTGGAGTTGCACAAGCGTCGGAAAGCCCTGACGGAGCCCGAGGCCCGCTACTACCTGCGCCAGATCATCCTGGGCTGCCAGTACCTGCACAGCAACCGTGTCATCCATCGCGACCTCAAACTAGGCAACCTGTTTCTGAACGATGACATGGAGGTGAAGATCGGTGAGTGGGCTGCAGTCCCATGCTCTGGACACAGCTGAGTGGGGGGGTGAGGCCCCGTGGCTGGGAGGGGACTTGGGCCATGCTGCTTTTCAGGCCTGGAGAAGGGGCGGCTCAGTGGCCGCATCCTCTCTAGGATGCTGAAGTAACAAGCAGGGAAGGCAGGGCTGTTGCCCAGTTGTAGGCTACACTGTGGCGTGGTGGCACAGTGGTTGGAATGCAGTACTGCAGTGTTTCCCAAAGTGTGGTATGCGTACCCCCAGGGGTACGGGAAGAGTTTGGTGGGGGTACGTGTTGCACCGGAGTTTGGTGGGGATCACATGGGAATATCCACTGCACCGTGCTTAGCTGCACCCACAGAACAAGGAAAGAAATAGGCGCGTATTGCAGTTTTTACACGGGAACTGAGGCCATTGTACATCGTATCGCAATTCATTATGGCGGGAAGCTCGGGTTCGGCCATTTTTAAACTGCGGGAACATTAACAGTTGACGCTGAGCCACGGAGCTGTTTAAACACCGGAGAATTGCAGTGTTATCTAAGTGTTTCCCAAAGTGTGGTACGCGTACTCCCAGGGGTACCATATGTTTTTTATGAGGGGTACTCAGCGTTACGAAAATTATAGAAGGGGTACACATATGTCAAAAGTTTGGGAAACACTGCAGTACTGCATGCTACTTGTGGTGACTGCCATTTGCCAGCAGTTCGATCCTCACCAGCTCAAGGTTGACTCAGCCTTCCATCCTTCCGAGGTGGGTAAAATGAGGACCCGGATTGTTGGGGGCAAGAAGCTGACTGTAAACCGCTTAGAGAGGGCTCTAAAACACTGTGAAGCGGTATACAAATCTAAGTGCTATTGTTATTGCCCATTTACAGGGCTGCCCAACTCAAACTGTGGTTCTGGATGACATGCAAAAAAACAAAACAAAAACAAAACATAATTCATACAAAGACACAGATTTAAACATATTAAAATGGGGCATGGAACCGAAAACCTCTAGAGTTCATCAATGGGGAACTGTGCTCAACCTGCCCATAAAGCCGGTGGAAGGGCCCAGTCTTCATTACTTCCTTAAAGCCAGTAGAAGATTGTCCCGAAGGGCGGAGGCTGCCCCAGAGAAGGTGGAGAAGGTCCACCTACCTCCTGGGGCCATCAGAGGCCTGGGTCCAGTGTAGGGCCTGGAATGTGCCCATCCATAGGCTGGTTGTCCCACAGGTAACTCAGTTTCATGCTGGGAAGATCTTTATGGGTGATAGCAGCCCTGTAAATGGTGCCCAGAAGCTCTTTTGGTGCCAGTGCAGCCCGTGGTGTTTATATGGACACAGCAAGAAACTCCCATAATTACCATCCATTCTGTACTAATTAGCTTCTTCAAGTGCAACCCCATCCAGATTTGGGGCCCCACAGATCCTCCGTTTCCAGGATCTGTGGGGCCCCAAACCCATAGCCTCGGGGCCTGGAGAGAAGCTTTGCCAGGCTAGCTGGGGTAGAGATGTACGTCACATAGAGGGTGAATAGGACCAGGGGACATGGGCTGGACTGCTGCCTCCTCCATTAACATGGACCAGCCTCGGAGGAAGGAGGAGAAACCCGTAAAGCAGTGCCTGCCTTTACCACTGGATCTCCTGAGCCGTCTAGAAGGATTCCCTGGTCGATGGTCTGAAAGGATGCCAAGAGATCCAGGAGAATTAAGAAGGATTCCCCCAACTCAGGCCCTCTATCAACCACTGCAGCTAAAGTCTCTGCACTCTGGGACCTGACTGGAAGAGTCTGCTGCTTCCAGGACCCCCTGAACTGCAGATCAGCCACCTATAGACACACACACACAAACAAAGATTTTCCACAGCAGCGTTCCAGGTCGGTGTGGTCCAATCAAAAGCCGCTGTCACCAAAGCCTCAGCCAGGCCAAGCAAATGCCCAACTCTTCTGGCACCCCTCAGATCCATCTGGCTCCTGAGGCAGTCTGATTTAAGAGTCTTCCCTTCTTGGGGGGGGGGGTATCATGGTGAACTGTGGGTCACCAGGGAGTGATCTGCCCATGGCAAGGAGCAGAGAGGTGTCCTCCAACTCCAGATCCCGTTGCCACTGCTCCACAACAGGTCTGGCATATGGCACACACCAGGCCCACGGTGGCCATGAATTCGTGGATGCAGCTGAATTGACCTGGGCGATGGGCTGATCATGGGTTTTCCACCATGAGCCTGGCCACTCCGCTGCCAACCCAGAGGCGGCATCAAACAGGTCGGGCAGGGGAGCTGCCATGCTAATCCTAAAGGCCCAGTCCCACAAGTGGGATTCTGGCCCACCACCTGTGGGAGGGGTGGGGATGCCCCAACAACTCTGAATCTTCTAGAAAATGACAGTGCAACTGCCCTGGGTCCCAGCTGGTGCTCCCCCTCTCTGTACCGAGCTATGTCTCAGGCATGCACATAAGGATTGTGGCATTCTGCACGAAGGGATCTTTATAAAAGGCCAGCCTGGTATTTGAAGCACCAGCCAGAGCCCAGAGCAACCCAGGGACCAGGAAGTGGGGGTGGAGCTGGGCTGGAATGTAGATCTGGTGGGAGACAGGCTAATGTTCCAATATTTGAGGGGCTGCCACAGAGAGGCGGGGGGGTCAAGCTATTCTCCAAGGCACCTGAAGGCCAGACAAGGAATATTGGATGGAAACAGACCAAGGAGAGGTTCAACCTGGAAATAAGGAGAAATTTCCTGACAGTGAGAACAATCAACTCATGGGACAGAAGTTGCCTTCAGAAGTTGTGGGAGCTTCATCCCTGGAAGCTTTCAAGAAGAGATTGGACTGCCATCTGTCAGAAATGGTGTAGGGTCTCCTGCTTGGGCAGGGGTTGGACTAGATGACCTACAAGGTCCCTTCCAACTGTTAATCTGTTTCTTGGGTCTGATTCCTGCCATAACGCCTGTTGCCCAACAATCATTCTCTTCTGTTGGGCGAAGCAGCTAAAGGAGCCAAGAGGGCCCAGCTGTTGGGGTCTGCTTCTGGCTTGTCCTGGGTGCCAGTTCCAGGCCTCCTTGGGTGAAGCCCAGCAAAGAGGCAGAGTGTTAACAATCAGCCAAGCAGGAGCAAGAAGCAGCAATGGCCCCTCTTCAGAACTTGTCACTCGCTGTCCCTGGGGACGATTCCTGGAACTCGGGGACAGCTGGTGCTTAAACTTTGTCCTTCCTGATATTTAGCACATCACAGCTGCTCTTTGATCTTTTTTTCCAAAAGAGAAAACAGACCTTCGAATTCAAGGGCTTTTCCAAACTTGTAGCTGTTTGCGTCAAGGGTCTGGGAGGCCGTTGGGCCTGGGGAAGGGGCTTCTCCCAAGCTGCGAGAGCCAGGCAGGCCCCCTGGTCTGCAGCTCAGGCACCTGGGAGAGGTATTTGGATGGCTCTACCTGCTGTGTTTGGATCCCTAGCCAAGCTGGACTCAGGAGGCTGCCCCTTGTGTCTGACCAGGTGACTTCGGCTTGGCCACCAAGGTGGAGTATGACGGGGAGCGGAAGAAGACCTTGTGTGGGACGCCAAACTACATTGCCCCTGAAGTGCTGGGCAAGAAAGGGCACAGCTTTGAAGTGGACATCTGGTCCATCGGCTGCATCATGTAAGTTTGGGGGTGCCTGAAGATAAATGGAAATCCCAAGGGGAAAATTACACTCACACAGCACCAGGACCTTGGAGAGGGGAGTTTTTCCTACATCTCCCAGTTCTGCAAATTGGGGAATGGACAAATAGGGGTTCAGTGGGACCCTGCAGAACTTGTCCCAAAACTGCTTTCTTTCTAAGGCAACTGGACTTCCTTGTTTTGTAGAAGTCGTTTCACTTTCCATCCGAGCAGCTTCTTCAGTTCTGACCGAATGGTGGAGAATGGAAGGATTTATATACCTTGCAGTCATCTGGTAGTTAGCATTCTTTCTGATGGCCTCAATGACTCAGAAAGAGTCCTAATGACCAGATGACTGCAAGGAATATAAACCTTTCCATTCTCCTCCATTTGGTCAGAACTGAAGAAGGTTCTTGGATGAGAAGCAAGAGGCCTTCTAGCAAAACAAAGTCCAGTTGCCTTTGAAAGAAAGCACTTTTGGGACAACCGTGACCTGGGCAGCTGAGGATCTCCATAGACACCTGCAGGGCTTGCTTTCTTTGTAAGAAGGTGGGGCTCCCCAAACAGCAGAGAGAATTCAACAACCTCAGTTTATAACCTCTTCCCATGATTGATTATCAGGCGTGACTTCTTATTAACAAAAGCCACGTTGCGACACCAGGGGCTTGAGAGCCCATCAGCTGGGTGGCTCAACAGGTGGAACCCTTCCTGCATGGTGCTTGGGGATCCAGGTGTGGCTGACGCAGAGAGTACAGGTGTTCTTGTGATCCCAGAAGTGGGAGGCGGGAGCGGAACTGGCTTTGCCTTCTGAAGATCACCACGTCCCTGTGCTGGAAGACGGGGTGGGCCAAGGGGCCTCTTGGCAGGGGAGGCTCTAAGGAGAGCTGTCCTGAAGCTCTTTCTCCTTGCAGGTACACCCTCCTGGTTGGGAAGCCACCCTTTGAAACCTCCTGTTTGAAAGAGACCTATATTCGGATTAAGAACAACGCATACACGATTCCTACGGTGGGTTCTTTTTGAAGCTCTCCCAGCCAAGGGGTCCGGGGGTGGGTGGGTGGGCTGCCCGTTAGGGCTCGGGGCTGGGCCGGCTTTGTATTTCTGAGTTAACACCCACCCAACCCCGGTCTGCTTGGAGTGAAGGCAGAACAAGTGTGTCTTTCTCTACTCTTCCCTCAGGCTTAGCCCCGGGTGGGGTCTGGGATCCTCACCGAATCACGGCTGCCCTCCTCTTCCTCCTGTGGCTGTGTGAGCTGCGCTCCTAACAGATTGTAGTTTTGCAGCATTGGGTCGTTGCCCCTTTTCAGGGACTGAAATCTCATGCTGCCCAGAGTCACTTTAAAGGGGAGATGGGTGGCATAAACAGTAAAATAAATAAATTAATGTTTGTAAGAATAAGACTGCTCCAGCCTACTGCTTCAGCCAATTGGCTTGCTAGCAATAGTACTTGGACTTATCTTCACAGTGCTCTACAGCCCTTTCTAAGCGGTTTACAGAGTCAGCCTTTCGCCCCCAACAATCTGGTTGCTGAGGCACGGTTGAATTCCAGCTCTTCTGCAACTCATTTGCTTGGCTTGGAATCCAGCCGAGCAAGTCCCTGGGTCATAAGGCTTGGCACTCGCTTTATAGCCTCACGAAGGGGACGGACGTTGGGAGCAGGGCGGGGGGAATTGTGTAGGAACAGCCTGTGGACCTTCTGTCCGTCCAGCATATCAACCCCGTGGCTGCTAGTCTCATCCAGAAGATGCTGCAGCATGACCCGGCTGCCCGGCCCACCATTGAAGAGCTGCTGAACGAGGAGTTCTTCACGACGGGCTACATTCCTTCGCGGCTGCCCACCACCTGCCTTACGGTTCCTCCCCGCTTCTCTCTGGCGCCCAGCAGCTTGGACCCCAGCAACCGCAGGCCTCTTGCGGTGGTGAACAAAGGTGAGCTGGGCGAGGTTTCAGAGCCCCCCCCACCCCCACCCTTTCCCGGGCTGTGCAGTTTCTGAGCCTGGCCGAATCTTCCCTGGTGCAGGTCCAGAGAGCCCGGCCTTGGAGAAGGTGTGCGAGAAGGAGGACAAGGCCAGCATCCTGCAGGAGCCCGAACAGCCCCTGCCCTGCTACCTGGCCGACCTGCTGCAGCAGCTGATGCGAGTCAATGCTTGCCGGCCCTCGGAAAAAACTCCCGTCAGGCAAGGTGAGGGCGGCTGGCTGGACGCTGCGCTTTTCAGCTGGGCAACCCGTGTGCACTTCTTCATTCCGGCATCTCTTGTTTGTTTTTTCCCCCAGAGGAGGCCGAAGACCCCGCCTGCATCCCCATCTTCTGGGTCAGCAAGTGGGTGGACTACTCTGACAAGTATGGGCTAGGTAGGTAGGTGGTCTCGGGGCAGGGGGGCTGGGTTGAGCAATGGCACTTCGGTGGGAACACCCTGGAAACAGCCACCGTTACCCCAGCTGCATTTCCCCCTGCAAGGACAGTTGGTTTTACTGTATTTTGTGTGAATGAAAGAAATGGTCTTGGGACAGAGCAGACCTCTGGGTGGGAGGGCCAGTTTGCCCTGGACCTGCACCCCAAAGGCCCTAAAACATACAGTACGAATGAGGGACAGCAGAGGTGGAATTGATCCTGGGTGAACTGAAACTCAAAGTGGTTTGATTTGATCAGATATGAAGATGGGGAGAATTCAGTTGGCATTTCTCTTGACAATTTGTCAGTCTGTCAACACTTGCGGGTTTGAAACTGCCCCCCACCCCCACCCCAGGAAAAAGGGCTCATTTTGCACTAATCAGGCTGATGGCATGTTTGCCAGAACTCCAGCAATTTCTCTCCGTTTTGCTTCCCTCTTTTTCTGGATTGAGTTAAAAAGAGATTTAACTGATTATGTACTATGAATTAACTCTTGCTGATATTTTCCCCATGACGATCTGTCCCCCACCTGCTCCTTCAGGTCTCCCAAGGACTCACCGCAATGGCCTTCCCACCCATAAAAGCAGCAGCCGTAACATTGGGCACGGGTCATAAGGCCATTGTTCAGCTCCTTTGTAATTTCAAACGGTCCCTGAATGAATGGCCATAATTTGAGGGCTGCCTGTAATGTTTCTTTTAAAAGCTCTTGGTTTTCCGAGGGAAGTTGCTCTTTCCCAGCGACTCGGGGCTTTCCCCATCCTGTGGGAAGAAAGGGGCTGCGATCCAGCCAGATGCGTTTGGGAATCGGTCTTGGCCCGATTCCCAAATGCTCCCCGTGTGCAGACAGGATGTGGTAATCCTGTGGTATTGCGGCCTGGTCCAAGGCAGCTGAGAATGCGCCCACCTTCTCTTCCGCAGGCTACCAACTGTGTGACAACAGCGTTGGGGTCCTTTTCAACGACTCAACTCGCCTCATCATGTACAGTGACGGGGACAAACTGCAATACATTAACCAGAACGGCTCTGAGCTGTATTTTAATGTGCTCTCTTACCCAGATACTTTCAGCAAGAAGGTGAGACAGAGAGAGAGAGAAGACGCTTGGGGCGCTGCTCTACCTTGCCTTAGTTTCCCCTTCTGTCTCTGATGGGCGGGAGGAGGGAAGAGGGTCCCCTCTGTTGCAATCTCGAGTCTGTGCTTGAAGGGGAATTCCATCTGGACTGCAGGAAAAGCCGAGGCCCAGAGGGTGTGGCCAGGGGTGTCAAAAGGCTTGGTGTACGGATGCTCCCATCCAAGAGATCGGCAAGGCTGCAGGGGAGGGGGGGGGTGTTCCTGGCTTTTTCCTGGAAGGGGGCCTTCGGGGGGGGGGGGGGGCTTCTTGCTCAGCCCTGCCCTGGTGGGCTCACCCGCTATGCTCTGTTCTTCTCAGATTAAGTTGCTGGAGTATTTCCAAAATTACATGAGTGAGCACTTGCTGAAAGCTGGCGCAAATGTGACTCCCCGGGAAGGGGACGAGTTGGCGCGGCTGCCCTACCTCTTGAACTGGTTCCGCACTCGCAGTGCCATCGTCCTGCACCTGAGCAATGGCACGGTACAGGTCAACTTCTTCCAGGTGAGGAGTGGGCCTCTGGGAGCCACCCACCAGAGAGGGAGCAAACGCTGGTCTTGCAGGGGCCCTGCTCAGACTGCAGGGCCCGCAGGGCTTCTGCAATGGAGGGAGGAACTGATCTGTCAGGGCCCTGCCTTCTCTCAGGTGCTAGTGCTCTCTCTGGGGACACAGAAGCACTGACAGCCACCCACCCCCATATCCACCTGGCTTTCCTGGGAGGAAAGGAGGCAGACCAAAGGATTGGGAGCAACGTTTCTGAATCAGTAGTGGAGTTCTTGCAGCCGCCAGGCCTGGGGTCCTAGCCAGAACCCCGAATCCCTTCTCAGAATGGGGCCACATGCTTGCTTTTAAGAGGTGCTTTGCCATTAGGCGCTGCTGCCTCCAGATGCTAAGCAAGGCCGGCCCGCTGTGCTTTCTTGAACCGCAGGACCACACCAAGATCATCCTCTGTCCCTTGATGGCCGCCGTCACCTACATCAATGAGCGGCGCGAGTTCCACACCTACAAGCTGACCCTGATCGAGGAGTTTGGCTGCTGCAGGGAACTGGCCAGCCGCCTCCGTTATGCCCAAACCATGGTGGAGAAGCTGCTGTGCTCTAAATCGGGGGCCACCAAGGCGCCAAGCTAGACCCGGGGAGGCTCCGTTTGGCTTGGAACTGTGCAGCCTCCCCTGGACGACCCCCCGTGGCCTGGCCACACCAGGCCCCAGGCTCCTTTAGGGGCCCCGGGGCCCCTTGGCTACAAAAGGACCATAACAGGATGCTTTTTCTTCAGATTCTGATAAGAAAGCCTCCCTCCCTTTTTCTTCCCCCTCCCCCCTCAGACTAAACTGTTTTATACTCACTTTGAATAAAGAGAAGCTTCTGACCGTTGCCTTTTGATTCTGATTTAAGCCAGCCAGATTCCTTCTCGAGCCTCTCTCTGGAGGGGAATTCAGGCCCTGCACTAATGGACGAGGGGCTCCTTGCCAGTCAGGCAGCTGCAGGCTGGGCTTGGAGGCTCTGCGGCTCGTTGCATTTTGGCTTTGGGCAAAGGCGAATCGGGCCTTTGCTTGCTTTGTCTTGGGACTGGTGACCCTCCTCCAGCTGAGCTTTTCAAACTCTCTGAGCCCACCAAGGTCTCCCACAACTGGCCAGCCCCGGGAAGAAGGGTGTGTGTGTGTCCAGGTAACCCTGCAACAAAGGCAGCTTTGGCCACAATCCCCAGGCAGGAGAACCACGTATGTCCCTGGCTGAAGGAGCTCTGTCCACTTTGTCATCTTGGGAGGGGGGTGAGATGAGGGGGAGTGGCTCTTGTCACCCACCCCCCCCAAGGACAGGTCGTCTTGGCCAGGCAGGGGGCCGTGGTTGTGAGATCCATCTAGCCACCCGGGGTCTCTGGGCTGGGGATTTCCCGCAATTGCACCCAAAGCCCCCACAATCAGTGAACAGCCGCCTTCAGCTGAACTTCCCCAGGGAGATCCTGGATCACGAGGTTTGGTGCACCCACAGGAGAGCAACCCCAAGTGATGGAAGAGGGAATGGGCTCGACGAAGGCCAGCAAACCCAGGATGGAGGGCTCAGGTGGAGGGGACCCTTTGTTACGTGGATGTAGTCCCCACCTCAAGGCATCATGCATGTCCAGAGAGGCCCTGCTTGGACAGGGAGCACCCAGCCACGGCAGTTGTCTGCGGTTCCTTGTGCCATTGCTGGCTCTGATGAGCCATGCTGGCGTTTTGTCGCTGCATTTTAGGCCCTGATCGGTTGAGGAAGCTCTCGCCTCCTTATTCATTCTTGCCCAAAATGGCGGGGGGAGGAGCATGTTTGTGTGGATGTTCCCCTCCCAGAGATGGGAGCGCCGATCTTGGTACACAGTTGAAACCCAGAGCCTGGCAGGGATATTTTAAGCTTTAAATTTCTAAACATTTTAGGCATGCTTCTGTGGCTTCCATGGTTTGTTGTGAGAGATTTTTATCACTGAACATCTAAACAGTTTGTCAAAAGCCTTGCTGGGCTTCACACAACAGACTGTTCAATGTGTGGCTGTTGGTCTTGGGTCCAGCTCCGTGCGTGATCACAAGCGCACTCTGGATGGGTTGCGCCTGTCCTCGGACACAAACTCTGCCAGAACATTCCCCGGTTGCTTCAGCCAGTTTGAGAGTATAGGTAGTCCTTGACTTATGACCAGTTACACTTAGCAACTGACACTACACTGCATCTCCCAGGGAGGGTACTTATGCCCCAGGTTCCATGTGCCAACGTGTTGAGATTCCAGGGTCACGGGACTCCACTTGGAGTATTTAGCAACCATATTTACACCATTCATAACATCCTGTGGTCACGACTGTTTTATGACAATTTTGCCCCCCAAAAAATACCTTTTGTTTTTGATTTTTGGCCACATTGGCCCAGAGCAAACCATGGATTTACTTTATGATTGCTGCCAGAAAGGAGGTTGGTTGTGCCGGTGGGTGGGGAATGATTTACCACCGTCACAACTCAAGGACTACCTGAATCAGCCTTGTGTATATTTTAGGACTGGGCCTTCGTCAAACATGGTGGCAGCAGATGTAGGAGAGTGAATCTCTCTTGGCAGCTGTGTTTGCTCCTGTGCTAATCTCATCTGGCTCATTAATGGCCAGAAAAGACCAGCTGATCTCTGGGTGGCTCCAGGACGCCTTCTTGGTCCTCTTTCAGTGAGGGTCAAGGCTGCTGTGGAGACATCCAATACTTCGCTGGCTGCTGCCATGACAAATTTGGCCAAATGTTTTCCCGAAGTCTAGCTATAGTTTGTGGTCTTTCCACAATCCGTTAAAATTATCTGATTAAAAAATGACAGTGACAACGCTGTTGATTCAGATTTGATCTAATTCTGTCTAGTACATCAAATTATGGCTAAAACAAGTCCACACTTGGACTTCTGTGTAAGTGCAATGAATTAAAAGGTAGTTACGACATTTCACGTTCTTGAGTCTGGTCTCCAAATTGCCTTCTTAGTGCAACCTTGGCTCAAGGGGAGCCCCTGCCCTGCCATCCCTTCCCCTGCTAAGCGGCCAGAATCCTTCCTGGCTGAAGAAAAGAAAATGCCCTCCTTCCTGATGGCCATCCAGCTGCAGAGCAGAGGTGTCCTGCTTGCTTCCTTTCTATATGCTGCTTTAGAGATAGGGTTTTTTAAGAAACCCGATTTACAGCTTTCTGCTACTAACCCCCGACTCCAGAAGGTTTCTGAGGCAACGGGAGATGCTCCCTGCTTCCACATTCATGATGAGCCTGGGAATAAAATGCCCTGGGGCGGGGAACTAAGGGGCAGGGCAGAGCCCAGCCTGAGCCCCTCTGGCTGCCTTTAGAGGAGAATCCCCTCTCTGGAATGTCCACAGCAGGACCTGGGCTGCTCAACCAAATGTTAATGGTTATGCATGGCAGGCTGTGCATCAGCAGTGCAGCCCATGGCAACAGGTGATGCTCCCCTACCCTCTTCAGGTGAGAATTCAAGGGAAGGCACCCCCACTCCTCTGCTCCCCTCTACCTGAGGCCACCTGGAAGCCCCATGAATTAGCTGCTGGCCCCTCACATGGCTTGCAACAGGCCACGGACCAGGGGACAGGTGGGGCTCGGATGCCCTGTGCTGAATTGGTCCCTCCAGGGCAGGGCAGACTGGCACGTGCCAAACACGCCGAGGAGTCAGAAGGCAGCAGCCGACAAATGGCCCGTCCTTGTGGAAAGCTCCTCACTCCTCCTGGCAGTAGTATCTCTGGAAAAGCCGCTCGGCAGCGCATAGGTGCATGGCCTGGTGTGTGTGCAGCAGCAGGCAGGGAAAGCGGTCCAGGAAGTACTGGACGAATCCTTGGGGAAGGCTGCCAAGGGCCTCCTGGACGTTGCTGGGCAGTTCGTAGTAGTGATGCTTCTGAAGGAGAAAGAGTCCGGATGCCAGGGCCCCCAAGCGACAGTCCCACACTCGGAGACGGAAGGGGGACAGGAGGTGCCTGAGGGGATGGGGGGCCACCCACCCACTCAAGTGCCACTCAGCTGCAGAGGGCCTGGCATTCCCCAAAGAGCCCAGCCAGGGCTGGCATAGTACCTTGTTCCTCATGGCTCGCAACAGGTCACGGACGGAACTGCCCTGGTATCTCCGGAACCTCCTGAGGTCTGCGGGGGAGGGGGGAAGAGTGAGAGGGGCCAAGAGGGTCAGCAAGGCTCCTGCAGTACTTTCCCTTCCCCAGGCCACACAGTGGGCCCAGAGTGGGCGAGCGCCTACCTGCCTGTAGTGGGGCCGAAAGATGCATCTGCCAGTTCCCTCGCACCACCGCCAGGCTCCCGGCCTCCAAGGTGCTGACCAGGGGCCCGTCTGCTGGCTCCTTTTCAAGGCGATCACTGACATCCTGCAGATGGGAGAGAGTGTGGGCAGCGGGGCAGAGCGCGACTGAGAAGGGCAGCCAGGAGGAGTGTCCCCCACCCAGGACTCACCTGGAAGAACTGCAGCTGCTTCTCGGGGCCCCAGAAGAAGGGGTGGCAGAGCACCTGTGCAGCCGAGGGGCGCAGATGGGGGTCACTGCTGATCATGGCTTCTATCAGATCCCGCCCTACCAGGTGGCCTGGGAGAGCAAGCAGGCAGGGACCTTCAGTAGGTCGTTCAAGGATTCACCTGCCATTTGTCACTACCTTTACCACACCCCTGCAAGGTAGGCTAGCATAGCAGGCAGCAGGGTGAAAAGGGCTCAGCCATGGCTGAGGAACAGATGAGCCAGGAGCTCCAGGGAGGCACTGAGCCATCCCAGGTCCAGCTAGCAGAAAGAGGCTTAATGAGGCTGGTTGGAGACCCCAAGCAGGCAGGGTGGAAGGAAGGGGGCTTCCCCACACATGCTCGCACACGGCCAAAGCATCCCACAGCAGTCCCCCCTTACTGTGAGTGTCCTGCTGAAGCCTTGGCAGTTGATAGGTGCCCGCCAGAATGTTGGCCTGGCGATGGAAGCTGTGCCCAAAGGGATGCTGCCCGTGAGACAGGACATAGTAGAAGACGCAGCCGGCGGAGAAGATGTCCACCCCGCAGGTCTGTAAGAGAGCAGGAAGCCAGGGCCAGATGCAGCAGCTTCCATGATCCTTTGATGGCTCAAGGTTCGACTTCTATCATACCTTTTCTCTGGGCCTCTATTTCCCCTGGGGTGACACCCTGGGAGGAGGGCAGGGCAGGGCGGAGTCCTCAGGGAACCGGGACTCTCCCCTCCTAGACCCCAAAAGCAGGGCGGTCGGCGATACTCACCGGGCTCTCCCCTGCGTCCTCCCTGAGCATCTCGGGCGCGATCCACCCCTCCGTGCCAGGGATGCCCGAGCCGAGACTGAAGCTCTGATGCCCCCCCTGCAGCTTCTTGCACAGGCCAAAGTCGGAGATGACCGCTCGGAGCCGCCCTTGCCCATCGGGGACCGAGATCAGGATGTTGCAGGGCTTCAGGTCACGATGAGCTGGGAAGAAAAGGTGCTCAGCACGAGCCCGGATGACACCCAGCCCCTGTTTAAAGGGGAGGGGGAGGCAAGGGCCCTTGCTGGGAGCGGGGAGGCCTCACCTATGCTGAGGGAGTGCAGATGGGCCAGTCCGGACATGGTCTGGGTCAGCAGGGAGAGTGAATCCAGGCCCTTTCCAGGGAAGACGGAGCTCTCCACATACTGGAGGGGAGAGAAGGGAAGAGGGCAGGGCAATCCTTGCCAGATCAAGCCTGTCTCCCCCTCCCCCACCCATCCCCAGCTATGCAGGAAGAGCCATTAACTCTGACAGCCTTCAAGAATCTGCCAAGCCCCCCCCCCCCCCCAAAAGCAGGCGAACTCTCTTCAGAGGAACTGTTCACAAGTGTTTGGGAGGAGATCCCTCCAAGTCACACTTGAAGAACTTAAGCAAAAGTTATTTCTAGCCCTCATACAGATACAGTTGGATTTCCCGTCATTTCCAAACATTTGGACTGGTGGAAATGTAAGTCAGTGTCTCCATGCTGAGAATGGGCAGCTCCCAGCTCAAGGCAGCTTCCGAAGGGCAAGAAAACTAGGCAGAGCACCTGAACTGACTGGCGGACAGGCCTGCAGGCTGGAGGGAAGCAGCATGAATACTGTACGGGGCAGGTGTGGAACAAAACAAACAAAAATGATGGCAGGGATGCAAGGGGGAGCCGGAGGGGGGGGTCCCGGCAGGCCTGCCTCCTCACCTGCTGCAGAGTAGCAGAGCAGAGCTCCAGGGCGATGTAGTGGAACTGCCCGTCGGCCTCGGTGCAGAAATAACGCACCACGTTGGGATGCATGTCCGACTCTCGCAGCAGCCGCACCTCACGGTCCACCAAGCGGACGCTTTCCGGAAGCAAACGCTTCACAGCCACGTTGCGCCCATCGAAGCGGCCTCTGAAGAAGGAAGCCACCTGGGTGAGGCGATGGGGAGGAATGGCTTCTCCTCTGGGCCCAGAATGCCCCTCTCCCCTCCTCCCAGGAAAGTCCTCGCCCTGCCCTCTCAGGAAGCGCCAACAGCCGGCTGGGCCAGCACTTCTGCCTCCTGGACCCCGAGAGGGAGGCTCATCCTGCTGCCCTTCAAGATTGGCTCTGAGCAACACAGGACCCTCGGCCTGCAGGGAAGCCCCTTGGTTGGATTGCAGGGCTCGGTGCTTCTATTCAGCAGCTCCAACTCACCGGAACACAAAGGTGCCCCCGGCCCCCCGGCCCAGCACCTCCTGGGGTCTGAAGGAGAGCTTCCCCACAGTAACCGTTTCTGGGTCAACACCTGCCAAGGGGAGAGAAGAGATGAATAGGCTTCCCCCCTGAGGAAGTCACCTTAGTGGCCCCTTCAACAGCCCACTCCCCAACACATTCTCTGCTAGCTGGGCAGGTACCCACCTGGACCAGGGCTCTGGAGGGAGGCTTTATCCGCCGAGGCTGAGGGGGGCAGCTCTGCCCCCTGGTCCAGCTCCAGGGACCCTTCAGGAGTCCTTTTTGGGAGATGGCAGGAGGATCCAGGAGGCTGCTGGCTGGAGCTGCGTTCAAGAGGGACCCTCTGGGAGAGCGGCATCAGGAACAAAGGGGAAGAGACCACCTGCCTTTACTGCCAGGGGGCCATCATCAGGTTGAGGGCAAGACTGGCTACATCCTGGCAGAGACCCCTCCCCAATGGTGGCCATGAAGGGTGCCTCCTCTAGAAGCTGGCAGGGACCGACGTGAGCCACTCCTGGCCTCGGCCCTGAGGCTCCTGCAATCCCCCCAAAGCATAGAAAGTCAGAAGAGGATCAGCTGGAGGCCACTCACCCAGAGCAGGAGGCAGAGGAGCCCCCCGCCCCAACAGACGGAAGCCACGCCAACCACAACGAGCTCCCAGCTGCCAAATGAGGGATCCACTTCCACTGGGGCCTCCTTCCCGGCATGATCCCCCCAGGGCCGACCATCAGCCAGACCTTCCTGCGGGCCCTCAGGGGCCAGGAACTGAAACAGACCAGGAAGCTCTTGGCAAGGATGGAGGGGGACACACAGTCACCGCCCGGCCACACGGCGTGGACTTGGGCCTGGAAGTGGGGCCAGCCAGGCCGGCTCTTTTGCCCTAGTGGGGAAGGGGAAGGCAAGGCAAGCACGCCCCCCTGCATGTGTCTCTTGCTCCTTCCACACACACAATTCCTACATTAGCTTGTGATTGGGTGTTGCATGTGAAAAGCCTGTAGGACACCAGGGCTGATCGCTTGTTCTGCATCTTCTGACAATGACACTGGGTGAAGCAGCCTGGAGTGCCAGGGTCACGGCTAGGTCTTCCTCTTCTGTTAGCAAGCCATCATCACCCGGACTGGAAGAATCTGCCCTGCAATCCTCCCACCACCACCTCAGCCCTCCCCCCTTGCCCCGTACCTCTCCCAAGAGGCTCTGAGCACGGGACTTGTGTGGTGCCACAACCTCCGGTTTCCTCCGCAGGCTGCCGGGAGGGGCCCTCAGCATGGTGGTGTGGACTAGTGGGGGCATCTCGTGGTGGCCTGGAAGGAAGGGGAGAGGCTGGGGTCCCTCTGCTGAGTTGGGGGCCCTCACCAAGGAGAGCACCCCATGGCTGAGCTCACCCCGTCTTCAGTCATGCTAACTCTATGGTTCTTTTCTTAACCCCCCCCCCCCCAATCCTCTCTGCTCTCTTCTAATGCTGATCATCAGGGACCTTCAATTCCTTCCAAATTGCTTAACGCATTGTAAGCCGCCCTGAGTCTCCGGAGAAGGGTGGCATATAAATCAGATTAAAAAAAAAATTCTAATCACAATTTCTTCCCCCCTTCCCTTTCTGAGATGTTTTCCCCCCACCGTCCCCAACTTGCAAAGGCAGCACAGCCCCATCCAGGGACCAGTGGGGAAAGGGGGATTCAACCCGCGTCTGCCAGTATCTACATGCGTGTTCTTATGTAGAAGGGCAGCATTGTGCACCATTCAGCCCAGGGGTCCAAATCCCCCACCATTCAGGGACTCCAGGCAACTTCTGGGGGAAATGGAGGCTGTCTCTCAGGGTGGGCCCCAGAACCCAGACACTCACCTATCAGCAGCCACTGGCTGTGGGGGAGGAAGATGGTGCCCGGCGGGTACTGGATGCCCGTGCTGGGTGTGATCTTGCACTCGCCAGACCTTTGGAGCGTCACTTCGCGTGTGATGGGACCAGTGCCCTGGGCCAGAGCCACCCCCTGAGGCTGCAGGAGGCAGAGACAGCCCAGTGAGCAGCAGCCCCCCCCCCACCTACCCACCCCATGCCCGCACCAAGGGAAAACTCACCACCAGGGCCATGCCTTCATGCACCAGGGATGTCAACGCGTAGAATCCCCCAGCATATTTGCCCACATACAGGGTTGTGCTGAAACAAAAAGGAAGGCCACGAAGGGTGAGGAGGAAGCCCCTCCGTGGCACAGAGAGCTGCCATGCAGATTCTGGTGAGATTCAGAAGTCACTGAGCCCCTGGAGGTTGAGCTCTGGCTAAGCAGTGACAGCTTAACGCAACAACCCACCCCCCAGGGTGGTTTTGGGGGAAAGCAGGAGGAATGAGGGCTTGTGCACACCCCTGTGCGTTGCATAAAATAAAAGCAGAATATAAATCCATTCAATTCTCCAAATCCAATGATGGCTCCACCATGCACTGGCTTGAAGAGACCCAAATTGGTGGCTGGCAGCCACAATGGCTCCTGTTCACCTACCCCCATAATGGCCCTTGATGGAGGGGCTGGGCTGCAGGGGCTGCCATGGGGTGTGTGTGTCGGGGGGGAGACCTCTGTCAGGGGCAGGGTCTTTTATTCATGGCTTCCTTGAACCAAAGAAGCAGGAGATCAAAGCTCCTGCCCAGAGAGAGGAGATATGGTAGTTAATGTGCAGCCAGGATTTCTTTCCTAGAAGCTCCTGAAATGGCGGGTGTCCTTTGGGGAAACAGACCAGGGTTAACCCTGAGGCAGAAGCCCCCCCCACCAATTCTGCACCCCGCTGCTTTTCTGGAAAGCAGGCAGCCAATGGCTGGCCCTCTTGCATCGGGAGGGCCTAGGAACTCTGCAGCCCACCCACCCCTTTTCTTACTCCTTCCCACAAATTCTCTTTGACTTCCAAGAGAGCCCAGGGAGATTTTCAGAAGAACTCATTCCCCACCATCACCAAAAAAACCCTTAAACGCATCAACCATAAGATGAAGCCGTCTTAAACATACGAAAGACAAAGCAAAGTTCGTTTTGAAAAAAGAAAAGCAGTCTGAAAGGCTCCCTGGTCATGGAGCACGTATGTGCATGTGGCCACACACACACACACGTGTACATATACACATATATGTATGGTCCATGCTCTGCCTTTCTAGTCTGGCAAGCTCTCACGGCAGCTAACAATACTTTAAAATAACACAGATTAAAACCAACCCTAAATTGGAATCGCAAGATTAACTAAAGTTGGAAGGGGACCTTGGGGACATCTAGTCTGACCCATGTCCCAGCAGAAATCACCTCAGACGGAGGGGCTGTTCAGCCTCTACTGCAATCAAGGCAGGCAGCCCACAGTCCCCCTGCGTAAGGAAGCATTCGCCCTGGAAGGAAGCGCCTTCTAAGGCTCAGTTGGAGCCCACTTTCTGGTAACTTGACTCAGTTTCACCATGTTCTGCTCTCTTCTGGGTGACCTGCTTTCAGGCACAATATAAACACACACACACACACACACCTTCTGTCGTCTCCGTTTCCGACTGCCTCTTCTCTGGACCTGTTCCAGTCAGTCTGGGGTCTTCTTGAAGCCTGATAAGGCACTTAAGGTGCTCTGATGCCACCTGGTTGCAAGTCTCCCTCCAAGCCTGTTTCCAAACCTTCCCAACCTACACAGAAGCCTCACCTGGTTAAGGAGGCCTATCAGTCCATGCCGCTTTCTCCAGTGCAGGCACCACATTGTGGAAGGAACCGAGGCCGACTTTAATCTCTCAATGACCCTTTAAGGTCTCTTCCAATTGCAGCCTGTGCTTTGCACAGTTGCCTGGCCGGAGCTCTTAAGGGACAAAAGCCCTAAGCTCAACTTCTCCGCCTTCTGCATCTCTGTTTCCCCCTCTTAGGCTCCCCACAAATGCATCTACGCCACCCCCCCACCTCATTTTTTGACAGAACTGCTTTTCCAGAAGTCACCCCCGAGGCCCCAAAGCTCTCCTGGGGTCGGCACTTACAGCAAAGGGGCCTTGGCCACAAAGTCCTTGCCAGTCCGGAAGGTCCAGTTGAGGAGGGGGATCTTCTGAGCATGCAAGATAAGGTAGCGCAGGCTCTCCATGGCTATGCTGAGGTGGGGTGCCCGACGCAGGCTGTCCTCGTGCCAGCTGTAGACGCCCACCACGGGTGACCCGTAGTCCTGGACCCAGAGCAGCTCTCCACTCTCCTTGCCCACAGTCACCAACCAACCATCTCCGCTTGAGGCAAAATGGGCCATCTCTGTGCCAAGGGGGCAGGAGGGAAAGGCAGACGTTGGGCATGGCAGCAGAGGCTTTGCTCTCCTTGAGTTGGAATGCCAGCCAAGCGCTAATCACAGGGTCAGTCGCATCGCTAAATCCTGGAGTTGGCCTCATCTCTGACAGCATCTATCAAGCCCAGCAGCCTAGGCCAGGGGTTTCCAACCTTGGCAACTTTAAGCCTGGCGGACGTCAACTCCCAGAATTCCCCAGCTGGGCTTAAAGTTGCCAAAGTTGGAGACCCCTGGCCTAGGCTGACTCTGGCAAGAGGAAGACTTTCAGAGCTGAGGAGAAGCTGGGATATCAGTTTCCAGATGTGAAAAGATCACACGTTTAAAAATAAGCTTACATCACACAGACTGGCTGATGAAACCAGCAGCTTTTGCAGGGACAGCCCAATTTTTAATAGCAGACGTGCATCCCCAAAATTGGCACTAGGGGAGCAGGTGGAAAAGCTCCAGCTGCCTCCTCTGAACTCCCCCCCCCAAATGAGGTTAGAAGGGCTGCCCTCCTTCCTTCCCAGACTTCAGCTAACTTGCCTGCACTGTGACTCCATGGCGACATTCCCTGGGGTTCCACAGCTGCTGCTTCCCCTGCCAGCTGCCAAGGAAGGAAGGAAGGAAAGAGGCGTGGAGGGGGGAATCCCGGCTGCCAGCTTGCTCTGCCCAGTTACTCACTATAGTCAGAGTCCTGCTCATGGACAGGAGCGGAGTAGTCCAGGTAGGTGGCATTCCACTGCAGCTCCCGGGCCTTGGTGTCATACATGGTGATGACATACTCTGCAGAGGAGAGCAAGTCTGATTTACCTTCTCTCTCCCTTCGCCCTCCTTCCTCTTCCTCTCTCCATTTCTCCCCCTCTTTCTTTCTCCTTTCTTCTCCCTCTCCCTCCCTCTCCCTTCGCCCTCTCTCTCCCTTCATTCCTCTCCCTCTCTCCCTCTCCATTTCTCCCCTCTTTCTTTCTCCTTTCTTCTCCCTCTCCCTCCCTCTCCCTTCGCCCTCTCTCTCCCTTCATTCCTCTCCCTCTCTCCCTCTCTCCATTTCTCCCCCTTTCTTTCTCCTTTCTTCTCCCTTTCCCTCCCTCTCCCTTCGCTCTCTCTCTCCCTCCGTTCCTCTCCCTCTCTCCATTTCTCCCCCTCTTTCTTTCTCCTTTCTTCTCCCTCTCCCTCCCTCTCCCTTCGCCCTCTCTCTCCCTCCTTTCCTCTCCCTCTCTACATTTCCCCCCTCTTCCTTTCTTTCTCCTTTCTTCTCCCTCTCCCTCTCCGTCTTCTTCTGCTTCTTCCTCTACAGGCTGCTGTTTCTCCCCCTGAACATTCCCAGGGATGGAGGCCTGAGGGATGCTTACCACTGCGTCCAATGAACAGCAAGGGGCTCGTGGGGTGCAGCCCATCCCAGGCCTCTGGCGACAGCACACTCTGCTTCTCCCCCGATGCCGGATCCACAAGAAACCAGGTGTCCTCCTTTTTCCCTGGATAATTGAGGAGGGAACACGTGTATTCTGGGGCGCTCCTACCCCTTCAGGTGGAAACGGGCTCCAGCCTCGCTGCTACTTTGCCCAGCCTTTCACAAGCCAAGAATGGAGCCCCCTCTGACCCTCCCCCCCTTGGCACCTGTGTAAATCACGCCATCAGAGCTGCGGCATGGAGAAGACTGCACTAGCTCCGGGATGGTGAAAGGCAGTTTCTATCAGAAAAATAAGAGAGAGAGAAACACCCCCACATACACACACTTGGCTCCGGATCAGCCTTTAACAAACACGACTGGAATCGGCAAGGCACCATCTGTAGCAGCTGATCCAGCATTGCATTTTGGCGCAAGATGCTTGGGACACGTATGTCCTCTGTGCCAACCACTATCGGTGTGGTAGCCACACAGATGACCCTTGAATTATGCATCACATCCTCAGCCTTCAGGATGCCTCTAAGCAAGAGCCTCTATTCACGCAATACAAGCAGGGAGCCAATTATTCCCTTTTGCCATTAGCATCCTGTCTTCTCTAAAATAGAATGGAATAGATCTGGAAGGGAGGTCTTCTAATCCAGCCCCCTGTTCAAGCATAGAACCTGCTTGAGAAATAAAGCTCACAACAATCAAGAAGTAGCCAGGAAACTATCTCAGGTGTTTCTAATTGCTCAGGATCAACCCCTCTGGGCATATGCTAGATTCCCTCAAGAATATGGGATTCCGTGCCCAAGCCTGGTGGCCCTACACTGGCCCAGTGGACATTCTCATGTCCTTCTTCTGTAAGCGAAGAACGGTTGCAGGAATTGGGTATGTCTCCAGTCTAATCAAGAAAAGGATCATGTGATATGATAGCAGTCTTCCAATATCTGTCACAGAGAAGAGGGGTCAACCTATTTCCCAAAGCACCTGAAGAAGCACCTGACAAGAAACAATGGCAGGAGAGAAGCAACAAGAACTAAGGAGAAATTTCCTGACTTCAGAAGTTGTGGGGGCTCCATCACTGGAGGCTTTTAAGAAGAGATTGGTCTTAAAATAAACAGAAAATCACACACAAAAAAAGAAAAACCCCAAATCTAAACCCAATTTTTATCATTCAATCTAACATCTTATTCTAACATTTAATTTTCTGATATATAATCCACCCTAACTCTTAAACTTCACATCCAAACAGCACTTTATAATATTCATTTAGCAATTTAGCAATTTCTGTTTATTTTAAGATGTTAATGGAGGAAATTGGGATTTATAACTATGTTATACCAGTCAAACACTTGCTCCAAAAAGATGTTGTTTTATGTTTTATTTCTTAAAAAAATAATTTTTTTTCAAAAAAAAAAGAAAAAAAGAAAAAAAAAGAAGAGACTGGTCAGCCACTTATCTGAAAAGGTGTAGGGTCTCGGGTAGGCGGTTGGATTAGAAGACCTCCAAGATCCCTTCCATCCTTATTATTCCTGGCTCTGCATGGCCTTCGAGACCCAGCTGGCTTAATCCCGTGTCTGCGCTTCACTCCGGAGAGTCTCCTTGGGCAGCAGAAGTGCTGGCGGCTCCAGAAGCCCCAGGTGAAGCCACCCCTCCCCCCAGCGAGCCTCTGGTCACTTCCGCTCACTTCTTTAAGGCCATCATAGCCTCTGACAGGGTCGGTTTCCAGGTTGCAGGAGGCTGGACTTTCAGGGAGCCCTCCCAGCTTTCTCTCCCTGCCCCATCAGGATGGCTCCTCCCCCTTTAGCTCCCCAGGAGTGAAACTTAGCACCGGCCACCTTGACTCAGGTGTGCCCCGGCCGCTTTCCTGGCTACTTACCATCAGCCCCCCTTTGTCCTTGCCCCCCACCACATACAAGCTGCCATCGCTGGGGTCGGGGAGAAACGCGGGCCTGGACAGAGAAGACAGAAGGACGCTGGCCCTGGACAGCTCCTCCGGCACAAGGCCAGCCAGGCCACCTGGGCAACCGGCCACACGGCTGCCGGACCACCGGCGGAGAGCAGCCCCCGCCCCCTTCCTCTCAGCCGCCCTCGCCCCCCTCCTCGGCTGCCTTATGGGGGGGGCGAGAGGACAGGCGGCCTTTGGGGTGAGCGGGGCGCGCCTTCTCCCCGCCGAACAAGCTCGGCCGGCGCCACTCACTCGGGCTCTCGGCGGGGCACCAGCAGAGGCGGATCTGAAAGCAGAGCAGAGCCCGTCAGAACCCGGAAGAGGACGCTCTGGGGGGGGGGCAAGGGGGTGTTGGAGCCCCGTTCGCCGCTCACCCTCCTTCAGCGTCCACCGGGCGTCCCCCGTGGCCGGGTTCACTGCGCGGAGGCGCCCGTCCAGCGTGGCCACCAAGAGCGGCGGCGGCGGCGGCTCCGGCTCCGGTTGTGCCGCTGCAGAGCCGCCGGGCAGAATCTGCGGAGAGGGCAGAAGCGGCGGGTGGAGCCGGAGCCAGACTCTCGGACGCGCCGTCGAAGGTGGGCGCGGCCTTTCCGGAACCGGCCTGGCACCGCTCCGGCGCGAGAGACCCGACAACCCTGCACCGGGAAGGCGGAGGCCCCCCGCTGGGAGCCACTTCGCGCGGCGCCCGTCGGGGGAGGCTGCACGTTGCCCGACGCCGAAGAGAGCGGGCTTTGGGGTCTCCAAGCCGGCGCCCTCCGTCAAAAGCGACTTGGCCGACTGAAGGCGAGGGCTGCCCGGCGCTGGCAGCGGCTCTCCGGCCCATCGAGGATCAGGCCGGCTCCCCCCGCCGCCAGTCCGCCTGCGGCTCCGGACTCTCCATCTCCCATCCTCCGCGCTCTTCCTGAAGCTGCGCCGGGAGAGCCAGAGCCCCCACGCGAGCCGGCCCGAGCGCAGGGCCGCCAGCGCCTCCGCGGACCCTCCTCGCCCTCCCTTCCGTGGGAGCAGAACTCGCGGAGCTCTGGCCGCTCTGCGGACCACTTGCGCAGCCTCCCCTCGAGGAAAGCGGGAGGGAGAGAAGGAGGGGCGGCGCGGCCAGGCTTTACCTCCGCCACCACCAGCAGCAGCAGCAGCGGGAAGCGGCGCGGGGTGGGCGCTCGGCGGTGGCCGGTCGGGGGCTGCTGGTCGGCCTCGCCCATGGTAGCCCTGCCACGCCGCGCTTCCTGGGCTGCGCGCCTGCTGCCCGCGGGGAGGAACCGGACTCTCCCGGCCGGCCTCCGCCCCAGATCCGGCTCCCGAACGGCACCGGCCTCCCGGCGCGCCCGCCTCAACTTCCTCGCCACACCTCGCCCGGCCTGAACACCCCCCCTCCCCCCCGCCAAGGAACACGCGCTCCGGACATGCTCAGAGGCACCTGGATGTGGCCCACCGGCCCCGCCGCTCGCAAGAGGCTCTGGGCAGCGACTAGGACAGCAGGAGGGGACGGAGGTCTGCACGTTGGGCACAAACTCCCTGAGGGATGAATAAACAGTTCGCACTACGCGCCAACCGTAGAACACGGGTACAATTATTCTGGCTGGTTCACACGACGGATAATGCGGAGCGGAGCGACCCCTGGAAGTAGCCCCAGCGAGCCAGGCCGGGCCTTCCCGTAGGACGCCTTCGCAGCGCCCCTTTGGCCGGGTTCCTACAGCAACTCAGCCTCTGGCGATCCTCCGTCACCCCGGGCATGGCTGCCTCAAAGGGGCTTTTCAAAAGGCAACGCTGGACTTTTTTCTTCTTTCAAAACGTTTCGCTTCTGATCCAAGAAGCTTCTTCAGTTCTAGTCCTTTGGGACTCAGGGTCGTGGAATCTACGGCGCTCCAGCCTTTCTTGAAGCGGCCGCCAGAACTCGCGCCAGCCTCCCCTCCGGCCGCAGACGAGGAGCGCGGGGGGCTCTGGGGACGCGGAGTCGCCTCCACCCCCTGCAGGAAGAGAAACCCGCCGGACCGGTTTCTCTCCGCCGCGGGCAAACTGTCTCGCCCTCCAGCGGGAAAAAGGCTCGGTGGGATCCGGAGGATGCGGGCCACGGGAGCCCCGATCTCACGCGCGGGCTCAGGGAGATGCGCGGGCGGCCATAGACTGTGCGGGGGTCTCGCTCCCCGCGTTTCTCTCCAGGGTCCCAGCTTCCAAGGACCCCCCTTCCAGCCCTCCTGGAGAGCAGGGCCTAAGCAGGGCCCCCGGCTCGACTCTCGACAGCCCGGAAAGATCGCCAGGGGTGCCTTGAAGCCCCCGGTGAAGAAACTAAGCTGGGGAGGGGGCATCCCTTCTGCAGGGAAAGCAAAAGCGGCTGTGGAGGAATCGCAGCCCCACAGGGACAAACAGGCTCTTGGGCACCAAGGTCTTAAACGCCCTTCCAGGGACACAAGAAAACCACCGTTGGGCAAAAAATGCTCAAAAGCTCACACACTGGGCACCCATATACTTTTTTGGGGGGTGGGGAGGTGCCATTGAGTGCTGCCTCCTGGAGCCTGCCTGGCTCCGTCCCTGCAGTTTTCTTGGCAAGGTTTTCCAGAAGTGTTTGCCCAAGGCAGGACTAGAACCCATCACATCCTGGATTCTAGCTTTATGCCACTACAACAGAATGCAAACATAATGAAAAGTCATCAGTCAGAAGTTATTTTGCTTATTCTGTGCACTCATTAATCAATATGTATATGTGCGTGTCAAGTGTTTGGGTAGATATACTCTCTCTCTTGAAGAGCAGGCAGCAGAATTTCATTTTAATGTGGGCCAGTGCACAGTAAAAAAAATGACAATAACATTATCTTATTATGTTTAGTTATCTCTGTAATTTATTTGTATGCCTCCCCCCATTTCATTTTCAAGTGGTGAGTGCTCTCAAGTATTCCCCATTTATGCTCCCTGCGAGTTAAGAGTAGGGCTTGAGGCAGGCAAAGCAGGCTCCCCATGGCTTTCCTTTCTGATGTCAGCTGGGAAACATCACCTGGGTGGCCAATTGTGGATTGGCAGAGATTAATTTTTTTGGCAACAGTCCTGGGGGCCTTTCCAGTGGCAAAAGCATCCCCCATTTACTTAAGGGAAGTTAAACAAAAGGCCTCTGGGAGCAAAAAAGAAAAGGAAAAAGTTGCTGGGAGAAGATGGTAGAATGGAAACAGGTAACTGGGAGAGGACAGACAGACCCCTCAATTCTGCTTTGCTTCAGGACCCTCCCCAAGACTCCTGCAGCACAATTGCCACAAGGAGGGAGGGGCAACCAAAGTCCGGTGACAGTTGGGAAGCATCGGGGTAGACCAGTCTTGAAGGAACATCCTGGAGGAGCCCCTTTCTGTGAGAGATTATGGAGAATGAGCAGAAGAGCAAATGCTTGGGGGAAGGGGGAAAGACCCAGGTAACTAGAGACCAGCAGGCAAAATCAGGGCATTAAACAGTTAGACTAAAAATGCAGGATTCAACAGGAGCCAGCATTAATTGATCAAGAACCACGCAAACCACCTGAGATCCAGGTTACAAAAAAGATATTGAGACTTTGGAAAACGTGCAAAGAAGAGCAACTAAGACGATTAAAGATCTGGAGTCTAAAACATGAAGAACAGTTGCAGAAACTGAAGATGTCTAGTGTAGCAAAAAGAAGGACTAGGGGAGACATGATAGTAGTCTTTCAATATTTGAGGGGCTACCACAAAGATAAAGGGGTCAACCAATTTTCCAAAGAACCAGAAGGCAAGGCAAGAAACAACAGATGGAAAATAATCAAGGAGAGAAGCAACCTAGAATGAAGGAGAAGTTTCCTGACAGAATAATTAATCAATAGAATGGCTTGCCTTCAGAAGTTGTGGGTGCTTCGTCACTGGAGGCTTTTAAGAAGAGACTGGACAGCCACTTGTCTGGATTGTATAAGGTCTCCTACTTTAGCAGTGGGTTGGACTAGAAGATCTCCATGATCCCTTCCAGCTCTATTCTGACTGAAGTGATCTCCTCTCAATGTCTGCCAGGTAGAATGAGGGGGACACAGCACCTCACAACTTAAGCAAAATATGCAAGAGTTTGCATAAGGAAAGGACAAAAAGTGAGCTGGGCTGAGTTACCCTCACAGACAAAGATACCAAACGAGTGGACTCGTTTTTGTATCACACCGGAGGGAAGGGTGGACTTGTGGACTTCAAGGCTCCTTTCAGGACCTTGGACTGGCCCAAATTTCAGAGGTAACTCAGAAAATATGAATATTGATTTGGCAGACTACCCAAATAACTCCTGTATTTAGATAACAAAAATAAAAGACAAAGGATGGAGGAAAAGAGCCTTGATGGTACAGTGGTTTAATGCACCCTGTCATTAACACAGCTGCCTGCAATTTCTGCTGGTTCGAATCTCTCCAAGGCTCAGGGTTGACTCAGCCTTCCATCCTTTCTAAGGTAGGTGAAATGAGGACCCAGTTTGTGGGGGCAATAAGCTGACTTTGTATAAAATATACAAAAGAATGAAGGCTATTGCTTAGCGCATTGTAAGCCGCCCTGAGTCTCCGGAGAAGGGCGGCATATAAATCAAATTAAAAAAAAAAAATAATAATAAGGGTGGGAAAGATCTGGTGTCCTGGCGCATCTGAAGCTGAATATGAGCCAACAGAGTGATGCACCTGCAAAACAAGCCAATACAGTCCTGGGCTGCATCAACCGAAGTTTATCAAGATCAAAGAAGTCATGACTCCTGTCTGAAATATTGCTGTCAATTCTGGGTATTTCACTCTAAAGACATTCCAGATACTAAAGAGCTTATCCACAGAACAATAGGCAGAATGCATGAGGAACTCTTGGAGGTGTTGCGTCTTTTAAGAAAAGATTGTGTAGACAGCTGGCAACTCTCTTCAGGCATCCAAAGGCTTTGGACAGAAGATGGAGCAGTTGTTTCAGAAGACATAAACAAGGAGTAAGAGCTGCTCCCTTGGAATGCAGCGGTCCTCTCTGCTGGAATGTATCAGCTCAAGTTGGATGGCCATATCGTAGTGACAGGGGGATGGACTAGAGGATCTCCAAAATACCCTCCAATCTCTGACATTTCTGTGGTACTAGGACTTGACAGCTGCCAAACGTTCAATTCCAGGTGCCCTTGCACAATGAAAATTGGGCACGGGGTCAACACCAGGTCGATCTGTTGGAGCTGGAGGCCTCTTCTCGCACCCTTGGAATACAGGATAGGAGCCTCTAAGTTGCCCGGAGAAGCAAGGAGCAAAAGAGTCAGTGTATTTTGCAACACCCATCAGCCAGGAGGAAGGAGCGCCCGGGGTGAGGCATTTTGGATGGGAAAAATATCCTCTGAAATTAAGTGCAAGCGTTGGGTCTTTGGACCTGCTGACACCAAGAAAGATCCCAGAAGTCAGTGAGGATAAATTCAGGTCCGGAGGAGCATTCCCAGTCCCTGGATCCAGTGGGGTTTCCTAATCATCCTTGTTACAATTTTGACACCAGAAGCCTTTCCAGCACTGAGATGCTGAGATGCTTTCACTCCGGTCTCAGGGTGAAATGGGAGGGAAACGCGGTCACCAGTTAGCTGGGGAGGAGGCTGAGGAGACTTGCTCCCCAAGGGTGGCAAAAGAGATTAGGAAGACACCAGGGGACACTTTCTTGATTTCTCGGGAAGGAAGGAAAGAAGTGAGACTGCAAGGACAGGACAGGAAGACTCCCCAGTGTAGGCGGAAAGTTCTTCTTCAAAACGGCTGCTCTACTGGGTTGTTGGGGGGAAGAGGCAGATGTACAAGGAAGGCTGCTGGCAGGCAAGACCCACATCCCCCCATGTTTGGACACTGCCACTTCCTTCCCTCCCTCACAGGGGAGATCACCAACCCCCCCCCCCCACCCAAAAGCTCCTAATCCCCGCTCCAGGGTCGTGGTGGCCTGTTTCTCTCCTCTGTTCATCTGGGAAAAAAATACACAGGAATCCACACCTTCCAAAATAGCCGCTGTGGGCCCCCAACTAGTCCTGGGAAAGGAAGTTGGCGGCCCACAGATGTCCTGACCTGCCCAGAAACAGCCATGCCGCTGAAAGGCACAACCCGTAGGAAGAGGGTGCTTGCTGCAGCTGGATGTGAACCGCCCCTTGCTTGGAGGGCTTTGTGAACTGGCAGCTGGATGGAAGATCTTCCATCTTTTCATTCAGTAATGAAAAGAGGGGGATTCCAGCCCCCCCCAATGATCAAGACAACTTTTAAGAGAGAAGAACCCCCAAAGGGGCGGGGAAACAGAACCAAAATCCAAGCTGTAGCTTGTCTCCAGATGGATGGGGGTGGGGGGAGGGAAGGAGCCTGCTCTCTGCACTTGCTCCCCCGTTTCAATTGCTTTGATTTGAAATGCGGCCCTGTTCCTCCAGGAGGCTGGCAGAGAGAAATGCCTACTCTTCTCCCCTCCCTCCTCACTTATAAGGAACCGTCCAAGCGAGTTGAGGCTGAAAGGCCACTCTGAGAAAAATCAGCGCTAGGCAGGAGGAGGCAAACGGAAGTCAGGCAGGTGATCTAGCGCTCTACCTCCAGCAAGATGAGCAGTGACCTGTGCAAGGGAATTGCAGGCACATCGCTTGTTTTACTCATCAGCTCCATGACACGGTGCTGCTGCTGCTGGAGCATTAGCTGACTGTGCTCATATCATACGTGCAGGAGAGAAAACGGCTCCATGCCTCCTTTGTTCCCAGGAGGCCCCCCAGCACCTTTGCCCACGAAGCAGGAGGGGAGCACAGGGCAGAGGAGGTGGGGGCCCAAGACCCCTCCTTCCCATTCCAGGAGAGCAATAGGGCTTGGCGGTTGGAGGAGTTTCAGAAGAGAAATTCCTGCTTACTTGAAGCTTCAGAGAATGCAGCACCCATAGCAGCAACTCAGCACCAGACCACCGAACAGGGTCTATTTTGGATATGCTTGAATTAAGCAAGAATCGCCAAAGGTCTATTGCCAGCCAAAAATGTAAGAGATACCAATTAAAATCCAGCTACAAGATTCTGAAATTGGTTGCCCTGTTTCTCTGGGTCCTTGGCTCTATTCAGGCCACGGAGTCCGATCACAGATGTGGCAATGTATGTGGCGATCTATTTGGGCTGCAACTCTCTGCACGTTGACCGGCAAATAAGCTGGCTGAACCCAGGGAGACTCACTTGCACAGAAACTTCTTTAGCACCGCATAGCAGCTCCGACGTTTTCAGCTGTTGATCATGTTTACCCAAGTTAGACTAAGATAAATACAAGTAAGATAAGAGTTCAATGTGATCAAGTTTATTACCACACCTTAATTTCATTTATAGGAATATTTATTTTCTGTGAGCTTTTTCTAAAAAGATAAGTTTCATAATGGTCTACATAAAATTTTCCAGGTAGTAAAGTCTTCCTTCAGTCATTACAATTTTGGTAAGTTCCTATCTTTGAAAATTCTACTTTCTCCTACTTGCAAAGCTTACTCCAAGGAAATCCTACTGAGTTCAATGGAAATTATTATAACTATTTGCAGTAGGTGTTACAAAAATCCTCCGTTAGATATCTTAGGATACAGCAGCTTGGAGGGCTATATTTAACACTAGGAATATTTGTAGGTATTGTTTGAGTAAAATTAAGACATAAACACAAAAATAAAAAGTTTTATGTTTTTGTCATAAATATACTCAGAATAATTCAGTTCTGCTTATGATGCAGAATAAATGACACAGAATAACTAGACCAACATGTCTATTTTTTTCTGGATTCTTTTCCTCTTCCATGGCTTCGTAAGTTTTCAGAATAACAACCAATCTCTAACCTGGATATCTGTAGAAAACGGCCTACATAGGAGCTGTTACGATTCCCATTTACCATTTCGAGGGCACTAGATGGGAACAGCAGCAGAAGGTGGCCCTTTCAGTCTGGCAAGAAACACAAAAGGCCTGTGAGTGTAATTCCCCAGCATGGTTTTCAACAAAGGAAGGAACAAAAAAGGAAAACTAAAATGAAAGTTCACTATTGGCATTCCAGAACTAGCAGGCCTGGAACCAAAGCCACTCTGGCGGTTACAAGGAAGAAAAATATGGCAGTGACCTGGTGCCCAGGTCGGCTCCGAAAAGCCTTTGGTTGCATCTGCTAGCTTGGAAGACAGGATTTCTTACCCTTGGACGCGCTGCTTTAAGAAAACTCCCTGCGGGAAAGAAAACGCCAAATACTAAGTCCACAAAGCAGCAACAGTAGCACCTTTAGAGAAATGGCCAAAGAAAGCTTCTTAAGGCAACTAGGCTCCCCCAGTTATGGCAACAGCAGTGGGGGAGGGGAAGCGTGGGAAAGCAAACCCAACTAAGCAACATGTCGGTTTGATGGCACATTTCCCAAATAACCTCTCCCTCTCTCCCTTCCACCAAATGACAGATATGAAAAGATTCATCACAAAATTTAAAAAGAGCTGACCCCCTTTGGGCTCAGAGTGGAAACTGTACCCTACCGATACCAGAAAGGTTACAAAAGCCTAAGGACAAGAAAGAGAATGGCTTATGAACACCCCCCCCCCCCCCGCCCCAAGTTTACGTCCAGTTGAAAAGTTTTCATGAATGTTCCAAGAGGAGTAAAACCTATTTCTCCGACGCCCAATTACAAGCCCAAACAATGGTATTTATATATATGAAGAATTATGAAAATATCCGCCTCTTGTCCAAGCCATGTAGAAAATCCACAGTGATGTATTGTTTTGGTTTGGTTTTGTCGAAATCTGAAGAGCTGCAGAGTTGAAGTGTATTTACACACAGTGGTTTGTAAATTAAGATTTATTGATTTCCATTGTATTTGTTTTTTTTAAATACGGTTGAAGCTGCCGCAGAACAAGAGCTGCTGCTGTTGCTGCTGCTGCTGCACTGCTTTAAGTTAAAAATGAACTAATGGCGAGAGATCCCCACCTCTGGCGTTCTCCCAGGCCTCTCCGAGATGGCATTGATGAAGAAGTTCTAGGAGCCTAACCCATCCGGGCCTCTTCCAGCAGTGTCCTTAAGATCCAAGTCAGTCTCCATGCCAGAGGTGAGCGTGCCTTCAAAAGTACTGCCACTTCCCTAGCACCGTGTCCTTGATTGCGTCCACGTACTGAGTGGGCACCCAGTAGACCCAGTAGTAGGAGGCTTCTGTGGGACCCAATTGGAAAGCCTAAGGGAGGAGGAGGAGGAGGTTTGAAAACCCATGAGCCACAATCACTTCCTTCACAGTAAGTCAGCGTCAGGTCCCTCACAGAGAAGCTCTGTATTTACTTCCAGTTTTAGAATCAAGGGTTTTATGTCAGAAACTCTTACCTGGAGTCCAATGATATAAGCCAAACATTACAGCAGTAAAGTAACAATCTCAGTTCCAGGTCCCCTCCTGGAAAGTTTGAGGCCCACTCCTCCCCATTTTTCCTACTCAGCAAGGCTGGCGGACTTTCAGCTACCCCACAGGAGCCCTGAAGAAGCGGCTTTCTCCTCCCCTTGGATCCGGCAGTCTGGTTGCCAATTCCTCCCGGCCAAAACCAGGGGCTGCTGCTTCATTTGAACTGGTCAACTAGGGAACCGAGCTTGGCTCTTCAATCTGGGACTGCATCCACAGGCTGAAGCTGATTTGTAATCTAGCTGCCTTAACAAACCAGATTTGGAACCAAAGTAGTTACCATTGATGTGCAATGAAGAGAAAGCGGTAATTGCAGGGCTCAGATTCCCCCAGATGCAAGACCATCCATCAGCACTACCGGGGGAGGGGAGGGTTTATTGGGTAAACAGCCCCCTGAGAGGAAGTTCATGTTCTGGTCCTCCATAGAGCAGGTCAGAGGGTTGGCAGAAAATGCATTAAAGAGGATGTTAATAATGCCAGGAGACCCAGAACCGGGTAATTATTTTCTATAAATGGATTCATTTCTTTGATTTTATAGGGTTATCTAACTGAAGTAACTCAAAGCAGGATACCACGGATTAAAGATGGCATGGAAAACCCTGCTAGTACAGGAACAAATACAACAACTGCAGTGCACTGAGAAAAAACAAAATTTCCTACAGTAATCGTTCATAAATTGGATAGCCTAGTGCTTGCTTCAAAAAGCAAAAATTTAATGCTTTCCTGAAGGTCAACCGAGTCGGAAACCAACCAACCAACCTCAGGGAGGAAGCTATTTTTGGGGGCAGGAGCAGCAACACAGAGAAGTCACCCAAAATGCTGCTGTTCTGTAGATGGGACCCAATCACACCCACCCTGTCCACTCTTATAGGACCGGTAGACCTAATTAGAGAGCCCCACAAAGTATCCAGAGTCCAATGCAGGGCTTTGTAGATCACAACTGGTACCGTGAGGAGCCCAGACACCAATTGAGAACAGGACCCTTGCAGTGTAGAGATGCCCCCCTAACTACCTGTGCAGTTGCGTTCCAGATCAATGGGAAGGGCCAAGCAGTCCCTAGAGAGCAGGGGACTCCAACCTGGGCACAGCTTTGCTGGCTGAGGAATTCTGGGAATTGAAGTCCACAAGTCTTAAAGTTGCCAAGGTTGGAGACCCCTGCTATAGAGCAACTGCAGTACAAGCAGGCCTTGCTTAGCAACTATTTGTTCAGCAATCATTCAAAATTATGACGCTGAATGAAGGGATTTATGACCCTGAAGTTACGATCATGTGACTGCAGTGATTCTGGGCTCTTGGCAACCTGTTCTTTCTCACTATGGGCTGCCAAGTGCCTTGCGGTTGTGTGATTGCCAGTTGCAACCTTCCCTACTGGCTCTCCCAGAAATTCAACGTGGGAGCCGAGAGGGAAGATTGCAAGCTGATGCCAGCTGGCTGGTTCCTGGAGGCTGCCTGAAGCAGGATTTTGGCATGGAGCATCTGCAGCAGGGAGGACTTGCTGCCGCTGCCGCCACCACCACCAGAATCCAGAGAGAGCCCTCTTTTCTCTGGAGCTATCTGCAAATGCCCCATGAGGCAACGATTCTGCTTTTTCAGCCAGCCTCTCTGAGAGCAAAAGGGCTGCCTACCAGAAGGCCCTGGCCCCATGGAAGTGGACCTGGCCCCTGAAGCAGGCGGCCTCTTTGCTTCATCCACCTAATGTCCTGGGGAATCATTTTACAACTGCAATCAGGAGGGAAGGGATTGTGGTTGCTGAGTGAAGCAGTCATATGATGTCTCACTTAATATCTGTTTCACTCAACCAGCCAAGACTCTGGTCTCAATTGTGGTTGTAAGTTGAGGATTACCTATAATCCAAATAGGAGGTGACTATGTTATGATCAGGGCAAAATCTGCTCTTTCAAGTGCAGGAGGAACCCCAATTGTGCGCACTTTCTCCTGGGGAAGCACAGCCCCCTTGAGAATGAAATCTGACACGTTCTCAGACACAGCTGATCCCCCAACTCAAAGCCACTCCTAACAGCCTGCAGCCCCTGCAACTCTCTCTCAAAAGGTTCACTTGGGTAGCTGGGGGGGGGGGGGGTCAAGGTGGATAAGTGGGATTCATCAGCATACTTTGGACCCTTGACCTGGGCCTTTGGATGACCTCTCCTAGCAATCCCATGTAGATCTTAAATAAGAGACACTGATCTCTGAAGAGGCTTAAGGTTCGCTCTCTCGCTTCTACCGCTTCCACGCACCAACCTAGGAGACAGAAGAAAAGCCACTGCAAAACAGCACTCCTCCCAAACCCTGAAGTCGGTCCAGATGGCTGACACAATCAAGGCTGCTAAGACCTCTGGAAGAGTCGCACTGCCTCTCTCCTGGCTTTGCCAGAGATCATCTGCACGTCCAATCAATGCTGACAAGATTCCAGGTGATCTTTTTCTTCCAGGATTCTCTGGAATTTCAACTCAACCATCTTCTCCACAATCTTTCCTCAAAAGAGGGAGTAGATGGAAACTGTCCATCATCTCTGTATCCACTGATGGCTTCTTAGGGAGGAGGCACACACCACCCCTTCACTCAAGGAAGAAGCCCCTTCAGCAGGGGTGTCAAACTGGCGGCCCGGATGTGTCATGCACAGGCCACACCCACCCCAGCTCCGTGAATAGGGAAAATGTCGCGAAACATCACGACAGCAACATGACGCGGTGAGTTTGACACCTGTGGCCTACAGTAACACATTTCCTTCCCATGGCCCCGCCAGGCAAGAGGGACATGGATTTGTCATACAGGCAGCTGCACTAACAACTCTAAAACCTGTTCCTCAAGGCTCACCAGACCAAACTCCTCCCAGATAAAGGGCAAGTCCAAAAGAACCTGCCTGGCTGGACTCCAGTTTGGAGCAGATCTGTGGAATTTTATCCCTCAACTGCCAATCATGATGCTCACAGTGGCCCACAAGATATTGGTCTGGCATCCTCTTCCCAGAGAAGCTCCGCTCACCCTCAGCCAGGCTGCTAAATGGCATTCGGTGGACACAAGAGGAGCAGGAAAACAATCAAGTTCTGCTACTCTTATTGCCACAATGGAGTCCTTAATACGGGTTCCAGTCTGGTTTGGTCCTAGTTTCTTCTCAGCAGCATCCTCGGTATTCTGCTGCTGCTCATTTTCTAGGGCCAAGGGAGCCCTAACAGGCATATAAGTGGAGGCCATTTAGGGTCAATCCAAACCCACATTTTGTAACCTCATTTCAAGTGAGGAATCAGGCTGTGGTTCAAACTGCTCCTCAGAACCTCAGAAAACTCCCCAAACACACTCAGGATATTAACTGGATGCATCCAGCACCTGAACATTCAAAAAGCTTCCAGACAACCAGACTGTGGTCTGACCACAAACAAGAGCAGGCATTACACTAACCTTCTTCAGCAGATCATGTTGCAAGTGCCCCGGGACTGACTGACTAACTAAACAAACGAAAGAAAGAAAGAAAGAAAGAAAGAAAGAAAGAAAGAAAGAAAGAAAGAAAGAAAAAATCCAAGGCGTGCCCACCAGTGTGCTGAGTGCTTCATGATCTGTGTTCCATTCATGGTTATCATGCTAGCCATGAATTCCTGGGGCACTTCAGATTCTGCACTGAGTGGAGACAAGTCACTCGGTCTCCATGGTTCAGGAGACTCCACCAGCAGCCTAGCCTTGAGCGGGGAAGCTGCAGAATAGTAGGCAGCCAAGACTAGAGCAACAATCCTGACTGATAGGAAGGTCTCATATTGGATTTTGGGGGGGCACAATTCCTCTGGAATCCATCCAAATCTCTCACATGACAACAGACACTCCACCCCTCCCCCAGACTTGGAATGAGGCTTCTTCTGTGTTCCTCCAGGCCTTGGGGGAACATTCCAAATCTATCCTAACACAATAATGGACGACCAAGTCCCATTACAGGCTGACCTGGCACCCAGCAACCGCAGTTGGAGACCAAGTCACCTGAAGGCCAGATGATCTGCGACTTGAGAGGACTACAGATGGGGGAGAGTGAAACTGAAGGCGAGAGCTAACTAACTGTCAAGAATGATTGTTACAGCAAAGAAGCAGAAAAGACCCAACTGGCTTTACTTAAACGTTTTAAAGTGGTTAATGTCCTGGCTTGTTGAGGGACCAAGATACCCCTGATATAAAGAGCTGCTTCCTCCATGGATAAACTCTGCTGCCGCCCCTAAAGCTGACTGTCTTTGCACATTGGAAGGCATCAATCCTCAGCCAAAGACACTTACCATCATATGATAATCTTCATGCCCTTCAATTGGTTCGCTCACCACGTTCTTGATGGATCCCATGGGTAACTTTTCTGTTCTTTCTACATTGAAAGGTAGAACAAGTTTGGATAACTGATGTTCCACATTGCCCCACATTCTCCCCTCCCTCCCACCTACCAAGCCTATCTTAAAAGGACAAGATAAGAATACCATCATTCCAATCTTTTACTTGCTCTTGTCTGACTGGACATGCGCCTATGGTTGGATAAAGGATCAACTCCCATAGTAACTAGTATCTGCGTCAAACTTTACATATTCTGGTCTCAGTAATTTTCCCAACTTTTATCACCAGGCTAGGTAGCATCTTCAATGCACAGAAGGTCGGTGTTTACCAATTGGCCTTGCTCAGTGATTTCTTCCTTGACAGTGGAACATCCCAACTAAGACTGTCAAGATAAGCTACTACAGGTAGCTCTCAGTGAACAATGGTAATTGGGACCAGACCTTCCATCACTAAGCAATGTGGTCGTAAACCACGATGTCAAATGACTGCTTAGCAATGGCAGTCTGCTTTACCGTCATTATCCAAATCCCACAGGTTGTTAGGTGAGGACTCACCATTACCGGCTTGGTCCCTCCCAGTTTTCACCTTTGGTATGATAAGGGACTGCCTCCTCTTGAGCTACCCCACCATGGTGGGGCACTGGTTAGAATGTAGATTGCAGGAAAACTCTGCTCTCAGTCTGGAGCTCGATCCTGACCAGCTCAAAGTGGACTCAACCTTCCAAGATTGGTAAAATGAGGACGTAGATTGCTGGGGGCAATGTGCTGGCATTGTAAACCACAGAGAGTGCTGCAAAGCATTATAGAGCAGCATATAAGTCTAAGTGCTATTGCTATCTCTGCCCTTTTGGCTGCCTGCCTTCCCATTACCGCCAGCTGCCCACCACCTTACCTGGCTGTTACATTGCACATCACTACATACCAATTGGGTCCTTCTTTTGTGCTGGTGCAGCCAGGGCTTCTCTCACGCCCTGCCCAGGATCTCCGTTGGTGCCCCGCCCAGAGCTGTCTTTTGCAAAAAGAAGCCTGGTGGGTAAAAGGAGGCCCTGGCCATGCTGGTGCTAAAGAAGCCTGGTGAGAAAGAAGGCCCTGGCTGGCACAGCAGTGGTGCTGTGCGTGGTGTGGTGTGGCAGGACAGCTGATGACACCAGTTAAGAGGCTGGCCAAACGGCAGTCCTAGGTGAGCTGGAGTTTGTTCACATGACCATCATAGACGTACTACAATGTCCAGAACTTCAGGGACCAGTCATTGAATAAATGAATACTAAGCGAGAAATACTCTTTAAATAATCCACCCGCAAACTTCACTCTCCCTTGTACTGAGGATGTTATCTAAACTGGTTAACAGAAATGGACGCAGGAACAACCAGGCCCAGATTTCAACAAGAACCTAAATTATCAGCCGCTTAGGTCTAAACAAACATTAAATAACAACAAAATTATCAAATTGTGCATTTACTGGAGAAAAGCATTCTCTGCTTATTTATTTAAAGCAAAAATATAGCTTCAAAAGAGATGTCAGTAAGCAGCCAAAATTACTGAACTATGCTCAATATAACATTAACAAAAAAGGAGCTATGCCACACAAAAAAGATTGAGTTGTTTTTGTAATATGAAAAAAGTACAAATATTTTGAACTTGGTGGAGCAAAGCATTCTGTGCCCATTGATCCCATTATGAGATACTTATTTATTTACTATAATTTATATTCAACTCAATTCAACAAGGCTCTAAGGACCTAAAACATATACTTAAATATAGGTAGTCCTCAACTTGCAACAGTTCATTTAGTGACCATCTGAAATTACAAAGCACTGAAAAAAAGACTTATGACCAATTTTCACACTTATGACTGTTGCAGCATCCCCATGGTCAGGTGATCGAAATTCAGATGCTTGGCAACTGACTCACATTTATGACACTTGCAGTGTCCTGGGGTCATGTGATCACCTTTTGCAACCTTTTGACAAGTAAAGTCAATGGGGAAGACACTATCAATCGTGTTGCTAACTTAACACCTCCACTGTGGCAAAATAAGTGGTAAAATGGTGGAAAATTCACTTAACAAATGCCTCACTTAACAATATAAATTTTGGGCTCAATTGTGGTCTTAAGTTGAGGACTACCTGTATTGCAGAATATATGTTACCAAACCAAAATTAAGCTTGCATAATTATTTTAGAAGCATTTAAAATTAACAGTATTTGCTGTTAAAAAAGATAAGCAAGAACAGTAATGCTTAACAGCACCAGAAAGTAAAAAAAATATATAAGTAAAACAATACTTCTGGACTGTTTTGTAAATTGTTTATAGTGAAATATCAAGAGTGAAAAAACAGCCCCATAAACCCCATCTTACATGGAAGCTTCACAATTACATCTCGTTTAGCTTGCCAAGGTCTTTCACTTGCATTTCAGCCAACTGATGCTACAGGCTTCAAGTGCCAGACAGCAGAGTGAGAGCAGAGGGGCTCCATCCTGTCTTGAGGCTGCTCTCCTGTTTTTGCCCTAAAAGCATCCAGTCGAAGGTCAACTAAAGACCCTCCTGGCATTAATGTTTTGGCTCTTTAAGCTTCAGACATTGCTCACAAATCAAAATGGAGCAACTTAAATTGGCTTAATTCACAGGTGAATTGGATTCAGTGAAGCTCACCAGCTCAGACACAATAACCCAGAAATCACAAAATACTGTTATCACACAAAGCTAAGCTTTCAGAATCAGAACAATGACACTTGAGCACGCACCTTTAGTGCCAATCCAGAGCTGATCTTGTTCAAGTTTAAAGGTTAGCCGTACTTTTCCACCTGACTTGTTGTACATGCCTGATAAAGGGACGGTCGGCAGACGCTCCTAAAAAGGTTGAGACACAAGCTTTTTATGAACAAAGCAACTTACAAGGAAAAACACGACATTCTCTTTCCACCGTCTATCAGTAAGAACAGAATAGCAGAGTTGCCAATATCTGGCCCTTTGACTCTTATTTCTTACCTGGACACCCTTGACAGAAGTCATGACATCTTCAGGCTTCCCTTTATCCAAGACTTTCCTATGTTGCTGTAAAGTAGAAATATAAATTAACAAAAGAACGATAGAAGTCTTGCCAGATTTCCACTTTGCTGACTTGCCAGCATATTAATGAGAAATCTAAAAAGTCTGAGATGCACAATCTTCACTCAGAAAATAGCACCCTACAAATAAGCTGCAAACAGGTGCTAATTAAAAGACACCAAAGTGTTCTTATCGTATCAGCATTTCTTTCTTAGGGAGCAGAATTCACATTTCCTCAACAAACAACCTGGCTGAAGTTACACAGCCAAATCTAGATGGGACAGGCAACTTTTTCAAATTCAAAGGATGAGTTAAAGGAATGTGCTCTTACTTCAGTCAATGCATACCGCTCTATGTGCTCACAGAGCTGGCGGCTGCAAACCAAGTGGCAATCTCTACTCTCAAAATTCTGCAACTTGTTCCACTGTACAACTATCTTGATGCAGGTGCTCACAGAATCTCTGAATGGGGAGACCAAAACATTTGGAACATCTGCCTAAATGCACTCTGGTTTATTGCAGCTACAGAGTTCTATCATTGTAGGATCAAGGTGGTTGGATTTGCAGAAAGAAACAAAAACCAGCCACTGAATGGTGGCGGCAAGAACGGCTAAACTCAGTCACAAGAACAGCACCTGGGAAGGAGGTAATACCAAGAGGTGATAAATCATGGGAAATATTAGCAGTGCCAGCACTGACAAAAATCCAAGGCAATAACAGGAGCCAACAAAAATAAGTAGAGCAGCTATAAATAACTTATGGTGAACCAACCAAAGGCTTTGGAAAGTTTAAAATAGTCTGCCTGTGCACGCTCAATTGCTTAATAGTTAAAAAATGAAACCTTGTATACCACCTGTAAACAAGTCAGTGAGATGGCAAAAAATATGAGCAAGGGGGAAAAGATAGGCTTACAAGAAAATGCTTTATCTGGGCTGTTTTGCTGCTCATTGCTAGCAAAATTAACGGGCAGAATTTCAGAAAAGGAATGTTTCCCTACCCTTTTGGAATATGGTGGACAAATCACCTGGTACCATCTACTTATAAAGGATGAGGCATAAGCTTGGGTTATCTTCTTCAAAACATCCCCAGTTTAAAGTCTATTAAAGGTCAGAACCACTGACCAAAAACATCTCATGCCAACTGGACAATTAAAAAAAAGGAGCAGCACATTTGGTGACCAAAAAGCATTAACTGAATTATATTTGCCAATCTGGGGATTCTCTACAAGTTAAAGTTAGAATGCCTTGTCCATGAACATGCTGGCAGGCAATGAATTGGCTGTAAAGATTGTTTCCACCCATCTTAAAACTGGTGTGTTAATGAAGAACAAGGAACATCAAAGAGCCTTGGTGGTGTAGCAGACTAAGTGCTGTTATGTAGCACTTAGCTGCCAGCTGCCTGCAATTAGTGCGAGTTCAAATCTCACCAGGCTCAAGGTTGACTCAGCCTTCCATCCTTCCGAGGTAGGTAAATTGAGGACCCGGATTGTGGGGGCAATAAGCTGACTTTGTAGAAATACCGCTTATGGGGGGCCAAAAGCCCTAATAAGCAGGTATATACAAAAGAATGAAGGCTATTGCTATAAGTGCATTGTAAGCCGCCCTGAGTCTTCGGAGGAGGGCGGCATATAAATTGAATTATATATATATATAATTAAATATATAATTTAATTAATTTTTTGATTTATATGCCACCCTTGTCCGGAGACTCAGGAGACTAATAAATAAATAAATAAGTACAAGGCTTTAGTTTAACAAAATATAAAGAGTCCTTTTTCCTTCTTCCAACAGACTGATGGTTCAAAAGAGTTTACCTTTTCTGGGAAGTTAAAAGCAGGTTCAAACCCATCCATCCCAGCTGGTGGCTCCGACTGACCTTTTGTCTGCAGAGGGGCTCCTTCTTGGCCTCTTCGGACTTGACTTCCTGCTGGGTGGCATCTTTTGGCGTGTTGACTGCCAAGACGTCATTGATAGTCGAGCCCACCACCATTATTTTTGCCCCACTGATCACTTTAATTTCTCGTAAGGTTTTTTCCTCTGGGAGCAGTCCTTTAAACATGACCTTTTGCATGGCGGGTGGGAGGCCTACCAAAGGGGAAACCAAGAGGGAGGCTTAGCACCGCGCCGGAGTCTTCCCGGGTCTCAGGCCGAGCTCCTTCTCCAGGGGACAAGAGGCGGCTTCTCACCTGTCAGCGAGTGGATCTTCAGCTTCAGGTCTGCTCCTGTGCTGTCCAGGGGGAACTTGAGGTCGTACTTGTTCTTGTTCCAGATAATTTTCAGCTCCACCAGCTCCTTTTCCATCTCGGCTTCGCCCCCGTTGCTGACGGAGGCCTCCTGGTCGGGGGGGGCCTGGCCCTGGGGCTCCGAGGCCTCCTCGGCAGCGAGCGAGCCGTTCTCCTCTTCGCCTGGGCAGCCCACGGGCGGGTTCCGCACTTCCGCGTCCATGCCGGCTTCCTCCGAGTCTGCGAAAAGGCAAGGCAAACGGCGATAGACCCGCGACCCAGGCGGCACCTGCGCGGCCCGGCCCGGCCCCCCCCCTCGCGCCGCCCCCTCGCAGCCGGCCAAGGCGCTGCACGGACGGCGCCCCGCACAAAGCCGCTGCAGGCCGGAGGCTCCCCGCCGGCGGCGCGGCCGGGCTCGGGCACGGGCGGCCTCCGCCGAGGCGCCGTAGTCGCGGCCCCCACCCGCCCCGGGCCCCCGCCTCGCGCGCCGCCGGGACGAGGCGGCCGCGGTCTCTCTCCCTCGCTCGCTCTCTCTCACGCGCACCGGGGGAGGCGGAGGTGGCGGCCATGATGATTGTGTACAGCCCGGCCGCGGGGCGAGTCGGGAAGGGCGCCGCGATTGGCCCTCGACGGCCACCGTGGCCGCGCCTTCCGGCCGAGGGGCGGGCCTTGGCGGAGAGCCCCGCCCACCGGAGGGGCGGAGTTTCCCACTGGGAGCCGCCTGAGCGGCAGGCGCGCGTCGAACTTTCGGGACGTCCCGCGTCTTGATCCGCCGCGCCGCGCCGCGCCCTGGCCGGAGTCTGCCTCAAGGACTTTCCCCTCCTGCGTTTGGGGAGGCCGCGAGTTCCACGGGGCGCGAGGGAGGGGAAAGCGGAAACGTGGAGGAAGCAACCCTGGGCAGTTCGCCCCTCCCACGTCGGCGCCGATAGGCTGGGCCCCGCGTGGGGGCGGGGCTTCCGCTGATGGCGCCGGGCGTGGCGGCGCGCGCCGTCCGGGTGAGATTCGCGCCCAGCCCGACCGGTGAGTCTCCAGCCCCGCCTGCACCCGGGGCTCTCGGCCTGGCCTCCGGGGGGGCCTTCCCCGCGTGGAGCAGCCGGAGCGGCTTTGGGAGGCTGCACGCATGCGCAGGCGGCCCTGCAGGGTCTCCCTGGGAAGGGGGGCTCTCCCGCGAAGACCCCCCCCTCGGCAACTGGTCTTCCTGCGTGTGTGTGTGGGGGGGTGGGTGGGGGGGGCTTCCACGAGACCGAGGCAGGCAAGGGGCCTGTTGCCATAGAGGCCCAGTTTTCTTCCGGCTCTCTCCGTCCTGGCCTCCCCCACCACCACCTCGAACTGCTCACTGACACTTCCTTTCACTTGGGGCGGCCGCCGGGGCTCTTTCACACAGAGCTCCAAAACCCGGGATTGCCAGCAGAACCCCGCCTGGGCTCTCGGCCACGGATCCCCAACCTTGGCAACTTTAATGGGAGTTGAAGTCCACAACTCTTAGAGTTGCCAAGGTTGGAGCCCCCTGCTCTAAGCGACACCCCCCCCTTCCCCCAAGTATGCAAAGGCTGGCACTCACTGTTGACTGTACCACTCTTACCCAGTTCTCCTGCAATTCCTGTCCCGTCCACAGCGTTTCTTCAAGTCCTACTTTTGGGGGGACAGTAACTCTTCAGTTTGCCTTGGGCCCCTTCAGGCTGTTTCAGTTGCACAACTGGACACCCCACCCGCTGCTGCTGCTGCTGCTGCTTCTCTGCCAGCTTTTATAGTTGCTGGGCTGGCTCAGGAGAGGCCTTAAAGGGACAGAGCACCAGCAGCCCAGGCGCTGGCCATTTGCAGGCTGCTTGCCTTTTCACATCTGCCCTTCATAATTTTAGGCTTTGCACCTGGGCCAATTGTTCTCTACGGGGGTTTTCCCTTTGCTCTTTTTCACAAAAGCTCCTAATAGAACCTAATTCCTCCTTTAAAAAAAAACCTACCCAGCCCCCAGGATGCTTGCATGCATAAGAGGGTAGAGGGGCTTGGCCTCCCTTAGTGCAGGTTCCTTTCGAATCCCAGGGCCAAGATGGCTTCCCCTGGGATTCCGGAAAGAGGAATCTAAGCTCTGCTTTCTCTCACAGGCTGTCTGTCACTGAGTGTCTGCTCAGCCTCTCCTCACAGGGATTATTATGCTGATTTGCCCATTTCCTCTGAGCTCTGCTGTCTATTTTGAACAGGGTTTCTGCATTTGGGGGGGCTCCGGACTGCTCTGTACAACTATATTTTTGCCCGAAAACACCGAGGCAGCTTTATCCTTCGACTGGAAGACACCGACCAAAGCCGAGTGGTATCGGCAGCCTCTCAAAACATAGAAGATGCATTGGAGTGGGCAGGTAAGGCCCAGAGCCTGTTGAAGGGGATCAGGTATGCCTGGGGGAGGCGGGTTTGATCCCTTTTAAAAGCCTTGTCTTTTGCTATCATTTTGGCAATATTTTTCTGCCAGTGTGTTGCCCCCCCCCCCCCCCCAATCATCTCTAGGGGCCTGCGAAATGTTGGGGGGAAGGGGTTACATGTGGCTGCAAGCAGTCTGTTCCTGTTCCAGATCCACTTTCCGGATATTAGAGGTAGGGGTTCTGCCACGCTGTAGAAAGTGTGGATCCTGTTCTTTGCTCAGTACACCTCCCTGCAGTTAATGGTCCCTCCAGTCCCTGTTTCTAGTCCTGTTGGAGGTTTAACCTCCATATCAGCAATAGGAACTGTACAGCTTCCTAAAGTCTGTTGGTGCATTTTTGAACACTATGCAATGATGTCCGGAGTACCGAGAGTTATCCTTCCTGCTGTTGATCAGCCTGTTTGGTGTTGGGAAAATTCCTGCAAGACGCTTGTAGCCTTCCTTGAAGTCTTGTCATCAATTGATACTTGTAGTTGCCTCTTCCAGGGTCTCTGTACTTCTTTGGGTAAAGAGACCTTAGGAGTGTGATCAACCTTTAGTCCCTCAGCCTCCTGAGAATGAAATGTGGGAACTTTTAACGTACCAGTGGATGTGCCACCAATTGGAGCCCTTCTGTAACTTATCTTGAGGGTGGAGGGGCAGAGCCTGTGTTGCCAATGGATTGGGCTGGACTGTGGTTTTTGTCGTCACTTTGTCTTGCTCATAGTTGTTGCCTGCCTGCAGGCCTGGCACCGGATGAGAGCCCTCGCCGGGGAGGCCCTGCTGCCCCTTACCAACAATCCCTACGATGTGACCTATATAAGAAATACACAGACCTGCTTCTTGAGAAAGGGGCTGCCTACCACTGTTTCTGCACACCCCAGCGCCTGGAATTATTAAAGAAAGAAGCACTGCGCAGTCAGCAAACTCCACGGTGAGAACTGTTGATGTAGTGAGGTTAAACCTTAGCATCAGACTCTTAAATTCTTGCTTTCTCCTGTGGTTGGTGAAACAGAGATAAACACTGTCCCCTAAAGCTGGCAACTAGCGGAGTAAAATCCTCAGGGACCCCTTTTTTACCTGTGGTTGGAAGAGGAGGCTAAACAAACAGGAGTAACTTTAGTTTTGCAGAGTTGATTTTTTTTCCTCTATAGGTATGACAACAGGTGTCGTCACCTGAACCCGAAGGAGGTTGCTGAGAAGGTATCTCAAGGCGTTGACTATGCAGTGCGTTTTCGCCTGGAAGAGCAGTCCGACCCTTTTTGCGACCTAATCCATGGGTGGAGCAGGCACGAGGTGGCCAGTGTGGAAGGCGATCCAGTGATTTTGAAGAGCGATGGCTTTCCAACCTATCACCTGGCCAACGTGGTGGACGACCACCTGATGGAGATCAGCCATGTTCTGCGTGGAGTTGAATGGCTCACCTCCACTTCCAAACACCTCCTTCTCTACAGGGCCTTTGGCTGGGAGCCGCCTCATTTTGGGCACCTTCCACTGCTCCTGAACGAAGATGGCAGCAAACTCTCCAAGAGACAAGGCCATGTTTTTGTGGAGGAGTTTGCGCAAGATGGCTATCTGCCAGCCACCCTCCTGGATCTCATGACACACTGTGGCTCAGGGTTTGCAGGTAATGTAGTCGCCCCACACAAGGGAAGGAAGGTGAATGTGTGAATTTTCAGAACCATTTGTGTCTTACTTTTTAACTGTGGCAGGGACTGTCGCAGGAGCTGGTATATTATCCTATTCCCTCAGCAAGCACTTTGTATTCTCCCTTTTTCTGGCCTGCTCTTGGCCCCTTCTCCTCAGCCACTGCCACTCATCTAAATGGTTACCTGGGCTCCATCCTGGGGGGTCTACTTGCTGACCATCAGTCCCACTAAGGCCTGTTGAGGTGGGAATGGTTGTCCTCGCCTTGGTTGGAGATTAAGGGATGGAAGAGGCTGTGGACAAAGTAGGAGGAATCAATGTGATACTTGATTTCTACAAGCCCCTTTGATGTGAAGGTTTCTATGAGGAGAAGCCCAGCAGCTTCTTGATCTGTTTTGCAGAGAACAGAATAGGACGGACACTAAAGGAGCTGATTGATGAGTTTGATCTGAGCAGGATCGAAAGGCACTCGGCCCTCCTGGATTTGAAGAAACTGCCAGAATTCAACAGGTAGAGAAAATGAAGGGGCAGGAAGACATCTGTTGGTTTCTAGCTCCCTCTTCAATGTTTTGGAGGCTGGTCCTCCTGCCCCCACTGTTATTTGTTTCCCCTCTTGCTTGAAGTTGACTAGGGTAATGGGGAAAATCACAAGTTCTTTTCCTAAACTTTCCCACGATGTCAGTATATCCAGAAAACGACTTGGCCAAATTGGCGCTGCATTCCAAGAGGGCTGTGCTGGGGGTGGATGTTTGGAGGAGTGGGCCAATTTAGTGAGGTGTGTTCTTGTGAATGGTTGCTGTGGCTTCATTCCGCCTCTGCCTGCATTCAGTACCTTCTTTCGCTTAGGGTTCACCTGGCCCAGCAGATTGGAGACGAGAGGCTACGGCAGAAGCTTGTGGCAGAGGTTCAGGCCTCTGTGGAGGAAGTCTATGGCAAGCAGCTTCCAGAGAGGGAGGTCCTTGAAAAGGGTTACATAGAGCAGGTGCTCCTGCTGAGGAGGGTAAGTCGGAAGCAGTTAGTTCTCAGAGGAGTCTCTGGATGCCTGCCAAGCGACAGTGGCCCCATAGATGTGAAGTCTGGGGGGGGGGGGGTGCAGGCTGGTCCTATACTAAGCTAAGGGCAGTTTGGATAAAGGGGCTTTTAATTCCTTCCCTGACTGGCAAGTCAGGCCTGTTTGGCCAGATGGCTGTGATGCTTATTTGGCAAGTTGAGCAGAGCACCAGCTGAAGGCCACTGCCCAGGGGAACAGGACATGGCAGGGAGAAGGCAGCAGGGGCTCCCCCTCCCCTCCTGGGCTCGGCTTCTCAGAACTCCTCCTTCCTTAGGGCCACATTAGCCGCCTGAAGGACTTGGTGTCCCCCAGCTATGCTTTCTTGTGGATCCGACCCTCTGTGCCTTCTGAGAAGCTGCAGACTCTCTCCACTGAGGCAGACCAGATAGGAAGAGTGGTCCTCAGGTAAACTGGCCACTGTCTTGGTGGGGAATCTTGCTCTATTTATGGGAAGAAATTCCTACTTGCCTTTTTCCCTGCTGAGTAAATTTCACTGGGTCTACCATTTGAGTACAAACACCATGTGAAAGAAATTCAAACTCTTGTGATGACATCTTGAGAATATTATCTGGGAGGAGTTTGATCCTGTGGCTCCCGAGGATGTGGACAGGGTTCTGGGTAGGATTAGTGCCACCACATGTTTATTGGACCCGTGTCCCTCCTGGTTGGTACTGGCCTCCTGGGAGGTTACACGAGGCTGGCTCCAGGGGATTATAGGTGCTTCTCTGAGTGAGGGTGCCTTTCCCGCCGCCTTGAAAGAGGCGGTAGTGAGGCCCCTCCTCAAGAAGCCTTCCCTGGACCCGGCTGAATTAGCCAACTACCGTCCGGTCTCCAACCTTCGTTTTGTGGCGAAGGTTGTTGAGAGTGTGGTGGCACAACAGCTTCCCCGGCACCTGGATGAAGCTATCTATCTGGACCCGTACCAGTCGGGCTTCAGGCAGGGGTACAGCACAGAAACGGCATTGGTCGCGTTGGTGGATGATCTCTGGAGGGCTCGTGACAGGGGTTGCTCCTCTGTCCTAGTCCTATTAGACCTCTCAGCGGCTTTTGATACCATCGACCATGGTATCATGCTGCGGCGGTTGAGAGGGTTAGGAATAGGGGGCACCGTCCTGCGGTGGTTCTCCTCCTTCCTCTCCGACCGCTCGCAGTTCGTGTTGGCAGGGGGGCAGAGGTCGACCTCGAGGCATCTCACATGGGGAGTGCCGCAAGGGTCGGTCCTCTCGCCTCTCCTGTTCAACATTTATGTGAAGCCGCTGGGTGAGATCATCCGTGGTTTTGGGGTGAAGTGTCATCTGTACGCTGATGATACTCAGCTGTACATCTCCACCCCAGACCACCCCAACGATGCCCTTGATGTGATGTCTCGCTGCCTGGAGGCCATGCGGGTCTGGATGGGGAGGAACAGGCTCAGACTCAACCCGTCCAAGACCAAGTGGCTGTGGCTGCCGGCGTCCCAATATAGTCAGCAGGTGCCATCGCTGACTATTGGGGGTGAATCTTTGCCCCCCACAGAGAGGGCTCGCAATCTGGGTGTCCTGGACGCACGGCTGTCTTTAGAAGAGCATATGACGGCCGTGGGCGGGGGGGCCTTTTATCAGGTTCGCCTGATCCGCCAGTTGCAGCCCTTTCTGGACCGGGACACCCTGCGCACAGTCACTCACGCCCTTGTCACCTCCCGGCTGGACTATTGTAATGCTCTCTACATGGGGCTCCCCTTGAAGAGCACTCGGAGGCTCCAGCTGGTCCAGAATGCGGCCGCACGGGTGGTTATGGGTGCAACCCGTTGCACCCACATGACACCCCTTCTGCGCGAGCTGCACTGGCTCCCAGTGGTCTTCCGGGTGCAATTCAAAGTGTTGGTCACCACCTTTAAAGCGCTCCATGGCATAGGACCCGGGTACCTTCGAAACCGACTTCTGCCACCAGTAGCCTCCCACCGACCAGTCCGCTCCCACAGAGAGGGTCTCCTCAGGGTGCCATCGGCCAAGTCATGTCGGCTGGTGACACCCAGGGGGAGGGCCTTCTCTGTGGGAGCCCCAGCCCTGTGGAATGAACTGCCCCCGGAAATGCGTAAGATCTCCGACCTCCGGGTGTTTCGCTGTGCCCTCAAGACCCTGCTGTTCCGCCAGGCAGGGCTATCAACATAATAATTTTAAATTGGGGTATTTTAAATTTTTGGGGTTTTAAATCGGCCAAATCTATTTAATTATTTTAATTTTTAATCATTGTTGTGCCTTGTGTTTTTAAATTGGCTGTACACCGCTCTGAGTCCTTCGGGAGAAGGGCGGTATAGAAATAAAATTATTATTATTATTATTATTATTATTATTATTATTATTATTATTATTATTATTATTATTATTATTATTATTATTATCATCATCATCATCATCATCTCTGGTGATTATTGTAATGAAATGTAAGATTCACTAACTGCCAGAACAGTGGCAGGTAAGCATGCAGCTTGAGTTTGTGCCATGCGATTGGTCTCCGGATGCCTGCTGGATTCAGATTTAGTCACTGACACTTCGTGGTGCGTCAGATGGGATCCATCAGTAAGCATTTCTGCTATTTGTCCAAGGCTTCCTGAAAAGAGCCCCATGGAGGTCCCCTGTAGCTCCATTGAAAGGCCAGGTGCTCAGGAATGGGGTTGACCAGCTGGGCCAGCTTCTCTTCTGGTTCGGTCCTCACCTGCTCTTGTTTGACTGTCGTCTCCTCCTCTTCCTCCTGAAGGCTGCTGGAAGGGCCAGTGACTCAGAGACCTGAAGAACTTGGCCAGCAACTGAGGCAGCTGCACAAACAGATAAGTGGCACCAAGTACAGCAGCATGATGAAGCTCCTCCGCCTCTCCCTCAGCGGCCTGCAGGCAAGTCTCCTCCCTTCCCCTCTTCTGGGCTTGGCTGGCGAGAACTGCACTGGCCTGCCAATCCCTGTGCGGTAACCACCCCTTCCGTTTCAGGACGGGCCCAGCGTTGCTGAGATGATGATCCTGTTGGGACCCAAGGAGACCAGCGTTCGCATTCAGGGGGTTCTGTGCAGCCAACCTGCTCTATGAGGGAAAGGGGCAAAGGAAGGACTTCCAAGTGTGGTGGAGCTTGGGAAAATACTTCCCGGGCTTGGGGGCAATGCACAGAGAATGTTTTCTGGTTTTATAGCAGCATGGTCTGGTGTTGATGAATGCTGGGTTCAAATTTAATAGAAAAAGAGAAAATATTAATTAGCTGGATGTAAAGCCCTGTGGAAATCAGATACAGATGAGCCCTAGCATCCTGTTTGGCATCCCTCTTTTGTAGCTCTGGGGAAAAGGATCAAGGATCAATATCTGAAATATTCAGGGGTGGGATTCAGCCAGTTCAGGCAAACTGGTAGTTCTGAGGATCAGCTGCCCCCCCCTCCACCCGCACTATCCTGTCCTATATTTCCTTTTTTCTGGCTCAGCTGATTCAGCACATGCCTCTGCTGTTCTGCTTTCCGGGGCTGCCTTAGAAGGTAAGCACCTGAGCTTTAAATTGCGGTATTTTGAACGCTGCACGCAAGCGCGTTAGGCGCGCATGCAAAGTGCGCACTGACCGAACCGGTTGTTAAACCGGTTGCATCCCACCACTGGAAAAATTATTTAATAGATATGGGAATTGGGAAATTAGGATGAACCCTTTTATTTTAGTTAAACCCAAATTTTCTTAATCCGGCTGAAAGTCCAAACTCAGCGCTTTAGGCTGCATGTCTTTTCCAAGAACAATTGGCTTACCAGGCTGGATCCCTCCTCCTCCTCCCTGATTTGCTAGTTTTCTAGGGGCAAGAAGCTTCCCAGTGGTGAGGCTCTTGCCACCGAAAAGTTCTTTCTGCAGCTGAACCTCCTTAAGTTTTTCCTCCTTCCTTCCTCACCTGTGCAAGGTGAGATTGGGTCCTGAACTCTAAACTTTAATCAATAAAGACTTTCACATTGTGACTCTGTGGCACGACTCATCTTGATGCAGAAAGTGTGTGGGGCCAGCCAGCATGCCACCCAGGGCCACAACTGGAGATTTTGGTGGCTCAGCAAATGCAGAGCTGCTTCTGCTATATACAGGTAGTCCTCAGTTTATGACTGGAATTACAGTTGTAAGTTATGGTGCTTGTTAAGCAGGTCACCACTTGCCTGTTTTTGTTTATTTGCAGTGGTCATTAAGCAGATGCAGTGGACAACTTAATCTATTATACCCAAGTGCTTGTTTTGCCAGAAACCAGAAGTAAACTAGTAAAAAACATTGAAAATAGTTGTGATGCTGCAAACAGCTGTAAATGTGAGCCATTGATTATATGGAGGTTGCAGCCATTGGAACTTAGAAATGAGTCATAAGTGTATCTGGGGAGTTCTGTCATAACTTTGTATGGTCACTAAGCAAGGACTATGTCTTCCAAAACAAAGTAGAACTTGCCAGAATACTCAGGCTAAAGTCTCAATTCAATTCATTTCAAACCTTTATTGTCAATGCACAACATGTGTACAATGAGATTGGATGAGCCTCCCTTAGTGCAGCCTCCCCAACACAAAGTACATTTCAATAACTCATAAGTTAAAGAAAAAACCCTAACCCAATGGATCTTACTAACAAACACACAATCCTATATACATATATGTGCATAACATTACATTATGTTGCACCAATGTAGACATGTTACTGTTCTGGCCCTGCAAGTCTATCATACTAAATGGTTATGGTGTTACGTTGCATTCAGAAGTAACCCTTTGTAATATATTTCTATCCGTGACTGTCAAGCCAGCATACCATATTGTAACGCAGTATGTGAGGATGCTTTCTATTGTAGACCGGTAGAAGGAGGCCATCGGTCGTTGTTCCACCTTGTTTTTCCGCAAGATTCTAAGGAAATTGAGTTTCTGTTGATCACCTGGATCATCTTTTTTCAGGTGAGATCTTCACTAAGATGGACTCCCACAAATTTGAAAGAGGAGACCCTCTTCACACAGCCCCCCTTGATGTAAAGTGGGGCGGATTCCTTTCTCTTCTTCTGGAAGTCCAGCACCATCTCCTTGGTCTTGCAGATGTTTAGGGGCAAATTGTTTCCTGAGCACCATGTGGATAACTTCTGGACATCATCTTCTCCCTGTATGCTAATTCGTCACCACCTGTAATAAGGCCCAATACAGTGGTATCATCTGCAAACTTGTTAATCACATTAGATGGGTCAGAAGATACCCAGTCGTATGTGTACAGTGAGTACAGGTAGGGACTGAGCACACAGCCCTGAGGAGAGCCAGTGTTGAGCACCTTGAGGTAGCCAGCAGTTTGGCAGCTTTTTGTGGCAGGGAGGGCCATTTAAAGATCCAGCACATTCCAGACACTCCTGGATCTGAAGAGACTGCCTCACACAATATTTGCAGACCTAAACTACAGTTAACAAGCGAAAGGCGAGTGGTTGCAACCAAGGGGTCCATTTCTAGTAGGTGCCTAAGGTGCATTCAGACAAACCTGGGCTGGCTGGGGGAGCAGGGGGCAGCTGGTGTTCGTTCTGCCTGGATCTTTCCCTGGAATAGGTAAAAAGCGATTCAGAGACAGAAGTGGCCTCCCCAACCCTGGGCAGCATGTCGTCCCTTCTTGGCAATTTAGGCTGGGTGTTTCTGGAGCCTCTGCCCCCCAAAGGCCTCCAACCACCTTCTCTGCTGGGACCGGCCCTTCGTCCTGGGACCGAGGCAGCAATCCAGAATAAACAACATTCAGGGAAGTCCCAGCCTGGCTACTCCGGTTTGTGCATCCTCCTCTGGCCTGCCAGCTCTTGCACAGCTTCCCCATCTCCAGTGCCATTTCCCCCTCGCCTCCCTGCGCTTGGAGACCGGGGACTGCTTGATTCCCAGTGCAAAAGCGGGGCCGCCTTTGTGATTGTAAAGTGCCCGGGAGAGGACGAGGCGCTGCGAGGGCCCAAGAGCAAGTGGGGGGTTGACCGGCGGAGGGGAAACGGGCAGCTGCCTGCAGGGATTCGCCTGGGGCTGCAGGCACAGCGCGGGAAGCGGCCGCCCCGGTTGGATTTCCGCCTGCTGCGCCTTCTCCAAGGCAAGCGGGGCTGGGAAAAGAGTGCCCGCCTCCTCGCCGGGTGTGCTGAGTTGGCGGAGGGCCTGTCCAATCTGGGGCGCGAGTGTCGGCCGCCAGCCAATCAGCGAAGGGAGTGGACTTCCCGGAAACCCTGGAGAGGCGTGAAGCTGCAGGCCCGACACCAAGATGGTGGCCGAACGCCTTGGCCCCCCGGGGGCGCGGAGGTCCAGTGCGCAGGCGCGCAGGTGAGTTGGGGCATCCCGCCGAGGGGGCCAGCAGGTGAGGGGCGCGGCCCCACCCCTCGAGCCCGACTGCTTCGGACCTCCCCGCCCCGCGATGGGGCAGAGCCCGAACTTCTCCGCGGGGCTTCGCAGGGCCTCGTCCCCGGGCTTGGCTGGGTCTCCTTGCTCGAATCTCCTCATGGCGGCGGCCGCCTCTCCCGCTTCGGGGGCCTCGCTTGTCTCCCCCGCAGCCAGTTCTGCCCGGACGCAGCCAGCGGCCCTGCGGGCTGAGTTTTCTCGCTCCTTTTCTGAACGTGGCGGCTGGAAGGGGGGGATTCTGGGAATTGAAGTCCGCCCATCTTCCACTCGCCCCAAGGAGGCACGTAACAGTAACAGAGTTGGAAGGGACCTTGGAGGTCATCTAGTCCAACCCCCTGGTTACGCAGGAGACCTGTACTAGGGATTCGAACCGCCGACCTTTCTGATCGACAAGCTCAGCGTCTTAGCCACTGAGCCACCTAGCCAGGCTCTGCCTGCTTCCCACAAGCAAAGTCGGTGGGGAAGTTGCAAGTTCCAGGCCCACAGGCAGATAAGCTGGGTCAGAGAGGGAACAGGAAAGATGTGAGAATGGCTGGTGCAAACATACAGGAGATGAGAAGATGCACGAATGGAAGTGACCCCAGGGACTTGAAACTTCCCTTCTCAGCTTCCCCAAACTTTCTGGGGAAGCTGGCAGGAAAGGATGCAAATGTCACATGATCGTGGGGCACTAGGAAACTGATCATAAGTGTGAGCCAGCGGCCTCAAAACTTGGCCACTTTAAGACTTGCAGACTTCAACGCCCAGATTTCTGTAGTATCAGAGCTGTAAAAATCAGTTGTCTAAATCAGGGGTCTCCAAACTTGGCAACTTTAAGACTGGTGGACTTCAACTCCTGAATTCCTCAGCCAGAGACCCCTGGTCTAAATAGTTGCCTTCAAGTCCATTTTGATTTGTTGCTGGATCAGTCCCTGTAGTTCTCTTGGCAAGGTTTTTGGGGAGTGATTTGCCATTGCCCACTTCTTGGGGCAGAGAGGGAGTGACTGGGCCAAGGCCACCCAGCCGGTTTCATACCTAAGGGAGGACTATAAAGCACGCCCTCTCCCAGTTTGTGGCCTGATGCTTTGACCATGACACCAAACCATTGCACCCTATAAACCTTCTGTCACATTGAACCAAGTTCTTCCAAGCTGCTATTGTAATCTGTATCCTTCCCATAATCTCTCAACTGTTTTTGTTTTGGCGCCATTGCATCAGTCTTGGTCCTGGTGGGTGGGTGGCTGCCTGGACTGGTCCCTACAGTTTTCTTTGTGATGCTTTCTTGGAAGTGGTTTGTCTTTGCCTCCTTGTGAGTCACTGGCCCAGACCACCCAGCTGGTTTTGTCTCTTAAAATGGGACTAGAACTCAGGGTCTCCTGATTTCTAGCCTGGGTTGGTGCTTTTAACTATTATTCCAAAGTGGCTTTCTTTAGATTTATTCATTAAAATAAAATAAAAATATTAGTTTGCCTCATTTGTACACATTCCAGAATGTTGTATCTGTTTTCACTTTAGCAAATACTCCAGTTTCAAATCTGTCCTCTAAGTAATCCTTTGAGGCATCACATCTAGAGAAAAAGAGCAGACTTAACAGCGCTCTATTAAAGCTAAAGAATGACAGTCATGACATTCAAGGGTAAATATCCTTGGGCAGGAGATTGGACTAGAAAACTTCCAGCCCTGTGATTCTATATTTCTTTTAATTAACAGATGTCAAATAATAAAGATGCAGCATTTTCTTTAAAATTGTCCTTGGAGTGTAATTTTTTTTCATAAGTTCAGAGACCGGGTAGGTAACCTTGATCTTTCCAGATCTTTCTGGTGACAACTCTCCTGGCAGAACTACAGCAGAGGATTTCAAACTTTTTCAGGCACTGGAACCTGTTAATTTTTTTAAAAAAACCCAAAACCCTAGTCAAGAAGCTAAACTCTAAAAAACTTGGTAGTGCCTTGAGTGAATTTTTTGCTGAACTATGGCTTCTGCTCCTGTCTGTTTCCCTTGTATCATCAGGTGCCGCAATTGCTGACCAGGTCCAGGCGAGGGTGAAGCTGTGGCAGCCACCATGGATTTCTCCAAGTTTCTGGCTGATGACTTTGAGGTCAAGGCCTGGGTGAACGGGGCCTTCCGGGCTGTGCAGCAGGAGGCCCCGGGCAAAGTAGATGCTCACGCAGCTACCCTGGTGATGAAGTTGCAGCTTTTTATCCAGGAGGTCAACAATGCTGTGGAAGGTGATGCTGCTGTCCTTGAGGGGAATTCGCTTTGGAAGTTTCAAGGACCACTCCTGGTCTGTGTGGCGGAAGCAGCTGCTTTGGGCAGCTGTGTACAGCTCAGATTATTTTTGCCCTGCAGATGTTTCTATCTGACATGAAGCCATTTGCTAATGTTGCTATATCAACATTACACAGTTTAATCAAGACATATTATGTGGTACAGTGGTTAATATAATATAGATATAAATTATAGATATTATGTATTTAAAACTTTATATTAAAATATAAATATTTGTGAGGCTGCCGTTTAAAAAAAGTGGTTAGCCTAAGCTTGTTTTTCTTCTTTTGGCAAGGGTTTCTCACTTCTAAATTTTGAAGATGGTTTTCTCTGCTCTTTTATAAGAAACTTACTTTTGAGATATCTGAAATGAGGAACACAAATTTGAAATGTAAAGCAACATTTATATTGTCATGTGGACACATAGTGAAAGTGAGAAGAGAGTGAAATTTTACAGTGGTAATAAGATGAATATTTTTATAGTGTGTAATAATGAATTTTATTGCTAGATTTCATGAATAATGACAGGGTCCTCCTCCCCCTGAGTAGGGATGTATCCCTTTGCTTCTTTGTGCGAGTAGCCCTAGGAAAAGTCTGCTGTCTTAACTTACACCCATTTTTTCCTCTCCCCATTTATTAACCTTCTTGGTTGGCAAAATAGTTTTTGGGAAGGGGAAATTGTCATCCAGTTGGGTGACATAACTTTCCAGAAGTTTCTTATGTGCCATGGGGGTTTAGAAAACTGGTGGCTTATTTTCACACTGAGGTTATCTCAGGGTAAATGTGAAGTAATAGAGTTTCACTGAATGTCCGATTAATTAAAAACCTGATGATGATGGAGAAGGAAGAGGAGGAGAATACAGGAGTAACATAGGAATAATAACAATAGCACTTAATTCAATTTTCTCCACAACTGTTTTTATTGGGTATAGTTAAGGGTTTTACATTGGGGGAAACAAAAATGATATTGTACATGATAACTGCAGCAAGATTGTTGATAGGTAAATACTGGAAAAATGAAGCGCTGCCTTCGATTGAGGAATGGACTTTGAAGATGGCCAGTTTTGCGGAGATGGCGAAGATTTCAGCATATTTAAAAGATTGTTCTCAAGAGACTTATGAATGGGAATGGAAGAAGTGGATAAATTATGTTCAGCATAAATATCAAACTAGGAAGTATCAAATAGCCTTTATTTAAAAATGTTATATAAGATAGAAACATTTTAGGGTTGAGGATAAAAATTTGTTAGAAAATGTTATATTAAGATAGAAATATTTTAAGGTTAAGGATGAAAATTTGTTAGAAAATGTTACATTATGATAGAAATATTTTTAAGGTAATCAGGATGAAAATTTATCTGAAAATGATATACCAAGATAGAAATAGGTTAATGTAATGAAGATGAAAATTTGGGGGGAGGGAGGGGTTCAAGTTTTATATACAAAGGAGGGTTTTTTCCTTTTATCTGACATGAGCATACTAGGAAGTCTGGGGGGAGGGGAGGGTTAGGGTGGGCTGGGGAGGTTGGGAAGTTTGGGGGGGTAGTGGGGGGGGAAAAAAGGGGGTGAAAATGTAATTGTAAAACTTTTGCAATAAAAAAAAAAAATAACAATAGCACTTAGACTTATATACTGCTTCACAGTGTTTTACAGCCCTAAGTGGTTCACAAAGTCAGCATATTGACCCCAACAATCTGGGTCCTCATTTTACTAACCTCAAAAGGATGGAAGGCTGAGTCAACCTTGAGCAGGTCAAGATCAAACTCCTGGCCATGGGCAGAATTAGCCTGCAATACCGCATTCTAACAACTGTGCCACACTGCTGCGCCTAATATAGGAGAATAAGCAGTAATGGACACTCAGTGAAACTCTGCATCTGTTGGTCAGTGGTGGCCTATTTCACTCATTGGTTTTGAATTGACTGATCAAATATTTGTAAGCCTCTTGTCTCTGTGCTGAACAAGTGATACCGTTTCTAACACATAACCACCCCACCTTTTCCTCATGGAGACCCTTCTGCTCTCGTGGCACAGTTCCAGCCTTCCCAGAGGTGCAGCCTCTGTCTCTTGTGTTCTGGGAAATTGCAGCCATGCCTGACCTCCTGCTTCTCATTTTCCTACAGAGACGAGCCACCAGGCTCTCCAAAGCATGCCCAGAGTTCTGCGGGAAGTGGAAGCCTTGAAGCAGGAGGCGGCGTTCCTGAAGGAGCAGATGGTCCTAGTGAGGGAAGACATTAAGAAGCTGGAGGAAGACACCGCACAGTCCATGCAGGTACTTCTCCAGGCTGATGGGTTGTCTTCCTGGACACCTGTGGCAGAATGGATAAAAATGAGCATCCCTGAAAAATGATACAACCTTAAAAATTGATCTTTTATTCAGGCAGCAGCACAAATGTTTTACTATTATGCTGAATGTTTTACAATTATACTGATATAGTCATTGAAATGAATTTAACTCTTACATTGGTACCTACAAGCTACCTAGCAGTTAAGCCTAGTTATTTATTTCTATTTTTCATTCGAGGGAAATAGCTTGGTTTAGACTACATAAAATCCTGCATCAGGAAGGGGCCTCGGAAATCTTCTAATACTGTGCTCAGTGTATATAGAACATATAGAATAACAGAGTTAGGACTTGGTAAAGCATTTCTGACAAATGACTTTTCTGGCTCCTCCAAAGCCTCCTGTGGGGCAGAACACAGCACTTCTGAGGCAGCCCATTTCATATCTAAGCTGAATCTGCTTCCATTGATTTTGGTCCTGTCTGGAGAAGATTCCATTACCCTTTAACTGCCTGAAGACCGTTATTCTCTCCTGCAGGCTAAATACTCCCACTTCCTCTTGAGCCCACTCAGAGGATTTTGTTTTTAGTCCCTACACCAGTGTTTCTCAACCTTGGCAATTTTAAGCTGTGTGGACTTCAACTCCCAGGATTCTTCAGCCAGCTATGGGAATTCTAGAAGTTGAGGTCTACTGTAGCCTAAAGTTGCTAAGGTTGAGAAACACTGCCTTATACCATCCAGGTAGCCGTTCTCTAAGTTTTAGTTCATTGATGCCATTTTAGGCTGTGATGACCAGAAATTTGTAATCTTTCGAGTGGGCTTTTTTACCTTGTCCAAAGCGGAGGAGCCTGGGAAATCAATTTCTGTAATATGGACTCTATGTTTTCAGATCTTATAAACGGAGAGCAAAACCCACACTCCTGGCACTGGTGCTGTTAGGTAACTGGCAACTGGCAATTACCTGGTCAGGTAATGAAACGTCTGCCTGTGAACAACTCAGAGAGCAACAAAGATTCCTCAGGTCAATCCTGAGCTACAGAGATTCTCTTCTCTTGGTTTCAGGTCTTAATCAAACTCGATCATGTGAAATCCCGAATGCAGCTGGCTGTTGATTCACTCCAGGAAGCAGACAAGTGGAGCACTCTCAGTGCAGACATTGAAGAGACGTTTAAAACACAGGTATTTCAATGTTTACAACTTACAAACAATATTCTGTAAACAGATTAGAATGGTTAAGAGATCAGGTAAACCAGCTAATTTGTGATAATTTGATTTTAGAGATGATCTAATTCAACCATTTGTTTAGTCTGGCATCCACCATCGTATCTCTGACAGCTGATCATCTCATTTCTGTTTCAAAACCTCCAACAAAAGATAGTGCACTAGTTGTTGTTCCACTGGCTGACAGCTCATAAAGTCAGAAAGTTCCTCCTGTGGTCAAGCTGGAATCTTCTTCCCTGTTGTTTTATTTCTGCCTTGGAGAATAACTGCATTTATTCCATCATACGAAGCTGGAAGTATTATTAATTGCGATGGGTTTCAGAAATCAGAAATACAATATAACAGTGGTCCCCTACCTTTGCGGCTTGATGACCTGGCTGGGGGAGAGAGAGGAACCAGGCTGCGCGAGCAGTGGGCCAGCACATGGCCTGGTTCCGAATAGGCCATGGCCTGGTAGTGGGCTGCGACCCGGGGGTTGGGGACCCCTGCAATATAAGCTACTCCTTGACTTATGACCCTTCTTTTAGCAGTCATTCGAAGTTATGACAGTGCTGAATGAATGGCGGTTAAAACTGGTCCTTGGAGTTCCAGCCATCCCAGCACCTCTATGGTCAGGTGGTCACAAGTTCTGTGCTTGTCAACAAGTTGCAGCATCCACAGTCACACAATTGCCATTTGCAACTTTCCCTGCCGACTTCCCCAGAAAGTCAGTGGGGAAGCTGGCAGGGAAGGTTGCAGGTTGGTGGGGCAAATCTCTCCCCACCCACGCCCTTCCTCCAGCCCTCGCTACTCCCAGGGCTCCAGCCATTCTATCTATTTATTTATCTTGCCCTGGGGCTACTCTTGGCGGATTACAATAACAAGAGAAGGAAATGGAAGGAGTCAGAGGTCCTGACCTTTCTTCAGCCTCCCCAGTAGCAGCAGAGGCCGGTTCAGCTCCTGCCCATCCTGCCCTGCTGCAGTCAGGGGCTGTTGCCAGCAGAGCCAGTTGGCATCTTTGGGGACTTGTTCTCTGATGAGCAGGTGGCCTCTGCCTGGCCAGATAGGCCTGACTGGGGGTTAGGGGAGTTCCTACAGTATTGTCCGAAAAGCGGCCAGGAAGGCGGTGCCCCAAAAGCAGCTGGGGAATTGCTGCTTCTGCCTTTTGGAAAGTGCCCCCAAATGAACAAGAAGCCGGAAGGGACGGACTTGTGCTCCGATCATCGGCTATTGCAATTCTCTCTTGGTTTCCTCCGCAATCTGTGGTCTTTTGGAATTCTTCATTGGTGGCGCTTGTGAAGGTGCTGGCTTGCTTGAGATGAGGCCCATCTCATACATTGTATGTGACTCTGGGAGGCACAAACAGTTAAAAGAACAACAACAACAATAAATCCAATCAATCAATCAAAACAGCCAAAAAACAAGACCACTAAAGAGAATAAATGTAACAAAAACTAGGGAGAGGTTTAGGGACCTGCATTGATTCTCTATGTTTTGGCCTTTTTCTTAACATGAAAATGTATTGATTACTTTTTTTCTTTGATTTTTAAATTAAAGTCTTCCTCTCACCGTGGAGTTTTCTGCTTCACTTTTTAAAATTGTTTTTATTGAACATTTTAAGAAAACATGAAGCAGAAATAGGAAAGTTGCTTTTTCCTCCTCTGTCAAATGTTCCAGGTCACCATTAGAGTTTTATTTTGATTGATCCAAAATAAACTTCAAATAAAACTGTGGTGCTGTATATATTCCATTCAAAAACAGGTAGTCCTTGACTTACAACAGTTCATTTAGTGACCATGCAAAGTTACAACGGCCTTGAAAAAAGTGATCGTTTTCACTCTTACAACGGTTGCAGCGTCTCCATGATCACCTGATCAGAATTCAGATGTTTGGCAACTGACTCATATTTATGACGATTGCAGTGTCCCAGGGTCATGTGATCCCCTTTGCGACCTAATGAGCAAAGTCAATGAGGAAGACAGATTCACTTAACAACCGTGCTACTAACTTAACAACCGCAGTGATTCACTTAACAACTGTGGGCAAGAAAGGTCATAGAATGGAGCAAAATGCACTTAACTGTCTCACTTAGCAACAGAAATTTTGAGCTGAATTGTGGTCATACGTCGAGGACTACCTGTCCTGAAGGGTCATTTGGCTGGGAATTGTGACTACAAGATGGTTGGCACATTATTTCAATTTATGTTCTCAGGATTTCTAGTTTAACTTCTAAAATCTTACTTTCTTTCATAATTATATATATATATATATATATATATATAGGTTGCCCCTCTGGCTTTAAGGCCCATAAAAAATAAGGAGAAAGAGAAGGCTCTTCTGGAGGAAGGATATCCGGGAATGGTTGGGGAAGGGAGCGGGAAGGGTCTCTCTCTCTCTCGGGAACTCCAAAGTCTAACCCGTTGGCCTTCCTCCCCTGCCTGGGCCAGGACGTGTCTCTCATCTCTAACAAGCTGACCAGCATGCAGAACAGCCTGGCAGTATTGGTGGACACGCCAGACTACTCAGAGAAGTGTGTGCACCTGGAGGCGCTGAAGAACCGCCTGGAAGCCCTGGCTAGCCCCCAGATTGTCTCTGCCTTCAGCACTCAGTCCGTTGGTAAGAGGGCCGGGGTGTGTGTGTGTTGGATGTGGGTCAAGGGAGGGGGCTAGAGCCGTTGTGGCCTTTTCCTGCAGATCCAGCTCAGAACTGCACAGAAGGCTCTTGCTGGGGAACAGGATTGTTGCTCAGGTGTAAAGGGAAGTTCAGATTAGGTTCAAATGTGTCATCACAAAATAACTCGGACCCTGGGCTGAGCCAAAATCACTGGGACTCAAAGGCTTAAGTGCCCCGTGGAGCAAATCTTTGCAAAAAAGAACAGGGCTCCTGTGTGTAAGGTTTCTGGAGAAAGCTGCACCTGAGCCAGGCCTTGACAGGGACATCTGAATGTTGCCAGTCAAGGGTCCTGGCAAGGAGGTCTTTTTGCTCTCAATGAGGCAACGTAAAGTGGAAGCAGACAGTTCAATGGCCCCTCTAATAACACGGTTAGGAATTTGGTCTCATGCTGCAGACTATTGACTCAAGTCAATATCACTCACCAAACCAAGAAAATAAGAGAGGAGGTTTTGGTATCTTACCTGAAGTTTGTTGTGCTTGGAGAATTGGGCAGAACAGGTGGGCCTTGATGTATGACCGGTTGCTTAGCAACCATTTGAAGTTTCAAACCCCCCCTCCCCCCCGAGAAAAAAAAGGTCAGGTTTTGAAGTTCCAGTGGCCGCTCCCCTTTGGTCATGTGACTGCGTTTTGGGTGCTCAGTAACAGACTCCCATTTATGACCGTTTGCAGCATCCTGTGGTCATGTAGCCATGATTTACAACTTCTGTGCCAAAACCTGGCATTCATTTTGTATTTATCAAATTTATTTGCCACCCATCTCCTGTTTCAAGATGCCTGAGTGGCTTACAGCAAGTAACTTTACTTTTGGTTTTCAGCAAAGCATCCCAGAATACTCAATGGGTTCTCTTAATGATGGTGGTGTTCACTTTATGTCTGCCATGTTCATTTAATGACCGGTGCAAAAAAAAAAAAAAGGTTACCAAATGAGATTGGTCACATGACGACCCACTTTATGAACATCACGACTTATGAGTGTAATAGGCCAGCTCCATTACGGTTGTAAGTTGAGTCCAAATGCCGGGTGGCAGGTGGGACCAGGGGTTGGGGCTCAGCAGGCAAGGACATTGATTCACCTGGGGGGACCCAGGAAAGGGAGCCCACGGCTGCCTTGCTCCCGCTGCTTTCCTGCAGTCCAAGCCCGTCTTGTCCTTTGGGCAATGGAGCTCAGGTGCTGCCATCCAACTTCAGGAATGCCTTGCAAGAGCCCCCTCATTTGGCCCTCTTGGGGGGTAAAGGGGTAGCTGGAAACACTCTATCACAGTCTGTTCTCTAGCATCCCTCAGTACTTCCTCAAAACTCCAGAGATGCCCATAGGCCACCAAGGCTTGAGCACCTGAATCTGGGCTCTGCTTTTCTTCTGTCACATGAGGTGATTTGGTCATAGCTCTCAGTCACTGGAGAGAACAATGAAGCTCCCGCACCGGCACTGCCTGCGGTGGGTGGTGGCCCTTTTGGGGCACAGGATGTTGGCGAGGGCCTTCTCGCCTTGGTCTTTGGCGCCTCTGAAGGAGAAAGGGACCGAGGACCACCAGCAGAGTTGGAGTGTTTGAGGCTGGGGAGAGGCCCTTTTTGGGGATGGGCAGTTCCATACTTAAACATCTTAAAGGGGTTCTGTCTCTTTTGAAGGTCTGTTTCTTATGATATGTATTTCTAGGCCTGCTGGAGGTGTGAATTTGTCCCTTCTTGGGTTTCTTGTGGGGCAAGGCTTGAAGCTCCGTCCTTTGATTGCCTTCTGTGATTACCATGGGATCTCTTGGAGTTGTGCCACTGAGCTACCAGGTGGGGGCAGCCTTGTGCCAAGCACTGGTTGTGACTGGCCCTGCCTGGAGTGTGGCTCTCTCTTCTCACCCTCCATTAGGGGGTTGCCAGGATTGCAAACGACAGGCCGCACAGCAGCGTTTGTCATGTGCTTGGACCATGTCCCAACGTGGACCCCTATTTGTGGGAGCCATTAGTTTGTTTGCTTGCTTGCTTGCTTTACTTTATTATTCTCCCCACCAAATGGAAGAGCATCTCCTGCCTGACTTTTTACTCTCAGGGGCTTTGGGCAGAAGAAATGAGGTTGGAGGGGGGACGTAAAGGTGGCAGGTAGAGCAGAGTTAGCTTTCTCCTCTGCTCAGATGCTCCCTACGAAATGCCCTCCCTGTGAACCTCCAGGGCTTATTCCCCATCCTGGAGGAGGGGTGGTGCTGCAGTGTGGGACTGCTGGGGTAGAGCGGGGTCTGGGCCTCCCTGTTCAGGTTTTCAGGCATTTGGGTGGGTGGAGGAGGATCAGGATGGAGTCAAACAGAGGCTGAACCTGCTTTCGTCCAAGGCAGACTAATGGAGGAAATCTATACTTTTAGATCAGGCCCAGCTGTTTGTGAAAGTCTTCACGGAAGTTGACCGGATGCCCCAGCTGCTGGCTTACTACTACAAGTGCCACAAGGTATTGGGGTCCTCGCCACTGCTGAAGCAGGTGCCTGTTTTAATGTCACACACACACACACACACACACACACACACACACACACACGTGGGATGTAGGAGAGAAATATGGGCACCGTTTCTGAAACTGCCCCTGGCTGGTGACGATCGTGATGCCTTCAAGGGGCAAGGGTTGTCCTAGCCCACCACATCCCACCAGATGTCAGGCCCACACAGGAGAATGGGGTGCTGGGGTGCTTCATGCCAGCAAATGTGGAGTGTAGGTGGGCGTCTTTTTCCGTCTCTCTTCCCCCCCTCCCACTCCCCCAGATGAGGAGCATTCAGTGCGGTTTGAAAGGCCGGTTCAGCCCTTGAGACGGGGCTTTAAGCCCAGCTCCGTTGCTCTCCTGCTCAGTTCCGCCAAGAGCCACCAGGGGTCCTTCCAGGCCTGTGTGGGCACTGGCTGGTGCAAATGGAAAGAGCGTGAATTTGGCACCTCTTCCTTTTAAGCCCTAAAACTGCGTAAGATTGAGAAACCTCTCTTCTTCCTCCTCTCCCCCTCCTTCCTTTTCAGACCTTGAGTCTTGCCACGCACTTTGGGCCTTTGCCCATTTTATAACTTAAGCAACACTCCTGGCCCGGCAAGAAACATGTTCTGGGCAGAACGCTGGTTCCCTGCGGCCCAACCCAGCCTGGCCCTCTTCACTCTTCCTCATTGGCCAGGTGGGGCTGCAGGGGAAGTCGCAGCTGTTGGCTTCAGGAATCCATGGGTGCCCAAGAGCTGTTGTGAGATGACTTTTTTTAGAAGATGAACGGCGGCCACATACTGTAGGTCACCGACCCACAAGGTGGCCAACTGGGTTAGGTTCATCCCCTGGAGAAACCACAGAACAGGAACCAACCCATGAATTATCTCTGAACACAAAACCACTGGCCAACTAGGGGCTCTCCTCTTCTTTCAAAAGGAAAACAAGATGTGATTTATTAACTTCTCCTCAAAGACTTTAGGCCTCCAGTCCTCATGGCATCCCTGTGACATGGCCCCTGGGGAGTTAAATGAACACAGGTCTGGAGCCTCTCTGACAGTGGGGTCAGTTTCCTCCAGTCCCCCCCCCCCCCGTTTTCTACGTTTATTGGCAAGAACAAACATTCTCTCGGTGCCACCCTAAATGACTTTACCCTGGCTATGATCCTGACCCTCTTCCTTGCTCTCAGGTGCAGCTAATGGCAGCATGGCAGGATCTGTGCCAGTCAGACCTCTTCCTGGATCGGCAATTGGCAGAGCTCTACGAAGTGCTGCTGGGGACATGGCACTCGCAGCTTCAGTGGGCCACGCAGGTACGTCTGTGCCAGGAGGGGTCTGTGGGGTCTCCTATGCTGGTGCTCAGGAGGAGTCCAGCCCCTTCCCCGCCCAGGCAGCGGAGGCCAACAGGTACTGTTTTCCTCCTCAGGCATCCCTGCAGCTCTATCTCTTCCTCCATCTCCTTGAAATGTGGCCAGATTGCTCAGTCAACCTGACCAGGACCTGCAAAGCTCCAGATTCTGGCCTCACCTGATGTTTTCCCCCTATCACCCCGAGGGTTTCCTTAACAACCATTGTAGCTCAACTGGATTTAGTGCCTCGGGAACTTTCCTTGCAAGATTAAACCGTTTACGTCTCTTTACATAAAAAGGGCTTGCACGTAAACTAATTATTGGCAAACCGCTTGCCTTATGCTCCCCGTTCCCCAAACAGATGCCACCGATCTGTGGCTGCATGAACTTGGAGTGTGATACAGAATTAGATATCACTTAACCATCTCCTGGTCTGTAGTTATAGGCAGGTTTCTGCCCAGAGCTGAAGTCTCATTCAATTAATACTTGATTATTATTGGCAGTGTTTGATCCATAGAAGCTTATGCTGTAATAACTCCGCTGTTCTTTGAGCCGCCAAAGACTCTGCCGCATCAGGGCATTGAACAAGGGCAGTTGGGAGGCCTAGACATGGTTCCTTGTCCAAGATCACAGGTGGTAATCCCTCTGGATCCTTGAATGACTTGGAAATGCTCAGCTGAATCTTTGGCAACTCCCTGCAAACGACCCATTGTCTTGCTTTAACCTTGTTTGATTTCTGTGTTGGAGTGGAGCTTTCCTATGTCTCTGCCCTTTAACTCTGGTGCCTTCTCTGCAGTGTTTGTGTGTGTGTTTGTGTGACCAAAACTGGTGGGCAGACACCCAATATAACCCTGGTGGCTGAGGAGCTGTGTGTCCCTGGCCTGTCCCAGACTACAGCTGGGGATCTGTTGCCTCCCTCACCCCCCAGCAGCAAAAAAGGAACTGGGTTCCTTGCTGGCAAACTGGTTTGCTGGAGTTTGGGGAAGCAGCAGCCAGTTTGGTCGATTAGGTCCTGAGGCTTTCACCCGTGAAGGGGAGAACTGATGCTTATCTCTGGGGAGGCCTGGAAGCCATCTTGGGCTGATCTTGCTCCCTTGATAGACTGAGCTGCCCCTGGGCCCTTTCCCAAGAACCCTTCTCAGTCTCCTTGTGGCCAACAAAACAGCCTCAACTGCGGATAAAGCCCCGAGGGCGCTGGGCAGCTCCTCCTTACAAGAAAACAGAAATTCTTTAGTGCAGGATTTAAATGAAGCTCATCCCTCATTAAGAGGCCTGGTACTGCTCGGACAGTGACCAGAGGGTCTCCCTGCTGGTTTCTCCAGCTGTTCCCTTCTGCCAGAGCTGCTCTCTGTACCCATCCACCCCACCTCAAAAGGATCCCCAAAAGGAGGATTGTTTTCTGAGGGACAGACTGCTCATCTGGATCTTCTGCAGGAAGTGGGGGGGGGGTAGACTCATCGGTGATCACCCACTTCTCTCTCTCACCACATCTGCTTCTCTAACACTGACAGCTCATTCTGTCTGTGGAGATTCTCAGTCAACCGGGTCATGGTTATCCCAAAGGTGCTTTTTTAAAGAAGCAACTGGACTTTCTTGTTTTTCTTTGAAGACATTTTACTTCTCATCCAAGAAGCTTCTTCAGCTCTGACTGAATAGTGGGGAATGGAAAGATTTATATTCCTTGCAGACAGCTGGTCATTTGCATTCTTTTAGAGAGTCATTAAGGCCACTTGGAGATTTATGTGTCCTCGGGGTCACCTGAGTAGAGCAAATGGGTGTGGAGCCTTCTTGGAACTGCTAAATGACTGTGTTGTAGACTGGAGAAAGAAAGAGGGGTCAAAGAGGCCATCTGTCTCAAAATTGAACAGCTCTCTCTCAACAGAGAGGGAGGGATCTGACATCATCTGTCTCCCATCTACAACACAGTAATTTAGCAGTTCTAAGAAGGCTCCACACCCATTTGCACCACTCAGGTGACCCTGAAGACACAGATAAACGTCCAAGTGGCCTCAACGACCCTCTAAAAGGATGCAAATGACCAGCTGTCTGCAAGGAGTATCAATCCTTCCATTCCCCACCATCCAGTCAGAGCTGAAGAAGCTTCTTGGATGAGAAGCGAAACGTCTTCAAAGAAAAACAAGAAAGTTCAGTTGCCTCCTGAAAAAGCACCTTTGGGACAACTCATTCTGTTTTTTTTCCCTCTAATATAATCTAAACCTGTATTTAGACACCATTAACCAAGTCCAGCCCTACAGGGTGAAATTGGCTGCAGCAACTGCTCTGCATCTACCAGCATTCTTCATTAATCATGGGAAAGACGGAAGCACTGTAAAAATACTAGACAGGACGTAATGACTGTTCAGATTTCTTATCGGGGATTTGCACAGGAATATGGCTAAATATAAATGCCAGGGGAGTTTGATGTAGTGCTGTAGGGAGCCCTGGAAATCACCTTGCAGAAGGCACCCAGAAACCATTAGGGCAGAGTTCCTCTTAACCTCAGCAACTTGAAGATGTGTGGACTTCCATTCCCAGAATCCCCAGCCATGGAAGTCCACACATCTGAAAGTTTGCAGGTGCAGAAGAAGCTGCATTGAGCTCAGGAGGGCCTGAGGAAGAGGCTCAGGCTGGCTCCTCCCCCCCCCCAGCTCAATGGGGGCATAAGGTGGAGGGGAGGGAAACGATGGGAGGCTTGCAAGATTCTGTTACCCCAAAGAGGGTAGCTCTGGTTGTCCTGTAGAGTCAGTTTCCTGGTCCATCTATCCTGTAGGGCTGACAAGTTCATTACGTACTTTAAAGATTAATGATGAAAGAAACATTGACATTAAAAGTGGAATTTTTGAAATTAGGTAGGGCTTTGGGTAGTCTGTTGCTTTCTTGACACACCTAGCACATTTTCTCCTTTTGCCACCTCCTCCTTTTCTATTCTGCCCTGAAGCTCAGTATGGAAATCAGAGCTTCATTTCAAAATTTGCTAATTTCAAAAAAGGAATTAGTAGCTTCAGAACAAGGGTATTCTGGGACCAGTGCTGAAATGTACAGTGGTCTTATCAATTTTTATCATCTTTCTTGCTGACAAGTCACCCTGAAGCATGGGCCTAATGAGCTTTTTATGGTAAAATCGGCTTGCCTAGTTCATGTAATTTTACGAGGTCCAAAGTCTGCAATAAACACCTTAAATTTCTGTGATTCAGATGCACCTTTGCAGTTAATCAGGAAAAGTCACAGAATTGCAGAAGCGTTTTTCATTACTGTTTTCAGTGCTGCACGGGTAGGATCAAGAGACAATGGCTTTTAAGCCTCCCTGACTAGATCCCTCCTTGAAATGATCTGATGTAAAAACTTCCCTAAAATGTGCCCAGGTCTTTCTCTTCCTGCAACCAAAGCAGTTAGGGCAATTGGCTTTCTCCCCATACTGAGCCCATGTGTCTTTGGTTTGGTCTGGTTTTAACCTTAATTATAGCAATGTTAGAATCAGAGCACTGCAAAATGCAACAAATAATCCAAGTTCCATTAAAGCAATTTCTGTTCTCTCACTTATTGGGTGTCCATCTTTATAGTTTTGAAGATTACTGTCTGAAATACACAAGTCAACAAGCAGAGAGGATTCAAGGATTGCACCCATTGCGTCCCTCTCTTGTGGAATTTGGTCTGCTGTTTGCAAGCCCCATCCTTGATCCCTGTCTTCATGAACTAGAGACTTGGGGCCTGGCCTATTAGCTGCAGCGTAGCCATCTAGTGCCCGGCTCATTCGGAGAAGGAGCAGAAGAGATTTGGGCCAGGGCTGGCTGCTTTAAGGGGACCCTCTTTTGGTAGGAAGGGAGTTGCAAGAAGGTAGGCAGGAGGCTTCCCGTAGTTCCGAGAGGTCTTTCAGGATTTGATGATGTTTTCCAACAACATAATTAAGGAATTACATTGCACAAGAGGAAAAGAGGGGGAATGGCATGTCTTCTGAGTAGATTTTAATTGAAGGCTGCTTTAGGATCCAATCTTGACTGACCAGGAGAATATGCGGGGGATGTTAGAGGCTCAGCCCCTCTTTTTGGTATAATTGGGTGTTGCTGACGAATCCATTTTTAAGGCGTGGCATTTGCCCAGTTTCCTTTGAGAGAAGCTTCTTCCCTCTTGCCTTGCAAGGCTTCCTGATTCATGAGCCATCCCTGGGCCCTGCATGGAGCCTGTGGCCTGGAGGACTCTCCTTGCTGACTCCTGCAGATGAAGGAGAGGGGCAGGAAAACCATGGCGGTGGGCTTAATGGCTGGGCTTGGGGTTTGCTGGCTCCCTAAGGGCCGAGAGAGCAAGCCCGTCCGGGGCTCTAGCCAAGCCGCCTGGCCTGCTTTTACCTCCCTCCCTTCCCCCCACAGATTTTCCAGAACCCCCACCAGGTGGTGACCGTCCTGCTGCTCCAGGTGCTGGGTGCACTGACACCCTCCCTGCCCGCCTGCCTCACTGCTGCCATGGACCGCTGCAGCCCCGAGAGCAAGCTGAGCCAGCTCCTGGGGCTCTATGGCACCACCGTCTACTTCGCACATGGGCTGGAGGCCGCGATGCTGCCCAGCCTGGGTAAGTCCTTGGCACTTGGACACCCTGCCCAAATGCTTTTGCTTTTTTTGTCCTTTTTCTACAGGGAAGTTTTATAGGAACACAATTGGTTAGTATTGCGTTGACGGTCTTTATTACTGTTGTTACATAATACTTGTACCAAACTGTGTTTGACTTGAGTGAGCAGTATTGACACAGTGTTTAAAGTGTTTGCCAAAGCAGAACAATTTGCGTTCTATTGTGAGTAAATACTCCCCAGCACTTTTGATTTCTGTAAAGGTGAGCCGGTGCTCAGCCTCTCCTTCCCACCCAGCCGCCCAGGAGGCCTCGGGCGATTCCCCTGTGCTGCCCCTCTTCTCACATTAGTCCTCTTCTCACGGCCACAGAGAGCAGGTGGGAAATGGCCACTTGGTTGAGAGCTGCCCTCTTGGCTATGAGGTGTAATGACGCTCTCCCCCCCCCCTCCCCATTAGAAAGAAAGGTGAGACCTCCCAGGCTGCCTGCAGGCCTTTCCTGGGGGAGACGGAGTCTGTATAGTCTGAATAGGGGTCTCAAGTTCTCCCCCTCCCACTAATTAAATAAAAAGCAACACAGCAGTAAATGTATAGAGGGGTGGAAGGATTTAATTCTAAAATATACTTTTTCCAAAGTCAGCATTTAAGCACTTTCTTTGTGTTCTTCAGTAAGTGCCCTGCTTTGTGGCTCCTTCCTTCCTTCCTTCCTTCCTTCCTTCCTTCCTTCCTTCCTTCCTTCCTTCCTTCCTTCCTTCTGAGTGAGTCTGGAGAAGGATCCTTGGAGACTTTGGGGAACAGAGAGGCACCTTCTGGGTTTGCAGGAGAGTTTCAGTGTGGAGAATTTTATGGGTCTTTTAACTTCTTGCTCCAGATTTAATTTTAGTATAAAACTAACGGGCAAAGCAGGGGGAGATGCGGACCATGTGGGGAGCCCGCACCCCCCCCCCCCGTGGTCCTCCTGCTGTGAGGCCGCTCCTGTGCTTTCAGGGGAGTGCAACCTGGTGAAGGTGGCGGAGCTGGTGGAGGCCATCTTCAGCCCTTACAAGCCCTTCCAGCTGCAGTACCGGGCCCTGGAGGAAGAGAATCTCCTCATCCAGATGAGTGCTGTCCCCCTGGTAAGAGCCTTTCTCCGCTGCCCCAAGGAATCCTGCAGTCGTCACGCACAGTTGTTGATCGACAATCCGGTTTTGTGACATCTGAAGTGATGGACGGAGCTTCAGAAGTCCAGATCCCTCTGAAAGGGCAGATCCTGCAGCAGAGTGGCCTCACTCTCAGCCTTCCTGGACGGGGGAGCCTCTTCCCAGGGACCTGCTGTGGGTGAAAAGGGGGCTGCTGTGCTCGGCTTCCCTTTAGCATTTTTAGCGTTGTGGAAACTGTCATTCATTGGCTTAATTGTTGGTTCTGTGTGCTGGGCTTGAAAGAGAAGAAGCACTTTGTAAGCTAAAACACACAGCAAAGAAAAGAAGGTCTGGCCAAGGCGGGACTGTCCCCCAGGCTGGTGGGGTTTGTTCGTGGCAAAAGCCCCCGCTCTGAGCTCGGCCTGGGAGGTTTCTTCAGCAGGGGCATCCTGGGATGCTTTGAGAGGGAAGGGGAGGATGGGCCTGGAACCGGCTCAGAAGTGTGGGGGCATGCAGAGGGAAGCTTAGCTTCTCTTTCTAAAGAAAATTTAAGTTTAGGGAGTGCAAAGAAAATCTGCCTCCTCTTCCTCCCCCCCCCCCCCCCCCCCCCCCCCCCCCCCCCCCCCGCTTCAGACAGCTGGCTGGGTGCTGCCTTTGTTATTATAAGAGGACAGTGATTGTCAGGCTGGACTGAGTTCCACTTGTGTGGGGCATCGGGATTTCTTATTTTGTCCTCTCAAGTTGGAGTTGTTTACCACCTCTTTTTAACCCTGTTATAGACTTTTGCTTTAAGAAGGATTTTCCATCTCAAAAGGTCACTTCTAGCATTGACACCTGGTGCTCTCAGGCAACAGGAACTGCAAAACAGTCTCAGGGGTCTTGAAACCCCAGATTTCCCCATAGAAATTGGGCCTGTTTAGCAAAATACCTCCTCTGTAAAGCCTCAGAGCAGCCCCAGGCTTTGAAAGCTTCCTCAGTGCTCCAGCTGGGCAGGAGGTTCTTTGAGCACCAGCAGACGGTTAGAGGGGGCCTTTCAGAGGACTTTCTCCTGAAGGGCCCTTTTAAAGGCCCTGCAGTCCCAGTGGAAATGGCTGCCTTGTTCCAATTCCACCCAATTCGGACTGGCTGCGCTGCCACTCCAGAGTGGTGACCGTGAGCTGTGATCTTGTTTCCTGGCAGGAACACGGGGAAGTGATGGACTGTGTCCAGGAGCTGAGCCATTCGGTGAACAAGCTCTTTGGCTTGGCCTTGGCGGCAGTGGACAACTGTCTCACGCTGACCGATGGGCTGGGCGTGGGTGGACTCCTTGGGGCCTTGCAAGCCCTTTTCAGCAAGTAAGTCCTGGGCCATGAAGAAAACTCTTTGCATCCAGCCTCTGGGCCAGAGGAGGTGGGGGCTTTCTCAGCATCCCCACCACTGCGAGGGTTGCAAGTGGAGAATTTGCTCCTAGAAGAATAGGTTGAGAGATGAGTGGGACATAGAGTTCCTTCTGCTCCCCATGGCCACAGGGGGAAATGACCAGTACCGTCTGCTGCCCCTTCCCCACCCTCCCAGGTCCTCAGGGGTTCACCAATGCAGAAGGGAGGCGAGCCTCTCAGGGGGAAGAAAGAATTGGCTTTGTCCCCTTGGATCTTCCCTTCCCACCTGGGCAGCCCAGGGCTGGCACGGCTGCATTCAGCCACGGGCCCCAGCTGGTGGCTGGCTCTTATCTCTGACCCTTCCGTAGATACGGCTCGGACTTCAGTAATGCCCTGCAGTCAATCAGGAAGAAATGCCAGCTGGATGACCTCCCTTCAGATTCCCACTTCCAGGAAGACTGGACTGCTTTCCAGAATGCAGTTCGGTGAGAAAAATACCTCGTGCAAAAGGCGAGCAGGGTGACGGGGGAAGCATTTCTGGAGAGAGCTCAGCATTCTGCACAAACAATAATGGATTCCTCAAGAAAGTGAGCCACGCCGGGTGCTGTAAAAGCAGACAAAGGCCCAGGCTTTACTTTATGTAGAGGGAGTCCCTGAATTATGACCACAACTAGAATTTGAATTTTGGTCATTGAGCAAAGTGGTCCTTAAGTGAGATACCCACATGGCTGCTTGTCTCAATGACCACAGTCCTGGCACTCCCAGTTATGATCATTTAGTGATCTCGTGGGTCATTAAACCGATGGAGACCCAGGTAAGGAGTGTGGAGTGTCTCAGGGCCTCAGGTACACCTTAGGTAGCTCAGGGTTTTCAGTCTCTGAGCAGAAAGGCATTTGCGTGTTGCCTGTGCCAGACCTCTCAGCCCCCCCCACCCCCACCCCACCCAAGGCACCCTGTGCACTTCCTGCTGCTCTCTGCTTGGATTTTGGCTTCCTCTCATCTCTGGGCTGGCTGAAAGTGTTACTTGCAGGAGGAGGTGGGCTCTGCTCCTCCGTGCAGGGGAGGGAGCTCCTTTGGTGGGTGCAGCACCCTATACTGGAGTGGGGGGAGGGCAGCCCAGAGTTTTGCAACAGCCTGAAGTGTTTTAAGGTTGTAGAGCACCCTTTCCAAGGGTGTCATAATTCTGGACGGTCATTAAATGAACAGTTGTATGTTGAGGACTGCCTGTATTGGAGTAATCATGAGATTCTTCCTAGAGAGACACGGGCGTGGTCCCTCCTGGGCCTTTCCATCCCAGCTTGTGGCTTCTCACTGCAGGAGAAGAGACACCCGCTGCCTACACTCTCCCAGTGCTGTCGTGGGGGGGGGGAGGGGGCGGGCTTTGGGGGCAGCGATTCCACCAGCATCTCTTTCCCTGCAGAATAATCACCACCTGTGGGGATCTCCTGCGACAGTGTGGAGACCTTGAGCAGCAACTGGCCAACAGGTGGGCTCGCTGGGCTGCTCTTCAGGGGTGGTGGGGGCGGCAGGGCCCTCCTTTCCAGTTCTTCTTCCCCCCTGAAGCTTTGACGGTCGAGGCTCTGGGGCGCCCTCAGTGCTCAGGCCATTTCGTCTGCCGCCGGTGCCGGTTGCAGGATCCTTTCCACGGCAGGGAAGTTCCTCTCGGAGTCCTACCGTCCCTGCAGCCTGAGCGGCTTCCAGGAACGCAGCCCGGAGAAGCAGAGCCACCTCAAGAACCCCTGGCAGGAGTACTGCTACCTGCAGCAGGAGAGCCCAGCAGAGTATGCTGCCCTGCTGGAGACCCTCTACACGCTCAAGGTGGGCACAGAGGAGTTGGCAGAGGAGCAGCCTTGGGCTGAGCCGTTTGCTTAACCTTCCCCTCCAAGCCCCCCACCCCACCCCCCTAGCTTTCTGAGTGTGCCTCTGGCAGGGGCCGGAGGTGACGGTCCCTCCCTGCGAGTGTTTGCTTTTCCTGGGCCCTTCAGTGTTCCTGTCGCCTTGCTTGCTTTTCCCAGCATGGGGGAGGGAGGGAGGGGGGGCTCCTGTTCCCAAACAGACTCCTCAGCCTGTGCCAGTTTGGTTTGTCAGGCAGCCTTAGAGAAAGTGGGGGGGGGAGAATTGCATCAGGGCAGGATGAGTTGGACCCCTCCTCTCCCTCCCCCTCTGGCTACTGTTGGCAAGGGGCTCTCGGCCCTCTTGAGCATTTGCTAGGGAGAGCAATCCAGGTTGCTTTTGCTCAGCTGGCACGTGGGTGAGAAGGCAGTGCCTCCAATGGGTGTGGGGCTGGAAGCGGCAGGATGGAAGCATGGAAGTTTTGGTCCTGTTACCCTGGAGGGTCTTCCCTCTTTTCCACAGTGGGCGCTGCCTTTCGCAAGGACGCTGGCAGACCCTCCCTGCCTCTTCTCTAAAAACAGGTTGGGTACCATAAGAGCGATAGAAGCAGAGGGTGGGGCCCCATTCTGAAAGGCTTGTGTAACGGAGGGCTCAGAAATTCCAAAAGCAGGCATCAGGCTTCTGGGGAGCAGTGCCAAAACCAAATTTTGGGTACTCCTGCTGACGATGCCCTCTCTTCCCTTGGTGGGCTCCACCACACGGGCCGAGCCTCAGGAAAGCCATGTGCCTGGTCGCCTTCTCTGAAATGTGGTATCCCAAGGCAGTTTGCAGGCAGCTTCTCAGCCAAAGCCTCAGCTGAGCCTCTGATGAGAAGGCCTGATCCTGCAGGAGAATTGTGATTTCCCCCAATAGAGCCCCAAGCTTTAGGATCCTCCTCCAGGCTCTGGGTTGAGTGTCTGCTGCCTCCCGTGGAAATGAAAAGACTTGATGGCCTCAGGCTGGGTCTCCAGTTGGCTCCTCCTGGGGGTCCCTTCAGGGGAGAAGCAGCCCAGGACCATGGGCAAGCCAGAAGCATGGTGGTCAGAGCCATCGCCTGTGGCTTCACTGAGCTCCGAGGCCACCAATTGCCTTGGTCTCTCTCGTTCTTTTGGTTGCTGGGGATGTTTCAGCCCCCCACCCACCCATTAAGAGGGAAGGCCCCTTGTTCTCCTGCTGATGCTGGGGGGGGCGGGTCCGCAGCTGCTGTGGAGGGAGAGGACTCCTTGTTGGGTGTTGGAGGGGAGCTAGAGGAGCCCGGCCTGACTGCCCCCTCCTTCCCCACTCCAGGAGAAGGGGACGAGCCACAATCTGCTCTCAGCGTCACGTTCTGCCTTCACCCGCCTCAACCAGCTGGCCCACCAGCTGGCCTTCGACTCGGTCTTCCTTCGCATCAAGCAGCAGCTCCTCTTGGTGGCCAAAATGGAGGTGAGTAGCCAGGTGGGCATGGGGGGTCCCCACAGAGTCCTTGAACGAGGACTGGGGAGAAGAAAGAGGGAAGGTCGCCCTGCGTGACAAATCAGGCTCTGCCTTTCTGCTCGTCCTTGACTTAGAGCTGGAGCGCAAGTAGTGCGGGCGAGATCCTCACCGATGACCTGCCCAACTTCAGCCTCACGCCTCTGGAGTACATCAGCAATGTAGGTGGAGGGTTTCCCCAGGAAAGGCAGGTGCTGCTGGGGCTCTGGGGTTCCTGCTTCTGCCTCTGGTTCTCCAGCCGTCCTCAGATGAGGCTGCTCTCCGCCTGACAGTGGCCTGATTCGCCTGAGAAAAGGGCGACTTGCAGAGCTGGGAAGCCTGGAAGGGGTCGGGACTTCTTTGGCCCCTCAGGGGTCTGGTCTAAGTCCCTTGTGAGGACTGACGGATTCCCTTGGAGAAGCCTCGGAGGGCTGGCCTCGATGGTCTGGAGGGTCATTCTGGGAGGTTTGAGCTACTGAAAGGATCCCCCAAGACCGAGGGGAGAGGAGAAATCTCGGGGACCTGTGGTGACCCAGAGGCCGCAGCAGGACTTGGCTGAGCCCCTCGCTTGGGCTTCAGATTGTGCCCTGGAGAGGAATGCGCTGGTCCCATTTGGAGAAATGGAGGAAATCAGCAGGGCTTCAGAGACCCCATTTTCTGCAGTGAAAGGCTGGGGCTGCCTGACCACTTGCTCTCCTCCCTCCCTCTTAGATCGGCCAATACATCATGTCCCTCCCTCTTCACCTGGAGCCCTTCGTGACCCAGGAAGACGCAGCGCTGGAACTCGCCCTGCATGCTGGGAAGCTGCCCTTCCCTCCAGAGCCAGGTGGGAAAGGGCACCGGGGCCAGGAAGAGGCCTTCGCCCAGAGAGGCAGCTGCAGGAAGGCTCACGTGGGCAGTGCCCCAATTTCTCTCTCTGAAGGAAGAAGCCCACCACAGCTGCGGGGCATCATCACTTGTCCTCTTTCTCCCAGGCGATGAAGTCCCCGAGCTGGACAACATGGCGGACTATTGGCTGGGCTCTCTTGCCAGGGCCACCATGCAGACGTACTGCGAGGTCATCCTGCAGATCCCTGAGCTCACCCCACACTCCACCAAGCAGCTGGCCACGGATATTGGTGAGGAGGAAGGATGCTTGGGGTGCGGGGGAGATACCCAGGTTAGGTCCTGCATGTGGACGGGGTCCTGAAGGCCACCCAGCCCCCTCCCCTGCCCAGAATCCAGATTCCAGCATCCTTGCCATTAGGCCGCCCGGCTTCCAGTTGGGAATCTCCAGTGGAGAGGCAGCTGACTGGTCAGTCTGCCTCCCTGGACCTCAAATCCAAAAGGTGCATTTTAAAAAAAAGGGTGGGGAGAAGCTTCCCTTCGAGTACTTAAGAGCCATATAGCAAGTCACCCTGCCCTTTCAAAGGACAGCCAGCACTTCCAGCCTCTTTTCCTGGGGCTTCCCATCATCTGCTGAACGCACTGGGGCTCTGGCCGTTGTCCTGGAAACGCCCCCTCGCTTGGCGATTTGGGAGCCGAGATGCTGCTGGTTTCTCTTGCAGATTACCTAATCAACGTAATGGACGCTTTGGGCCTCCAGCCTTCTAAGACCTTGCAGAACACGGGGACCCTCCTGAAGACCAAGCCTGACGATTACAGGCAGGCAGCCAGAAATTTTCCCCGCCGCCTGGCTAGCAAAATTGCCGCCATGAGGGCCCTGGATTATTGAGCTGTTGATTTCTTGGCCCAAGAGGGGCTGCACCTGACCAGAGAAACACTGTAAGGGCCCCGGGGTGTCCCTCTGCCTCTCCCCACATGGTAGAGTTCTCTCTTCCCTGGGAGAGAGGAAAGAGGCCAAAACAAGTTTTGTAAGTACTCAATAAATCTCTTTAAAAAGGTGTCTCTTCCTGATTGCTGGTCAAAAAGGGCATTGGCAGCCAGCCTGGCCTCCTTGTGGAATCGGGTCCGAGGGCAGGAAGATTGGAGGGAGAGTCCTGACTGGGGCAGCCTCAGAATTGGGGTTCAACCAGGGTCCCGCGGAAGTTGACCGGGCTGGCTAAGAATGGCCGGACTTAAGAATGGTTGTGAGGAAGGGTGGGCAGTTGCTCCTCTGCTGCTCCTTTTCTCCTGGGGGCTGGCTGGCCTCAGAGTATGGGGTCACCCAGTCAAGGCCCCTTGCTCAAGGCAGAGAGCCTGCATGGCCTCCACGTGATGTGAGGAACCAGTTGGGAGGCTGAGGCTGAGTGAACTCTGTACAGCCAAGCGGTTGCCTTCCTTCCTTCCTTCCGTCCTCCGGAGCAATCCAGCTTCGCTGGGCGTGCAGCTCTGGGTTCTCCAAAGCCCTAATTAACTCCTGCCTTGGCTGAATCTGGGACACGCTGGAAAGTCGGCCTCTGCCCTCCTGGTTGCTCATCTGCAAGGAGGTGAAGCCAGCGGCCAGGCCAGGCCAAGGAAAGGCCACCCGTGGCCAGAAGAGGCAATCTGGGGGAAAGGACTGAGCCTGACCTGGCCAGAGGCAGCTTTGGGTGTGGAGATTTGGGGAGAACTCTGAGCTTATGGGCTCAGAACCAAGAAAAGAACAGATGTTGTCCTCCCCTCTGGGGCTTCTCCAGGTGTAGCTTAGACCTTCCCTCCTTCAAGGCTGAGCCTGGCATTGTTCATGGGGTCCCCCAAGCAGGCATGGGAAGATCTGCTGCTTTTCTCTCCTGGGGAGGCTGCAGACCCTGCATTGTTCCTCAACGGAATGGGACTTTTAGTCTCTGACTTTTCATTCTCCTCGGGCGATTCTCCCCCGACTTATCTCCTCAGCTGGCACACCTCCAGGCATTTGCCGTGGGGAATGGGCTACTGGCCTCTTCGTCCCAGACCCTTCGACACGGCCCATTCGCAGAAAGAGGGTTCGTCCTGGGGTTCCGTCCTCTGTGACAATTAGCCCCCAACCAATTGGCTAGAGGGGTGTAATAGAAATCCAGCCAAAGGAGAGAGGTGTAAAAGAATTTCCCAAAATGCCTTCCTTCCTTCCTTCCTCTCCCCCCCACAAAAAAAAAAATACAGGGAGGAACAGTTGGTTTACTCGGAAGTAAGTCTCACTAAATTCAATGCTAGGATTTAAATCCAGCAAAAAGAGAGAGGTGTAAAAGTATTTCCCAAAATGCCTGACTTCCTTCCCCCCCCACCCCCCAACCAGTACAGGGACATTGTTACTGAGCGGGCTAAAAGCCTCCCTCCCTCCCTTCTTTCAACCAGTCAGTTAACCAAGTCTGGAAGGGTCCAATAGAAGAGAATTTTTCCTTCCTTCCTTCCTTCCTTCTTCCAAAGGCTACTTGTTTCTCCGGGTGGGCTTCATAATATTCTAAACTGTCCATTATTATTCTTAAATTATTCCTGATTTGTCTATTTGGAAGAAATCCATTTTGATCTAAGTGTATATAGTCGTTCAAAATTTTCTTTAATCTGTTAGCAATAATAGCAAATATTTTATAATCTACGTTTAACAAAGAAATTGGTCTATAGTTTTGTATCAGTCTGGCATCTGTATCCCCTTCGGGATTAGTGAAATTAATGCTTCCCTCCACGAATCCGGCATTTTAGCTGATGTTAATACCTCATTGTATAGATCAACCATTATTGGTCCTACTTGCTCTTCTATTATCTTAAAAATTCTGATGGAAAACCATTGAGGCCAGGTGTTTTGTTACTTTTCTGGGATCTAATTGCTTGATTTAATTCCATCATAGTTATATCCTTAGTCAAAGTTTCTTTCAGTTCATCTTTTATTTCTCGGGTTCTTTTTTCTCTTAGATACTCCCTAATCTGATCCTCATCTACACTTTCTTTCTTATAAAGATCCTCAAAATATTTATGTGCAATCTCTTTTTTCTTTTCTATTGTGTGTTGGTAATCTCTATTTTCATCTTGTAGTTGGTGGATGGTTCTTTTCTCTTTTAAGTTTATAAAATAGCCATCTTCCTGGCTTATTTGCTTGTTCGAAGTATACTTCTTTGGTTGCCTTCAAGTTTCTAACCAATTCTTCCTGATCAACTAAATTGAGTTTATGTTTATGAAAAATCAATTGTTCTTGTAATTGGGAATTTTGTGGGCTGTAAATTGTTTTGTTAGCATATTTTTCTTTGTTCTTTTTTGCAACATAGGATATTATAATTCCCTGTATAGTATCCGATAAGATGGATGGATGGATGGATGGAAGAAGGAAGGAAGGAAGGAAAGAAAAAAGGAAAAATTCTCTTCAATTGGACCCTTCCAGACTTGGTTAACTAAGTGGTTGAAAGAAGGGAGGGAAGGAGGCTTTTAGCCCGCTCAGTAACAGTGTCCCTGTATTGGTTGGGGGGGGGGTGGGGGGGGAATGAGAGAGGAAGGAAGGAAGGAAGTCAGGCATTTTGGGAAATTCTTTTACACCTCTCTCCTTTCGCTGGATTTAAATCCTAGCATTGAATTTAGTGAGACTTACTTCTGAGTAAACCAACCTTCCTCCCTGTATTAGTGGTGGGGAGGAAGGAAGGAAGGAAGGAAGGAAGGCATTTTAACAAATTCTTTTACACCTCTCTCGTTTGGCTGGATTTCTATTACACCCCCTCTAGCCAACTGGTTGGGGTTAATTGTTACAGAAGGTGGAACACCCAGACGAACCCTCTTTCTGCGAATGGGCCGTGTCGAAGGGTCTGGGACGAAGAGGCCGGTGGCCCATTCCCCACGGCAAATGACTGGAGGCGTGCCAGCTGAGGAGATAATCGCCCGAGGAGAATGAAAAGTCAGAGACTAAAAGTCCTAGACCTGTTCCCCAAAATGCAGCTTGTGGGCCAAAGCCTCTTGCCCCAGGGGGAGGGGCCCCAGCACTGCAGGAGAAGCTGCCTGAGCTGGATCCTGCTGCCCAGAACAGCTTCCCTTGTTCCCTTCTGCCAGGTTTATGAGCTTACTCACAGCTCAGATCTAGGTGGGACAGTTTGCGGTTATCCAAGATGGGCAACCCCTCCCCCCCTTGGAAAGCCTCATCCCTGCAACCCCTCCTGGCTTCACTATCCTTTCACTCAGGAATGGAAGCTCCAGGCCAGCCAGGCTTCCACACGAGCTGCCAGTGGCCCTGGTGGCAGATGTTGGTGACCAACCTTTTTTTTTGGGGGGGGGGGAGGCTGCTCAGCTGCTGATCATGGCAGCTGTGCAGCAGCAGAAAGAGCCCGCCCCCCTACTGATTTCTCTGCATTGACCAGTCCAAAGCATTTTAGCTTCCCAAAGCAATTTCTCTGCCATCCTCACCTTATATAGACGATGCCCCTTATTTGTCTATTTGGTTTTTTTACTTACTTATTTATTTATTTTATTTATTAAATTTATATTGCCGCCTATTTGCCCATGGCGACTCAAGGCGGCTTACAGAATATAAAAACCACATTGAAAAAACAGTAAAACTAATAAAAGATCAAATAAATTCATGTAATAAAATCACTTCCTGTGACAGCAACAGCCATTTAATGGGCTCCATCCCACCCTGGGTCCCCCAGGCCCACTGGCAGAACCAGGTCTTCAGCGCCTTCCAGAGGAGTGTTAGAGTGGGGGCCGTTCCAATCTCTGAGAGAATGATGTTCCAGAGAGAGGGAGCCACCACGGAGAAGGCCCGTCTTCTGGCTAACTCCCTTGGGGATGGGACCCGCAACATTCCCTGCCTCCCCGCTCTGATGGGCCGGGTAGATGTGACTGGCAAGAGATAAGCTGATCCCAAGCTGTGCCGTGTGATTGTCGGAATCTTTTTTTTTACTTTTTTAAAGCATTTTTATTACCTATTTGCCCAAGCAGGTAGTAAAAAATGCTTTTAAAATTTTTTTTAAAAGGTTCCCACAGGCACCCCAGTTGATCACCCCCCTCCTTACCTTCCCAAGCCTCCTTCTGGCACCCACTGGGCCTGTGCCTGCGCAGCTGTTTGGTGCGCGTTGTGCATGCAGGCGCACAGCACGTGTGTTTGGCGCATGGCATGTATGCGCGGCCAGCGAACCGGTAGTAAACAGGTTCAGATTTCACCACTGGCACGTTGCAATAGTCAGGATGGGCAGTGACTAAGGCCTGAGTGACTGTGAGTAGGGATTGCCGGTCCAGGAAAGGGTGTAGCTGGTGCACAACTCGCAGTGGCACTAAGGCCCTCCTGGCCACAACCATCACCAGTTCTTCACGCAGGAGTCGTGAGTCCAGGAGAACCCCCAGATTACACACAGGGTCTGTTTGGGGTAGTGCCACCCCATCCAAGACCAAAGATGGCAATTCTCCCTGAGACAACGAACCCCAAACCCAGAGCCACTCGGTCTTGCCAGGGTTTAGTTTCAACCCGCTGCTCCCCATCCAACCCCTAACAGCCTCCAGGCACTGCGAGAGGGAGGACATGGCATCACTTAACTCACCATGGGCCGAGACATACAGCTGAGTATCATCAGCATATTGGTGATCCCTCAGTCCATGGTGACCCATGATCTCACTCAACTTCCAGTAAACTTACTTCTTTAGTAAATTTATTTCTTTTACTTCCTTACCTTTTCTCCAGGAGCTCAAGGCAATGCACAGAAGCCTCCCTCCTCCGATTTTCCTCACTGAAACTTTTGTGGGGCAGACTTGACAGAGAGGAGCTGGGCCAAAGTTGCTTGGGGTGCTTCTTGTGATTCTTCTGTCTTGGGGGGCGGGAGGTATTTGACTCTGGCCTTTCTGTCCCCACCTATCCTATCCTCAACACAGGTAGGACATCTGGCATCAGAAGGTGACAGCACGCCTGTAAGCAAGATGGCTCTTTCGAAGCCCAGAGCAGCTGCCAGCAGAGGAAAGCCTCTCCCGGGGCGGGAGGGCAAGGGCAAAATGCTGTCCCTTCTGGCCCAGCTGCCCAATTTCCTGAGCAAGAGGCAATGCAGGGTCCAATCTGAGTTGGACTTCCATACAGCAGAAGAGCCCTACTTTCCACAAAATGTAAGAGTAACATGGCAGATTTCTGGCTCAACAGCAACACTTGGTCTTTAGGACCTTCCAATGTGGCAGCCACCTGTGCAACCCACCAGTCCAGAACATGGCGAGCAGCAGCAGTGCAACGGCCCAAGGGCTGTGCTGCGGGTGTGTGCGCACTGCTTCAAACGTGTGTGCCTGAGCTGTAAGGACTGGAAAGGCAGCATTTTTGCCTGCAAACTCACTCTGGAGGAGAACACAAGTGTGCAGCATTTCAAGAGGCGATTTCCCCCCACCCCCTAGCATCAAAACATACTGTTCTGAAAATTGCAGTGGCCAGAGATGCCAAACAGATCCAGGCCACTGATCCAGGAAGAGCTGTGCTGATCAAAATGGACAGAGTAGAGCTGGATGGGACCTTAGAGGTCTTCTAGTCCAACCCCCTGTTCAGGCAGGAGACCCTATAGTATAGGGCCTATACCATTTCAGACAGGTGGTTGTCCAGTCTCTTCTTAAAAGCCTCCAGTGATGAAGACCCACAACTTCTGACAGCAAGCTTTTTTGCTGGTTAATTGTCCTCTCCTTAGTTCTAGATTGCTTCTTTCCTTGAGTTCCATCATGAAGCTCAGTGATTTTGCATTCAGATCCACAGCAGGGATCCAGCAGCTGCTCAGGCTGAGGGACCAGGAAGCTGCCCCCACTCCCTCCTACCTGGAAGTTGCTGAGCTCAGGGTCCCCTTCTGCATCAAACAGCAAACCCAGACCATGCAGCACGTTTCCTAAGTGCTCCTGCAGGGCCACAGTACTTCAGGGAGAGCAAGCCATGCACGATGCTCTGCTTCTGTCCCCTCTCTGGCTCTCCACCCCCAACCAGGGACACTTCCCCCCCCCTCTGGGCGCTGCCTGGGGATGGATCCTTTGACTGCCTCTTTTGCACACCTGGGACGTCTTGGTCTGGGTAACTGTCTTCTGCCACGTGCCTCTGCCTCACCTGTTGGCAAGGGTGAAGAACGAATGCTGGGATTCCCTTTGAGAGGGCACTTGGTGTGAATTCTGATCTGGCTCGGATTCGGCCTAGGCTGATGGGCACCAAGCTGGGCAGCGACAACCTGCTGCCAGTTTTTCACAGCTCCACCTGCCCACAGACGCTCTAAAAAGCAGCTGGCACCTTTCTCCTCAACCCCTGTGACTCCTTGTCCTGTGAAGAGAAGAGTTTTGTGCCCCCCGCCCCAAAAAGGAAAGTGAGGGCAAGTAGAGGCGGAAAAGTGACAAAGGGAGCAGGGTTTTCACTCAAACTGGGTTTATTCTGTGACAAGCTTTGTAACTTTTATAATGGCCCATTTCTTCGCAGTGACTCCCTTCCATATCAGCCTTTTGATCAGCTCCAATGGAGTCCCTCATGGGACATCGGCCCCTCTGGGGAGCAGCCTGCCCACCAGGCGCCTCTCCCATAAAGCAGCAGCAGGCGCAGGCAGGACCAAGAAAGCCTCTTTTATTACAGACGGCCTTGCCCTGGTTGCTCCCCTCCCCAGACCCCCTGTTCAATTTAAGATGTGCACCACCATCAGGAATTTCCCATGATTGGCTGTAAGCCCCCCTTTCAGAATGTTTACGCCAACCTCTTGGCCTGCCAGATTTATGCCCAGAAAGCAATGCAGTTAGCAGCAGATCAGGGCTCTCCAGCTGCCCCCCAAGCTTCTGCTGTGTTGAGCGGAGCTGGAGGATGGCTGTGCTGTCCAAGAGGGAGGGGAAGGATGCCCTGCAAGTGCCTGGGGGAGCCAGGAGGACACTTGCTTTCCTGGCCTCACTCGCTCTTTATGACTCCAGGAGTGTCTTCCTCATCGCTGTCTGGCACCACCAGATCCACAGGGAGCACACGAAGGGAGTCATACTTGGGGGGTGGCGTGCCCGGCTCAGAGCTGGCCCCTCGAGCATCTGGGCCCCCATCCCCCAGGTCCTCAGCCGCTGCCTTCTTCTCCTCCTCCCCACAGAAACCCAGATTGGTGTAGGCCTCCACTTTCTCGCAGACGGACGGGAGGGCATCTGGGGGCCTGGCGGCCGGCTTCCACTTCAGCCCCTTGCCCCAGGAGATCAGCTTCAGGACACTGATCCAGACGAAGTCAATGAGGATCTCCCCGAACTCGATGAGGCACAGGACGGAGCCTCCCATCCAGAAGCCGAACTGCCCACCCAGGCTGGAGAGGAGCCAGACAATCTGCCGTGGGGAGAGAGGTTGGGGTGAGGGCCGGCCGGCTAGGCGTCCCCAGAGCAGAGATGCAGGGATCGGCCTCGCGGCTTGGCCAAACTCTCCTGGCCAAAGGGGGTCTGGAGCTGGGCTGCTCCTTGCCCTTATGGTCCCACACGAGGCCAACATGGAGGTGAGGATCGCTCACCAATCCAGCTCCAGAAGTCAAAGCCAGACTTCTAACCTTTTGAATTTCAGGTACTGAAAATGGACTGTTTTCTCCTCAGCTGCAAGGAGCTTTGAGCCATTGCTTGCCAAGCAACCCAGTCACCCCATTGCCTCCAGTCGGCCTCTCCCAGTTTTCCCAGGTGCTGACATTATTCCTGCCACATGCAAAGCAGGGCTTGCTGCTAATCATGAGCAAAGCGCACACCCTCCTCCCACGCGACATTCCACATCAGAGGAGGCACCCGCCGTTGCGTTGCCCATCCCTACTTACCAATGAACTCGGCCTCCTCTGTGGGGGACAAGCCTTCTCAGGACCTCTGGGGAAGGAGGGGGCTGGAGGACCAGGCCTCTTGCCATCTCAAAGGTACCACTTACCGTTGTTGCTGCAGACTCTGAGATGGTGCGGTAGTTGTACTCCTGGAAGTAGATGCTGAGCTTGATGATTCCATTTCTGTGACGGAAAAATAAGGAACATTCAGGAGTCCTCAAAGTGTGAGACAAGACCTCCTTCCTGTTTCTCCACACCTTTTCTAATGGCCTGCGGTTTTCAGAATGTCACAGAACAACAGACGCGTAAGAGTTTGAAGGTACCTCAAAGGACCTGAGTGCAAGGTCTGCTCCACCATCCCTCACAGAGGACCGTCCAATCTCTAGCTGGCCCTTCAGCAAGAAACTGTCTACTTTGTGCGTGAATCTGCTCCATTGGCTGAGAGTTCATACAATCAGGATCCTCCTGACATCCTAGCCTGAGCCTCCTTCCATGGGGTTCTGGTTCTATCACACAAGGCAAGAGAGCAGGTCCACCCCCTCCTCTCTGTGATCCTGCTTTGGATTTTGAAGAGCGCTGTCCTATCTTGCCCTCAGGAGGACCATACCCATCTCATACCCACCGAGCCTGATCAAGGCACACGGAGTGAACCCATTACTTCCCATGATCTGGACTCTATGATCCTGGTGGTGCAAATAGTATTTGCCCTTCTAGCACCTCTAGCATGCTTTCATGAGGATTACCAGCTTCATCCAATCCTATACTCACCTTTCCTTTTTCCTAAACAGATACAGAACTTTACATGATGTCCCACCCAGTCAGTCTTGACCATATAGATCAGGGGACCCCACCCCAACCCTGTTCGAAACTGGGCCACGCAAGCGATGGGCAAGCGCTTATGTGTGAAGCTCCACTCACAGGAGCGGAGGGTGCGCACAAAGCTCCATTCACACATCCCACCCTTTGTGCCAGGCCAGGCCAGACCAGGCCACCAAGGGAAGGTTGGGGATTGCTGACATAGATACTTTCTCTAGGATGATCTATCCCTGACCTGCTCCTTCAGGTCTTTCAATTCCTGAGTCTTCTCCTTCAAAGCTTACCTGGCTCTCTCAGGTTGTCTTCTGCAAATTTTTTAAGTGTCTCCTCAACTCCCTTAGTCAAGTTCTTGATCAAAATACTGGACGGTAAAGAGCCCTCCAGACCTCCCTCCAGATCGGTGGACTCCTGGGATGCGGCAATTCAGCCAAGTGTGAATAGATTACATCTAGTCTCTATTTCATCACTTTTCAAAGGAGACCATCCTCAGAAACTCTGCTGAAGACCTTGCTGAGGTCCAGGTGCCTATGTCTGCACCAGGTCTCAGTCTCCTTCTCTCTCACTCCAGGGGGCTGAGTCATATCCAGTTGGAAGGTTGAAGGTCAGGCTGGGCTGCTCAAGTCTCAGAAGCCAAAGGGGGCTCCGGTGGGCTTTCCTCTGCCCCAGCCAGGCACCCCCACTCCCAAAGCAGAGCTCAGAGAGGACAGAAGTAAAGCCAGGGCAACGGGCTGGAACAAACAGGACAGAACTTCACAGGGACATGTGCAATGTTTTCAACCAGAAGACGAGAGCCGAGACAAAACGAGTTTGAGGAAAGTTCACGGGAAGAGGGAAGCTTGGACAAATACATACACAGAGTATTTTTGACAAGAAGGGAAAGGTGTTTGGTTACTGCAGGGATTGGGAACAGCTGTAGGATTGGCCCTCTGTGCCAATCCTTGCACAAAGGTGCGGGCAAGGAAGCAGAACTGGGTAGGCTTACTCCTCCTGCTTGACCCCCAAATGAGCTGGGCTCCCACAGCGAGAGGACAGAAGCCCTATTCGCCTTCCAAGGGGCGCTTCCTTCCCTTTCTGCACTCAGGGCTGCCCAAGCGAGTGTGGTGATTCAAGACCACTTGGTCAACTTCTCTCCCTCACAGCCCGACCTCTCCCCACCCATGGCCCTCGTGTGGGGAGGCTGCCCCTCCCGGCCTTTCACTCCGCCCAGGAGCTGCAACCGATGCTTCCTGCCGCATCAGCCTCAACGAGGAAGACACACACGCACGCACCTGTCCAGAGTCACTTTGGTTGACGTGTCTCTTTCGTAAGACAAAATATGGAAAATCCAGTCCTAGCAAGAGGAAAGCAAAGGTCACAAGCAGGTCACGGCAGGTGACAGATGCTCTCACGGGGACCAAGAAGTGGGACGTTTCTGCTTAAATAGCCGTTTTTCTTCCACGGGCTTTTAGAATTTAAACTATTGAACAGGGGTCCCCGGAAGTGTTGCTGAGCCTCCCCCCTCAGAGAAGTGTCAAATGGCTGCCCAGCTTCCCCTGTCTGGCCCTTGGAGAGGCCAGTGAGGAGCCGACCGCAGGCAGGACTCACCTCTGAGGCGTCGGAGGGCCAGTCCGCCATGGAAATGGTCATCTTGTACTGGGTGTTGCTGGAGGAAGAGATGAAAGGTCAGGCTTTTCCCTTGGCCCCCCTCAGCTCCCCCCCGGCTGTGCTTGACCGCTCATCCAGACTTACTTGCAGGTCTCCTTGCAAGATTGGATGCACATCTGCCGATGCTCCTGGCTCATTCGCAGGATGGAGTAGCAGTAGGCTGTAGGGAGGGAAACACCGTCTTGGCACAAGGCTGCTAATTTGAGCTTCAATGTTACTTTTAATTCTGCAGGAGAAACGCCTCGAACCAAAGTTTTATCTTTTATTTATTTATTTATTTATATGCCGCCCTTCTCCGGAGACTCAGGATGGCTTACAATGCGTTAAGCATTGCGTTAAGGTGTGCTTGACTCTTTCTGTTGGGAGCAGCACACCTGGGTGTCTAGGAAGGGGCTTTGGCTGGCATTAGCTGCACTTTCAGATTTCTCCCCCCACCCAGCCTGGCCAGAAACCTCCAGGGGGCTCTGCAGCTCCATTGTCTTGTGGGGTCCCTACAGCTGGGATTGTTCCCTCCATTTCCTCACCCCAGTCAGGATAATCCTCGTTGTTACAGTAATGGGCTCCTTTGGGCAGCGGGTAGGAATAGTGGGCACACTGACAGATCTTCACCATCTTGGCTTGGAAGCAGGAGCGCAGGCAGGCCTGGAAGAGGACGGGGTCCTGCTGGCCGTGTGCTCCCCAAGAGCAGACCCCAGCCCCAGCTACTGGGCACTACCACCTCCCCCTTGCCGGTTCTTAGCCAAATTCCTCCAAGAGGCCCCCCCAGAGGGGCACAAGAGCTCTTGGGAATGTGACCATCTCAGCCCCCCCCCCCCACCTTCCAGGGCTCTTCACATGAAGCAGGGCAGAGCCTGGCACCGAGGGTGGCTCCTTGGGGAGGCGGGAGCAGCATCATTGCTCACCTGGATGGAATACATGGTTTTGTACTGCCTTCGGAAGGGGGCCATCTTGCTGCCAGGATGGGTGCAGTTGGCACAAGCCCCCAACTCCTTGGCCTGTGAAGAGGGAACATTAGAGAACCCACCTTAGTGGCTCTCCCTAGACTTGGAGAACAGCCCTTTCCAACTGGGCTGCCCCCCCTCCAGGGATCTTCACATGGGGCAGGGCAGAGGACGAAAGTCCCTCTCTTCTGCAAATGCCTTTGCCCGCCTTGCTGTGCCCCAGCTGCAAAGGGCGGCTCCTCCCAGAGGTCTGAGCTGGTCTCTTGCAGGAATCAGGACAAGGGCCGCACATGGCCAGCCGGTATTTCTTCCCCCCCCCTCACCATTTTCAAGAGACTCTGGCTAGAAAAGGGCCCCACCCATCGAGGAGGGAGGCTGCCAGTGCAAAGTGTTCCTGCGTGGCAGATTTTTCTAAGGAAAAGCACAAAGGATTATAAAACGAGTGTGCTTGTGCAATGAGAGGCTTATCTGGAACCACCTGGCAACCAGGAAAAAAGGGGCCACCCAGCACACCCAGAGACCAGGAAGCGCCCTTGTTCCCTCTCAAGGACAAGGCGGCCCTGAGGAGTTTGGAAACTCCCTCGGCAGTTTCAGAAGGAGACGGGGGCAGATTCAGAAACTGGGGGCCCTTTATCCCCCCTCTTTGCATTTTGGGTGGGTGTCCTCCTCCTCCTCCCCCCCCCTCCAGAGCCAGAGGAGCTCTGTTCCTTCTGAGCAGCCCCACAGCCTGGCCTGGGAGGGCCTCCCTGGGCTCACCTGCCTTGCCCAGAAGACTCAAGAGGGCTCAGCTTTCAAGAGGCTGCAGCTGCTCTGCACCTGGCCGGGGCGGGGGGCTTGAATCCCCAAGGTGGGTGAAGTGGTCGCTCAGAGAGCTCACACGGCCCTTCTGCCCACAGAGCAGGACTGTGGGGCTGGGGCAAAGCGGAAGAGAGCAGAGCAGGGAGAGAAGGCTTGGCCTTCTAAGGGGAGCCCAAAGCTCTCCCCCACAACAGAATCACAAACATAGGCACCCTGGATTCCGCAGGCCTTGCTTGGTCTGGCAGAGGCATCGTCCACCACCTGCCCCTTGAGCTCAGCTCCCGAGCATCAGTCCCCGGGCGGCTCACTTCCTGCGATGGAGCCCAGCTCATCACACTGGGGCTAGCTACAAAGTCCAGGACCCATCAGGAGGAGCCAAGGCAGGTCCTCCCAAAGACCATATTGCTCTGCTCAAGCAGCAGGCAGGGGGCGAGGCTCCTTCTCAGAGCTGGGGATGCCGCTGTGCCATGTCCAGCAGACGAATCCCATGAGTCCCACCCATTGCTGTATTTTCCAAGGGGGCTTCAGATGCAGTTGAGGCAGCAGAGACCGCTCCCAGCACTCAGCTTCCTGCTCTAATCATGCGCCCACCCCCAGATGGGGAAGCTGCTCAGTTTTCCAGGTGCAAAGGGAGTGAGTCTCCGGCCTCTTCAGGACTCCCAGCTCAAGTCCTATCAGAGGGCCAGTCACTGAAGGCAGCCAGGCCAGGAGGGGAGCCCCCCCCCAGCTGCCCCTTTTCTCTTGATGGGAAAAGGGCATTAATGGCCCAGGTCCCCACTGCAAGGCCACAGGACTCTGGCCACAAAGACCAGCTAAGGGGGCTGTCGGCAAGGGACCCTCCCTTCGCGCCCCGCGCCAGATCAACATCCCACAGTGCTCATCCTCCAGCCATACTGCAGAGTCCTCCAGTGACATGAAAGGGGACCCCTTCCAGAAAACCAAGGACCCCAACCGGAACACCCCATCACCTGCGAAGCAGTGTAGTCCTCGTAGAGGTTCCTCACGGGAACGTCAGACCCGTTGACAGTGCAGTCACTGTAGGGAGAGCCCATCCGCTCCAGTTCATCCTAGGCAGAAAGGCACGGAGAGACGGCAACGGTTGCTTCTGGCATCCGGGCATTGACGGCGTTCCCCCCAAACTGGCCTTCCCTGTCCCCGTTCACATCTCTGGGGAGTGCGGGTCACGCAGGGGTTGCAGTCCTCTGAAGGACTTCTTGGGAACCCACCGCAAGAAGGGGAAAGCAACCCCACCCACCCACCCCGATGCAGGAGTCTCCTAAATTCCTTCCCACTCCTGGTTGGGTCCCAGTTCTCTTCAGGCGGTCAGCTCAGAGCGGCCCACCTACCACCAGGACGCCGATGGAGGTCTCGGTCCCTGACATGGCATAGATGCCCTGATCCTTCAGGAAAGGGAAGCTGCCCTGCTCGTGCAGCATCAGCCGGGCTCCAGCCGTGGTGGTGAGGAAGGGGATGTAGTCCTTCTGGCTGATATCCAGGATCAGCTTCAGCCCTGCAGAGACAAAGCCCCACAGGCATCACCCAGAGGCTGGGGGTCCTGGGAGAGAAAGAGAGGGCAGAAACAGGGGTCCAGCCTGTCTTCACTCTCTTTGTCGGGGGTCTTGTCTTGGCTGGGCATCCGGCCACTCTGCCACACCCTGGAGAACTAGGGCAGGCCACAAGCTTGGGGGCCCTGGAACCCACGCTCGGCTGAAGAGCCTGGCTGGTGCCTCTGAGCTTGCAACAGAGCGCTTCTTTGGCTGCCAGGGTCTCCCTGCCCCGGTTTGCTTCGAGCTAGATGTGCCCAGCCTTTGGAAGGGGGCTTGGCATCGACACCCACACAAATTCAGCCTTGCCAGCCTAAGGATAGTTTTCCCCCTGTCTCCAGACCTACAAATGGCTCTGAACACCACAGTTGCAGTGCAGGACCCCGAGGCACTTTCTCCCTTTCTTGGGACCAAATCTACTTCAACGTGGGGGGAGAGGCGTGGGGCCCCTGCCAGTTCTAGAGAGCCCTCCCCCCATCTCCAGCTGGAGCCCAGCCAGGCCTTGAGACACTCCCCTGGGGCTCTTCCACACCCCCGGGTACCCACCAAACTCTGCCCCCGGATTGGAGGAGACGAGGGGCTGCTTCTCCACTCCCCAGTTGAAGACGTAGCAGTTGCCGTGGTCTGGGTGGTAGAGGTGGGTGAAGTTTCTGCAGGAAGCCAAGCAGTGAAGAGATTATTCTCACAGGGGGGGTTGTGGGGGTCCTGGCACACCTCAGACTGGCTGGTCTGGCCCTTCCCAAACTTGAGGGGGGGGGTAATAAATCATCTCTCTGGTGCTGCACTTGGGGTCCTCCAGGGAAACCCTCCATCAGACCCTGAGCTGCCCTGAGAAATCAGAAAATCCATATCAAGCCTAGTGTCTCCTCCTGATTTCACTTCCCAGGGAAGGTTATTCACACACTGGCCACATTCACACAACCCAAGATGACAAAATTATGAACATGAAAGTGCCTCCTGGCTTCACCCAAAACCAGTCAGCCAGCAAATCACTTGTTGGAGGTTTCTCTTGAAACGAGCTGCCAACCCCCCAGGAGTCACAGGCATCCAGCCTTCGGAGGAGGCCCTGAGCCATGAAAGACCCAGGAGCCAGCAGTTAACTGAGCCTTGCGTGTGGACCCTGTGAAGCCAGGTCTCAGGGCTCATGAACCAGAGCCCTGGTTTTGACATTCAGAAGAAAAGGGGCCTCCGGAGCTCCCTCTACACGTTCAGTTTCTCTGCAACTGTCCAGCTTACCTCCTAGGGTTGTTGCTATGTTGAAAAGGGGAGGGAGGATATAACTCCAATAAATTCACTGATAAAATAAATATGCTGTCCTATTGCCCAATGCTTGTTTTCAGAAAAAAAATGGGCCCAGCCGGCTCTAAGCAAAAGAGCCTTTTTGGCCAGAGACCTTCCAAGAAGCACGAGGCTCCTGGCATCTTCAGAAGGCAAAGGGGGCAACGCTTTCCTGGGCCATAGGATGACTTATGGGGATGCATAGCACTGGGGGGCAGCCATTGGGGTCAGCAAACTATGGGCTGAGTGCAAACCAAAATAAGGGGTTTGTGGCAGATGGCTGTTGGTGAGATGTTTTTCTTTCAACAGAAAAACCAAACCATTTGGTGAAGAGGGTCAGTTACCTCTCTTCAAACAGGAGTTAAAATATTGGCTGATGGATTGCTCCTGGCAAGGCAATGGCCAAAAGGACAGGCAGCTGCCCTCTGAGCCGAGTCGGTGGACAAGAGTGCCACAGAGTTGCAGTCAAGACCCAGAGAGGTTCTGCAGGGGTCCAGGAGACGGCCAGGGAAGGGCCACAGGCAGCGGGACCTTCGCACCAGAGAAGCATGTCCGGCTCAGCCTCGCTGGAGCTTCATCAGGCCAACCTCAGCCGAACCTTCACAGGGAGCCCTGCCGAGGGATGGATGTCTGCTCACCCCAAAGATTTCTGGGTATCCAAAGCACAAGCCTCTTGGCCAGGATCAGCTCTGGCAACTGAGAGACCATCCTGTCCTTCCTTGGGGGTGAGCACCCAAAGCCTAACCCCCCCCCCATCCCCATTGCACAGGAGGAAAGTCTTCTCTGCCTTGTTGGCTTTGGCTTGAGCCTAGCTGGTCTAAGCTTCTCTGGATCTGGGACTGAAGCTTTTGCGAAATCTTTATTATTTCAGTACACAGGAACTTCTTTCTCAGAGGGTAATCCACCCACCCTCTGTGACCGAACCGGACTGGGCTGGAAAAGGAATTAAGGCAGCAGGAAGTGGAGGAACAGCAGGCAAGATGCTGTTAGCCCAAAGGCTGAGAAGTCAGCGCCCTCATCCCTCCTTGGATCCCCCCCCACCCCCAGACTGCAAGCACAGCTTGTGTCAGCAAAGGGAGTGACTCTGCAGACCACACACACCCATTGTGGCTTGTGGTTGACACCACAGTTGGTAGCGCCAAGCACACTCACTTCCTGCTGCATCTTTCACTCAACCCTCCGTCATCCCCTTAAGATCCCTCTCCTGCAGCTGAGGCCTCTGCAGGGGTCAGTTCAGAGCCTGCCAATGGGCAGCAACCAACTCACTTGCGGAGTCCTTTATGGGAAGCTCAGGCACTAGATCTCTGCCTTTTCCTTGGTTTACCTCAGGCTGATTTTTATACTCTAGTTTGTTTTGCAGGCCGCGGCACGTGGGTTCACACAAAACACGAAGAGCCGTACAAAGCTCTGCAGTTAAAGAAGGAACCAAGTCAAATGCTAAGTGAATTCTCCTGCACACGTACCTGTGGTTGCAAAGCTCAGCTCCATACAGACACGCCAAGATCATGTCCTCTGCCTGGTAGCCCATTTCGATCCTTTTGCTCAATGGCACTTTGGACAAGATGCTGGTAGACTGCAGGACGTACCACTCGGCCACCGCCTGGGCTGCGCTGGTGAACTTCCGGTAGAAGCAGTGGGGGGTGAGGTGTGTGCACTGAGGATGCAACCAGGAGGGAAGGGAGAGCATGTTTGGAAAGGAAGCCTAGCAGCTGTGAGGAGGCATTGGCCTTTTCAAGTACATGGAAATGATGTCAAAGGAACAGTGGCGGATAACATTTATTGCAGTGAGTTATCCCACATGGAATTTTCTGAGTTGAGCCGTCCCACAGCAAGTTGTCCTGGGGTGAATTGTCCACAGCAATATGGCCATGGTGAGTTGGCTATGGTTAAATGGCCACGTCAAGTTGGTTGCAGTGAATTGTCCTAGACTCCTAGCCAAAAGCTCAGAGCTGCCGGGACCACCCTGTGGGGGAGCCCTGTGGGTGCGTCATCAGGAAGGGCTGCTGGGGCGGGGCATTGGCATGTCTAAGAGCAGGGGATGAGTTCCTCATCTGGGGGGGGGCACGGGGGAAATCCTCCTCCTCCCCTGCTTACCAGTTTCAGAGCCAGCTTGTACCTCCTCGCTTCCGGGTTGCCAAAAGAGGACTGGTTGTGGTGCCCTCCAAGACCAAGAGAGCTGTTCCCAAGAATGTCATGGATGACTGGATGAGCTGCGTCACTCTCGTCAATCAAGACCAGGGGCATCTGGTTCCAGAGCTGCAAGTTGAGCTTCTCGCTTAGATTTGCTGCAGGGGTCGCCGATGCATTTTCCTGAAGAGGGTGCAGGATCCTTTCGAGGGCTGTCTCAATGAGCTCATCCAAATCTTTCAGGAAGGGCTTCACCTTAGAATACCTAAGACATGCGCCAAAGAAAGTTCACACCAGGTTTGGTCATCACAAGTGGAAAATGCAGAGAGGATCCTGTGCAACCACACACACATCTCCAAACAATAATTGGGCACTAGGCCAGGCAGGAAGCCAAACCAAGGGCCATGTTGAAATCCTAAGATGTCCTCCTTCTTGCCTCCTTACGAGAGAGTGGTTCACTACTTTTGAGCTTCTCCGGCATCTGCAGGCTAACCTGTCAGCATTTCCTGCCCAATACCTTCTCTGATGGGTCAAGATCAATCAAGAGCCTGGTTCTTACCACGGGTACCAACTGCTCTGTAATTTGGTTCTTTGGGCCAAATTAAGTTTTTACAGAAGGAAATGAGGAGAGCAGCCTGCAAGTGTTTATGTCCTTGGTCAAAATCACTGGCTTGGCCTTATGGCTCATGGGTAGCCTAGATGGAATCCCGTCAAATTTTAACAGCAGTATCAGGTACAATTGATGAATTCCAGGTTGTCCAGAGACCCTCTCGATACCAATCTGGATCCCTGCAGAGAGAACTCACCTGAAAGGACTTGCATTGCAGATGGTAACAGCAGGGAAGGTCATGGTCTTGAAGCCGATGGCCAGAGAGGCTGTAACGTTGTAGGACAGGTAGGTGTTGATAAGGATGCCCCACTGCCAGAATACCAGCGAAGCGAAGAGCAGAGTCAGGAAGAACCAGATCAGCTTCTTCTTTGGACCCTCACAAATGATGCGCTTGGGCCCATGGGTGTTGGTGTTGTCGCAGTACCAGACCAGCAGCTCCTGGTAGGTGTATCCAGGGCCCTTCTGGAGGCGATGGAGAGCCTTCACGAAGTACTTCTTCAGAGTCATTGCAGAAGCTTCTGCAAAACAACAGACATAAATGGAGTAAGAAAAAAAATGTCCAATTTCTCATTGGTTGCAATAAGCAGCATCTTGAGAATAAGAAGCAACAGAGGAGCCAGCGGCAGGCAGGGTGGTGGCAGCGGTGGTGGTCTTAGATCAATCTTAGATGTTGCTCAGTCAGGGCCCTGAATATGGGAGTAGACAGGGAGAATCTGGAACACTAACCCAGGAGGACAAATATGGCATCATGGGCATCACTGGAACTTGATGGCACACTTGGCAGAGTTATCCCAACAGATATCCCCCCATCCCCACCCGTAATTACTGTGTGCCTCTTTGAAAGTCCGGTCATTTGACATGGAGCAGGAGTGAAGGAGTACAACAAAAGTATGAGAAACCCACTTCTTCCTGTGCACGCCGATCTTCCTCATCTATCAATTGGCAGGCTTAAATCCAGGAAGCCCCCTCTGGCACTCGCTCAACAGCTGTCTAACAACTTTGACAGCAACATATAGTGGAAAGCCAAATGGGCTGCTGAATTGCCAAATACAGGCAGTTACGTAGATGACCCTACACAAAAGTTGCCAGGTTTTGACCTTCCTCACCAGCATTGGTCAACTCTGAATAGGATCCGTACCCAACATGGTGTCTGCTAGGACTCATTGTTTAAGTGGGGTCTTGTCTCTACCCCTCAGTGTGACTGTGGTGCTCCTCAACAAAATATCCACCACATTGGCTAACCGCCGCTGACAGGTCTGTGGACCTGTCCTGAAGGGGAAAAGAGAGGGACCCCTTGGGTGGCCGAGAGGAACGGGCAAGTTTCTCGGAGGCCAGAGGCAACCCTCTAAGTCAGAGGCGGGGGACGGCAGCCATGGCGGCTGCCTCGAGACTGCGACAGAGCGGGACAAGCAAAGTGCAGGAGGAAGGAAGAAAAGATTATGTGCTTCGGAGCCCAGGCGAGAACAACGTGTTAAAGAGGATATTAATAAATAAGACCCCCAGCCTTACTTAGCGGCTGAAGATCTGAGGGGCTTGAAGATTTTGGGAAAAAAAAGGGGGAGAAAGAAGTTTTAAACCCTTTAAGAACCTTATATCACCACTGATTGATTGGAGGAATTGCTTATTAACAGAGTTGGATATTTGAACTTTCTTGTTAAAATTGAAATGAACTTGAAAAGAGATAAGCAAAATTAAGGATTTGCCACCTTTAAAAGACAGACAACAAGATCAAATGGATTGCTACATAATTGTTTCAAAATGGCGTTTGAAGCTGTGACTAATTGAAAGTGTTTATTGCAGTAACTTGTTCTTTTCTGAAAAGAACCATCTGACTTGTTACATATTGTGGATTGCCTTAAACAGAACTAGGCCTTTTTGAACTTTGGAGATTCCTATTCTGTCATTAAATGGCTACATAAAGAAAGAAGAAATACAATGTTTAATAAACTTTTAACTAACTAGCGCAGCAAATAAAAGACTTGGCACAGGACCAGAAGTGGAGAAGCTGATGTTTTACTGGAAACAGACTTTATAATAGAATTAAAAAGGATATGCAGAGTTTTACGTGTGGAAGTATTGACTTTAAATTGAAACGCATATGGACAGATAAGGAAAAAAAGAAGCAAAATAGATAGATTGGATAGCAATGTTTGAATGTTTAATGGTTTAAATGGTTCAAAATTTAAATGAGTTTTAAATAAAAATAAGAAGTGTTCATGGTAAACAAAGATAGAAATATTAAAAATAGAAATGGGAAGTAAAGGTGACTAAAAGTGATGTGTTTATAAAAGCATAATTCATTGTAACATGTTTTAGTTTTAATTTGATAACAAAGCGGTGGATGATAATTATGATCAATTGTTAATGATTTTAGATGATGTATTAAGGTATACAGATGGAAGTTATAATTGTAATTGCACTTAACATATATTGGAATGATTAATATTAAGAAATAAATGGGGAAACACCCTGGAAGAGTACAGTTGGAAATAATGGATTAATAGATAATATATGGAAAAAGAAATCTTTAATAAGTTAGTAGAATAGAAGTTGGAGTTAATGGAGGAGAATATGCTGAGAAATCAGCCAATTAATTAAATGCTGGAAATCAGCCAAATAATAGGTGGAGTTAAGGAGGAGAATGCTGTTAATCAGCCAAAACAAAACATGCTGGAAATCAGCCAAATAAATAGGTGGAGTAATGGAGGAGAATGAGGAGAATATATTGAAGAATAACTATTAATAAGGGGTGAAAAAAATGTTGGGTGATAATTAAAATGAAATGGTAAATTTTGAGATCTCTGTGTAAAAGTTTAAGAATATGATAGGATAGATTGGGTTTAGAAAACGAGAAAAATAGAAAGAAATTTTGCTTAATAAATTGAAATAAAAATTGAGTTGTATACATTTGGAAATTAAGATTTGTGGTGATAAAATTGTAAGGTAAATAATAGAAAAGATTGTTTTTGTGCTTAATGTTGATGTCAAAAGGAGCAAGGGATAAAAAATTTAGATAAAGCGGTATTGAATTCTGATTTATAATTGAATTTATAATTGAATATAAAAAGGAGCTTTGCCTTAGTAGATTAGGATGTATGATGAGATAACAGAAAAATTTATTAAAATGTTGGAATCTATGTTAAAATTGTTTGTTTCTTATTTGTTAAATTAGTGTACCCATTTGTGACCGGACCAAGACTTGGTTCTTGGAAAAAATTTCTTTTTTATGTTTATGTTGGAAAAAATAAAAAAAAATAATAAAAAAAAACAAAAAACAAAATATTCACCACATTGTGTCTAAATGTCCATCAAGAGCTTACACAGGCCCAATGTCTGATTTTTTCAACATAGATCACCCTGTCCCTGAATGGCTGGGTGGACAGGACATTAACATTTGAGCCACTATAAGTCCATGTATTTGCCATACGCTAAATAAATGACATGGAGCAGCCTCGCCCAAATGCTCTACCTGTCCAGGCAGTTTATAATAAGCTCCTGCAACAATGTCAAGTACACTTCTCTTTCCTTTTGTTGTTACACACAACCGTCATCAGGATTTCCATGCTCTCATTCGTGAATTTCTGTCAAGTGTATTTTCTACTTTACATACACTTTAACATTTCCCCTCTTTTCTCTCCTCCTGAGTAAGCTGCATCCTTCCAAGGCTCCATGCCAACGAATTCCTGACCTCTTTTGATGATAGCTCCATTTGTCAGAAGGCGGAGGAAGGAACAAAGGGTTCTGCTGAGACTACTCTTTAGCAACAGGGAAGAACTGGGAAAAGGAATGAAGGTGACTGATACTTTGGAAGAAAGAGACTGTGGTATTCTGGAGTTCAGGATATGAAGAAGAGGAAGAAGAGGAGGAGAAGAGCCAGGCTTGTATGCGGGTTCCAGAAAAGGAAATTGGGATGGCAAGCAGGTCAGTTCCAATGACTTGAGATGGTTGAGGAGAAAAGGCTGGGAGATCCTGCAAAGGAGTATTCTTAGAATCACACAATCACAAACAACTGCAGCAGAAAGTATATGGAAGACTTCAAAACATTCCAACAAAGATCAGCATCAGCTTCCTCAATGCTGAAAAGCTGTGTGGAGAATACGAAAGGCTGGAGAAATGCCAGTTTGAACAGATCCAAGTCCCCCACGCCAGGCGGGTTGCATCCCAGCAACCAAAAGGACTGGTGAAGAACAATGAACGTTTCAAGAATTTCAGGACCCCTAAGAACCAGAGGCCCTTCGGATGGATCTCTACATTGGGTGTAGTTCTCTTTTGAGCAACTTATTGCTCTTGCCTGCCTTAGAGCAGATGCCATCCTAGCCACGAGAGGTGGGCACAGGCTGGCCCGCAAGAGCCCAGCTCGTCTTGTGGCAGCTTCCAGGAGAAGCCAGGATGCATCTCTGCAGAAGCGTATGGGATATGTAGTCCAGGAGGCTCCCAGGCAGCTCCTTCACCATGACCACCCAGGTTTAACACTGACCTAAAGCAAGAACATCCTGCAATGGCTGGGCTCAGGGAATGTGTGGAAGAAGCAAGTCAGGGTGAGCAAAGGGGACCATTTCTGGGGCCGAAGGTTGAGGGGCCAGCAGGGTTGGATGCAGATTGCTTTTCTACTTCATTGGTCTTCAAGATACGTTTTGTTCTGTCGAGAAAAGCCAAGGCTGAGCTTAAAGGCCGGCCTTGCCCATCTCCAGGTGAGCAAGGCCAGGACAGGCATGTCCGAGTCCCTCAGTCCTGCGGGGGAATTTCCCACTGAGAAGCAGGAGGACTCTGCCTCGAAGAGGATGCCTTGGAGGAAGGAAGCCAGAGGCAGCCAGCTCAGCCTGGCAGGCCAGAAAAGGCTCCTGAGCAGCCATTTCACCCACACTGGAGGCTCCAGCATCTGCTGTGGATGCAGAGTCTTCAAAGGCGGAAAGGGCAGGCCTGGGAACCAAGATCTACACTCAAACCTCCCTAGTAGGACCGACTAGACTGAACACCAGAGACTGTTTAGCATCCTGAAGAAAAGATTTTAAATCCACAACTTATGCAGAAGGTCATACGCTGTTAGCTGTAAAATTAAGGGTTCCCCCATAAAGACCCAGAGGTTGAAGGGAACCCAGCAACTACCTGTCCCACTGAAAGTTTCCACTCCCCTCATCATAAAAAGGTCTCTGGCATTCACAGCATATTGTGTGCAGTGGAGAGTAACAGACCTTTTCTGGGAGGCCATCCCTCCCTTACTGGAAGTGGACCTTCTGCCCTCCGCGAAGGCTCTCCCAGAACTCCCTTTCTCCTTCTCTGATCACCCTCGTGATCCTCCTCTGAACCAGTTCCAGGTCCTCTCAATCCTTCCTTATGGGTTGAGGGACCCAGGCCTCGATTCCAAGTGGGGTCTGACTAATGCAGAACATGCATGCAGACCAGAGATGGGTTCTAAATTTTTTTACTACCGGTTCTGTGGGTGTGGCTTATTTTGTGGGCATGGCTTGGTGGTGGGGTAATGTGACTGGGTGGGCGTGGCCAACTTTTTTTTTTTTTTTTTACTTTTAAAAGCATTTTTTCTACAACCTTAAGAGGTTGCAGAAAAAAATGCTTTTAGACGCCTCTGACGATCAGGCAACTCAGCTGGGGTCTCCAGAGGCTTTTAAAGGCATTTTTTTTCCTACAACCTCTTTGGCCGAAGAGGTTGTAATAAAAATGCTTTTAGAAGCCTCTGACGATCCCAGCTGAGTTGCCTGATCGGCAGAGGCTTTTTTTTTTTTACTTTTAAAAGCATTTTTTCGGCCAAAGAGGTTGTAGAAAAAATGCTTTTAAAAGTTAAAAAAAAAGCCTCTGATGAGGTGGGCAGGGTAAGCGAGCGGCAACCAGGCCGGGAACTGGTTCGGGGGCATGGCCAGCCAATGTTATTACCGGTTCTCCTAACTACTACAAATTTTTACTACCGGTTCTTGTGAACCGGTGCAAACCAGGAGCAACCCACCACTGATGCAGACGCATTGGTGAAGAGGAGACCGAATAGGGAGCTAGCTACCTTCATTTACCTGAAAGGATGCCATTCCAGGGGGCAGTGAAAGGAATAATGAATTTAAGTTAAGGTAAAGGTAACGGTTTCCCCTGCGCATATGTGCTAGTCGTTCCTGACTCTAGGGGGGGGGGTGCTCATCTCCGTTTCAAAGCCAAAGAACCAGCGCTGTCTGAAGACGTCTCCGTGGTCATGTGGCCGGCATGACTCAACACCAAAGGCGCACAGAACGCTGTTACCTTCCCACCAAAGGTGGTCCCTGTTTTTCTACTTGCATTTTTTATGTGCTTTCAAACTGCTAGGTTGGCAGAAGCTGGGACAAGTAATGGGAGCTCACCCCATTATGTGGCACTAGGGATTCGAACCTCTGAACTGCCGATCTTTCAATCAACAGGTTCAGCATCTTAGCTACTGAGTTACCGCGTCCCTGAATTTAAGTTACATGAAGCCAAATTCCTTTGAACAGAGTTCAGAGAAGAGCAACAAAACATGATTGGGGCCTAGAAGCTAAATCATACAAAGAATAATGGCAGGAACTGGGCATGTGTAGTCTAGTGAAAAAAAGGACCCGGGGTGACATGATAGCAGTCTTCCAATTCTTGAAAGGCTGCCACAAGGAAGAGGGGGCCAACTTATTTACCAAGTACCTGAAGGCAGGACAAGAAACAATGGATGGAATCTAACCAAGGAGAGAAGCAACCTCGAACTAAGGAGAAAATTCCCAACAGTGAGAAAAATTAACCAGTGGAACCATTTGCCTTCAGAAGTTGTGAATGCTCCAACACTGGAGGCTTTTAAGAAGAGACTGGACAGCCATTTGTCCGAAATGGTATAGGGTCTCTTGCAAGAGTAGGGGGTTGGACTAGATGACCTCCAAGGTCCTTTCCAACTCTGTTCCTGTTAAATAAATTTAGAAGTACCTGGTAAAGGAGCACTCCAGGAAATGGTGGGCATCTCCTCACCTGGGGCAGAGGGTGTCCAAACAGAAGCCAGCCAGCCACCTGTCTGGGATGCGCTCACTTGCAGCAGCAGCAGCTTAAATGGCCCCTTTCATCAGTGATTTGTAAGCTATACTTTTATTGATGTGGTTTAAAATTACCTACACATTTTTAAATTTATTAGATTATTCCACTGTCTACCAATATCTCCTGGTAATTTATAATAAAAGCATAAGAACCAATTATGCTAGAACAATTGGAATCTCTCATAGCAAAATTCCTGTTGAAAAAGATAAGCTCTAAAGGCCAACTCCACAGGGGCACATTCCGAAGTGGGGCAGAAAACTCAGCCGGAGTCACCTGCAGGAAGTCCAGGCAACATTCAGGAGGACCAGGACAGGAAGGGGTCCCCTTCCAAGCCCTCGGAGCTCTCAAAGGCACAACCAGCTCTTTGTGTCTTGTCTGAAACAATTTGAGGGGAAATGTGGTTCTTCCACAGGCCAACTGACTGAGGTTTCTGGACTAGACACAAACGCTCTCAAGTAGAACCGGTTAGAACCGTCTCACATGAAGCTTTTAGCAGCAGGCTCTCCATTTTAAAGCCACTTTCTTCCAAGAGAGGACAGAGGGGGCTGTCAACAGAGCCTCTTAGGAAGAGTCATGATCTCAAACCTGGAAAAGCAGAGAAAGGTGCAGACCTTGAAGGACACCACATAGCTGCTCTTTCTAAGGGAAAGTCGGAAGGATTCCCTGATCCCAGTATTTATTAGGAGACCCATTTCCCTCTAGGAAATTCCAGCCCTTTCTTGTGGAAACTTTCTCCTTCATAGGACAGACGGTGTAAGAGAAACACCACTGAACATACTTGGGGAAGAGGGAGAAGCAGGAACCTTGACGGAAAAGGCCACTTCCCATAATATTCCTGATCTTAAGCAAAACTGAACCTCTTTCTTGGGCTGATCTGAACAACCTCTGAGCAACAATGAAACACTGATAAGAAAAGGGGCCAAGAAGGTGAGTTTCTCGACCAGGATGTATTAATAACACAATCACAAATAATTCCAAAGAGAAAACAAAATGAAGAAGAATGCTAGTCAAGGTGGCTGCAGAAGAGATTAGCAAACATTTTAAGACAACAAAGAAATGAATATACCAGCTTTTCCGGGAAGGTGGCAAAAGGCTTAGCAGGTAACAAAGAAAATGCTGGATCTCCTATTTGTTCCTGGGTCTGAGACAACTTGCCACAGAACAAATTGTTGGGGGACAATTCAATGCTGTATTAATCATTTCATTCAGTTACTTTTATTATCGATGACTATGTTTTCATCAAAATTATTATAAATCTTGTATTTCTGGATTGACTTCCTTTATTTTATTTATTAATTTATTTCAAAATTAATATAACTTTTGTATTTGTTGAATTGTCTCACGATGAGTTGTCCCATTGCATTCCTGAAAACCCACTCAAACTTTTCTTTACCGTTTCTGAGAATGAATTAAGTACAGGTAGTCCTTGATTTACAGAGACCCCCCCACCCCCCACTTCACTGTCTGTTTCTGTTGCTCCCCTCTGGGAAGAGGTTTCAAAGTATTTCTGGCAGGACGACCAGATTTTGTTCCCTAGGCCATCCCTCTGGTAAACTCCCAAGATTCGTTTCTCTCGCCATGTACTTTATACATCCAGACTAAACTATGTTGTTTCTCTGTGTCACATAATATATGTGGTTATATGCATAATTTTGTATTTATTTATTTTGTCATGTTTATGTAGTCTATATTGGAGGTGGAGACCCTTTGAGAACTTTGTGCAATGAAATTTCACTTTAATGTATGCAAATTAGTGTACATTGAAAATGACAAAGTTATTCTACTATTTATCCTCTCTCTCCTCCTCTGTCTCTCTCTTATCTATCTATCTATCTATCTATCTATCTATCTATCTAGTGCAATGTCAACAATGTCGACTGGCGGCCCCCAGGGGAAGAGCCCTCTCTGTGGGGGCACCTACTCTCTGGAATGAGCTCCCCCCGGAGATACGGAGGATCCCGGATCTGCGCACCTTCCGCCGCGCTCTAAAGACCTTTTTATTTCACCAGGCGGGCCTGGCCTAACTTTCTCCCTCTTTTTAAACATTCTTAATATTTTTAAATACTTTTTAGTATTTTTAATATTCAAAGTTTAAATTGCTTTAAATTGATTGGGGTTTTAAATTTGTCTGGGCCAAACTATTTAATTCGATTTTATCTCTGCTTTTTAAAATTTGTATGTATGTATTTTATTGTTGGCTGTTCACCGCCCTGAGCCCTTCGGGAGTAGGGCGGTATATAAATTAAATAAAAGTAAAGTAGTGCAGAGAAGAGCAACAAAGATGATTAGGGAATTGGAGGCTAAAATATATGAAGAACGGTTGCAGGAACTGGGTATGTCTAGTTTAACTAAAAGAAGGACTAAGGACAGCATTGTAGCAATATTCCAATATCTCAGGGGCTGCCACAAAGAAGAGGGAGTCAAACTATTCTCCAAAGCCCCTGAGGGCAGAACAAGAAGCAATGGATGGAAATTAATCAATGAGGGAAGCAACTTAGAACTAAGGAGAAATTTCCTGACAGAACAATGAATCAGTGGAACAACTTGCCTGCAGAAGTTGCAAATGCTCCAACACTGGAAATTTTTAAGAAGATGTTGGATAACCATTTGTCTGAAGTGGTGTAGGGTTTCCTGCCTAGGCAGGGGGTTGGACTAGAAGACCTCCAAGGTCCCTTCCAACTCTTGTTATTCATTTCTATTTCTATTTCTATTTCTATTTCTATTTATTTCTACTTCTACTTCTACTTCTACTTCTATTTCTATTTCTGTTTCTGCCCGTCCATCCATCCATCCATCCATCCATCCATCCATCTATCTACAATCATTCATTTAGTGACAGTTTGAAATTACAGCGGCACTGAAAAAAAGTGGCTTATGATTGTTTTTCCTCCTTATGACTATGGCAGCATTCCTACGGTCACCAATCAAAATTCAGACTCTTGGCAACCGGCTCACAGGTTTCCCTTTTGCCACCTTCTAGCAAGCAAAGTCCGTGGGGAAGCCAGATACACTTAACAACTGTGTAACTAACATAACAACCACAGTGATTCACTTAACAAATGTGGCAAGAAAGGTCGTAAAATGGAGCAAAGCTCACTTAACAGCTGTTTCGCTTAACAACAGAAATTTGGGGCTAAATTGTGGTCATAAATCAAGGATTACCAGTATCAGGGTTGCAAAGGCTGCCCTATCTTCAAAAAGGGAGGAAAGGAAGACCCGGGGGGGGGGGGGGGGCGGCTACAGACAGGCAGTCAGAGGGGGCCCAAAGAAGAAGAGAATTAAGTTTATCTTTTCTTTTTAACGTAAAGTTATTTACATAGGAAATGTATCAAAGGCACAGATATGGAATGGGGACCGTTAAAAATTGAGGGTATATAAAAGGCAGTAACAAATAAATAAATTCAGTATTTGTCAATGCAGATAAGAAACAAGTGGAACTCACCATCTCAGCCACCTATTGACATTTTTGACGCCTCCCCACCAGGGACCTCCTGCCTGCAGGGATTGGGGGAGGGGGCAATCTCGAACATCAGTGAAAAATTGCTTCTTGTCCCACCCTCTGCATGCCAAACTTTATTCAGCCCTTCTGAGCACCTGCATTGCCATGCCTGGAAGCTCTGGCCTTTCACCTTCTACTTTTGCAGTACAGTAGAAGGAATCCTTCCCATCTACGCACAGAAGAATTGTAATCTACATTTTTTACAAAAACTGTTCCTGAATGTTGCTAGGCAGGGCTGATGGACCGGAAGGGAAATTAGTGGGCAGAATAAGTGCTCACTTTCTATCATTTTGACTAAGATAGGGATTGAGCAGGAGGCCTCCCAGGTCCTTTCCAACTTGGGTATTCTGCAATTCTGTAATTTATCAACAACTTTCTACTGAGCAATTTGTCCCTAGGCACAATTTCTTTACCTATTAATCTGCTTTAGCAATTTTTATGAATCCTGCTATCCTTTTGGCAAATCATAGTTTCTTTCCTGGTTAGAAAACATAGGGATATTAATACAGAAAAACTGAGAATAAGGTCACTTAGGAAATTCTACAATTCAACAGTAGAATTTTTCTCTGGAAAAAAGAAAAGTGTAGCCTCTGTGCATTTTCACAACTATTGTTGTGCTTTGGAAGAGTAAATAGCACTGGATGGGAGTGAAGAGAAGGTGGATGGTGCAAGTGAAATACGTAGAAATTTTAATAGATCCTGTTAGAATCTATTTAAGGTTTCTCTGCATTGTGTGGAGAAGCTATTGCAGTTTTTTTGCAAGTTAGAAAAGACTGGAAAACAAAGCCTAAAGTCAAAGAAGATGCACATCTGGTCACATCCATATTGTGTTCGTAACCTGCAATCTATGCACGCCAGGGAATAACCCCCATTTGGAAGGGATGCATAGGGTATGCGGCAAACTGGTAGTTGCAAGGGATTAACACTGGACACATATTTGAAAAAGAGCAGTCAACACAGTGCTCATGCAGCCAGAGTTTTTTGAGTTGGTAGGTTGTACAGTTATGCCCCTACCTTAGATCAAGGTTCAGCCCAGATGAGAACTCCGGCTGGGAAATTAATTCAAACATGTGAATCAGCTCCAAATATTTTATGGATGCAAGGGGCTTATTGACTTGCCATTAATTGCACTAAAGATGCTTCTTCTTTTATGGCAGTCAGATTTAAAGGACAAAGGGGTCTAACGGTTGCAAAAGCACACTTCGAAACTTGACATCAGGCTTGGCTATAAATTCTCTATTAAAATAATAATAATACATGCCAACCTGTTGGAAGTGTGGTAAGGAGGTTGGCACCTTCTATCATATGTGATGGACCTGCTCAATGAAAAAAAGATTTTGGTCTATAATTCAAATTTGGCTACGGGAAATAATTGATGAGGAATTAGATCTATCACCTGAAATTTTTCTCTTGGGAATAATTAGGAATGGACTTACCAAAGATAAAATTGAATTTACAATTCATATTACAACAGTGGCCAGATTAGTCTATGCAAAATTTTGGAAAGATAAAACCATACCACCAGAGGAAATTTTAATAAATAAAATTTTAGAGTGCGCAGAAATGTCAAAACTAATGAACGAGCTGAACAACGATGAGGAATCTAAACACCAAGTAGTATGGGGAAAGTGGCATGAATGGTTAAACAATAGGATAAAATTATGATGTCAGGATATGCTTATCTTTTGCAATTTAAATGTGAAATATACCTGATGTATATCTTGTAAATATGTACAAACACTGCACTTCTGATTTTAGTAGAGTTATGATGTTTTTACAAAACATCAAAAGTATTAGTTTTTACAAAAACTAATAATATATTTAATAATAATAATAATAATAATAATAATAATAATAATAATAATAATAATAATACATGCCTAAACTAAATACAGCACAGCACACATTTCTCTCTGATAATTTAATGCTGTGAACATGGAAGTCGGAACTCTCATCTCTGAACCATAAAGAAACATGGAAGACGGGAACGTTTTGCAAATCCACAACTAAATAGATGAGAACATTTTAGATTTTGAACGCTGGAATTTTCAAATATTTAGCATCGAGCATGTTTGAAAATGTTTATTATACTATTACTCTAGGTTAGAATGAAGAACTGATACAACATGCACAAAATGTGATCCAATTCTGGAACACATAGAAACTTCTCTAAATGTAAATTTTCAAGAAAAATAGGAAAAGAAGGGCTATGATGATGTTTAAAAGGCATACAGGAAGCAAAAATGCAACTTTTGGAAATGAACAAAGAAACAGAATTTTTTTTTAGCAGATGTGATGGTGTGCTTGTCTGGCCCCGAAACTAGCCAACATGTAGTCTGGATTAAAAACAGGCATGTCCAAGAGACACCTGTAGATCTGACATCAGAATGGTAGCACTTGGTGTCTGATTCTGCAATTTGAGCAGAAAAAGTGGACTGGATCCAAGCAAAGAAAAGGGAAAGTTGAATTTAAAAAAACCAAAGAAATGGGCAGTTAGCAATAGAGAAATTTCCTCAGCCTTGGTCCACATTGCCTGAATCAAATGAGGCTTTGCAGGGTTGCCACAAATGCCCTGCTGCCAGAAAGGCACTGCCCACAGGAGTCAAGGTCTCTTGGCTGGCTGTACCTGGGCACCAGAGCAAGCCTCCCTCCCGGCCCCCCCAGCAGCCCCGCAACTGTCCCTCCATTTCCTGTGTCAGGAGGAGACAGGTATGGGAAAAGAAGTTCCTTCCTGAATCCTGGGTCTCCAGAGGTTAGGAAAATCCAGGGGCAGATGAGGGAAGAAGGAGGATCCACAATGGGAAGTTTTCCTTCTTATGCCAGTCCCCCTTCACCGAGCAGGGTTCCAAGTGCCCAATTACCAACTGGGAATACCCCAGGACCATTTCATTTAGATCTTCACAAGGAACTGGCACAGCATCTGCTGGTCCACCAAAGTCAGGGAACTCCTTTCCCTGGAATGCTCTGAACTTCTCCTGAAATCATTTGAGGATCTGAGGGGCCCCCTGGACACCACAGATGCCACCAGGGGCATAAGTAGCGCCACAAAGAGGGAGGACACCCTTGGCACAGCAAAGCAAGCCTGGGGTCTAGAAAAACTCACCAGCAGGAGCAAGGGGTCCATGAGATGTGGTAAATAAAGGGCAGCTCTCCCTTTTGGCCCTGGACACCTCTGTACACTAGAAGGGGAGGAAGAGGGAGAGAGAGGGAGAGAGAGAGAGGGAGAGGAAGGGAGAGGAAAAGAGAGAGAGAAAGAAAGGGAAGGACCGTCAAGGACATCAGTAGAAGGGAGGAGATGGTTCCACTGGGTGGCAAACAGATTTGTTTGAATTAGGAACTGGGTGAGGGAACCCAGTCCTCTTGGCACACTTGGGCACAAGATCCTGTCTCTCTTGCACAAGCCACCTGGCTGGCATCTGGCCTGGTGGCGCAGTGCCCAAAATCTGCAATTTGAAAAGAGCAAATAGTATGAGCCACTTGAGATTTCTGCTGAACTTCTTGAACTTTGACTCCTTTAGAAACTGGTCTAACTGCCATTGAAAAGGCCCAAGTGCTTGCCAGAGATCCATGATAGGCCTTTCCTGGTGGGTGCTCCTGGCCCCTGGCTGGGGGCTTCTCAGAGCAAAGGCAGGGAAGGTCACCAAGAATGTCCGTCCATCCATCAGTACTTTTTTTCAGCTGATAAACATCAAGTCACACTCTGTTTAAATTAATCTCTAGTACAGAGAGGCTTAAAAAACAGGGTGATGTTTAAAAAAACATCCCACAGACGATTCTTTGGAGCAAAGGTTTGCTAAGAGAGAGAGAGAGAGAGAGAGAGAAAATACTCTCTGCTCAAAGCCAGAAAGTTTTGCTCTGCCTATCCGTTTGTACATTTGTTCCTTTTTTTTGCACGCACACCCAAGTATGGATTTTCCACGGGAGCCAGGCTCCTGCCAAGCAGCTGGTTGCCCACTTGTGGTCATTTGGGCAACCAGCGCAACACACAAAGTGTAGATGAGTGAAGTTCTACCACCGGACTTGAGTAGGAGCACAGGACCCACCCTGGAGTTCTTCTAGGCAACACGCAACAAATGGCAGAAGTTTTGGAAACCACAAATCCTCCTTGATAGACCCGTAATCACGTCAGGTGTGGTGTGTGCTGGTTTCCAGTTGGAGCTGAGGCACAAATCTCATGGAAGAAGGAAGTGCTGGTGAGGTCTGGTGTTACTGGTGAGTAAGAAGAGCACAAATGCTCCAGCCAATGCTGTGTTGTAGGTTTTTCTATCTGTAAATGTGAAAAAATACAATTCTCTCATTCATTTTTTAAAAATGAAGCTGTTCCTGACTACAAATACCTGGGAGGAGGCAGAGAGTGATAGTCTGTGACTTTTTTCTTGCTATTTTGCTTTTCCTGTCAGTTTCATCAGTTTAAAGACGCCAAAGAAAGCCGTTTTCCAGTGTATGGTTTTCCTAACCTGTTCCATCTGGAGATCCAGAACAGTTGTGGTGCAGAGAGCCCATCGTTGCCTCGAGGACCATCAGGTGACATGGGTCCCTCAGGAAAGGGTCACTGAAGGGACTGGAACTTTTCTTATGTGGTCCATGTCACGTACCCCCCATAAGTAACACCCTAAGAGCACAAAGGGGCTGTGCGAGCCAGAGCTGAGGCCCATCTACTGCCAGAGGAGCCACCAAATGCTGGAGGAAGTCAAAAGAGCAACAGGAACACAACTTCACCTTCCTACTGGTATTGAGAACCCATGGAGAGACGCCATCATCCAAGCCACAGATGTTTTCTTCCATTAATATTTTTAGTGATCACTTTATTGGATGATTTCAGATTATACACAATATTATTTTATTTTCAGTTAGCTATCAAAGGGAGCTCCTGCCCTTTGGAATGAATTGCCCCCGGATATTCGTAACATCTCTGACCTCCGGGTCTTTCGCTGTGCCTTCAAGACCCTACTGTTCCGACAGGCGGGGCTGTCTAACTGAATGATTTTAAATTGGGTTTTAATTTTGGATTTTAAAATTTGGCCAAAACTATTTAATGATTTTAATTAATTTTAACTATGATATTGTATATTTATGTTTTTAATCTTGGCTGTACACCGCCCTGAGTCCTTCGGGAGAAGGGCGGTATATAAATAAAATAATTATTATTATTATTATTATTATTATTATTATTATTATTATTATTAATAATAATAATAATAATTATTATTATTATTATTATTGATCCCAATAATGAAATTTCTGTTGTTCATCAGTATTTTCACTGAATAGTGCAGCCCACTTCCTCAGTTCCTTTCCTGATCAAACTCTGCCTGTGGTCTCAGATACCACTGGCGTATATGGGATGTTGGCCTGCATACTTTGTATCTGCAAACCTGGAACTGCATTTGCTGTTCACACATCTGGAAACTCTGGTCCCCAGTTCCATATTTCTGAAGAATTTGGAGAGTTCTGCAGGAGGAACAAAATCTGGAAGAACAGTGGAGATGGTGCTGGGAGCAGGTATATAGTCAGCTGCAGGCAAAGAAAAATCAATCCTGGATAGTTATGAATGATTTATTATTAACTTTGGAACTACTGGATTCAGGTGGAAACTGCCCACCCAACAGGTGTTCTCACTTGCAATTCTTAAGGGTTCAGGTAGAAGGTGAGGAGCAGTGGGTGACCTGTCTCCAGAATTGCTTGCCCACCAGGTGTTAATTTTCAGGTAGGCAGTAAAAATGAGCTCTCTGCAAGGTCAGGAAAATCCTACTTAGGCAGTATCGGGGGAGTGGGGGGCAGCTGTTTGGCATCTTCATATGTTAGGTTTTTAAGGCACCTGGAATCTACAGAGTAAGTGGTACATCCATATTTGTAGAAATGAATACTTGATTAGTTTTATACTTCCTGTAATGGGCTGTGAGAACAACCTTGGGACACAGGAAGAAGGCACTGCAACTGGGGTAGCGGTCAGCAAGAGATATCTCAATCCAGAAAGAAGCAATAGTGGAATATTGTAAAAATAAATTTAAATACATTTTTGAAAATAACATAAGTAAAGCCACTGATTTAAAAATAGTTTAGGATGTAAAGTAAACTTTTATTGGACATTATTTTATGCAATATAATAGTGAATTTAAAAAGAAGAGTCAAGAGAAAACACAAACTATTTTGAATAAAATAGAGGAAAGAAGAACTAAAAAAATTTCCCAAGAATGTAAGGGAGGATAAATAAATTAAGCTTTTACAATGGCAACTATTTATGTTAGTAAGAGAATTGCAAATAATACTGAATTATGTAAAGCCAAAAATGACTTTGTAAATGAACTGGGTATGTGGGAATAAAAATTAAGAAAGAGACTGCTTTTGCTTATGACTTGGTGCTGTCTGTAGAATATCTTTTAAAGGGAATTGAAATATTAATGGGCAAATAATTTGGCCATAAGCAGGTGTCAAGACTAATAAACAGATGAAAATAGTAACAAAAATATGAAACTAAGAAATCAAACAGAATTGATGAATAAAATGAGTTTTAAGATTGAGAAGGACTTCCGGTCTGGCTTCCGCTGCCGCCAGACGGTCCTTTGAGACCGCCAGCCCCGATGCCTGTAAAGAGCCGCCTTTACACCTGAAAGGCGGCTCGAAAAACTCCATTTCCTGATGGAAATGTGAGTCAGAGCAGGCGAGGGCAGGTAAAGCCCACTGCGAAGTCCCCAGAGTTTTTTTTTTAACTCTTGGGGACGAGCAGGTTATGGCTCCCTATTCCCGCTCGTCGCTGCTCCGGGCATCGGGAGAACTCTGCCTTTTTGCAGAGCTAGGCGTTGGAACCGGATCAATCAACGAACCTAACAGATGGATTAATTAAAAAAGATGAGACTTGGACTTGGGACCCTAAATTGCAAGTATCCTTAATGAATTTATAAGCATTTTAGAGTGAAGGAGAAAAAAACTTTAAAATGGCGACTGCTGAGGCTTGGGAAGTAGAAGAAAGCCGAAAGTGAGAGTCCTTCCGTAACAGCTACAAAGTAGCGGAATAAATAGTGATGGTTACAATTTGGAAGAAAAATAGTCTTTTTAAGTTCCTTTTTTCTTGGAGATTTGTACTTGATCTTGTTTGGGGAAAAGTTTTCCTTTTTTAAAAAAAGAGTTTGTTGGCAGGATGGCGTTAAAACTTATAAAGCGTGATAGACAAGCAGTGGGGGGGGTGCTCCCCCATCCACAATTATCTGAACAAGCTTTGAGCCTACAGACTTTGCAGAATGGTTTTAATTTAAAAGAATTTCTTCAGGAGGAAATGGCAAAATATCATGAGACTATGAACCAGAAATTTGAAAAATTAAGGCAGGAAATTAAAGAAATGATACAACTAAAGTATGATAATCTGCAACGAAAGATTGTAACAGTGACTAATGCTTTTTCAGAAGTTGTTATAAAGATGGATACAAATATCAAATTACTAGAGTCTAAAATGGAGGAAGTTGATGATAAGATTTATAATTTGGACAATAAAATACAAAGAATTGAAAATGATTTGATAAATATTCAGGACAATAGTTTAGAAGTAAAGTCTAAAAAGGAAGCTGGTCACGAGACTTACAATGCAGAAGATATAAAGCAAGGGATTGAAAGAGAAGTTGTAATGATGCAATACAGGCTCACAGAATTTGCGATCAGAATGAGAGGGTTACAGGAAAACAACAGAGATGATCTAAGAAAAATATCTGCTCAAGTTCTGGCTGGGATTTTAAAGGTTTATCCTGAGGAGGTATCTTGTAAAATTGACAAGGCCTATAGAGTAAATTCTTGGATTGCAAAGCAAAGGCAACTGCCTAGAGATGTGGTGATTTACTTTACAGATAAAGAAATAAGAAATGATGTGCAAAAATCCTTTAATTCTACTCCACAACTGTATGGGAGAAAAATCTGGATATATAAAGAATTGCTGCCTAAGATGTTAAAAGATAGAAAGAAATTTGAACTTTTGGTGACTGAGCTAAAGAAACAAAATATTTTATTCAGGTGGGATGTTCCAGTGGGTATAATATTGAGATATCAAGGAGAAAGATATCAGTTAAATACTGTTGAAAAAGCGGAAGAATTTTACTATAAGGTCCTTAAAAAGCAAAACCAACAAGAGATAGAAATTCAAGAAAAGCAGAAGGAGATGGAAGTAATGAAGAAACAACAAGTTACAGAGGTCTCTACAGTTGAGCCGCTTTTGGATTCTCTTTCAGAGGTCTCAGCTGGACTATTTAATACAAGAGAGGTGATTCCGGATTTTAATGTAATGATTTATCAAGTCACAAACCAGCATGGAAATCAATCAGTTGATATACAATTTATAGAACCAGAAAGATTTAAGCCACAAAAACAAAACCAACAAGATCAAGTTATAGACCAGCATGAAAACCAAATAGTTGATATACAATTTACAGAAAGGAATTCAGGATGGAGATCCAACCCACAAAAAGTCAAGAAAAGAAGAAGCAGGTCTCACAAAAACAAAAACTTTTAAACTAAACAACAGTGTAATGCCAGTTATTTAAGAGATGATTGAATATATGAAAAGATAATTGGCAAAGTATTGGTTTATTTTATCCTGAGGAGAGTGACAGACCTCTGCAGTGCTGAACTTTTGGGATGTGAAAAGGGCCTTAAATTGAATGGATTGGAACTATCTTTTTTTGGGGGGATTTTTTGATAAATATACTACGTTTATGCTGAGCTACAAGGCAAGAGAGTTATGGGATTGGGGCATGCAGAAGATCTGGTTGTTACCCTATTACGGTGGTTGGAATTAATAATCTGGATAAAAGACACCTCTACAGACACTATATGGAATACAAATATAAAGTCACTCGGGTGGTTGTTGTTGTTTTTTTTGAATATGAAGATATTTGCTATTGATGGGGGCAGATGGTAATTGAAGATACCGAAAATACTGTTGGAATTAGGATGTGATGTTACCCTTACATGGGTGATGGCGTTTATAATCTAGCTGAAAGACATTACAGAAGATATTATATGGATTACAAGTTTAAAGTCTTTTTAAGAGGATTTTATTTATATAAGGAAATATTTTTAGTGGAGTGGGCAGAAGAATAAAGATATTAAGATTTATTAAGTATGGTAGTCTTGTAGGAAAGTGGGTGGAGACAGGTTAGTTTATTGATTGTTTAGTTTAAAAAAAGGGATATTATGTTTAGATATGAATATATGTAAAAGATTTGAGTAAAGAGATATAACAATGGGGTGAAGGAAATGGGTAGATTATGAACTGAATAAATGTTAAATTAGGATTTATTATATAGTTTTATAGTGGAAGGTTGTTTTGAAATGTTATATTAATATACATAAAAGATTTGACTTAAGAGATATATGTATGGGGGTAGAAAAAGGGTAGATTATGAGCAGAAATCGCTAAATTGGGAGATATAATAATATTATTATGTTAAGTTAGGAGTTATTATATAATGTTATAGTAGAATGTCACTTTGAAATGTATAGTATAAGGGGGATATGATAATTTTATTAGAAAGAAAGGGTCAGTACATGGGGATGGAGTAAGTGGATGGTAAAGTATTATATAATCTGTTATGAATTTGGGTTTTATTATGAAGAAGTCACAGGGTGAGGGGAGGGTGAGGGGGGGGGTTAGGGAGGAGGGGGGAAAAGGGGGAAAATTTGTATTTGAAAAACTTTTTCAATAAAAAAAAAGATTGAGAAGATAAAATATCTGGGTATCACTACAAAAAAATACTAACTGCATGTTATTCCATGTAACTGTTAAGACAAGAATAAATGAAATTTTAAAAAAGATATATTAAGATGGGAGAAACCACAATTGTCATTGCTGGGGAGAATTTCTGTGATAAAATGAATGTCCTGTCTAGAATTATAACTGTTTATTTCAGACAATAACTGTTTTGACAGCTGATGTACCATTTAAACAGTGGCAGAAGGATATATCTAAATTTGTGTGGCAGGGGAAAAACCACGAGTCAAATCTATTTTCTAGCTTTTTACACTTCCACCAAACGTGGTTAAATGTCCCTTTTTGTTTACATTTCCAACATGTTTGAAGTGGCTTTATATATTCTAGACAATTTCTCAAATGACATATACCAATGGTATATCCTTTTATAAACATTTTCTTAAAATAATGTACATTTTAATCCTTTAAGCCTCATATGTCCTTGTTCCATCTATATATTATAATCAAACATTTAAAGCATTTTATCACATATTTTTTCACTTGTTCTTCTTTCAAAGTTCAAGAAATTTTTATACATTTTAACAATTACATGCTCATCATTTGTAAGCAATTCTATTTCAAATTCAGTCTTACAATATTTAAAAGCATAAATTCTGTTGTCTTCTTTAAAACTTTCTAATAATTGGAAACAAGAGACCCATTGAAAATTAACTGCTACTGTTATGCTTGTCTCCATAAGTTGTGGGTGCACAATTTTTAACAGATCGGACAACTGTTTGTCTGTAATGCTATAGGGCTTCCTGCCTGAGCAGGGGGTTGGACTAGAAGACCTCCAAGGTCCTTTCCAACCCTGTTATTCTTCTAAGGAGAGGCTACTTCAGATACTAGTATAGAAGGTACATAAAACATCCAATTTCCAGTAAAATGAAGTCACTGAGCAGGTAAACAGGTATCTGAAAACACATCACAGTGGATGAGTTTAAATAGGATTTTCCAAACTAATTTTCTTTTTGGCAAGTGGATAGGGTAGGTTTACTTTCTTAACCTGTGAGGCTGAAAAGAAAATAAGAGAAAGCAAAGGTGTTCCACTAGTAATTATAATGTAGGGCCAGGAGGAGTAGAATATAGCCCAGTGGGACACGGCAATTAGGAACTGGCCTTAAAATAGCATTGTGTGTGTATATGTATAGTGGTGCTTGAACAAAGGTTTAAACAATGGCAACTGTGATTGTTGATGCTTGAATGCTTCCAAAGGTAAAAATTTACTGGATAGAGCTCAGGTGGTACTATAGCAGAGGTCAGCTCAAACAAAATTCACAAGAAAGAAAATGAGATAGAGGAAAAGGCTCCAGAAAACTCATAGGGTTGACACAATCAGAAAGATGAAATGTGCTGGGAGCAGGAGAGATGGCACCCTTATCTATGAGAAAATATGTGGGCACATATAATGATGGCATTAAACCACCAGTTCAATGCCCTGCTGGGTGCAATTGAGGTTCGCCAGACTTATGGCTGCTTGAACACATCCAGCCTTGCATTTTTAAGGTTAAATTAGCTTCTACCCTGTCATTTCTTCCTCTGAACTTGTTTTAATTTGTACAAGTAGAACTGGACACAGTAATTGATTCAAGATGGGCCACGATCAACGCAGGCTAAAATGGAACTATTGTGTGCTACTGCTGAGAAACAGCAATAACTGTTATCTCAGGCTTTGAAATTCTAGGAAGAAACTCAGGGATTTATGACCCAGGTGATGTTCTCATCCGTTCTCCGAGGCAACTGAGAAGGACCAGTTATGGAAGTAACATCGGAGTTTGGGTTAGAGGACACTTTAGGGGTGAAAGATTGGTGGCATCACCAGGACAAGATCTGGGAAGAAAATGGAGGATAAAGCAAAGTGAATTTAAGCTGAAACTTGCATCCTGTGAGATTGTGAGACAAGAAGTTAGAGTAAGAATTTCAAATTGATATGTGATAGAAGCAAATGACAGAATAATTATACCAGGCTATCCTGCCAAAAACCTTGAATCATCCCATCCAACCCCAGTACCATATTATGGTTACCCTATCAGCATGAAAAAAACAGAGCCACCACTAGATGCTGCCATGTAGTGATGGTTCCAATTTTTGTATGTAAGTATGGTATCCATAATATTGGGGCTTGATTTAATGACTCCTTAAGTTGAATACAACAGATTTATTCCAAAAGAAAAGATGCAGTTGAGAGGGGGACTATATGCTAAGTCTGCACTTTGTCGTGCTATTGAGAGTCCTTGATTAAAATAAGAGGAACAATTAGGCAACCAAAGCACTTCTGCTGTGAGGGTCTTCTATTGCCCTTCAGCCCACATTTTCTCCTGGGATGAAACTTTCCCAAAGGAAATAGCTGATCCTTCAAAGAAATGAAATAGTCCTGATATAGGACTTTGATTGCCCCGACCCCTGTTGGGAGACTACCTCTGCTACCTGCAATCTCTCCAGGAAACTTCTGACTTCTCCCTCTTTAGAACTCTTTAGAACCAACTCGCAAGATATAGTGGAAGAAGTGCAAGTAGCAGACAGGGGACATTCTGATTGCAGGAGAAGCTAAAGCGACGTCTCCCCAACCGTGTTCCTTAGACTTGAAAAAAAAACATTTTAATACATTCGGAGAAACAATATTGCTCAGAGATAAATAAAAAAAAAGGGTGGATGTTCTTTAAAGGCCTGCACGGTACTGTAACAAAACAGGGACAGGGAAGGTGCAGAGAATTATAGTAAACTCACTGCAAGAACCTTCAAATGGCAGCAATTAGGAGACATCAACAGGGATTTCTCAAAAACAAGACTTGTCACGTGAATCTCAGGTCATCTCAGTGTTAGGTTTTGGAAAGAGGATAATTTGGCTGGAGCAAAACCCAAAAGGCTCCGGGCAGCAGCACCTTCTCAGATCAATCCATGTTATTCAAAGGCTTTGGGGAACTGCGGCTCATTTTGTCACGTGCAGGGAGGGGCTGGGCTGGGGTCGCCCCAAACAGCACCCAGAGAGCTGCAACGGAGGGGGCCGAGAGACGACGCCAGGAGAACTCCTCGAGACTGGGAAACAATCAACCCACCGACCGGGCTTCGGGGGGGAGGCGGGGGAGAGGCCGCTTCAAAGCGGCGCCCCGAGAAGCTGCCCCGGGGAGACCCATCCTAGCAAGCGGGGCTGAAGCTGCTGGGAAACGGGCGCCGACACCGGAGAGGCTGCCAGCCAAGGGCAGGTGGCGGCTGCTCGGCCTCTCCCCGGCCGCAAAACACTCCTGGAGTTCCAGAAAGGCCGGCTGAACGTCAGGAAAAGACCCAACTTGCCCGCCAGAAAGCCCCGCCGAACGCCGCCTCAGCGGACACCTGCCCGGGAGCCCCGCAAAGCCGGCCAGCTCCGCCTGCCGTCCGACTGAGGCCCTTCCTCCCGCTCTCGCCCGTCGGACTCGGGCGGCGCTCGCAGAGCAGAGCCGGAGGACGAGCGCAGTCCGGGCAGGAGGAAGAGGAGGAGGAGGAGAGCCGCCGCCGCCCTCACCTGTCGTCGGCGCCGCGCGCTTCTCTCCCGGGGCGCCTCGCTCTCCTCGATGGGGCGGGCGGGCGGGCGGCGGCCCTCTTAGTCCGGGCAACCGCGGCGGCGGCGGCGGCCCTCCTCTGCGGCTGCCTCCGCCCGCCGCGCCCGCGCCCCTTTCGCCCCTGCGCCGCTCTCGGCCGGGCGCTTCTGCCGTCCCGGGAATTGCCCAGCGAGGCCGGCGGAGGAGGCGCGCCAGCCACCCCTGTCGGGAGGGCGCGGCTGTCCGGACGCTCCCGCCCCTGCCCGGCCTCCTTTGCCCGGCCCTGGAGGGGCTCCCGGCCCGCTGCCCCGGGGATGCTTGGGTCTTGCGCCGTCCCAGGGGGCCGGAGGCGGGGGACCCTCCAGCCCGGGAGCCTTCCCAGGGCCCCGCCGCGCCCTCGGCCCGCCGGAGAAGCCCAGGCAGGGCGGCTGGAGGATGGCTGGCCGGTGGCGGCTGCGGGCGCTTCTACCGGGTTCTCGGGAAGGAGAGCGGGGACCGCGGGGCTCCGGGCAGCCGACCGAAAGGGCCTGGGCCTTCCACGCAGAGGACCCTGGCTGAGCCCCACCCACCCCCGTTCTGCCAGTTCGTGACAAATTGCCACGAACTGATCAGATCAGATGATGCGGTTTCTGTGATTCTCCCTTCCATCCTTCCTGCTATTTGAGGGTGGCATCTGGAGAAGCTCAAGACCCCTTCAGCTTTTGGGGTCAACCTGGGGCCGTAGTTGTGCTTCCCTGGCTGATGCTCTCCTTACAGGCAATGGGGCAAGACTGAGCTTCGGTGCTCTTGCCCATCTCTGAACTGGCAGCAGCTACCAACCCGATTCCCCCCCCCAGCTTCTGCCCTCCTGGTGTCTCCTGCCCTCCCGCTTCTGGAAATCGTGGCTGGTGGGAGGCTCCTGTCAGTCCCTGCCCCAACCTCCCTGCCTCCCTGCCCACCTTGCCAATCAGCTGGTGGGGAGGGATCTTTCTCAGTGGGGGCCCTCAGGGCAAATAACACTAGACCAGGCTGGAGGAGGGGGAAGGCAACATTCTGGGAATGTGGCAAGATAAAGATTTTGTTACAGAGCGGTGGCCTGATCCTGGCACCTACTTATTCATTTCTGCCCTGGACACAGACTGGGCTGCCCATCACAGCTCTTTTGTTCCCCAGAGGCTCCTGTGCTGAGGGTCAGCTGGAGCTCCACCATCTTTTCCAGCCTCCTTTGCCCTCGGCAGTTGCCCACAATGGTATTGCAGGGCCCTGGCATAGCCCTCCTGCTGGGCCAAGGATCATGAAGGCCCTTCTCTGAGGGAGTCACAGAGGTTTTACAGGAGCCATGGATAGCAATAGCAATAGCAATACCACTGAAGCACTGAAACTTATATACTGCTCCATAGGGCTTTACAGCCTGCTGAGTGGTTTACAAATGTTTACTATTGCTCCCCACAATCTGGTCCCTCATTTTACCAAACTTGGAAGGATGGAAGGCTGAGTCAACCTTGAGTCAGCCAGGATCAAACTCCTGGCAGTGAGCAGTCAGCCCGCAATGCTGCACTCTAACCACTGCACCGGCTCAGGTGGTCCCCATAATGCCTTTCCAGCAGCGCAGAAGCAGAGCTTGGAAACCAGGGTTTGTTGTGAACCGAAGTCAGGAGACTCGGCTGGCTGGATCGAAGAGCGCAACCTGGATCAGCCGCGCGGTGTCTGGCAAAGGGCCGGCACTGCCGTCGATGGCCAGCCCTGCAGAGCGTGAGCCTGGCCTCTCCCCACATCGCAGCACCTTTGATCCATTTCTGCTGCGGATGACACCAAGGGAGGCCCCAGAGGAAACCCCACCTTTGCCTGTGGCTTCAGCTGAGCTTCACTTCCTTTTCTGCCAACTGCTGCGCCTCCCTTCCCGGGCCTGCCTGCACCTCAGGTTGAGCAGGTTTAGAGGAGAGGTGGGGCTGCTTTTTCAGAGGGGATGGAGGCTCTTGGGGAGCTTCCCAGCCCATAAACCTTTTAGGTTAATTTGGGGAGTTCAATCACAGCTTGATTCTTCTTAGCATCTCTTTTCTGCTAAACTGCCTTCCTTAGTCATAGACTTTCTATCCTGCACCTTCTTCCTTCTCCAAAAACCAGGCTGGGGAATGCGTAAGTCTGATGGGGCTTTTTTTCAAAGGAAATCATAAGGAGGAACTTTTCTGGATCCTTTTTTTTTCAAGTACTAGAAAAATATTTGTGCCAGCACTAATCCAGTGTAGGTAATTGGATTTGGGGAGGGGGCTTGAAGCCTTCGGCTCTTCTGGAGAAATGCTGATCCCTGCAGGAAAAGGCAGGGGGTGCCACAGGGGAGAGTTTGGCGTAGGGGGAGGCTCTCCCTTGAAGGGACTGGAAGAGCTGCTTTCTGAGACAGGAGAGAGTCTAAGAGGCGGCATTGCCAGCTGATATCCAGTGCTTGAACCTTTGAGCCCAGCATATCCACCTCACTGAGCAACCTCTTGGCCAGATGTCCAGCTGAGAACGCTGCCTGTGACACCTGAGAGTTGGGCCTCCCCCATCCAGCAGCCTTGTTTCAGGGCTGCCCACTTCTGGTTTCTTGAGATCTTCCCTCAGAAAGGTTGTGCACCTTATCCTGGAGGAATAGCAACCATGGAAACCACTGCAGGTATTTCATGGGATCGGTATTCCCCAAATAAACAGGAAGTTGGGCTTTCCTCCCATTGTTGTTAGGCACTCAGGCAAGCCTCTTTTTAAGGCACAGGCCTTTTCGCCTCCCGGTTCCTGAGAAGAACAGAAACATTCAGAAGGCCGGGAGCATCGTCAAGGAAGAGACCTGGGACACAAGATGAAACCACCCTCGGCTCTGTTGCATCCTTTCCTTTCTCTTAGACTCAGAGGCCATGTTTCTCCTTTCCTTCCATTGGTCAATTCACACGCTTTACAACTGTCTCCCTTCACATTCACACACCATAATTGCCACCAGCTGGACCCACAGATGCTGGCCACCACCCATTTTTGGCCTTGGCCATTGAAGCTTTTAGATAAGTTGTTTAGAGATACGATCACAGTGCAGACCACACTCTGCCATACGGTGTGTAGCATCCCTGTGAACGGCAAGAACTGCAGGGTCATGCCTAGCCCAATTGGCTGCCAGGATGCCAAGTCCATTGTTTCCCAAGGCTTACTCAGGCTCTTTTGTGCAAAGTGGCAGCCCTGATTGAGAGACCCACCCCATTGCCCGCCTCCTGCCTGCTGGGAGGCTCAGGGGTTAGATCGGCAAACATTCGGGACAGACAGCCTGGAAGGTTAAATGTTGCAAAGTATATATTGAGACAGACTGGAATATATTCGGATGTTCTTAAGAAGTGATTGGACAACCACTTGTCTGAAATGGGTATCAGGGTTTCCTGCTTGAGTAGGGGGATTGACTAGAAGACCTCCAGGGTCCCTTCCAAGTCTGTTATTTTGTTATTCTGTTTTTTTTAATACACACATACACAAACACATAAGACAAAGGAACAACAATGGGGAAAAAATAAACCCAGAGGGGAATGGAAAGGAAGAAAGGGGCATTTGTCATCTTCTCCGAAGGCCTGGCCAAAGAGCCCCATCTTTATCAAAATACTCACTGGGGGGGGGCTTTCAAATCTTCCAGGGGGAACCTCATTCCAGAGGGCAGAGGCTGCGACACTTCCAGGGTCCTCATAGGTGGCATTTTTTAATTGATGAAACCCAGAGTGTGCCAGCCTTGCCAGACTGAACAGGTTGGTGCAGCCTTAATGGACCCCTCTGCATGGCCTGGAGTACCAGTGTGCCAGCAACACCCTGTGATGTATGGGCCCTTGGCCCCACCTGATTCCAAGTTATTTACTTTTCTGTACAATTTATCCAATATTAATCCTCAGGCTCCACAGTGGTGTCAGATTCCTGGAATTTTAAAAATTAAAGAGGAAAGCTGTTAACACTGCTGCTTTCAGAGTTGCTTTTATTTCCAGCCTGAGAAATCTTGGGGGGGAGGGGGGAAGGCTGCAGCTTGTTCGGAGGTGTGTCTGATGCTCCCCTCACCCTCATGATAAGGGGTCAAAATTTTGTATTGCATTTTAGAATTATTTGTGTGAATAACCAGCTGCTGGAAACCTTTTAAATGCTATCAGTAAATCTGATCAACAATGTCTGAATAAGCTAAGAGCGATATAGGAATGTTTCCATAACATACATGCAATTTAATTGCATCAAATACAATGGTGGAGTGACAGGCAGCTGTGTTTGCAGCTCATGCTGAGCTGTTTGGAGGCAGCACAGGACAAACCTCCTCCTCCGTTTTCCCAGCTCATCGCAGACTCTCCAGGACAGGGAGGCTGATGCGCACCTCTCACAAAGCTTGCCCAAGCTAAGGGAGTTGCACAAACATTTCAAAACTAACTTTGAAAAGGACTCACAAAGCGAGAGAAGTCACAAGCAGGAAGTCTAGTCAGTGTGTCTCCCTTTTCCTCTCTCTCTCTCTCCTCTCTGGAGGCAACAAATGTTGGGGTCCCTATTTGGGGAGGGAAGGCTGATGGCAGAGGCCACGCCTGTTACGCCACTCATTCAGCCTTGTGTCAAACCAGGAAGTGCCACACCATTAAATCATGGAGGGAGCAGTCTATCAACTGAGCTGAGTGTCACCATTTAGGGAGGTGGCTGACTAGATGGTTAAGGGCTGGAAGAGGTTCCTCATCAGTTGGACATGACCCAGAAGGGCCTCTCTGACCTGCTGGCTGCTGCTTGCCCAAGTCTGCCACTTCTGGAAAGGGTAATGGAGAGCAGAAGAGCTGCTCTGCCCTTGTAGCTACTCTGGGCTTCCGGGCACAGGGCAATCTGCCTCTTAGGCTGCCAAAGAGGGGAAGGCAATGCCATGGCAGAAAAAAGGGTGCCAGGCCAGGTTTTCACCATGATTGGGGGAAAGTGGGGGAAAGCTCCTGGAGCAAAACCTCAGACCAGCATAGAGGAGCAGCCTCTGCTTCATTGCCAGGGCTTCCCAGCACAGCTTGATGCCTTTCCACTGTGGGGCTGAGGGAAGTAGGGTTAGGCTGCTTGGGAAGCTGAAGGAGGGATGTTGCATCGCCCTTGAGCTGCCCTGAGTGAACTGATGGGAAACAGCCTCGCTGATATGGATGGCAGACATCAGAAGGAACCCAGAGCTGGTGGAAATGGTGTCTCTTTCATTTATTTATTTATTTATTGGTTCGATTTATATGCCACCCTTCTCCGGAGACTCAGGGCGGCTTACAATGCGTTAAGCAATAGTCTTCATATTTTTGTATATACCTGCTTAGTAGGGCTTTCGCTGCCCCCCCAAGCGGTGTTCTTTTTTAAACAAAGTCAGCTTATTGCCCCCACAAACCGGGTCGTCATTTTACCTACCTCAGAAGGATGGAAGGCTGAGGCAATCTTGAGCCTGGTGAGATTTGAACTTGCAGTAATTGCAGGCAGCTGGCAGCTAAGTGCTGCTTAACAGCATTCAACATTTGGTTGAATCCCTAAAATCTATGGGAAAGAAGCATCAAACAGAATAGAGTTGGAAGGAATCTTGGATGTCTTCTAGTCCAACTCCCTGTTCAAGCAGGAGACCCTATGCCATTTTTTACAGTTGTCCAGTCCCTTCTTAAAAGCCTCCGGTGTTGGCGCACCCACAATTCCTGAAGGCACTCTATTCCATTGGTTAATTCTTCTCACTGTCAGAAGTTTTCTCCTTAGTTCTAGGTTGCTTCTCTCTTTCTTCAGTTTCCACTCATTGCTTCTTGTCTTGCCTTCTGGTTCTTTGGAAAATAGGTTGACCCCCCTCTTCTTTGTGGCAGCCCCTCAAATATTGGAACATTGTTATCATGTCACCCCTAGTCCTTCTTTTCACTAGACTAGACAAACCCAATGAAAAGAAGATGGCCTGGCAAGCATTTCCTGGCCCCTGGCCCATAAAAAGGTGCTACATGTATTTGGCTTTCCAAAGCCAGAGGCTATACTGATGATCCTGTGCATTTATGTTTAACACTCAAAATGACCTGTTAAACCAGTCCAAGGTCAGGATGGTTCATTTGCCTATCCCATTCAAATCCCTTCTGCAACCATGCTAGTGGCTTGGAGAAACATCTTGGAACTTCACCCAACTGACCCAGTCAGGTCAGCTCCTAATGTCACCTGCAGTAGGTAGTCAGATGGCACATCTCAGCTCCTGGGGGAGGGGGGAGAGGAGGAATCCAGCTATCCAGCAAATGTGGGCCACTGGAAGCTGCATCCCCCAGCAGGGCACAGCTGGCTTCCCTTCCCAAGGCTCCTTCAGGACCAACTGAATGAATTCAGAAGGTCCATCTCTGCCCACAGGTCTGGCTTTGTCAATGGGTCTAACTCTTTGATTGGGATATTTGAGCCCCTGGAAGAGGAGGGCAGACTGTCCTTTCTCTGGTCTAAGTGGGCCTTGTGGACAAGGGTGGCCATCACCTGTCCCAGGAACTGCCTCCTGGTATCTGACTGATAAACCTCCTCAGATCGTCTTGTGTGATTTTGCTGCCAGGCCTGGGGGGAGCTAGGATGGCCTCATCCTGTCACGTGCCCTTGCTTCTCTCCTCCTGCCTCCAGTTCTCTGGGCTACTTCCAGCTCCCTCTGCCCTCCCCAATGCCAGCCCCTTCCTTGTCAGGCCCAACACACTGAGCCGGAGTGGTGCAGCAGACTAATGCTACTGTTAAAGGTAGTATTTAGCTTCCAGCTGCCTGCAATTACTGCGAGTTCAATTCTCACCAGGCTCAAGGTTGACTCAGCCTTCCATCCTTTCTAAGGTGGGTAAAATGAGGACTTGGTTTGTGGGGGCAATAAGCTGACTTTGTATAAAATATACAAAAGTATGAAGGCTTAACGCCTTGTAAGCCGCCCTGAGTCTCCGGAGAAGGGCGGCGTATAAATTAAAAACAAAAACAAAAAAACACTCTGTTTCCCTGCCCTTTCTCAGTCTTGGGAGACAATCCCTGCAGAGAAGACCAGCACAGTCGGGACTGAGTCACGTCCTGAGGATTTCTCAAGGTGGCCACTACAGAGATGAGCAATCAGGTCACCTTGGCTGCAGGTTGCGTCTAGGAGGAAGAGTCGGTGGGATATTCCCCTGTGCTGGGTGGAGTGGACCTTTTGTCCAGAAACTGCTGGTGGCCACCTTGGCAGTCATGCCTTTGCCTAGGAGGAAACCACCATGAGATCATGTCCTGGTGGGGGGAAGCAAAGGCCACTCCAGGAGCTTTCTGTCCCCTGGCTGGAAATGGGGCTGTGCTGCTACTCAGGGTAGAAAAAGGGGTCCTTGGTGGTCTCAGAGCTTGGCTGTTTTCTTGCAGACGTTTCATCACCCAATTAGGTAACATCATCAGTGCTAGTGCAGAAAAGCTCAATCAGTTTCTTCTTTCTCCCACTCCACACCTTCATTCCTCACCTCCCCCCAACCAGCACAACTTTGGGTGCAGAGCTCTGCCCTTCAACCCCTGGGATGGCTGGAAATTAAGAAGGCAAAACAGCCAGAAACACCAAGAAGGACCAAACAGATATTGCAACCTGAAATACTATTTACTAGAAGGCACTGGTGCTGCCAGCCAATCTTTCCCAAAAGACCTTTAGATGTCCCAAAGGCTGGGTGGTGCCTTGCCCGGCCCATAAGGGCCTGGACCTGGCACCTGGGGGATCTATTCTGCGGGGACCTCCCTTTGATTTACGGAAGAGACTTGATTAAGGGGGGCAGCAATGGAGGGGTCAGTGAGTGCCAAGGGCTGCCTTTCTCGAAGTAGAGATTTGGTGGGAAAATGTGGCGAGGTGGGCGCTCTGTGGAGCTTGGGCTCTTCTGCCCAGGCAGGGCTTCTTGCTTTGCAGCAGGGATGAGTCCCTCAATGTTTGGCTGGCAGCAAAAAAGGGGAGCCCCTCCCCCTGGATGGGGGAGTCCCTGAGGCTGCTTCCCATGAGCTTTTGCCACAAGTGGCTGCTGGCAGCTGGGGAGTGTCCAGGCTCACCAGACCCTCCTCAGCACTTGGCAGGGGGAAGCTGCTCTTTCTGGCTTGGGCACAACTTTCACTGGTGAAGTTTGGGCATAATTACTTCCTTCAAGATGGGCAGCCATGGCTTTTTATGCCTCTCTCAGGAATTCACCTCCCCAGTCCATGACAAATGCCATCAAGTGGGCACAACACAAACTTTGTTGCCATCAAAGTTTGGCTCATTTCTGTTTCGGAAAGCTTAGCAGCTCTCGACTGTGTGATGGTCTGGTGCATTGAACAGAAAATGATCAACACAAGAGACCAAGGACCAGGAGGAAGGATCTCACTCCTTGCCAACTTGATCCAGAAGGCATTGAGCTGGATTCTGACTCCATTGGCAGCCTGAGCAGGATTTACGTGGAAGCCTTGAAGAAGATACCGGCAGTGGGTGCATCTTTCAGAGCTGATGGATCTTTCTGAGAGATCTGGGGGAGGGGGAGGGGCATCTGCAGGGGCCGTGTGTGTGTGTGTGTGTGTGTGTGTGTGTGTCAGAGAAAGAGAGACAGAGAGTGCAATGGTGGATCTTGCAATGGCCATGACCTCTGAGCTTCCATCAAATGTCTTGATGTAAATGCATCATTGTGGTTTCTGTGGAATTACAACATTGTGCAAGGGTTGTCCTTTTGAGTCTTTGTGGTTTGCCAAGGGGGCTGCTGTGGGTCTGTGTGGGAGAAGTGAATCCTCATGCGAGGTTCAGCCCTTTTAACAGGAAGGGAAGCACCGAGCACCCTGAAGCATCTGCCTTCGATGCTGGGGTGGGGGAGTGGGGGCAGAAATGGCTGGTCCACACAAGGGGCTCCTGTGGTCCAGTAAAGCAGATGACCAGGGAACTGCTGAGGCCAGGGGGCAGCCTCCCCACTTGCCTGGACCCTCCTCCCAGCCTGGACATTGTTGCTTGCCTCCATAGCCATAAAGGTGACCCAAAGCATCACCCCCCCCAATTGTTCTGCAAAAGGAGAAGCCCTTTGGGGTGAGGTGCACATTTCCCTGGGACACACCACCCCCTTGGGAAGGCTGAACACCACAGCAGCTCTGACAGAAGGGAGGACCCTGCTGGATCAGGAGGTGGTGGTGAAATCCTCCCCCCCCCCAGCCTCCCTCCAATTCTCTGTAGAAGGATCAGAGAGCCACACGCACTGCTCTGTCAAAGACAAATTTATTAGCCTTCAGCCTGGGCTGCCCTCCTCTGCCGTGGCAGCTGTTGAGGCACATGAGGGGTGTCGGCTGCGCAGGAATCGGCCCCTCACGTCCCTCTGGATTGCGCTCCGCATCTTCCCGACAGTCATAGGGCTTGGGGGCTGTTGCAGGAGGTGCCTTCCAGGGAGGGGCAGGGGATTTCACCTTCTGACTGCAGCTGGCCTGTGCAGGTTTCCAGGACTAGCCGAAATATAGCCGGTCAGGCAGAGGCCTTAAGGTCAGCAACTGCTCCCCACCTCAGGAAGTGGCCTCTCCAGAGGTGCCTGGAGCTCTCCTGGATCACTCCCTGGTCTCCAGGATGGAGCAGTTTGGCCACCATGGGGCTGCCCAACTGAGAGAGAAGGCAGCTCCTGTCCAGAGTTCAAGGCCACGGAATGGGTGCCACTTTGCCTGAGTGTCCCGTCTGTCATCCTCAGTCGTGGTAACAGCAGGCCTCCCCATAAGGGCAGAGATGAAGGGGGACCATGCACCCGATGGAGTCTCTTGCACAGGGAATCGCTGTGATGCTGACGTGCGGCTTCCGGCCTCCAGAGCACCCCACGTCCTGGGGCTTTCTGTGGAGACCGCTGGCCTCACTGGGCCCTGACCTCCAGGGTGTCCTCCAGCTGCTCCGAAAAGGGGCTGATGTGTTGCAGAGTGTTGTAGTTGGGTGGGGGCGTTTGGGGTGGGGACAGCCGCATGGCCGTGTTGAAGGTGGGGGGGTCATCGTCATCCTGGGCGCAGGCTGCGTTGTGATACCCTTGCTCTGGGCTGGTTGGGGGGGCCCCATCGGCCTCTTCTTGGTCCTGGGCGCTTGAGTGGCCCCTCCACCACCGCTTGGCCTTCTGCCACTGGTAGCGCAGGACAATGCAGAACGTGTCCAGGAAGAAGACCTCCACAATCTCAATGACACAGACCACTGAGCAGCTCATCCACAGCCCCAGCTGGCCCCCAAAGTTGGACAGGAGCAGGACAATCTGGGGGAGGAATGCGAGTGTGACTCCCATGGTCACCAGAGGGTGACCGCCCAGATCCTGGCTGAGAAGGGTGGACAGACTTGCCCCTAACTCCTGAGCCAGATCCAGGTGGTGCCAAGACCCTCGGTCCCCCTGCCATAGCTGGGAGATGCCTGTTGCTCAGAGGGCAGGAAGAGCAGATGGATTGGATGCCCTGCTCTGCCTCTCTCAAGAAGGGCCAGCCGGGAGGGTGGGTTCTGGGCATCCAGCCAGCAAGGGATCCAGGTTCTGGAGGGAATTGGGTCCCACAAAGCAGAGCAGCCTGGAACTTAGTCAAAAGGGAGAACTTACATTGTTGGCTGGGTTTTCGGTGATGAACCTTTCATTCAGATCTTTGTAGAACACCACTAGATTTGCCAGGTCTGTCCTGGGAAGGAAGAAGGGAAGGACAGAGGGAAGAAGTGAGGACTGGGGAGCAGTAAGAGGGACAGCCAACGAGGAGCCCAGCTGCAGGAATGGCCTGAGGGCCAGCAGGTTCTGACAGGTAAAGAGGCAGCGGGGAAACTTACTTGTTTAACTTCTTGTGGCCATTTAGGCCTTTGTCCCAAGAGAGAACGCGAAGCATCCACTCCTGCCAAGGGGGAGGAAGCAGGAGAAGGAAGGTTAGTGGGATGTGTTTGCATGGTTCTCCCACCCCCAGACTTGGCTCCTCTCAACATCCCAGAGGCAGTGCGTGTGCCCCCTCCTGGGTTGGCCTCCTCAGAATGGTCACTCCCAGCCTGGGGTGGACAATGGAACTGTCTGTCCCAGCAGGCCCCAACCCAATTCCCACTGGTTGCTTCCCCTCTGAAGGAGGAGGCTGGCAAGATGGTGCCCTCTGTGCTTCTGGCACAACCTCTTCTTTCCCACACCCACTTGGCCCAGTTAGAAGCCAACTGGGCTGGGGGCGCCAAATGCCTCTGGAGCTGCCACTGAGGGTGGAAGGGTGGCACCTGGCGAACATCCCTCAGCCGAGCAGGAACTTGCCTCGGACACGCTGGACGGCCACTGGGCCAGGCTGGTGGTGAGAGTCCACTCTTTCAATCTGCAGAGAGAGGCAGCGGCTGAGGAGCTGGAAGCAAGGGGGCTCCAGATGCCTTCCAGCCCCCTCCCCCATTTTTACACACTCCCTGCTGAGCGCATCCACCTGGTTCAGTGCTTAAAAGCACAGGTGTTTAAAGTGCTCCGAGCAGTGCTCGAAGTGACTCTAATTATTCCCAACCTGACGCGATGGGGAATTTCTAGGGCTGGAACAGGCCCTGTGCGGACATAACCCTGGGGGCTCCACTGGGCCTGAATGGAAGGACTTACTTGCAAGCTTCTCTGCAGATTTGCTGGCAACCCAGCTTCTCTTTCACAAACTGTTCGTGCACCTTATAGTAGCAGTACACTGCAGGGGAACAGGAAGGAGGGGAGGAGAGAGGGAGGGGGCCAAAGCTTCACCTGGGCCCCGGAGGAGAAAGCATCTTGGGGGGGAGCCTGAGAAAGGGCGGGAAGAGACTCGCCTCTGATAGGGCAGGGGTATCTCAGAGCCGCCTTTTCAAAGCTTCGGCAGGGAAGGAGAAGTGGCGTTGGGCAGACCAGAGGTAGCCCCAGGAAACGGGAAGAGCTTGGCTGCCACTTTCAAGGGACCTCAGGAGACCCTAAAGCAACCTTTCGCCACCTCAGCCGCTTTAAGAGAGGTGGGCTTCAGCTGGGGAATTCTGGAAGTTGAAGTCCATGCGCCTTAAAGTGGCCGAGGTTGAGAACTCTGCTCTAAAGCCAGATGCCCACAGTCCACCTCTAAACTCCCGGGAAGACTTACTCCAATTGGGGTATTTTTTATAGTTGCAGAATTCGGCTCCGGCAGGCAGGGGCTGAGCATACTGAGCACATCCGCAGGTTTTCACCATTGAATTCTGGAAGCAGGAATGCAGGCAGATCTGCATGGGGGAGGGGGCAGGGCGGGAGGGGAGAAATCAAGCACTGGTGAAATCTGGTGAGATGAGCACCATGGTCTTCTTCCTTGTAATCCCTAGCAGCGGTGGGTGGGAGGGAGGGAGCGAGGGCCCACAGGGGCTCAAGGCACAGCCTGCTTTGCTGCTTGGAGGGTCAATGGGCCTGGTAGCCGCTGAAGCAGGTCACAGTTGCCCCTGGGCTGGGCTGATGCCCAAAGGAGGCAGCCTCAATTTGCTGAACCGCTGGGAAGGGATGGCCCAGGGCACTTGCTGGGTGGGGCTAGCTTTGACGGGTCCCACTTCAAGGGCAGCTGCAGGGAAGGCCACGGCCAGAGGTGGTCAAGATGGACTCACCTGCAATGAGTAGCTTTTGTTGTAGAGGTTTTGCACAGGAACATCAGCTCCATCCTCCGTGCAGTTGCTGTATGGCTGGCTGAGACGGTGGGATGTGGTCTGCAGCAGGACAAAGAAGAGCTCTGTGGGGAGACGCTTGAAAGAACCCAGAGGAGGGGGCTTGGGACCACCAGGGGAACACCCTACCGCCAAGTGTTCCACTGTTGCAAGGGGCCTCTTTCTGACCTGCCCAGGAGATGCAGCTCTAAGCCGAGCAGGGCAAAGAATATTTGAAAGCCCCATTTCCCAAAGAGCCTCCCAACTGGGGGAGTCTGTCCTGCTTCCTGGGCCAGAGACCCCGAGTCGGCGTCACTCACAAAGTGCATCCCGATGGAGGTGGCCGTGGCCGTCTCTATCTCAGTGCCAATGTCTTCAATGAAGGGGTATTCGTCCTGATCGTGGATCACAATCTTGGCGCCCGTGGAGGTCACCAGGAAGGGGTTGTAGTCGGCTTCTTCTATGTACAGGATCACCTGCAGCCCTGGGCAGAGAAGTAGGAGCAACCTGAGGCCCTGCAGGTAGAATGAGCAGGAGCAAAGAGGGGGAGGCAGGTTGGGAACACGCTCCTAGGTCAGTGGTAATATCAGTCTTCTGTGTAAATGTGTGCTGGGAGTTTTTTCCACTCTTCTGTTCAATCCTGTCTGATTCTTAGGGGCTGCCCGGACAAGTCCCTGCAGTTTTCTTGGCCGGGTTTTTCAGAAGTTATTTCCTCCTGCCTGGGGCTGAGAGAAAGTGGCTGGCCCAAGATGACCCAACTGCAGAAAGGTAGGGGAAAAACTCACCCTCTCCTGGTTTCTAGCCTGGTGCCTAACTGTGATACTGATGCTGCGAATAACTCCTCTACAAGGGGTGGGGTGAGTGGCAACAAACCCTTTCCAGAGAAAGGGACACTGGTTTTATCTCAAAACAAGACAAGGCCACAATGTGCATCTCCTGATCAGAAACAATATTCTGCCACATGCTGAGGAATTCCTAAACGAGAGCCAAGGAAAAGAGAAGTTCAGGCTTGACAGTCAATGACTGTGTTTCCCTTCTTCTCATTGAGCAAATATCCACAGCTTTTCCTCCCACCAATTGGGCTTCCCTGAACAAGCGCTTCCACTGATGGGAGCAGCCACGGACTCTGAGCTGCTGTAGACCAGATCAGGGAAGAACTTCTGCGCAAAGAATTGGATTTAACAGATTAACAGAGTTGGAAGGGACCTTGCAGGTCATCGAGTCCAACCCCCTGCCAAGCAGGAGACCCTACATCTGTCTCTACCTAGGATCGAACTCACAACCTCCTGATCCCAGGCGGAAAAGAAGGCTGTGTGCTCTCTCCACTTCTCTTCTCTCTCTATACCAATGACTGCATCTCAAACAATCCATCTGTTAAACTACTGAAGTTTGTAGATGACACAACAGTGATCGGTCTCATTTGAGACAATGATGAATCCGCATAGACGAGAGGTTGAACAACTAGCCTCATGGTGCGACCGGAACAATCTGGAACTGAACACACTCAAAACCGTAGAAATGGTGGTGGATTTTAGGAGAAACCCTCCCATACTACCACCTCTTACGATACTAGACAACACAGCGTCGACAGTAGAGGCCTTCAAATTTCTAGGTTCTACCATATCTCACGACCTAAAATGGACACCCAACATCAAAAACGTCATCAAAAAAGCACAACAAAGAATGTTCTTTCTGCGTCAACTCAGAAAGCTCAAACTGCCCAAGGAGCTGCTGATCCAGTTCTACAGAGGAATTATTGAGTCTGTCATCTGCACCTCTATAACTGTCTGGTTTGGCTCTGCAACCCAACAAGACAGACACAGACTTCAGAGGATAATTAGAACTGCAGAAAAAAACAATTACTATCAACCTGCCTTCCACTGAGGAAGTATACTGCAAGAGTCAAAAAGAAGGCTGTGAAAATATTTACAGACCCCTCACATCCTAGACATAAACTGTTTCAACTCTGACCCTCAAAATAACACTATAGAGCACTGCACACCAGAACAACTAGACACAAGAACAGCTTTTTTTCCCGAACGCCATCACTCTGCTAAACAAATAGTTCCCTCAACACTGCCAAACTAGTTACAAAGTCTGCATTACTATTAATCATCTCATCATTCCTATCACCCATCTCCTCCCACTTATGACTGTATGGCTGTAACCTTGTTGCTTGTATCCTTACGATTTATATTGACTGTTTCCCTATGACTATCATTAAGTGTTGTATCTTATAATTCCTGATGAGTATTTTTTTTTCTTTTATGTACACCGAGAGCATATGCACCAAGACAAATTCTTTGTGTGTCCAATCACACTTGGCCAATAAAGAATTCTATTCTATTCTATTCTATTCTATTCTATTCTATTCTATTCTGTCTCCAACAACAAAAAAGGAGTAAGAGGCTACAGAAACATGGCTAGTTACCATCCCGCATAGCAAAGATGTTGCTGTTCACTTTAATTCGTAGATGTACATGGGAGGAATCCTTATCTAATAAATCAACTCTGAAATCTTAAGAAATCATTTCAAGGTTTTTCAAGGTTTTGTATCTCCAGTCTCCACTCACTCATTTGGGGGTCAGGGTAGTGAAGACCCTGCAGGAGACCCTGGACTTTGCTCGCCATTGTTGACATCAGGAGATAAAATGGAAGAGATGAGGAAGAGGAGGAGTTGAAGGACTTAAGACTTCCTAAAGAAAAGGATCCTAGCAGAAGAAGCAGAAAGAGCTCCTGGCAGAAAAGTCTCATAGGAACTGCTGGCTGCTGGGCACCCCAAGCATCAGAGACTGGAGATGCGCCTGGAAGTTCCATAAACTAAATGGAGCATCTGCACAGTGCCTCGGATGGCCCAGAGGTGGAAGCAGGATGCAGCTTAGAATGAAAGATGCCAGATGAAAAATAGGCCAGGTAACTACAGGAGGCAGCAGCAGAGCAGGATGTGGGTGTAAAGGACCAGAAATCCCAAGAAGCCTCAAGGGCCACTCCGAGATAGCAAATGGACCACAAGTCTCTGTTTCTCAGCATCCTCCTTCAGAAGGGTGGCTGTTAAAGGGGTTTGTATGAATAGCGAGTATCAGGTATCAGGAATCAGGGATTAGGTTGATTAGCTGTGGTCAGGGGTGAAATCTACTTACTTTCCTTACCAGTTTGGAAGCGCACGCGCCACGCACGTCACATGTGCATAGCAGACCTTCTGCGCATGCGCAGGAGGAGGTAAAAAACACATTATTTCCTGGTTAAAACCAGGAAGTACTGACACCCGGGTGAGTGGGCGGAGCTTTGCTCCGCCATCGCTACCAGATCACCGAACCAATGGCTAAAATCGCTACTGGACCAGGCGATCCGGTCTGATCCAGGAGCATTTCACCCCTGGCTGTGGCCATGATAATGGTGAGATTAACACGGCTAAGAACCAGGTTGCCAAGATGATCACCAGCCAGGCAAATGAAGGTCCCCAGGAAGCCTTGGGCCTTGGATGGATGCAGCCTTGGCCAGCTGGGCAACCCATTCGAGGAGATGACAGCCTGGTGTTTGAAGAATACCCCGAAAATAAGATCCTGTCTTATATTTTTTTTGAACCCTGAAATAAGCGCTTGGGCCTCATTGCCATGCACTCAAAAGCCTGATTAGGCTTATTATCAGGGGATGTCTTATTTTTGGGAAAACAGGGTCCCGGAACAAGAGCAGTCCCAGTCCCGATGTGCAAAAAATCTCATGCCTCTGGAGGAGGAGAGATTTTGGTCCTCTGTTAAGATGGCTGGCGTCCAGCACCAAAGAAGCCACAGTTGCTCTAAAGACTAAACTTTGCTTGGTGAAACATCAGGGGTGGGTGGGGTGTCAACCGATGATGGCTCCAAGAGGGACCCAAGTGGTCCTGTTATCAGAGGGGCTACCCAACTTCCTGCTTCTGAGGAGCTGATCATCCCTTCTTCTAGGGAAGTTCCCTTCTGCTTATTCTGAGCAAATTCAGCTCTCCGTTGCCCCTGGGGGGGGCGGTGGCTTCTGCTTGGGGTGTCTTTTTTGGCAGGAGTCTGGGAAGCAGGAATTCAACGGTTTCCTGACCTGTCCTGGACAGAGAGGCTGGCTTTACAGGGCAGGGGAGGCCACATTGCAAAAGCAAAACCTCGACTGCTCTTGAAAAGGCCAGGTGAAAAGAAACGGTGGGCGGAGCCTTGGAGTTCACAGAAGGCCACTCCAGGCCGAAAGACGGAGGGTCCACGAGAAGGACAGAAGCAAGCAGGACACGAGCCACACCGAAATGAAACCACAGATAAGCAAGTCAGAAAAGACGCCAGTGGCTGGCAAAGAGCCTAGCTTGCTCTCTTCTCCTTTGCCCAGCACCAACCTCTCCGCAGCCCCCGCGGCTCTCACCGTTCTCGCTGCCTCCTGTGGATGTGGTCAGGATCTTCCCCTCTTGCCCACTGTTGAAGGTGTAGCAATTTCCGTGGAGAGGATGGTGAAAGGAAGTGAAGTTCCTGAGAGAGGCCATATAGGAAACATTTTATTAAGAGTATTTTGCAGAACCAGTTATGATGGAAACGTGGGAAAAAATATGGGTTCAGAATGTTAAATTTACGCAATCACAGAATTTGAGGGAAAATTTTTATAAAAAATTTAGATCCTAAGAAATTGTCGTGTATGTATCCTAATGTTCAACCAACATGTTGGAGATGTGATTGTTTAGATGCTACATATTATCATATATGGTGGACTTGCAAGAAAGTGAAGGCTTTCTGGATAAAAATTTGGTGGGTTATGCAAAATGTTCTGAAGAAAAAACTCCAATTTCCTCCTCAATTGTTTTTATTGGGCATAGTTAAGGATTTTTCAATGGGTGAGACAAAATTGATATTATATATGGTGACAGCAGCTAGGTTGCTGATTGGTCAATATTGGAAAAGGGATGTTTTGCCTACTATTGAAGAATGGACTTTGAAGGTAGCCAGCTTTGCAGAAATGGCGAAGATATCAGCATACTTAAAAGACCGGACTCAAGAGACTTATGTATGGGAGTGGAAGAAATGGATAGACTATGTGCAGAACAAATACTAGATAGTTTTTACTTGAATTTTGTGTAGAAATGTACAGTATATAGGGGGTAGAATAGTTCAATGTTATGTAGAAATGTATAGTATACAGGGGGGAGGATAGAAGGGCGGTAAAGTATGATATAATAATATGATTTGGATTTGGATTTCACCTTGGGGAAGTCATGGGAGGAGGGGAGGGCTAGGGAGGGTTAGGGAGGGAAAGGGGTGGGGGGGGGAAATGGGGAAAAATTTGTATTTGTAAAACTTTTTCAATAATAAAAAAAAGAGTATTATACACACACTTCCCCAAACTAAAAACAGGTGTGAGAAACGTTATGTTTCTACTGCCTGGATGGACAAGAACAGGAATTTGACTTTGTGACGGGGTTGCTCTCCTTCTTATTTCCTTATTTTCCAAATGCAGAGCTGAGGCTGAAAGGCAGAGAGCTTAACAGGGTCAGTTACAAACACAGGCCAAGTCTGGCCAGAGTTTTTCTGCCACTTAGTTGGTGGAGTGAATCTGGTGCCTGCTCAGTGCAGATCCTGAAACCGAGTTCAGCCTGCAGGCTAAACTAGCAGTACCAATGTAGCCCTTGTGTGAGTTGGCCCTTCCCTCTGAGCTGACCAGAGACCGGCATGCCCTCCCCTCTCTCTCTCTCGGGTGAACCAGGAGCTGCCCAGGGGCCCACTCTTGCCTTCCCTTTGCCCAGAGCCAACCTGGCATCACAGGAGTCCCCGTCAAACAAGCAGCTCAGCATCAGCTCCTCTGCTGAGTAGCTCATCCTCTCCTTCTCCTCCGCATCGATCTGAGCCATGATATTCATGTAGTGCAGCTTGTACCACTCCTGGATGGCATTGACACCTGAGCTGAAGGTATACACAGTGCAGTCGCTCTTGTTGCTGGTGTCACACTGCAAAAAATGCAACAGGCTGGGGAAGCAATGCAGGCCGAATCACCGCACTTTGGAAAACTTTTCAAAGCTGAGCTGTCGGAATCACCACTTTGTGCATGGGAGGCCCCCTCCCTCTCCCTCTTGGCCCTCTGTGGGAGCACAGCTCATGCCAGAGCCAAGGGGTGGGCCTCCCCCCTGCCACAAGCCGTGCCCCTAATTCCAATCCTAGAAAGGCACCCCTGGAAAGACCCCAGCTTTCCTGGAAGAAGCACTCACCAGCTGGAAGCCCACAACGTCCCGGGGGCTTCTAACGTTGACTATGCTGGAGCTGCCTGAGATGATTCTGGCACTCATCCGCCGCTTGTAACCAGCGGAGACATTGACGATGGGCTTGGCATGGAGGCTGTCCAGATACATCAGGGGAAACTTCCTGAGAAACTTGCTCTTTTCGGGGTGCTGCCTGTCCGCATCACGGCGTTCCCGTGGCTTGCTTCCTGCTCCTGAGAAGTTATACAAGGACTCCAGGACTGACATGGTCTCCCTGTCCAGTTCTGAGAGGTGCTCTTTTATGGCACTGTATCTGCACAAAAAAAGGAGCTGAGGAAAGTTTTGGTCCCGCCCCCCCCTCGCCCCCAGTTGGTCTTCTCTGTCCCCTGCTGCAGATTCCTGCCAACCGTCAGCACCTACTTGTAAGGGTTGATGTTGCAGATGGTGACGGCTGGGAAGCGCAGCTTCTGGAACTGCACTGTGACGGAGACAGAAGCTGTGTAGTAGTTGATGACCAACTGGGCACAGTACCACAGGATCAGCCCCACTGCCGTCAAGGTCAGGATGATCCAGAGGACGCGGCGTAGACGTCCCCGGGAGACCACGATGCGCCGGCAACCGTGGGTGTTGGTGTTCATGCAGTACCAGTGCATCAGTTCCTTCAGGGTGGGGGCCTGGGGGCCTGTCACGGGCAGCGTCTTCTTGATCTTGGCCTTGATCTTCTCCGCAGGAGCCATGTTGCCTGGGGGGGGGGCTGTCCTGAGGGGAACAACGGAAGAGAAAACTATCTGGAGGAGACTCTTCCCCTCCGATGGCTTCAGCCAATTTGTGTCTGTGGGGCCGGCTCCGATCCCTCCCAGGGCCTCTGCTGGCCTTCCCAAGCAGCTTCAGGAGAGGGAGGGCTCCGGGGGCAGGGAAACCTTTCCAAAGTCACAGCTCAGGGGCTTTGGGCTGAAAGGAAGGGGGGGGCGTGAGGCAGGCCCGGGAGGGATTAGGGCTTTGGAGGGGGGGGGTCTCCGTCGCGCAGCTCTCCCAGCCTCCCGTCCAGGGTCGGCCAGCTAAACGAGAGGGGCGCCGAGCCAGAGCCACGCTGGTCCCGACGTCTCCTCCGGCGAGCGGCCCGGAAGAAGGCTGCTCCCCCGCCGCCCAGGAGTGCGCAGCTGGACGCGCCCCGACGGTGCCAGCTGCCGGCTTCTTCCGACGGGGCAGCTCAGCTTGGCAGAGCAGGCAGGAGAAACGGCGGCGGCAATGGAGGATTCGCCGTTGCCCCGGGCAGGAAGGGGCGGGCGGGCGGCAGAGCCCGATCTCAGACGGGGCAGCGCCGGACCCCCGGCCTGGCCGTCGAGGAGAGACCCGAGGCGAACGGCCGGAGCCAGCCTCTCCCCCCACCCAGCACAGCCTCGCGTCGACGGCGACAGGAGGGGCTCCGTCGGCCCCGCGTCTCACCTGCCAGACGCCGTGCCCGAACCGCCGGACTTCTCCGCGCTGTGGCCGCCGCCGCCGCCGAGCCCCGCCTCTCTCGACTCGGGCGGCGCCCCCGCCCTGCCGGGTGACTGCTCCGTGGGCCAGGCTGCCTCCCGGGCACCGGCGGTCCTGAGGCGGCCCCTGTCGGCGGCGGGTGGCGCGGCAGCCGGCCGGGCGCCCGAGCTGTGCCCGACGAGGCTTTGGGGCGGCAGGAAAGGCCTATTGGATCGGAGTTCTGTGCCAAGCTTGGCCCGAGCCTGGAGTTGGCGCGGGGACACAAAAGTGGCGGTCAGGCCAAGCCCGGGAGACGAAGGAACGGCAGGACAGGTTGGGAGACGTGGCTGAGAGGTCCAAGATGACCTCCAGGTGAAGGGGGGGGCAGGGACTTTGGCAAGAAGCCCAGCTGAGTGGGGCCCCAGGAAGCTGCCAAGAGGGCTGGCTGGGGATGGACAGAAGAGAGTGGGATTTTCCCTCTGAAGAAGGCACTTGGGACCTGGAGAGCCATGATCTCCGTGGCCAGGTGACCCTTTCCAGACCATAATAACGGGCATAAATTGCAGCGACCTAACTTTCATCTAAACATAAATGTTCTTGATGATGAGGTCTGAATGGCAATGGAATGGCCTACCTATATGGGTTCTCCATCCCTGTAAGATTTTAAGATGCTGGGCAACCACCTCTGCCCGATGGCTTTCCTGCCCATGACAGAGGCTTGGACTGAAAGATCCATGGGCTCCCTTCCACAATTCTGACTCCACAATTCTGTGATTCTGCAAATCCAGCCCAGAGTGGTCTTTTGGCACTCCTCTTAAATAGACAAGGGTTTCAAGGAATACAGTATGTGGACTTAACTGCCATCCTTCAGTCAGCAGGTGACCGAGGACTAAATCAGTTTCTCCTGCTATCAAAAGGACCCCAGTTTTATGTACCAAACCAAGCAAACTCTGCCTTTGGGCCTGATCCAGTTTATTCAAAGACTCCTAACAGCAGAGGGTGCCACTTAGAAGCAGGTGCTCTGTGCTTCCTTCCACCATCCCGTGCCTGTGTTGGAGGTTGAAATGTGTATTTTGGAGAGATCAAGCATACCAAGGAAAGGAAGAATGTTTCTCCAGGATTGCTCTAGGTGAAACTCAGTCCTTTTTTCCACAGTGATGTCCTGTGCCAGACCACAGACCGTGTGGCCAAGAGGTCCAACTACTCAAACTGCTACAGCACAACCAATACAAGCTATGAAAAGGATAACACTGTCATACATCAAAAATATCTCAACCAACCCAGCACAACATCACACAGTGTCACTATAGCACGCAAGCCTACTGAAGCCCTTCAAAACATCTTAAATAAACCAAATGACTCAATAGCCCATGAAGAAGAAACGGTAGTCATCTACAACATGCAGTAAGGACTGTAACAGCCACTGTTAGCAGAAGAGTAGCAGAGCACATCCATGAACATTGCATAGCAATCAGAACACTGAATTTCATAACACATGGACAGATTAAACTCTAGTTTTAACAGGGAAACTGTGAGCATTCTAGACCAAGCTAAGTCCAAAATGCTAGGGAATTCCTGGAAGCTTCACACTCAGACAAATCAGCCATTAAGAGGCACCCAGATATAAATAATATTTACACATCATTCAAGAGGCGATAAACAACCTGAAAAAGGAAATAAAAAGGCCAGAACATATCCTCTCTAGCAGCCAACACCCAGATAAGCAGGGATTAACATCAGAGAAACAATTGAACAATAAACAACAGCCTAATCAAGGAATTACAAAGGAGAAAGCCACACCCACACCAACACTGGCAGGACAAGCTGAACAGAAAACAAACCTCATTCCCTTCTAGTACTGAAGATGTTACCTAATCAGGTAATGAAATGTCTGCAAGAAAACATCCACACTCAGGGAGCACCAAAGACTCCACAAAGGAGCCTTCCTTTGAGGGAACATCTTCAAAAAGTTAAATCAGGTTTGAAACACCATTTAAGGGTGTTTCTCACAGCCCAACAAAAAAAGCTTTGTTCTGCATTGGCATTTATGAATGAATTTATAACAATGGTGGCCTTCCTCCCTAAATCCACTGAAACTGAAAATCTTGTGTGCCTAGCCAAGGCAGAGTGTCGCCTGATCCACGGGGCCCAAGAGTTTCCTGCAGGGACCGGCTGTCCCAGCGGATACAATTGTTGGGCATCAGCAGCCTGTGTGTATGGGGAGAGCCCTGAGAATGAGGCTTCTTCTCCCCTTTTTCTCTCCTTCCCTTCCTGGTGTGCCTTTTCTTGCCATCAGCACCTGGTGGGCTTCCATGGCGGCTGCCCCCTGACCCAAGAGCCTCGCAGCTTGTTCTTGGGAGGAAACAATCAACTTGTTGGGGGCTGTAAGAAACCTTGAAGGTCAAAATTAAGCTGCTGATTCAGTGGGACGCAAGAAGAAAGAAAAATAGACAATTCTCTAAAGATACAATAGAAAGTATTAGAAAAAGTAGAGTTATTTATATATTCTATATCTATTATTATTATTTTATTTACTAATGGTGCAATAAAAATGCTTTAAGGAAGACTGCTTATTCAGGGGTAAATTATATGGTATACTCCTATTATAAAAATTGAGTGGGGAAATTTTTAACAGCTGAAAAATAAAGTATGCATGCATGTATGTATTTATCATGTTTCCAGACTGCCCATCTCCTTCAAGGAAGGGCTCTGGGCAGCGATGGTCAACATTTTGAAAAGTAGTGAAAGTGAATAAAAGGCCAGATATGGTCTATACTGTGAGTAAGAGGGCTGAAGGTCATAAGGAGCCTCAGGGCATGAGATGGGCAGCTCCAGAAGGACCTCCTGGCCAGAAGGTGTCCTGAGAAAGGTCCACAGTAGCCAGAGGAGAAGGTGCCAGGCATGGAAGAAGGAAGACCACACAGGGAAGCCCAGAGCTGGCTTGAGAATGCAAATGGTCGAAAGCTTCAAGCAGAAGAGAAACAAGAGCAACATGAGGGGAAGGGCAGGTGTAAGTCATAAATCCAGAAAACGTGAGAGCAATGCTGGAGACTGGAGGAGCTCAAGATAAAAGGTGCATGAAACCGCAACTCCCTCTGATGGAGGGAGATGCTGTGGGGACTGTCTGAGGACTGATCCGATTGCTGAGACAGATTCAAAGAGGTTGTTTTCAAATGTGATCTGATTTCTTCAGGGAAAGATTTAAAACACGGATTAAAGAAAGTCAATATTTGGCACCCAGTTACTTCAGCCTCCGTGGAAGTGGGCAGAACACAAAGAATTTACCGGTAACTGGATCCTGTCAAGAAGAGTCTAGACAGTCACTTATCTGAAATAGTATGGGATCTCCTGCTTGAGCAGGGGGCTGGACTAGAAGACCTCTGAGGTCCCTTCCAGCTCATTCATTCTATTCTATTCATTTTAGAACCATAAAAACATACAGTTGGCAATGATAGAGGTCAATAAGCTTCACCTGAGGATAGAGGATTAAAAAAAAAACCTTTTCTGAATTTGAACCGCTGGGCAGAATGCGACATCTGTATTTAAAAGCGGGATAAAAAAGGATTTCTCTGGGAAATATCAGAGAAATTATAACAGAAAAAAAGTCTGAGGCAGTAGAAACCAAGAGAACTTCACTGGAAAAAATATACATTAAACTGATAAACATCTAAAAGGAAAATGATCAGTGAACGAATGAATCATATTTAATAAACATAGAAAACTATACAGCTTGTGTAAATTAAATAATGCATTATATAATATTGAATATTAAGGCAGAGATTTGTCCAGGAATTTCTTAAAATGTCAAGGGTATTTGCAAGTTTTGGTAAAAAGAATTTTGTCTGTTTTCATGTGTGACACACACTTTGCAGATGCCTCTGTAAGATGTGAAGAGTTATTGCCAAAGATGTCAAGATTTGCCAAGTGAACAAAACGAAAAAGCACTACAGGTAATCTTCAACCGAACAACAGTTCATTTGGCGATCATTCAAATTTACAAAAGCACTGAAAAAGTGACATAACTGTTTTTCACTTATGACCACTGGAGCCTCCCTGTAGTCATATGATCAAAATTTGGACACTTGGACACTCCTTCCCGAACCAGCAGACCAGATTGAACCTTTTTGAAAAGTAACCAGAAAAAGAGGGAAATGTATTCTATTCTAGCAGTGATTGATTGCACAAGTGGAGATGCACAACCAACGGCACCGACTCCTCTGGAATCCAAAGAAGCATCACTGAGTGTATTTTTTGCCTTTGTGTTTTCCTCATAATGGGCTGTAGTGGCCCAGTGGTTAGAATGCAGTACTGCAGGCTGCTTCTGCTGACTACTGGCTGCCTGCAATTCGGCAGTTCGAATCTCACTGGCTCAAGGTTGACTCAGCCTTCCATCCTTCCGAGCTGGGTAAAATGAAGTCCCAAATTGTTGGGGGTGACAGGCTGACTCTGTAAACCGCTTAGAGAGGGCTGTAAAGCACTGTGAAGTGGTATATAAGTCTAAGTGCTATTGCTATTGCTATAACCTAGACGGAAGAAGGTACGCAAAGTTGCGAGAAACACTGTGGTTTCTTGCAACTCTCAAACCAGGTGGTTCATCCAGAAGGCTGCAGGCTACCATGATAGAAACACAAAGTGGATTGTCAAGAATCCCAAGAACCAGGATGGAAAAGGGTAGCGAGGCTGGCATGCCCACTTGAGACACATCCAGACTGTTCCCATTTCAGTTGCCTCTATGGTGGAAGAAAATAATGCAACCATTTCAGTAAGAGAATTGAGGAGCAATTCTGAGAAAAAAGTAGCTATAATATGCGTATGCGTAAAAACTCAAAAGTAAAATTAGTTGAACAGATTCTGGACTGTCTTCAGGAATATTAAAAAACACAACTCAGGAATGATAAGAGGTTTGAATTGAGATTCATGTCGGCAATTCTTCTTTAAATGACTGAATACTGCATTCATGTATGTGTTGACTTGCAAGCTGCCTTTAAACCGTTTAAAAAAAACTCTAATGGGAAAAGTGAAATGTGTCCTTTGTTGAAGACTGAATGGTGGTTACTTTAATACTAGTGTAATTTGCAGTAGGTTTTGAAGCCCTGAACGGAGGATGTCAACAAAAGAAAAAGGAGGAATTAATCAGTTCCGACGGGCAAAGACATGTTTGAACAGGGATGATTTTTGGAAGTAGTTTAGCAACAAGAGAGGGAGGGTTGATTTGTTCAGGGGCATAATTAATACAAGAAAGGATGTGTTCCTCAGATCTCAGCTAGATAAGGCCAGTGGCAAAACAATGGCTTATAAGAGAGGGAATGAAAGATATATCAAAAGTGGTAAGGCCTTCACTCCTACCGTAATTTTGGTGAATAAGCCAGACCAAAATATTCATTTCCTTGTAGATTGCAGGTGGTCAGTCCTAATGATTGGTTCATGGGCCTATCTAAGGCCTTGAGTAGATGGGCTTATTAGCCACTTAGGGAGGCATAAAAGTTATTTCCATCTTTGCAAAGGGTCTTGGCAGATGGAAATCAGTTTAGAATCGATTGAAAAGACAGTGTGAGAATAACTTCTTATACTGATTGGAATGACAATAACCAAAACAGTGAGCAGCTGCAGTCTGCCCTTTCTTCAAAAAGAGTCCAAGTTCCAGCCTGCTGCATACAAAGAGCACCCTAAATTGTGTGCGTAGGTATGTGTATGTAATGTATCATTTGAAAGGGGGGTACTCACTGGTATTTTAAGTTTCCTTCTAAGAAATGGTATTAAATCAGAGCTCTCTGGTTTGCAAACTGAGTGAGTCAGCCATGTTTGCTTTATAGAATGAGATGGGTGGCATATACATTTAAATAAGTAAGTAACATATTAACTGAGTTGGAAGGGACCTTATAGGTCATCTAGTCCAACCCTCCCACTCAAGCCGGAGACCCTACAATAACTGCAGGAGAGGCCAACGGAATGTTAAGGTGCCTAGCAGAAGCTGAGTGTCCAGACCACAGAAGGTAAGAGCTGCCCTGCAGCCCAGGCCAGAGCACCAAAGGGAGGCATTTAGATCATCTGGAGCAGGTCCAGGAAAGGGCAACCAAGAAAACCAGAGATTAGAAAGGAGATGGAGGGAACCTTAAACGTTTAGCCTTGAGAAGTGAAGGGCCCTCCAGACCGGTTGTCCTCCACCACTGGGGGGTCTTTTTGTCAACAAACGACGTTTTTTCAAAGTTTACTCCCCCTCCCAGCAACAAACACCTTTCCAGGAGCCCCAGCGGTGCCTGAGTCGGTCTGCCTCGAAACCCTCACGGGGCTTCTTCACATGGGCAGCCCGGCTCTCCAGCTCTCCAGGCAGCCAGGATGGGGGGGATTCTGGGGGGGAGCCGGGGGGGGGAGCAGCTCAAGGCGGATCCGTGCCTGGCGTGTGTGTGTGTGTGGGGGGGATTCGGGTCGGGGGACCCACCCAAGGAGGGTACCCGGTCCCCCCGCTGGCTGCGGCGGAGGCGGCCTGCGGCTCCTTCCCAAGAGTCTCGAGGGTGTGGGGGGGGGGAGGGGGTTCCTGGGCCCAAAAGCCCCTCCGCGCACTCCCCCCACCCTTACAGGGGAGCGGGGGGGAGGGGCTGTGGGAGGACCCAGGCTCGGCCGTAGGGATGGGGCCGCGCGGGCCCTTTAAGGCCTGCCCGACTCCAAGATGGCGGCCGGCCCCGGCAGAGAGAGAGCGCGGCGCCCGGCCCCGAGATGGCGCGGCCGGCTTCGTGCGTGACGCCCCGCCGTGCGCGCCCCGCCCCGCCTCTGCCGCCGCCGGAGCCCTCCGCCGCCTGACCCGCCGGCCCGGTTGCGGCGCTGCCCCCCTCCGCCCGCCGGGAGAGGCGCCATGGCGGGCCGGGGTGAGCGGCGCGCCGGCCCCGGGGCTGCCGGTGTCCGGGGCGGCGGGCGCGGGGCCGGCGGCGGCGGCGGGCAAGGAGAAGGAGAAGCGGTCGCTGGGGAAGCGGCTGCTCTTCCGCGGGCGCGGCGCGGGGGGCTCCTCGCTGGGCGGGCTGGTGAGCCGCGTGCTGCGGACGCTCTCCACGCTCTCGCACCTGGGCGGCGAGCACGGGACCCCCGCCGCCCCCCCCGCCCCGCCGGCCCCCCCCGAGCAGCCGCAGCAGCCGCAGCCGCCCCCGGCAGCGCGGCGGGAGGAGGAGCGGCCCGAGCAGGCGGGGCCCCCGCCGGCGGCGACCCCCGGCGCGCCCTGCTGCCCCCCGGCCGGCGCGGCGCTGGTGCCCGGCGTGTCGGGGCTGCGCAACCACGGGAACACGTGCTTCATGAACGCCGTGCTGCAGTGCCTGAGCAACACGGAGCCGCTGGCCGAGTTCCTGGCGCTGGAGCAGTTCCGCGGGCCCGCCCCGCCCCCGCCGCCCGAGCCCGAGCCCGAGCCCCGCGCCGGGGAGGTGACGGAGCAGCTGGCGCAGCTGGTGCGCGCCCTCTGGACCCTCCAGTACACGCCGCAGCACAGCCGCGAGTTCAAGGTGAGCCCGCCCGGCCCCGCAGTGCGGAGAGCGGCTCCTGCCCTCCCCAGCCGCCGCCGCCGCCGCCTCCCCCCACCCCCCCGCGGCTCCCGGCCCGCCTCGCTTGCTGCCGCCGCGGAGGAAAGGCCGCCTGTGGTTGTGCCGCTGCCTGAGCTGCGCGGGTTGCTGGAGACGCTCCGTTGCCGGATTAGGAACCGTCCTCGGTGCCGTTGATATGCAGCCTTTTGCCCCGTCGGGGTTGTTTTCTCCTTCGCACATCCTTCCTTGGGCCGGTGTCTTTGTCTGGGGTTAATCCCTGCTTCTCGGGGGGTTGATAGCTGGCAAGGAGGGGTTCTGGTCTTTCTGTTGCCTTTTGAGCTTTTGGATTGTCTCTTCTGAATAGCATCAAAGGGTTGTTTATCTCCCTCTGCCCCTTGATGGCTGAATTAGTCCAGGTGTCTCGGGCTCTCCGTCTGTGCCTTCCTTCCATCTGCTTCCCTTTTGAGGGATTTTTCTGCAGTTCTTGTGGTTTCTTTGATGGATGAGTCCACCATCGGCTGAAAGGGGTCCCATCTTGTTCTGGTGCCCTGACTTTTTCTAAGGCTGCCCTTGTGCCAAAATATGCCAGGCTGCTAGGCCGCAGCAGGAGAAGATAGATGTGCTACCAGAGACTCTTCTGGGTGCCTTTTAATAAAATCCTAGTTTTGAGAGAGGCTGTCTGGTCCCTGGGTTCGACCCCTTGCTCGGGGCAGGCATCCCAGGCAAAATAATCCAATAATGGCTGCTCAAAGAAGGGGAGCCACCCATCCCTCTGTTTTGAGTGCAGGATACAGAAAATGGGATTTAAGCTGCAGATTCTGAGAAAACTTTAGAAAAAGCTTCCTGACAACTCCTGCATTAGTACGTTTTTGAGAGATATCAGTCAATTTCACATCTGCAAACTTCAATTTTTACCAGGTTTTGGGCTTTTCCTCTGAGATTTCTATATGCATTCTGAAATCTCACAAGATTTGGCAGTCTTTTGTGTAATGAACTGACAAAAGTGGTGCCATGATATTGTGCCACAAATTCTGCCCCTTTGGAGCATGGTGAAATGTCACAATACATGTAGAAAAGGATTAGGCTTCTGTTTATTGTGATGCTGCTGGTATCAGTCGGGCTCCCAAGAGACCCCAGTGGTCCTGTGAGGTTTGAAGCTTGGGAAATGGCATGGCATTGCAGGTGTCTGCCTGGCTGCCAAGAGAGTTTTCAGGCAGCAGACAGAGAAAAACAAGATAAGAGCACATCTGGCTGTTGTACAAACAGAGGAGAGGTGGAAACAAGCCAGCTTGCCTGACAGAGGGGTGTAGCCATGTCTGAACGCTGTAATAAGGAGGAATTTTCTGACAGGACAATCAACCAAAGGAACAGAAGTTGCCTTTGGAAGTTGTGGGAACTTCATCACTGGAAGCTTTCAAGAAGAGATTGGACTGCCATTTGTCAGAAATGGTGTAGGGTCTCCTGCTTGGGCAGAGGGGTGGTTTGGACTAGATGACCTACAAGGTCCCTTCCAATTCTGTTAATCTGTATAAATGGTCTGGGCTTCCTAGTACACTTGTCATTTAGTTCCTGGATTACTTGTCAGCTCTGCTGAGTGGTTCTAGTTGTGGTTGGGTGAAGGCTGGCCATTGAGTGAGCCAAGCTGTGCACTGAGTGAGCATTATGGACTTTGCAGATGGGAATGAACATGAATGCAGGTCTGCAGACCTCCATATAATGGGTTTCACTCAATAATTGGTCACACAATGGGTTTCTTATGGCAATGACATGAGTAGGGGCAGATCTGCTTTTGGGATCTGTATCTGTAAGGGCCAAGATGGGGAGAGGCTGCCTTCCAGCCCTTGGAATGCCTGATGCAATTGGCCTGTTAGAAGGCTGGACAGGATGGAGAGAGTTCTCTGTGGTTAAGCCGCCCCTGGCACAGCCCAGTGCCACTCTGAATGGGGTTTGGGCATCCATGCAGCAACGGTGAAATAGTGGAGCTCTACCGTTATGGGTCTCCCTGTGAGTAGTGGTTTTTCTTGGTCCCATTTCAGCTCCTGCCTGATCTTCAGAAATAGTCCCAAAGAGAGACTGTTGCTGTGGGATGACACTGTCAGAGCTTCTGCTGTGTGAGGATGTAAGGGTGGCTACCCACTCTATCTCTCGGAGCCATCTGTCCGAATGGTCGGCATAGTCCTCCTTCCCTTAAGCCCACGGAACAGAGCAAGAGAGCTGAATGTTGTGGCATTCAGCTGGAGGCCTTTCGTATCAAAAGGGGGGAATTCCTAACACCTTGGAAGGTAGACCCAAGACCCAGAAGGATCTTGGCAGACGTGAACACTGGGCCCTACACAACAACATTAAATTCAGTGGTAAGAAAAGCAAGGTTTACATAGGTGAGAAAAACCAAATGCATATATAATAGGTGGGACTGGCTCAACAATAGCAACTGTGAGAGGGATCTAGGAGTCCTAGTGAACAATCAGTTAAGTGTGAGCCAGTAGTGTGCTACAGCTGCCATAAAGGCCAATGCAGTCCTGGGCTGCATCTACAGAGGGATAGCATCAAGATCAGGTGAAGTGTTAGTACTGCTTTGTACTGCACTGATAAGACCACATTTGGAACAATATGTCCAGTTTTGGTCACCACAATACCAACGTTGCAGTGAAAAGCAACAAACATGATTAGGGGATGACTAAACGTTATGACGAACGGTTGCAGGAACTGGGTATGTCTAGCCCAATGAAGACAAGGACTGGGAGTGACAAGATAACAGTCTTCAAATACTTGGGGGGCTGACACAGAGAAGGGGAGATCTAAAGTACTTGAGGGCAGGACAAAAAGTAACAGATGGAAGCTTATCAAAGAGAGGTCCAACCTAGAATTAAGGATAAATTTCCTGACACTGAGAACACTTCATCAGTGAAAAGGTTGTGGGTGGTTCATCACTGGAAGTTTTTAAGAAGAGACTGGACAGCTACTTGTCTGAAATGGTACAAGGTTTCCTGCTTGAGCAGGGGGCTGGACTAGAAGACCTCCAAGGTCCCTTCCAACTGTTATTCTTTTATTCTGTTAAAAGCAGGTACTAGTATTATGCAGGGATTCAGAACTATTTTGCTTGCTTCATAAAAGACTCAGGGTCATCTTTAACAGTATAATTGAAAATGATTTCTTTGCAACAGTTTCTTTGCACAGTTTACATTGATTCAGTTAGTGGCTGATCACTTCTTTTTGTTTCATTGGATGCTGAGTTTGGCTGTGGTTGAGTGGGCTACGTTTTTTAGGGTGTTGTGAGAGTCTGTGGGTAGAGTAGTTGGACAATGAATTTAGGGATCCTTCAGATTGGATGGGTTTGGCTGGTATCCCTTACCAGGCCTTCGGGAGACTTGGGCAGAAATCTTTTGAATGTGGCATCGATGTCCCAAGATGGGCAGGATGTAGCTGTACTTGGGGGACATTTGGAGGCACTACTACTGGTTGTGAGAAAGTATTTATAGGCTGGGCGTTAGGAATCAACAATCCCAAATGATTTTATTGTCCCAGCCTCCGTGCTGTGTAACAACCTCCCAGGCTGACTCCTGGACTGGCTTGGTGGGCACTGGAGTTTCCTTGACTTAAGGTATTCAACCCCAACCTGCCTTCGACCTGTGGGTACTGGGCAAGGTCATCCGAAGACATGGGGTGAGCCGTCAACAACTTTCTGATGATCCCCCAGTGACTTTCTGTCACTGGCTAGCTGAGTGATGCCATGGAGGTTCTGTCTGAGTGTCTGGAGTCTGTAGGGCCTGGAGGGGAAAGAATAGGCTGAAACCCCTGCCAAGAACGAGCTGCTTTGGGTTGAGGGCTTGCTGGTTCCATCTCTTGCTCCGGATGTGGTTGCACAAGTAGCTATCGTGACTAGAAGAACCTTTGCAGAACATCATATTGTGTCCCCTCTGCATCCTTCCCTGGTCCAAGGGGCTCTGCTCATGGCCACCTACACCGTAGTTACCTTCCAGATGAACTACTGTAATGTGTTCTACATAGGGCTGACCTTGAAGAGCAACTGGTACAATATGCAATGACATGGGTGGTTCTCGAGCTCTGCTTGTTCACATTTGCTTTGTGAGCTCCGTTGTTTGCCAGTGTGCTTCCTGGTTAAATGCAAGGTGTTAGTGGACCCCCATAAAGCCCTTGTGGCAGGGGCAGATGATTTGTGGGGTTCCGTCTCCCTGACTGTGTGTCCTTCCCTTCAGATCTGGCAGGAGGCGCCTGCTATGGAGCCCACCAATTCAGGGCAAAGGTCTCCCCTCTGCGCCTGCCCTGTGGGGCACCCTCCCCCAGATGTCAGTGTGGCCCTGTCCCAGTCGGCTTTTCACAAGGCCCTGAAGTGTGCTTGTGTTACTGGGTGTGGGAATCGAAGTGCCAGTTTGGGGTCCTGAAGTTAGTGGTGCTGGTTGTCTTGCCTATTTATTCTGTGTTTTGTATTTTTGGTAGGTTGGCTGATTCTGTTGTTGGCCACACAGAGTCACCTATTTCAGGGGTGTCAAACTCACGATGACACATCGTCATGTGATGCATCGCAACTTTTCCCCCCTTCACTAAACTGGAGATGGGCATGACCAGCATATGATGCATCTACCCTGCAGGCCACGAGTTTGACACCTCTGACCTATTTGCTCTGTATTTGCTATATACATCTGTTGAGATAAATAATAAAATTCTGAGACTCATGACTAGGAAGCAGTTTCACTCTACATCCAATCTTTCTTCCCATACAGGTAGTCCTCGATTTACAACAGTTCATTTAGTGAACATTCGAAGTTATAATGGCACTGAAAAAAGTGACTTACAACTGCTACAACATCCCCAAGGCCACATCATCAAAATTCAGATGCTTGGCAACTGTCTCATATTGACGGTTGCAGCATCCTGGGGTCATGTGATCCACTTTTGCGACCTTTTGCCAAGCAAAGTCAATGGGGAAGCCAGATTGACTTAATCACCATCTTACTAATTTAACAATTGCAGGTGATTCACTTAACAACTTTGGCAAGAAAAGTCGTAAAATAGGACAAACCTCACTTAACCTTTGCCTTGTTTAGTAACAGAAATTTTGGGCTCAGTTGTGGACGTAAGTGGAGGACTACCTGTGTTATAAACTAACCTTTTAATGCTTGCAGAAGTCCTAATGAACAGCTGGTTTCTTTCATCCCAAGGCAGATGCGTTCTCCAGTTCTAATTCATAGCTCTCTTTGGCACTAGTAAAGTTAAGTTAGCAGGGTTGCAAAGCTAACTAATACCTTCTCATCAGTTGACACTGGATTCTTCTGGTATTGCCAAAATCCAAGACACGTTTGAAAAGGGTTTGGGAGACCTCAGCCTGTTTGTCGTCTGTTTTGGTTGCCTTGTTCTTGCTAAACTTTTGGCCACGGAAGAGATCCAGTTCCTGCCCTTCAGGGATCCCTCCTCTCTCCCTGAAGAGGTTCTGCAGCTTCCTCAGGGTTAAAGGACCTAGGAAACAAGATAGGTTTCCTCCTTTTAAAAATTCTGTTCTGGTTTGTAACTTCCACAAGGTTCTTGCATGGAAAATCCCAGTGTTTATAATAGAAGGAGTTGCAGCCATTACGGCAAAAACTGAGAAACTGGGAAAACGGAGTAATGGGCTGGCCAATCAGACGGTGGCAATACAGGTAGTCCTTGAGTTACGACCACAATTGAGCACAAAATTTGTGTTGCTAAGTGAGAAATTTGTTAAGTCAGTTTTGCCCAATTTAACAACTTTTCTTGCCACATTTGTCAAGTCAATCACTGCAGTTGTTAAATATGGTTGCTAAGTGAATCTGACTTCCCGGTTGACTTTGCTTCTCAGAAGGTTGCAAAAGGTGATCATGTGACCCCCAAGAGACACTTCAGCCATCATAAATGTGAATCAGTTGTCAAGCATCCAAATGTAAGTCATGTGGCCACGAGGGACTGCAATGGTCATAAGTATGAAAAATGGTCATTTTTCAGTGCTGTTGTAACTTCTAACAGTCACTAAGCAAACCATTGTAAGTCGAGGACTACCTGTATTGGATCCTTCTTGCCAGGTCAGCAGGGAGAGGGATTTCGGGAAATCCCAAATGAAAGGAGAGGCCTGGGAATAACTGCCCTTATGGAGGAAATAGGTTTAGAATAATTTTAAGGCTGTGATAGGCTAGTATTGGTGGACTATAGAGATTTATAGAAATAAATGAATCTTTTAAAAATTATTTATTAGACATCATCATGCTCCTATGTTAACCAACTGTATGTGCTATCCTATCTCTTCTTCCCACCATTCATTACTTAGCGGTGGCTGTAACACAAAAGGATAATAAAGGAGAAAACGCTGCAACAAGAAGGAAGATAAGTCATGTTCAATACATTTACCAGGGCCAGTCAAAGCATCATTTTGAGCTATCCAGAACTACCCAGCAGGAACTCCTCTCAAAGGGAGATGGGTGGTTTAGAAACAGGAAATGTAAATAAGTTAAAGATACTACAGAAGTGGAAGGAGAGTCTGAGGAAGAAGCGAGAAAACTCAGGAATTCAGCCATGAGGTTGGTAGCTTCAAGGTGCATTAAGTCCCTGCTCTGAAAACGGAAATGTCACTATTGCTTAGTCTGGCACTTTTTCCATATTTCATGATTTTGTGTAAAGTATAATCTGAAGAAGTAAAAAAAAAAAAACCATGCATGTGGTTTGATCATTCATGACAAACAATTTAAAGTGGTGCTAATAAAAATATTGCCCAATTATAGAAGTTGTATACAACTTTACAAAACTTTATCTCAGTTTCTGTGTCTAGGAGAAGCCACAAGAAAGACATCAACATTACCTGATGAAAAATGCTTCCTGACACAGAGGTGGCTTTCATGCCATTGACCAAACTGGATCTGGAAGGATCCTCAACCAACAGGTCTCACGGAGAAACGGCCTTCTCTGGAACAGTCTGGCTCCCGTCGCCTGAGATGTTTGGCTGGCACAAATACTTTGCATTTAAGTCAGATGATGCTGTGGGAATGCTGAACTGGTGTATGAAACTGGCGATTGGCTGGCTGAAACATGATAGTGGGAAGATGAAGGTTTCTCCCAAGTTTGTTTTTCTGCTCCGATAGTTGAGAACTGGGCCTCTCAATAGCTGTTGATATCAGTCAGGCATGGTATCTTTGTGAAATGACTGGAAAGGGAGTGGAACTTAATTTTGGGCAGTGGCTCTGATCCTTCTTGGAAAAGTTGATTCCAGAAGATATTTCTGGAGTTATTTAGACATGGTGCCCTAAATGGCACTAGAGTGGGTTGGTCTAGTGACCACCGATATCCTCAGCAGAGACTCTGTGCATCCATCCAGCACCAGGGATGCATTTGACACATCTCTGTGAGAGGACTTGTATGGCTGGAACCCTATCAAGTTGAACATGCATAATTTTCATTTTTTTTCTTCATTTTATTAAATTTGTATACCGCCCTACTCCCGAAGGACTCAGGGCGGTGAACAGGCACGAAATAAAACACATAAATACAAAAGTTAAGACATGATTAAAAGCCAATTAAATAATTTTTGCCCGAGACAATTTAAAACTCCCAATAATTTAAAACAAATTAAAATTTGAGTTTAAAAATTTAAAAGAAGGGGAAAAAACTAGGCCAGGCCGGCCTGCTGGAATAGGAGTGTCTTCAAAGCACGGCGGAAAGTGCGCAGATCCGGGATCCTCGGTATCTCCAGGGGGAGCTTGTTCCAGATAGTAGGTGCCCCCACAGAGAAGGCCCTCCCCCTGGGGGCCGCCAGTCGACATTGTTTGGCTGACGGCACCTGGAGGAGCCCCTCTCTATGAGAGCGTACCGGCTGGTGGGAGGCTGTTTGTGGTAGTAGGCGGTCCCGTAAGTAGCCAGGTCCTAAGCCATGGAGCGCTCTAAAGGTGGTAACCAAAACCTTGAAGCGCACCCGGAAGACCACCGGGAGCCAGTGCAGCTCGCACAGGAGAGGTGTCACATGGGAGCGCCATGTTGCTCCCATAACCACCTGCGCGGCCGCACTCTGCGCCAGTTGGAGCCTCCGGGTGCTCAAGGGGAGCCCCATGTAGAGAGCGTTACAATAGTCCAGGCGGGAGGTAACGAGGGCATGAGTGACTGTGTGTAGGGAGTCCCGATCCAGAAAGGGACGCAACTGGCGAATCAGGCGAACCTGATGAAAAATCCTCCCGGTCACGGCCGTCAAGTGCTCTTCTAAAGACAGCCGTGAGTCCAGAAGGACGCCCAAGTTGCGAGCCCTCTCCGTGGGGGCCAGCGATTCGCCCCCAATAGTCAGCGATGGCGTCAACTGACTATATCGGGACGTTGGAAACCACAGCCACTCGGTCTTGGATGGGTTGAGCCTGAGCCTGTTCCTCCCCATCCAGATCCGCATGGCCTCCAGACACCGAGACATCACTTCAAGGGCATCGTTGGGGTGGTCCGGGGGTGGAGATGTACAGCTGGGTGTCATCATCGTACTGGTGGTACTTCACCCCGAAACCACGGATGATCTCACCCAGCGGCTTTACATAAATGTTGAACAAAAGGGGTGAGAGGACCGACCCTTGTGGCACCCCACATATGAGGGGCCTCGGGGTCGACCTCTGCCCCCCTGCCAACACAGACTGCAACCGGCCGGAGAGAAAGGAGGAGAACCACCGTAGTACAGTGCCTCCCACCCCTAACTCTTCCAACCGGTGCAGCATGATACCATGGTCGATGGTATCAAAAGCTGCTGAGAGATCTAACAGGACCAGGACAGAGGAGCACCCCCTGTCCTGAGCCCTCCAGAGATCATCAACCAATGCGACCAATGCTGTTTCCGTGCTGTACCCGGGTCTGAAACCCGACTGGAACAGATCCAGATACGTCGTCTCATCCAGGTGCTGGGGAAGCTGTTGCGCAACCACACTCTCGACAACCTTCGCCACAAAACGAAGGTTGGAGACCGGACGATAATTAAACAACATTGCCGGGTCCAGGGAAGGCTTCTTGAGGAGAGGCCTCACCACCGCCTCTTTCAAGGTGGCGGGGAAGTCACCCTCACCCAGTGAAGCATTTATAATCCCCTGGAGCCAGCCTCGCGTCACCTCCCGGGAAGCCAGCACTAACCAGGAAGGACACGGGTCCAATAAACAAGTGGTCGCGTTCAGTCTGCCCAGAATCCTGTCCATGTCCTCAGGGGTCACAGGATCAAACTCATCCCAGATAACATTCTCAAGACCTGCCCCAGTCCCTCCCCCTGAGACTACCCAGTCGGAGTCCAGACCTTCCCGAATCTGAGTGATTTTGTCATACAGATACTGAACAAAATCCTCGGCTCTATCCTCCAAGGGGTCCTCCCGTGCTTCCTGGTGGAGCAGGGAGTGGCCAGGTGGTTATCTGATGACGCAATAAGAGCAGCAAAATAACTATATTTCGCTGCTTTTATCGCCACCAGGTAATTCCTAATATGGGATTTTACCAGCGTCCGGTCCGATTCAGAAAGACTGGCCCTCCAACTATTCTCTAGGCATCTTTTCTGGCGCTTCAACTCCCTCAGCTCCTCAGTGAACCAAGGAGCCAAATGAGATAGGCGCCAGGTCAGAGGCCGCAAAGGCACGACCCGATCCAGAGCTCCAGCAGCCGCCCTATCCCAGGCGGCCACTAGTTCTCCAGTCGAGACGTGTGCCAGAGCCTCGGGAAATGGCCCAAGCTCCATCTGGAACCTATCAGGTTCCATCAGGTGCCTGGGGCGGAACCATCTTACCGGCTCCGCTTCCCTGTGGCAAGGTGCAGCGGTTCGAAGGTCGAGACGAAGGAGAGAGAGATCTGACCATGACAAGGGCTCGGTAACTATATCCCCTATCTCAAGATCACTCAGCCACTGTCCAGAGACAAAAACCAGATCCAGTGTGTTTCCCCCCGTGTGGGTAGGGCCATGAATTAACTGGGTCAGGTCCATGGCTGTCATGGAAGCCATGAACTCCCGAGCCACCTCAGACTCCTCACCCACGGACGGCAGGTTGAAATCCCCCATGACCATAAGCCTGGGGGTATCAACCGCCACTGCGGCGATGACATTGAGTAGCTCGGGCAGGGCTGTTGCCACGTGGCAGGGAGCCAGGTACATGATCAGCAAACCCATCTGAACCCCACGACCCCACTTCATGAGGAGGGACTCACAGCCGGCTGTCTGAGGAACAGTGGCCTCCCTCGGACTCGGACCTTCTTTAATAATAACCGCTACTCCCCTGCCCCTGCCCTGTAACGTCGGCCGATGGAATGCGAGGAAACCTGGTTGGCACATCTCGACGAGGGGGACCCCCCCTCCTGGCCCAACCAGGTCTCCGTAATACCCGCCAGGTCCGCTCCCCCCTCTCAGATAAGATCACAAATGAGGGGGGCTTTATTTACTACGGACCTGGCATTGCACAGCATCAGCCGAAGGGTCGGGTCCTGAGGATCTGTGCAACCTGGAGAACGGGTGGAGCCTTGGGGGCCGGAGCATGTCACCGCTTGTAAACAGCGGGTACGTGCTCCCTTGACTCGATATGGCCCCCTGCTCCCGCCATACCTACCCCTCCCACTCACGGTAATGATATTCAGAACACTATCTGGACAAACTATGACTCCCCCCTCGACCCTGAGATCCCCACCTCCCACGCCGTACTTCCTTGCCAGGCCTGCCCCTCCCCTTTGTGGGCTATCCCCCATACCCACGACCCACATTCCAATCAAACCCTCCCCCTCCCTAGAACCCCTTAAAAAATTTACAAACATTTTTGATATAAAACCCCTCAACCCTCTAGTTTTTGCATGCCACCTCTCGGGGTTCCAAAGCCCGTCATCGAGGTGGGCCCTCGATAAAGTGGAGGGCCAAACTTGCGAGAGGGGGGAGTCTCGCAATGCTAGCAGGTCGGCTTTCTTGTACGTCATTGTACGTCCAAGTCCAAGGTGGAAAAGAGGGCCAGTCCAGGTTTCATAGTCCAGAGAGACCCTTCAGGGTACAGATGGATTTCATAGAATTTCATAGAGCTGGACTCCACTGTCCTCTCACAACAGGGAGAAGGTCCAATGTCCTTTCCACTCCAACGGGGCAATGATCAAGCCACCCCTCCCCCTTATTCTTCATTTCACCTACGCCTTAGCCCAGTGGTTCTCAACCTTCCTAATGCCGCGACCCTTTAATACAGTTCCTCATGTTGTGGTGACCCCCAACCAGGGGTGGGTTCTAAATTTTTTTACTACCGGTTCTGTGGGCATGGCTTATTTTGTGGGCATGGCTTGGAGGTCATGTGACTGGGTGGGCGTGGCTAGCTGGTCATGTGACCGGGTGGCCATGGCTATGTGTATAGGGACTACTCAGAGGGCTGAAAAAAGTCATTTAAAAGTCAAATAGTGGTGCCGACGGGCGGGGCAAGCCAGCAATTTAACAAAGGGTTCGGCTGCACCACTGGCTCTAGGGCGGCCCTTTGAAGCCCCGCGGCAATAATTTAAACAGTTTTTTTTCCTCTAGCCATCGGAGGCAGCAATAGATTGGGAGTGGGCGGGGTAAGCGAACGGCGACCGGGCAATCCAACAGAGCAGAGAGTGAGGGTGAGTGAAGGCGTGGGGGGGGGGGCGCGAGAGAGGGCTTTGGCGACCCCTGTGAAATGGCCGTTCGACCCCCAAAGGGGTCGTGACCCCCAGGTTGAGAACCGCTGCCTTAGTCGGATAGGGAGACTATGGGGGAGCTGAGGGATCCATTTCTACTCCAGCGAAGGAGCTGTAGTAACACCCCTGGTTTCCACATGATTATTCTGGAAACAGTCCTGCTGGGGGTGGGGCGGGGGGGGAGAGCAATATCCCCAGAGGAGGATAATGCCCATCGGTCTGGTTAATTTTATTTTTAATTCATCTGAACTGCCTCTATGGTATTGTGTGTAATTGTACAGCCTTGGGGCTTATTGTAGAAAAGAGAGCAAGGTTTTTTAGAAAATTGTTTAGTGTCCATCTGTGTGGCACCAATTACAGAGGAGATGAGAGAAGGCCGGCTCCACTGATATGGACACGTCCAGAGAGCAGCACCTTCCACCGTTGCCAAGACAGCCTACCAACTAGAAGTCAATGGTCGGCGACCTTGTGGGTGTCTAAAACAGAGATGGCAAGGCACCATCAACAAAGACATGCAAGCCACAGGCCTGCGCCCCGGAGATGCAGTTGACCATGCAAAGTGGTGTTCAATGATACGAAAAGCAGAGCCTGTATCTGCGGGAATTCGCTAGATAAAAGAAGAAGTAGTTAAGTGTCCATCATAGAGTGCCTGATAACTGATCTTCTAACCGGGTCCTTGTTTGAGCAGATTCTCTAGGAAGGGGCTGCGTGTGATCCTTCATTGGCTTTGGAAGAGGCCTTAAGCAGCATGAAGAGAAGGAGCTTCTCAAGGAACTGTTTGAGAGAGGAACACAATTGTTTTGTCTGGTCAAGCCAATAGCTAAATCGCTCCTACTTCAGAAATTTAATCCATCTTGAAGTTACTGCTGGTGAAACAAAGTTTAAGTGGAGGAATGTACAATTGCTGCATTCTCAGTTGTTGTAAACTGAACATTCATTGAAATGTAACACAGCCTAGACTTTGGAGGCCTCCAAGGCCTTATCTTTCAGCTATGTTGACCTGCTTTCTTCCCATCCTTGAGAGGGACGGACTTTCTGTCAGTTTGCCACTCTTCAGCAGCAGGGCAGGGAGTGTTGGCTGCTGTCATAAGATGTAAACCAACACTCAGAAACTGTAAAAAAGAGAGTGGAGGAGGAGGAGGTGGTGGTGTTAGGTATTTCAAGACATTTTCTTTTCTGGAGGTGTTTGGCAGCACAAGATTTAGCAGTAACTGTAAGTCTCTGCCTCTCCCCCATCCCCCATTCCACCTTGCAAATCCCTGGATCTGGTGTTGCATCTTAGCGTGTAGGGAAGGATGGAGAGGAAGGGCTTGGCCTGGGTGCAACTTGGGTGTGGTCCACAATATGTTAGGAAGCGAGCATTCCCCTGAGTTGAGAGTTGAAAAAGCATAGGAAATGAACATGGGTAAAATCTCCAAGGAAGCCTATCAGCATAAGAGCTGGAAGAAGGAAGTCAGGAAAGCTAAAATAGAAAATAAATTTAGCCTGCAAGAAGAGCTAAAAGTAACAACAGGCCTTTTTGGATATACTGGTAGAAGGAGGGAGGGAGGGCCCTTTTTCGGAAGGAAAGCTGTTTCACTGCCCCCCAGAAGAGCAGCTGACTTGGGTAATTGCAGACTCGCACCCCAGATGCCCATGTGGGGCAGAACCTGGAACAGATAATTAAGTCATCAGTCTGGGAGCCTTTGTTTGAAGGCGTTCCCTGGGCCTTTTCTAACTTTGCAGCTCTTCCTTTTATCTATATAGTAATCTGATTTTTAGCTTTGTTTTTAACTATTGCTTTTATATCATTTTACTGTTCTGCCTGTAAACTGCCCAGAGGCATGGAAGTGTGATGTGCAGTATAGAAATCTGGTAAATAAATAAATAAATTTAGCTGTGCTAAATGCGGAAGGCATGGCTTGGCAGAATTAAGCCATGTCAAACTTATGACAGGGGGATCAGTTTAGTTGGCCAGGGAAAGTAGCAGAGGCCACCATTTGCAAATGATACAAAGATTGGGGAAGCTAATAGGAACTTCTCAGAGGAGGGAATCAAGTTTCAAGGGGATCTTGAACGATAGAAAGCAGCGAGGTGAATTCCAACAGAGATGGGGGTCTTGCCTTTGGGTAGGGGAGATCAAAGGCAAGAGTCGGGGGTGGGGGGAGCCCAATGTGAGTGGCAGTAGGTGCAGAAAGGAATTCAGGCTGAACACGAACCAAGGTGGTGATGCAGCTGCAAAACAAACGAACAAGCAAAAAACAAAACAAAACAACCCCACCCACCCCCAAACTTTAGGCCGCAACAACAGAAAAATCTAATGGCAAAGTTCAGAGAAGGCTTTGTCCCTTTCCGTCCTGCATTAATCAATTCACACACACAATTCAGCTCTGGGCTGTGCAACTTGGGAAGGACCCTGACAAACTGGAGCAAACGGGCAAGAGGTCTGGAAGGAGAAAAACCTCCGAGGAACAGTTGGGGAATGATTGGGTATATTTAGTCAGGAGAAGAAAATATTTTAGGGTGACACAACAGCTGCTTCCAAACAGATGTAGAATTGTTCAGAAGCGCTTTAGAAGGTGAGGCATGAAATGGTGGGTCTAAATTGCAAGGAGGTGGATTTGGTTGGACATAAAACCAGAATCCAAACGTAAGTCTTGTTCCATGTTGACAATAGCAATAAGACTTCTGGATCATTCCGCAGTGCTTTACAGCCCTCTCTTAGGGGTTTACAGAGTCAGCATATTCCCCCCCAACAATCTGGGTCCTCATTTTACTGGCCTGGGAAAGATGGAAGGCTGGGTCAACCTTGAGCCGGTCAGGATCGAACTGCTGGCAGTGAGCAGAGTCAACCTGCAATCTTGCGTTCAAACCACTGCACCACCAGGGCTGCCCGAGGAAGGGCGGGCTCTCTTGGCTGGAAGGATGGACTTGGTGTCCATGTGTCCATCGTATAATATGTGTGGTAAGGGATTCTTGCAGTGGGCAGAGGGTTGAAATGGATGATTCCCACAATCCCTCCCAACTCTTAGATTCTGTGATGTTCTGAACTAGTCAAGACAATGTGGCTCTGGTGGGACATTCCTTGGATGCATCCCTTTTGTGGCCTGAGAACATTTAAGTTGTGACAATACTGTTTGTGTGCCAAGTGCCAACACCCAAATCCGAGGTTACTTATATAGCTGTTAAAGTGGGGGGGGGGGGCGGTGGCACTGTGATGTTGCTCTCCAAGGTAGTAGCAGCATATTGTGGGGGGTCTTTCCTCATTAAACTTAAATCTGTGGCTTTGGGTAGCAGCAGAATGGCACCTATCTTCTTAGCCTCCCCTTCTGTGCCTGTTCATTTTAAGGCCTTGTAGACTTTCCCTTCTGTGGCTTTGGGTCTGGGGTCTTTCAGCCATTCCACAGTGAGTCCATGAGGGTTCCCTGGGAGCTCTTGGAAGGAGGTTCAATTGGGAAATCAACATGAGAGAGGAGAGGATGGATGAGGTCGGGGGAGACCATGCCTGCCATCCTCTTAATCCTTCATCTGCCCCGCCTTCCCCTCCCTGGCTGAAAGGCCTTTCTATGCCAGAGCCAGCCATTATGAGCATCATCAATACTTGCTAAAGAAAAGCTCTTCAGCGCTTGAGAAGAGTGTTTTTGTTTCCATAAGCTAAGAAGAGGTTCTGGGTGTTTTAACAGTTTCTGACCCTGTTTAAGCTGGCATGTCAACAGCTTCTTCCTTTGAAAATCAAGTGCTGCCTGGTTCACAAGCAGGCGGCTTATATTTATCCTGATGCGACAGCTCATTGCGGAAGGAAGGCAGGCTGCTGTGGGAGGGTTTCAGGAGCCTGGAGTAGACGCCGCTAGACCTTCTCTCCCTTGTCTTCATCAAGGGTGGGAGCTTTTTCAGTCTTTGTGTCCCTAGAAAATCTTTTTGCATCTGGCAGGGTGTGCATGACCTCTCTCCAACCACCACATGGAGAAAAGGCCTGGACAATCTCAGTCTAGTGCAGTGGTCTCCAACCTTGGCAACTTTAAGACTTGTGGACTTCAACTCTGCTGGCTTCGCTGGACGAGGAACTCTGGGAGTTGAAGTCCACAAGTCTTAAAGTTGCCAAGGTTGGAGACCCCTGGTCTAATGGACTTAAAAATGTGCCTTCCTGCCCTTTCTTTCAGAAAGGAAGCATGCTGCCTTGTTGACAGCATGTGTTCATCCTCGCCCTATTACAGCCACCCTGATGGAGCCCACCTTGGTTGGGTCAGGGGAACCTCAGGCTTTCTGAGCTGAGCTTAGGGGACCACCCAAAGCCTTGCAGAAGCTTTGACTCCCAATGTTTTACTTTCTTCCTGTGATGTTTCCAAGTGCCTCTGTCCATGACAGTGGAGCTGTACTATGGACAGTCTCTCCACAGCTGTGCACACACACAAACACACACACACAGTATGGAAGACCGGATTCACCATGGACCCACTGGACCAGATTGCAACAGAAGGAAGGGTGCCCTGTTGTTCTTCCAAAGACTGAAAGCCAAGCAAGCAGTGGAGGGTCAGCTGCCCCCTCCAAGGGGGCTCCAGCAGCTGCAGAAGGGGAGGTTGGGCAAGAATGGAGATTGACCCGCCTGTTCTTCCCTCTCTTGTGCAGTCATGGCAGACCTTTTGTGTCAAAATCCAGGAAATGCCTAACTTGACTCTGCTGGCATATTACAACCTCATAAAAGGGAAACAATGCCCTGTCTCCCCCTCCCATATCTTGGCCACCCTGAATGGCGGCACTTGGTGGAGAGTCCATATAGGCCAGGCAAGAGCATACTCGGTTCTCATGTGGCTTCCACAACCTCTAAAACTGTCCTGGGTGACTTTCACTGCTCTAGAGGCACCCACAAAATGCTAAGTTGGTGCATCTTCAGTTCTCTCTTATAATGTTGTTGGCTGTGCTATGAAAGCCCAGCTAAGAAAATCAATGAAAGATTATTGGATTTTCCATCAGAAATAACAAATGCCTGGGAAATCTTTTTTTTTTGTCTGTGAAATATTTTTTTGTCTGGGTTATGAAATATTTCTCTCCCCCCACCAAATAGTTAAGAAAATAGTTAAGAAAAGCACTTCTACAGTGGATCTTAGGCCCAGTGTCTTCATAAATGAGGGAATTGAAGGGGAACTCATCAAATTTGCAGAACACACTAAGCTGGCAGGAATAGCTAAGACCCCAGAAGACAAGCTGAGGATCCAGAAAGATCTTGACTGACTTGAGCAATGGGCCCCACCCAACAAAATGAAATTTAATGTGGAAAAAAGCAAGGATTTACACCTGGGCAGCAAAAAACAAAGGTACAAGTAGAGATCAGGTGGAACCTGGCTCAAAAACAGTAACTCTGACCGGTTGCTCTGCTCAGTGGACAAAGGATGGAGGAGATGCTTTGTTTTCAGAAGAAAAGGGTGGATTTCTCTTCCTCTTTCTCTCAGTTTCTCTCACCTTCTCTGGCTGCTCAGCCTTTCTCTTTCCCATAATAACCTCACCTTTCACCTTCCACTGAATCACTCCAAATGACGGCACTGTCATTATCCCAGAGATGCCCCATTTTGAGAGCTCTCAACCAGCAGTCAAGAGAGCCCCATCTCTAACCGTGTTCAAAAATGCCAAAATTGGCAGATGTCCATTACAAGCCAGGAGGCCTGTGTGAATTTCCCTTTCACCCAGAGGCCGATTCCATTGAATCCCTGCTGCTCCAAATGGAACAACCTTTGCGTAAGGTTTTTCACCCAAAGTCTCAGATGAGATCCGAACTCTGGATTCGTTTGTAGCTCTTTGAAGACGATTCAGGATTTCAATGGACTTTCTGGCTGTATGCAGTCGTGGCTTTGTTCTCCCAGCTTTCCTGCCACGTGTGGATGGTGCCGAAGGGAGGGTGGTGTGGTGGGAGGGGCCTGGGGTGCTGAGAGGCCTCATTGGCAACTGTGAGCTCGGTGTTGGGTGCTGTTTGTGTCTCGCTCTTCTGCCACTATTTCTTCAGGCAGATTCACCAGAAGGGAGAGAAGTCACTTCGGATTCTCTAGTAATGCTTTTCTGAATGGGGGAGTGGATTATTTGGGAGGGGCATTTCTGATGCTTGGGGTGGGCAGTGCTTCACGTCTCCACTTTGCTTCACTTCTCATCAGTGTCCCTCTAGTTTCATGGGAGGCCTGGCAGCAGGAAAGAGCCACGTTTGGGGCCCGGGTGAGCAGCCCAGCCTCTCCACCAGAAGCCCTGGGGGCCCTGAGCAGATGGGGCTGCGTTGGCTGAGGCAATGGGCAAGGCACAGTGTTGTGGCAAGGAGCTTGCTGTGCAAGAGGGGCTCTGGCAGAGGAAATGGCCGACGCCAGGCAATGTGGCCTCTGCCATATGTTTCCATGCCAAGTTGGCCTCAAGGCCTTTGGTGGCAGCTTTGATGGCTCCAGAGGAGTCTCTCTGTTGCTGGTGTTGCCTGCTAGGGCTGCTTAAGGAGGTGGCAGCCGGGCCCTGCACTGGGTTGCGTGTTGGGAGCCTTGTTTAAAACACCAGAAATCTGTTCTCAGAAAGCATAAGATGCCCTATTTGGCTTTTCCTAGCTTGCATTTTCCTGCCTCTCAGTGCCGTCTCCTCACCCTGCTGCAACAGTTGAAGCGAGGGGAAAATGCCATTTCCCTGGGGGGAGGGGGAGTGCAGTAGGGAAAAGCTGGGACAGTGAATAAGCAGCTGGGCAGCTCCTCTATCTCCTTCCCCAATTCCCCCCTGGGAGTGGCCCCTTTGATGGCCACCAGCTGACATTTGATGGTGGGCAGTTCCCTTAGATCAGCAGGTGGTACCCCACCAAAGTGGGGAAAGAAAGGCCTCTGGCCGAAGGCCCCTGCCCTCTCTCACTCTTCTGTTGATTTCTGGGGAGTCAAAAGGGACATTCAGCACCCGTAAATCTGCTGCTTGGTTTGCAAGAGAAAGCGTGGCTGCTGTGGGGCTCCTCTTTCACTACATTTTGACCTAGCAACCAATTTGCCTGTCAATTTGTCCTGCTCACGCTAGCTTACACGTTGCATGGATGTGCTCCTGGGCTGAGTTCACACACGGGGCACACGTGCACACGGCTCCACTTCACGGCACTGAGCGTGTTCACCCAAGCGCAGAGCAAATGAGCCATGTTCATCTGTTGCTCCTTGGGCTCCTCCTGTGGTGGGCCTCTCTTCCCCGGGGAAGCAGGTGAGTCTCCTGCCTGCCAGCTGGCAAAGGTTCCCCTCCTTCGGATGGCTCCAGGGTCGTGTATCTTAAAAAATGATCTAAGTTCCTTTTGTTTTCAAACAACTTGCGTGCCTGGTCTAAAGGTGGAGACAGAGTTGAGAATCCAATTCCAGGTTCTTCTAGCTCCAACTTAGAACTAAGGAAAATTTTCCTGACAGGGAGATCAATGAACCAGTGGAATGGGGGCTCCATCACTGGAGGCTTTTAAGAAGAGACTGGACAGCCATTTGCCTGAAATGGAATAGGGTCTCCTGCCTGAGCAGGGGGTTGGACTAGAAGACCTCCAAAGTCCCTTCCAAGTCTGATATGTTCTATGTTCTGCTTTTCAAAAGCTCCAGATTAGCCCATCATGTAGATTTAAAGGCAACGTCCAGGAGAGCTTAATTTAAAAGAGTCCTGTCTGTGGCCCCCTCCTTTGGGAAGGGGGGGCTGTTTGCACCATTGCGGCCCTTGTCTGGGCTGCTCCCCCAGGAGAGCTCATCTGTCCAAGGCATCCTGGGAGGGGGCTGTTGGATGCTAGCCCCCTTCTCTGCTTGCTCTGCAGGGTGCAAAGCAGGGGGCCTCCCCAGATGCCTGTGGTTTATTCCCTTTGCCTGCTTGTACCGGGAGGGGCAGTTTATGCGTTGTGCAGCTCTTCCTGGGCTGCATGCAGATCTTCCGCCTTCATCATCAGCCACCTGTTTGCAGACTCCTCCCCCCACCCTGCCCCTCCCCCATCTTGGCTTTGTTTGCTGTTTTGTCTGATGAAAACTTCATCCTAAATTGCAATTTGAGCTTTGCTTCCTGGGGAGTTTTGTGTGTTTCTGCTCTGTGACTTAAGTTTTCACAGCACTGATGTGGGTCAAGAGCAGAGGAAGAGGAGTGACCAGTCAAGGGACCCTCCATGGTGGTCCGTGGGAGGAGGCAGCTGGCCCCCACCTCTCTTCCCACAGCTGAGCTGACACTGGAGTTCAGTGCCCTGACATCCATCTTCTCTTGCCAGCTGATTATGGTGCTTGGATGACACACACACACTCAGCTGAGCACCCTCGCCTGATGGGCTGGCAGGCTTGGAGAAGGAGTGGGTGGCAGTGGGTAATTTTGGGCCTGGGTGAAGGCAGTCAGTCAGAGGCCCTCCAGCCATTGAGCAAGCCAGGATCAATTCTAGGCCCCGCCCAGTCAGGCACCCCAGCATCAGTTTGCATTTGGGAAAAGAGTAAGGGAAGCAGCCTCATAAGATTTTATAGGTAGTCCTTAACTTACGACTGGTCACTTAGTTTGAAGTTACGACTGACCTGAAAAAGGGAATTTATGACTTGGATTTGAAATTCCGACAGTCGGCAGACTGAACTTCAGGTGCTTGGCAACACAACCGCATTTTTGTCAGTTTTCAGCATCCGGCAATCACATGACAACATTTTACAATGGTTTTGCGGTTTTCAGCAAAACTATGTCCATAATGAACCATTGGTTCACTTAATGATTGTACCCAAAATATCCTAGAATCATATGACTTCCTGTTTTATGACCATCGTGTCATACAACCATAATGGGCAGATTCCATTACTGCCTTATGTTGAGGACTACCCATACTTCAGTTTAATAAATTTAATAATTTAGGAATAGAAATTTTCCTCTGTTTCAGTTTCTCTCGCCTCTGTCTTGCTGCCCTTTCCTGTTGCTGAGCATGTATTTAATCATTTTCTTCCTCTCGGATCTGCCCCATTCTTGAAAATGGCCGGAAATGTTCAGTGGAGCAGGGACCCTTTCCTCGCCAGGCAGGAGCAGAGAGGAAACACTCCCAGTTTTTTCCTTTAAGATGCACCCATCTTACTGGAATGCTGCAAATGCTTCATAGCGCTAGAAAGGATTCACACCACAGATTCATAATTAATGAATATGCCATTCTCTCTGAGTGCAAATGCATTATAAATAAGTTATAATAGTAATGAAACAGACAAGGGGGGGGGCATTTCTGTCCTGGATGCAGATCTCTGGGGGTGCATGTTGGTGGTGAAAGAAGGGAGGGGCTTAGTTGGCATTGGCATCAAGCTGGTTTCAAAGCCCATCCCTGCCCTGCCCTGCCCTGCCCTGCCTCTCGATGGTTCAGTGTGTTTGCGCATTTCCTCTTGTATTGTCCATTGGCACAGGTGAGCTGCCAGGCTCGAAAGATCAGGACCACACATAAAGTTCCAATTAAACTGATTTATTACTCAACATGCCTACGTACAAGAAACTACTCAGCTAATGGTTAGCGCTCTCTTGGTGCAGGAGAATTCAAGAGGGGCTGCTCCATTTGTGGCTACCTAGAGACTCTAGGCTGAATCCTCTTTTGACTCTGCCCCCAGGCTCTGCCCTTTCTCCTCCTCCAGGAGCTGCTCTTTGCTAAACCTGGGAACACCCTCAGCTTGGTGAGCTCCATAGAGCTTTATAGTGATATCTGAGTGGTTTACAAATGTCAGCACATTCTCCCCAACAGTCTGAGTCCTTATTTTATCGACCTTGGAAGGGTGGAAGGCTGAGTCAACCTTGAGTCAGTCAGAATTGAACTGTTGGCTGTGGGAAGGGTCTGCCTGCAATGCTGCATTCTGACCACTGCACCACCACGGCCCTATGCAGGCAGCCCAGTACAAGAATAGGGACTTCCGGACAGTCCCTCTACCGGTATGTTTTGGGGGATAGATTGGTAGCAACCTGATGGGGATCAGGGTCAGGGCAGAGATGCGGGGAGGCTTCCCCTTTGCCTGCGTCCTCTGCGTCCTCTGCTCTTTCCCTGCTCTGCGGGTGCCTGGAGAGGCCCTGCTTTTGCAGCTGTGGGTCTCCTTGCCTTAAGTGGGATTTTAGCAGCCAATCATCCCAAGCTCCTTTGGCTTCACCCCCCCCCCCCCACTCAGACTTTGAACTGTTTATTTCCTGTTCCCTGCCCCTTTCCGGGGGGCGGCACTGCAGGTGGGAGTCTCTCCATTTCCATAACGGTTCAGTTGTGCCAGAGCTTTCTATTAAAAGAGGCCTCCTCTATAGGAGACCATTGCTGTTGTTTTGATGAAGATCCCCCAGTCTGGCTTCCTTGGCTGGCTGGGATTGCTGTCCAGCAGCCTTGGCCACTCGGTGCTGGCGGGGGAGGTGGGCAGCAGCTCTAAAGTCTGCAAGGGGAAACTTTGATTTGTCCTGCTTCTTCTAGCCCTCGGAAGAGTCTGGACTCAGCCCTGGTTTGCGTTAGGGTTATGGTCACTCTTCCACCCTGGAGCACATCTGCCTGTTGCTGTCCTTAGTGGTAGGAAGGACCAAGGGGCTCCTGCTGCTTTGGCTTGTACTAATTGCAGGAGGAAAGGGGTGTTTGTTGCCTTGACCCTGACTTCACAAGGACTTCTGGTCACTTACAATAATCCATAAAACAAATCGATGGAAACAGATTGAACAGTTAGGCAACCATCAGTCCCTCCTGGTGTTTCCAAGTCTTAACAGTGTCCTAGATATTGGGAGCTGTTTCATCAACCCTGAAAGTCATCAGAGGGCGGGGGGGGGGGGTCATTTGAATGTTTAGGGATCCATATAGATGGATCAGAGCCCTCCCCAAAATCCACACCTGCTCTCCCCCATCCCAGTCTCATAGCGGCCCCCAGTGTTTCAACTCAGGGCTGGTGGGTTGGCCTGAAGGAGGGGGCACAGGGTGTTGGAAGGATACCTTTTCCAGGAATACCGCCTGATGGTTCCTGGTGGTCTGGAGGGGGTCCGGTTTCGCCTATCCAATGGGAAGCATCCTGAAAGCGGGGTGGGGGGCTGTGTCCCCAGGGTGGGGCTCCCTCAACCTCTGTGCTCTTTCTCCACAGAGCATCGTTTCCAAGAACGCCTTGCAGTTCCGAGGGAGCTCACAACACGATGCACAGGAGTTCCTGCTCTGGCTTCTGGACCGAGTCCATGAAGATCTCCACAATTTAGTGAAGAACAGTGATGGGAGAGCAGCTGTGAAGGTGACACCCTCTGCTTTGGCACAAAGGAGCCCCGTGGAGAGAACGAAGGGAGGCCAGAAGATGAATTGCTCCATTGGGCTGAACTTACTGGGTTGTCTTGGGTAGCTGTGTGGTTTCCGTTCCTTGCTGGGTTTCCTGCTGGGATCATAAGAGGCCTGTATGCAAAAGTATACTGGGAGGCAGACCTTCCCAGTGTTTTCGGTTCCCCAGTGTGACTCTTGTGGACTTTCAGAGTCTTGGCTTTCAGGTTGTCCTTGGGGCTCAAGCTATTGAATCCCAGGCTGACCGGCCTTCCTGAATCCCTTTTGTTTCAGCCACCGTTAGAAGAAGATTCCCTGATTGAGGGAAGCCTCTTGCCAGTCAACAGCACTTTTGTTCAGGAACTCTTTCAAGCTCAGTACAGGTAAGGTGCCCCCCTGCTTTCTGCTCACCTGGTTTCACCCCGAAGAAAGACCATTGGTGGAGTTCCTCAGAGCCAGCCAGTAGGGCTGTTCCTGGTCTGTCCTGTCCTTGGTTCAGCCTGCCTGCCCTGGGACTTGCAAGCTGGAAGGCCACTCAAGCTCTGAGTGGAGGGGGGGGGTTGGTTTCCTGAGCATCCTCTCAATTCCCACCACCGGAAGCTGTCCTGGCTCTGCCTTTCAGGCATTTAACAGGATGGGACGCTCCTGTGTAGAAAAAGAGGCTTCCGTGTGGAAATACCAGTACAAATGCCGGCTTGGACCGTCTTCTTTGCACTTTTTAATGATTTGATCTCCTTATTCTTTTGGTTCGGTATTTACTTCCCTTCCACTGTCAGAGGTTAATTGAACTGTTGGCCACGGGTAATGGTGGGATGGTGGGAGGGGTTCTCGCCAGCGGGGCTCCCCCTCCCCCGATCCCCTCTCTGGCTTTACTGCATGGGGTCAAAAAGGGGGCTTCTCTGTTCCAGGTCATCCTTGACATGTCCTCATTGCCAGAAGCAGAGCAACACTTTCGATCCTTTCCTCTGCATTTCTTTGCCGATCCCGCTGCCTCATACACGGTAGGAGATTAGTTCACCTCAACCAGCGGTTAGTAAAACAAGGCCGAAGCCGGGCATGAGAAGCTCTGGGGGATTGAGGGGAGAGAGCTGGTCTTTCCCTCCCCCCTCTGGGTGGTCTGAGGGATGGACCCCTTCTGGTGCCGGAGGGGCCCTCTCAGCAGCCTCTTTGGCTCTTTGCAGCCCGCTCTATGTTACCGTGGTCTATCGAGGGAAGTGCTCCCACTGCATGCGCATTGGAGTGGCCGTGCCTTTGTCCGGAACAGTGGCCCAGCTGAGGGAAGCGGTGGCCAGAGAAACCAAAATACCTGCCAAACAGGTAAGGGGGGGAGCTATTTGGGTGGTTCTCCCTCCCAACTGGATTGCTCTCCCCTGTCTGTTGAACTTCCCATGGGCGAGCAGATGCTCAGGGCTGCCTCTGTTCCCTTTCCATCTGCTCAGGAGGGGGAAGCCAGCTCTGAGCGCTTTCCAGGAGATGCTGCTGGGTCTCCCTAGAAAGGAATGGAAATTAGGTGGCCCTGTTCATGATGCCTTCCATCCAAGATAGTCCATGACCACCAACAAGGTTGGCTTAATTGTGGTTTGAGACAATAGCAGTAACAATACACTTGTATACCACCCTGGGCAGTTTACAATGAAGAAGCATTATTTGACCCAAATGACAATTTGGATCATTTTACCAGCCTCGAAGGATGGAAGTCTGAGTCAACCTTGAACCGGTCAGCATCAAACTGCTGGCTGTGGGCAGAGTCAGCCTGCAATGCTGCATTTTAACTACTGTGCCACCAGACAAATTCTTAGAAGAGGCCCCACAGCCATCTCCAAAATGGGGGGCTCAGTAGTGCACAAGGCCGTGAGGCTTTTGGTCTTCTGTGAGAGGCTGGACTAACTCGGCATTTGGTCGGGCCGATCTAACTGAAGTGCTGAGTCTTGGTGCCTCTAGTTAGAGGAAGGGAGGTGCTGGAGGAGGCGAGCCTGAGGCCCTGCTGCACTCATTTGCCCTGGGCTGCTCGTCTGGGCCACGTTGCAAGAGAGACATGGCTGTCCTCTGGGCTTCTGCAGATTGTGCTCACAGAGATGTATTACGATGGCTTCCATCGCTCTTTCTCTGACGTGGATGACCTGGACACGGTGCAAGAGAGCGACTGTATCTTTGCCTTTGAGACCCCGGAGATCTTCTGGCCAGAAGGGATCCTGAGCCAGAGAGGTATGTTGACTTGTGGGATGTGTGGGTCTGGGCCCTCTGGGCAAGCCCTTCGATGGTTGGGAGGGCTGGGTGGAGGCCCTGCTTTGGCCTGTGGTTTGGCCTTCCATCCTATCACTTAAGCTTTTTCTGCCCAGTCCAGATTTGGGAAATAGAACTGGGCCTTCCGCTCTGGGCATCTCTGCCGAAACTCTCCTTGCTGTCTTCCAGGAATCCACGCCAACAGCAATCTGAACCACTTGAAATACAGCCTCGACCATGCCAAGTCGCCCATTTATGCCCAGGCGAGGCTGGAGAGCGGCAGTGCCCGGACAATGGCGGCAGCGGCTGCCCTGAGTGATAAGCTGGTCATCTTGGTGTGTAACAGAGCCTGCAGTGGACAGCAGGGAAAGAGGTAAGCCTGGGGGCCTGGCTTTCACCTGGCACTCTCTTCTTTACCTTGGCCTGAACCTGTTGAAGGTGGCACAGGCCCTGGTCGCTGACAGTCCCTGCCCAGCCAGTCCTCTTCGGCAGGATTGGCACATGCCGGGTCCCTTCGGTTAAACAAGTGCCACCTGTTAGGACTCCGGAAGTGCGGCTTCTCTCTTGCAGCACCTGCCCTTGGGAATGAAGTCCCACCCATGAGATTTGATTGATACCCTCCCCCCCCCCCCCCCACACTCTGCTGGTGTTTCAAAGGGGCCTGAAGGCCTTTGGCGACCCCCCCCCCCCTTTCTCCTTTTTGTTTTTTCTCATCTGACTTTATCATTCCTAGCATCTTTATTCTTTTTTGCTTTGTGGTTTCTTTCTTTTTGAAATGTTTTTAGCTATTTATAAACTCTCCAGAATCTTTGGGAGATGGTGATGGCATTAACAGTGAATATCTTGTTATAATTGTGCTGAAAATGCTCATCAGTGGGGCCAGTCCTCATCACGAGGGGCAGAGTCCTGATTCTGGAGTCTTTTGGCATGTGGGGCAGATCGGATTCCCTGGAGGACGACAGAAAGGCCTTTGTGCCCAGATGGGGCTGAGAGGGTTCAGCCACAGTGGACGAAGCCGTCAGAAAGTCGATGGGTGGTGTGTTGCGTTAATAGAAGCTGGGCCATGGAGGGAGTTGTATGTCAGGTTCTGGGTGACACTTTTAAAAGGTGCATTGCCACACCTGCCCAGACTCAGAAGAGTTGAGCCGGGATGGACAGGTAGTCCTTCCCGGCTCAACTGCTTAGCAACCATTCATAGTTATGATGGACCCGACCTGGTTTCAGAGTTCTGATGTCTGGGTCCCCTCTGTGGTCACATGACTGCATTTTGGCAACTGGCCCAAATTTATGGCTCTTTGTGCCGTCCATCAAGCCATGTGACTGTGATTTACGACACTTTTTCCAGAAATTGGCATTTACTTCTGGTTTCCGACAAAAAATGCCCCGTAGAGATTGTTTTGTTTTATTGTTTTGTTTTATTAAATTTATATACCGCCCTACTCCCAAAGGACTCAGGGCGGTGAACAGGCACAAAATAAAATATATAAATACAAAAGTTAGAAACATAATTAAAACCAAATTAAATAATTTAGCCCAAGACAATTAAAAATCCCAATAATTTAAAACAAATTAAAATTCCAATTTAAAAATTTAAAAGAAAGGGGAGAAAATTAGGCCAGGCCGGCTTGCTGGAATAGGAGGGTCTTAAGAGCACAGTGGAAAGTGCGCAGATCCGGGATCCTCCGTATCTCCGGGAGGAGCTCGTTCCAGATAGTGGGTGCCCCCACAGAGAAGGCCGTCCCCCTGGGGGCTGTTAGTCGACACTGCTTGGCTGACGGCACCCGGAGGAACCCCTCTCTATGAGAGCGTACCGGCCGGTGGGAGGCTGTTTGTGGTAGTAGGCGGTCCCGTAACAGGTTTGTTTAACAACCCCTGCAAAAAGGTCATAAAATTAGGGGTGAGGTGGGGTGGGGGTGGTCATGTCATGACCCACTTTATGACTCTCATGATTTAAAGCCAAGCAGCTTCTGTGCCTTTTGGTGCCAACCAGTTGTTCTGGCAGGGACTGGGTGGGAGGGGGCAGGCCCATTTCATCCGGGGTGGAGGGGGGAGGCTGGAGGTCTGTGGCCAAGGCCTTAGGATTTGCTTCTGGAGTGGGGTGGGGCCACAACTTTCCACTGTTGAACATGCTTTGTAAAAATGCATTCATTCATTCATTCATTCATTCATTCATTCATTCATTCAGTTGGAATAGCCTTTCATCTCAATCAGTGACTCTGGGTTGTGAACAATCATAAAAACAAACTGTTAAAACAACGCAAAAAAAAAATTAAAAACGGCGACCAAGAAATATTACACAGTAGTCCTCGACTTACAATCATTCGTTTACGGACAATTTGAACTTACTATGGCACTGAAAATGACTTCTGACCATTTTTCACACTTACAACCATTGCCGCATCTCCATGGTCACGTGATCAAAATTGAAATGCCTGACGGGTTGCAGCAATCCAGTCAGAAGGTCCCAAGGGCATGAGTGACTGTGAGCAGAGCCTCCGGTCCAGGAATAGGTACAATTGGCGCACAACCTGAAAGTGTGCGAAGGCCCTCCAGGCCATGGCTGCCCCTCCTCTTCTGGCAGGAACCAGGAGTCCAGGAAGATCCCCGGATTGCGCGTTGGGACTGTACAACCAGGTCTTTGTTCTGCTCCTTTCTCAGGTTTGGCCAGCCCTTTGTGCTGCATTTGGAGAAGACCATCCCTTGGGACCTTCTGCAGAAGGAGATCTTGGAGAAGATGCAGTATTTTCTGCGCCCCTCAGCATGCATTCAGGTATGGGGCAACCTCCCTTTGGCCCTTGGCCCTTGAGCAAGCTGGTCTCGTGGTCACTGACTAAATGCAACATGATTGTTTACAGTTTTAGTTGGCATTACTAAAACACCTCCCTCCCTCCCTCCCTTCCTTCTCATTCCAATCTCCTTCCTTCCTTCCTTCCTTCCTTCCTTCCTTCCTTCCTTCCTTCCTTCCTTCCTTCCTTCCTTCCTTCCTCCCTCCCTCCCTCCCTCCCTCCCTCCCTCCCTCCCTCCCTCCCTTTTTCTCAGCAACAATCATGATAAGTTGTTCCAATCAAAATGCAAAAGAAGGAAAAATCCACAAAATGTTGGGTGGAGATTATGTAAGACATTGTTCGAAGGCACAACGGCGGGGAGGCTTAAGATTTCTGTCCTTTCTGCTCAATGCTTACAAGTCATGTAGAGGCCCCTAAAGGAAAGAAGCTTTATTATACAGTGAAATTGCAAAAGATTGGAAGGTGTGTGCAGGTGATCCTCCACTTGCCACTGCAATTGAGCCTGGCAATTTTTGCTGGGACCCCCGAAGTAAATGCCGTTTTCTGGCAAAAACCTTGTAAAGCGTGTCGTATGACTGCAGAATGTTGCAAACGGCCATAAATTTGGGCCGGTTGCAAGTGCCCTAAATGCGGTCATGTGACTGCGGGGTGTGTGTCCCCTCATTGAAAACATTGAAAAGTCATTGGAAGTTTGAAACCGGGTTGTGAGTTGCTTTTGGGGGTTCTGTGCTAACTTTAACCGGTGGTAAGTTGAGAACTACCTGCATTTTTTTGGAGGGCCTCTAGATTCAATATTCTGGCCATTTAACTTTGGGGCATGTGCCCAGGGATGACCACTCTGTCTCTGCCTGTCCTCTGAGAAGCCCGCCCTCTCCTCCCCTTCCACGCAGGTGTGTCCGTTCAGCTTGCGAGTGGTCAGTGCTGTGGGCATCACGTACCTCTTACCTCAGGAGGAGCGGCCTCTCTGCCACCTGATGGTGGAACGGTGAGCAGGACAGAGCTCTTGCCAAGGAGCTGCTCCTTCTCCACAGGGAGCCATGCAGAACGTGGCTCTCGTGGCTGCAAACGGGGGGCTGCCGAGGGCTTCCCCATCCCCCGTCTTTGGAGGAGCGGCAATAGCATAGAGCCCAGGTGCTTCTCCAAAGGGCTCCTGTCCTCTTCCCTCTAGTTCTGTGAGGGTGGCATCCATGGAAGGGGCTGATCCTGGTGGGTGTGGGGGGCTCCTCCCTTAGATTCTGTTCCCTTTGCAGAACCTTGAAGTCTTGTGGGACAGGTGGAACCCCCCACGTGAAGTTGGTGGTCGAATGGGACAAGGAGACAAAGGACTAGTAAGGAAGGGCAGGGCTTTTTTTTGGGGGGGGGGCTTACTGCAGACTCTGATCAAGGGGCCCAGATCAGTACTGCTCTGCAGGGCTTCCCCTGCTCCCCAAAGCAGCTGCTGGGAGGGGCAGTGAGGCGGGTGGCATGTCTGGGAGCCAGCCTTCCAGATGATGCCTTCCATCAGCCAGCCTTCCAGATGAGGCTCAGAGGAGTCCCTGAGCCCAAGAGGTGGGCCTTTTTGGTGGCGGCCCCTGCCCTTTGGACCAATCTACCTGATACACCCAATACATTGGCCCCAATCCTGCGGGCCGGGCCGCCCATTGGAGAGAATCGTCTGTTCCCGCCCTGATTGCCATTGAATTCTTTTGGGCTGCCTGGCTGGCATGGGCTGATCTCCTTTCTCTCTGCTGCCCGGAGTGTCGCTCTTTGCAGCTGGGCAGCCATCGAAACAAATGGGAGACAAAATTCCCCCTTTCCTCCTGCGTGTTGCAGCTTGTTCATCAACACCGAGGAGGAGTACATCCCTGACGCCGAGAGTGTCCGCCAGCAGAGGGCGCTGCACCAGCAGCCGCAGTCCTGCACCTTAGCCCAGTGTTTCCAGCTCTACACCAAAGAGGAGCAGGTCAGTGGCCTCGCGGGTCATTTGCCCCCCTCCCTCGCTGAACGGAAGGACGCAGCTCTCTCCGTTTGAAATTAGGGAGCACGGTGCCTGCCCCCCAAAGCTTTCTTATGTAGTCCTACCCTCTTCTCAGCTTTATCTGAATTGCTACGGGAAATAATCTGCGCTTTGCAGCCTGGATAAAGTAGGAGGGGCTGGCTGGGAGGAGGACGGCCTGTTTCTTACTCCAAAGCGCCCCCCCCATCTCCTCGGAAGGGCTGGGAGAAACACGGCAGGGTTGCAGGAAGGGCTGGGGCCGCTCTCTGCCTCCTAACTGGCCACGGCTGTGCTTCGCTCACTCTGCCTTGCTTGGAGGAAGGGCCAGGGAAGGGCTCCTGCTGCGCCTCTGACCGCCTCCACCCACGCTTCTAGCTGGCTCCCGACGATGCCTGGCGCTGCCCCCACTGCAAGCAGCTGCAGCAAGGAAGCATCAGCCTGAGCCTCTGGACGCTGCCTGATGTGCTGATCATTCACTTGAAGCGCTTCCGACAGGTGAGGGGGGCTTCCCCGGGCCTCCTCTATAACCAGGGCCAATCGGGGGGCTTCCCCCAGGTCTGCCTCGTGCAGGGCTGGCTGGTGATGCCTCCCCTTCTCCCTTTTCACCAGGAAGGAGACCGGCGCATGAAGCTCCAGAACATGGTCCGGTTTCCCCTGACTGGCCTTGACATGACCCCTCACGTGGTCAAGCGAAGCCAGAGCAGCTGGAGCCTGCCCTCCCACTGGTCCCCCTGGAGGCGCCCCTACGGCTTGGGCAGAGACCCAGAGGACTTCATCTACGACCTGTATGCGGTGTGCAACCACCATGGCACCATGCAGGGGGGGCATTACACAGGTGACTGAGCTGCTGCAGCCCTTTGGCCTCCTGGGTCTCTTCCCCTGGGAGGGCCTTCAGCGGTCTGGGCCTCTCCCCCCCCTCCCCAACCACACACCCCCCCCCGCCAGCTAGATCAGTACTCCGATCCCTTTGATTCCCAGCAGAGCCTTTCAAGGGCCCTCCCACAGGGGGGTGGACGGGGACGGGGACGTTTCCAAAGCTGGGTGCTCCTCGGCTCCTTTACTCCCCCCTGGTTTGGGGGTCTGTGGCAGGCCACGTTGCCTTTTGGAGCCTGGCTGTCCCTGATGCAGCCCTCTCCTGCAGCTTACTGCAAGAACTCCGTAGATGGCCTCTGGTACTGCTTTGATGACAGTGAGGTCCAGCAGCTGGCCGAGAACGAGGTGTGCAAGCCCACTGCCTACATCCTCTTCTACCAGAGGCGGACGGCCATTCCCCGCCTGGTCAGCCAACAGTTCCGTGGCAGGTAAGAGCAGGAGCTGCTGCCGCTCGTCCTGGCCTCCCTTGCGGGTCAGATGGTCAGAAGCCTTCCTTCTGGTTCTCAGCAAGGCCTCGGCCCTTTGCTCTGCTGCCTGACCCTCCCTTCCCAGCCAGCCAAGTGGCTCAGACGGGGCCCTGCAAGAAGAGCTGGTCATCGGCTGCTTGAGTCAGCGGCCCCGTTAGGACCAGTGGTGGGTTGCTCCTGGTTTGCACCGGTTCACAGGAACCGGTAGTAAAAATTTGTAGTAGTTCGGAGAACCGGTAATAACATTGGCTGGCCATGCCCCCGAAGCGGTCCCTTGCCCGGTTGCCGCTCGCTTACCCTACCCACCTCATCAGAGGCTTTTTTTTTTTTAACTTTTAAAAGCATTTTTTCTACAACCTCTTCAGCTGAAAAAATGCCTTTAAAAGTAAAAAAAAAAGCCTCTGATGATCGTGCGGCTCAGCTGGGATCGTCAGAGGCTTTTAAAAGCATTTTTTTCTGCAACCTCTTCAGCCAAATGCCTTTAAAAGTCTCTGGCGATCCCAGCTGATTTGCCTGATCATCAGAGGCTTCTAAAAGCATTTTTTCTGCAACCTCTTAAGGTTGTAAAAAAATTGCTTTTAAAAGTAAAAAAAAAAAAGTTGGTCACGCCCACCCAGTCACATTTCACCCCCACCAAGCCACACCCACAAAATATGCCGCGCCCACGCAACCAGTAGTAAAAAATTTTAGAACCCACCCCTGGTTAGGACCCTGCGCTGACCCCAAAGCAAGGTGGCCCCTCGAGTTGTCCCCTGCCTGACCGGCTGGCCTTTCCTTCTGGCAGGTTCCACCAGCTCCTCCTTGTGTGAGCACTGGGTCAGTCGGTTGCCGGGCAGCAAACCACCCAGCGTGACCTCAGCGGCCTCCTCCAGGCGCACCTCCTTGGCTTCCCTCTCGGAGTCGGTGGAGCTGATGGGGGAGCGGAGTGAGGATGACGGTGCGTACACGGGAGGGGGGAGGGGGGTCTTGGGGACTGGCTTCCTTCCCAGCACTGGGATGCGAGGCTTTTGCCCCTGCTGCTCAGCCCTCAGCGAGGGAACCATGCTGGCCGGAGGGGTCCGGGAGGACGAGGAGGCACCTGGCTACTGCGTGGGGGAGGGCATGGCGATGTGGTGACTCTGTCTTTGTGCCTCGCAGGAGGGTTTTCGACCCGGCCCTTCGTGAGGAGCGTCCAGCGCCAGAACTTGTCTTCCAGATCCTCAGTGACCAGCCCTTTGGCCACCAATGAAAACGGGATCCGCCCATCGTGGTCCCTCTCCGCCAAGCTGCAGATGCGCTCCAACTCGGCTTCTCCTGTCCACGGCTCCTCTGGCACTCTGGAGAGAATTGGAGAGTCGGCCGATGACCGCGTGGCCACCTCCTGCTTTGGCAGCCGTCGGAGTCTCTCCGGCAGCCCCCTGGAGACCAGGGCAGCGGGAGGCAGCCACAGTGGCCAGCAGGACTCTCGGACACTCGGCAGGGCCCCCCTGGCAGTCATGGAAGGGGTCTTCAGAGAAGATGCCCCAGCGTGGAAAGCCTCCGGCAAGACAGGCCTGCAGGCGGACAGAAACAGCTCCCCTCTGGGCCCCTTTGACAACAACAACCAGATCGCCTTTGTTGACCAGAGCGACTCTGTGGAAAGCTCTCCGGTCAAGGACGGTCGGAACTTTGGATGGCCAGCCAAGCCGGATGATGGCAGCCCCCTCCAAGCCCCTCCCTCCCAAGACAGCCTTGGGCCAGGCAGCGGCTTGAACTCAGAGCGGGCAGTCTTGTCCAGCCAGGATTCCCTGACATCTCACCGGTCGGTCGCATCCCCCCCTCCCTCCAAAGCCTTGCCGAAGGCGTCCCGTTCCCGGAGCAAGCTGGACTCAAGCAGGGCCAGTGGGCGCCCTGGTTCTCCCGCAACCAGGCCAGGCAAGAAAGAGGCTGGCGTGAAGGGCCCTGAGGCCACCTCTGCCACCTCCACCCAGCCGAAGCACCGGCCGGTTTCCTCGCCATCTTCCTCCGCGGCGGCCAGAAGGAGCTCCTCCGGGGGCTCTGCGCGCGGACACCCCTCATCGGGCAAGAGCAGGACTTCAGAGCGCGGCCTCAGCAGGGAGGGCTCCAAGCTGAGCATGGGCTCGGAGAAGACGAGTGGAGCTGCTAGCCCGCGCACAAACTCTCCCCGGCTAGGCCAGGCACGTGGGGAGGGCAGGACCCCTGAGAGCAAGCACGTGCGCAGCACCTCCCTGGCCAGCCTGCGCTCGCCTGGCCCTGGGCCCCGGTCCAGCCTGAAGAGGGACAGCAAGTCAGAGGAGAAAGGCTTGTCCTTCTTCAAGTCCGCCCTCCGCCAGAAGGAGACCCGCCGGTCAGCCGATCTGGGCAAGACCAGCCTGCTGGCCAAAAAGGTGGGAGGCGGCTCCTGCAAGGCTGCGGGGAAGACCCTCTCGGAGGAGAAGCCTCCGGAGAAGGCAACGCTCCCCAATGCCAGCGTGGCTGCCAAAGACCCCCTCATGCCCGGCAAACGCTCCCTGTTGACCGCTTGCAAATCGCAGTCTTCCCAGCCGGAGGGCAGCCCCAAGTCCCCCGGAGGGGGCAGGCCGGCCATCAACAAGGCTCTTCCCAGGCTCCCCCCGGGGGTTTCCTCCTCCGCCCGCACATCCGTGTCCCCGTGATCCGCTGCTATTCGACTGCTGCTCCTCAGCTGCCCTGGAGGGGGGGCCCTCCTCATTTTCCGTGGATGGGGGAACCTCGCTGCTCAGGCCCCTCCCGGTTCTGTCCTTGTGCCAGGTCGCCATGGGCACTTACTTGCAGGGTTGCCCAGGGACCCCCCACCAGCCTGGAGCCCTCCTGGAGTGCACGACTGCCAGCCGGGAGGTCTTGCCAGGCGTGCTCTCCAGGCGCCGGCCAGGGCAGGTGGTGGCCCAGCTCCGTGAGCTGAGAAGGCCGGCGGAGGGAGCCCGGGGCACAAGCAGCCCCCTGGTCCTGCTTCTCCCTCCTTGTCTCCCCATGTTGCAAGCTTCCCCAAGGGCAATATCTCAGCGCTTACATTATTTCTCAGGTAAATGCTCGCCAGAACTAGGAGGAACCGAAGACTCTGAGAAAGGTGCCTTCTCTCTCTCTCTCTCTCTCTCTCTCTCTCTCTCTCTCTCTCTCTCTCTCTTTTCACATTCTCTTCATTCTGAAAGGTTTCTGTTGGGGTGTATGTTGCTGTTTTTATGGCCTGTCCTGCCCAGGGCCTCCTTTGTCCCTCCCTGCCCTTCTGAGCAAGGGAGGGAAGGGGAGCCGTGGGTGGGCAGGAGGAGGACAGTCCAAGAGGAGGGGGCTGTGAAGGTGGCTAGGAAGGCAGCTTTCTGCTGCCCCTGGAAGTGTGGCCCAACTCCAGCCCCTTCAGGGCTTCTGGCGGGAGGGGCGCTCTGCTTTGGGGGACCCAACCGGACCAGGCTGTTTCTGTTCTTGCTTCTTCTCCTGCGGGTGGCTTTCAGCCCAAGACCCCCGTCTTGCCCCAGCTCTCCCTGGAACCAGGACTGTGTCTTCCTCCCCACGTTTTTCGTCATGTTTCCCTGGCAGTCCTGGGTGCTCTGGACTTCTGACACCCGCCATGTTCTTTCTTGCTCAGCTATTCCCAACCATCCTCCGTGTCTGCTGGCTGGGTACGGACGTGCAGAAAGGAAGGATGCCTTAGATCCTCTCATATTCTGGATGGCAGGATCCCCCCCCCCCCCCCGGTGCAGAGTAGCAGCAGGAACTGCGGTTTTCTTGCTTTGCAGGTTCCCCAATATGAACTGAGCCCCTCCCTCTGTGGTTGACTCTCTAAGCTCCTCTTTGGCTGCTCTGCAGGGGGCTCGGCCTTTGCCCTGGCAGCTCTTGGAGGAGGCTTTTGCTCCCTCCTCGGCCTTGGGCTCGGTCTCTGTGAGCAAGAGTGTTAAGGAGCCAGTCAGTTGCTGCTCCCCCTTGGAAAGCAAGAGGGAGCTCCCTTCACATGTTTAAAGGAACCTCCAGGAAGCTTCTACTCTTTGGAACCATCCTTTTCAACTAGCTCCATCCAAAAACATTGGGATCAAATTCCCAGAATTCCTAGCCCCCATGCTGTGGCCTTTTGGAAGTCATGGTCCTGTCACATTCGGGAAGCACCGGTCGGAGAAATTGTGCTTCTGTTGAAATGAGGATGAAGTTCGATGCTTCAGTTTGGAGAAGAGCAGCTGGCTCCTGGGTGGGGGCAAAGAGTTGCAGGCTGGTCTCTTGTCTATGTGAGGCACAACAGGTGTGTGTGTGTGTGCGTGTGTTCGTGTGTGTATTTGCTGTAGCAGCAGTTCATGCAGCAAGGAGGAGGAGAGCCGGTGGGTGTAGGAGTCCACCTGACCCTTGAGGCGTCTGTTCCCTATTCAGACTTCCTTTTTTGTGGAGTACGACCAGCTTGCTTGGAGCAGCCTTCCAAAGCTCTCTGTGGCGGAGTCTCTTATGGTGGGGCTCCCTCTTGGTTCTCCCTTGTCCCATGGACCTCCTTTTAGTGAGAGACAGGCCCATTTGTCCCTGAGGTCCTCCATTGCCAACGTTGTCATCATGAGGCATCTGAACAAGTTGGCCTAAGAATCAAGGTCTTGTGTTGATTGTGTGACACCGGAATATCCTATCTAGAAAGCTTCTTGAGTTATTGGGGTTGGGTAGGGTGGGGGTGGGGAGTGGTAGTAACTAATTCTGGCATCCTTCAAAGAGGATGGGAATCGCCTTCATCCTCCACAGGCGTATTCCTTCCTTGCGTGATCATCTTTCCAGTACAGAAGAGTCCGATTCCTCATCCCAGAAGGTCTTCTTCTTCTTCTTCTTCTTCTTCTTCTTCTTCTTCTTCTTCTTCTTCTTCTTCTTCTTCTTCTTCTTCTTCTTCTTCTTCTTCTTCTTCTTCTTCTTCTTCTTCTTCTTCTTCTTCTTCTTCTTCTTCTTCTTCTTCTTCTTCCTCCTCCTCCTCTTCCCTCTTCCCTCTTCCCTCTTCTTCTTCTTCTTCCCTCTTCCTCCTCCTCCTCCTTCTTCCTCTTCCTCTTCTTCTTCTTCTTCTTTTTTCTTTCTTTTTTCTGATTAGGTTGGTGTTAATTTGTACCTTGTTCTGTTCAGAAGAGGTTACACGTTGAACACGTCACATTACTTGTCCTCAATACGCCACACGAAGCCTTTGCAACTAACTTTGCAGCCCTTGCTTTAAGTCAGTGTCTTTACACACAGATGAGGCTCAGCTCAGAAAAGGACAGAGAACCTCCACACTCCAGGAGTGACTTAATTCTGCAGACAGTTTTGTGCTTGGCAATCGCATCTGGAATGCTGAGCACGGCCAGTTACTTTCCCCTTACTATTGAAGCTCAATTTGCATGGTACCGCTCAGCTGTTCCCTATGCATGCCAATATTAAGTATGCAAACAGCTCTCGCAAGCTACAGTAGAACACACTATGGCAAGGATAGGCTCCCCGTTTCCCTTCTGATGTTTCTAAGTTGCAGCTCCCAGCATCCCTCGCTGTGGGCCATCTCACCTCAAGATGGTGGAGTGCTGTCTGGAGGCTGCAGCTCAGGCATCCTGGGCTGTGTGGCAAGAATTCAGGATGGGGGTCTTTGTCCGAGCTGCACTGGATGCGTCTGAGGAGCCCACGGCCTTTGCTCCTTACTGTGGTAGACCCCCAAAGCTTCCTGTCTGTGATCCTTGGTTGACTTCTGTGGACATAAAACTTAGCTGTGAAGTACTTCAAAGAAGGCAGGCAGTTTTTCTTATTGTCAGCTATGTTTGTCTTTCTAAGCAAGAGAACCTATGCAGCTTTAACCCCAGAGCCCTCCTGACCCACTTTTCGTCGCGTGGCTTCATGAACGTTGGCAGGTCCTGGACTGGGAATGCCAGCCACCCTCCCACGGCCCAGGAAGGCAGAGCTTCCTCCTGGCCAGGGGGAGCTGGCTGTTGGGCTACGGCCTGCAGAGTTGCTTAGGAAGGGCCCTAGAAATGGCCCCAGGCAGGCCCATTGGGCCCCGCTGCCCAGGACAGGCCTGGTCTGACTTGTTCAGTGCCTTCTGCTTAGCCATTGTGGGAAAATCTTTTTTTGCTCATTTCCCAATTAATCTGCTGATGGGTCCAACATAACCACATAAGCAACTAAGATTTAGTTTTAATCTTTGGTGAGTTGATGTGAAGGTTTTTCTTCACTGGGGGGAAAAACACGCTGACCCGAGAGCCAAACCTGAGAGACTTAAAGAGGAGAACGGAGTTTGCCACACGTGGAAGTTGTGGAAATTCCTGAGGGCCTGGAAGCGTTTCTGAGCTCAGCCGGCCTGCTCGTCTTGGATTCTGCCATCTCCGGAAGGGGCAGCCAGAGAATCCAGTGCCGCGGAGCCCCTGCTCACCTTTGGCTAAAACTAGATGCTCAACCCGACGAGTCAACCGTGGCAACCCGAGTTGCGTGTGAGGAGCTGCATGCTTTCCTCCCCTTCCCCGCTGCCAACTTTGATACGTGATCAGAGTTTCCATCTTTTTTTTAAATCTCTACAATCCGCTGGGGGGGGAGGCTGTGTCTCCTTCCCAGAAGGGGTTTTAACTTATTTCAGAGCAAGTGCATGAGAGTGTGTCAATGCCTTTTATTTATTTGTATGCACTTTTAATATGCAGAATTTATATTTTTATGTTTTGAAAATAATTTCCTTTCCTGAAGAAGAGTTTGGATACAAGGGATTGGATGATTAACAGTGAAAAATGTAATAATAGTTCAATAAATTTACAGTGTACAAGGACTTGCATGAGGGAAAGCGTTTTTCTTCAAACTTCAAACCTCTCTCCCACTCCATTAAAAGGTAATGGCAAAATCTCCCTCAAGTGGAGCTAGAATTTGGTCATGGCACAGATACATCTGGGTCTTGTTTTTAGCAATAATATGAAAATGATTCACCACTGTTTCCTTTGGATGCAGTTTTTCAACTCCCTAGTTCAAAATCGCCAAACTGCAGAACATCTGGCTGGGAGCGACGGGGGCCCAGTTCAGTCCATCTCCCCACCCAGTGCAGCTCTGGGACATCCGTGCCTGAGGCTTGATTCCCTCCAGGATCAAACCTGGTTTCTCCTGGGCTGCCCAAGTCCCTGAGACCCTCAGGGTAGAGGGTGATGATTTCTCTCCACTGTAGCTCTTCTTTTCAAGCAAGGTAGCTGATAATAATGAGCAGAATGTCAGATTTCCCAGAATTCCCCTGGAGAAATGGATTGAGGAGTCTTTCCTAAAATATTCTGCCATGTCTAATCATTGGCCCCCATGGAAAGGGCTCGCAACTTGGGCGTCCTCCTGGATGCACGGCTGTCTTTAGAAGAGCATATGATGGCCGTGGCCAGGGGGGCTTTTTATCAGGTTCGCCTGATATGCCAGTTGCGTCCCTTTCTGGATCGGGACTCCCTACCCATGGTCACTCAGGCACTTGTCACTTCCCGCCTGGACTACTGCAATGCTCTCTACATGGGGCTCCCCTTGGGGTGCACCCGGAGGCTCCAGTTGGTCCAGAATGCAGCCACGCGGGGGATTATGGGAGCGACGGGGCGCTCCCATGTGACACCTCTCTTGCGCAAGCTGCACTGGCTTCCTGTGGTCTTCCGGGTGCGCTTCAAGGTGTTGGTGACCACCTTTAAAGCGCTCCATGGGTTAGGGCCGGGGTATCTATGAGACTGCCTTCTGCCGCCAATAGCTTCCCACCAGCTAGTTTGCTCGCACAGAGAGGGCCTCCTCAGGGTGCCGTCGGCCAAACACTGTCGGCCGGCGACCCCCAGGGGGAGAGCCTTCTCTGTGGTGGCACTTGCCCTCTGGAATGACCTACCCCCAGAGATACGCACGATACCAGACCTCCGGATTTTTCGTCGGGCCCTGAAAACACATCTATTTCATCTAGCCGTGCTGGCTTGATCCCATCCTTTCGGTTTTAATTTGTAATTGGTTTTAACTGGGTTGTTTTAAATTGAGGGCCAAAATTATTTAATGTCTTTTAAACTGCTTTTAAATTTTATGTTATGTTTTATCTGGGCTGTTCACCGCCCTGAGTCCTGTTGGAGAAGGGCAGTATATAAATTAAATTAAATAAATAAAATAAATAAACCCTGACACAGCCCTCAATGAAATCAAGTTTGACATCTCTAATCTAGAGAATTTAAAATACATAAAAGAAAATTCGTTAAATGGGAAAAACTTTCCCTTCCTCACCAGCAAGTATAATAAATCTTAACAACTTATCACTATCTCTGAAAGTAAAATCAAGCAATATCCCATTCCTCACTCCATTCTATTTAACCAATCTCTAAAACTTTAGCTCACCATATTAATCAGTAAAAATCCATTAAGAGTTATAGGAAATAATATAAAGTACAAACTATATCTATTAAACCCAGTTGGAATTCTTCCTTTTCATATTTATACCTTCCTTTCTATTTAAATGTACTCCCCACAATTCCTCTTCAAATAAAATATTTAAAGCATCCAGTCCCAATCAACAAACTGTTAAACATTTTCAGAAATTGCAACCCTTTTATTTTAATATTGATCAAATAAACTGATTTTATAGTTTTCTTCAGCAATGTTTAGATCTCTGAAACCTCTAACATCTTTATCCTGCATTCTTTGTTTCTTCTCTCTGAATCCTTGGAGTCTTTATCAAGTTCCTTGTATAATTTCCAATAGAAAAAAAGTTACCGATGTCACTTAATACTTTTGCTGTCTCTTCTCAAAAAAATTTGATTGATGTAACAAGTCCCTCCTGTAAATCCAATGTAGAGAAATTATCCACATCACTCTTAATATTTGCATGTCTTTTTAAAGTACTAAGTCATCCACTTTCATTTGTAAATCCATTATTTCCATCTATTTCCTATAGGCTATCACATTCAAACCAGTTTCCATTTTATTCAGTGGGGCTTCTTTTCAACAACACCTAAATTGTCTTAGTGTAGTAATAACTTTATAATTTCCAGAGCCCATTCATGGTACAATCACTCTTTTTGATGCATTAATTGATGCATTTATTTTCTTCTAGTGTCCAACCTTCAAAGTCATCAGTTGTTTCCAAATATAAATAAGCATTTTCCATGGAAAGGATTCTTTCAATTAACTTCAAAGTCTTAAATCAAGTCCAGCTAAGCCCTTAATCAATTAATTTTTTTAGAAGCCAACACCAATCATCCTAAAATGATAAGACCCATGGTGGCACAGTGGTTAGAATGCAGCATTGCAGGCTAATTCGGCTGACTGACTGATTTCCTTTAGACCTGTGTTACTAACACTGCATACGGTAGCAGCAGCCCATTGAGAAAATACATCCTCTCTCTGGCATTGCCCCCCATAATCTCAGGAGAGAAGTGGCAGCAGATGCCAAGAGAACTAAGCAAGGGATTGATCCCCAACATCCTCTGAACAGACATGTGCATCAAGCCCACCGACTCAGATCTAGGAATAACTTTGTGATAAGAACAAATATTCTTGAGGGTACATAAGAACAAAACCAGATTAAAAGATGGAGGAAGGAGACATCAAGCAAGGAATAATATGAAAGGATATGGCTGAAAGATTTGCTATCCCATATACTACTTGGAGGACCCTGAATAGGTTGAGAGTTGGAGTTCCTAAATGTGAAACCAATATGCTCAAGTGGAGGTTCTTAGCGCATAACAACATGCTGGGTGAATTTGGAGCCCGGCCCATCTGCTGGTATGTCAACTACTACCAGAAACATGTACTGGTAAGGATTTATTTTTGGCCAATGACTAAGCCAAGCAGGTGGCTTCATTCTGGTAGTTTAAATTTTGATCTAGACACAGAAGAAGAAGAAGCAGCAACAGAGGCACTCCATGGGCAATTAAGCCACCTGGGAAAGTGCCTCGCTTACTTATTGTTCGCTTCTTTCCAGCATCTCAGCTTCAAGGGCAGGATGGGGTAGAGGACCTCTGCTTTGATCGCCCTTATTATTTCTGCATGGAAATAGTCACAACAGATGTGCTATTAAAGCACAAGGTCATCACTCATTCATCGGCAATTGGATTACCAGTCTATTAATCTTGCCTTAGGCTATGCCAGATTAGATAATGTGCATTGTTATTTGTCACAGAGGTCAATATTTCCCCAACTTTGGAACACTTTTATGTCTGCTTATTGGATTGGAAATCGCTGGTGGAATGAGAGGATCCCAAGAAGGCCCCTGAGGGCCTTTGAGTTGCATCCCGATCTGACAGATGTCGTTTCATGAATGCGGCAGTGGGATTGACAAGAACAAATAGGTCACGCGGAAGGCTGAGCATTGATTGCAATGGAACAGATGTGCAGCTGCAACAGTGAAGCTTCTTGCAAATAGGACAGGGTGTCCCAACCTTGGTAACTTTAAGACTTGTGGACTTCATGGCTGGTCAGGGAATTCTGGGAATTGAAGTCCATAAGTCTTAAAGTTGTCAAGGTTGGGAAACTCTAAAATAGGACTTGATCCCAGCACTGCTTTTAGCAGGCGGCTGCCAGTTCCCGGCTGGGGATAAAGATTGGCATCTTTCCTCTGGAAGCAGCTGTTCTGGGTTTCCACCAGCCCCCCCTTTTTTTGTGTTCAGCCCCCTTTCATCCAGCCCCCATGTTCCTTCACCCTCTTCTTTTTCCACTGCCCAATGAAACGACCTGTTCACCTTCTGGCTTTCTCTTGACTCATCCAGCCTTCACTTCCATAAGATATATTATGGAATTATATATTCCATTATGTCCACATTTGCACATCTAGAAAATTTCTCAATCCATTTTTTTCCATCTTTAAGTAAAGATTTTACCAAGGTTTGCGTGTTGCATCAGCCCGCTGTGGTGTTTTGCCCCTTACATATAACTTGCAACTGTCTTTTTCTCCTGTTCAACACAAATGCCTTAGTCCTTAAGACATTCATGTTTGACTATTTCTTGCGTTGTGCTCTCTCTTCTGCTGCAACTGGGAAGCCACATGCAGTATATATAAAAACATGCACTTTTACTGTAATGTAAAGCATTTGTTGTGTGTTTAGCTACAAATGCACATCCTTGTCTTATTCCCTGCTCAGTGTTGCATTTGCTAAATAAGCATTCATTTCCATCCATGTAACTTCATAGGAGCATGGTGGCCCATCTGGTTAGGATGCCGAGTTGGAGATTGGCAAGCCTGCGTTTGAGACCCAAGTGCTGCAGTGGGGCAGGATGAGCTCTTGTCCTTTGCTCCAGCTCCTGCCAGGGACATGAAGGGAGCCCCCAACTGGCTGTCCCCCCCTGGGCAATGGTGATGTCACTGGTTAATCTTTTCAACCTATAAAGGCCTGGAGGCTTCTGATACAAATGCGATAAAACTCCATCATATTGTACAAGGCTTTTATTGCATTTAGCAACCAGTTTTCAACTCCACCCAACAACTTCAAAATGTTGATTGGTCAAACTTTCCTACATTCATCCTTTCCTCAATGACTTGCAGAAGAGGAAATAAATACCCCGTCTGCCTTTTTCTTGACAAGCACAAAACTCTACCCAATGTTAGTTCCTGGCTGCAGACACAAACCATTTGGAACAAAATTTCAGTAGTGTCAACCAGTCCTGGTTGAGACAGCAAAAGAGACTCCTGGAACATCTATTTACCAAGAGCATAACTTTACTGAAAATTCCATGTGGGTACAGAGGTGGAAAGCCAATTCTAAAAATTCCGTGTGCCAACAGCATAAGAAACAGTCCCTTTTCCCCCTGGTCCTCCCATTGTCCATTTGTCTAGCCAATCAGTCACATTCGCGTTGTTTTGGGAACTGTCTCTCTGCCTTGGACTTTCCCAGCTGATGACCTTGGGGTGCAGGATTTGTCTTAAACTTCAAGCCGGGAAACTTGCATTCCTTTACCCTCCCTGATACCCCCCTTGGATTCCCATGCCTTCCCTCCCCCTCCCATTGTGGATGTCTGGTTGCAAGTGGGGTTTGTGTAGAGAGCTGGCCATGACAAGTAGTTTGTTAACACACAGCTCTCCCGCACTTGAGATCTTGCTCCCTGTCGTCCTTTGGGAATACTCCTTGCATTTCCTCCTTCCAGTTTTATCCCAAATAATTCAATGCTTTCATTTTTATTCCCACTAACTCTGCAGGAGACTGCTTGGCGGCTTTTTCCCTCAGTGCCAAAACAGTTATCTTCTTTTTTTCTCATCCATTTTATACCTCCCATTAACAGACCTCAACCTGTTACTGTTCCAAAGAGTGTCCAGTTTTCTTAGATCCACTTATGGTCAATCTTTGGGAGATTAATCTGTATTCACATACATTTCCTTCCTGTAATTTTATGCCCTTGTACCTTTCAATTGTGCTTTTGGGCTACTCTTCATTCCTTTGGCGTGTGTGTCTGTGTGTACACACAGAAATAAACGAATGGACTGATGCTTTCAAACCATTTGCAAATTCCCATTCTCATCCAATGTTGGGTCTCTGGGCCTAGTTTCTTCTCTACTCCTGTCATTTTGTCCTCGCCCACTGATTCATGTCAGCTAGCAGAATAATTTTCCCCTGGATTGTGTTAGAGTCAGAACATTGCAAATTTCTTCCCCCTCAAAATTGATCTTCCAACAGTCACTAGAACATACTGTGCTGCTCTACCAACCTCTGATTCCCACTTTCCTTCACACTCATAACAATCTAGATGTCACTAAATGAAGCTCAGAAGAGCAGTTCCAATGGGAAAAGCTGTCCAGCCATGGACCAATAATGCAACTGCAAGTAACTGAACCAAGTCAGACAAGTGTTTTAGACATTACGAGAGCCAACTTCAACAAGCTAAGAGAGAGACTTAGGAGGATTCCACGGAGGGAAGTCCTAAAAGGAAAAACAGTTCAAGATGCTTGGAGACCCTCACAAATGAGATGAGGGTCCAAGGAAAAATAATTCCACAGAGAAAGAAAAACAAAAGACCAGCATGGTTGCACAAAGAGCTCTCTAATAAATTAAGGGACAAAAAGATAGTAATAGCAACAGCACTTAGACATATACTGCTTCACAATGCTTTCCAGCCCTCTCTAAACGGTTTACAGAGTCAGCCTGTTGCCCCCAACGATCTGGCTCCTCATTTTACCAACCTCGGAAGGATGGAAGGCTGCGTCAACCTTGAACCAGTGAGACCTGAACTGCCAAACTGCTGGGAGCTGGCAGACAGCTGAAGTAGCCTGCAGTACTGCATTCTAACCACTGCGCCACTGTGGATCAAATATAAAAAAATGGAAAGAGGGGCACATAACTAAATGGGCACAGAATACCAGTAAATAGCCCGAATCTGCAAGGAAAGAGTCAAGAAAGCTAAGATCCAGAATGAGTTAGGGCTGGCAACAAATGCCAAAAAATAACAACAAAAAGCTTCTTTCAGTATGTAAGGAGCAAGAAGAAAGTCAAGGAAATGATAGGTCCACTAATGTGAGCAGATGGCAAGAAAATGACAGGTAGCAAGTTTAAAGCAGAATTGTTTAAATCCTTCTTTGCATCTTTTTATGCAAAAAAAAGAAGAACCCCTCCCCAACCTGTCAAAAGCAAGAGACAGAATAGGTATACAAGTCAAAATAGGCAAGGAATTAGTAAGAGAGTACCTGTTCACCCTGGATGAGTACAAATCACCTGGACTAGATGGTGTACATCCGAGGGTTCTGAAGGAGTTGGCAGATATAATCTCAAAACCACTGAATATAATCTCCTTTAGCACAGAGGACTAAAAAAGAACTGATGTGGTAGCAATCGACAAAAAGGGGAAAGATGGATTCAGGAAATTAGAAGCCAATCAGCTTGACATTAATATCAGAAAATCCTGGAAAAGATAATCAGGCGAAGGATTTGTGAGCATCTAGAAACGAACAAGGCGATTACTAGAAGCCAGCATGGTTCGTTAAAACATTGCCTTCTTTAATAAAGCAATTAAATTAGTAGACCAGTGAAATGCTGTGGACATAGTGTATTTGGTGAGGAATCTGACAAAGTAGACCATAGCCTACTTCTTAGTAAGTTAGAAAAATGTGGGTTAGACAGCATCACCACAGATGGATTCATAACTGGCTGCCCAACCATACACAATGTGTAGTCCTCAATGGAACTACATCTACGTGAAGGGAAGTATGCACTGGGGTACCCTCCCAAGGTTCTATCTTGGACTCAATGCTCTTCAACATGGCTGATTTAAACGAGGGAATAGAAGGGGAACTCAACACATTTTCAGATAGCAACAGCACTTAGACTCATATACCGCTTCACAGTGCTTTACAGCCCCTCCCTAAGAGGTTTACAAGTTAGCATATTGCCCTCAACAAAGTGGCTCCTCATTTAACGGACCTCGGAAAGATGGAAGGCTGAGTGAATCTTGAGCCGGTAGAAACACGAACTGCTGGCAGTCAGCAGAAGTAGCCTGCAGTACTGCATTCTAACCACTTGGGCCACCAAGGCTCATCTTGACACCAAACTGAAGGGAATTGCCAAGGGAATCTGGAAGATAGATAGCAAGGTCACACTTGGAATACTGCATCCAGTTCTAGTCCCCATGATACAAAAAAGATGTTGGGACCCTAGAGAAAAAATGCAGAGAAGAGCAAGAAAGACGTTCAGAATCTGGAGGCTAAATCGTAGGATGAATAGCTAAGGGAACTAGCTGTGTCTAGTCTAATGAAGACAAGGACTAGGGGTGACATGAGAGCAGCCTTCCAATATTTGAGGGGCTGTCACAGAGAAGATGGAGTCAACTTATTCTCCAAAGCACCTGAGGGCAGGACAAGATGCAACAGTTTGAAGCTTGTCAGAGGAAGATTCAACCTGGAAATAAGGAGGAATTTCCTGACAGTGAGAACTATTAATCAGAAAAAGGCTTGCCTCCCGGACGTTCTGGGTGCTCCATAGCTGGAGGTTTTCAAGAAAAGTTTGGGCAGCCATTTGCCTGCGATGGTGTAAGGATTCCTGCCTTGGGAAGGGGTTGGACTAGATTACCCCCAGGGGGCCTTGCATCCCTCTATGTTCTATGTCCCATTTAGCCACAACGTTGGTCGGCCAACTCCACCCGTCCCGCGCGCGCCCCGGTCCCACCGGAGGAGGGGAAATGGGGGAGGGGGAGAATCCGTAGCTCTGCGTCTCTTGATCTTCTTCCCCGCACAACCCACCGCCCCGCTTCTCCCGGGGCTTTGCCGGTCTCTGGCGGGCGGGGGCTGCGCCGGGGAGGCGGCCGTCGTCTGTCCTGGAGCGGCGGGCGAAGGAGCGGCCGGTGCTCGGCCCAGCCAAGATCGGCGGGACTCGGCTGCCCAGACGCCGGCTCCGGCTGCCGAATCTTCGGGCCGCCACGCGCCTCAGCCCGCACGCGAGGGCGCTGCTCCCCGCCTCGTGGCCGGGGGCTTCAGCTGCGCTGTCGGCCAGGTTGGCCAGCGGCAATCGCACCCCCTCCCCTCCCCTCCCCTCCGACGGGGCGGCCCCGGGGCGCGAGAGGCGCCCCCCCCCAGCTCCCGGTCCTGCCCCCGCGGGCTTCGGCCCCAAAGGCGCCGGGAGAAGTTATACCGGCGCCCGCCGCCCCTGCCCGGCTCGGAGGGCGACGGAGGGCGAGAGAGAAGCGGCGCCCGGAACGAGGTCCAGCGCGGTCTCCGAGGGGCTCGCCCTGGCCTTCCTGCGGCCCTTCCCCGGAGGATCCCGGGACGGGGCCCCTCCTTCGGCGCCGCTGTTTCTGGGGGGCGCAGAGCCCTGGGGGAGCCTGGCGCGGCGCCCCCTCCAAAAGCTGAGTCCCGGGGGGGAGGGCGGGGGTCTTTGGCTTCCTCCCGGCTTTTTGTAGTCAGAGATGACTCTGGGTCCGAGGGCGGAGCTTCCCTCGGCCCCGCCCCGCAGAGAGCTCCCCCAAATTTGAGCCCGACGCCCCTCGGAGGTGGGGTGGGGTGGGGTGGGGGAAGAGGCGGCTGCAAGGGAAGTCCCGCAAAGGCTCCGGAGCGGCGCCCGCTCTTCTATTGCCTTCCTCTGCCGCTCCTCCTTTCCCCTTTTCTGCCGCCCCCTTTTCTCACACCTCCACGCAGGAATGGTGCTCGCAGGCAGCAGAAGGGGCTGTGTGTGTGTGTGTGTGTGTCAGAGAGAGAGAGAGAGAGAAGCTTGTGCGCTGCTGCTACATTGGAAAAGATTCCCACCTTCCCAAGAAGTCCCTGGGGGCTGGATGGAGGGTGGGAGACACGGTCCAGTGGTGGAGGCTGGGCAGAGGAGCTTCCACCCTGTGCCCTCCTGGCTGTTTCAAGCCTGCCAGCTCCTGCCCCCAAAATCCGAAGTAACCCCAGAGCGCTTGGCTTAAGCCCAGCCTGAAGCCTGAGCCCAGCCAGGTGCATTTCAGGCCTGGGAGCAGAACTCCTTCCGAAGGACGGAGCCAGTGGCAGGTACAGCAGGTGCCCAGATTCAGTTTGGAGGGAAAGGGCCAGGATGGGGATTGGAGAAAAGGGAAGATGGGTCTGCAAAAGAAGAAGCGAGGTTCAGCTCTGCCTGGGGGTCCTTACCCCCCTTTTTCTTTACTGCCCTCCTCTCCCACACCCCTGAATCTTAAACTACCTCAATAAAACCAAAGCCCCAACAGCTGCTGGAATATTGTCCGGACTGTCCTGGAGCAGCAGTCTGAGGGGCCTGAAGTATGAGCCCCTCCAGAAAGTAAGAACAGTGGAGAAGCCATATGGGCTTGGCATTCTGACAAGGGGAGGGGAGGCTGATGGGGATTCTGGTGGGCCTGGGCCTCCTTTGGGAGCTGCTCTGCTTCTCTGTTGGCTTGCAGGAAAAGATTTGCCTCCCCCTCCCGCTTTTTAGGCTGCCCAGAGCAGCCTCTGTTGCTGATGGAAAGATTTGAGCGCCCAAATGTTCCTCAGCCTGTTTATCGGCTGCACAACAAATGCAGCTGTCAAGGGCTCCATTTTAAAAACCCAATTCCTCCTGTGAGCGGTTGAGGGAGGCATAGGTGCTGCGGCTTCAAAGCTGGCCTCATCATTTTTTAATGCGTTGCAGTCTTGTGGAATATTGATGCCGCTCTCTTCTGGATCAAACACGCCAAGCGCCTTGGCAGGAGGCAGCTGGCTAAGACCTTCCCCTCCCCTGGCCCCTCCCCACCCTCGCTTTTCCCCTTGGCATGCTGGTGCTGCTTGTCGGGTGCCCTGGAGGTGAGACCGGTGTGGTGGCCTCTGCTGCTGCCAGAGCCAAGAAAGTCCGGTCTTGCTTCACGCCTTTTTCACCAGAAGGACCCACAGCTGGAGCTGACATTGGGAAGGCCAGGGAGAGCGGCCTTTGTTCTCCCTCTGGGTCTGGCAATTGCAGTTAGCAATAACACTTAGACTTATATACTGCTCCACAGTCTTTACACTGTCAGCATATTACTTCCAGCAATCTGAGTCCTCATTTTACTGACCTCGGAAGGACAAAAGACTGAGTCAACCTTGAGCCGGTCGGGATCGAACTCCAGGCTGTGGGCAGAGTCAGCCTGCAGTGCTGCATTCTAACCAATGTGCCACCAGAGCTTTTCAGTCCCAAGATGGCAGGTGATGCCTTGGACATCAAAGCCTCCATGCTGCAGCTGGCTTGCTTCCCTGTGGCTCCAAAGGCCAAACAGGCTGTTCCTTCTCAGGGGAAATTTGGTTCTTTAAAAAAACCTGTTTTGAAAACATGAGTATCTAAATGTTTCCAGGCCCTTAGCTGCATGCTCAGCCCCTCCCTTCCGCTCAGAGAGCCAAAGGCCACTTGACATCCATTTTTCAGAGCTCAGGAGCATTTTCCAGCATTCTAATATTTATATATTTATTTACATATTGTGCTGGCTGGTGTCATTTTTTTCCCCTTGGTAACATTAAGAGCCTCTGTAATGTTAAAGCCACACATCATAAACTGAGAGGGTGTTAAAGGCTTTTGGCAAAGCGCCTGCTCGCTGAAGCAAGTTTTAAGCCTTGGAATATTTTCTCCCGAGATTTCTCTTTGGTAATGAGCTGATGATAAACTCTTCTTGAAGCATATGGATTATCTGTTAATGGCAGTCCTGGGAGAAGCGTTCACAAAGGATGTATTGCAAGAAACAGATTTAATTATGCTTAATGGGAGAAGTTAGTGCCTCCAAAATGCTGGTAGAGCCAGCCAGCTTGGGGTGGGGGCTTCTGTCTACAGGCACACTGGACAATGGTGGTGGGTTTCATCCCAAGGGCTGAAATAAGGAGATGAGAGCCTGCCAGAAAGTTTCCACATTCTCTCTGCACATTCTTCAGCAACTGGGCACTGTTCTTGGATGGCTGGTGGAGGGGGGTCCATAGGTGCCTGCTTTGGGGGGGCTTGAAATGACTCATAGCTGCACCTTTTCTGTTCTGAAGGTGCTCTGTGTGTGTGTATGTGCGTGTGTGTGTGTGTGTCACCCAGTTTCTGATTCTATTCTTATTTTGGGGTGGGCAAGGGGCTGCCCCACATGAAGAACAGATCTCCTAAATTCTCTCTAAAGGGGAAGACTTTTCATTCTGTTCACTGTCCAGTCACTCGTTGAGGTGAATGGCCAAATAATTTGGATAAATAAATAAACCCCTCTGGAGAAGCCACAGAGATGCTCTGGGCTGCAGAGGCTCACTCAGGTGATGCTCACTTCCTTTGCCCCCCTCCCTCCTCCCCCCCCAACCGTGGCAATGAAAGCTTTTGTGCCCCTCCTGAGCCCAGCCGGAATTATCGGGGAGGGAGGCAGGAGACGGTGCAGGTGAAGCCACATTGATCTCACCAGCTTCCAAATGAAAACCAACGCTTGGACTTATTGCTTTCCAGCTAGAAATTTGATTACATTTTTCTGGGGCTGTAAATCTACCTCTTTTCCGGCAACGTTATTATTGAAGCCGCTGCTGAATTTATGTGACGATGGTGGTGCCAACGGGGTGGGGGAGGAGTCATATGTAAAATTTCACTGCTGGCTCTGACATTCCAGGAAGTTAAAAAGCGATTACAGGCTGTGCTTTGCCTCGGGACAGAATGACTCACGCTACGCAGCAGCTCCTCCGCCAAAGAACGGAGGGCTGAAGCAGGTGGAGGGAGGGGGGGCAGCATTATGTCGAGAAGCAAAGGTCAATTACATTGGAAGGGAATCTATTCTGTTTTTAAAATATTTTTTGCTTACATTGCCATCCTTTCTCAAGCAAGCAAAATAAACTTCCACTTCTATGTATTTGTGGCATAATAAACTGCCCCCCAAAATGCTGGCAGGATGAAACTCCCCTCCCATTGCCTCCTTATCTTCAGAATGAAGCCTGCCTGAGGATGCCATCTATGGGGCAGGATGTAGAAACCTGCGGCTTCTGCCAGGCCTGTCCTAGAGAAAATGGAGCTCCTCTGTGGGGGTGGGGAGATGGGGAGGGGCAGCCCTTGGGCCAACTGTCTCCAGGAAGAAGACATAAACTAAGGAGGGGGGATTCTCCTTCCACCTGGAAATGGTGCATGGCCAGGCAGGGGGAGTAATGACATTGGGGGCAGGGGTGGGGGTGGGTGGGAAGGTACCAGCCATGCTGGTATTGCCAGTCCAACAGCTCTGCTCCAGCCATGCCTCTTCCTCATAAGGAAGGGTGGAGGCAAGAAGCTTGGAGGGGCTGGGGGGCAGTTGGAGGGCCCTTTCAAGGGGGCCTGAAACCCTGGCATGCCTAGGGACGCCCCAGGACAGAGTGGCCGGAGAAGCTGTACAATGGTGCTTAAAAGTGGGTGAAGGTTTTGGATTTTCATTATTTCTGCATAAATATCACTTAAAGCACGGTCTGTTCCCTCCACAAATCCTAGACGTAAACAAAGAGATCTCACTTGAACAGAGGAGTCAAAAAGAATAGAGTTCCTTGATTTATTGAGGAAAATGATCCAAAGCTTCATATTTTGTGTGTGCAAAAGCACACCGGCCGTTGCATTCAATAACTGTTGTGCCCCCATCAAGCAGCAACAACTGCACAACCAAGCAATTTTGATAACTGCTGATCAGTCGTGCACATCTGCTTGGAGAAATTTTAGATCTTTCCTCCTGGCGGAACAACTTTGACTCAGGGATGCTGTGAGTTTCCTCACATGAACTGCCTGCTTCAGATCCTTCCCCAACACTTCTATAGGATTAAAGTCAGGACTTTGACTTGGCTGTTCCAAAGCATTCGTTTTCTTCTGCTTTATCCATCCTTTAGTCATAACTTGTGTGTTTTGGATTGTTGTCTTGCTGCATGACCCATTTTCTCTTGATTTTCAGTTCACAAGGATACGTCCTGGCTTTACCTGTAGAATTTGGGGACATGATTCAGGATTTATAGTTCCATCAATGGTGGAAGTCATCCTAGTCCACAGTCAGCAAAGCAGAACCAAACCATGATACTGCTATGTTTCACATAATGCGATAAGGTCCTTATGCTGGAATGCAGGGTTTGCCTTTCCCCAAAACATGACCATTTTATTCAAGCCTAAAAGTTCTATTTTGGTCTCAGCCATCCACAGAATCCTCTTCCAGGAGTTTTCTGGCTTAGCCACCAGATCTCTTTCAATCCTTACAGAGCCAGCAGCCGCCTTCTTGGGGAGGAGTGGCTTTCTCCTTGCAACACGGCCACGCACACCATGCTTGTTCAGTGTTCTCCTGAGGGTGATCTCACAAATACTGACATCTGCCAGTGCAAGAGAAGGCTTTTAGTTCACTAGACAATATCCGAGGCTTCTTTGAGATGCCTCTTCTTGGTTGCTCAGCCTCTCCTGGTGAAGGTAACAATGGTGTTGAATTGTTCCCATTTGTACATGATGGTTTATTCTCCTTTATTCGAGCCATTATACATTTCCGCATAGCTTGTTTATGGTTATTTTATGTGTTATTGTATCTTTGTGAGCTGCCCAGAACTGCCACACACAAGATTGGTGGCAAAGGAGACCTGTTGGCTCAGGAGGTGTGCTCTCTTCCAGGAATGATACAACGGAAGAGTTTGCAAGACTGTCCATTGGCTGACAATGATCCTTCCAGCGGAATCATCTGGGGATGTTTCACCCAGCAGAGAACAGCCATAACTGCATTGCCTCAGATTTGGGAACTCCTGGAAGGAAGCTGAAGTTCCTGGGGCTCAGGGAGTCCTCCCGTCCCTTGGCCTACTTCATGGAAAAGGACCACAAGGAGAAAGAGGGCTGCTGTGAGCAGTTGTGCAAATGGCATATAAACTGAAGGGATGCCAGTTCCGAGGCAAAGATTTGGGCTCTCCAGATGACGGATGCTGGCCCAGGAGGGGAGGCCCCCCTCTGTGAAGAGGGCCCGGCTGTAAATGTGTTTGGAAGAATGAGGCTTTTTTATTTGGGGTGGGCTGGGAGGGTGGGGGAATTTCTGAGGCTGCCGAGAGCTCTAGACAGCTGTCTTCTGGTTTCTCTTTCTGCTGTGATCTTTTAGGCTGAAAATGAAGGCATGTGTGGCATTCTCACGCCCGGTGCAATCAAGGCTGACTCTGATTTGGGATTATGCAACTTGGATTGGCAGATCAATAGCTAAGTAGATTCTCTGGAAGAATCTTTGCCACCTTTGCTTAAATCTGCTTTATTTTATGCAAACAGTGAAACACATTGTGTTGGTGCCCTATTTTCCCCCTCTCAAGGGAAACATGGGATTTTGCAGGCCCATCAGTGCTATCCCTTCAGCAGCAAGCCAGGTTTGCCTTTCCTTGGAAAGGGGCCATTCTGGTCCTTTCACTGTCCCTTGGTGCAATTATAGAGGGAGGGCCAGGGGCTGCACAAGGGACATGAAACACCCGCTGTTGGGGTGACCAGTGGCCCAAAGGAGGGGTGGTGGTGACACCTTTAGAAGGTTGCTAAATCCATCTTGCCCAAAGAAAGAGAGAAGGTTGCTAGGAGTGTTGCCCTCAGGGCATGAGGGGAGGCCCCATTTGGGCAGGATATAGGAAACGGGAACAAGGTCACAGTCTGGAGAGGAGATCTTCTGATGACCCATAAGTAACAATGGTGGATTGTAGCCTGGATTCCCAGGAGGGAGGGAGGGGCTCCATTCCAGAGGCCCAAGTTGAGATGGTTGGGAGAAAGAGGGTTAAGAAGGCAATTCTCAAATGATGCAATTAGATGCTTTAGCTTGGTAAGGTTTCTGTCTATAAGTGAGGAACAATAAAGGAAGGTAGTAATCCTAGGTGTCTTTCTTGCTTCCTGGGACCTGATATGGAGGCCCAGTTCTGGCAAGGATGGAAGCCCAGAGCCACTGCCTACTTTCCACAGCCCAGCCCAGCCCAGGAGGGTGGAGTGGGGGCTCCGAGTGACTTGGGCAGGCGAGGCTTAATTCAGCCATGTTAGTTCCTCCAGCCTCTGTGCAGAAGGTCTCAGACTGATGGCTGGCCGGAGGTCATTCTGGAAGGAAATCAGGATTATTAGTTCTCCCCAGGCATTAATTCGGTAACATTGATCCTTTGCTTAGCATTAAGAGGGGCTGGGGATGGGGGAGAGAGGAGGGGGTGGCTGGCAGGGGCCTCTCTGCTCAGGCAGAAAACTCCTCCTCCAGCCTCTGCCATTTTTAACCAGCTGGGGGGCTTTTGGAGCTGCAAGGGGTCCCCCAAGATACTTCTCCCAACACCTGTGTGTGTGTGGGGGGGTTCCCTTGCTTTGGTCCTGGGGAAGGTAAGCCGCTGCAGGAGACCAGAGAACCAGGCCCCATAGTTTTCATCCCCACAAAGAGTGGGGAGGGTCATTCCTTCCTCCAGGGAACATCTGGGGAGAGCTCTTCTGGCCCCCTTCCCTCTCCCAGCACCCTCCCTCTGCTCAAGTAGCAGCATCACTCAGTGCAGTGGAGTGTATGGATGTTTGGGTCAATCTGGTGTTCCCCATTTTGGGTGTTTCCATGAACGATTTGGATGATGAGGTGAAGGGAATGCTTATCCAAATTGGGCCGGATATAGAGTGCCTTGGAAGTCATGTAATTAATATGAATTTGGACAGTTTAGAAAAATAGGCTGAAAATAACAGAACGAGTTTACAAAAACAAGTGCAAAGGATTCTACATAAGAAGCAAATATCAAATGCACAAATTTAGCATCAGGGATGCATGATAATATACAGTGCTTTTGAAACAGATCTTTCAACAGTAAATGACTGCAAATGGAATATGAACCAGCCACGTGATACGGTTTCAGGGAAGGCAAATTCAGTTTCAGGCTGCATCAAGAGATGTAATTTCCAAATTTCAGGGAGTAATTGCTGCTCTGCTTTCATTGGTCCACACCCGGACTACCATCTCCCTTCAGAAGCCGAGTCTTTAATGCCAGGGCAATTGTGAAAAGGAGAAGAGCTGCTTGTTTGAATGATTGTGAAAAGCAGGCATGTTGAGCTGTGCTCCAGAGGATCTGAGGATCTGTCTCCCTCCAGTCCCGGTTCTCAATGGAGGGGATCCCGTCAGTGCCTCTTAGTTTACGTTACTTTATTGTCATTGCACCTCCTACAACGAAATTAAATGCCATCTTCAGTGTACATTATAACTATAAAAATAAAACACAAACATACATCCTTCAGATTCTATACAATCGAATTGATATTGCATTAATATTGCACTATACAGTAGAATTAAATATACTGTAGTTACTGCCCTGGGATAGAAGCTGTTTTTCAGCCTATTTGTCCTTGTTTTTATTACCCTGTATTGTCTGCCAGAGGGTAATAGTTAAAAAAAAAAAGGTGCTCAGGATGAGATGGATCTTTAAGAACGTTTTGAACTTTCTTAAGGCAGCGGGAGCTATAAAGCTCTTCCAAAGAGGGGAGAGGGCAACCAGTGATCTTCTGGGCAATGACGTTGACCCTCTGGAGCTCTGTCCCATCTGCCACTGTGCCATTGGCAAACCATACACTGTTTTTCATTCAGTTATTGTTTCCTGAGAAGTCTCAGGTAGTATAATCTTAGGAAGTGCCACACCTGCCCTGCTTGTGGAGAAAGGATTTCCTCTCCTCTGTGGGTGGGGGGAGGGGGAAGGAAGAGAAGGGGGCTTTCTTTTGACCCTCTTCTTGACACTAACCTCTTGGGTAGCGGGAGGAGAGCAACTACGCAATGCTGACTGTGATGGGGATCAGGATATGCCAGGCAGGAGCTGGAGGGGAAATGAATGGATAAGGGAAAGGTGCTCGTTCTTTCCTCACCCTGGGACCTTCCAGGAACCCTGCCTGTCTTTGCACCCCCCACCTGGAAGCTTCTCTCTTTCCTTCCCTTCCTTCCCACCCACTTCTCTCCAACTTCTGTCCTCCTACGAAGACCGTCCCATTACACAAATTCCAATATTTGCACAAAAGGGAATTTTGCAGGCTTGCATTCCTGTTCCTTGCAGAAGGCCAGATAACTCACAGTGCTGATTGAAACGTGATGGATGCCAGTTGTGTGCTTCGCTCTGAAAAGGTCAGAAGGCTGGTGAGTGGTGGTTCTGAGCAGATCCTTGGAAGAATAAGCTATTCACACATCAGCATGGAATTCACAACCTAATGTGAGCCATTGTGATAAAAAAAACAAAGATGGGGTCAGCCTATTATCCAAAGCAAGACAAAAAGCAATAAAGGAGGGAACCAACCTAGAAATAAGGAGAAATTTCCTGACAATGAGAACAATTAATCTGTGGAATGACTTCCCTCCAGAAGTTGTGGATGCTCCATCACTGGAGGTTTTTAAGAAGAGTTTGGGCAGCCATTTGTCTGAAATGGTAGGGTTTCCTGCCTATGCAGGGGGTTGGACTAGAAGACCTCCAAAATACCTTCCAACTCTGTTATTTTGTTATTCACTCACTCAGTGTTCACATCACTTCACTTTATTTCTGAGATTCATAATCATAATCATAAGTTTATTTGTCAAGCATATATAAGATAACAGGTAAAAGTATAATAATTTGAATACATGAAAAGAGTAAGTAAAAAGGAATATTAGGACAGGAACGGTAGGCACGCTGGTGCACTTATGCATGTTCTAATCATGTCATATTTGGGCACACAAGAATCAGAGGGAGCCTGAATGCTTCTGAAAAGAAGCTATTAGGGGACCTGGCTGTGTGGATGCAGGATGTTCCACCGGCTGTGTCCTCATCTGCAGACAGAGCATCAATCTGCCACCTTAGGAGTGTTAATTTATTTACAATAAGAAGTAGAAGAGAGTCTGCTTGGTGTAGTGGTTAAGGCATCAGGCTAGAAACCAGGAGATGGTGGATTCTAATCCCACCTCAGGCATGAAGCCAGTTGGGTGACCTTGGGCCAGTTCTCACTTTCAGCCCCAGGAAGAAGGAGGCGGTGATGGCAAACCACTTCTGAAATCTTGCAAAGAAAATTGCCGGGCTTAGTCCAAGCAGTCTCCAGAAGCCAATACTGACACGGAGGCATCCAAAAATAAAACAGAAGAAGAAAAGAAATCTAGAAACAGGGAAGACTACTGACTTGGAAAACTCTGCTTTCGATCTCCTGTAGTTAATTGCTTGGAACAGAAACTTCGTTCCTCTCTCCCCTCACCTGCTCTGAGCATCAAATTCCATGGTTTGAAATATATTTGTTTATTTAGTAATCAATCAAATTTACACGGGTGCCCATCTCATAGATGTAACTCTGGGAGGCATGCAATCAAACCAACAATTAAATGTTCTTCAAGTCATTAAAAAACAATTATACGTAAAAGAAAGAAGATCATGAGAGGGAAAGTGTTGCACCGTTTGTGGGTAAGTGCACCAGCTATCTCCTGAGTCCACATAAATGCATGAGCAGAATTAGCCGCATAGCATAGCAACAGAGTTGGGAGGGATCTTGAAGGTCTTCTAGCCCAACCCCCTGCTCAAGCCAATGTGGTTAGTCCCAGGATCGGGACTATTTCGGCCGGCAACATCCCATAGTAGCCTTAGAAAGGCATGTGGACAGAAAGGACAAAACCAGCCTCTGGTCTCCTCTCATCTGTGCATTGGGTTTTAATCCCTCCTGCTGGCAAGTCTGTTGGTTGAAGGAACTCCTCTGCCTGCCCCCCAGGTGAGGCCATGGAGCACTGGGTGGTGAAGTGGAAGGAAGGATTTGCCCTCCTGTGTTGCAATCAGTTGCTTGTGGGAAAAGAGGGGCTGAAGCTCATCCCCCCCCCCCCGCCTCTGTTGGGGCTCTTCCCCCAGAGCTCATAGAAGAAGGCCTCCTCTTGAAAGATGCTTTTGCTGGCTGTGTGGTTCTTTACAGCCCTGGGGGCTCAGCTTCCTATTGATTTCAGAACCCATTAAAGTTTTTTTTCCAAAGAATTTTGTGCTATAAGCAGCTTTTTGCGGTTGCTGCTAAATCTAGCCCAGCAGCAGAGCTGAATTTGTGCAGCCTCTGAACTTGTGTGGCTTTGCTGGGGGGGGGGGGGGGGGGGAGCGATTAGATCTGATGCTTTAATGTGCTGATATTTTTATGACTCACACAAATCAAATTAATTTGTGCTTGAAAGGGGTCTAGCAATGCAGCAGGGGCTGCCATTTTGTTGAAGGAAGCTTTCCCTCCTCCTCCTCCTTTGGAGAGAGAAACGGAAGAGCCTGAACTCCTGGGCCAAATGAGAGCCATGCATGGGGAGCATCCGTCCTTCTGCCTCTGTGTTCCTTCTGCTCCAGCCATCAGATGTGGATGCTCCAGGAGGGGCACAAGAGAAAGATACCCTGACTCATCCTGCTCTCAGCCTGGTGGCCCAGTGGGTGAGGGCCCAGAGCTGTTACCTTGCACCCCTTCTCACATCCAGATTACAGATTAACCGAATTGGAAGGGACGTTGGAGATCATCTAGTCCAATCCAAAGATTTTTTTTTATTGCGTCCCCTGAATTTCATGTTGGTCAGCATGCAAGGAACCCACTGCCCAACAATCCTGTGGGAGTCAGTATGGGATAAAGAGGAGCTTCTGGCTCATCAGAGCCCCATTCTCAGGTCAGGCAATTGTAAATATGGGACCTCCAGCTGGGTTGCTTTCAGGACAGCCTGGCATCCCCTCGCTGGAATGCCCGATGGTCCCAACATTTAACCGTACTTTAACTTTTGTGAACAAAACCCTAGCCAATCACTGAATGCGAAAGATCTCCAGATTATTCTGTAACACAATTAAATAAAACTACCATTTATAGCTTGCTATAAAATGTAAGATGGTTGTGAATAATGCATAGCTCCATTAGAGGTAAGAAAGACAGACAAAGAAGAAAGATTAGACAAAGGTGACATCTTTTTGAAATTAAAAACAAAGGGAAAAACGTAATAGAAATAACTCTGGGTGCATTTTGTCTAGATCTTGCTGACCTAGTTGAGACATTTTCAGGGATCAGGCTTAGGGAGCAAAAGAGCAGGGAGATCAAAGGGAGATACTGTATTTTCCAGGGAAGTGTGTTGTGGAGACTGCAGTCAATTCCAAAGGAAGTTTTATGGCACTCTGGAAGGAATGCTTGCTTTTCTGCCTGAAAAGAACCCAAATTAGATCTACCAGAAATGCAGACTTGTCACTGATGAAATCCGTGAATGTTTGAGGAGAAAGTTGCCCATTCCTGTGGGGATGAGCAGCTTTTCCAGAGAGCCTCCTGGAATTCTCCTCTGTAAAATCTTCAGAACTAAATGGATTGTATCACAGGGCTCTGAAATACTTAGCAGAGGTCATTGTACAACTGTTAGGTGTAACCTTTGAGAGTTCCTAGAACAGCTGAGGATCAGAGGACCAGGGGGCCTCAACTTACAACAGTTCACTTAGTGACCATTCAAAGTTATAACGGCACTGGAAAAAGTGACTTATGACCATTTTTCATGCTTATGACCGTTTCAACATCCCTGTGGTCACGTGGTTTACATTCAGATGCTTGGCAACTGGTTCATATTTATGACGGTCGCAGTGTCCCAGGATCATATGATCCCTTTTTGCGATCTCCTGAGAAGCAAAGTCAATGGGGAAGTCAGATTCACTTAACAGCCAGGTTACTAATTTAACAGCTGCAGTGAGTCACTTAACAACTGTGGCGAGAAAAGTTGTAAAATGGGGCAAAACTCATGTAACAAATGTCTCACTTAGCAACTTAAATTTTGGGTTCAAGGACATAAGTCGAGGACTACCTGTACTGTTGCTATTCTCAAAAAAATGGAAGGAGATCCCAGGGAATGACAGACTTGTCAGCTCCACACTTATTCTTGACAGGCCCTCAATCAGGTTATTAAACAGAATGCTCTGAAAATGGGATGAAGTGGAAGAACCTGAGTCAGCAAACAAATTGTGCCACATCTCCATTTTTGACTGAGTTCCTGGCTTAATAGCTTGGAGGAATGATGCGGTCATAGTATAACTTGGCCCGATAAAGAATTTGACAGTTTCTCATGACACCCTCCTTAACAAACTAGTAAAATATGGGCTAGAGCAGAATTCCCCAACCTTTCTGGCTTTGAGAACTGGTGGGCGGGGGAAACGGGATGGTTCCATGCAAGTGACCTACAAGTGTGTGCACACGCGCAGCTCCATTTGCACGACATCCATTTCCTCTGCTCATGCAAACAGAGCACACATGCATGCACTTGCGCAAGTGGGGATCTGCATGTGCACAAGTGTGTCTGCCGTTTCCTCAGCCTGGTTACAAAACAGCTCAGGTCCCACCAGTGGGCTGCGGCCAAGAGGTTGGGGACCCCTGGGCTAGAGAGAGCTATGATTGGATGGACACGCAGTTGGCTGAATAACAACAGAAGTGGCTCAATTTTATTGGCTGGTCCTTGGGCTCTAGGCTGTATTTTGATCAATGTCTTTGATGAGAGAATTGAGGGGACTCTTAGTAGGTTTGCAGGTGTCAGAAAAGACCAGGAGGCATGGCTAATGCTTCAGGTGAAAGAGAAAGGTTTAAGGAAAATCTAGACCAGCCTGAGCAGTGGGTTGAAATGAATCAGGTAAAGGTTAACCAAAAGAAATGCAAAATGCTGCATCCAGACAGGAAAACTGTAAGGCACAAGTATCAGAGAGTGAAATTCCAGTTTGTCAGTGGCACATGTGAAAGGCTTGTGGACATGTTTGTCGATCACAACTTAAGCATGAGCAGCAGAGCAATGCAGATTCCAGACAGACCAAAGCTATCTGGGATGCTGTAAACATAAGGTATGCAAAGATTCAACAAACTGATTGACAAGGGGACACAACAGGAAGGTGATGTCAGGTTTCGATGCTATCTCAAAATAAATGAATTTCCAAACTGCCGATCTTTGAGGAAATTTTCTCTTTATTGAGCATAGTGATCTGTCCCTGGCTCTTTCACGGTCAGCACTGACCTTTGCCCCCCAAGCCGTCCCTTTCTGATCCCCAATTCTCTGCGTCTCATTGGCTATCTTCCAAGCCACTCTCTTCATCCCATCTCCGTCAGATCACAGGAATGTCCCCCCCTCCCATCTCCGAGGAGACAGAATCTTCAAAGAAATTAAGTAGGCAAAAGTTCAAGCTTCTCCTCTCCTTTTTGTATGTCAGCGCTGGAACGCTGACAGGCGATTGCTGGGATGAGCACAGAGCACCCTCAGGACCTGAGCCCAGGGCCTTGTAGCATGCATAGAAGGTGCTTCTTCTGGATCCCCAAAGATAGCAACAATCCCAGGTTGATTTCCCAGGGCAGGGGGCTGCAGCTTGGTCTCTGAGGGATAGCATAACATATTCCCATGCTGCAGAATTGGACACTGGAGGAGAAAGGAAGGAAGGAAGGAAGGAAGGAAGGAAGGAAGGAAGGAAGGAAGGAAGGAAGGAAGGAAGGAAGGAAGGAAGGAAGACCCTGCAGTGTTTCTTACCCTGGGCAATTTGGAGATGTGTGGACTTCAATTCCCAGAATTCCTCAGCCAGCAAAAGAATTCTGGGAGTTGAAGAAATTGCCACGGTTGAGCAAGAACTGCTATAGACAAATCATTCTCTTATTACTGTTTAAATTTGTCCCTCCCTATTTTTATGGCAAATTCTATTTTTAATGGCAGTTTGAAAAAAAATCAGGTTATTATTCATTATTAGCACTGCTAGAAATAAACTGAGTTGAGTATTTTGGGGCTGGAGCATAATGCAAACATCTGGACCGACTGCATCCTGCTTTTCTTGCTTGGAGAGAGACTGTACTTGTCCCCCCTTCCCCCCACATCTGTTCATCCCGGGTTTAAGAGGTGGGAGTTCTAGCACAGCCTTTGCTGGCATGACTGCTATGTTTTCGTAGGTTTCCAATGCGGAACTGATTCTCTTGAGATGGTGACAATTGTTGGTGCTTCCTACAGGTGAAATAAAATAGAAAGTCTTTTTCACTTCTACCTGCCAAACATTTATAAATTAGACAAAATTCTAGCCAAACCCGCAGGAGTTCTTCAAAGACCTTCAGTCAGTAATAAATTATAGATCACAGAACTGTGTCAAACATTAGCTGCTTTCATAATTTCTCACTAAAAAGGACTTAGGCATCAATTATTTCTAAGCTTCTGCAAATATAAGCTTTCTAGATTCCTCTTTACTGAAACCCAAGAAGGCTTTCTTAGGGCAAAGAACCTCAGCAAAAGATTCTGCTTTCCTGACCCCAGATAGATTTTTTTGGAACCCCAGTGGATGTGGAAACATTTGCCTGGATCAATCAGGCAGTTCCCCAAACAGGGAAAGAATTCAAGGATTCTCTTGGCCCCTTATAACCCATGTTTCCTCTTAACTCTGACTAAATCTTTATAACTCCCAGCCAATGGTGGCTGTGGGGAAGAGGCCAGGGCCACAAGCCAATTTACACTCTGTAAATGGATATAACCATCCTAGAATTCTGACCTTAATGCTCTTTCCCACATATATGGTCCAGGTACTCTGTCCAAGAGCTGAAAGGTGAACGAGGAGATTCTGTTTTCTTGGTTTGTTAGAGCTTCTAGACTTCAAGGTTGACTCTACTTTCCATCCTTCTGAGGTTGGTAAAATGAGGACCCAGATTGTTGGTGGCAAGAGGCTGACTCTGTAAACCATTTAGAGAGGGCTGTGAAGCTCTATGAAGTGCTATTGTTAAGTGTTACATGGATTTTCTGATCTGGTTCCTAGTCTAGTGAAGAGAAGGACCAGGGGAGCCATGATAGCAGTCTTCCAATATTTGAGGGGCTGCCACAGAGGGTGGGGGGTCCAAGCTATTTTCAAAAGCACCTGAAAGCCAGACAAGGAACAATGGATGGAAACTGACCAAAGAGAGAGTCAACCTAGAAATAAGGAGAAATTTTCTGACAGTGAGAGCAATCAACCAATGGAACAGAAGTTGCCTGCAGAAGTTGTGGGAGCTTCATCATTGGAGGCTTTCAAGGGGAGATTGGACTGCCATTTGTCAGAAATGGTGTAGGGTCTCCTGCAGGGGGTTGGACTAGATGGCCTACAAGGTCTCTTCCAACTCTGTTAATCTAATCATGTCCTCCTGGTGTGAATTAGAAACTTGGAAAACAGATGCCTCCACCTATTCCAGATTTTATAAAATAAATGGACTGAAACACATGATTTAAAAAGTACTCTTCTTCTACAGTCATGATCAAAGAAAGTAAAATTGTTCTACTTAATTCTGCTTTAGTCAGATTATTTCCCAGTGCTGTCCAACTTTTTTCTTTGGCAGTTTTGGAATGGAAGTTTTCCATTTAGGAGAGTCCCACTTAGTCAAGACCAGCAGAATCTAATGCAGCATTTCTCAGTCTTGGCAACCTCAAGACATGTGGACTCCAGCTCCCAGAATCCCCAGCCAGCATGTCTTTAAAATTGGCCCTGTTGAGAAACACTGATCTAATCCTTCAGCACCAAGGACAGCGCCTCTTCCCCAAACTCTGACCATTTGCTCAACTGTTTTGCTGGGAAAAAGTTAAAGAAGTTTTTTTCTTTTTTTAATTTGATTTATATGCTGTCCTTCTCCGGAGACTCAGGGCGGCTTACAGTGCATTAAGCAATAGCCTTCATACTTTTGTATATTTATACAAAATCAGCTTATTGCCCCCACAAACTGGGTCCTCAATTTACTTACCTTAGAAAGGATGGAAGGCTGAGTCAACCTTGAGCCTGGTGAGATTCGAATTTACAGTAATTGCAGACAGCTGGTGTTAATCACAATGCTATCAGTCTACTGAGCCACCAGGCCCTTCTTAGGTTGGCTTTCTGTTGTTGTTGGTTAAACTATGAGGACGATTTTGTTCTGGTGAGGATTTCGGAAGAGCCCAAGCCCTGAGTGATGAGAATGAATACTATAGCTGAATGTAGGTTGAAAGTTTGTGCTACTGATCAAAGGGGTAATAGTCATGTCTCAGAAAGGCTGAGTTGGAACAACTTGTGTGCTGCCAGAGTTGCCTTGAGTGGGATGGGCAGCAAGAGAAACTTGATAAATAAATGGATAAACTCCAAAGCTATGCAATTTATTATTCTGAATTAAATGGAAATATCTCAGGAACCTCAATTAGAAGAAATCCATACTTTCCTGGATGAAGGGTTAAGCAGGAGTATGGGTAGATTTTTGTTTTGGATACAATCTAAAGTTGACTTCTTTAAACTTTAACAACCTCCTGGTCTATCAAATTATGACTGGGGGCCTTCATCGACTATTTTTTTTTTTTAGAAAAAATATTTTGGTGTAATTTTTAAGAAAATACAGAGAAAATAACTTACAACCAAGAAAAAGAATAACAGCAAACAATTGAACAAATTAAAAAAGTAATGTGCAACTATCTAATAGTTACTCTAATTATTATTTTCTATTTCCAAAACAAATGAAATAAAAACAAAGTACCCTAAGAATTAATACATTAATATAAATCATCCAAATATATCATATATTAGCAAAATATCAAATTATCCATTAAAAATATGTATTTTTGTAAAAAAATTTGTCAAAGGGAAACATCATATATTATTTTTTGATTAGTGGGGTAAAATAGTGTTTTCAAAAGCAGATAAATTACTGTTTCTTGAAAATTTCTAGAGTAGTAATATTTTTCCAGTCTCTCAATATAATTCTCATAGTTATTCCCCATATCAAATACAAATACAGTTCCTAAAAATGGTCCCACCGTTTTGAAATATAATTTCCCATAAATCTACCTTTATATGTTATAATATTATTTTTAAAAAGATCCATTAATGGGAAAGGTCACATCATATAAATTAATAAATTCTCAAATTTCACACATTGCCAACAAAGAAAAACTATGGTTTTTCTAATGCATTATGAGTATCCAAAATAAATTTTTAAAAATCCTTGATGAATTAATTTCAACCACAAGATCCCCATCATAAATATCAAGTGTTTCAGTTTTAAAGTTTCCAAAATAGGTATGAAATCAGTTTGATTTCAAAAGCAGACTCCATAAAAATAAATCATTACAGTTTCTCTGAAGCAGCTAAAACATTAAGCTTATATTGAGCTATCAAAAGATCCATGAGTTACTATTATAGTTTATTAAGGCTGTGTGTGACTCTGTGTGTGTGTGTGTAACACCCCCACACCTGCACACACAATCATTAAATTACTTAAAATAATCATTACAAAGTAATAGATTTAAAGTCCCTATTTCAGATTCCACCCATATTTTTCAATTAAATGTCTTCCCACCTATTTCTAAAGTAAAATTATTTCACAATATTCATGCGACTGAGCAAGAAAATCTAATCTGTGTCCCAGTTGGGTCCAGATCTGTCTGGCTGCTCCCAGACCAGGAAATGAAAAATCCTTTTTGCTATATGCTGATCCAGGTAATTGCCAAGAACTTAACCGAAATAAGTAATAACTTTCCAATAAAGCCCGTAACAGTTGATATTCAGTTAAACCCCTTCTCTCTCTTTATTTATGAAGAAATAAAGGCTCCTTAATACTTTGGGCAGTCTGCTAAATTAAAGCCTCCATAATCAAGAGATAGTCTCAGTTTAGCTGATGGAATCCTTGGTGGCTTTTCTTCCAAGACAAATTTCCTCATTTGTCTGAATAAAATATCTATTCAGCATTACCATGAGAATGCCCTTCATGGTATAAATCAAGGGGAGGGGGGAATATTTCTTAAATACCATTTTTTACCATACAAACTTAATAGAGTTTAAATGTATCTATGCATAGCATATGCACAGTAATTTTAACAATGGCAAGTATGTCCAGGTTTTGAAATGTTTATATGTATTTATTTATTTCATGTGCTCCATGCAGACTACAAAACCCATCCTTTTATACTGAGCTTTTAAAAAATGGGAAAGCAACCAGTTTGGCTGAACAAGAATTTTGAGGAAACCCAAAGGAGCTATACAGGAAGAGTAAGATCAATGGGGCTGCCCAGAAGAGAACAGGAAGTCAGCCTGGATTTGTAGATATTGTTAGGAGCACAAGACCCCCTCAAAGTGCCCTCCCTGCCTCAGGGCAGAAGGCCCCAAAGCCTGACTTTGGGAGAAAGAGAAGGATGGAGTCAACCCTGTGAAAAGCAAGACTTTGATTTGGGTCATTTTTCCCCACCTTTTTTGTACAGATTTTTTTTTCTTTTTTGTTGTTAGTGTTGGATGTACCTTTTTCTGTTTTCCATTTTGTATTTTATTCTTATTGATAAAGCAAAAGAAATAGATATTAGAAAAAGAAAAGAAAAGCAAGACTTTGCAAAGACAGCTCGCCCAGGAGGAACATACAGAGGAGAGCAAAGGAAAGTCTTCTCAATTTATGGGGCTGAGGATGGGAAGACGGTGCTGCTTCTCCAAGGTGCCCCATTTGCTCTGCCTCCACCCACATCTGCTTCCTGTCGCTATTGTACATATTGCTGAATCGCTGGGTGAGTGGACACCAGAAAAAGCCCTTCAGGCTCGATGGGTCCTGCCTAGTTTTGAGAGCTTTTGTGTTTCACAGAGAGAGTAAAGTTACTTTAGACCAGCTATCCAAGATCCATTCCCAGCCATAGAAGCACGGAAGCAGAGGAAGTAATAGCTGAAAGGGATTTGGGAGATTTAGAATTAGGAGTGAAATTCCTCATAGTTTAAAGTCATGATTTCTTGTCCTGTTTCTGGAACAATTCTGCTCCACTTGTACTTGAAAGCTCTCCAGATTCTTAAAAGCTCTTCATTCCAGCCTGGTGGCAGCGTCAAGCTGTAATTATCCGGGTCTTCTTTTCTCCCATTAGAAGAGAGGAACAATATTTAATCTTCTACAATCCCCTGGCATTTTGCCTTTCCTCCCTGATTTCTCAAAGATTACAGAAAAGGGCTCTGGGATTACAATCCTAAACTTCCTGAAGATTCTCAGTGTAATTGGTCTGGTCCTAGAGCTTAAATACATTTGTGTCTCTCTATTTTGCCTAGATTGCCATTCTTCCTTTGGTCAATTGTTCTGTTTAGGGCATTTGAACATAATTTCCCTTTGGGAAGAAGAGCGGAGCAAAAAGGAAATGGAGGACATTCGTGGTCTTCTCTTTGCCAGTTATACTCTTACCATTTTCTACAGGCCCTCCCTGTTCTTCAGTTTACTATTGGCCGACATAAGGTAGTCCATGACTTACAAGAGTTTGTTTAGTGACCATTTGAAGTTACAACAGCATTGAAAAAAATGACTTATGACCATTTTTCACACTTATGACCATTGCAGCATTTGACCATGGTCACATGGTCAAAATTCAGATGCTTGGCAACTGGCTCGCATTTATGACCATTGCTGTATCCCAGCTTTTGCAACCTTCTGATAAGCAAAGGCAACAGGGAAGCCAGATTCACTTTAAAAAAGTGTTACTAACTTAACAACTGCAGTGATTCCCTTAACAACTCTGGCAAGAAAGGTCGTAAAACTCACTTAATAAATGTCTCGCTTAGCAAAAGAAATTTTGGGCTCAGTGATGGTCATAAATCAAGGATTAGCTGTAATTCAAAAAGATTTTATTCCCGTTTTCACTTCTCTTGAAAACTGCTCTTTTTGGGCTTCAGCTTGCCTCAAACTCTTCCTGCAGAGGCTGGGTACTTGTGCCTGGGCTGCTTGGGTGATTTCAACCATCTGGAATATATTTGCTCTACATCTCTTAACTCGGTCAAAAGCTTCCTATGCATACCCAACGGTTGCCTCCTTATTTTTCCTCATAGCAGGACAGTATGATTTTAGTTCCAGTTTCTTATTTTTGAGATGTTTCCAACATCCTGTCTTCCTCCCTGTGATTTAGGGATCTCTGGGATCCCACCTAATCCTTCCAGATTCCAGTTACACCTGCCTGCCCCACTTTCTCTTTCTGGAGTGTCTTGATTCCCAGGATGATGTGATATTTCCTTCCCCTTTCAAGCAGCTTCTTCCTTCTTGATTGGGAACCCATCTGGGATAGGCAGCTTCTTCTTCAATATTGTGAAAAACTGAACAATGATCACTGCAGAAGTTTTTGGACCATCTAGTCATTGGCCGAGTGGATTTCCCTGCAGGAAGTTCAGGTAGTTGACGTGTCTATTCCTTTCTGAAAGTCCTGTGATCTTCAATGTGTCTATCTGTCTGCCTGGTTATCTTTATGTAGTGTATATTGGAGGTGGTGATCCTTCGAGAGCTATATGCAATGAAATTTCATTTTAATTTATGCCGATTAGTGTACATTCAAAGTGACAATAAAGTTATTCTAAATTCAGATCTTCTGATTTGGCAGTCACTGAGGGCATCCCCACAATGCTACCTATGTTGTTTCCCCTGACTTCTTTCCCTGTCCAATTGCCCTTGTCTTGACTGCTTGTTGAGATTTGGAGAACTCAATGCATTCTGCTCTGCTTTTTCATATTGTTGTGCTATGTATTCATTCCATTTATCTATCCTATTCTTTTGAAGTAAGTTATACCCTTCAATCCTTGCTTTTCATTTACCACTGTTTCACATTGTCTTTCCTGCATTAAGACCCACAGTTCTTTCTGTCTGTTCTCCAAGCTCTATGCATTTCTGTTAAGACAATGGACTATTTGGGTCCTCTAACAACGTCTTCCTTCTTGTACGTATGTGGAGGCCTCGTCATCCTGCATCCTGCTGCTAGTCCTGTCCCCATCCTCTCTGTTCCTCACAGGCTTCAGTTTATGCCTCAAGATCAACCTAGAAATAAGGAGAAATTTTCTGACGGTGAGGACAATCAACCGAAGGAACAGAAGTTGCCTTCAGAAGTTGTGGGAGCTTCATCACTGGAGGCTTTCAAGAAGAGACTGGACTGCCATCTGTCAGAAATGGTGTAGTAGGGTCTCCTGCTTGGGCAGGAGGTTGGACTAGATGACCTACAAGGTCCCTTCCAACTCTGTTAATCTAAATCATTTTGGCAAGACATATTCCATTCACCTTCTTTTGAGTCCTTCTGCCCATTCCCAAATGTACCCCATTCTCAAGTAATCCAAACTGCTCCCATTGGCATCATTTACCTGTTGGAGGTTGAAATATTCTGGGTGTGCATGTGACTTGACTCACAACCAGGGACATTTCTGACTATGAAGTTAAGCAGCTCTCCTTTGTGTAATATACAGCAGAAACCTGTAGAGCTTCGGATGCTCAGGTGACCCTTTGCCTTTTGTCAAGGAAATGGTGGATTCAGTTCAGTTCTTCTCATTAAATTACACCACGCTCGCTTTTTCCTTTAATGAAGTGAAAAGTTGGTATAGTATCAAACAAGTGTGCCTGGTGGCTCATTTGCTGTGCTACTCTGGGCTCTGTCTCCTTTCCAGGCTTTCATTATCCTGAGCTGAGGTGAGGGATCACCTTTGAAATGCAGTCTGACAGTTTCACTTTCTCCCTTTCTCAAACCCTTGGATTGCAAATGACCCAGGCCACCTTACAAGCAGATTCTTGAGCCAGAACAACACCCTCCCCCTCAGAATTACATAAATTAAACTCCTGTAAGCAATTTATCACAAAATTAATATTTGCCTTCTCTTTCCTTTCTATTGCATCTGCTCCAGCTTACTCACTTCCAAGTGATAAATGTAAAAAGAAGAGAACCAACATTTCTCCTGTACACATGTCTGCGTGTCCAAGAGTGCAATAGCTTCTAGAGGAGGTTTAGAAGCCTCTTCTCCAGAGCCTTTGCAGCCTCTTTGCCCCACCTGGCCTCTTGTGCCTTCCTTTGTCCTCGAGATTTCAGGAATGTTTTCATTTTGAATGATCTTGAATGATCCTTCAAGCTTATCTCCACAAACGGTGACATTCCTGACTCTGTTTCTGAAAGTTGATTTCTTTCTTAAGGTTTGCTTTACTCTCCAGGAGCCTGGGCCTCTTCCCACCCCCAAGGGCACCTTTTGCACAACTGCTGGAACCCACCCACTCAGAGGAGGAGGAAGCATTCTGGGTGTGATGTGAGCTTTCCTGAGCCATGATTAGTGGAGCAGGCTTGATAACTCTATTAGAAAGAGGATTTATTTGCAGGAACCCTATGATCGGAATAGACAAAGCCTGGCACCTGGCTAAAAACATCCCACCAGGAGGCGAGTCCAAGGTGTGCCTGGGAAGGAAGGCAGAAAGAAGCCACTCAAGATCAGTAATCCTTTAGACAAAGAGCAGCAGAAGGACAGACCAAGCAGAGAGTGAAGGCAAATCCTAAACCCTCCTGCCTACATCCCATGTCCCCTGATGCACCTTCGTATTTTGTAGAATTTCCCATCCTTCCTGCTAGGGTTGGGGGAGGGGTCATGAGGTCAATGTCACTCAGTTATTCACAAATAACTCAAAGTGGTGAATGTCTCCAATGCACCTTCTTCTTCCTATTATCCACACAAAAACAACCCAGTGAGGTGAGTTGGGCGAACTTTTCATGGCTAAGGCGGGAAGGGAAAAATCTATAAAAAATTGTAAACCTGCATTCCTTTCCTTGTGGATCTCTGGATGAAGATAAACCACAGGAGCCTTCCTTCTAACTTTCCATCTGGTAGTTCTGTAGGCTATTTATCAGTTGGATGATAAATTCATTATTCTTCAGTGCTTACTACTGCAGGTACAGTTTTGTAATCCTTGACCTAGTGGGTCCCTTTATTTCTCCCCTTGCTAAGAGGCGCAGCTTGTTTGCAAGAGTTTCCAAGATCAGGAAGGCAAAATATTTTCTAGCCAGGCATGTCCCCCCTCCCCCCCCACACACACACTCTGGAGGAGGATCCATGGCTGAGATACCCAGGTGCCTCCTGGTGCTTGTGCCAGACGTTGGGTTGCACTTCAGTTGAGGCAGGGCTGCTTTCCAGGATAGATTGGGCTTCTTTGGAATACGGCCCATTGCAGGGACTCAGAATTGGCACAAGATGGCTTCAACACCACCTCCAGAATCAGGCTAGTGGCTGCCCTGGGACCGAACTGAACTGGAGGCTGGAGGCAACTCCATCAAACACATGTGCTGAAGGAAGAGAACCGGAGGAGGGGGGTTTCTGAGAAAAGGGTCCACCTGATTCAGAGGAGGGAGACATGGCAAGGAAGACATTCCACCTTCATTAATCCACTATATGCCAAAGGGGAATTTATTTGTACCATTTTCAAGATTCTGTTTTTACCCCAGAGATGAATGATTCTTGCATAGAGTCTGACTTGCCTTCTTATTTGTCAGCTACATGGGGCTCAGCATGTACATGTACATGCTCATACGCACACACGCACACACACCCTCCCTCCTTCCCCAAGGCAGCTGGGCCTGCAACTCTGCTTTTCCCTCCATCCAACTGTCAGGCCAGGAGCCCAGCAGAGAGCAATCTGTGCAGGCCTGCTAATACTTGACTTTTCCCAATGAAGCTCCTTTGCCATAAGGACATTCAGAGGAAGCCTCTGGGGTCTCCCACGGCCACAGCTGCACCTTCCAGCTGCCCAACTGGGCTCCATGCCAAGGCCCTCCGGGGGATGCAAAGTGTGGCCTTCCGTTGGGAAGAAATCCCCCTGCAGCGCTCAGCTGCCAGCCTGGACCTGCTCTGCTCCGGTTCCTCTGGAGCACGGAGCCTGTCTGCCTGCCTCTCTTCCTGTTTTGCTCTCCCAGACCTAGTGGAAAAGGCTGGTTGCCTGTCTGGACAGATCACATTCAGCTGGGACCTCAGGAGATCCCTTCTTCTCCCCAGATTGGTTGGCCAAGAAGGCACTTCAGTTCCTCAAATTTCTTCCCTGGGAGATTCTCTGTCCCTTCCTCAGCAATCTATTCTGATCAGAAAGCAGGATTTGGTTTTCCTTTAACATGTTTGGAAAAGATGCCACAAAATGTTAAATCAACAGATGTTGGGGAAAATCCTGGACACTGTGTGTGTGCGTGTGTTTGTAGGAGTGAAGAAAACCAGCAGGAGGAACCCAAGAGGAGCTTCTCCTCTCAGCCTCAGTGGCCAGAAGTGTCCCATGCTAGTGTGCATTTTTCATTCTGCGGATGCTTCAAAACTCTGATCAGAGTCCGCAGCTTCTCCCTGCCTCTAGCCAATTAGTTTAATTGGGCGCACCAACCTGAGGACCTTACACAAGACACGGAGAGGAGGCGGGGCCTGTTAAAACCACGAAGCAATCTGATCAATGAAGCCCAGTTGCAGGAGAGCCGAGATGCGGCTGCTTTCTCCGATGGCCATTCCACGCAGCACTTGACATTCAATTAGGGCTGCTGGTTCCCATAAAATGGACCATTAAACTCGGCCATAAATTCTCTCTGGCTGTGCACCAAGCAACATGTCTTGCTTTGTGGCTGGCACAAGTCAACAGCAGGGCCGCTGGGCAAATGGGCTGGCCTGCTCCGACAGGCAGGAGGGATTTTTCTAAGCAAGAGGAAAGCCGGACAAACATGGGCAGCAGCAGAGCTGATGCACTCCCAGCTCCTGCATAAAGAGACCAGCCTCACTCACCTGCAGGATGCTTTGGAGGCACAAGCAGAAGTTTTAGATATGTTACCAAGAAAGCGGTTTCTAAAATTTGAAAGAGACAGAGAGAAAAGGGGCTGCCAGGCAGGAACGCTCACAGATGTCTGCTCAGATGGAAGCTTATCCACCCATGAAGGAAAGCAGGTCCCTAATGATTTCTTAGCCTTTGAGGAGTTTTTATCTGTCTCCTTTTAATGACCCCTCCCCCAACCCTAGCAGGAAGGATGGGAAATTCTACAAAATACGAAGGTGCATTTCAAAAAACATCCCCACAAGGAAAAACAGACAACGTTTCGTCCGTTTTTCTGCAGATGCACAGAATTCTCTAAAAAGGGGGAAAGGAATAATGCTCAGGAATAATCAATGAGCAAATCAAAGTGGCCCCCAGAACTCTGGAACAGGGTCAGAAAGGCCAAAGTTAGATGCTCATCCTTGAAGAAGCTCCCAACAGTCTGATGGAACTAGCAGAGGTGGCTAAACTGACAGCTTTAATCAGAGAAAAGAACATACCCAACTTTGCTTCTGCTTGGAAACGGCTTCTGAATTTTGTGCTCACGATGGAAAAAAAAATGAAACTTTGGATTTTGCTGATTAGGTAGATTTGTTATTATAGAAATGGCTAGTATATATTAATATGTAAAAGCAAAAAGCTGAGGCTGTAATGTTGCTATCCTCCTCTCCCGCATTAAGAAGAGAGAGAAGTGAACGTTCTTTCTGCCCCTTCCCCCCCACTTCTTTCTCTTCCCTTTTTCTTCCCCCATTTCCCAGCTATTTTCATTTTCTCTTGTATTTTATATTTTGATAAACTTAATAAAATTATTAAAAAAAGAGACTTCCATTTTTTTCACATTCAAGCCAAGCGGAAAAATCATGTTTTATAGCTGATCTTAAAAGAAAAAAGCAGCCTCATTGCTGAACCTGATAGTTACCCTCTATGGCAAGGACCGAAAACCTCCCAGACAAATTAAGTAGAAGCTTAACAAGCTTAACAATCTTAGGTTTGACCAAAGGACATTAGCAAGTATTATTGGGAAGGAAGGTATCAGAGAAAGCTGATCTGCCAAGTCCTTTCCCACTTTGCCCTGGTGCCCTTTGATTTACATGGCATTTTGCCACTTTCCAGGGGATCAGGACAGGCCTTATACAATGGGGGCAACGAGGTGAAGCTTAGCTTGACTTCACAATCGGTGAATGGGGACAGGGAAGATTTGAGGCATTTGAAAAATGTGGTAAGCAAACTCTAGGAAGCAGAGTTCGTTATCAACCTTATCAAATGATGCCTGGCTCCAGGGAACGATTCTGTTTTTAAGTTAGAAACAGGGAAATAATTCTGAATAAGGGCAGTTAACATGTCTGCAGGAAAAAGCTGCCCCAAGGGGAGGTAAAATCTTACCTGTCTTCTCTAGGTAGATGCTTTGGATACAGGGATGATTCCCTTCTGGGGCAGACATTCATTCCACGGAGGGGATGCCCCAAGGTCTCTCAAGCCAACAGATGCCCAGCATGCAACAGGAAGGCACTGCCCTATGGATGCCACATGCTTTGAAATGTGCTATAAAGGCTCTTCAGGTCTATTTCTGGGGTAGAGAAGGCAACAGCACCACAGGCCACCAACCCAACCTTTGGCCATTATAAATGGAAAACAGGAACCGAAGGATTAAGCATCGGTGCTTGACTTTCAGAGCTTACCGTGTCACAGGGATCCACTAACCTGGCAAAATATAATAGCTGATTATTTTATCTGCTGTGATCAAGATATGATTGTAGCCAATCAGAAGGAAAGGCAAGATTGAAAAAGGGGCTCTTGAAACTCTACAAAAGGAGGGACTGGCCAGAAAAGATGGATTTGGAATCTTTTGCAGCAGGACAGCCACTGAGGTGAGGGTGCCCTCCTGCCCAGCCGTGAGGGCTCCTCCTCTCCCTGGGCTACACTGGGAAGGGCAGCCCAGCCGACGTACTTCTTCCTCAGAGCTAAAAGATGCTCCCTGAGGTTGGGAGGGGTGGCCAAACCTGCCCATCTTCCTAAAGCAAAAGTTTTGCCAAGTCTCAGGCCTGATTGAGAGAATTGGGGCTGCTCCCCCGGAAGCCCCTCTGGACTGCCAAAGGACTGCCTTAGGCTCTGCTCTTCCTTCTTTGCATCTAACCAATGGAGCAGAAACCAATGGAGCTGGAGGAAGGCATGGAGACAATTGAATGGCTGGAGCCAAGGGGGTTGAGGGCAGGGGTGGAATCCAGCAGGTTCTGGAGAACCGGTAGCAGAAATATTGAGCAGTTCGGAGAACCGGCAAACACCACCTCTGGCTTGCCCGAGTGGAATGGGAATGGAGATTTTGCAATATCCTTTCCCCAGGACCGGGGGCGGGGGGGAATGGGGATTTTGAGTATCATTCCTCTGCCACACCCACCAACCATGCCCACAGAACTGGTAGTAAAAAACATTGGATGTTTTGAGGGGCTCTAGAGCCGCATGGTGGGCAGCCCAGGCAGTTGAGGTGGGCAGTAGGTGCCCCGAGGGAGGGCGGAGGAGGCAGCCGCCACTGAGCTGAGGGGGGAGGCTTGTAAGCAGTCCCCCCATGCCGGACAGGAAGATGGTCAGAGGCCCACCTCCTGACAGGTAGATCTGTGGCTGAGACAGGACCTGGCCAGCTGGGGAGTCTGCAGCCTACAGGAGGCTCTCCCAGTCTGTAACAGGGTGAACTCTGTAAAGCTGGGGGAGAAACGGAGGCCGCAGAAGGGCCCCAGAGACAGAAGCGCTTTTGAGGGAGAGAATCCTGGCTCTTGGCTGGTGGGAGCTGAGGCTGCTGCTCTCCCCTGGCAGAGGGGTCCCGATTGGCAGTCTGGAAACCCCTTGAACGTCTTGGTCTGTCTCTGGCTGCTGAGGCAAGCAAAGGAGAAGGAGCAGAACAAGCGAGGGGCTGCCAGGGACCTTCTGCTTTGGGAAGGAGCTGCTGGGTGCCAACGAGAAGCCACAGCCCTTCCGAGATGGAGGGCGCAATGCTGCTAAGGGCAGCAGATGCACAGAAGGATTGGAAACACAGCTCAGCACTCCTGGCCCTGGTAGGTGGTGGCAGAATTTGGCACACTTGGCAACTAGAGAAGGTGCTCCAGCAACTGGCTGGGCCACACACAGCCCTCCTCGAGGACTGAGAAAAACAATTTCTCTCAGCTAAGGCTAAAATACATGCCCCCCCCCCCGTACCTGTACCTCTAGGAGGAATTAAAGCAGCCACCCCATCAACCCCTGCCCCCTTCTCTCCCAGCAAAGGGACCTGCTGGGGCTCTGCCAGGCTTCCTTTGGGTTGGCTGGGACTTATTTCATAGGAAGGAAGAGGAGACAAGAGGCCACCAAGAGAGACTCCGGGACAAGCCAAGGGCTGGGCCTCAAGTACCCGTAATAGCAGAAATCTGTGCTTTATTCATGGGGGGAAAAACAGCTGGGGGGTGAGGGGGGGACCTCATACAAGGGGGCATCTCTGAGGTTTCACGGAAGGACCGCAGAGTGAGGGAGCAGGTGCCCTTAGTGCTTACATAGGGATCTTTATAAACTCTGTTTCTATACCATTATGAAAAATAAAATCCATCCTTGGGCCTCACATACCCTGATTGCACCATTGAAAAGTTCCTGAAGGCCTCACCAACCCCGGCAGGATAGCCGTGTGCTGCAATGGCCCCGGCTCGAGGGCTAGACTTTGGCCTGCTGGGCTGGTTCCCCATGGCCAGAACGAAGGTAGAGCTAAAACGGCTCCCCCAGCCTGCCCCCCCTCTCATTCCCACCGGAAGTCTCGCCCCACGGCCTCGTAGAAGCGGATGTTGTAGGGGCGGTAGAAGTCCTGCAGCTGCTCCAGAACATCTGGGTCAATCTGGACGTGAGGTCTGCCTTTGGATTTCCCCAGGCAGCGGGGCAGTGTGCCTCCCCCAGCCTTCTTCAAGCAAGGGAAGCCCTTGGTCTTGTTGAAGAAGAAGTGTTTCTCGGTGATGAGCCGTTTCAGGCCCAGGAAGTCCTGCACTTTGGCCATCTCCTCCGCGGGGTCCGTGATGAGCCTCTCCCCACTGACGAAGTGGATCTGGGAGAGCGGGAAGTACTGGAGCCAGCTCTCCAGGTGCAGCGCGTAGAGGCCAATGCGGATGGCGCTCCAGGAAGTGTCCACCAGGCCGAGGCTGCGGTTGCGGAAGGAGAGCCCCTCGAAGGTGGGGATGTCTGGCCTTTTGGAGAGGGTCTGGGTGTAGTCCGAGATGGCTCTGGTGACCGGATTCCTCACCACCACAATCAGCTTTGTGTTCCGTGACATGTTGAAGATCCGCTGGGGAGCTTCCCGGGTGATGTAGTAGCTGGGGGTCTTCTCCATGGTGATCTGGCTGTCCAGGGTGCGGGGCATCAGGTGCCTGCAAAGGAAAGGCCCAAAGAGGTGAGGAACAAAGGGGAGAAGTGACATGACAGGAGGAATTTCTCCACCTCCACCTTGGGCTCCCCTTGGAAGCCACCAAAGAGACTCTATGAGAAAAACCTTTTGCCTCTTTGCTCTCCAAAGAGTGGAGCTGCTTCCCTCCTAAAAGAGACAATTCTGCATAACTATTTCACTATGTTGTTTGTATTCTGCCTCGATCAATGGCATAGTAGTTAACACATAAATGGAAAACAATTTTAAAAATCCATAGTAGCCATAAAAACTAAACAACAATAAAATCATAACTCGTAAAAGTAAAATAAAGAACATTAAAGCAGAGATGGTTCATTATGAATCAAACTCTCTCCAGCATCTTTCAAAACACAATCAAGGAATCTCGGGTCTTCTAATTGGATTCCTTGACCAGTAAACCTTCCATCCCATGATGACCATCTAGCTTGTCTTTAAATATCTCCATCAAATGAAACTTTGCCATCTCCCAAGGAAGCCTGTTCCACTGTTGAATAGCTCTAACCACGAAGAAAACTTTTCTGATCCCCAACCAGAATCTGCTTATTGCAAGCTGTCCTGTCCTCTGGACCTTCCCTGAAAAAGTTTGCCCATCATCTTCGTGAAACCCTCTCAGATGCTTGAAGACAGCTGCCGTGTATCTCTCAAGTATTCTCCTCTCTTCTCTTCTCCAGGCTAAACATACCCAGACCTTTAAAAAGTTCTGCATAAAATTTCTGGCTTCTGACCATCTTGTTTTCTCTTTGGATATGACCCAGTTTGCTAATATCCTTCCTAAAATGAGGACACAACTTTCTAGTTGTGTTCAACTCGGAATAGAGTAACAATGCTCTCTTGATCCTGACATTATTTGCTGGCTGCCACCTAGAACTGGCATTTGGCACATGTGCGGCTTGTGATCTACCAACTAGAGGGCAAACCAGACTTTGACTTAAAATCTGCTAGAATTTCATGCAAGACTTCATGAGCTGAAATCAAGGCACACTCTTCCAACCAGGACGGTCACTCTGTCAAGAAAGGGGATCAGGTTGGTTCTGCCGAGGGAGAGGGAAAGAACCTCCTGATTGTACCAGCTGTCAGCCAGGGGAACTTTGTGACCCGGAGACTTCTCTGGCAAAAGACTTCAAAGAGAGGCTGAATATGAGTCAGAGATGTTTCTGATGCAGATGATTCTGCATCAAGTTGGGGTCTTGGATTGGATGGCTCCTAGGATTCCTCTGCACTGGTCCGGGTCACAGAGATCCATCAGATCCTGCAGGCAGCAGCCACCATTAAAATGCTATTCCGGAATTGGAGAGCTAACACAGTTTCCACCTGGGCTTCAAAGTGCTGGGCCATTTCAGTCCCCTCTTGTTTGGAGGAACAAAATCCTTACTCCTAGCTGTTAGGAAACCACAATAGGGAAATGGTCCTCTAGGTCCAAAGCCTGGCCCCTGAGGGCCCAGGGCCCCCTGCACTGCCTCTCTTCCCAGTGCTGTGGCCGGGGAGTCTGCCGTGGGAACTTCCTCTTCCAGCTTTGCAGCACCCCATTTGCAACCAGTAGGGAAATGCTCCCACTTGCAGGCCAGGGGGCCCTGATTCTGGACCTGCTCCAGCCTGGTGGGGAGGTAGTTGGGAAAGCTTGAAACTGACAATGCAGGGAAAGTGGCAAAGACACTCCAGAAAGCCTAACCAGCTCCTTATGTTCTGAATGAGGCAATCAGGGGGAAAAAGGCTAATCTAAAGTAAAGGCTCATTTCAGAATGTTGTTAACAGCACAAAAATGTGGCCTTTCCTTTTCCAAATCAAATCGAGCCCTCTGCCCTCCTGCTCTGCCTGGTTAGAGAACCGAGGGCTAATGCTCAGCGCCAATGCCAGGAGACCAGTGACTGATGGAAGGCTGCTAATGTTGCTTTTAGAGGGGAGGGGCCTTGTACTTCTTAGTTTGGGGTGGGGTGCACTTTGCCTCCAAGATTACAGATGACCCCAAATTTACATGCCTGACAACTGTGGTTGGCTTGGGCCACAATGAGCAACGTGGAAGGCTCTTTCATTCTCTGATTGGAGGCAAGATGAAGCTGGCCCCATGGGGGATGGGGGGAAGGATGTGGGCAACGAATGCTCAAGTGAAAGAAGCAATGTGGCTTATGGGCTTTGAAGCAGCCTTGCCTCCTGCCCTGATGCATGAAGTTTCTGAGCGGAAAGACCCCTCACCTGGGGTGAAGGAGATTCTCCCTACGATGGCTCAGGCCTCTGCCAGGCAGGGGCTGGAGACCCCCAGAGCCCCCGTCATTCCACAGTTTGCTCCATGTTCCAAGGCAAAAGCCCGTGGCTGCTGCTGTACAGGTCCCACCGGAGACCCTGGCCCTCTAGAAAGAGCAATGGGCTAAACATGATTAGACTAGTGAAGGGTTTCATTTAAAAGAAATATTAGTCAAATGGAATGGTTGAGTGGGGAACTTTAGCAGCAGCAGCCCGCAGTTCCATCCGTGGCTTACTGGCTCTGCACCTTTTGAAGGAGCCACTCTAGAAGTCCACAGGAACCTCCACAGAAGATGTTTTCAAGGTTGGCTCCTGAGCCTGCTTCCCACTACAAAGGCCCATCAGCTGGGAGCCTTGGAATAAAATGCCCCTCATTCTACTGTCTGAGCCCCTTCCAGAGCAAGGCTGGTGGCCCAACTCCTCACCTCATGCCTCCATTTGGCTCCCAAGACCCCTGAAGAGAAATCTTCGCTTACGGTCAGAACCACAAGAACGTTAGAGATCAACTAGTCCACCCCCCCATGCTCTAGCAGAGGAAAGGCTCTGCCGAGTTTCCCCTTCAAGATCAGACCTGCTGGAGTGCCTTCCCTTTTGTGCCAAACGGAGGCGGAGAGGATCTCGGTGCCGCCAGAGCCGCAGCTTTAAACCGCCTTCTCGGCATTTTGAGCCAAGAGAAGCAAAGGCTGCGCGGATCGCCTTGGCGCCCTCTGAGGGGTTGATAGAGGATCTAATGCAGGCGTGGAAGCGCCCGGAGTGAGGCAGCCAAGCTGGAACTGGTTGGCCGGCTGACCGCTGCTGTGGGCAGGATCCACGGCCGGGATTTGGGGACCCCCTTGGCCAACTGCCAGGCCTGGGCCGTCCGGGCTGGGAATCTCCCTCCTACCCCGGAGGAAGGCGGGTTCCCCGGGCAACTCGGGGGGTTCGGGTGGGAAGAAGGTAAGTGGGCTTTGTGCGGGGAGGGGAGGGGGGCTGAGTGGAGACCGGAGTGGCACCAGCCGGAACAGCAGATTCTCCCCGCCTGCTTAGCTGAGGATTCCCGGGAAAGTCGCAATCGGGAAGCCGGTCCAGGACCCGCCGGCCCTTCGGCTCCCTTGCCCCGCGGCGCCTCTCTCGGGGGCTTCTGCTGGGGCTCCGTTGGGCAAGGAACCGCCAATCCCTGCAGGGGCTCTCCACCCGCCAGCGGAGCCTCTCGACCGGCAAACGGGGGGCGGACAGGGAGCAGGAGCGTCGCTTCCCTCGGCCGCCGCCTCGCCCGCGCGCGGAGCAGGCGGAGGGTCTGTGGGGCGCCTGGGAAAGCGCACGGCGGGCGCCGGGCAGGCAGCCGAGCGAGCTGGCGGGCGGCGGTGGAGCCCGAGACGCGGAGCAGCGCTGCGAGGTCCCGGCGCTCCGGCCCCGACGCCGCGGACGGGCGGCCCGGCGCGACGGGAAGGGGCTCCTGAGCGGCTCTCCGCCCGCCCGGTCCCCGCGACGGCCGCTTCCCGAGCTCCGCTGAGCCGCCTCACCTGTACCACTCCAGGCCCCGCTCGTAGTGCCGGTCGAAGAAGTGGGGCTCGGTGCCGAGGGCGCGCACGCCCGGGTGGCCGCGGATGAACTCCAGCACGGCGCGGGTGCCGCCCTTCTTGACGCCCACGATCAGCGCGTGCGGGAGCCGCTTGGCCACGGCCGCCTTGGCCCGGCTGCCCCCGCCGCCCCCGTCGCCCGCGGGCCGGGCCGAGGGGGCGGGCGGGTGGCGGGCCGAGGGCGGCGCGGCGGCGGCGGGGCAGGCGCGCCACTTCTGCAGAAGTTTCTTGCGGGCGGCGGGCAGGGCGGGCGGGCAGCGGGCGGCGGCGGGGGGCGGCTCGGGGCCGCAGCAGAGGAGCAGCAGGCGGTAGCAGAGGCAGGTGCCCGAGAGCGAGAGCAACGCGCCCAGCAACAGCGCCCGGCAGCGCCGCAGCCGCCGCCTCCGCCGGCCGAGCGCCATGGCTCCATCGCCGGCGGCGGCCACGGCTCCCCGGCCGGCACCAGCGCGGGGTCGGGGCGCGCGGGGCCGACGAGCTCGGCGGCCCGCCACTACCGACCCCGCTCCCGCTGCGGCGCCTCTTTAAGGGGCCGCCTGACGTCAGCCGAGCCGGAGCCGCCTCCGCCGCTGCTGGCAGGCTGAGCCCCCGCCCCGAGTGGCCGCGGGGGCCGAGCGCGGGTTCCCGCGGGGCGGTGCTGCCCGCCTGCCCGCCCGAGGGCTGCCAGCTGGGAGGCTGCGGGGGGCGACCCGCTCCTCCTGGCGCTGCCTGCGGGACTGGCCGCTGCTCGGGGGAGCCCCAGGTCGGAGGTGGCCGCGCGAGGTTCCCGGGCCGCCGCCTCTTTCGTCCGTGCGCCGCCGGGTCTCGAGTCGCGAAGACCGGCGGGCTGTGGAGCTCCTCCGACGGCTCCGCTTCCGGGCCCGGGCTACGGGCGAGGGGACGCTGCCCGGTGCTGGCGCCCCAACTCCCGGGGCGGGAGGGCGAAAGCTGGCTGCTCCGGGGGCAGCGGAGCAGGACTGGGCAGAGCAGCAACGGCCGGGCGAGGGCTTGGCCAGTTCCCCTCTGCACTGAGAGCGGCCGGGGTCTCTGAGACAGCCCCACCCACTTTGAAACTCCTGCGGGGAGTCCGGCTGACCCCAGGCGGAGGGACTCTTCTCTGCCCCGAAGGATCCAGCCGGAGGGTCGCTGTGCCCATTTGAGGAGGAATATCTTGCCAGGGCGCAGAAAGGGCGGGGGACTCCTGGCAGTGTCCCCCCACCCCCGAAGCAAAGTGGGTGGGTGAGTTTTCCTCCCTCTTTCCTTGGAGAAGGGGGTCTCCAGCCTCAATCTGTTCTGGTTGTGCAATGGGACCCTTGGAAGGTCAGTTCTGAGCAGCCTCCCCGGCACAAGCAGAGCCCAGACAGGGAAGGAGTGGGGGGCTGGGTGGGGCAGCAGGAGGGGAGGAAGAGTTTTAATCCTACCAGTTGATTACTGAAAGGGTTTGGGATTAATCCTCTCAGGATGGGCGGAGCCTGCTGCAAACCCCCTTCCTGCTGGCTGCCCAGGGCTGGTCTCATTCCTGCCTCTGCTGCGCTGACACCTCTCCGTAAATGTCAGTCCTGTTAATTTCCTGGATTTAATTGGGGCAAAGTTTTAATTGCATCACTACACTGGGCAGAGTTTAATAGGTTCACTCATTAGCGACCCGGCTTGGAACCTTTAGCCTTGTGCAGCTTTGAGAGAGTGAGTGGGATCTGGTGGGTGGGGTGGGGTGGGATGGAGAAGAGAGGCAGCCACTCCTAGCCCCCCTCCCCCCCAATATGGAAAGAAACTATCTCCTTAGCCCCGCCTCCCCCCAGAGGTTATTCCCTTTCCCCTTTTTCTAGGGAATGATCAGTTTTTCAATCCAAGCACTGGATTGAAGGGATTTTCTGCTTGCTCCTTGGAGGAGAAAGCAGGGGTGCAGCCTCCCAGCCTGCCAGTTTCCTTTGTGGTTCGTTTTCTAAATAAACTAATCTTTGAAAAAACAAATTAAAAAGCTAATGTGATGCAGAAACTGGATATCCCCAGGAGGGGCTCACGGGCACTTTGAATTTACTGGCTGCCACATCTAGTAAATCTCTGCGTAAAGGGAGGGCAAATGGCAAATCCAGAGGAGGGGAGGCTTGGGGGCAGCCAAAAATCTCAGCAGGTGGTGCAGTGGTGCAAAGGGAAGGCTGCTCTGGGGGGGGTGTCCCTCCTCCCTCCCTCCCAGAGGTAATGTGGGTTGGGGCTTGAGAAAGTTTTAGGGTTCTGAAAGGAAGGGAGATGGGTGGAGGGATGTGACCTGGCCTTGCAGGTGACCAGCCTGCCTCCCTCCTCCTTGCCTGGCCTTCAGGATGAGGAGACTGAAAACAGATCCCAAGCATTTCAAAAGGCAAGCGGTTCATCTGCAAAAGGGGGAAATTAAACCAAAGCTCTAAAACTTCAAGCAGGGCCAGGAGAGGTTGTGTCTTCGGAAGCTTTGCCTGAATCCTGCAGGCTCTGGTGGGTCAGAACGCAGCCCTTTCCGGGGCTCAGGCAGGTGGGACGGAAGAGGAAGAAGGGGCCATTCTGCAATGGATGGCAAGTGAGTGAGCGCCAGAGCGGGGGGGGGGGATCTTTGCAGGGCTGGCCATGGCTGAGGTGCAGTTGTGGGGCAGGTAGATGGGGGAGGGGTGTACCAGCAATATGGGGGGGGAATCTGCCCCCCCCAGCCATTGTCCTCAGATGCCCTCTGAGAAGACCTAGCCCTCTGTGGAGGTCTGGCAGAAACACCCAACCTTGATAATTAATTTGGTTCCTAATCCCCAACTCCAGCTGCTGCCTGGCAGCCTGAGCAGGTGGCTGGCCAGTGGCTTGTCCCCACCCTGGGAAGGGCTCTCGCTGCCCCTCCGGCCCATGTGACACCCACTTGCACTCCGTGACACCAGTAGGAAAATAAAGAGCTGCAGTTACTGCAAATTCAAATCTCACCAGGCTCAAGGTTGACTCAGCCTTCCGTCCTTTCTAAGGTAGGTAAAATGAGGACCCAGATTGTGGGGGCAATAAAATGACTTTGTATAAAAATATACAAAAGTATGAAGGCTATTGCTTAATGCCTTCTAAGCTGCCCTGAGTCTCTGGAGAAGGGCGGCATATAAATCACATCCAAAAAAGAAGAAAGAAGGAGAAGAAGAAGAAGAAGAAGAAGAAGAAGAAGAAGAAGAAGAAGAAGAAGAAGAAGAAGAAGAAGAAGAGGAGGAGGAGGAGGAGGAGGAGGAGGAGGAGGAGGAAGAGGAAGAGGAGGAAGAGGAAGAGGAAGAGGAAGAGGAAGAGGAAGAAGAAGAGGGCTCCTGGGGAAGAGCATACCCACCACGCTCGGAACATGGAGGAAATGGGAGAATTCCTGCTTTGGTAACGCAGGGCTGCTGAACTGGGCCAGACGGTAGAGGGAGCCAGTCCGACTCCTGCTGGGCCCCGGGGATGGTTGCCGGGGGCTCCTGTCCCTGGTGTGGTCCCTGTGTCCAGGTCAGAAGACCTTCTTCTGGAAATGCCACCTGCTCTGAAGGCAAGATGGGAGGGGGAAGAAGGCAGGGCAGTGAAGCATTGGGGGAGGGAGGAAAGGAGTCAGGAATGTGAAGAAATCTGTCCTCAAACCTTCCAAATATCTATTGACGGCCAGGAATGATGGAGGAGGAAGATCCTAACCTTTGCCCTTGTCTTCACTGATTTCCTTAGCCAATTTCTCTAATCGGCCATTTTGAATCATTTCTGCTTTCTTGTTGTCCCACCCAATTTTATGTCTTCAGCAGATCTGAAAGACAATCTCTCCATTTCTTTTCCCCAAACATTAATGGGAACTTTGACAAGGACCTGGGACTGGCCGTGTACACTCAACATCTCTGTGCAACATGGTGAGGACCATTGGCACATCTCCTGTCCCTGCTCAGGCCTGTCTCTTCCCTGATCCAGCTCACCTGGGAGCATCCATGGCTGCGGAGACCCTGTTGTTGTCTGAACCACACCTTGTTGTGTCTTCTTCAGACTCCTCCTCGGGTTCCTTTCCTGTTGCTGCATAGGCTGAAATTTTCCTGAGCAAATCTTTCTGTCTTTCTGCCTGGCTTGGAGGGGTCTTGTCCCCTCCAGTGTTCCCCCCCAAGGGAGAGGAACCACAGTCTCTAGTGACAATAGGGGGGCATCCATGTACTGCAGTACACAGTTAACACCCTGTCCCTCTCACCACAAGGAGAATATTTGGGGTCAGCTAGGGAAGAGAGAGAAGACAGGAAGTTCTCCCAATACTGCAGGTGCCGAAAATCTCACATTTTACCACATTTCCAAAATAATTCAAGGGACTGGTAAAAGAGTAAGTGGGAAGCAGCACTTGGAAGAATGACATCTTTCAAGAGCATTTTGAGACTATTCAAAAATAGAGCTCTCTTTTAAGGTAGAGAAAAATGCCATCGAGCCCAGCAGGGCCCCAGGGGGGGTCGGAGAACCCTAGAGTTGGGGTGGGGTTTCATGACAGGAATCCAACTCAAGCAGGCCAGGCAGGAGAGCCATTAGCCTCTGCCTGGCAACCTCCTTGAATGGAAGGAGCCCTTAGAGGGGAAAAGGGTTCCTTCAGCCCCAGAGGCTCCAGTGAGGACATTGAGAAAGGTACTGAGTAGCAAGTGTTGAAGAGTGTTGTGCGTGTCTATGAGTGCTTGAGTGAACGATGAAGTGTACACACACACACACACACACTTGGGAGATTTCACTCCCTTAAAATTAGGTTTGCTTTCCCATGTCTCTCCTGTACTGCAGACCCCCACAGCAGAACAAAGGCTGGCTGGGGGCTTCATGGTCCCTCTGAGAGAAAGCAGATTTAAAAAAACAGGCCAGCAGGTCTCACTTTCCCAAGGCTCCCCTTTTCCTCACAAGGGCCCTGCAGTCTCTGGGCCTGTCCTTGAGTTTCCGACATACCAGAAAATACCCTTTTTATTGTTTTCGGTGCTTCACGCAAACCTTGGATGCCCCCCTGCTTTCTTCAACCTTCGGCAAAGCTCCGTTTCCAGCAGATGATTGACATTCGGACCCGCCTGCCTATGCAAAGATGACCCAGGAACTGCTGAGGACCAAAATGTTGGTGTTATCCTGATCTTTGGCCCACTGTGAAGGCCACGGGGGGAACAAAATGCCTTTTCCCACTTCTGTGGCCCAAGCCTTCCCGTCTGGTCTCTCTGCATTGCCAGGAAAGCATATGGACTGATCTGCCCTGTTCTGTTGGCCGTATGGAGCACAGAGATTCCTGCACAAGCAGGCACCCTGAAATATGCCCCCTGCCCTCTGGCTATTGGTTCGCCTGGCCATTTGCCTTTTAACAGCAAGAAGTCAGGGCTCTCTCGTGTCTGTCATTGCCCCCTCTCCTGCCATCCGTGAGTAGCAGGAAAAGTGGGAGACGCAGGAAGGGAAGTGGCTCATGGGGACTCCTTTCCCCATGGGAGGCTGAGCAAGGCAAGGAGGTTTTCCTCCATCTGCACAGGCTGCGTCTGCTGGGATGTTACAGAAGAAGGTTCTGAGCAGAGCCTGGATTGTAGGATCCCCAAGCCCTCTCATTTCCCCACAGTGAAGAGCAGAGGTGATCCCAGGCTCATTCTTCCTTGACAGATAAGAGACACCCCTCCCCCAATCTCTGGAGGATGGGTGGTGGTCTGTCCCCTCCATGCTGGACAATTTCCTCATAGAGATCTTGGAAAATTCGGGCCTCAGGAGGCTGTTTCCTGGGTGCCTGGTGTTTTCTTTTTTGTTTTCTTTTGTATTTGTTTATATTTTTATTTGTTGCCATGTTGCAAACTGTCCAGAGTCATGTAACGAGATGGGCAGCTATATAAATCAATTTAATAAACAATTTTTATCACATATAGTGTTGCTAGATTTTGTCCAGTAACAATTTAAATTTTTATAGATAATTAAGGGTATTAGGCATGGGTAAACTTACTGAGAGCCATTCTTTTATTTTTTTTAATCTATTTTTAATTATTACTACAATTAATGATTGAAACCAAAGAGGAGATTGATTCCTTTTGAATTCTTACTAGTTACACAAATTTTCTCTCCCACCTCTTTTTATTAAAAAAAATATGGAAGCCCACCATCATCAAATGGGATTCAGGAATAGAGCCTTTTCTGCTGTGATCCTTTGAAAGATCATCCCCCACTGAAGTCAGATTGGTCCCAACTTTGATGGCCTCCCAAAAGACCTTAAGATGTGACTTGGGGATCTGGTTTGGGGATCTGGTGACATTGGTGCAGAGCCTGCAAAATGGTTGGACTGTCAGAAAATGAATGATACTTTCCTGCAGATTATGATTTTCATGGTTTAATAGTTTTTATTGATTAGTGATTCTTGTTGTTAAATTTTGTGGGGTTTTTTTTTTTAATTTGAGGGGAATGTGAATTGCCAAGAAGTGAAATGGACAGCTATATACATTCAATAAACAAATAAAAATACAGAAATAGCTTGGTCCACAAACAAATAATATTCCTGATGTAAAGAGACTGATAAAGGTGAGAAGCTGGCACTAACTGTGAGATGGCACTAACTTGAGGGGGGGAGGGGAAGAGGTGGCTTTTATCTCAAGGCAAAATGGAGATAAACCATGAGATGCTGAGCCTCCTGGATTTGGGGGGGGAGAATTGTAGGGTGACTACTCCAAATCCAAGTAGTTGCCCCAAGCTCCCCTCTCTAGTTGCTCTGCTTGGAGGTTTCTGGGTGCAGAGAAGATAATACCCAACTGGGGCTGTGGACTGACATTCACACCATACTCTAGCCCAGGGATGTCAAACTCAAGGCCCGGGAGCCGGAGCTGGCCCATGGGCTGCTTAGATCTGGCCCGTATAGCCGCCCTGGAAACAGCAAAGGGCCGGTCCACGGTGCCTCTGCCAGTGATGTGGGCAGGCTAGAACTCTGTTTTCACTGGCAGAGGGTTGCAGGAGCCCTTCACAGCCAAAAACGGAGCTCAGGAGCACATTTTCGCTGACAGAGTACTCGGCCCACCACAGGCGGCCCCGACATGAGTGACGTCAAGCTGGCCATGCCCCCCTGGCCAGGCCCCCCAGCTCCCCCCCATCAGGCCAAACACAACCCTGATGTGGCCCTCAATGAAATCGAGTTTGACAGCCCTGATCTAGCCAAGGCTGTAATGCGTCAAATAATTTACATTATCAAATGTAAATGCTTCAAATAAACACAGAAACTGAAAGGTTTGGCATATACGGCAGTCTGGCTGTTGATCTTCTTTTAAACTTTGCTACTTGATGGGAGGGAGGGGGGAGGTGGCTCTCTGTGCTCTGGAAGAGGGGCCCCAACTCTGCTCACTTTTAGGGAACCCAGAAAGACTCGCCTCTCTCCCCAGGTGTTGGGCTCCAGTGGAGCAGAGTTCCTTTGTGGTGGTTTCTATTATTGTGTTTGGTCATCATTTCCTTTTGTCTATTTTACATTTATTTGTTGTGTATGTTTTATGTTCTTTCACTTTATTGTTTGTTTGTCTGCTGAACGCCAGAATCGTATTGCCTGAGTTGGGAAGCCTTATGAATCCAGATAAATGTTGCACAAAGGCATAAGATGGTTCATTTGCTTGGGGATGGCACGTTTTGTGCCCAGCCTTCCTTTCCTTTGCTCCTCTTCTGGCACAGGTGCTGCGGCTGCTCTTGGGGACAACCTGGCAGCAGACCAGGAGATGGGAAAAACAAAGGAACGTGATCTACTGTTTGAAAGACTGGATTCCGGCCTCAGCACCTTTGCCAGGAACGAATGGGAGAGCTCTCATGCACGGCAGCCAATGGCTTCCCTTGGGAGGTTTCTGCAACTGGCGACTCTCACCTGAAAACAAGAAAGACTTTTGCTGGCACATCATTCCATGCTTTGGGGCACCATCCTCTCCTGCACACGGAGAGCCAGGAGGACTTCTGGTGGCCCCACTGGGTTCCTTCCTCTGCTCTCCGAGGGCCTCTTGTACAGCTAGGAAGTAATGGCACCCCACCCCAAGCCCCCCATTCAGGAACGGGACTTGTGGACTGCATGGTGAGCCCCAGTTTGTCTTGGGCTGAACCTGGGACGGGAGCACAATGAAGCCGCATGGAGGGGAGAGGGAGGGTCAAAGATGTGTGAAGAGGAGGGTTCCTTTCAATCACCGTTTTGTTCTTCCAGAAATGTTCATATTTCCTAGCTTCCCTCTTGTAAAATTCTGTAGGCAGCTGAAGTCAATAATGTAGAATTTATTGCATAGCCCAATGCAATTGGGCCATAGAACTGCCCTTTTGTTTGCTCTCTCTCTTTACTTAATGGATGAACTTGGCTGAAAATTTTTGTTCATTTCAAAACCTACTTGCTTAACTAGTGATGCCCTAAATTATAAAAGTGAATATCCCACATAATACTGACATGTTTTATGACAGCAGATTAAATAGACCAAAATACATAATCTCCTTGAGGCCTTCTGCGGCTCAAGATAGTGAAAGGAAAATGGCAAAATCTGCTCTGCCATCAGCTGGCAAAGAAATGAGATGCTTCAGCTCAGCATCATTTATGCACCCAACACAAACTTGTGGGTGATGAATGCTAAGTGGGTCTGAACAGCAGGAAGGTGGTGGGCAATGGGCATCCTGCTCAGGAGGCAAGGGCTCAGGTTAGCCTTCATCAGCAGCCAACAGCTGGGCTTGAGGGAGCCCATTCAGGGCTTGCAAAGCCAAAGTGGACAATTATACCTGGGTGGTGGTGGCTGCTTGGAAGGGCCCATTTATAGATGAGCCAGGTCAGGAGAAGACGCAACCCAGTGAGGGCTACTCATTGCTGTTTGGGATGAATGAATAGCTCTACTTGGGTTGTTTCTTCTCCTGACCTGGCAGATCTGGAGAGATGCCCAAGATATTCCCCATTACGTGTTTATGATTGGCAAACATCTTTTTTTTTTTTTGCTGGCATTCAGGTTCATGCTCAGACTAACAATGCTGGAAGACTCCTTCAAGTGTGTTCAGTCAAGTGCTTAAAATTGCACTGCCAACTACTGAAAAATATCCAATGCAAAGAAACCAGGGAAAATTGCTTTTCACTAGCTTGCAAATGACCCTGTGAGTGTGTGTTCCTGAAATATTCATGCCTTGTTTCTCCACCACAGGTCTTCACTGTCTAGCAGAGACAGCCTCCCTGACTAACATCCACCCTCTGAAATGCATGCAGGCGCAGTGAAGGGCTGACAATTGTGCATAGCCAGGTGGTTTCCCCAAAGCCAGGACTGGGGCTTGGAGTATCCAACCACTCAAGGAATGAGCTGGTTCTTCCGGAAGAAGGGAAGGCTTTGTGTATGTAGCCATGTAAGTCAAAAGCAGCATTTGGAAGCCTGCCCAGAAATGCACCAGAAGCCACAGGCGTATTTTAAATGTTAATTGCAACAAGCACACATCTAGTGAGCTGTATTCTGAAGCGCTGAAATTTCTGGTAGCATTGTGCACAAGTCCTACCCATAGAGCAGGGTAATCTTGCTATGCTCCAAGGCCCACACTGGTCACTAATGTTGCCAAGCCAAAACTGGGAATGCTGGGACATGCTCAAGCTGTGCTCCTGGTTAACATCAGGCATGGCCATCTGGATAACGGCTCTTGGGAGTATTGTCATGCTCCAAGGAAGCCTCTCCTCCATCCTGTGATAGGTTTATCCCCAAATCATCACACATTCATGTCTTCCTCCCTGCTCCTTGCTGAACCATTTGCTTAGGATTCCATTTGTTCTCTTGCATGTTTGAGTTCCATCCTTCGTTGCTCTTACGCTATTCAGCGACCAATCCTAATTTACGCCTTGTCACATGTTTTTTTCTAAATCAACAAACATACAATCAACTTTCTTTCTGACTTTCATACATTTCTAAATAATCTGTTGTAGAACAAAAATCTGGTCTGTACAACTTCTGCCACGAGATGCTATGTTGCTAGTTGGAAACCCAAATTATTTGCAACAAATATTAGATAGTTTGCAAGGATAAAAACATACGAAGAGGCATAATAGTGTTGTTACACTAATTTTTTTTTTGTTTACTACTTCTTATGTTTTACCGGCACTTTGCATAATGTTGTTTATCCAAAAAGGGAATGAGGTGATGAGTATGTATGTGTGACTTCTAATTTGGAATCATTGGCAAATAAGGTGAACATTTCCTCTACCTCTTTACCTTAGTAATTAACATTTTTTAAAGTGTAAGTCCCAGAAGTGAACTTTATGACACTTCTACTTTAAACCAATAGATTACATTTGAAATATAATTTTCAATTCAACTTTGTCTTCATTTAATTATGTGCTTTGCCAAATCCCCTGCTTATATGTAATGTATCATATCTCTAGCATTCCCACAATCTACTAAGGAAGTTACTCAGTTAAACAATGTGGTAAGGCTAGCTTGGCACGGTTGTTCTTAACATGATCCTGCCGATTTCTTTATGTTTTGCTTCAGAAACTTCCCAGGCCTTGAAGTCATGTGGACCAGTAGTTCTTTTTCCCATGGGTCTGCTGCCTGGGATGATGGTTGACTTCCTTCAGCTGTCTTGAACGTCCCTGGTTCTCCTGATACGAGCCTTCTCACGGCAGAGGGTAGCCCTGGAAGCAGCCTAGCCAGAGACAAATAGATGCAGATCTCTGATACGTAAGTTAAAAGAAATGAAGTCATAATGAAAGAATTCCATCAACTGCCATGTATCAAGTTTGTGTTTGGCTAGTCTAAAGAAAAGAAGAAGTGGGGTGACATGATAGCAGTGTTCCAGTATTTGAAGGGCTGCCCCAAAGAAGAGGGGGGCAAATTATTCTCCAAAGCACCAGAGGGCAGAGCCCTGGTAGTGCAGCAGACTAAAGCACTGTTATTAACATCAGCTGCCTGCAATTACTGCAAGTTCAAATCTCACCAGGCTCAAGGTTGACTCAGCCTTCCATCCTTTCAAAGGTAGGTAAAATGAGGACCCAGATTGTGGGGGCAATAAGCTGACTGTGTATAAATATATACAAAAGTATGAAGGCTTAACGCATTGTAAGCTGCCCTGAGTCTCCGGAGAAGGGCGGCATATAAATCAAATTAAAAAAAAAAAAAACAATGGTTGGAAACTAACAAAAGAGAGAAACAACTTGGAATTAAGGAGAAACTTCCTAACAGTGAGGACAATTAACCAGTGGAACAGCTGGCCTCCAAAAATCGTGAGTGCTCCATCACTGGAGGTTTTTCACTGGTATAGGTTCTCCTGCTTGAACAGGGGGCTGGACTAGAAGACCTCCAAGGACCCTTCCAGCTTATTCTATTTGTTGTGTAAGCATGAGCCCTGTATATAGTGAATCAAAACTTAAATTCTTGTGTTACTTTCTCCCACCCATACAACACAGTGACTTGAAGCTTCTCTCTTTGTGAATGGTTTCCTTTTCTATTTTGTTACAGCATTTCCATAAAGGCCAGGACTGTTTGTCTAATTAGTTCCAAATAATATTGCAAGTACTTGCATCAAAATATTTCAGATTTATACACTGTCCCCTTTACCCATTTATGGCTTTCTTAAATCAACATTCTATTAAGCTTTTTTTTTTTTTTACTGTTGAAGTCTTTCAAATATTATTTTCCTCTTTTCTTTCTGTAATCCAGAAGAAAGGCTGACTCACTGAATGGTTGTTTTATTTATTCTGCTAGCGTGATGATCTCTCTTTAACAGTAAATTGGTTATATTCAGAAGTGTTTAAGAAAGTGAGGCTTTGAGTGAACCGAATGACCTTGAAAAGGCTGACCAGTGACTGCAAGCAGGCTGGCTCCCCCTTGTGCCCCTGGCTGCTCTACTCATAAGGAGACCACAAGAGCCTCTGAGCCTCATGGTCTCCACACAAGGGGCAGCCCTCCGTGGTACAGACAGCAATTGCTCAGTTGCTTCTCATCTGGAGATGCTCCACCAGCCAGAAACTGCGGTCTGGATGCTGATCATCTCCGCATCTTTGGAGGCATCTAGTCTGTCACGAACCTCACCCAGAAGTGCTCAAAATCACGTTTTCTTTTGGGGGGAGCATTTGCTTCATTTATATTTCACGTTAAGCATTTAAGATCCATATTTCTGCCAAAATTTTTGAAAAGTCAATACCTGTAATGCCTAATGTAGAAGCCCCCTTTTCAGTTTCTTGTTAGGTCTCTTGAATATTTTTTTCTATTTTTTTCTTTGATTTTTTTCCCCTAAGAAATCTCTGGGTTTGGAACTGAGTTAGGTCAAAGGCTCTGCTGTTTAAAAGTAAAAAACATACCTTCCAATTTATCTTAATGGAATCGTATTGTGCTGGAATGTGCAGCTGGAGGAGGTGGATGTGCTCATGTCAATCATAGCCTCACAGCTTCCCAGGGAGGAGGTAGCACTTTCCAGAAAGGGTCCCAGGACAAGAGACTGCCCTGGTCCTGAACTGGAGGGGGAGAGGAGGGGAGGAAAAAAAATCAACCACCTAGAGAATCTCCCAGGATATATTCATTAGGTTAAAACAGGGGTCTGCAACCTTAAATACTCAAAGAGCCATTTGGACCCATTTCCCACAGAAAAGAAAACACCGGAAGCCACAAAACCTGGGTGGGCGTGGCCAACTCAATGTCACTCACTTCTACCAGTCACATGGTAGCCACACCTACCCAGCTGGTCATTACGGCAGAGAACCAGTTGTTAAAAAACACCAGGAAACCACAAAATCCTTTTGACGTATCTCTCTCTCCTCTCCCTCCCTTCTTCTCTCCCCCCCCCTCTCTCCTTCTCTCTTTGTATCTCTCTTCCCTGGCTGCTTCTCCATCTGCCACTGTCGCCCTTACCTTTTCAGGCCAGGCGAGGAGTGACTGGGAGAGGAGGGCGAGGGGCAGGGCCAGCCAGTGGTGGGATCACCCAACAGGGAGCCACAGCAAAGCCACAGCAGAGGGCCCAAAGAGCTGCATGCGGCTGCGGAGCCGCAGGTTGCTGACCCCTGGGTTAGAAGATGAGAACTTCAGACTGGCGCGATTCTGTCTATTAATAAAGCAAATAAAGAACTGGACTTGATTGCCTCTCACTGAGACATCTTTGGGCCTGACAGGTATCATTTTTTGCTTAAGCTCATCAGTAAAAAATAAAAAACCAAACCTCTTTTCTTTTACACATGTCAGGCGTGGGAAACCAGAAGCCAGGATGGAGTTCAGCAGCAGTGCAAATGCAACCTATACACAAGAATCTGATCTACTAATGGTCAAGGGGACCGCCTACTACCACCAATAGCCTCCCACCGGCCAGTACGCTCCCATAGAGAGGGGCTCCTCCGGGTGCCGTCAGCCAAACAGTGTCGGCTGGCGACCCCTAGGGGGAGAGCCTTCTCCGTGGGGGCACCTACCGTCTGGAATGAGCTCCCCCCAGAGATACGGAGGATCCTGGATCTGCATACCTTCCGCCGCGCTGTGAAGACTTTTTTATTCCATCAAGCGGGCTTGGCCTAATCTCCTCCCTCTTTTAATATGTAAATTTTAATCTGTTTTTTAAATTATTGGGGTGTTTTAATTTGTCTGGGCCAAAATGATTTAATTTGATTTTATCTGGTTTTTAAATTTTTTGTATTTATGTATTTTATTGTTTGGCTGTTCACCGCCCTGAGCCCTTCGGGAGTAGGGCGGTATACAAATCAAATAAACTAAACTAAACTAAACTAAGGCAAACTGGTACAAGAGTCAATGGACTACAGGGGTGGGTGGGGCTGGACTTAGGTCTGTGGGGACTCCAGACTGATGATATTTGATCCTGCCCTCGGACTCAGCCTGGTCATCTCCAAAATCACAGTATTTCAATCAGAATTTCTTTAAGTGCAATCACATCTGCATTCTTAATCTAATATTAAAATATTGCTGCATAACTTGCAGATCTCTCATGCTCTTCCTGACAAAATCCCTGGAAATGTTTCCTAATTCTGCAAATTGTACATTAATTCTGTAGACTTTGTTGATGTCTGCCTCCATATTACTTTTCTGTCAGTTACTCTAATGATCCTCTCCTTCCCTTCACTAATTTTTCTACTTTGGAACTTTATATTTCTGATTACACAGTCAAAAAGTCTTATCTCATACTACATTTATCTCTTTGTTTGGTAAAATCCACCAATTGTCTTTTCCCTGTGATGTTAAATCAGCATTTCCATAAAAGTTTGGTCTATTTCTCCAAATAGTATCAAAAGCTCATTTGCTAAAGTATAAATATTTCAAATTTAAATTGTCCTCCTTTATCTTTTCTAACTTTCTTAGATCAGAATCTTATGAAGTGTTTTGCTGTTAATTTAAAGCGCTTGAAATTATTATTTTGCTTTCTTCTTTTTTAATTTGAAATGAAGGCTGACTCACCAAATTTTTCTTTCTTTCTCCTGCTGAACTGATAATCTCTTTTTAACTGTAAATTGATTATATCCAAATGTGATTAAGAAAGGGAGGCTTTGAGCAACTCCAGTGTCCTTAAAAGGTGGCACTGCAGTTGGGAACCTGCCGGCTCTTCCTTGACTCTCCACTACTTGGCTCATGAGTTGACAGCAAGAACGTTTGATGAGGAGCAGCTGTCCAGAGTGCAGGTGGGCAGTCTCTTGGCCTCTCCTTATTCTGAGAGGCTCCGTCAGCCAGAATTCATCAACTAGCAGCCAATCGCTGCCGCTATAAATACCATCTCTGCTTCTCCAGAAACATTTTAGTCCACTACGAACATCACCCAGGAACTTCTGTCACCCATTTCATTCTACTACTCATCATTTCTTGGTGGAGCACACATATGCTCTGGCCAGAGAAGATTGAGACAAAAGACATATTGAACGGTTTTTCCTTTCTCTTTGCTATGTTAATGCTTTCTGTGTCATTTTCAGGGTCCAGTTGGTGTATGGATTCATGGCACTTCCTTCTGCCATCAGCGAAGCTAAAGGAGCCCTTGCTAGTTCTGGCCCTCTTTTTCAGCCATTCCAAGAGAAGAGAAGAAGTTTTATGAAGTGGCAGCTACTTTGATGAGTCCCTCCCATTTTTTGACTCTCTTCCTGTTAAAAGAAGTTTCCCCCTTCTTCTGACCTTGTCCTAGGGCAGCACAAAGGTGTTAATTCTCTGTTAGAATTTGTCACCTGATTACCTGATCAGAAACTGGGAGTGATTTGAAAGGAAGATAATAAAGTCAGGAAAGGACCAGGAAATTGAGGACAGAAAGTTTCATGGTGGCTTAAGGAGAGGTGGAGAGCACTTCTGCGCATGCAGCAGGAAAAGGCCTCATGTCTTCCCACCATTACTCTGCCTAGGTTCTTCTTATCGTTTCCTATTTTTGTGCAAGCAGCCCAGAGGTACTCCAGAGTCAGGCAATTCCTAATTCAAACACCTGCATAGATACAAGATCAGGCCTCCCAAAGGTGCTTTTCAAGAGGCACCTGGAGTCTCTGGTTTTTCTTTGAAGATGTTTCACTTCTCATCCAAGAAGCTTCTTCAGCAAAACGTCTTCAAAGAAAAACCAGAAAGTCCAGTTGCCTCTTGAAAAGCACCTTTGAGGCAACCAGGACCTGGATGACTGAGACTTTCCATAAACGTCAGGCCCCTTTGGTCATTTCTTTTTGGAACCTTCCTCCAGGTGAGGTGGGGAATCACAGACGCCACTACCAACATCGCTTTTATTCATGCCTGCCCTTGTAACCAAATCATTTGGACTCCTGAACAGAAGTAGTTTTGTTCATCATAGCACATGATTCTCCCTCTTGTTTCCATATTTTTTGAATAAATGGGATTCTCAAATGTGGGATAATTTCACTGGTCTCCATTGTATCAATCAAATCATATTTCATTTCCTGCATTAGAAGTTCAGGCTTCTAATGCAGGAAATTCTAATTCTGAGCATTAACTTGTAGACAATGAAAACCACAAACTTTATGAGCCAATGTTACTCCTGCTTTTTACTGAATGATTTAGTAGTCTCGATTACAGCCACATTTCCTTCTATAGCGTGCAAGCCTCTATTTCCTCCAGGGCTTTTATCTCCCAGTTGAAAGCTCTTCCGATGCTGCTTGCCATACTCTGGACAAGCATAGTTTTGCAGTCTTCCTGAGATGCCAGCCATCTTGTGCCACATGCCCATCATCCAGACACCCCGGGCCCTGCATCCGGAACCAGAATTCTGCTGTCCACCTTATTGGGCTCCTGGCATCCCCTTTCTCTCCTCACGCAGTGACTGAAAATATGGAGGAGAACACCAAGGCCTCGAGCTTCCTCCAGGACAGATGCCATACGAAAAGTAGCCTGAATTTGTCAAAAACAAACCTTACCAGTCAGACCATACTTTTTTGATGGGCAGGAACACAACTAGAATAATCATGGAGATGTGAAGCCAACACAGATTGCCACTCACTGTGCTTTCAGAGGGGTGGATGAACTACTAAGATTACAATAATAATTAAAGAAATGGTTCTGTCACCGTGGAAGATGGGCAGGGCAGGACAGAGGGCAAAGGGAAGAAAAGGACAGAGGCAGGAGATCCTTTTGGGGAAACAAGGAAGAAGAAGGCAGGTCTGACCCGATGGGACAGCACAGATGTTCAGCTGGCTCCTTTTCTGGACCATTCTTAATTCTCCAGATGACCAAACATCCAGCTGTTGCTCCAAGTGAAGAGTGTGAACGGACAACTGTAGGGCTTGTTCCTCTGCTACAGAGGATTGAGAAAAATTTCTGGGATCTTGCATACTTCTGACCCTGTTTTGGATGTGGATCCAAGGCAGGATTGTCCCAAGAGCCCTTACTTACCTCCATGGCTGTCTGGACTTTTGGTCTTCTTGCTGGGTGGAGAATTAAGTCGGCTCATGATTGCCGCAAAGGGACTCAGAGCTGGGGAAACTCCCTGTGGAAAGCTGTGGATGGCCCACCGTTTCAGTCCTGCCTCTGCTTCTCAGCAGCTCAGGGTAAGCCTTTTCTTCGCCTGCGATCATGTCCTGCTGTTTTCAGAAGTGTTTTCTTAGGAAAAAGCAAAAGTCATTGACAATTATGGGCAATTTTGCAAAATCCTTTCATCTTTTCTTTAGGCCTAATTATGAAATGTACCACCATTGTGGTTCCCTGTGGATCTGCACCATATTCTTGGAAAATGCTGTTCATTACAAGGGAGGGCAATTGGGGCCAGAGAGTGTACATGCCAGTGACACCCAAGCCTGAGATGTGAAGTTTTTAGGGCACCTGGTCAAGCCACACGATCTGCTGTCCTGGACAAGGCAAGGATTGTCTTGCCTTCATCTGAACCCCGCCCCCCAATGGCTCTCTGGCCTTTTCCCTGGCGCCTGACATGCAGCAGTGGCCCTGGGCCCCCCTGACAACCAGGAGCAAGAGGCTCTCTCAGCTTTTGCAGCTTGCTTCCAACTCAGCTCTAAAGCCAACAGGACCTCCACAGCAGAAGTTCCCACTTATGGGAATGCAGAATGGACTTTAGGGAGCTGATGCCCAAACTAGGTTAGTAGGAGGACAGTGATAACCTGCCCTCCCCCAAGTTTATCCTTTCTTCATCCTTTAGGTTTGTCTCTCTAGGTCCCATTGCACACCTGGGTAGAGAAGGGATGACCCAGAGAAACTGGAAGGAGGTAGGTGCTGCCCTGATCTCAGAGCCAGGAGGTGGAGCAGAGCTGGCATGCCTGCCACCCTGGGCTCCTGGGAGAGCATCCCTTTCTGGTTGGGGGCTGAGCCTGTTCCCTTGCTTTGCCTTGCTGTGACCACATCCCCAAAGCAGGGCATCTACAAAACAGTTTGGGGACACCATAACCACACGCACGGCTTACCTTTAGGGCAAAGCCATTTACAAAGGCGAAGCAGTCTGTCACTTCGTGTCTCTGGATGTCTTGACCCCCCCCGGAGAGGCCAGGGACCCAGGTGCCCAGCTCAGCACCGTTGCAGCTGGCTCTGCCCCCCCCCCCCCATCTGCAGGTTGGCAGGGGTAGAGATGGCATCTGCACATCACTGGAGAACTGCTCTTGTGTCACCTAAGGATGGAATGTGTTAATTGGAAACATGATCCCCCCCTTAATACACAAAGAAATGGAAAGGGAGATGGAGCCCAACCGCGCCGAGCTGCATTTATAATTCATGGGGGAGAGAGAATTTTCGCACTTGCTTGGTTTGCAAGCATCCATTATTGATGGAGCTGCCTTCAGCGACAGCCGTCAGCTGCCCCTGGCAAGGCTTGGCAAGAGGGGAGGCGTTGGGGGGGATGCAAACCCAGCAGCAGCGGATTTTTATTCATCAGCTTCAGCTGCAGGCCGTGCGGAGGAGAGCGAGCAATAGTCAGCCCTGCCCTCCGGCAGGGGCCACAGAAACCACTGAAGGGGCCGCCCTGCCCTTCCTCTTGCCTGATGGGAGGCTGGAGGCAGGGAGGACAGTGTCTGCCCTGGCTGGCTCTCAGGCAAGCCCCCTGCCTGAGCAAATGAGGGGAGAGCCAGGCAAGCGGGTGTAAGGCAGCTTTCCCAAGGCGAGCGGAACCTCCCTCCCACGTCATCCGTGGATGGCAGTTTCATTCAGGTGAACTGAGCCATGCTGAGCTCTGCCCTCTTAGGGTAGCTGGGTAACCGGTTGGCTTCCTGCCAGGCTGCAGTTGTATAGGGGGCTTTGGGACCCTCTCTTCCAAAATGATTGTTGGGCTGTGCACAGAGTCTCTAATTGCAAAGATCAGTGGGTCTGTCTGCGGGTGTCGTGCTATTGGCACCGACAGGGAGAAACGGGCGAAGTAAAGTTGCCTGAAGGAGCTTATCTGCCCCAAAGGAATCTGTCCTAATGGCCGAGGGCATCCAACTCTCTGGGGAAGCCGGCTCTGCCAGTGCTGTCTGGAGGGAGAGAGGAAGGGGAGGCTGTTTGCTGGCTCTCCTGAGCTGCCAGGCGTGGCTCAGTTTGCAGCAGAGGCGAGGAGGGAGGGAGGCAGCCAAGCTCCCTTGCAAGGAAGAGGGGTCCGTCCCTGTGGCCCTCTGAAGAAGCGCTCCCTGCGCTGCCCCCCTCTCCCTCAACACAGAGGAGGAACTGACCAAGAAAGACAACCTGCTGCACACACAACTCTGTGTGCGCTGCACATACAGCAAACAAGCTTTTTTCACCAGTTTAGCATGAGGAACAACAACACACCTGCCATTGCAGAACCTCTGGACTAGCAGAACTTTCAAAAAAGCCAGGAAGCTTCTTTTCTCACAAACCATTCTGGCCAGGTGCTTTCAAGACGTTGAGGGCCAGAGGGGGTGAAGGGGGTGGGGGGAGAGACAGAAAGAGCATCCAGGAAGATCCTGAGCTGGGCTGAACGTGAAGAAAGAGCCACGCAGGGGAAAAGGGATGCCAGGCCAGAGACACGGAGCACTGCAGGAGGGGGCTCTGTGTGGCACAGCAGGGCTCTGTCCCCAAGAGAAATCTGTCAGCTTCTGTGGGGATCATGGCCATCCCTCCTCGGGGCTGGCAGCTCCTTGTGTGAAACACGCCCCCCCCCCCCCCGCCCAGCAACCTCCAATCTCCCCACTGGCCACTCTTGATTACTGTTCAATGACTTAAATGCCCTGCGCTGAATAACTTCATCAAGATGTCACCCTAAACAGATTTTCCTCCTCCAACGGCCTGACTTGCGCAGGCTCTTAATGAAAAATATTGATTGTGGGGATTAGCTCTAGATTTATGTGGTGGCCACCAATCCCTTTGTCACCTGAAGGGGATGGTGGGGGGCCTGATCTTCTGGCAAGTCTTCAAAAGCAACCACCACCCCTCGGGAGGAGCGGCTTTGTCGAGAGGCGGCGGTTGGTGATTGCAAAGCACCCAGAGTGGCACTACAGCAAAGCCAGGGCTGCTGCTGCTGCAAATGGTGGCTGCTGCCAGGCAGGGCCCCCAGGAACTGCAGCTGGGCATCGAAGGTTTGCCAGCAGCAGCCGAGAACCAGAGGCCCACGGCCACAGAGGAGTTTTCCTTGCAGCCACAGCTACATCTCTCTCACTGGGACAGGGAAGCTGACTGATGCCAGGCCTTGTGTGTGTGTGAGAGAGAGAGGCTTTCAGGGAGGCAGCAGAACTCTAGGAAAACAGCCTGCCTTGTCCGTGCCAGTGGGCAAAGCCCTGGCCAAGCACTGCACCTTGGAAGGGGTCACAGATAACTTGGCTGCAGGACCCCTTGTCTCTTCTCTGGTCCTATTTAGGGGCGCTCAGTGGGTGGGTGTGTCTGTGGCTTTTTGTAATGTGTGGAACTGATTTTGACACACCCTACAGGCCTCCCAAGTGAAAAGGCAGCATAGGAATATATATTTGTATCCTTGGCCTAAAGGAAGATGGGGGAGTCCCAGGAGGGAGAGTTCTGCTTCCATGTTTGTTCCAAGTCCCCTCTTTGAATGGACGAACCAGAGTCTGTGCGCTGTTCCTACAGCCAAAACCTTGAAGGCCCTTAACCTATCAGCCAGCTCTTAAGGGCTTTGGCAGGGGAGCCTTGTATTCGCTCCAACTAGAGCTGGTCCACCTGGTTCACTCAGGTGATGCTTTTCTTTGGGAGAGCCATGGTTGGGATCAGCAGGGAGCTTAAGACTTACCTGGACCCCAAAAGAGGCTGATCACAAATGCTACAGTTATAGGGAGTTCGAGTCCAGCTTTGGAGCTTTGTGACTGGGATGAAGAATTTTGCAAGTGGGGCCAGTCCTGGAAGAAGGAAAGGAAGGTGGCCCTTTGCTTGAGCTGTGGCCAAGACTGCCCGGGCAAAGGTCCGGAGGCAAAAAGCTCAACATGCACATGTCAAAAAACACTCCCAGAGGTGGAAGGCTTAGCTAATGAAGGGCACTCCATGCATATTATGGGATGTTAACCTGAACTGTGCATTCAATAAATCTGGAATGACATATCGGGAAATTCTGATGTGCCTGTGTGGATTTATGGCATAAAAAACATCTTGTTGAACACCAGCAGTGACACTGGATTTGCATTTGAGTGACAAGCATCCCTCTCTTTCCTTCTGTGCAGAAATACAGAGCTGAGCCTCAGTTTCCCCTCCCAGCATCATGATTGGCTCAAATTGCAGGGAGAAGGAACCTGGTGTTGGCTGGGCCAACAACTGTTGACTCCTTCCTTGCAGGGAGTTCAGACAGGCCTCACTCATTCAGTTCAAAAAAGGGGATCACTCTTGAATATATTTTACATAGCTTGTAAAATTTTAACTATTTTCATATTGATCCTTTTACTCTTTGTAAGCTGCTCAGAGTTGCTTATTGGGGAGATGGGCAGAATATAAATTAAATAAATATAAATTAAATAAACAAACGAATAAAATATGCTGTGGGTGGCCACTTACTTTGGCATCCAACAAAGATCATTGTCTGCGTGGGTCAGTGGGTGCCCACCAGCGAATGTGGGATTCTTAACGGCGGTGCCCCTTTGTACTCCCCGCCTGCGTCCTTATTAAGGCCAATGGCATGAAAACGGCAAAGTTGAGTTGAGAGGGCTGTGATTTCCTCCCTGCAAGCACGCGGGGGTGGGGGGGTGGGGTGGGGGCAAAGCTTATTCTGGCTGCAAAGACACGTTAATGTCTTCTGTTCAGTGACTTTCTCTTTTGACTTGAAAAACGGGGAATTAGTAACTGGTTCCAGCACTGTTGAGTCATGGGGACTTTGATTTGGCAATTTTATGATCCAGGATAAAGAAAAAGGTTGAAATTGCTATTCCAGTTTATTTATATTCGGGTGCCCTTCATTATCCAGAGACTTAGTATTCATAGGTTTACGTATCTGTGGCTAGAAAATGCAGACCAGACTTCATTATCTGCAGGAAAAGGTTTTGGGTATCTGAGCTTTTTGCAGTTTATTTTGTGTCTCTTACAGAGGCACTATAGAACAGGAAGTGTTGTGAGCATGGCTGGAGTCCATTTTTCTTACTTAGAGGAAACACCCACGGTATATCTAACAAGGTCCATCTTTATGTTTGTGTGAATGTGACATTCCTGAAGTCACACAATACATTTAACCATAAACAAGTAAAAGGGAAGATTTGCATGAGGTGCAAAGCTATAAAAATTAACTAGGATTAAAACTAACCCAGTTTAGCATGTCATGCCCATGCAGTTGTCAACTCTTTCACTGACATAGTTTTAAGGCCATTGCATGACAACAGCCCCTGAGCAGAAACAGGAAGCTTGCTTTCACACAGCATACTAACCCTAAAGAAGTTCAGTAAAACACCCGTGGCTGTCTACACAACAAACTGTTATGGTCAGATAAACTAGAACAGTGTTTCTCAACCTCAGAGCCTTAAGAGGCGCAGACCTGACCTGTTGGCCGGGGAATTCTGGGGGTTGATGTCCATGCCTCTTAAATTGCCAAGGTTGAGAAACACCAAACACTTTAGCAAGATGGGGTGATCCATGTAAGATGTTCTAGCTGGGACCGGGTTACCTTCTGTACGTGGATTTTAGCCTATTTTGTGTGCCGTGTCTATCCAGCACAAAGTGAGCAAAATTAATTGCAAATTACAGTATGCGAGAGAGAGACCAAACTGCAAAAACATTCTGGAATCAGACACTAAAATTATCACAGCCAACCAGTGAGTAAGGACGTTCCTGGGAATCAGAGAAAGAGGTCAAGATCCAAGTACAAAAAGACCCTGTAATGAAGGGGAAGCAAACACTTGTGCCAGCCAGATGATGTCCTGGCGCCTGAATCACGGAAGGGCACCTGGCCCCTTCCCTTCGGAGGCTCTTTTCCTGCCAAGCTCCCCAACCTGCTCTATGCTTGTTCTTTTGGGCAGCTGGGGCTTCTCCGCGCTAATTGCAGTCTGCTTTAATTCTGCATTTTCTGGGAGGGGCTCATGGCATCCAGAGGTGGAGGAGAGAGGAAGGGAGCCTGCTAGCTCACCAGCCAGCCCAGAATAGTCCTGGCAGCTACAGGGAGAGTGAAAGGAGGAGCAGGAAAGCCATTCGATGGGACGAAAGCAAACCAACCTGCATCAATGGGCCCAGCAATAAATGTTTATTTCTGAAAGAAAAGGTGCTGTCTCTAAGCACTCTTTGGGGGAGGGAGGACCAGAGATTTACAGCAGAAAAATTGTGATTTTTCTCAAAATATCTATTTCTAGTGTTCACAAACAACTGTGAACATTTACACAATTAACGCTTAATTTTAAAATATAATCTAGCATAGATCAGCACATCTGCAGATCTTTAATGAACTTTATTTTTAGAAAAAGGCAATAAGCAAAACTTGCAATTGTGGTGGAAATAACTTGTAAACCACACATGACCTTTTCAGCACCTTCAGCTTCTCCCTATGTTGCTTACAGTAGGGTTCCAGGGCCAGGGCCTCATGCTCCCTGCTGAGATGCTCTTCTGGTTACATCAGCTGCGGACGAGGCTTCTAAGGGTCTTGAGAGGAGACCTTACCTGGCAAGGAAGACCCACCTTGCAGACAGGGGATGGGTGTGGAGGGGAGCTGAAGGAGCCAACCTGAGCATCTAAGCAAAAGCAACAGGAGGTGCTCAAGAAAAGAAAAGTTAGCATCGCAGGCTAGCAATTCTCTTGACAACAACAAAACCAGAGGAATTTGGTCCTTATTCTTGAGGGTCGGATCACAATGGCTTCCTGAGCAGCTGGGAAGCTCTGGGAATCCAGGCTTGTCCTCATTTTTGGAATAAAGGAGGAAGTGTAGAACCAGACACATTAATAGCTCTTAAAAGGGAGGAAAATGGGCATTAATGATCCCCAATTATGTTCCTGGAACTCCAACAAGTTTCTGATTAACATTAATTAACATATTTTTCTTGAGGCTGAATAAAAAGCACACAAACATCTAAAGAGATAGCAGTTGCTCTTTTCTCCAGAAACAAACTGAATTCCAGCAAATCTGTCTGGCAGGCAGCCTGACTCTCCCTTCTCAAAGGGTGGGAGACCCTTGTCTGCATTTCTGTTTGCTTGCTTGCTTTCCATTAGTATGTTCTGGAAAGGCCTTAGGCGGAGCTGGAAGGAGCTGCCGTTTGGCTCTGGCCACAGATGGCGTCAGTGGAAGCCTGCCTGGCCCCCCTGTTGCTGTAGCCGGGGCAAGTAAGATCTCCTCTGCTCTGTATCCAGAAATAACATACTTTCCCCAGGATATGGTTTGCAACTGTTCATGTTTATTTGGAAGCCTCCAGCCCATGACTACAGAATTTCCCAGCCGTACCTATTCATACCTGCCATACCTATTCATCTCCGCCCCCTGCCTTTTATCCCCAGAGCTAGGGTGGGGCTTTGCTAGCAGTGGTGGCTCTTCCGTCCCAAAGACCGGCCCTCAGATTTCCACTGCTCTCCTCCCGTCTGCCTTCTGTGCATCCACGCATCGGGCACTGGACCCAGCTGTTCCTCCTCTTCCTCATCAGCCATCTCTGGACCTGGACCTGCTGTTGACTCTCCATCTGGGGGCTGATGGATGCCCAGGCTCCGCCTCTATCTCTGTCTCTGCCAGCTCCATTCCCTCTTCCCCCTCGGAGCTCTCAAGTTGCCTTGATGCTGACCCTAACTGAGAAGTATTTTCCAAGGATCTTGCCCAATAATCACAGACACGATTATTTTCTAATTCAACGTATTTATTTACACCATTTCCTTTTCTTTCAGGTGCACATCTGGAACTGGCTGGTGGATCCCTGTGCACGGCCTTATGTATGGCGAAGGTGGAGTCAAGGTAAGGAGTGGTCATGGGAAGGGCTAGGTGAGGGAGGAGGGGTCAGTCTATGCATTGATATATACACAGTTAGGCATTTACTTATAACAAATCCCCCTCTAAATGCCTAACATTTGGAGTTGATCCCGTACAAGGAATAGCCACTCCTAATTTTGATGTCAGATATGTATGCTGTCTGCTTGGTAATGGCTTTGTTAGAATGTCTGCGACTTGTTCAGAAGTTTCACAATGTACGGCTCTGATGAAACCCACGTTCGATAACTGCCTGACGTGCTTGTGCTTGATGTCGATGTGCCTGGACCTTTGACCTACTGCGTCTGCGTTGGAAATGTCTATGGCTGCTTTATTGTCCTCGTGGATTGTTATAGGGTAAACTGGCTCGATCCATATTTCAGAGAGCAGGTCATCGAACCACACTAAATTGTTAGCTGCTTTTGATAGGCAGATGTACTCTGCTTCTGCTGTGGATGTGGCAACCAGATTCTGTTTACCGGTGTACCAATGTACCGGGCAATTATTGATGAGAAATATGTAACCAGAGGTGCTTTTTCTGCTCTTGGTATCACCTGCCCAGTCAGCGTCCGCATAGCAGGTCAGCACAGGTTCTTTGGACTTGGATGGTTCCAGACATAGGTATGCGTCTATGCTATGTTTCAGGTACTTAATTATTCATTTTACCCCTTCCCAGTGGTATACTTTGGGTTCACTGACGTGTCTGGATAACAGGTTAACTGCTAGGCTGATATCAGGCCTTGTCCAATTGGCAATATATAGGAGGGACCCAATGACGGATCTATACAGAATGTTGTCCATAAATGGCTCCCCCTCTTTGTGCATATGTTTCAGGAAGTCTGTTTGCATGGGTGTTTCACATGGCTTAGTGTCCTTCATGTTACATCTGTATATAAGTTCTAATATTTTTTCCCTTTGTGATACCCTGAACCCATTCTCTGTTTTCTCGATTTGCACCCCTAGATATTTGTTGACTCTCCCTAGGGTCTTGAGTGTGAAGTGTTTCCCCAGTTCTTTGGCGAATTCATCGCATTTTCGCTTGTGCTGCCCTATGTACAGGATGTCGTCTACGTAAATGAGTGCGTACTCAACTGATGTGCCCTCCCTCTTGGCGAAGAGGCAGAGGTCCGCTGAGGTGGCGGTAAAACCCATGTCCCTGAGTGTTTTGGCTAGGCACTCATACCATCTTTTTCCTGACTGCCTTAAGCCGTACAAACTTTTGTTTAGTAACCAGGTGTCTCCCTCTTTCGTGCCTTTCCCTGGGGGTGCCCTGACATATATTTCTTTGTCTAACTTTGCATGGAGGTATGCGGTTTGAACATCGAATTGAAAGACTTCTAGGCCTAAGATGGATGCTATTACTAGAGCGCTTTTGACACTTTCTGCCCTAACTGTAGGTGAATAGGTATCCATGTAGTCATCTGGATACCTCTGAGCGAACCCCTGAGCTATGAACCTAGCCTTGTAGAGGGTTTTGTTGTCTTCGAGTTCCTTAATTTTGAAAACCCATTTTGTACCTATGAGTGTTTTGTCGACTGGGACCTTAGAAGGGGTGTACACGTTTAGTTCTCTTAGGCTAGCCATCTCCTTTTCCATAGCTTGTTCCCACCTATCTCTCTCTTCTTGTGGCAGGCTAATAATTTCCTCGTATGAGTTGGGGGTCATTCTATTTGGGTGAATGGACATGATATAATCTTCAAATCTCTTTGGCATTCTATTTCTGTTGTGCCTTATGGGCCTGTTGGGTCGTGTGTCGGTGTTGTGCATGTATTTGGCTTCTTTCTCTGTGACTGCATCTACCTTAATGATTGGATGATCTTCCTTCCACCCTTTGGTAGCTACCTCATGGTGTCTCGGTTTTTGCCTTTCTTGTGTATCTGTTTCTAATGTGATGGGTTTGCTTTCATACCTTAATTTGTCTGTGTCTTCCTGTCTGATGAGTGTCTCGTTGAGATGTATTTTTGACCAGTTGGCGTTCTCGTGGAACACCGCAGTTCTGGATATGATGAACCTGTTGTCCCTGTTTATGAATCTGTACCCTTTTGTGCCTGGTTCATACCCCATGAACCTTAATCTCTTAGAGACCTTGTCTCCTTTTCGCCTCAGTTGTCTGGGGATGTGCACATCCGCCATGACTCCAAATATGTGTAAGTGTGCAATTTTTGGCTTTCGGTTGTACATCACCTTGTAAGGTGTTTTCTCTATTACGCTAGACCAGAGCCTGTTCAGCGTATAATTTGAGTAGGCGAGTGCTTCTACCCAGAATGGCTGTCCTAACCCTGCATCCTCTAGAGCGCATCTCATCATTGTTTGTAGGACTCCATTCCTTTTTTCTATGACTCCGTTCTGGAACGCAGAAAAAGGAGAAGTCGTGTTGTGTATTATCCCGTGCATCTTTAACCAGTTCAAGAAGTCCCTTGACAGGAACTCAGACCCCCTATCTGTCATTATTTGCCTTATTTTTGTATTGTGTTGCGCCTCCACCCTCCTGTAAAATTCCTTAAATTTTTGAAATACCTCGCTCTTATGGTTAATGGTATACACAAAACCATAGCAGCTGTAGTCATCTACTATTGTCAGAAAATACCTCTTTTTGTAGAGGGCTTCATGGGGCCCACAATATCCATGTGTGTACCAGGTGGAAGATAGAGTTGGTGGTGCGGGTGGCCTTTCTAGGTCTGGGTTTGGTCTTTAGCTTAGATGATTTACATACAGAGCACTCTAAGTAGTTTTTGCAATTTTTTATTTTCAAGTCACTGGTACATTCTGTCATTTTTTGGATGACTGGGAAGCTGGCATGGCCCAACTTTCTATGTAGCAAGTGAGCACAGTCATCGTGAATGGGTTTGCCAATTAGCAATTTCCCTCTGTGTGTTGTGCTGTTTTCGGTGGGGTCACCTTCCCTGTCCCCCTCTATCTCGACATGGGCATTGACTTTATCCTCTGTGTTTTCTAGTTGGGTGATTACTTGGGTTTGGCTATTCCTCTTAGGATGGAGGTATGTTAGCCCTCCATCAATGACTATTTTGCCAATGCTTTCCCTGTCCCTGGTCATGTAGGCTTTTCCCTCTTTGAAGGTGGTCTCTATGCCCATGTCCTTGCTGAGTTTAAGCGCTGCTAAGATATTGTGGGGTATTTCGGGTATGAGCAATACCCCCTCTATCTTGCCTATCCCGCTTATGAACGTGTTTCCTTCCCCTGTTACTAGGACCCTGTTTTGATTGGCCACCTTAATGTGGTAGTTTTCCTCTGTAAATGAAGTCAGTATCTTCTTGTCATGAGTTGTGTGATTGGTGGCCCCCGAATCAATGAGCCACACTTCTCCTTCTCTTGTTTGTGGGTGTGAGTGTGTGTTTTCCCCAATCCCATACATGGATCCTGATCGGATCTCCCTAGAGCTGTCCCTATTTCCCCTTCTGTCCCTTGGGTCGGGGGAGTCTCTACGCCTATGTCTGTTTTCTGATGGGGATCTATCAGGGAGTCCTGGCTTCCTGCCTTCCCTTTCCCTGTGGTAGGTGTGATCCCTTCCCCTCGAGTTTTTTGGACAATCCCGTTTATAGTGGTTCCTGGAACCACAGGTGAAACACTCTGGGTAGTCTTAGTTCCTGGTTTGGAACTCAACCCTCTTTGTTGGTTTGCTGTCCCTGCGGCTGATGGAGTGGTCCCTCCTTAAGCTGTCTTCTGCTATTATTCTGTTTGTCAGTGACTTGAGTGTGAGGTGGCCTAGGCTTATGCTATCCAGCTGCATTATGAAATTATCCCAGCTGGAGTCCAGGGAGTTGATGACAATGCTCTTCATGCTCTCCTCTGATATGTCCTCCCCACTTTGTATCAGCTCAGTCCTTGTGGCATTTAGGTTTAGTATATGTTCACCCATGGGAGTCCCTGCTTTATGTCTGGCAGAGTGGAATTCCCTAGATATTTTGGCTGTGGTGGCAACGCTTTTACTGTAGAACAGATTAAATATTTTTTGCTGTATTTCAGACACAGTCAGGTAGTAGCTAAGGCTGGGGTATATGCCTGGTGGGATACTTGCTATGACTATATAGTAAGCCCTGTGATGCAAGTAGTCTGTTTCTAAAGTCCAAGGTTTTGTGGGGGGGGGGGGGTCCATCAATTAAAAACAACAGATTCTCCCTTAAAAATAAAATCCGGAGTTGATGATTCCACTGCATAAGGTTTGATCCATCTAACTTAAGAGTGGGAAAGTCAGTTGGTAAATTTACTGAGCTGTGTGGTAAATTACTCACAGTCTGTTGCTATCCATGGTATCTCAGGTGAGGGAACTCACAATATGGCTTGGGGATGCAGTTTGCGACTCTGTACTGACTTGTATTTATGTTCTCTCCTTCTCTTCTTGCAGGAGCCGATTGAGCATGCACGAAGCCTATTTCGCGCCTGTAGTCAGTGGGTGAGTAGCTTGCAGTTGCTGCTCTTAGGCCTCGGCCTAGGCCTACAGTTGGGGGTCCGGACTCACCCCTGGGGTCCCCGGCATCATCCCTGGAGGCAGGCATCCATCGATGGGCGACTGGATCCCTGCTGGAAGCTGGAGAAAGGCGAGGAGGCGAGGAGATCATAAGTGGAGGACTTCTGGGATTTGGTGGCGTGGCGGCGGTGGCGGTGGCGGCAGCGGCGGCAGCAGCGGCGGTGGGAGGTCCCGATCCTTGGTCGCTGGTCCCTGGGCGCGTGAGGAAGCCCGGCGGAGGTCGCATGGAGGGTGAGTAGCTGGCGTGGCCTCCTTCCCTCGGGTCTCGTGTAGTCGGTGCTGTGGGTGCTGGGTTCGAGTCCTGCCATCGGCATGCCTCGAGCCCAATCGGTGCCCTGCGGTCGTCCTCATGGAGAGTGGTCCTCGGGTGGAGGATCTGGGGGGGTATCATCATCGATGGCCCCCCCGTAGTCCCCTCGGCTCACGGTTGTCTCCCTGCGGTTAGTGGCTGGCGCAAGGGGGTTGCGTGCAGGGCCTATTACGGCTGCTGGGGTCTCGGGTGTCTTTCTGGCTTCGAGCTCGGCAGGCAAGCTCCGGATGCCTTGGTATGTCTCTTCTGGGATGTTTTTGGTTGTTCCCCCATTTGTTCTGGGGTTTCTTTCGTTTCGCGCCATTAAATTTGAATCCTGGCTCCCCATTGGTCGGTGGCCATCCCAAGATGGCCTCTGGGAGCATGGCACGAAACTGGAATTGTTTAGGTCCTGGGTCCCTGCCAGGGGGTATCTTTGTCTTACCGGTCTGGAAGTCTTGTGGTCTTGTTCCTGGGGGCTCATCGCTGCTCCGTGGTCATCTAGTAGGTCCTGGAGTTTCGCGAGGAGCTCCTTCTTGCTGATGGAGGCCTCCATCATTTTCTGTATGGTCTCTTTCAGCTCATCTCTCTCGGGTGATTTGTTCCTGGCGTGCCTGGCTGCACTTTCTCTTGGCCTCACGTTTCTGTTTGCCTGGTTCAGGTCTTCCACTTCCATGGCAGTTGGAATTCTGGCTGTGGCGCCTTCGGATTCCTCCAGCTCTGCCATTAGTCTGGTGATGGACCTTGTGTTCATCCTTCCTTCCATTTTAGATATTATTCCTGGTTATTGGGCATAACCATCCTCTGCTACCATTTTGAGAAGTATTTTCCAAGGATCTTGCCCAATAATCACAGACACGATTATTTTCTAATTCAACGTATTTATTTACACCATTTCCTTTTCTTTCAGGTGCACATCTGGAACTGGCTGGTGGATCCCTGTGCATGGCCTTATGTATGGCGAAGGTGGAGTCAAGGTAAGGAGGAGTCGAAGTATCAAATAGCTTTTATTTGAAAACGTTATATTAAGATAGAAATATTTTAAGGTTGAGGATGAAAATTTGTTAGAAAATGTTATATCAAGATAGAAATATTTTTAAGGTAATCAGGATGAAAATTTATTTGAAAATGTTATATTAAGATTGAAATAGGTTAATGTAATGAAGATGAAAATTTGTAAGGGGGAGGGAGGGGTTCAAGTTTTATATACAAAGGAGGGTTTTTCCTTTTATTTGACATGAGTATACTGTGAGGAAGTCTGGGGGGAGGGGAGGGTTAGGGTGGGTTAGGGAGGCTGGGAAGTTTGGGGTGGGTTGCGGGGGGGGGAAAGGGGTGAAAATGTAACTGTAAAACTTTTGCAATAAAAAAAAAAAAAAGGTAAGGAGGAGTCATGGGAAGGGCTAGGTGAGGGAGGAGGGGTCAGTCTATGCATTGATATATACACAGTTAGGCATTTACTCATAACACTAACTCCCACACCTCCTCATCCTCTGATTCGGCTGCTGGAGGGGTTAGTGGCCGACAGACCACAACAGATGCCCAAAATACACTTCTGGATCTCCTGGGAAGTTTATTTACTTAAAGAGGAAGTCTAACATCTTTTGAGCCTTGCAAGATGCTTTTTATATTCCTTAAATTTAAATTAAAAATATTAAATTTGCATTTGGGTTTCACTTTATTTGAAATAGGTATTTTTCTTTTTTTATTAAAGTACAATTAACAAACATTATCATGCAAATAAATCTAAACCCAAGATACACACAGAGAAAAAAGAAAATATAAAAAAACCTAAGAAATAAAAAGAGAGATGCCGTACATGTTCAAATTTATGTATATGCAAATTATTACCATATTATAGTCTATTGTAATTGCCGTAAACCATAACATCCATCCAAATCTGACATAATTCTGCTTTCTGCCTCTGATGCCTCATTATTTTGTGATCTTTTTTTCTAATGTGGCAATTTAAGAGGCCTTGTTAATTCATACCTCAATTGTTATGGCATCCAAAGTTATTATCTACCTAGTTATTATGTTATCTATTACCCAATGTGGGGCAATTATTATTTTAGTTTCTAAAACTGAATAGCTAGTTAAGTTCCTTGTTTTTAAGCTTGAGGTTCGGTCCTGTAAATAAATAGAGGAAGTCTAACTCTGGGAAGCATTTCGTTTTTCTTTAATAGTGCTACTTATCTCCCCAAAAATGTTTGCCCGAAGGGTACAGCCTGGCCCAACAAAATCGAAGAATGTTTTTATTCTGAGCTCCACCCCAACATTTAGAAGAATCATTCTGATATGCATGTGCCAGTCTGACAGAGTCCGGTGCCAGCAATGGAGAATCGCCCACTGTGGTATTTGTACTGAAGCTGAACATACAACATCAGTGTTGGAAGGGACCTTGGAGGTCTTCTAGTCCAACCCCCCGCCCAAGCAGGAGACCCTAAACCACACCAGACAGATGGCAGTCCAGTCTCTTCTTGAAAGCCTCCAGTGATGAGGCTCCCACAACTTCTGAAGGCAACTTCTGTTCCACTGGTTGATTCTTCTCACTGTCAGGAAATTCCTCCTTATTTCTAGGTTGAACCTCTCCTTGATCAGTTTCCATCCATGATTCCTTGTCTGGCCTTCCAAGTGCTTTGAAAAATAGCCTGACCCCTCCTCTCTGTGGCAGCCCCTCAAATACTGGAAGACTGCTATCAAATCTCCCTTAGTCCTCTTTTCTAGACAAACTCAATTCCTGCAACTGTTCTTCATGTTTTTTAGTCTCCAGCCCCCTAATCATTCCTGTTGCTCTTCTCTGCACTCTTTCTAGAGTCTCCACATCTTTTTTCTATCGAGGATGCAGTATTCCACGTGTGGTCTTACCAAGGCCTTATAAAGCAGTACTAACAGCTGAGGGGGATCCATCTGGGGGGGTTTCCCTCATTCCTGCCAATCGGACTGTTGGATGGTCAGAGTAGTAGATAAAATCAGCACCACAAGCTTCCTTTAAAGCCTGGGAGGGACTTCCTATTTCTAGTTGCAATAATCGCCTATGAATTTTTGAGAGTGTTCCTTTTGGTTGGTCTAAGACTCTAAGTCATTAAATGTTAAATTTTGAAAATAGTATAAGGCCGAGTTGATGAAGCTCTAAGGTTCCTTTTGCCCTGAAGAGATTTCATTCCAGAAGAACCCCAGTAACTGATCTCCCTGGTTTTTTACTGAGAGGTTCCCTATTGCTTAAAAAAAACAACCCTTTTAGACTATAAAGATTGTATGAGCTCAAAAATTGCAATATTTTTTCACAAATAGTATTTTTCTAGAATATAAAGAGTGAAAATGTGTTCAATAAAACGATGTTTCAGGTTTGGAAGAGTAAAGATGCAGTTCTGATGAAGGACAATTTAACTCCGTTATTAACACGCCTACAGCTAATCCTCGATTTACAGCCACAATTGAGCCCCAGATTTGTATTTCTAAGCCAGATAGTTGTTAAGTACATTTTGCCCCATTTTATGACCTTTCTTGCCACTGTTGTTAAGTGAGTCGCTATCGTTGTTAGGATAGTAACAGCTTCATAAAGGGAATCCAGCTGCCCCATTGACTCTGTTTGTCAGAAGGTCACAAAAGAGGATCATGTGACCCCAGGACATTGCGACTGTCATAAATACGAGCCAGTTGCCAAGAGTCCGAATTTTGATCCCCGTGACCCTGGCGATGCTGCAACGGTCATGTGAAAAGCAGCCATTAGTCGCTTCTTTCAGTGCCATTGTAACTTTGAACAGTTGCTAAAGGAAAGGTGGTAGTCAAGGACTATCTGTATATCGGGACCATCCTCACTGTGGTTTGGCTGAAACTTTGAAATCCTTTTTCCTCTGCCTTCTGCTCACACCCAGGAGTGATCTCAGGAGCAAGTCTGAGCCCCCGGCTGGGCTGGCTCTGTGACACGTCTTCTCTGCTCTTGGCCTCCCATCCTCCAAGGGGGACCTTCCTGCTCTAAAGGCCAACCTGGCTGTGAAGTGGCTGTTCCTAGAAGGGAAAGAATGAGAATGGGGAGTGAGCCCGGCTGGATCCAGAGACCCCGCCACGCCCAGACCAGCTCCCACCCTTGCCTTGGTGCAAAGAAGCCCCATCCGTTATTGTACGATCTCCTTCCCAGGTTTCACATGGATAATCTCCAAATTCCTTCTGGATCATTGCTGTATTTCTTTCCCTGAATTTTATGTGACCACATTTAAGGTTTGCACTATTCTGATTGCTCCTCTTAACCCCTTTCCTCTTTTGCTGCACCTGGGGAGCTGAAGGATCAGAATTCTTTTCGATGGATATCCTGATATTGCCACTTCAGCTCCAGCTATTTGCCTATTGATTTCCTTCACGCTGGTTAATGAATGCAATGAAGCCTTTCATTTCATCTCTTAAGGCCCAGTCATCGCATTGTGTCTCTATCTCTGGAGCTGCCCTGTCCTTCTCTCATGGGCTCTTAGGATCTGGGTGCTCCCTTGCATTGGTCGGGCAGCATCCTGGCTACTTTGAGAAGGACTTCAGGAAACCAGAATCAGCTCCAAAGAAGGCACAGTGCAAGATGGCCAAAGAGAAGTAAGTCCCATGCAGAGGGGAGAACTGGAATATTTGCCCTGAGGAGACTCAGTGGGAGCTGGCAGCCCTCGACCAAACTGTCCCTCTTGCTGGTGAACACAGAAGGTGGGACAAGATGGCAGTTCCAGGAGGTGGATTTCAACTGCGTATTAAGGGAATAACTGAAGGGTCAGAAGAGTTTGATATGACGCCATCGATCCAGATGCCAATCTGGCCTTTAAGCCACTGGAGAGTCCAGGACAGGCTCCCTTCTGCTCTGTGTTCGCTTTCGGCTCCCCCAGGCCTGGTGTGTGTCTGAAAGGGCCTGTACAATTTGTGTTCCTTGTTGTGCTGCAACTGACGTAGGTATTGGCTTAGCATTGGCTGAGGTTTGGGGCAGAAATTGTCTAAAACAAATTCACCCAATTAAACAATTTCATTTAGGTGTGAATTTGGTGCCAATTGACAGACAATGTGAGAAATGCTTTTCATGCCTGTTAACCAGGATTTTATCACTCCTGCATTGCCCTCCCTTCTCCCTTCTTGGGCGTTGAAGCAGGTATCAAGTGCAGCATTAAGCACCCACAAAAGCTCGTATCACTTGGTGGAGTGACCCAGGGGTTGTCCACAAGGTGTGATCAAAAAATTTGAGATGGCAGCCATGATGGTGTGATTGAACCCTTCCTCCACAAAGCACATTAAAAAAACCGATAGGGCTTTGGTCCCATTGTGAGATTTTTGACCACATGTTGTGCATCTCTCCTGGGTGCCCGGTTGCCCCAGACAGGGAGCAGAGGCTGAGCGGCAGCAGCCAAAGGAGAGTTGCCTGCATGACCCAGCTGGCAGGGATGGCCAGGAGAATAGGAAGCCCACCTATTTCTGCCCTTGAGGCCAACCCGGCACTCCCTGCTGGACAGACTTGTTAGCCTGCTGTGTGAGAGAGAAAGAGAGACTTTTTGCTGGGGCTGCTGGCGCTCCTAACAAAGGAATCATTGATTTAACTACAGAGGATTTGTCATGTTTGGGAGCCGGGCCAGAACAGCATCATGGTTCCCGTCTCGTCAGAAGGGCTCAGTGCTAAACATGCTTTTTGTCCATGGTTCAGCACATGTGGGTTTTCCTGAAATGTCAGAATATCCCTTTGTGTTGGGCGTCGGGAGCTGCATATGCACCCGATCACCCTGCCTGCCTCTGCTAGTCAGCTGTTTGAACTGGCCTTGAAATTGGTTTCCTGTGGAGCTGGGCTGCCTGGCTTGCAACATTTCCCTCTGCTGGGCTCTGTCCTGATGCTCAGGGCTCTGCGCACGAGCAAGTCGAGCAGTAGACTTCAGGATCAATAAGCCACAGAAAGTGAGGGCTGAGGGCCCTTGGAGAGAACCTGCCCAATCTCTTCCCCTTATGGGAATCCATAACTGGAGCCTCTCTGTCAGAAGGCCACCCAACCACTGCATCAATCCCTCCCCCACTTCCTAGCGTTTTAAGTCCCTTCTTCCTAATGGAGGAACCGAACAATTCTGCCGCATTGCCTTCAAAGGTTCTTCATAACTTTCTCTTTCCGGTCTGTCATCATCTGGGTTGTCCTTCACCGGAGGTCCTTCAGTTGGGAAATACCTTTCCTAAAGTGTGGCCTCTAACAGTACAGGTAGTCCTTGGTCAATGACCCTAGTTAGGACAGGAATTTCAGTTGCTAAGTGAAGCGGTTGTTAAGTGAAACATCACATGACTGCACTGCACCCCTTAGTGACAGCAGTTCTAGTGGTCTTGGTTGGAGCTAGGAGCACACTGTCATTGGCTGAGAACCTCATGCTTCTCCCACCCTGCTCACCTCAACTCTGCTTCAGCTCCACTCACCTGCCTTTGGGCCACAGCTACCCAGCCATCCTCTGCCATTCCTAGCAGACGCCTTCTTCCTCCTGGTAATAACCACGAGTGCTTGCAGGTATGGTTGGGAGTAGCACATACCTTCCTCAGCAGCAGTGGAAGGAAGGAAAGAAGGAAGGAAGGAAGGAAGGAAGGAAGGAAGGAAGGAAGGAAGGAAGGAAGGAAGGAGATGGGGAAAGTCAGCGGGGGGGCAATGGGGGGACAGTTAGGCTAGATGGCAAAGTGCAGGGTGTAAACAGCAGAGTTGGGGGGAAGGGAGGGGGTTGGGGGAGTTGAAAGCATGCAGTGATCATAAATGTGGGCAGTGCCCAGATTTGGTCCTCATGATCTTGGGGCCAGTACAGCAGCCATAAGCTCAACTGCTGTTTGTTCAGCTCATTGTAATGTCAAATGGTTGCTGAACGAATGCAATATTCTAGTTGGAACTACAAAACCATCAAAAGGAGTGTCTTCTCTTGACAATGTCTGCTATCGTAGCTCTTAAAAATTGGCCCTTGAAGTGTCCTCTAAGTGTATGCTATCTCTCCTACTGCTTGTGTCACCCAGAACCTGTTAAGAGTATTTTCTCACCTCTGGTCCAAGTCATTTATAAGTATGTTAATTAGTATGGAAGAGAAAACGGAGGTTTGCTCTGTTGCTTAACACACCCACTTCTTCAACCTCTCAGTCCCCATCTAAAATGACAGAAGTTGCCAACTTCTCTTCCCCCCTCCTCTTTTTTCTGTTGGCCTCTCCCGGGGTCAAGATCCAAGATGTGATGGAGCAGCTGACCCAACTAACCAAATCGACTGACCGTCTTCCTTTCTTCTGCTTCATAGGTAGCAAAACAGAGAGCTAGTTTGGTCTAGTGGTTACGTTACCAGGCTAGAAACCAGGAGGCTGGGAGTTCTAGTCATACCTTCACCTTGAAAACCAGCTGGGTAATCTTGGACCAGTCTCTCCCGCAGTTTAACTCACCTCACAGCAGTGGTGAAGTCCAATTTTTTTTACTACGGGTTCTGTGGGTGTGGCTTGGTGGGCGTGGCAGGGAAAGGATACTGCAAAATCCCCATTCCCACCCCACTCGGGGGCCAGCCAGAGGTGTTATTTGCCGGTTAAACTGCTCAAAATTTCTGCTACCGGTTCTCCAGAACCTGTCAGAATCTGCTGGATTTCTCCCCTGCCTCACAGGGTTGTTGTGGTGGGGAAAATATGAGATATGTATGTTCATTGCTTATTTGTAAAAAAAAAGGCAGCATATAAATAAACAATCAAACAACTAAATAAATAAATGTCAGAAAAATACTGGAAAGAAGATTGAATGCCTAAGAGGAGTTCCACCTGGGGAAGAGGTATGATGTGCCACCCATCTCGCCTGGAACAGCTCTAGGCTATTCAAGAACTGAGCTGCACCTCCACCTTAGTACTCCAGGCTGGCAGCTGCAGCCAGGAGAGTTGGCTTGATGGCAAGTTGGAGAGACCTGGGTGGATGTGTGCTGCCCCCTGATCCCCGACTTCCTGTACAGGTAAGGGAAAGCAGCAGAGGAGAAGAAGAAAAGAGGGGAGGGGAGGGGAGACATGCTGGAACTGCTGTTCCATCTGGCCTGCTGACCGCCTTTCCTTTGTCTGGGGTGATCCCGGAAGGCAGCGGAAGCAGCAGCCAGGTGCCTTCGGTCCAGGCTGGCCTGGGGCTTCCTTGCTTTTCTGCATCTGTTTCCGGCTGAATGGACAGTCCTGGTTTCAGCTGATTCCAAGAAGAAATGCAGCCTGGAGACTGGATGTGGGTTTGGCAGCAATCCGGGAGTTCTTCAGAGTTCAGCATTTGGCAGGTGGCAAAGGTGGCAGCTGGAGGAAACTCTGGGCGTTATTAATTTCCTCCTCCTTTAGTCTTCCGGAGGGCTGAGAAGACCCGCTTTCATCTAGGAAGGGGGGCTGAGCTGTGAGGATGGTTGGTCTGGTGCTTGGGGACAAGGGCACCTCTGGCTTAACCAGGTTTCATGGGTTCCTTGAGCCTTCCAGAGTGATTATATGAGGCAGCCATACAAGGCCTGCCAAGAAGCGAGAAAGCACCTCCACCAACCCAGAAAAGCAGCAAGAGAAAAGAAAGACGCCCTGGGGGCTCTTGGGGTAACAGAAACCACCTTCAGCACTTTCTGAAAAAGAATTGTTTGTGGTCCTTCAGGGCTTTTGGAGCAGCCCACCCCCCTCAGTCTTCCAGAGGTCTCACTGGCTCAAAGCAACTTGTACTTAGGGGGATTCCTCTTTGATGCCAAGTCTGCTCAGGCTTTGGCATCCCTTCCCTGTTTCATTAAACAGCAAGAAACTATTCTAGCCTTGATGCCTCCAAGAGAGTCGTCCGGGTCCCTCAGAAGCTGACCTGCAGCCCTGAAGGAACCCCTGCTGTGTTGGCCTTTCAGCCCCCCCACCCCGAGCCAAAACGACGCCCTGCCTACCTGCCAGACCTTTTCAGCCATCTCTCTGCCTCTCCCTCCCTCTCTCTGAAGGGGAACTAAATCAGGGTGGCTGGCAATGTGCCCAGCTGGGCAGCAATGCCAAAGGGCCTTCCCCCTGTGGCTGATGATTAAGCGCCATAATCACCATGGCTCTGGGGTGCCCTTTTCTGGAGGGGGGAGGAATTTATCACAGGCAGACTGCTGACACAGGCTGTGTGTGTGTGGGGGGGGGGATCTGAGACAGCTGCAATGTAATTATTCAGCAAATGTAATTAGCTACAGATGTACTGAATAAGTAATATGCAAAAGATATTTATCCCTGACTACTGCAGCCCATTAAAATGCATTATTATGGCCATTTGTCAGGAAAACAGCAACATTTATTAATGCATTAAAGCTAATTCCTGGTGAATTAGTAATTGGCTAAACAACAGATTGAGGGGACAGCACCTTCCTGGGTGAATGATTCCCCTCTGCCCAGCATCTTTTGGAAGACCCCTGATGTTTTCCTTGCCCCTCTTTTATTCAATGGGCAAACAGGCTGCCTAAGGGGAAGGGGGAGATGGTGGCTGGTGGGACTGGGGGGCGGAGACTGGAGCAGTCAGGAGAACCCTTAAAGTTGACCTGGAACTTAATGAGGAAGGAAAACATGGGTACCAAAGAACAGGGCTTAATAGCATTGCCAAAAAGATTAATAACCTAGAAATTAAAGAGCCTGATAGTACAGTGGACTAAAGCATTGTTATTAACATGTGCTGCTTGCAATTACTGCAAGTTCAAATCTCACCAGGCTCAAGGTTGACTCAGCCTTCCATCCTTTCAAAGGTAGGTGAAATGAGGACCCAGATTGTGGGGGCAATAAACTGACTTTGTATAAATATACAAAAGTATGAAGGCTATTGCTTAACGCATTGTAATCCGCCCTGAGTCCCCGGAGAAGGGCGGCATATAAATTAAAACAAACAAACAAACAAACAAAAAACTACTAGACAAAAAGTAGTAAAAATGTTCAGAAATACATATTCACAGATATGAAAAAATATAACATCAGATTATTTCAAGATGGGGAAAGTTAAATCTGTCTTGGAAGTATTGCTTCTATTAAAGTGGATGGCCTACCAAGGGTATTAAATTTCTGTTCCACATGATTCTAATAATAATTAAAAACAATGATTGGCTGAGACAAGTAACAAATGGTTCCATAAAAGACATACAATGCTACAGGATGCAAAAGAATGAGGGCAACTTCCAGACCCAACTGAATGAAGCAGCAGGCATACTTAACATTTGAGATTAATACAGGAAAAGAATTGATCAGATTTACCACCTTGGTCTTGTTACTGAATGTTTATTTTTACAAAGAGAGAAGTGCGAAGACATTTGCTTAGGGGAGAGATTACAACTTGTATAGACTGCAAGACTTGACTATTAATAAGAGGAAGGAAAATCTTTTTTGAGATGTTCTCTTCAGTGTGGTCAAAACAACCAGCAAAGAATTGGTTCAAGAGAGCTGCAGAACAAGAGAGAAACACTCAGAGAATTCAAAAGCTTCGTCACACAAAATTCAGAGCACTTATTGGACCTTATTTATGAAAGATTGCTGAAATGTGTTTAAAAGATTGAACAAGTTAGACTATAATCAAATAGCTCCAAATTTAGATATAGTAATTAATATACAATTGGAATTTCTTTTATGTAGTAGATGAAGAGTATTGCATTCACACCAAATAATCAGAGAAAACTGGTACAAGAAGGTTAATTGCTGGCATATTATTACCCCAATGTTGATGGCTGACATGAACAATTCATTTTTTTAAAGAAGTTGTTGAAACTGCAATGATCATTTTTCTATATGATATTTGTTAGCAATGTTATAAAGTTCAACAATTTTGGAAAATAATTTATAATGGAATGAAAAAAACCCTAAAAGTTTGTTTTCCATTCCAATTTGCTATTTGTAAATTAAATATGACTAAACCATATATTCCCACACAGTATACGGAATTTGCTTTGTACAGATAAATGCAGCAAGGAGATTTGCTGTGACTGTTTTCTAGGATCTTACCCAATAACTCCAAATACAGGATGCAGTGAACCAATGCTCTTTATTGATCAATGTTTCTATTACAGGTATTTAGCTGGAAGTGGCCCTTGGACTCCTGGACCATGTCTTAAGTACCTGGGAGGCGGAGCTAAGGTAAGGAGGGGTCAGGGGAGGATCTAAGTGGATGTAGAGTTAACTCTTATCATACCTGGGATGGTGAATGGTGGGCATTTATACATAACAAATCCCCCTCTAAATGCCCAACAGTTGGACCTGCTTGCATGTTCTGTACCCGTACCCCTAATTTAGACATAAGGTAAGCATGTTGTTTGCTGGGTAGAGGTTTGGTCAGGATGTCTGCAGCTTGCTCGGCAGTCTCACAATGTACAGCCTTAATAAAACCAATGTTCGTTAATTCTCTGACATGCTTGTGCTTAATGTCTATATGTCTGGACCTTTGGCCTACTGCTTCTGCCATGGATATGTCTATGGCTGCTTTGTTGTCCTCATGTATTACTATCGGGTAGGCCGGTTCAGTCCATGTGCTGGTAAGCAGATCGTCAAACCATGTCAGATTATTGGCTGCTTTGGAGAGGCAGATGTACTCTGCCTCAGCTGTGGAGGTGGCTACCAGGTTTTGTTTTCCGGTGTACCAGTGTACTGGGCAGCTGTTGATGAGGAATACATAGCCGGATGTGCTCTTTCTACTTTTGTGTCGCCTGCCCAGTCAGCGTCTGCATAGGAGGTTAGGATGGGTTCTTTGGACATCTCTGGTTCTAGCTTCAGGCATGCATCCATGCTGTGTTTTAGATATCTGAGCACACGTTTTACCCCCTCCCAGTGATACATCTTTGGATCACTGACATGTCTGGATAGCAGGTTGACAGCCAGGAGGATGTCTGGCCTAGTCCAATTAGCAATATACAGTAGTGACCCAACAACAGACCTATAGAGGGTATTGTCCTTGAAGGTCTCGCTTTCCTCATTCATGTGTTTCAGGAAGTCGATGTGTATTGGCGTGTCACATGGCTTGGCTTCCTTCATATTGCATTTAATTAACAGATCCAGTATTTTCTCCTTTTGAGAGATCTTGAATCCCTTCTGAGTTCTATCAATCTGGACACCCAGGTATTTGTTCACCTTTCCCAGAGTCTTTAGTGCGAAATGTTTCCCCAACTGGTTGGCAAACTCATCACAATTTTGTTTGTGCTGGCCACAATATAAAATGTCATCCACGTAGATGAGTACATACTCTATGGATGTGCCCTCTCTCTTGGTGAAAAAGCATAGGTCGGCGGAGGTGGCTGTGAACTCCATGTTCTTAAGGATCTTCGCTAGACACTCGTACCACCTCTTACCGGACTGTTTCAACCCATACAGACTTTTGTTCAGCAACCACGTGTCCTCCCCTTGTGTGTTTCTCCCCGGGGGTGCCCTGACAAAGATCTCCTTGTCTAGCTTTGCGTGGAGGTAGGCTGTCTGCATGTCGAATTGGTAGACTTCTAACCCTAGGATTGTGGCTATTACTAGAGCGCTTTTTACGCTCTCTGCCCTGACCGTGGGTGAGTACGTGTCAGTGTAGTCCTCCGGGTATTTCTGGGCAAACCCTTGTGCTACTAGCCTAGCTTTGTACAGTTTCTTATTGTCCTCTAGCTCTTTGACTTTGAAAACCCATTTAGTCCCAATGGCTACTTTGTTCTCTGGCACTCTGGATGGGGTATACACGTTTAACTCCCTCAGGCTGTTCATCTCCTTATCTACGGCCTCCTCCCATCTGTCTCTTTCCTCTCGTGGTAACTTAAGGATGTCCTCGTAGGAGTTGGGTGTTTTGGTGCCTGTGTGTATTGAGAGTATGTAATCGTTGAATCTCTTAGGTAGTTTGTTTCTGTTGTGTCTTATGGGCCTGCTGGGTATCGTTTCTGAGTCGTGCATGTGTTGGGCCTCCCTCTCAGTGAGTGCATCTACTTTTACCTTTAGGATGGGGGATGGGGCTTTCGGTTGTGTCTGGTTTGTTATTGGTCCTAGCATTGTCATCAGTTTCTTGCCCGGGCAGTACCTCACTGAGGTGTATTCTTGACCAGTTTGTGTTCTCGTGGAACACAGCTGATCTGGACACGACAAATCTGTTGTCTTTGTCGATGAACCTGTAACCTTTGGTTCTGGACTCATACCCCATGAATCTTAGTCTCCTTGACACTTTGTCCCCTTTTCTCCTTAAATGTTTGGGTATGTGTACATCTGCAGTTACCCCAAATATGTGCAGGTGTGCTATCTGAGGCTTCCTATTGTACATGACCTTGTAGGGAGTTTTGTTCACTACACTTGACCATATTCTGTTCAGTGTGTAGTTTGAATATGTGAGTGCCTCTGCCCAGAAGTGTTGCCCTAATCCGGCGTCTTCTAAGACGCACCTTACCATTGTTTGTAATACGCCGTTTTTGCATTCTGATACTCCATTCTGGAACGGCGAAAACGGAGAAGAGGAGAAGTGTAGTATCCCGTGCTTCTTTGTCCAATTGGAGAAGTCCCTTGATAGGAACTCTGAGCCCCTATCTGTCATGATTTGTTTTATTTTTACGTTATGTTGAGTTTCTATCCTTTTGTAGAACTCTTTAAATTTTTGGAACACCTCACTTTTGTGGTTGAGGGGTATACAAATCCGTAACGGCTATAGTCATCGACTATGGTAAGGAAGAACCTCTTCTTGTATTTAATAGAGGGTCTCATGGGTCCCACCACGTCCTTGTGAACTAATTGGAATATTGAGTTGGTGGTGCGGGAGGCCTTCTTGGGCCTTGGTTTGGTTTTGATTTTTGAACATTTACACACAAAACACTCCAAATAATTTTTACAGTTCTTTAATGGCAAGCCATTTGAGCATTCATTCATCTTTTGTACCGTTGGAAAACTAGCGTGGCCTAATTTTCTGTGTAGTAAGTGGGCGCACCCATCATGAATGGGTTTGCCAATGAGTGGTTTCCCTTTGTGTGTTGTGTTTGTGGTGGGTTTGCCTCCTGCAGTGTGTTCTCCTTCACCCCCTCTATTTTCTGTGGGCGTGCTTGTCTCTTTCTCGTTTTCTGAGTTAATGTTTGAGTGCTCTTGGAGTACTAAGTAGGTGAGTCCCCCTTCTATGATGATCTTTCCTATGCTTCTCTTTCCTTTGGTCATATATGCTTTCCCTTCCCTGAAGGTTGTCTCAATGCCCAAGTCTTTACTTAGTTTGAGTGTTGCTAAATATTGTGGGGTATTTCTGGGATGAATAGTACCCCCTCTATCTTCCCTATTCCATCTATGTGTGCGTTCCCTTCTCCTTTCACCAATACCTTGTTCTGGTTGGCTACATTGATGTGGTATTCCTTAGGCGTGAATGCCTCCAGTATGTTTCTATTGTTGGTGGTGTGGTTGGTGGCTCCTGAGTCAATGAGCCATGTGTTCCTTCCTTTTGCCTGGGTGTTTGGGTGTTGGTGGTCTCTAAGTTCGTATAGTGACCCAGTCTGAAGCCAACACAGTTCTAGGCTGCATCAATAGAGGAATAGCATCAAGATCACAGGAAGTGATAGTACCCTTTATACTGCTTTGGTAAGAGCACACCTGGAATACTGCATCCAGTTCTGGTCGCCATAATAAAAGAAAGATGTCCAGACTCTAGAAGAAGTGCAGAGAAGAGCAACAAAGATGATTAGGGGGCTGGAGATACAATGGGTGGCTAAGGGAACTAGCAATATTTAGCTTAATGAAGAGAAGGCTCAGAGGAGACATGATAGCAGTCTTCCAATACTTGAAGGGCTGTCCCAAAGAAGAGGGGGTCAACTTATTCTCCATTACACCTGAGGGTAGGCAAGAACCAATGGATGGAAGCTTACCAGAGGGAGATTCAATCTGGAAATGAGGAATTTCCTGACAGCAAGAATGATTAATCAATGGAACAGTTTGCCTCCCATGGTTGTGGGTGCTCCATTGCTGGAGATTTTCAAGAAAAGATTGGGCAACCACTTGTCCAGAAGGGTATAAGAACTCCTGCCTTGGGCAGGGGGTTGGACTAGAAGACCTCCAAGGTCCCTAGGAGGTCTATGATTCATTAAGGGCCATGTTCCCCCTTCAAACAGGGGCTGGATAGCCTAAAATGCTTCATCAGAACGATCAGGGTCTGGACTAGGCAATCTCTGAAGTCCCTTTCAGCTTTGGGACTCAATGATTCATTAAGAATTTGGCAGTTGGTCTGCCTGGAGAGGGAACTCACTCAAATGCCTTTTCTTTCAGTGATGTTTTGTAGAGTTTCAGGGTTTACTTTTAGGAAGCTATCTTTTCTGTTTGAGACAAAGCCATTTCCTCTGAGGTGCCCAAACGAGCCATTTCAGGGCCAGTGATGAGAGCAACAAGCAATAGGGTGGCTAAAATCCTGGCTCAAATTGAGAAGAAAGTGGGGTGGGAAAGGAGGAGACGCAAGATATTCTACAAGAGACAAAAGGGTTCCCACCACCATCAGCTATTTCAAATCATGTAAATTTGCAACTTGAGGAATTTTACTTATGAATGTCTGGCTTTTCTCACAAAAACAAACAAAGCTTTTATTGCACATCAATGATTTGTTCCTTTTTAGTACACCTATCATATAACCCATCCATGTAATAATTGTTTTGCTGCCCTGTAACAACTTCCCCTTAAGCAACACTTTGATTTGTCTGAAGGGGTTTATATTTTCAGGGAGCAAAAAAGCCACTTTTCAAAAATATTGCGTGTTCCTCTCTCAGACTCAGGGAAAAGCTCTTCCAGCTCCAGGCCAATTGAAGAGCCAGAGGCTTCCAGGCAACAGCCACATCTGAGGGAAGTGCTAAGCATAATATCCCATAATGTTCTCAGCTTTTGCCTTCCCTTCTTTATTTAGCGTACGGTTTCTACAGAGGCCATGCAATCACTGATATACAAATTTAGTTTAAATAGTGTCAGCGCGCGCGCGCGTGCACACACACACACACACAATACAATATAGGACACAATGTATTACATTAAGATTAAACCATGATAAAATCATCATAATTGGATTATTATCATTATTCTACCCAGGCTGGATAGAATCTACCCAGGCAGCCCATCTAACCCCAGGTAGCTATGCTGGTGCCTCCCCCCACCTCTGTGGGCATCTTAAATGATGGCCCTGATCCTCTGGAGAAGCTTTCTTGGGAGATCTGTATACCAGGTCTCTCCTAATAGTCAGGAAGAGCTTTCAGTGACAGTGATCGGTTGGGGACACGGACATTTTAAAATGGTGCATTGTTTTACCTGATAGACATGCTGTTGTTTTATTGTGTATTGTGCATCACAAGGGCCCTTCACTGAGTAGATAAGTATAAAAGCAAAGTAAAAACAAACAAAAGAGGGTCACTGAAAATTAATACCTATCAACTCACCTGGCGATGGTCTCAATTTATGAAAGAGGCAATTTTGGAATGTAGGAGAGTTAAATGGTAAGGAAAACACACTGAAAATGAACTCGGGAGAAATAAAAATAGGTTGCGTGTCTGTGAAATTGAAAGAAAGGCAAAGAATGCAATAGAGATGAATAAAGGTGATCAGATCCTGCAGAGCACAGTTGAGGGAAACAAGCAGGGAAGGGAATGGAAGGTGCTTAATTATGAATGAAAGAGCTCAAATTCTATAAGAAAGTATGAATTCGTGTCACTTAAGTCGAGGTAGGTGTGGATGAAAGGAAGAATTCATAGAGTGATAATCGTGGCATATTATGCTGCAGTGAATGGGGATAATGAAATCACCAAGGAGGAATTTTAGGAAAAATTACTCTGAATGAATGGAAGCAGGATGGGGGTGGGGAAGGTCATCTTGTTAGGTGAAATGAATGGGAACAAAAGAAGAGAGCCTGGAAAAAGTGACTGGCCCGTTCAGAAAGTAAAGAATGAATGTCCCAAAGGGGCTTTTTTCAGGAGGCAACTGGACTTTCTTGTTTTTCCTTTGAAGACATTTCACTTCCCATATCTGAAGCTCAGAGCTGAAGAAGCTTCTTGGATGAGAAGCGAAATGTCTTCAAAGAAAAAAAACAGAAAGTCCAGTTGCCTCCTGAAAAAAGCACCTGGATGACTGAGAATCTCTACAGACCTCAAGAATGAATGAGAATGGTTTTGCTGAGAAAAAATATCTCTTTGTTTTAGCATAATTTTATCCATGTACATCTATGGAAAAAGAATAAATACAAATGTTTTAACTGCTTATTATGAAAAATCGATGAATTAGAAGAAAATTCAATGAAGGCCACAAGAGTAATGAAAGATTCTGAATGGGATAAGGATCAGTGGTGGGATTCAGCCGGTTTGGGGCGGTTTGGGCAAACCAATAGTAAAAATTCTGGCTGGCCCCACCCCACCACTACTTATTGGCCTCGCACGCCTTGGCTGGTGCCTTAGAGTCACACTACGGCATAGCTGCAGCTGCTCTTTGGCTCCCTTGCCTCGATCACATGGCCACGCGGCCCAGCCTACATGTCTGCCTTTGCCGCGGCCTACAGCACGGTGGCCTCCCGCTCGTCTGACTTGCTCCCACTTGTCTGACTGCTCCCGACTGCTCCAGCAGCAGAACAGGAAAACCAGGTGCCCCCTCAGGGAAGCAGGGCTGGGAAGGGTGGTCGAACTGTGCCTGCATGGCCGCTGGCCACCGCCTACCCCCATCTGATCGCTGCGGCTCGTAGGCCTGCACCCGCCTCCTGCCTGGGCTCATCCAATTGCCACAGCCTCGCCCTGCAGCCAGCACCGTAGGCCTGCGGCCACCTCCCGCCCAACTGACCGACTGCTTTGACCTACAGGTAGATCCGCCTCCACCTCCTGCTTGTCTTGGCCATTTCAGAAGCAGGTAAGCACTGCCGGGTGCCGCCTCAGGGAAGCGGGGCTGGGAAGGGTGGATGACCTGCGGCCAGCCCTATAGGCCTGCAGCTGCCTCCCACCCGGCTGACTGATGATGATGATATTGAGTTGGCCACGCCCACCCAGTCACATGACCACATAGCCATGACCGCCTAGTCACATGACCACCTAGCCACACCCACCTAGCCACGCCCATAGAACTGGTGGTAAAAAAATTTGAATCCCACCACAGATAAGGATTCTCCTTGAAGCGTCAAGAATAGATATTGGGGGAATCAACACAGAAGAAAGGGAAAGAAGGGAGTGAAATGAGAATGAAAAGTAGAGGATAATACGAAGACTGTAATAAAAAAGTTAACCTTCCAACAGAATGAATGGAAAATGGACATTAGGAATATGGAAGAGAGTAAAAAAATATATTACACAGTGCCATAAAGGTGCATAGAATTATAATAATGCATAGAATGAAAAAAGGTGATTGGTGGAATGATGAAAGTTCTGGATAAAAAAATCAAAATGGTTGCTGCAAAATGGAGGAACTGTGATATAACGTGCCTATAGAGCTATAGAGACCTGCTACAGCTAAAAAGATCAAGGAATAATTATGATTGGAAGAAGTAGAAACATATAGAATAATTTGGTGGGTGCTATAAAAGTTCCTTGCCCAATTTAAAAAGGGCAAAAAGGCTGCAGGTTCTGATGGGAGAACTGGTTGACTCCAGTACCGTTCCCATCTCCAAAGAAGCCACCTGGGCTGAATGAAGAAGCCACAAGGGGTTCCAAGTTTGTTGAGCAGAATTTGGATTGAAAGATTTGGGAAGTGCACCCGAAGGAGCTAGTCTGCACAAGCTCCACTGCACTCTTCTTCAGGGCAGAGTCAGGAATGCTTCCCTGGACCTTGCTGTCCAGCTCCAGAGACTTCCGGCTGCTCCTCTTCATCCAGGACTCCAGAAGATCTTGCGCAACAAGCCCCTGAGAGTCACAATGGCTGGCAATTGTGCCTTCGGTTCTTATCTCACGTGATTTCCCCTCTTTCCCAGAGGTGTTTCACCTTCAGGATTTCCAGCTCCTGAATCCTGGCCACCTTCTGCCCCAGGTCAATGACATCGAATCTTCTGGATGTTGAAACAAGGATAATTCTGTGACCCTTTTCTCCTCAGGTACACGCCACATTCAGTTAATTCCTCCCTGTTCCTGAGGAGAAGGCCTGAGTTAGGATAAGGCCTCTTGTTCCTTCTTGATTGATGATTGATTGAGTGATTGGCAGCTTACCTAGAAATAAAGCAGGAACATATTGAAAAACAAACAAACAACAAAAAGTAAAGCTAGAAAGTATGAAAGCCAACTCCAATCACAGTCATAATCATAATCTCAACCATCAAAAAAGCAGGCTCAACCATCATCCTGACCCAAAGTCCAGAGCAAAAGCAGGTTTCCAAGCCTTTGTGGAAGGACAGCAGGGTTGGGGCTATCTGGGTCAAGAGGGGCCTTGCCTGAAGGAGAGGCACCAGGGCAGAGAAGGTGTGTCTGCTGGGCCCCCCAGATGGCATTCTTTCACAGAGGGGCCTGAAGAACTCCCACCCTATTGGAGCTTGCAGGATGGGCAGATATAACTGGAGGCGTATGGCTCAGCCAATGACCTGGTTCTGGGCTAAACATCAGTAACTAACACCCTGAATCGCATCCATAAACCGGTAGATTAGGAGCCAATGCAGCTCATAAAATGATGGTATTACATGGCCATACTCTGGTACTCTCATGAGCACCTATGCTGCTCAGTGGCAGTTTCTGGATGGTCTCCAAGGGCAGCCCCATGTAGAGTGCATTGTAGTGAGTGACCATGACCTCTTGATCCAAAAATGGATGCAATTAATGAACCACAAGATGGATCTCTGCAAACATCATTATTTCCACCTGCTCCTTAACTGAAGACAAAATTTCAAGAAAATCCCTAAATTGCAAAATGTTTCTTTCTGGGGGAGTCAGGGCCGGATTTAGATGAAAAGAGGCCCTAGGCTATTCTACTTATGAGGCCCTTTCACCTCCCATTTTTAAGTTTTTATGTTTATTTATTAGCCATATGCATAGAATTTCTCCTTATTTTCAGTTCAGTGTTTTAATGTTCACTGTTTTTAGAATAGTGTAATTTTAATTTTGCTAACAATTTGAATGTAGGCCCCTCTTGATCTTGAGGCCCTAGGCTGAAGCCTAGTTAGCCTATAGGAAAATCCGGCCCTGGGGGGAGTGCAGCGTTATCCGGAAATACCATGGAAGATCCCCAGATCCAGAGGTCACAAAGCCCTTAGTCTTGCTAGGGTTAAGCCTGCTGTCCTCCATGAAGCGGAACTCTATTGACCACAGACAGTAGAGTTGAAGTTGGTCTGATTTTTACAGGACTTGAGGCCAAATCAGGAATGGGAACAGAGGCTTCCCCTTTGCAGCCACTTCTAGCAGGAAGTTTGAGCCATGAAAATGACAAATAGAAGCTGTGGGGAGGGGGTAATGTTGCTCCTCGAAGTTGCCCCCTCATCTTCCAGCATCCATGCTCTGGGTGCCGAACTCTTCCTTAGAAGGGAGATTGTGCCTCCTGCCCAAGTTGTCCCAGGGGGGCTCTGCTGCAGCCCCCTCTGCCTGCTAAGATCTCTACCCCTTCTTTCCATCACAACTATTTGCAAAGCTTAATCCAAGAAGGAAACACTTGAAACAGACGCCCAAAATCCGCCCCTGGCATTGAATAGGAAAGCCGATCCAGCTGGGCACCCAGTAGAGAGGCCGGTGGCCAGTTGGAAAAGCAGCAGCGCCACCTAGTGGCTAATCATTGCTCTTCCCGATTAGTGGCCAAATTCAGAATAACAGAATTCAAGCTGAGCACCTTTTTTTTTTATTCAAAAAGTTTTACAAATACATTTTCTCCCCGGTTCCCCCCTCCCCCAACCCTCCTTAACCCTCCCCTCCCCCCATGACTTCCTCAAGATGAAATCCAAATCAAAATCACATTTTATAATACTTCAACTCCTAGCTATTCCACCCGGTATACTGTTCATTTCATCATGACATTCAGTTATTCTATCCCTGTATAATACATTCAGCTATCTGATATTTCCTAGTTTGATATTTATTCTGTACATAATCTATCCACTTCTTCCAATCCCATACATAAGTTTCTTGAGTCCGGTCTTTTAGATATGCTGAAATCTTCGCCATCTCTGCAAAACTGGCCATCTTCAAAGTCCATTCTTCAACAGTGGGCATAGCATCATTTTTCCAATATTGACCTATCAATAATCTAGCTGCTGTCACCATATACAATATCAGCTTTGTTTCACCCAGTGTAAAACCCTTAACTATACCCAATAAAAACAATTGCTGAGCACCTTCTGAGAGGGACGGGGGGGGGGCAAGGGGAGTCATGCCTGCCCAGCTCAGGACAGCCCTCCCACTCCTAGTCTTGGCAGACCCTCCCTCCCTCCCTGGCAAAAACATGACAGAACTCAGATTGACCCTCCTTGCCCAACCCTCCCTGTGTTGGTGGTGGGTTAAGACCCTGGGGTTGAAGGTCACCTCACAAGTGAGTCCCACACCAGCCCCTTTCCCAGACTCCCCACTTTGCACACTTGTTTCTGTTTCTCAGGAGTTGCTTCAGCAAGGCTTCCACAACACGCAGAATAGGAGGCTTCTGGATCTGGGTGCCAAAAGGAGCAGGAGCCTGGGTGCTCCTCTTGATGTTGTGTCCTGAACTGTGTCCTGAATTCAGGAGTTTGTTCTGTGGCAAGACATGGATGCGTTCTTTGACAGATGCTCCTTTTTTCCATCACAACTATTTGCAAAGCTTCATCCGAGAAGGAAAAACTTGAAACAGATACCCAAATTCACAGGATCAACAAAGTACAGCCTTGACTTTAATGACAATTGAGCCCAAAATTTATGTTGCTAAGAGAGGCATTTGTTACATGAGTTTTGTCTCATTTTACAACCGTTCTTGTCAAAGTTGTTAAGTGAATCACTGCAGTTATTAAGTTAATAGCACAGTTGTAAAGTGAATCTGTCTTCCTCGTTGACTTTTCTTGTCAGAAGGTCACAAAAAGGGATCACATGACCCTGGGACCCTGCCACCATCATAAATATGAGTCAGTTGCCAAGCATTTTAATTTTGATCACTTGATCATGGTGATGCTGCAATGGTTGTAAGTGTGAAAAAAATGGTACTAACTCACCCTTTTCAGTGTCGTTGTAACTTTGAACGGTCACTAAATGACTCGACTGTTGTAAGTCTAGGACTTCCTGTATAGAGCTTCTCTGGGGCACCCAGCTTTGCTAAACCACTTGCCCTGCAGGACAGCCCCTGGCCTAGGCAAGGCTGCTCCAAGAGGAAGAGGAGGAGGAAGAGCAGCAGCATAGCATTGGGGGCACTCAATAAATAGTATAAATTAATTCTTGGATGAGAAGTGAAACATCTTCAAAGAAAAACCAGAAAGTTCAGTTGCCTCTTGAAAAAAAGCACCTTTGGGGCACTCAAGAAGTAGTTCAACAAATGCCGCTCAACCCAAACTGGCCCCAGGGATGAGGGTCTGGGGGGCCTGGGACTCTGGGGGGGGCGGCTGGCTTGCCCTCGGCTGGTACAAGAGCAGCTTGGGGGAGGGGGCCCAGCATCCGTTGTGCCCGGAAGCAGCCGGTGGCGTTGCTATTGCACGGCTGCCCCCGCGTGACGCAGCTGGACTAGGACTGGGCAAGGGAGAGTAATTGGGGGGAGCTCAGCCTTTTAGGAGGAAACCGGGGGGGGGGGTGTTGAAATCAGCATCTCCGTGGGAAATGAGGGTCCCGCTGGGCTCGCTGGACGTTGCTGCCCACGGCTGAGGGGGGCGCGTGTATGTGCGAGTGTGAGGTTTGGCGCCTGGGTCTTGACAGAGCCGGCAGCGGGGATGCGATGAGAGATTGAGAAAGCAGGCGGGGGGGGGGGGGGGGGGGGGGGGGCTCCCAAAGGGGAGTCCCAGAAACAGGCGGCCGTCGGGGTCGGACCCCACAGAGGCTCCCAGCTCCAGCTGGGACAGGGACGGCCGGGGCTGGGGGGGGGCTGGGGGGGGCCGCCTTTCCCTTCCGAAGGCTCCTTGGCGCCGACGCTTCTCAGCGGAGCCTCTGCGCTCAGCCGAGGCTTGCAGCCCGCCAGGGGGCGCCCTCTGCACGCCAGAAGCCCTCGGTGGGCGCCGGGCAGAAGCGCTGCGAGCCTCCCGAAGGGCTCCGAAGGGCCTTTGCGCCCCTCCCACGGCTCCGCTTTCACCCCCCACCCCCACCCCCGGACTTCCCCCCGGACCGTCTTGGCGCTCCCGTGTCCTTCTGCGGGCTCCCAGGATTCCCGGGAACTCTACGATGAAGCCCCCGCCTTCCAGATCTGCGCCTCCCCCCCCCTCCCTCCTGTCATCTGCTCTTTCTCTCTTTCTTCAAATAAGGTTTTCTTTTATTTCTTTTATTGTTTATTGATTAAGTAGATTTAGATAGCCCCCCAATTTGCACCCAGATGACCCAGGCAACTTACAACATTTTAAAACTCCATCATATAATAAAACCCATTAAAAGAAGCCCCTTGATCAAACCACTTGATTGGCTCCATTTGGGGTTCCCAGATGTGCTGACAAACCAGGTTTTTAGGGCCTTTGGGAAAAGCAGAGAATGGAGCAACCATCCCTTGGGGGGGGATGTTGCTCCATAAAGGAGGGGCCACCACCAAGAAAGTCCTTTTTTGTGGCCCTGTCAGATGGCAATCCCTAATTGAACCTGGGGGGCCAGGTGGATGTAATGGGGGAGAAACGGTCCTTCAAATCACAGACAGAACAGGAGACAGCAAATAACATCCCCCCTCCCCCGAGCCACAGAATTCTGTAGCCTTTGTGGCATGCCCAGGGTGTGTGTGTGTGTGTATAGGCTGGCTGTAGCTCCTGAAAGGTACACAGCTGTCACAAAAGCCAGCCTGGAGACCCGGACAAGTCTTCCTTTGTGCTTGTGGATTAACTAGAAAACTGGCAGGAAGGGAAGTAGATCCTACAGGAAGTCAGCAGGAAGGACCTTCTGGTTCTATCATGCTGCAAGCAGCTACATATATATATTGTGTGTGTGAGAGAGTGCACACTAGGTAGATATTGATTTTGAATTTGTATAGTTGTCCATGTCAAATTAGTTAAATTAATTAATAACATTTTATAGGACTTATAGGAAGATGCTGGAGGCAATTGGCCAATGGCCAAGACATCATTTCATATTACATTTCTCTTCTGCTGCCCACAGTGCCAATTCTGACAAGTTAATGTCTGGACAAGTTTCTTGGCAGCATTGTTTGGAAAGGACTTGCCCTTCCCTTCTTCCTAGGGCTCGGCAAGAATGACTGGCCCAAGACCATCCAACTGACTTTGTACCTAAGATGGAAGTAGAACTCACCATCCCCTGGTATTTAGCCTGGTGCCTTCACCACCACACCAAAATGGTGCTTCAGAAAACACAAAGGCCAAGTGGGAGTTAAGAAATTAATTTGTTCAGCTTCTCTCTGTCACCTTCAGCATCATGCCCTCGTCTCCAGCTTGTGCTCCCACTGTTTCCTTGACTTTTTGGGACATACCAGGTAGATCCCCTTATTTTTGGTATTTTGAGCTTAGCCTTTCTAGCTGCATCCTTGCAGATTTGGTTGTGTCCTGTTATTTTGTTATGTGCTTCCTCCCACTTTTCAACTTTTTTAAAAGTTCTTTTTATTTCTCAATTTGTCAGAGAGCTCTTGGTGCAACATGAAGATAGGAAAGATCAAGACAGTGACGTATGAAATGAACCAGCTGCCTGTCGACCTCTCTGTGAATTGAAAGGGGCTGGAATTGGCCACTTTCAGTCAGAAACATATACTATTTACTTCTCAGGACGTGAAAAGCCAAGAAGGAGCAGGTTGCTTTCATCCCCAGGGGGGATTGAACAAAACAGTACAACAGGCAGCGACCAAATAATGTCAAACAAGATTCATGGACAAGTTAAAGCTTCCTTAGCAGGACAATTATCCAATTTTATGCTGCAATCACTGATTGCAGAAGAAGAGAAGGTGAGTTTTATTATCAAGTTCAATGTGAAATCAATAGAAGCCGCAAGTGAGACCTGCTACTTATGGCCAGAGATGCCCAAACTGGCCCTGCGGAAGAAGAAAACACTCTTGAGATGGGAGGCTTAAGAAACTAACAGGAAGACGGAGAATGATTCATAATTCAATGATTTGTAATCTAATGATTTCTGCATTGCTAATACAGTTTTCAAAAACCAAATTGTGCTTATATGCATGAAAATCATCCAAGGGAGCACGCAGAACTCAAGTATACTATATCATTGACAGAAGCAGATGGAAGGACTCAGTTATAATAACAAAACATGGCCAGGGAAGGACTGTGGGACAAATCACACACTGCTCACACAGACGAACAAGCTCCAAGTCAAGCTAAAGAGGAAGAAATCCAGCCAGTTCCCAGGCTATGGTCCCCACCACTTTTGTCAGGAATCCCTTTGAGGTCCTGAACTTCATTGACAGGAACTCTGGAATGAAATCAAAGAAGGTGTTAAAGAACCTGCCAAAGTCCAAGAAACCAGCAAAAAGCAAACAGCGTATCAGAACAGATGGTGGAAATTGCCAAGAGGAGCGGAGAAGTCAGACAAGAGAGACAAGGATCTCGGGGAGGAATTTAGCACGCTTCAGAAAGTTGTTAGAAAAGACAAGAAGCGTTATTACAGTTATGACTTTAAGAAATTGAAGATGGAAACAGACAAGGAATAAACGGGAAATAAAAGTTTTCCAAATGATCTTCCAATTCAGGAGGTTCCAATCATGAATTGGCACGTTCAAGGACCCCAACAGGTAGATACTAAATTATTCAAAGAAGATCAAAGACATTATTATTATTATCTATTTATTTATTTGTCAAGCATGTATAAGATAACAGATACAAGTATAAACATGATTATGAATATATGAAATGGATATGAATAAATGGGGACAGGGACCGTAGGCACGCTGGTGCACTTATGGACGCCCCTTAAAGACCTCTTAGGAATGGGGTGAGGTTGACAGTAGACAGTCTAAGTTTAAAGTTTTGGGGGTTTGGGGAAGAAACCAGAGTCAGGTAGTGCATTCCAGGCATTGACCATTCTGTTGCTGAAGTCGTATATAGAGAGCATATAGAGATGATACTGAATTGCTGTACACCAGATATGTCCAGACTGAATATAGTCCCTATTTATGTCTAGTCCTATGAGGGCTTGGGATTTCACTGAACTAGGGCTGCATAAAAATCTTGGTTTACATAGGAAGAACCTGGCTAAAGATAGATAGATAGATAGATATTTCGAATTTTGCATAATGGATTGAAAAGAAGGATTTAATGCATATTAAAAGGCTTTATAATGTTTTGTTAGAAAGGGATTCAGAAACTGAACTGGTTAAAGATTGCATGATTAAGTGGGCACAAAATTTTGCAGAACCAGTGATGTTGGAAACATGGGAAAAAATTTGGGTCCGGAATGTTAAATTCACACAGTTGCAGAACTTGAGGGAAAATTTTTATAAAATGTTTTATAGATGGCATTTAGACCCTAAGAAATTGTCTTGCATGTACCCTAATGTTCAACCAATGTTGGAGATGTGACTGCTTAGATGCTACATATTATCATATTTGGTGGACTTGTAAGAAAGTTAAGGCTTTTTGGATAAAAATTTGGTGGGTTATGCAGAATGTTTTAAAGAAAAAAATTCAGTTTTCTCCACAATTGTTCTTATTGGGTATAGTTAAGGGTTTTACATTGGGTGAAACAAAGTTGATATTGTATATGATAACAGCAGCGAGATTACTGATAGGTCATTATTGGAAAAATGAAGCTGTGCCCACCATTGAGGAATGGACTTTGAAGATGGCCAGTTTTGCAGAGATGGCGAAGATTTCAGCATATCTAAAAGATCACTCACAAGAGACTTATGAATGGGAATGGAAAAACTGGATAGATTATGTGCAGAACAAATATCAAACTAGGAAGTATCAGATAGCTTTTAACTAAAAGTGTTATATAAAGATAGAAATATTTGATTTTTGTGAAGATGAAAAATTATATTGGGGATGGAAAGGTTCAAGTTTTATAAAAAGGGGATTTTGATTGGATTATACTCTGTGGAAGTCCGGGGGGGAGGGGTGGGTTAGGGTGGGTTAGGTAGGGTTAGGGTGGTTAGGGAGGTTAGGGAGGGTCGGGGGGGGAGAATGGGGAGAAAACGTAATTGTAAAACTTTTTCAATAACAAGAAAAGAAAAGAAAAGAAGGATTGTCTTTGAGTGTGTTTTATTCTGTGAGGATTTTCTTTTTAATTTGATTTATATGCTGCCCTACTCCGGAGACTCAGGGCGGCTTACAATGCGTTAAGCAATAGCCTTCATACTTTTGTATATTTATACAAAGTCAGTGTCAGCGTTTCACCGCTGGCATAGAGAGGAGAGAGATAAGCCCTGAACTTTTGCCTGCTAAATCTCTTTGAAGCCCGGTCATCGTGGAAATGAGGAGGGGGGAGACATTCCTGTGAAATGACGAGATAAGAAGTCAGTGGAGTGACTTGGAAGATAGCCAATGAGAAGCAGATAATTGGGGATCGGAAAGGGAGGGATTGAGGGGCAAAAAATCAGTCTTGATCCGGTTGCTGTGCTCAATTAAGTTTGCCCCCACAAACTGGGTCCTCATTTAACCTACCTTAGAAAGGATGGAAGGCTGAGTCAACCTTGAGCCTGGTGAGATTCGAACTTACAGTAATTGCAGACAGCTGGTGTTGATCACAATGCTTTTAGTCTGCTGAGCTACCAGGCCTGGTAGGCCCCCCTTTTTAAGTTGTTTTAAAAGATAATGTTACACTGCATTTAGGATTGTAATATCCTAGTGTGTCAAAGAGGCTGGGGCAGTGCCAGGATCCAGAAAACTGTAAGACAATTTATAAAAAATGATTCAAATACCTTAGGAAGCTCATCACTGGAATTCTGGGTAATTCAGAGACAAGCATGATTGAAAAATCCAGGCCTTGTGGTTGGTCCCATCCTGGTCCCTCCCTGTAATTGCAGGGTAAGTCCCTTGTTAATTAAGTGGACATGCCAAGAACATGTTAATTGAGGGGGCATCTTCTTGGTGTGACCTTGAGTCGTATGGAACAAACTCTGCAATTCAGCTGGTTTTCTCCTATTTATTTAATTTATATAGCCACAGTCTCAAAAGTGGATCACGTCAGTGTCCAGTTGAATGAAAAACTAAACCAAACCGATCAACACAAAACAACCAACATAAAAATAATAAAACATCTCCAACAAATTACACTGCGGCAATTCAATGCTCAAGCCATCGTGCTGGGCAGGAGAATTAAGTCACCCTGGCCAAAACAGGTCTTTGGAGAAAGCATTTGCTGGGCTCATGAGAGGACCCAGGAACCACCAGGTGTGGCCTGGGAGACTCGGCAGAGATGCTCAGAGTCTCCTGTGAATGGCTGCAGAAGCTGAAATGGCAGAATTGACTATTTTGTCTAAAGAAAGGAATATTAGTACTTTTGTTTCCCCACGGAGACAAAGCTTTTGAACTTTGTGCTTGAAGTGGAAAAGAATGAAACTTTGATTTTGGATTTTACCAATGAGATTGATAGATGCTTATAGAAAGCATCTATTATTATGAAATTATTATTATGAAAAAAACAAAAAGGTGTGATTTGATGTTAATGCTTTATTCTACTGCACAGAGGGAGTCAGTCAGAAGTCAATGCTGCTTTTTCTTTTTCCCAATCCTTCCTCACTTTTCTTCCCCCACTGATTTCCTATTTACTTTTGTATTTTGTATCTTATTTTATCTTATAACTTAATAAAATGCTATTGAAAAAAAAAGAGCCTCTCCTGCAAATCTCAGGGTTGTGCTTTGCTTGAAAGACGAGAACCAGCATTTGAAGCAATGAGCAGAGGAAGCCGGATTGTCCCTCGTCTCCCCCAGTGAATCTTGGGGCAAGCATGGGTGGGGGGCCCCCTTTCTCCTGCTCCATCCTTTCAGCATCTGCTTGGGGTGCAGAGGGCGACCAGGCTGAGAGATGCACAAAAGGACAGGCTCTTCTTGGAGGTGAGAGACATCTATCGTCTTGGTTCCACAGAGGACCAAACCCCGTTCTAATGGTTCCTTCCAGGGATCATCTTCCCTTCATGGAGAAGACCCCAACCCTGTTTCCTGTGAAATACTTGCTAGGTGGTCACTCTAGACTGAGTCTTCTCTCCTGCATTAAGCTGCTCTACGGCTGTGGGACAGAAGATCCTTGAAGTTGCCAGTGCTCCCTTGAGGAAGGATGCTGCCGTTTGGGGCTGCAGCCTAATATTGGAGAGTGGTCTGAAGGCCAGATCTCTGCTTGCTTCCCTTGTACCATTCCCCACTGCCTCCAAATATCAGAGTGGTGGACAATATGGACTCCGCGTTTCCCCTCCAGAAACTCATGGACTCCCCTGTAGGCACTTTCTATCTTGTTCCACAGGCTCCCTGTTCTCCTTTACACTTATTTTCGGCCTCCATCAATAATTCATCCAAAATAATAGCAATATGGAGCCTAGCCTTGGGCCCATTAGCCGCTGTGAGGAATAGCCATTACCTGGGCTAGAGGGGCTCTGTGGTGAGGCAGGACTTTGCCACTGCCATCCTTTGCTTTTTTAAAAACCCAGAAGTTTCACCGTTTAGAGAGAGATTTCCAGAAGGCCATTAAATCAGAAGTAAAGGAGGCCAGATGTGGTTTAGTGAAAATCCCACACCCTGGGAAACTGGCTGGATGCCAAATCAGACATACCTTTTGTCACTAATGACTTCTTGAGTAATTGTGTGATGTGCCAATACTGCTGTGCTGTGCACAAGACAAGTTTTTGAATACAAATTATAATCATGTGTAATCATGAGGTACAAGGTGGGAATTCATGGGGAAAGATCAGTGCTGAACTTCTCACTGGGTTCCAGTGGAGCAGGAGAGCATGGAGAGGTCCAGGCTGCTCAGAAGGATGGGATTTTAACCAAATGGACAATTTGCCACCATATTTGAAAATATTGTGATTTGTCATGTTTGATTTTTATCCTTTAAAATCATGAGGGACCAGGATCCAAGGTACCATCATGAGCCTTGAGGACTGTCAAGTTATGGATCCTGGAATCATTATTTTATTGCTCCTGAAACAACTTCCTCAACCAGATAGCCTCAGCTTGAAATTCCAGTGATGCCAGACACACCTCCCCCCCCCCCCGGATCTTGGTCCCTGAGAACAAGCAACCCGTCCTGGCACTAATGAAGGAGCCACAGAGCTAGAAAAGGCCTTCAGATTGAGTCCAACCCTCCTCTCGGGGCGGGATCCCCTGGGGCAATTCTTATTTCTTTCGCTTATGGCCTCTACAGAGGTCATGCAATCATATGGGGCATCTTCTGCCAATTGAAAAGAAGACTTCACCGCTTCAGGGGACAGCCAGTTGCTCCTAATGTCTAGGCTGAACATCATTCCTTGCAGATCCTGGTCCTGCATTCTGGAACAATAGAATAGAGAAGAACTCCCTAGCTCCCTCCCTCCTCCCATCTCTCTAGCAAGAACCCTCCATCACTCTTGTCTGAAGACCGCCATCATCTCTCTCACAAGGCTCTCAGCTGGAGGCTAAACATACCCAGATCTTTCTGACCATCCTCCACTGGGTGCCACTTCCTCTGGACTCATTCCAATTATTCACTGTCCTTTTGAACGTGGTGTCTGGAAATGGATGCAGTAGTGCAGATGAGATCTGACCAGGGCAGAGTAAAACAGAAAATTACTTTCCATGATCAAGGTTGGACAGCCATTTTTGTCCGGGATGGTATAAAGTCAGCTGTTTTGGGCAGGGGGTTGGACTAGAAGACCTCCAAGGTCCCTTCCAGCTCTTGTAATGAAGACTTTCTTCCAGACCAGTAGAGTACTGTTAGGCAGAGTGCATCTCTAGGAAAGAGTGCTTATGAGCAAGAATTTGCCATATTGAGAGAAGTTGCAAAATGAAAAGGAAAATATCTTTATTAGTTCAGCATCATTTCTTAAGTTACACAGAAAAGGATTACTTCAATTCACATCCTCGAATGAGCAGGATAAAAGAGTTAAGAGCAACCGCCAGGGTTCTTTTGGGCTATGCCAGTAATAAAAAGAAGGGCTGGTAGAAACAGGTGACAGGCATGCACAGAGCTTTTAAACCCTTCCTGAAGGAGAACTGTTACCTGAGTGGAAAAATTGTCAGAAGGAAGGAAGGAAGGAAGAGAGGTGGCCGCTGGTCAGGGAGCCCTGGGGGCTTGTGAGCAAATGAGGCTGGCACGACCAGACCAGCTGCACCCACAAACCTTGAAGGAGCATGTAGATGCCATCCCAGAGCCTCTTGTTGCGACTTTTGAGAAATAAGGAAAGATGGGTATAATCCCAGGGGATTGGAGGGAAAATGTGTTTTTTTTTATATCCCATTTTTTCAATTTTATAAATAACTCAAGGTGGTAAACATCTCCAACACACATTCTCCTCCTCCTATTTTCCTCACAGCAAGAGCCCAGTGATGTGGGTTGGGCTAAGAAAGAGGGCCGAAGGTCACCCAGCCAGCTTTCATGTCAAAGGTGGGACTTGATCTCATGGACTCCCACTTTCTGGCCTGGGGCCTTAACCAGTAGGCCAGGGGTCGGCAACCTTAAAAACTCAAAGAGCCATTTGGACCGTTTCCCACAGAAAAGAAAACACCGGGAGCCACAAAACCCTTTTGACATCTAAAATGATATATCGTTTTTTACCTTTATGCTCTGTATAAAAAAACTATATCACATTTATAAATCAATGAATTGCTACAGAGAAAGCAAATTTTTATTTCTGAGTGCAACAAAAACATTTTGAACTCCGAAAAAAAAGATGGGTTGAAAAGCTCAATAAATCATGTGCCAGCGGGTGCCGTACATTGGTGGTTGTGACACATATTTTGAGTGACAGAGAGCCACAGCAGAGAGATGAAAGAGCCACATGTGGGTTGCAGACCCCTGCACTAGGCCAAACTAGCTCTCATTGTTCCTATCTTCAGAGAGGAGAACCTGCTGACCCACCATCTAATGCTGATACCAAGCAAAGCTCTGTGGGAACTTTCATCACTGGAAGCTTTCAAGAAGAGACTGAACTGCCCTCTCTCAGAAATGGTATAAGATCTCCTGTTTGAGTAGGCGGTTGGATTAGATGACCTACAAGGTCCCTTCCAACTCTGGTAGTCTGTTCTCTTCTGACTATAAGATGTCCCAGCAGTTGGCTGGGTTGTGAGCTTTTAGGGAAGAATGTGTTGCTTGGCAGGAGTCAGTCTGGGTTTAGCAAGAAGAAATCATGATTTAGCAATTTCATCTCTTTTGGCACAGTTGCCAGTTTAGTTGACTGTGGGCAGGCCGTGGACGTAGCATATCTCAAGTTCACTGAAGTCTATCCTGAGATTTTAGCAGAGAAGACGGCAAAGTGTGTGTGTGTGGGGGGGGTCCTCTGCTGGCTCCAGATGGACACGGCACTTCCTGAGCACCTTCAGCCAACCGGAGGTTGTGGCCAGGTGCAAATCAGGCTGGAAGCCGAAGGGGCCGAGGCTTCTATGATCTATTCCAGCCCTTTTTGTTTAACATCTCTATATGTGACTTGAAATCAGAGATTAGAATATATGAATATCAAATTTGTAGAGGACACGCTGATGTAGGAGAAGTTAAAAGCATCAGAATAGGACGGAGGGGGGGGATCATTCCTGGAGCATATAAAATGGATCTAGGTGTTTTGGGGGGATCAAAAACAGAACAAAAAATAACAGAGCGGTAACGCTGAGAAAATTCAATCCTTGGCTGCAAAGCCAGAAACACCATGTCATGCTTGAGAGAAATCATTCCCCTCCTTTCTGCACTGGTCATCCATATCTGGATTATTATGTCCAGTTTTGGAGGTTTTTAAGAAGAGACTAGACAATCATTTATCTGAAATGGTATAGGTTCTGCTTGAGCAGTGGGCTGGACTAGAAGACCTCCAAGGTCCTGTCCTGTCCTGTCCTGTCCTGTCCTGTCCTGTCCTGTCCTGTCCTATCCTATCCTATCCTATCCTATCCTATCCTATCGTGTTTCCCCCCAAAATAAGACCCTGTCTAATATTTCTTTTGCCATCAAAAAAGGCACCAGGTCTTATTTTCTGGGGGGATGTTGTCCACTGACTCACCTCACTTGCGTGCATTGCCCCCGGCTTCCTTTTCGCTGTCAGAGGCCTTCAGGAACTTTTTCGGCCAGCAAGGCCATCCTGAAGGCCTCTGCAGCTCTGTTATCAGCTACAGAGGCCTTCAGGAAAGCCTTGCTGGCTGCAGAAGAAATGGGCCGAGGTGTGTGAGGCCTGGCTGCAACTGTCCAAAGGTAAGTAGTAGGACCGCTCCACCCCCCATCTTCACCTTAGCTTAATTTTTACTTGTGCACCCTGGAGTGGGCGGGGTCTTAAGTAGGGCTTATTTTGGGGGTAGGGCGTATGTTGGGCACACATGCAAAATCAAGCTAGGGCTTACTTTCCGAGTAGGTCATATTTTCTGGAAAACAGCTTTTCTATTCTATTCTATTCTATTCTATTCTATTCTATTCTATTCTATTCTATTCTATTCTATTCTATTCTATTCTATTCCATTCCATTCCATTCCATTCCATTCCATTCCATTCCATTCCATTCTCCCATCCCATCCCACCCCACCCCATTATTTGAGAAAGATGTTGACAAGGCAAGTCTGGAGAACAACCAGGGTGACAATGGCTCTGGAAGGAAAAATTTACATGGAACCGTTAAAAGCACAGGGAATGTTCGGCCTGGAGAAAGAAAGGCTGCAGGGCAATGCAATTCTTGCCTTCAGGTACTGTATTAGGGGTCCAGAATGGAGCCCTACATGCAGCAGATGGGATGGAATTGCTCAGGATTGTTCCAACAAACCAATTACAAATGTCTATGGAAATTCTCAGTCATCCAGGTCGTGGTTGTCCCAAAGGTGCTTTTTCAAGAGGCAACTGGACTTTCTTTGTTTTTGTTTGAAGACGTTTCGCTTCTCATCCAAGAAGCTTCTTCAGCTCTGACTGGATGGTGGGGAATGGAAGGATTTATATTCCGTGTATTCAAAAGAATGCAAATGACTAGCTGTTTACAAGGAATATAAATTCTTCCATTCCCCACCATCCAGTCAGAGCTGAAGAAGCTTCTTGGATGAGAAGCGAAACGTCTTCAAACAAAAACAAGGAAGTCCAGTTGCCTCTTGAAAAAGCACCTTTGGGACACACAAGTTACAAGCAAGCAGACCTTCATTAGACGGCCTGCATTGGGATGCTGGGGGCTCCAATTCACCAGGGTCTAAAGGAAAGGCTAGATGGCTGCGGAGTAACATTTGGCTCTGGACCAGGTCATTTTCAATCTATAAATAGCAATAGCACTTAGACTTATATACCGCTTCATAGTGCTTTACAGCCTGCTCAGCTCAGTGGTTTACAAATGTCAGCCTCTTGCCCCCGCCCCCCCAACAATCTGGGTCTTCATTTTACTGGCCTTGGAAGGATTGGAAGGCCGAGTCAACCTTGAGCCAGTCAGGATCAAACTGCTGGCTGTGGGCAGAGTCAGCTTGCAGTACTGCACTCGAACCAGTGTGCCCCCACACCATCCCCAAATTTTGTGGTCCTATGATTGTAAAAAAGGTTCAGTTTAAAAACCAAAGTGGTTCCTCACGTTCCAGGTGCCTTTAGCCAGCAGGTGTAATGCTGAGAGGGTTACATACTTTACCCTAAGCCTTTTGTTGAATAAGCCACAATTGACTCAATTCACAGATCCCACTAAGCCATAAGCCATAGTTTGCTGACTGTGGTATCTGAACTGGCCCACTCCAACCGGAGGTGCAGAACGCCAGATTTTAATCTCTTTGCTAAAATGCCGTATTGTTATTCCCATTAACCAGAAACCCTAGAAAGCTGTCTCATAAGGGAACCTATTAACATGTTCTCTCCTCATTTACCGCAGAGAAATGTGAATTTCCCAAGGCAATTAATCTCCATTTTTTATCCTTAAGAAGACCCCGATTTCCTCCTTGATTGGGCTCTTTGACAACATGCAAAGTCTCCGATTGTTCCGGCCCCTCCCCAATATAATTCCTTGGGCCTCTCATGAGCTGGCTGTAATTCCCAGGAGGCCTTTGCCTTCCCCCCCACCCAACCCAGAACACCCCTACTTTTATCGCAAGTTGGACCTGGCAGGACGGGGGTGGTGATGGTGAAAAAGCAGGGATCTGGCCAGGCAGCGGCTGCAGCAGCTGCTGTCCAGTTGCCTCCCATCTGGGCGCCCACTGCCTCTTAGCGAAGCAGTACCCCAAGGCCACTGGCCGTCAGGCGCTCCCTGCCTTTGTCAAGAGAATATCGATGCTGCTCCTGTGGCACAGGATCTACTGACAGCAGAGACGTCTGCTCTGGGGCTGCTCTGAGCCTCTCCTTGAGGATTTAATAGAGCTATCAAAGGGGCAGAGGCCATGATTGATGCTATGGAAGGCAGAGATGCACAGGATGAGATTGGGGGTGGGGGAAGCTGGCGCTTGCTTGCTTGCTTGCCAGGGCACATACTGGGCCTCTCTGCAATGGCTGCCTGGATGATGCAGGAACATGAACTATGGGCTGGGGTAACCCTGCCTTGGAAAAAGCAGTGCTGTGGGGGACAGAATAGGAATGAAAGTCAAAGTAGGCAAGGAATTGATAAGAGAAGACCTCTCTGCTTTGGATGAGTTCAAATCTCCAGGACCAGATGGTTTACATCTACATGGGAGGGAAGCATGGAGTGGGGGTACCTCAAGGTCCTGTTTTAGGTCCAGTATTCTTCAACATCCCAACTAGATGAGGGGATTGAAGGGAACTCATCAAATTTGCAGATGACACCAAGCTGGGGGAATAGCCAACACCTCAGAAGATAGATTCAAGACTCAGAAGGATCTTGTTAGACTTGAACATCAGACTCTATCCAATGAAATGCAATTCGGTGGTGAGAAAAGTAAGGTTTTACACTTAGGCAGTGAAGATCAAATGCATAGGTACAGAATACCAGTAGGCGGTACCTGGCTCAACAGCAGTAACTATGAGAAGGATCTAGGGTTTCTGGTGAATCACAGCTTAAGGGAGTGCATCAGAAGACTCCCTTAAGGGAATCACATTGCTATGATGCAGCTGCCAAAAAACCCAATGGAAGATTAATTCAAGATCATGACAAGTGATATTACTGATCTATACTGCACCAGTGAGGCTGCACTTGTAATACGGCATCGAGTTCGGGTTTCCCTGAGACAAAAAAGATGTTGAGATTCTAGAAAGAGTGCAGAGAAGAGCAACAAAGAGGATAAGGGATCCGGAGGCTGAATCACACAATGAAAAGCTAAGGGGACGAGGTATGTTTAGCCTAATGAAGAGAAGGCTCAGGGGAGACATGGCAGCAGCCTTCCCATACTTGAAGAGCTGTCACAGAGAAGAAGGTGATTTATTCTCTATAGCATCTGGGTGTAAGACAAGAAGCAGTTGGGTAATCTCATCAGAGAAAGATTCAACGTGGAAATAAGGAGCCATTTCCTGACCCACAGTTGTGGGTGCTTCATCACTGGAGGTTTTCAAGAAAAGGTTGGGCAACCATTTGTCTGGTATGGTACAAGGACTCCTGCCTTGGGCAGGGGGATGGACTAGATGACCTTCAAGGTCCCTTCCAGCCCTCCAAGGTCCCTTCTTCCAATCATGGATTCCATGATTCAATGGAAGAAACAATGGATAGAAACTAATCAAGGAACCTGGAATTGAGGAGAAACTTCCTAACAGTGAAGACAATTCAGTGGGACAGAAGTTGCCTTCAGAAATTGTGGGTGCTCCATCACTGGAGGCTTTTAAGAAGAGACCAGACAGTCACTTGTTTGAAATGGTACAGGGTCTCCTGCTTGAGCAGGGGGCTGGACGAGAAGACCTCCAAGGTCCCTTCCCGCTCTATTCTGATTCTGATTCTATGATTATGGTCTTTTGGGACCTCTGCCTCTTTAGCTCTTTATCCTTTAATCACTTTATTGGGTTAAGGCAAAGCATTTTGTGCACTTATATTGCTGAGGCACCCTCAATTATAAGGATGTTTGAGACAAAGCTCTAATATTTATTCATTTATGTATTATTATCTGACTGTCTGTCTGCTGTCTATCTAAGTTTTATAACTGCCCATCTCATGCAAGGAGGTTTTGGGCAGCATACAATATCAGATTTAAAAATAACAAAAGTGAAATTGGGTGAAATATTGTTCACTCAAAAATGACATTCTAAGCAGCTGTCAAAAATTAAAACGTAACCCAATTCTTCCTCACCTCTCCAGACGATCAAAGTGATCTTGAAAAGCTGGGCTTTAACAAACGACCACTATTAACAAGGAGGATTTGCGAGCTGATTTTCAGTTGCTTCAAGTTTATTTTGCAATATCCTGGAGGATGGAAATGCAGTTCTCACCATTCTCCAGGGAACAGCCCCCCTTTCTTGAAATGAGTGCCCTTCTCTTATTCCTGGAAGAGCTGCTCTGGCTGAATCTGAGGGCCAAAGTGCCTCGGGTCTGGGGGCTTTTCTATGTGGCTGTGACCCTCTCATTACCCCAGGGCCCCTCCCAGAAATGAAAAAAGTCACTTTGGGGACACCTGGAGAGGCTAAGCAAGATATTATAAGGCAGGAACCTTTGTGGACAAAGCACTCTTGACCGAAGAGCTCCTCTTGGGTAATTGACAGCCTTTTTCAGGAAAGAAGAAAAAGCAGATTTATTCTCCAGTTGCCAACAAAGTTATGTTTGTGACCCGAGCCTTTGCCACAAAAAAGTGGGCACTGGTCATGGGGCCCTTAACCTCAGAGGAAAGGGAAACTTTGATAGATCCCTAAATCAAGACACTCCAAGAATATAAAAGCTGGCGTAAATAAGACCACAAAGAATCCAGGGCCAAAACTGTGCAGGATAGTTGAAGTCAGAGAAGAAGAGACCACAAAGGAAGAAGCGAAGCCACAAGGGGGCTCAAGAGGTGGGGCAGGAAGATGCTGCTGAGGAGGTCAAGGCAACTGTGGCCACCAGAGAGTGGATGACACGAGAGGAGACCAGAGGATCCTTCCCACAGTGGCTGCTCGTTCTGGCCCATAGGGGTCTCCAAGTCTGCCAGAAAGCCTCCCAGCACATCTGCAGGAGTACAGGAAGGCCTGTGCGTGTTTTTCAGAGACAAGTAAACCATCTTGGTTTGTCCCTAGTCAGTTTTAGCTTTTCATGTTTCACATTCAATATTTCTTCACACTGTTTCCCCTCAGGATGAGGCTGGGATATCCCAGGCATACTGAACAACCCAGCTGTGAAGTTTCCGAAAGATGCCCTAATTAATTCATGAGCCATGAGCCGAACTTCAAAAGAAATACAGTCATTTATTAGGAGCACCATTTTGGCAATATTTGGATGCAGTTAGAACTAATCCCACCTAGATTTATGTTCCCCTATGACCCTGTCTCTCCCCTCCTCTCTGTCCATGTCAAAAATCACATTCTCCAATGAACCACTTTGGCTGGCTGTGAAATCCAACACCCTCCTTCTGATTGCGGTCAGGAAGAATGTATGGAATGCACTTCAGTTAGGGAAATCAATCAGTTCTATCAGTTCTCCCTCCTTCCTGCTCATGGCAACTTGAAAGCTTTGCAAGTTGACACCAGCAGCAGCCCAAGGAGCCCCACTCACTGCTCCTTTTGCTGTAACTTGTCTACCTACCTAGGAGTGCTGGGGTGTGTGTGTCTTCCTGGGCTTTTGCTCAGAAATCTGATGTGTCCACCCCTGTTCACCCCAGCTCTGCCTCCTTCCCTGGCTCTAACAGCCGTAAGAGCTGCAGCATTCCCAGAATGAACAGCTCCACGCTTTAGCTGGCCAGCCTTAAGAACTGCCTGACCTTCAGGAAATGATCTTATGTTGCTCTGGGGTCAATGCCAAATCTTGGAAAGGTCAGAAGAAGAATTTCCACCTTCAGCGAGTTCCCCATGGCAGAATCTCTGAAAGATTTGCAGCTCTTCTTCTGGTTCCTTTTCACCTGGCTGAGCTGCTTTTGATGGGATCAGCTGCCAACGGGGTCTCTTTGGTGTTTGCATCCCTTTGCAGCTTCCCATGACCTTTTCCAGTTGCCTGTAAGGGGGGAGGGTGGGTGGACCTGCTGTTCCCAGGGATGACGGAAGGGTTCCTCTGACCTAGAGAAAGCATCGGCTGGCCGGCTGACCTGGAAGGGCCACCTGCCTTCCCTGCAAAGGCTCAGCAACATCATGCAGATGCCCCAGGTGGCAGGAGGGAGGCCAGCCCGCTTCCCAGCCAAGGGAATGGCAGGAGTCCTTCTGCTTCTGGGCTTTGGGAAGTTCTCCAGAAAAACCCTTTTCTCTTCTAAAGGGTTTTTTCTCTTCTTTTGCTAACCATTTAACATCTACAGGGAACCTCTAGGTGGGATCCTCAGCCAATATAGGATCCAACAATATCCTCGGGATATGCTGGTAATATTCCTCTGGATATCCAGAATGTGGTTGCCTAGGAGTTCATGGGTGGTCTCTGGTGTGTCCATCCACAGCATGAGCCGCATTGGTTGCTGGTGTGTTTCTGGGTGGAATTCAAGGTGATGGTTTTGACTGATAAACCTCCTTTCTCCTCCTCTGGCCATGTCCTTCCCCTGATGCTGTTCCCCTTCCCTCCTCACTCAACCTGCCACAGGGCTTCCATTTCCACAATGGGTTTTCCAGGTTAACTTCAGACCATGTTGTGTCTGATTTAACATTTGAGTGCAAAACTCACAGAGCCATTTGTGTTCTTTGACTGGCTTCGTAGCCATGCTTGATGAAGTGGTTCGGGAATAACGAGAGGCACAAGCAAGCAAGTGACAACAGCTCTTTAATATACAGTGAGACTTCAGCAAAAACTCAGAGGCTGCAGCCCTCCTTATATACAATCCTGGAGGGACTGTCAGCCAATCAGAAACTTAGGCAGGTTTGAAACTCCCGCTGAAAAGTATCAATACATAACACCCCTCCCTTCCCAGAAGGCACTAGCATTCAAATATTTACATAAGTACACACAAAATCTCGCAGGTGCCCTGGCCGAGTTCTCGTTCTAGTTGACCTGCGCAGTTCAGTGTTTGGTGGGGCGTCGAGCTGGTCAGAGGGACTTTCTGTCTCTCCCGGCTCCGCCAATGGAACCTCCTGGATTTTGTCCGGGGCGTGGTTATCCCCGGTTGGGAGTGGCGACTCGCTGGGGCAGCGCTGGAACCAGGGCTTGTCAGCTAAGTATTCTCTCGAACCCGGGCTTGAGTTAGCTGTTTTGGGAAAGTTGTTGTAGTTAGGTTGGGAGATGTCTAAATTGATGTTTGCTTCGCCAACTATCCTTTTTCTAAGATGGTCTATGTGGCGCTTCCAGAGTCTGTCTACCCCTACGTCTACCGTGTATGATTTTGGGCCTGTTATGCCCACTATGGTTCCTGCAACCCATAGAGGTCCGCTAGCATAATTGCGAGCGAACACCGGGGACCCAACCTGGAACTGTCTTAGTCCGGTGGTCTCTCCCTTGAAATTTTCGTGCGAGTAATTAGGGTGAAGCCTGTCTAACACGCACCGAAGCTTCCTGCCCATGAGGAGCTTGGCTGGGCTTCTCCCTGTGGCCGTGTATGGCGTGGCATGCTGGACAGCCAAGAATTGGTCTATCCTGGCCTGCCAGTCCCTGTTATCTAGCCTGGACAATGCTTCTTTGGCCGTTCTTATGAAACGTTCGGCCAATCCGTTAGAAGCCGGATGGAAAGGGGCCGATAGGGCATGGCGGATGCCCAGTCCGGCCAAGTAGCCCTCAAACAGGGTTGCTGTGAATTGAGGGCCGTTGTCAGATACCAGAGTATCTGGTAGGCTGTGGGTGGCAAATAGCTTCCTCAGGACTTTGATGACTGCTTCGGCTGTGGTTGAAGGCATTAGAATTATTTCGAGCCATTTTGAGAAGGCATCGACTACAATTAAAAATGTTTGCCCGTGGAAGGGGCCGGCAAAATCAATGTGGATCCTCCCCCATGGCCCTTTTGGTTTCTCCCACTCTCGGATGGGCACTACCGGGGGATCGGGGCAAGACTCCTGGCAGGGTCTGCACTTCCTCACCCACTCGGAGATGACTTGGTCCATGTTGGGCCACCAAACATAATTGCGGGCTAAGCTTTTCATTCTGACAATGCCTGGGTGCCCTTTGTGCAGTAATTCTAAGACCCTCGTTCTCAGTTTCGTTGGTACTACCACCCTGTCACCCCACAATAAGCAACCCCCTTGCATAAACAATTCGTTACGTTTGTTAACATAACCTTGGTACTCCCCACCGTCCACTTTGACCGGCCACCCCTTGAGGACCCAACCCATCACAGTACGAATAACACGGTCTCTAGCAGAGGCTTTTGCCACCTCGCAAGAGGAGATAGGTCCCAAAGTCATAGCGTCGATCAGAAGGACGGGGGCTTCAGGCGTGGGGTTGGCAAGCAGGTCGGGTAGGGGACAGCGGCTGAGGGCGTCCGCGTGGCCCAAAGTCCATCCGGGTCGATGGACAAGTTGGTATGAGTAGGCCGACAGGAAAATGGCCCACCTGGTCAAACGTGGGGACAGGGCAACGGGGGTGGGTCTATCACCGGCCAAAAGTCCCAGCAAGGGCCGGTGGTCAGTCACAAGTTCGAATTGACGGCTATAGAGGTATTCGTGGAACTTTTTAACCCCTGCAATCGCAGCCAGAGCCTCTCTGTCCAATTGACTATAGTTCCGCTCTGCGCTTGACAGGGTGCGAGAGTAAAACGCAATGGGCGCTCTAGGCCATTTGGCAGTCTATGGCCTAGGACGGCACCAACTCCTATGGGGGAGGCGTCACAAATACGAGCGGTAGTACTGAGTTGTATTGGATTAGGAAACTGTCCTCAGATAGAAGTCTCTTTACCGCCTCAAAAGCGGCTGCTTGTGGTTTTCCCCAAACCCATGGTACATTCTTCCCCAATAGTTTGTGTAGGGGATCTGCGACGGTAGCCTTGTCCTTTAAGAACATAGAATAAAAATTGAGCAGTCCAAGGAAGGCTTGGAGCTCCGCTTTGGTTTTGGGGGCTGGTGCGCTCTTAATAGCTCTCACTTTGCTTTCGGTAGGGTGGATGCCTGTGCCATCCACCCTGTACCCCAGAAATGCCACAGAGGGGACAGCGATCATGCACTTATTTTTCTTCAATTTAAGTCCCGCTTCTCTAAATCGGGAAAGGACGTTCCTCACTCTGTCCCCTAGCTGACGTTCGTCCTGAGCGCTGACTAGAATGTCGTCGAAATAAGGCACCACCCCTGGGAGCCCTTGCAAGAGGCGCTCCATGGTGCTTTGAAATAGGCCGGGTGCAACACTCACCCCAAACTGGAGCCTGGTGCATTTGAATGCACCCCTATGAGTTACAATTGTCTGCGCCTCTGCCGTGGCATCGTCGACTGGTAATTGTTGATAGGCCTGAGCTAGGTCTAATTTGGCAAAAAATTTTCCGGGCCCCAGGGAGTGTAGTAGATGATGCACGATCGGCACCGGATAGGTGCTCGGCTGCAAAGCCTTGTTGATCGTGCACTTGTAGTCGGCGCAAATCCTGATTGAGCCGTCAGACTTTACTGGGGTCACTATGGGGGTCTCCCATTTCGCATGGTCGATGGGGACCAACACCCCTTGTTTAATCAATTTGTCCAGTTCCGCATCAATCTTTGGTTTCAATGCGAAAGGCAACCGTCTGGCTTTAAGTCTTATTTGGGCTACGTTGGGGCCTAAATTTAGGGAGATAGGGGTCCCCACATACTTGCCCAACGTTCCCCGAAGACGTCCTGGAACTCGTTCAGGAGGCTGTCCTTCAGTGACGGCTCGGACATTCGGTGGACGCCTGTGAAGCCCATGCCGAGGGCTCGGAACCACCCCATGCCTAGAAGGCTAGGCAACTGCTTTGTGACGATAGTCAGCGGCAGGTCTTTTTCGAAGTCTCCGTAGGTGACTCGGAACGTGCCCACGCCTTCGAGGGGGACCCGGTTCCCCTGGTAGTCTAGGATGCGCAGTCTTTGCTTGGATAGCTGGTCCTTTCGGAACGACGGCAGGATGGTCTTCAGGGTCGCCCATGACATTATGGAGAGAGCTGATCCGGTGTCGATCTCCATCGAGCATGGCTTGCCATTGATTTCGACCACCGTGCTGACTCGATCGCCGTGCTGGCCTGGTCTATGTGTATGCTGCGGCCATCTCGCGGTTCAAATTCACGCCATTTCTTCGCGCCGCCTTCTCTCATTGGATACTTCTTGCGCGTCGATTCTGGTTGGCTGCGGTGCTCAGGTGGTTGGTGTTTTCTGGGCAGAATGGCTCTACAGACTCCCGCCAAGTGCCCTTTTTTCTCGCAACGCCTGCAAATAGCCTCTCTGTATTTGCAGGACAGTCTATCATGGTGCCCGCCACAGCTGGGGCAGTTTCGCCGGGGGCTGCCTGCGTCTTTTCTCTGGTGCTCTGTTCGGAAGACGTCCTCGGACTCCGAGCTGGATCCGGCGTCTTCCCTGTGCACTGGTGCAGACTTGGGACTGTCTTTGCTGGTCAGTGGACGCTGCAGCGTTTCTGCGGCTTTTGTGGAAGCTTCATGAGCCCTGGCCTCATCTAGGGCTCCAGCAAGCGTTAAATCAGGCTTGGTGAGCAGACGCCGTTGTAGCCTTATGTCTCGAACACCACAGATTAGTTGCTCAAGCAATGCATTGTCCAAATCCCTATAGTCGCAATGAGTTACGGCTTTACGCAGGCTCGCCATGTAAGCGCTGACCGGTTCTCCCTCTCGTTGAATGCGCTGTCTGAGTTGGTATCGTTGCACGAACTTACAGGGCACGGGAGCGTAGTGAGCCCTGAGAGTTGCCATCAGGGTGTCCCAGGAGACGGTCTGGACCGGCGTTGGCTCACAAAGTGACTCTGCCATCTCGAACACGTCCGGTCCGCAGTGGCTTAGGAAGAGGGCTTTCTTCCGATTAGCGGAGAGTCCCTGCATGTCGCTGGCTTCAAGTGAGCACTCAAACCTCGTTAGGTACGAGACCCATTTTTTGCGGGTCGGATCAAAAGTCTTGGGCGGAACGTAGGCAGACATGTTCGGTATGCCTCCTGTAGTTCGCCTCGTCGCCTAGCTGAAGCTCGTGGTCTCACTGGTTCACTTCTTGTGGCCTCAATCCCACCTTCGTCGCCAATGAAGTGGTTCGGGAATAACAAGAGGCACAAGCAAGCAAGTGACAACAGCTCTTTAATATACAGTGAGACTTCAGCAAAAACTCAGAGGCTGCAGCCCTCCTTATATACAATCCTGGAGGGATTGTCAGCCAATCAGAAACTTAGGCAGGTTTGAAACTCCCGCTGAAAAGTATCAATACATAACACTTGCCATTTTCTTTACTATTAATTCATTCCCACCTTGGCACACACAAGCAGCACTGGAAGGCCCCTCAATTGCCACAAGCCCCCACTCCAATCTCCGTGGAGAGCTATAATGTTGGGGGGCCCTGACCTCTCCATAGTCATAGCATTGAAGTGGTTTTAGTATCTGAAAGGCATTTTGTCTCTGAGAGTGACACATAGCCGTAGCGTCACATGACAAAGGGGCTTGGGAGACATGTGTGTCCCCACCTTGCTTGGGAGTCATGACACTGCATAAAATACATTGTTTTGGAACAAATGTCTCTAGAAAGAGAAAATGCAGGGAGTTAAAACCTTCTGCTGGATTCACCATCTCCTCCTCTGTCTGGCTTCCAAGGTCAGCTATGCTGTGGCATATTGTGGGTGTTCCATCACTGAACGTTTTTAAGAAGAAACTGGACAGTCATTTGCCCAGAATGGTAAAGGGTCTCCTGCCTGAACAGGGGATGGACTAGAAGACTCCAAGGTCCCTTCCAACTCTTATTCAGTATCTGTTGAGGAAGAGGCCAACAGCCTGTCCTGAATCCTGGGCTAGGCTGAGTGCCTGTATTTTCTTTGTGTTTGATGAACATGTCTGCCCATTGAGAAGCCCAGAAATACCCCCAGAAGCCTAAGAAAGTCCCCAAGGGAGAGGGGGAGAGCAAAGAGCCCTGCCTCCCAATTTGGGATCATCCCAACTGCAGGTGGAGCTGGCTTCCTTCGGAGTTCTGCTCCAAGGGACTGTAAAGTCAGAAGGGAGCCCAGGCCAGGCAAAAGGGACCATGCAGAGGGAGGGGCGAAGGGGGTGCCTTCTTTTTCTTCCCAACTGATCAGCATGCTCTGCCATTGAGGTGCTTTGGGAGCAGGGTTCTCACCTGCCCATTTCCAGAGATCTGCCAACGGAGGAGACAAGTCTGAGGGCTGCAAAGCAAGCCCTGCAATCCAGGCCTCTGAGAGGTTCCCTGCGATAATAGAAGCAGGAAAGCTTCTCTCTCTGCTGCGGGGGGGGGATGGGGGATGGGCGCCCACCTTTGGGGAACGGCTGGGCCCCCAGGAGCCACGCCTGGCTGGCTTTGGTCCCGTCCGGTTCAGGAGATCCGGCCTTGCTCCAAGTAGCTGTGGCAAAGGTGGCACAGAGGAAGCTAAGGTAGCACCAGAGAGGCCTGCCCCTCCCTCAGCAGGGAGCTCAGGTGTGGCCATTCTTGGTGGGGTCCGTCCCATTGAGGAAAGGCAGAAGGTATTGATGGAGAGAGAGGGGAGTACATGTTTAACACAGCAGCAAACTCAAGCCCCCCTTCCTTTGAAAAAACCTACATTTTGTAGGGGTTGGTGTAACTCCTAACGAACACCCCAAGAAAAATCCACACATCTGTTCTACGCCAGGCTCTCTTTGTATCGGCCGCAATTAAAAGGCCGCAACACAGAGCCAGGAGCATCCAAACGCCAATAGTGGTACCTTATTATTTATTTATTAAACTTATACGCTGCCCGTCTCACTGTTGAAGCTACTCTGGGTCACACCTGCCTCTTCTCTGCCCCAGTTTCCTCCCTCTGAGGTCCCGGGGGCAGAGCCCCACCAGCATCCCCTTGCCCGAGACTATGATTTTACAAACCAAGGTTTGGTGTGAGACCAGCTTTCAGGCACCATCTGGGTGATGCTGGCATTCTCTCCCTCCCTCTTTCCTTTCCTCTTTCCTCCCCTCCTGCCTCGTTGTGAGATTGGGCCGGGGGTGGGTGGGTCGTGGGCCGGACTCCTGTCCAGCAGGGCTTTGAGGCTCCTATTTTAACGCAGCTCTTTGAAAAGCAGCGGCTGTTTCTCTTCTGGCCGAGGCTCCAAGGACAGGAAAGTGACACTGACTAATTGAATTCTGAACAAGCCGATGCAATGCAAATATCTGACAAATGGATTTAATTGCATTCACGTACAATAAAGCCTGAGATCTAAAGGTCAGTGAGAAAATGGGAAGGATCCCTGGAGTGCTAACAGGGAGAAGTTGACTTTAATACACATTCATCACATTTTATCATCTAATTAGTCCACACAATCCCAGGCTGACAGACAAGGGCCCTCGGCGAAGGTATCGATTGCTCCTTACCCGGGCATCGATCATCTTGCCTTCAGCCAGGCTGCGCCGGGCACCGAAGAGGCTGCGGAGCGCCTTGGCAGCCGAGCCCGAACGGGGCCTGGGTGATGAATGGCTCTTCCTCCAGCGGATTCAGAGCCAAGGAAGTGCTCGCGCGCCTGAGGGAGTGATGGAGAGATACTGCACTGGCTTCCCGCAGCCCTGGATGCCGCCCCTTCCTCACCGCGCTTCCGCAGTGCCCGGGAAGAAGCCACCGAGGGGCCGAAGTCAGACTGCCCAACGAGACTCCCAGCCGCTCTCCCGCGCTTCAGCGGGAAGAGCTTGCAGGACAACCCCCGCCCAAAGGATTCCCGTAGCTTAGGCCATTTGAACACTGTGACCAGGGGCCGGGGAGGGTGGGCAATGCGGACGGAGCACCAAGGATCCACCCTCCTCCAGGGGAGAAGGCTGAGCCCCAGCCCTCTCGTCCTGCATAGGATGAAGCCGGGAGGGAGGGCAGACCTTCGGCTTAGCTCAGTTCCAGGGGGAGGGAAATGGGGAAGAGCACCCAAGTGAGACCTGCCCCTCCCCCACCTGCTCTGACTGGACAGCCTTGGCCAAGTGGTTGGTGTGAGACTGGCCCAGGCCGCCACCAGGAACTCTTAGGCAGAGAAGTGGGCAGACAGAGGAGCGCAAAGGGGCCGGCCCGTCATTGAAACCCTTGGAACTTGTTCCCAGCTTTCTCCAGCTAGTGAAGAACTGGCTGTACAGTTTCCTCTTTCACATCAATATAAAGGCTCAGAGTGACCATCATTTTTGCTTCTGGGTGGGAGGGAGGGAGAGAGGAGGGGGGGGAGGGGGAGGGAGGGAGAGAGAGAGGGGGAGAAAGAGAGGAAGGAGGGAGGGGGAGGGTGGGAGGGGAGGGAGAGGGAGGGAGGGGGAGGGTGGAGGGAGGGGGAGGGTGGGAGGGAGGGAGAGAGAGGGGGAGGGTGGGAGGGGAGGGAGGAGGGGGGGAGGGGAGGGAGGGAGGGGGGGAGGGGAGGGAGAGAGAGAGAGAGGGGGGAGAAAGAGAGGAAGGAGGGAGGGGGAGGGTGGGAGGGAGGGAGAGAGAGGGGGAGGGTGGGAGGGAGGGAGGGAGGGGGGGAGGGGAGGGAGAAGAGAGGGGGGGGAGGGTGGGAGGGAGGGAGAGAGAGGGGAGGGTGGGAGGGAGGTAGGGGGGAGGGGAGGGAGAGAGAGGGGGAGGGAAGGGAGGGAGAGAGGGGGACGGGGAGGGAGGGAGAGAGAGGGGGGGAGAAAGAGAGGAAGGAGGGAGGGGGGAGGGTGGGAGGGGAGGGGGAGGGTGGGAGGGAGGGAGGGAGGGGGGGGAGGGGAGGGAGAGAGAGAGGGGGAGGGAGGGAGGGAGAGAGGGGGAGGGGAGGGAGGGAGAGAGGGGGAGAAAGAGAGGAAGGAGGTGGGAGGGAGGGAGGGGGAGGGAGGGAGGGGGGGAGGGGGGGAGGGAGAGAGAGGGAGGAGAGAGAGGGAGAGAGGGGGGGAGAGATTGCTTTTAGAAAACCAGAATGTTTTATGGTCGTTTTATGTGAGCAGAGACAGTGATTCAGCATATTCTGGGAATGAACATCACACGAAGCCATAATATGTTGTATTGCCTGGGGACTAGTATGTGTATGACAGAATAATTGACTCAGGTTAGTTTAAACATCTTGTATGAACCCAGGCATGACATGGTTTCTGTGTGCTTTGGAGAAAGGGGACATTTTTGCATAGACCAATTTATTTAGAAAAATCCTGTGAGCTAATGAGTCATTCCTGCAAGCAATAGCCCATTTTTGGTATCAAAATGTGTTGACATTCTGAATCAATTAGATCAATAGGCAATTGTTTACCTGGAGTGGTTACTTCTGTGGCATTATTAAAAACACTGGGCTAGCTTACTTGCCCAGTATAGAGTCTGCCACTAAGATCTGGTTGGGGAGGAGTCTTAATCTATGCTTGCCGGGAGACCCGCCTGATGGACAAGCACCAAAGACAGAGCCTTCTCTGGGGTGGCCCCTGGTCTTGGCTGCCCCTTTCTAAAACATTTCCTCTTGCCCTTTGGCTCTACCAGTGACATGGCTGCGACAACCGTCTTCAATTCACCTTTGACACCCCCAGCTCCAGCACTGACCTAGCTCTACACATTGGATCACCTTGAAAATGTATGGTGTCTCCAACTTCATGTAACCTGCTTTGGGAACAGGCAGCCTTAAAAAGTAGCTTAAGGGGTTTGAAATGAACAATCAGTATTACCCTCCATCTGGCATGTTGCAGGGCGGGGCCATCTGCAATGGAGTCGAGCACAATTGCGTGGCCGCTGATGCTGCTCCATAGCCAACTCCTGCCCACAATGGACCTTCTGGGCTGTCTCAGAACAAGGAGCCCCCAACTCTTTGGAAGGCTTGTTTGCTTGGCATCCTGCTGGCTCCTACCCCTCGTCCACCCTTGCTGCTCTTTCGGAGAGGCTTGTTACAGGCCCAGTGACAGTCCCTTGCTTGTGAACCTCTGTTTGCTTGGAAACATCTTCTATTGACTTTTAGAAATTGATCCCTGCCATACAAGGGGGACGGCCCCATCCCTCCTCCTGACATCTAAATAATCCAGTCTCTTTATTACATTGAGGAAACAGAGGAGGAATAAACAGCAGGGCCAGGAAACCTATTGATTTTTCTGGCGAGGAAAGAGCAAAGTCAGAGCTCCCTGGAGGGAGGTGTCTTCTGGAAGCACCTCAAAAGTCCAACCCCCAAATTGTGGATGCTGAAGCAAGTCTGGCTACCTTTGGATTGAGGGGAGATTTGGCAAACGGAGGAAAAGCATCAGGGGAGTCTTGGCAAGACGCTACAGTATGGAAGGTGGCAGGTGCGGCCAGGTGAGCCCTTGCACAATTTCGGGCTGTGCGCCAGTTGCGGCCTTTCCTCGATCAGGAATCCTTGCAGCCATTGTTCAGGCACTGATCATCTCAACTGCAACGTGCTCTCTATGGGGCTACCCTTGAAGAGCATTCAGAAGCTGCAGCTGGTGCAGAGCGTGGTGCCAGAGGCAGTCTTTGCGGCCCCTAGAGTGGCCCATGTTACACTGCTCTTCTGCGAGCTGCACTGACTGCTGGCTTGCTTCCAGATGCAATTGAAGATATTGGTTATCACCTTTAAAGGTTGGCTTTGGGGCCTCCAAGAGGAATATCACAATGGGGCTGATTGACTAATAGCAGCTCCCACCTCCCCCCCCCCCCACATACATTCTGCTCCTTTTCCCTCCATCTTTTAGCTTTAGTTATAATTTGAGTTTTTATTATCATTTTATTGTGATTTTATACATTTGTATATACTGTATATTTATGGTTTTATTTTGATGTTGTATGCCGCTTGGAGTCGCTTTGCAGCGAGATGGGTGGCAAACAAATTTAATAAATAAATAAAAATAAAATAAAATAAAATAAAATAAAAGAATACCTTTTGGATATGTTGCAGCTTTTCTTATAATTCCTTGTTTTGCAGAATAAATGGAAGGTGGAGATAATATTTAAGAAACCCACACAAATGTGAAAAAATCATTTGTTGATGTAGAGAAAGTATATGATAGCAAAAAGGCCATGGTTGGGGGGATTTTGCATAAATAAATCATTGCAGGTTATTGATTGATTGATCTGATTTATATGGCTGCCCATCTTGCAAACACAAATCTGAGTAGCTAACACAATTAAAAAAAGATACAACCAACAAAATACAAGCAATAAGCAAAGAGAGGGATGAATAATAAGCAATGGCAGCTGAACCAATCAGCAACCAACTCACCCTAGGCTCTGCTGACTTCCTGACCCCATGCCTGGGGAAACGATTTCAGAGTTTGATAATGGAATATGGGGAAGGAAAGGGGGTGTGAGAACAAACAGAATACTTTGGGAATGGTTCAGCACCGAACAGGGAGTAAGACACCAAATGTGTGGGATCCTTTGGTTGTTTAGAGTCTATGGGGATAAATGCTTGTGGTGCTAGTGGGGACACAAACATGCCATGCAGATGTTGTTGGCTGAGAAATCAAAGGATTTGCAGAATCTGAAAAGGACTGTAGGTTGCAACGAGGAGGATGAATGTTAACGTGTCAAAGACCAAAATGGCAAAATGGCAGAAGATAGACGAACATCACAAATATGAGCAGGAGGATTTTTGAGATGGGCAAATTCTGCTAAAAAAGGAGGGGCTGATTTGTGATGTGGGATATTTGCTGGCAGAAATGAAAATGGCTGGGTGCTTTGGCCCAGACTGTTATGCAGGCGAGAGAGTTCAGGATGTCAGGAGAAATATAAAATAAGCCAGATGCAGCAGGCATGGGATATTTAAGTGGATGTGGTGGAGAGGAAAGACAGAAGGTCAAGAAGGAATGGAGGCTGAATAAATGTGGACTGAATGCAGAAGTATGAAAAATACACCGAGGTGATTTGATTGTACAGTGCAGAGAGAATGAATGCGAATCAATTTGCAAAACAAATATACGAAGGCAGAGCAGGTGGGTCAAGAGGACCGAGAAACTTGTGGGTAAGCAGAGTGGATGAGATTCTCCAAAGAGGGAGGTGAGGAGATTGAAAAAAAGGAAGAGACAGCGTGGAGGGTGGGAGCAGGAAGGATTTGCAAGGAGAGAAAATGCTGAAAGGACAGTGAGTGAGGCTGGGGCAGTGGTGGGTTGCCCCCGGTTTGGAACGGTTCTATAGAACAGGTAGTAAAACCGGTGGGAGGCTCCACCCATTGACCGTGACATCATCAGAAGCAATCTGCGCACCGGTAGTAAAGTAGAACCCACCCCTGGGCTGGGGTCATCTCTTTTCCCCCCCTCTTATCGCTTGTCTTTCATTTCCTTTGATCAGAGAGAGAGAGAGATGATATAGCAAGAGAGAGAGAGAAAGCTGATATATAAAGTTAATAGATAGATAGATAGATAGATAGATAGATAGATAGATAGATAGATAGATATAATTTGCCACCTATAATGGCATTCAAATGCAAACCTAGACTCAGGACGTGTGCAAAACTCAATTCTAAAATACTGGTAAATCCTAAAAGCTTTCACTATTATGTTAGTTCACACATTGAGTTAAACCATGCCCAATTTCAACTCTGGATTTTTAATATATTCTACTGATTTAGGACTGGTTCAACACACAAACATAAATCATAGTTTACAAATCATGGTTGGGATGCCCTAGAATCAGATTTGGAATCTGGAAATCTATCCAGTTGTGGGCCATCCATCCAATGTTTCCCTCCAAATCAAAATGAAGCCATTAATGATCCTTCTTAGGTGTGTTTATATAGCTAGTGATGATGGGAGGAGGGTATCTGATGCAGTGGTAGGATTCAAATTTTCCTACTACTGCTTCTGTGGGCGTGGCTTGGTGGGTGGCATCTTGCTGTGAGTGACATCGAGTTGGCCATGCCCACTCAGTCACATGACCTCCCCCACTAAGCCACGCCCACAGAACCGACAGAAAAGGCAGCTCCTATGGCTTGTCCCTTTATTGTCCCCCCCCTCCCTCCCCCACACTGAAGTACCTTAAAGGGACATCACAGTCTGGCTGCCTTCTGAGAAGCTCCACTGTGATGCCGTCCCTCTGGCGCAGCAGGCCATTCTCCTGGCAGGGTCTGGCAATGGGGTGCGGCCGTGCACGTACATCGGCAGGCAATGGGGTACATGTGTGTGGCCAGCAGGAAGAACAAGGTGGCAACGGGGGTGATGGGACTTCAGGCCTCTTTTTCAGCCTGTCGTTTCTGGCACAAGAAGCCTCTTTGCCAGCTGGAACCGAGTCGGCAGGAGTGGCTAGAGGCTTCTCATGCTGAAAAAGAGGTGGTGGCTGCAGGCTTCTTGCGCCAAAAACTACAGGCTGAAAAAGAGGCCTGAAGAAGTCCTGTTGCCGCTGTCGTCACCCTCTTCTTCGCGCTGGCCACGCATGCACACCCCATTGCCCGCCGGTACCATTTGCAGCCAGACCCAACCAGGAGAACAGCCTGCTGCACCGGAGGGACAGCATCGCAGAGGAGCTGCTCGGAAGGCAGCTGAAAACAACCAGTGGCTGGAGGCTCACCAGCCTCACCTCGCCAGGGACCGCTACCAAGGCACGGATGAAGGTGAACAAGGTGGAGGGCGAGCAGGCGGCATGTGGGCGGAGGCCACAGGGAAGGCCAGAGCCAGGGAATGGTGCATTCATTCCCTGACCCGGCCAAGGTGAATGGTGAGCGGCCGGAGGCTCCGGGACAAGGCCAGAGCCGGGGAATGGCACGTTCCCCGACCCGGCCAAGGCAAATGGCAAGCAGACGGATGCTCTGACTGGGGCCTCGGGGAAAGGTGACTCCCTGGGCCTTGACCTGAGGTGAATGGCGAGCAAGTGGCATGCTTACCTTTGGTGAGCAGAGCGGGTGAGGTGCAGAGGCAAGGCGAGGCAATTAGCTGGGCTGCATGGTGAAGGCAACATATATAGGGTGAGGTGGGGCAGGGGTGGGCAAGGTGAGTGGATGGCGGGGGCGAGCAGCGACCAGGGCGGGGCCAGCCAGAGGTGGTGTTGCCGGTTCAGCAAACCAGTTAAAATTTCTGCTACCAGTTTAACCAAACCGGTCCGGACCGGCTGAATACCACCTCTGATCTGATGGCACCACCTAGCCTCTATTTTATCACTCTGGGAAGGCCTATCCCAAGGTCTTTGGCTGAAGGCTCCCTAGATCTACTGCGTTCCCCTGATTTACTAAGCAGGTAAGTTTGGCAAAGGAGGAGTTCAAGTTAGCGTGTGACCAATGCATGCTGGCTCCTGTTACCTGCATCAGGCCCATCCAGGTGCTCACAAGGATGCTACTTGATCATCCACCTGAAGACCTCAGTGTACATCCTCAGCTGGCAGGCTGTGGTTTTGGTATTCTCTGCAGTGCTGCAGTTACACCCCTTAATTCCTACAGTACCCTGCAATGTCCCTTCTAATTTCTGACATTGCATTTGTGGGGACAAAACTATTTTATGCAGCTTTTCCCAAACCAGGGTTGTGGGCCACCATGTGAACATAACAGTAAATTGCAAATGCATACTATTCTGACACGTTAACATGTTTACATATTTCTTAAGGTATAGAAATTAGAAAGTACGACAGCCCATTATGTAGACAGTTAATGATCTTGCCTTCAAGTTGTTTTGACTCCTGGTGGTGCCCAGAGCATTTTTTGGCACTGGTTTGCCACCTCTTTCTCCTCAGGGTTGAGGGAGTGCCCGGCCTAAGGTCACCCAGCTGGCTTTGTGCCCGTCCCCAGTCTGAAGTCTAAATCACTGCACCAAAATAGTTCTATATGTATTCCTTTACAGATTATAAACAAAGACTGATCACTGATATTTTGTATGCATTTAAAATGGTTTTTTTTAAAAAAAAATTAATACAGTAATGAAATAAAAATGCAGGAAAAAGACATAAAGCATTACACAAAAAGAATTTATGTGGCCGGCTCTCTTTCATTTTTGCCCTGTTTTTCTTTCTCTGAAAATTTTTAACTTTAATTATTATTAATTTAAAAACTGAATGTTTCATAAGGTTAGTCACAGTTATGGACCGTGTGTGGCCTGAAACTCAACAGGCACTTATTAAATTTTGGGGGCAGGTTGAAGGGAAGCGCTCGTTTGTGTGCAGTGGGCTCTGGAGTCCAATGCAGGGACAGCCAGGAGTGGAGAACCTGCCGCCACCTTGGACAAAAGGCAACTCAGCGCCCCTCCCCCACCCCAGGAGCTCTGCTCAGGCTGCATCAGTGGTGGGTTTCTACCGGTTCGCCGGTCTCAGGCCTTGAGGCTGGAGCCCAGTTCTCTCCTACTTCTCCTCCTTTATCCACAGCTGCAATTCGAGGCTTCCCCAGAGGCAAAAGGAGAGAAGAGGGGAGTGAAAAATTCTGCCTTCTCTCTGGCGCCCACCCTTTCCCCTTCCAAGGGGGATTGCCTCCTCTGGCTTTCCTTTTCTTTCTAAAGTAACTCTCCCCTCCCCCACCATTTGGCTTTTGGTAGCTCTTAAAAGGTTCAGCTCATTCTGGCCTTAACTTTTCTGAGCCAGCTGCTACAGTTTCCCCAGATTCCTTTGTATCCTGCTGGGATTGGCTGCCTCTCCATCTCTTTCCTGGCCGGGTCCCCCGAATTGGCACTGGCAGTTCTCTCACTTCCTTGGCTGGTGCCCGCTGGGTGCGGAAACATCGGAGGCTTTGCATAGCACCACCTCCTGTCCTGTCCTATGCAAAGCTGAGACTGAAAGCAGACGGAGGGAGAGGCAATTTACACACGTTTGAGCTTTAATTGGCTTGTTGTAAATCTTTCACAGTAGCAGAGAAAGAGATAAGCTCTGGCTAAGAGTCATAAATTAGGCAGAGCTCATGTAGGGCCAAGACTGACTTCTTGCCTGGAGTCTGTAACTGTGAATCTTGGGCAAGTTGCTGGCTGGAAGCCTCAATGTTGGCAGGGAAGCCAAGTCAGCTCAGAAGCCATCTGCAGGTGTAGCACTGGAGGAGTCCACCAGCCAGAGTCCGTCCGTCTGTCTGCTGGGTTGCAGTTGAGGAAGCAGGTGAGGGTGTCCAGGGGCTGCTTAACGAAAGGTCTGGCATCTTCTTCTGTCTTGGGTTCCTTTCTTCCAGGGCCCTGAGGGTCACCTCCTGCTGCTGTCTGACTGCCTGGGAGTAGAAGAGCAGCCTGGGTTCCACTGGCATGGAGTCACTTTGGCTTTTGGGAGAGGGGCTTATTCCTCCCCATCTCTGCCTCTGTGAAGGACGCCTTGCCTTCTTTCTCTCCTGCTGCTGCCTGGGAAGCTCTTCTCTCGTCTGAGGTGGGGCAGCTGGAGACTCTCCCTTCAAGCCGGGCCGTTTGCAGCAGGTGCAATTCGGATGCCTTTCAGGCAGAGAGACAATCCCCGTAGGACAATCTCTTGCATTCTCCCCAATTGCCCCTTTTGCTTGGAGCCTCCTCTCATCAGTCACCCCTTTTGCTTTCTGGGTTCCCCAGCGGCCAGCAGATGCCCCTTAGGGCGAGGACTAGACCGGACTGAAATAAGAAGGACATTAAAACAGCAGCAGCAGCAACAGTAGCCCTCCTGGACCTTCTCTCAGGCTCCTCCCTTATTTATTTGTTAAATTTATTTCCCGCTTACCTTGCTATGGAGCTACTCTAGGCGCTTACAATAAGAAAAAGGAAGAAAAAATAATAGAATGAAATAGCCGATGGCAAAGAAACCCAAGGAGAATAAATACATCAATGTGATAACCACAAAGATGGATGGGTGCAGAGCAGAGAGCAGGGGGCCGGGGAGTCTGCCATCAATCCAGCAGCCCCTTCCTTTACTCCCTCAGCAACTGTATGTCCCTCGACTGCCTCCACTGGAGCAGCCCAACTGGCCAACCGACCTTCGTTCTGGCTATTGAGATCGGGCAATGCAGAACCAAGGAGGCCCCCAGGCAGCAGGCCATTGTTTGAAAAATGGGCTTCTTAACGTGGAAAAGCAGATTACCTTTTGAAGCGAAGTGGCTGAGAGTTCCTGGCTACGAGGTTGGATGTCATGGGACACTCAACAGAGAGAGATCCAAAGGAAGAATTTCCTTGCTTGCTGGGCTCATGGATGCTCCATCGCTGGAGGGTTTTGAGGAAAGATTGGCCAGCCACTGTTTGGAGGATGGCGATAGCAATAACACTCAGACTCACCGTATTTTTCACTCCATAAGATGCTCCTGACCATAAGATGCACCTAGGTTTAGAGGAGGAAAACAAGAAAAAAAAAACACCTGCCTCTGCTTCCCAGCGTCCATCCGGTATTCATCTGGCTAGTGTCCTTGCAGCAGACAGCAAACACCCTGCCTTCTCTGTGTCTGCTGCCTCTGCCGGGGAAAGCTGGAGCCTTTGCCTCTGAGCAACTGGTCGGTGATTGGATCAGCCTTCCAGAATACCACCGATCAGCTGTTCCAGGTAGTGGGGATTGCTGCTGCTGTTCGCCACTGCTACCTGTCGCCCATATTCACTCCATAAGACACAGATATTTCCACCCACTTTAGGGAGGACAAAAAGTGTGTCTTATGGAGCGAAAAATATGATATATGCTGCTCCACGGAGCTTTACAGCACTCTCTTTTACAAAGAGCATCTTGCCCCCAACAATCTGGGTCCACATTTTACCCATCTTGGAAGAGTGGAAGGCTGAGTCAACCTTGAGCCTGTCAGGATCGAACTCCTGGCAGTCGGCAGGGTTGGCCTGCAATACTGCAATCTCACCACTGTGCCACCACGGCTCCTTGCACAGGGCCAGGGGTTGGACCAGATGATCTTCAGGGTCCCTGCTGAACTGCAGGATTCGGTGGCTCAGACTTTCCTGTCTGAAGGAGCAAGAAGCAGCAACTCCAGCAGATGATGGTGATTTATCACACCCCCTTTTTAAATCTATATATATAGATTACATGGCAGCAATTTGAGGAGATTGGGAGGCGGATCTTGCTGAAGAGGAAGATCATGATTCATGCTCTAGAGGAGCCCTTGAACGACCAAATCCTCTGGGATAAAGAGGCAGAGGGACCATTAGTCTGGCACAGCTGCTTGACAAAGCAGGACCGTTGCTTCCATGCTGCTTCCCAATGTATCCTAGGACTTCCCCATCGCAGTCATTACATCCGCTTGGATTGGGGGCTGCCCAGAGATGGTGGAAAGATGGGTGGCTATATAAACAAACCTTTTTTTGGGGGGGGGCTCTCTGTTTCCCTTTGCTGGACATCTTCAGAGGCCTTTCTCAATCTTGGGCCGCATCCTCCTCCTTCAATCCTGCTGGCAGATGCAAAGGAGGTGTTAAGCAGCTTCCTCTTCCCCAATTCTTTCTTCCAGCCCAGATTTTCAGCAAACACCTCCCATTACCACCAAGGCTTGCCCACATGGAGAGCTGATTTGGGAAGGGACTCGAGGATAGCCACCGTACTGCTCAGAAGGGGCAGGTGGCCACCAATGAAGTCCCCCGATGGTGTCACGTTTGCTCCTGCTCTTTTGAACCTTATCCAGATTGCTTCATATTCATTGTCTCCATATTCAAGCTTATGAACGTCTTCATCCCATCATGACCTCATCCAACCATGGTTCTGCATGCCTGTCAGGCACATTTCCTTTGCTGCGATTCTGGTTGCTGCTCTTGACTGCCCATGCCTGTGCCCTGCCTGCTGTGGAGATGGGAGAAGCAGCCCCCATTCTTGGTTTTCCTACTGCCCTCCAGTCTCCTCCTCGCCTTGCACCGCTTCCGTGGCCACGGATGCAGCTGAACTCTTCACGTCCAGCCCTTCCCAGGGCTCAGCAGAAAGCCCTCTTAGGCCAGGCCTGTTTCCCCAGCCATGTCGGGGGGACCCACTCTTTTTGGGCAGTCATTCATCTCCACATTCAGCCCCTTCAGCTCTCTAGGCCGGCCTTGTTGTGACTTCTTATCCCCTGAGGGGTTTGTCTTCTTCTGGTGGTGTCCTTTGTCCCCATGTAGATAAGCAGGAAGGAAGAGCAATTCGTTGGGGCAATGATCCTTCATCATCTTTCCACTCTGTCCGGGATACGGCAGTGTCTCACAAATGCTTACTTGGTGCACACCCAGCTGCCTTTGCCCCGGCATCCAGCAGCATCTCCTCCTCCTCCTCAGTGGAGAGTCTTGGTATCATGATCCTCTGGAGCCGAGAGTCCTTGCTGCTCTGCTGGAGAGGCTGGGATGACAGACTAGCTCAGCATTTTTCTTCCATGTCCAAGTGTTTCCCACTGAGCTCCAACAGGATGGATCCCTTCCTGACTCATTCATGCTACCTGGCCTCCAAGGTGTCCCTCGTCCCTCTGGGGTGTCTCCTGCCCTTCCTCCTCTGCTCCTCCTCCAAGCTCTGTCTGCCAAGAGAGGTCTGTCTCTGTGCCCTTCACCTTCCCTGCTGAGCTTTGAGGGACAAAGGCCGGCCTCTGGAGACAAGCCAGAAGGACACCTGCCTTCCCTTCAAGTCACAAGACAATCCCAGAGTTACAGAGCTGGACGTGGCCCCAGAGATCTCACCTGCCCCCCTTGCCCAGGGCGTTTGCAGGTTCCCCCCTTCCCAAGGCAGCCTGTTTCACAGCTGGCACTCTTACTAGCACCGGCTGGCCTGCATGCCCTTCCCTGCCATTTTGGTCCACTGGTCCCGCCTTGTGGGGAGGCAAGGCACCCCAACTCTTAAGATACCTAAAAGCTGCTGCCGCCATAATCTCTCGCCCAGGTTATATGCCTCCAAGGTCTTTGGGGTTCCTCAGAGGGCCAGTTTCCATCCCCTCCCCTCATTTATTCAGAGCCCCCCTTGGGCCCACTTCTAGCAGACTGATGTCGACCTTTCCTCTCATGGAAAACTCCCTGGCAAAACTCCCGTTTCACTCCTGGATGCTGCCCTCGTCCAGAGGACCCGTGAAGGCGGAACTGCTGGCTGAGGCAGTAAGGAGAATTCAGCTGCTAATCAAGAGGGGAGAAAGCATCGGCAACAGACAGAAGGCAAAGGCCTGAAGGGTGGTGGGGAAGGGAAGAAGGGCCAGACAGGGACTGGTTCCGTCTGGTCAACTGGAAGGGCTCCGGGTGAGAACTTTGCAGGCCCTCCCCCCCCCCGACCAGAATAACAGAGTTGGAAGGACCTTAGAGGTCTTCTAGTCCAACCTTCTGCTCGAGCAGGAGACTCTATACCTTTTCAAACAAATGGCTGTCCAGTCTCTTTTTAATACCTCGTGTTGGATCACCCACAACTTCAGAAGGGAAGTCAGAGGAGACTCACCTGCTGCCTGGTCAGCTCCAAGAGCAGCAAAGGAGGCTGGAGGCAGCCCAGCCAATGAGCCAAAGCAAGCACGGTTTGGCCGCATGGGGTCCCTCCCTTCTCGGGGCCGTTTCCAGAAGTGGCAGAAAGTCCCTTCAAGCAGAAATGCCACAGCTACCTGGCTCAGGTCTCCCTGTGCACCACCTGGGGCCAGGTGAGCTCCTAGATCCCAAGAGCAGCTGGGCTTCATCCAGCCAAAGTGGTCATGAGCTTAGCAAGAATGCAGCACAGAAGGGCTCTTGTGCCAGTTATGCGAGGAATGAGTGTCCCATGACAATCTCAGTGGCCGCCAACTCTGAAGAATTTGTTACTCTGAATCCAAGCCTTCATGTGCTGGCCTTGCTCAGTGCCGGAAGGTGGCATGGTGCCCACTAAGCAGAGAGTGGGGCACCAGTGGTTTTGCTAGTATTTGCCATACTGAATCTGCTTCAGCTGAGCCAGCGGTGTTCTGCAGCGGCCAAAAAAGCCAATGCAACACCTCAACATCAGGTCACCTTTCTGCTCTCTGCTGCACTGGTCAGACTGGGCCTCTGATTTGTTGCCACAAGGCAAGAGGGATGCCAAGGGATGGGAAAGAGGGCAGAGAAGGCAGCCAAAGGGTGAGCCAAACCCTCTGAAGGAGAATCAAAGGACCTGGATGTGCAGCCCAAAGAAGAGAGGCTGAGAGGAGGCAGGATCAGTTTTCCTAGATCGGAAAGACCCCCCCAATGACTCCATGAAGACAGGAAAGGTGGTTATTTCCCGCTCTGGATTGCTGGGTGAAGCAAGGCCTGGAGATGGGCTGGAACTCCTGGTCTGGGTTTCTTTTGCCTAAAGAGGAGAAGCTGGGGGACACACACACACACACACACACACACACACAATAGTCTTCCAGTCCCTGAAGGGCAGCCATCTGTCAGAAATGGTAGAGGTTCTCCTGCTTGAGCTGGGGGTGGACTAGATGACCTACAAGGTCCCTTCCAACTCTGTTCTTCCTCTTCTTCTTCTAAGGGCTGTCCCAGGGAAGAGGCTCTGGGCTCAGCTCTCAGGGCTGAGAGGAGGGCAGAGCCAGTGGGGAGAAGCTTTAGCGGGATATCAAAAAGGGAGAATTTCCAGGTGGTGAGAGCTCCAGAGTGGCAGGGACTGGAACAATGGTCTGCCTCCCAGAGTCAGGGGGGTTCCTCCCACAAAGGTTTTCAAGCCAAGGTTGCACAGCATGAGCATTCTGGCCCTGGGCAGGGGCTGGACTAGAAGACCTCCAAGGTTCCTTCTAATCCTACCATTCTAGGACTGATGAGCCAAGCAGTCTCTGGACCTATGAAAAGTGGGGCTCCTCCTCACCTGGCTGAGCTCAGTCTGGAAAGGCGTGTCAGAGCGTGAATGCCAGCCAGCTGTGCTGAAGGCAGCTGGAAGCTTTGCCACAGCAGAACCATCTGCAGCACTCCAGGCCTCTAATCAGAGAGCGGTGCCCACTGGGCCAGGCAGCTCTGCACATCTGCAGGGCCTGCAGGTAGGGGAGGGGCTCAAGCCAGACCAGCCAGAGCAGGGAAGGAAGCCCATGGCAAGCAGGATCGGGTCAATCCCATGGGGTGTTACCAGCCCTCCAGGAGGACATCCATTTCACTTGTGGAAGAAAGCTGGCTGGGCTGATGGGGACGCAGCAAGGAGCACCCCAACTGAATCAGAGAGGGTCCTTCAGGGACCAGCTGCCCCCCTTTGGACCCTCCCCCTTCAGCTTTCCTGCCAGTCAATTCAGCAGCCAGATCCAGCCCTCCAACCTCCTTCTGCCCCGGCTACCTCTGGCAGCAGCACCCATCATGCTGGAACCCCACAGCCCAGGGGAAAAGTGAAAAGAGAGGAGGGGCTACAGGCTGGATAGGATGCAGGAAAGCAACCCCCGGGTTTGGAGAATGCCCCCCATCCAAGCCCCAAGGGCTCAACGGAGTGCAGCAGCCCCATGGTGGTTTGGGGGGGGCTCCTCATTGAGCAGTGCTGCTCCCCTGCAGATGAGAGCTGGCAAGAGAGCAGCTTTACCAGAGCAGCCCCCCCACCCTGCAAGGGAGGCTTTGGAACCCAGCTGGAGGCGGGCTCTGCCAGCTTGAAGTCATGCCCAGCCCTCTGGGATTGGAACTGAAGCATGAAGGAAGTTGGGGGGACCAAGTGCCAGGAGAGAGGCCCTCCCCGGCCCTTGCTGCCAGGTGCACTCAAGGGAGAAAAGGGCAGAGGGCTCCCCCAGGACAGGCTGACCAGGACTTTGCTCTGCAGGTGCTGAGGGAGGCAGGGGCAGCTCAGCTTCCCCCAGACCTGCTGGCTGACAATGGAAGGGCTCTTTGGACCAAATGCCCTGGCACGTGGCTGGCACAGTTCTGGGCTAGCCCTGCAGAACAGGCTTCCCCCAAAGCCCCCCCCCCCGAGCCTGCAAGAGCTGTGGGGAAGGCGGGGGGCGTCTTCACCGAAGCTCTGCTCTTTTCCGGTCTTCCCCGAGAACGGCTGGGTTCTCACGCGGGGCGCTGGGGCAAGGGGCGCCAGGTGGGGGCGATGTTGGCAGGAGAGCGAAAGCCTCTCCCTTCCATGCTGTACCAAGCAGCAACTCCCGAGATCTCCGGAGATGTTTAAATTACTGGCCATGTCATAAATCAGCGGCAGAACAAGATGAAGCCAGACTCCTGCCTGTTGCTGAGCTGCAAAAGGCTTCATTTATTTACTGCAATGGCCAAAAGAGCAGGCAGCTGCCAGCGCAGTCAAAAAATTAATCGGCTCCCGGCTTGTCTTGTCTGCCCCCCTCCGTGGCCTCTTGGGGATGAAGTGGTGAGATGCACTTGGGGGTTCCGCACCAAGACTGTCCTCCCCCCCCCCGAGGCTGGGGCTCTTCTCTCCCCCTGGGGCAAGGGGCCTTTGGCAGCCACACAGCACAACACTAGGAGGAATGTCCCCTTATCCCATGGGGCAGCAAGAGGGGGCTTCGGGGATAGAGAGAGGGGTGCCATGCTGGGGCTGACCTCCGGAGGCTCCTGGTGACATGGCCATGGGGGGGGGGGGTTGGCTTCACAAGCCCTGCACCAGACCTTGGTGCCCTTCCTCCATGGGTCTCTGTACCCTTTGACTGGCCAAAGGATGAATCTGCCAGCACTGAGGGAGAGGGTCCCAAACGCTGCCTGCTTGGAAGCACCACTGGGCTCCGTGGCAGCTCTCGCAGTGCCCACTGGGCTCCCTGCCTGTCAGATGAAGAGGCATTTATGTATAATACTGGGGCATGGGGAAACTGCATGAAGCAGATGGTTGCACCAACTGCCAGCAGCATTTCCCTTCCCAAGACCACCCCTGGCACGATCAAAAAGGCCACAGGTTGTTCATCGTCCGCACACCTTGAAGAGCACCGGTGGCACCAACAACTGGCCCAAAGACTGGCCGTGGCTGGGCTCAAGGGCTTCCTTGTGCTACACTGAAATAGGAGAGAGAGGTTTCTTGAAGGACCTCTTAGTCCCTGCAATGGGTTGCCCACATGTAGACGGACTTCTTTTGCCAAATTCAGGCAGGAAGCTGGGTGCACCCAACCCTGGTGGCTGCCTGGCCATCTCGACCTGTCCTCATGGGTCCCCCACAGCTTTTTTGAGGGCCACTCGTGGCCTCAACCTTCTCGATTTCCTTGTCTTTCATTCTACTTCTGGTCGTCAATATTCAACCAGATTTTTCACGTCATTTTTATTTTTATAAGGGCTGCTCATTCTTTTCTATTCTGAACCTTCTTTTTCCTCCACTCCAGCCTGTACAATGGGCTGTTCTTGTTCATTGTACAGGCTCTTCAGAAGCGCAACCAGCTATTCTGACACTCCCGTGAACCGTAATGTGTTCCAGGTCTACCAATTAAAGGCCTGGCTGAAAACGATCAATTCAAAAGCAAAACTGAACCGTTTTCTATCTCTGGCCCTCCACTCGAGGGCAGCTACCTGATCCCGGGTCTCTGCCTTTTCTGGGGCCGACTGTTCCCCTGGCATTCCTCTCCCCACATCTTCTGCCCTCCCTAGTCCTTCTTGCTTTTATCCACTACCTTTCAGTACTTGCCATCCCCCCCACTTTTTTTCCCCCTCAGGGAAGGGTGTGGATGCCAGCTCCCAACTTAAGGAGAACTGGGATGGTAGGGAACAGCCTCCTTTCGTTTCTCCAGGGGGGACTAACGTGCCCTCTGCTGTCTCCCCAGGTCTCCTAGAAGCTGCAGACCGTTTGGAAGCAGGTGGTGGCAAGTGCCGCCAGGGGCTCCAGGGGCCACAGTGTCAACTCGCTCAGGGCCAGAAGGACTTTCTGGCTGGTAGACTTACCAGGCTGACTTGGACGAGACGGATTCTGAACAGCTCTTTTAATTCAGGCTCAGGCCTAAAGCCGGCCTTGTCCTGGTCACTCGGTGGGACTTTCCAGACCCTGCAGGCTGCGCGGCCCTTTGGTTTTGGCTCTCCCCCCACCAAATCAGGGCATCCTTCTGGAGCAGCTCTTCAGGGCAACCATGGTGGGACTGATTGGCCGTGTTCCCCTCTTTGGGGGGGGGGGAGCTGTTTGTATGAGACAATTTCTAAATCTGGCAGCCCACAGGTTCTACCTGCCCTTCAGGCAACAGGGGCTCTTCAACAAAAACCGCTGAATAAGGACATTGAGGCCTCTGGACATTACCAACGCATGGATGACTCCCAGCAGTGTTTCTCTTCTCTCTGGAAGCAGAGAAGATTGTCCGAATGCCAGACAGCTGCTTAAGACTCTGTAATGGATGGGATGATGATTGACAGGCTCATTCTGGACACAGGCACCAAAGTCTGTTGGGAAGACGTTCCTTGGACAGGCTGAATTGTGTCCAGCTTGGGACTGGCTCACATGCTGTGGGAATGAGGGGACTTTTAAGGGAAGCTAAAAAAACAAAAGCCAAGTGAAGCCATCACACAGCAGGAGAGCTGAAGGCCCTAAAATATTCTGCCCCCTTGATGAGGCCAACTTCATTCCTGCTTTTTTCCTTCAGAGTAATTGGGGCACAAACCATTGGGCGGGGCTGCCTGGCACGAATCCCTTGGTTTCCGTGGCCCAATGGGCTTGTGCGGGGTGGGGGGGTGGGTGGAGGGGGCCAGGCACCTGTGAAGTTGCAGGCCCATCAGAAATACTTGCATTCTGGTCTGGGTAAAGTACAGAGTCTGATACTTTTAAAAAAACCACTGATCTTTGGGAAGGAAGGAGGTTCGCCCTCTTTTTCATTTCTAGAAAAGGAACTTCCTACAGACCCTCCAGGCTGGATTCCCAGGTCTTGGGGGCTGCTGATGAAAGAGGCACTTTGAGTAAAAGGGTGGAGGGTCCAGGAGGGATACACTGCCAGGAAGCCAGCAGCTCCAACCTACCCCACGCTGCCTTTTGGGGGAGTCCCAGGCTTTTTTCGTCCTGGCCTCTTTTGCAGGACAGAGCAGGTAACCGAAGGGGGAGAACTCCAGAGCCCCCTCCCCCCCACTCACCCAGTAGGGGAAGAGGAAGGAAGCGCCAGTCAGGGGGGCTCCAGGGGCACTGCCCGGGCAAGCTCTTTGCCCCACCAGCAGCAGGAGGCAGACCTGCCCACGAGGCCCACGAGACCGGGGCCGCCCGACTCCACAGTCCGGAGGCTTCCAGTACCAGCAGCAGCTCAGAAGGGAAGCCTCCTGCTGAGCAAAGGGCGGCACCTGGCTTGCCCCCCCGACAGCAGCAGTGACTTGCATCTGCAGGCCCAGGAGAGCAGCCAGCTCGTTGCGCCTGCCGCTCATCCTCTCGGGGCGCTTCCGCGGAGCCAGCGCAGCCGCCTGGACGCTGGGCTCGGAGGCGGCCCAGTTGGCCAAGCTCTGCCGCCGGCCCTGGCGGCTCTTGGGGAAGGGAGGAGGCAGCCCAGCGCTGGCAGGGAGAGCGACGGAGGGGAGGCTGGCCTTGCCCTCTGCGCAACGGGGCCCAAGCGGCGCTTTTGCAGCTGCCGCCGCACTTTGCACGAGCCCCGAAACACGTCGCCCGCCTCCGCTTCCCGCGATGCCAGCAGCCCCGCCCCCTCCAGGTTGCCTGCGCAGGGTTGGCGGAGCTGGCGGCGGCGGGGGCGGGGCTTCCCCTCGCCAGCCTTTCAGGAGGCGGCCAGCCGGCCGGCCGGCGTCACCAGCCCAAGTGCCGCCGCCCGTTGCGTCCTGCCTGGCCCCGCCACGCCCCGCCCCGCCGCCCCCGCCCCCGCCCCGCCCCGCCTCGACCCCGGCCGAAACTTTCCCTGCTCGGGCAGCTGGCGCGGCGCGGAGCCTGGGCCGGCCGGCGGCGTGGCTGGCTGGCCAGGGGCGCCCGGGCAGCGTGCGGGAGACGGCAGCCGGGCGGCTGTGCCATGCGGGGCTCCCCTCGGGCAGCGGAGGCGGCGGCGGCGGCGGCGGCGGGGCGGGCGGGCGGCAGCGGCCCCTGCAGCCGGGGGGGCGGCGGCCGGGCTGACACGATGCGGCCGGGGCTGGGCGCGGGCAGGCGGCATGGCCCCCCCGCCTAAGGGCCCCCCCGCCCGCAAGCTGCTCTGCATGTGCAGCCTCTCGCTCTGCCTCACCTACGCCTGCTACAGCCTCATGGGCGGCCCCGGCACCCTCCGCTCCCCGCTGGCCGCCCAGGGCTCCCCCAGCCCCGCCGCCCCGCGCCGGCCCGCCCGCCCCGCGCAGCCCCCGACCTCCTCCTCGCCGCCGCCGCCGCCGCCGCCGCCGGGCTCCACAGCAGCAGCAGAAGCGGTGCCGGCGGCGGCTCGGAGCAGCTCTGCCGCCGCCGCCGCGCAGGCAGCCGTCATCAGCCCTCCCGCCGCCGCCGCCACCGTCCCCGGGCGAGCGGCCGAAAGCCCCGGCGGCGGCAACGCCAGCACCTCCGCCCCCGCCGACCAGCTGGCGGACGCCACGGCCACGCCGGCCTGTGGTGAGAAGCGGCTGCCGCAGGCGCTGATCATCGGGGTGAAGAAGGGGGGCACCCGCGCCCTGCTGGAGGCGCTCCGGGCGCACCCCGACGTCCGCGCCGTGGGCACCGAGCCCCACTTCTTCGACCGCAACTACGGCCACGGCCTCGACTGGTACAGGTGAGGAGCGGCGGCGGGCGGGGGGGTGGAGGCGGACTGGGCTGCAAGCACGGAGCTCCGCGGTCCCTCCAGTTCGAGCGCCGCCGGTGCCTCTGCGCGCAGAAGGAGCCGCGTGGCGTCCCCGCCGGTCCGCAGGTGTGCGAGTGGCCCGCCCGCCTGGACAGCCGCCCGGCTCGGAAAGCGGAACGGCCCCGCTCGGCTCTGAGGCGGCTGCCGGCCCGTCGGGCGCGCGGAGGTGGCCAAGCTCCCCGGCTCGGCCGCTTTCGCCCGGCCGCGAGCGGTGGCTGGTGGCTCGGGGAGCGCCGGGTCCACCCGGCAGCTGCCTCGTGCTTCCCGGCACTCGCCCAGGTAGCCCCGGTGCGGAGGAGAAGCGGGCTGCGGGGCAGGATTGGGGTCGGCCCCCTGGGAGGGAGCAGCCCCGGGAGGGCAGGAGCCTCTCCGTCTCTCAAGGGGCCCCAGAGGGAGCTGCTCCGGGGAAGGGGGAGGCGGGCAGCAGGGAGAACTCGAGGCTGTGGAGCAACCCTGGCCGCTTTGGGACAGGCTCCCCCCCGGCCCCCCGCCTCTCGATGCCTTTGCCCACCGCTTGGAAATCTCCCCCCTTGCAAGGGGGGGGAACGCTGCTTGGCTTCGCGACGCTCTGTCGGCCGGAAGATAACGCCTGCCTCTTCCCGGATTCCCGGGGGATTCCAGGAGAGGCGTCTGGGTCGAAGGTGCCATCTCTGGGGCTGACAGCTGCTGGAAAAGGCTGCCCGGGTCATTCGGTCGCTCCGGAGCCGTCCAGCGGAGCCTGTGGAGGAGCCCCGCGGCACAAGGCTCTCCTGGTCCTCCCGAAGCTGACGGCTCTCCTGGGGCCCTGAAAGCTGAGGAAGGAGGGGGAACCCAGGAGACCTTCTAGGAGGAGGAGGAGAGGCTGCATCCTTGTGGCTTCTCTGTCTGGGGGAGCAGAGGGGCCCAGGGGGGCTACTGGGGCAGCCTTTGGTGCTGAGTTTTGGTGGGTGGGTGGCCCACAGCTGCATTCCTTGCTCAGCTGTCTGCTCACTTTCTGCGCCTACCTTTCAGCCCTCCCGAGGGGCACCAGGGAAGGAGTTAGAGACCCACTAAAAACAGGGGTTTCCCCAGGGCCAGGTGGGTGACAAGAGGCAGGAAGAAGTGCTTACCTGCATCCTTACACACTTGCTTAAGCTAGCTTTGCTGTGTTTGTATGTGTTTGTGTGTCTGTGTTTGCTGCCCGGAGTCTGAAAGGATCCCTGTGGCTCTTCTTCGTTTGCGCTTGGGGGGGGGGGAGAGGCACCTTTTCACCCTTCTGATGTGCAGTTTGCATCTAGTCACATCCAGCGTGGCCCCTGGGACAAAGGCTTCAAACCAGGAGCTGCCTTGCCTATCATGTGCAGAGACTGGAGGGGCCCATTCTGTTTCCAGACTCTTTGCCCTGTGGGGGAGCTGCAGCTGGTGTGTGCTGCAGGGAGAGGCTGCTGGCCACCCCTGTGGCAAGTCTTCCTGCTTCTGGTGTGGTTTGTGGTGCTCATGTGACTTAGCCTGTCTGCTTTGGCTTCCCTGAAGTGGGGCTCAGTGTTTTTGGTGCGCTTGGGATTGGGAGGCTGCTGTGGGCAGGTCCTGTGTCCCCTGGCAAGCCCCTCATTCTTCAACGTTGCCCTGGGATGGGGATTCTCCTCTGGTTGTGGTCTTGCTGTCCGGAGTGCTTAGTCTTAGCAGTCTTAGCCCAGCCCTGTGATTTGGGACTGGGACTTTCTGGGGGAGCATTTGAGCACCCAGAAGTCGCTTCCTGTATGCAGCTCACCATCCCTTCTCTCCTGGCTTCTATGAAGTGGGTCAGGAAAGTCCAGGGCTTTTTGCATTGTGTAATGGCTCCAACATAACTGAGATTATCCAGGATTCTAGGAAAGGGATTGCCAGGGACTCTGTCCAGCCAATTCAACAAATGTGGGAGGCCTGGAAATGATCTGATCCAATGGCTGCCGGTGTAGGACTCCAGCCTCTGCCGTAGATGGCCATCCAGTGCCAGTCAAGAACCCAGCCATCCCGTCCCAAGGCAGCCACTTCATTGGTCAACAGCTGGGCCTGTTCCTTGCAGCTCCCCCTCCCCTGCTTTGGCTAGTGCCGGCAAGACAAGTGGCCGAGGGGCCGCTCTGCCCGGAGTGGAGGCTTCCTGCAAAAGCAGCGCTTTCTTGGCTCATTGTTTGCTGGCCTTTTGGCTACAGCTGAATTCTCAGCTCTGTGGATTCAAACTCAGACATTTGGGGTGGGGGGGCAGCTTTCAGATTGGTTCCACTGACGTTTGCTCTGAACGGTGTGTCTGTGCGTGGGTGTGCATGCCCAGTTAATGGCTCACACAGCAAGAGGTGACACTGCTCATTCTGGCTTCCCCTCTGTGGCCTCTTAACATTGCGTGCTTCAGAAGATGTGGGCACATTAGCCGCGGTGGGGTTGTGGCGGGCCAAAATTCTTGGAAGATTCCTGCAGCTTTGCTATTCAAGCACTGCTTCTCAGCCAAGAGGGGGTCCAACGTGGCTTTAAAGCCCAGCATGGCTGTCCATGATGTCCGTGGGCTTTGTGCTGACCCTGGAGATTGGGGGGGGTGGGTGGGGGGGGGCAGGATTGCTGTAAACGGCTGGGTGAAAAGGAAAAACGTTGGGGAGCTTCCTGACTCAGAAGCCTTTCAGTGCTGAAAAGGAAAGACTGCAGGTGGGGAGCAACCTGTTTGGGGAGGGGGCAGGTGAGGCTGCTGGGAGGGAGTGACCGACCCACTGACTCATGCTGGGAAAAGAGCGAGAGGGGAGTTGATGGAGAAGGCCTGGCCTGGTTGCTGCCCCCTCAATACAACACACAACCTCCTGAATCACAAATGCATTGAACACAGCCATCTAATCACTCTTATCTTGGAGTGCTGGGTAAATGCAATGCTGGGTTTATGACTGGCTTGGCCGAGTGTGTCACATAAGCACAGCCCTCATGGAAAATGGGGGCCCAGAAGGTGGGGAGAGCGAGCAGAAGAGCTTCCTCTCACTCTCAGATCATCCAGAAAAATGGCTTGGCGGAAGGACTCCTCCCTTCCTCCACAGATTTGCTCTGCACCGTGTTAAATTCTGGTCCCCATGTCTGCCAGACCTTTCACTGGGAATAGACCCCCGATGGGTGCAGCCAAAGTGGGTGGGGGGATTTCTGGGCCACAGGAAAGCAGGCTTTAAAATCAAGCCCTGCATGCCCAGCCTGGTTTCTGGAAGTCATGAGCTCTGGGCTCTACCAAGGCGATGGTGATGGCAGTTGCTGCCACGCTTCTTGGAACCCCTGGCATTGGCAATAAGGCAGCACATGTTGGAGGCGTGGGGGGCGAGGGGGCAGCCAGCTTAATTGCCTCTGGTGCTGGACGCAGGTTACCAGGTTCAGCTCCTCTGCAGTTAAGTGAGTTGACGTATATCTGGGTGTCTCCCGACTGGCCAATTGAGTTTTGGAGAAGAAGCAGCAGGATTCGGCGGCAGCCAGCTACCTCTGGGGCAGACCAGGGGGTCAGACTGACAAAAGCAGTGTTGTACTGCGAGCTCTGCCCCTTTCCTGCAAGTGTCATGCTGTCACACGGATGGCCTTAACAAAAGATCGTGGGGACGCCGCTGGCAACCTCTCGCTTCCTAATTCACCAAGGTGATTCTGTGATTCTCCAGGTGAGGACAGCAGCAGCAGCAACAGCTGAAATTTGCAGTACTTTGAATGTGTCAGAAAGGCGTTCAAAGTACAGAGAACCAGCCTCACAAGAGTGAAGAGCATCACAAAGAGCGTTTGAGCTGGGTCTGCAGGAAGGAGAAAGGCAGACTGCTCCTGCGTGGCTCAGCTCTTCTCCCGAGGGAGGGATGGAGCTGGCTTCAGAAGGGGGGAGGGCAGGAGTTTCCTAGATAAGTCCTGTTCGCTTGATGTTGGTACTGGACAAAATCGGGGGACAAATTATTAAGCCGTCAGCATTTGGAAAAGAATGCTATTGCTTAGCAGATGTCAGCATGGATTTACAGTATCAAGAACAAATCATGACAAATTATATTTGCTACTGAGACTTCAGTTGACCACAGGAGAATTGTGGACATGGTGACTAAAGAAGTTTTCTGTGAGTTTTTGATAGAGAAACTGGCAAAATGTTGCTGGATTGGCCTATGATTAGCCGGACCCAGAGCTGTCTGAACAATTAGTGCTGTTGTGTGGCTCTATGATGGTCTCTTTAGGCCCTGGGCTCTTCTCCATATTTACAAATGGCCTGGAGGAGGCATTACAAAATATTTGCAGACAACAGAAAGATGGGAGGATTCCAGGAGAAGAAAAATATACCGCCCAGGGTTGAACTGTGGAGATAGAAAAGAAAACATCTGAGGACGGAATCAGAGCTCAGGAAGATCTTGACAAGCTGGAACAAGGGGCCAAAGCAGGCAGGGGGGATTCCAACAGGGACAAAGACAGCATCTTGCATTTGGATGGGAACTGACCCCAGCAGAGAGAAGAAAAAGTGGGTGCAAACTGGGGCTCCTTCTGTATGTCAACAGCCAGAGTAGCCAGAGGTGCTCTCTGCACGGTCAGGCTGCACGGAGGATATCGTGGTCTGGCAGGCAAGAAAAAAATTGTCCAGAAGCCAGGACTTTAGGTTACAAAGAGTGGTTTTGGGTTGGCTGTAAGAGCTGTTTGCCAGTGGGACAGATCCTCAGGATGGGGTGGACTGTTCTTCCTCAGGGTGTCTATAGAAGTGCCCCCCCCCCGAAAGCCTGCCTTAGCTTGAGTGTGTTCAGTGGACACCCCTGCTGAGATTTTGGCTGAAGTTGTCCCCAAGGACGTCCCAGGACACTTCCTGCCTTGATAGATGTTCTGTGATTCTGTGCATGGAGTAAAGCTGGAGCCCCAGGCCCTCTCTCTCCTGTGGGGGCCTCCTTTTCTCGTAGTTGTTATACTGTGCGCTTCAGCAGAGATTTCATGGTTTCAGGGCTGGTGGGGTTCATGTGGGACATTTTCCACTGCTTATATGTAGCGGTAATTTCTTTCAAATTATTTTTGCTCGGAAAGGTTTCTATGAATTGAGAAGGCTTGGGGTATGAATAAGCAGCCAAAGGGAAGGGAGACAGATCAACATTTCACCATAGGTATTATATTTTGGTGGCTTTACGTAATCCTGGGAACCTGCTTTTGTGATTGATTACTTGCAGTCCCAGTGGACCCTAAAGCTTTCTTGGCTTTTTATTTTCCTGTCCAGCTGCTCTCCAAAGTTGTAACCTTCATCCCGCAATGCTCCCGGCAGGAGCTGCAGATGGAATTTCCAGGCAGATTGCAGGATTTGTTCTGAGTGATCAGTTCCCTAGAAATCCCGATCGAATCACTCCGTCTTTCCCCAGAATGGAAGTGTGAGAAGCAGAATCGTTTTGCTGTTGCAACGGTCGGGCGTTGGGGGGAGTTGGGGCTTCTTGCAGAAAGGCAGGAGGGCTGGTTGGTTTCCATGGCTGCTGGAGAGTGGCTCAGAGATGCTTCAGCCACCGCTGCCCCTCCGTACTTTTCTCCAGCCCCCCCAACGGCCTCATGGCCTCTGGCCCCACTGAAAGACCCCCTTGGTAGTGCAGACCTCAAGCTGCCCTGAAGGGGAGGTTGGGAGAAGGCAGCCCTGGAAGCTCCCCTGGCTTCATTCCAGATGTGCTGTGTGCAGAGGCTGCTCCCCCCTTCACCTCTGCCCAGGAATGAAAGTGAGGCTAGCTGGAGAAGGAGGAAGCCGAGGACCAGCAGGTTTTTCTTCTATCCACACGGGCAATATTTTAGAGCTGGTGCTCTGGACATCAGCCACAGCGGAAATCTGGAAAAGGTCAGGCAGCCGCTGCAGTCCTGGCCATCCCTCCCCCTTCCCTGGAAGGAGCCCTTTGCTTCCTGCGCAGGGGTGCCGAGGGAGGGAGGGGTCTTAATACGGCCTCTGGGGTGGCTTGATTCCTTTGTTCAGAATTATTGATTGCATTTTAATAGGGAGTTGTGCATTTAATTTAGTTGGGTTTGGATTTTATTCTTTTTGCTTGAGGCCTCCCAGGTGCTGCTCTGGAGGAGAAGTGGGAAATGTGTCCCTTAAGAGCGAGGCCAAAACTGCTGCCCGTGCCTTCCTTCTCACAGGCATGTGGGGCGAGGAGGTGGCCTCGTCCCAAGGCAGAACCTTTTCCTTGACTCTCTCAATCTACCAAGATTGAAGGGTGACCTCCTCTATGGTTGCTTTTCATCCCTAGGGGGGCAAGGGAAAACCCTGAAAGTCCATGGTCCGGATCACGTTTTTGCTGCGTGGACTGGATTTTCTTCTCATCCGGCACTCTGTAGAAGTTGTGGATCACACTGTGCCAGATGCACTTGTCCAAGAGACCGAAGCAGTCTGGAAGAACTACAGACCTTAGACGCTTCAGATGTATGGTGTTCTGCAAGCCCCAGGACTCGTTTGGTCTGGAGGTCCAGAGACCTAGAGAAGACCTCTGGCTGTGGTGTACGACCATCTCATCCATCAGGTGACCTGCTCATCCACCTTCCCAGCTGGTCTACTCAGTGGAGATTGAGACCTTCGCTATCGGTATCCTGTTCCTTGGAGACAATCCAGTCTGTTCCTCCATATTGTCTGCTCTCCTAGTGTGTCTTTGTGGGATGTAACTCTAGAGACCTTAAAGCTGTATGTGTGAGGCTTTACCAGATCCTCCTTTCATCAGGGCGTTTGCACTAAAAACAGTGTCAGACTGGAGTCTGGGTTTTCTAGGCAGGAAATTGCTTCTTGGTTCTGGAACCTTTTTATTGGTGTTTGAGCTGTGGCTGACAGGAAGGCTGTGCTGAGGTCCAGAAACAGAGTCCATGGTGCTACTGCCCAGTGCCGGCCTTGTTCTTCGCCAGCATGTTGGGGTTGAAAAATCAGGGTCTGTATGTGTGCATGTGAGGGAGGGAGGAGGAGAGAGAGGAATGCGTTGCAAAAGCTTGGTGAGCAGAGTGGGCATTACTGCTTTTTATTTCCAAGCTTGGCAGTTTTATTCACTGATTCATTTTATGTCATATGTAAAAAAAGAGAGAGGGGGAGCGAGAAAATCCTTTTAAATATGCAGCGTTTGAGAGCTGTAGAAAGAGTGTGTATATTTGAGGAAAATTAGCTGTTTTTCCTTCCATGCATGAAAGTGTCCAACTTCGAGAAAGCATTACCATCCTGCCGCACATCAGTTTTTACATGCTGCAGGCACTGAGGATGGGTCATAAACTCCTGGGCTCTTTATGACTTCAACTATTACTAACACCACCGCCCTTATATAACTGAAGGCATTTACCTTGACAAACTGTCCTGTGAATTCTTTTAAAAATTGCAATATAAACAGAAGAAGACGACACCTTAAATTACTGTTCACCTCCAAGGTTGCAGGATGGGTAGGTGGATAAAATGAATAAGATGAGCACGGAAATTATCTGAGGAGCTAAGTATGGGAAGGAAGGCAAGGGGAGCTTGGAGCTGACGCAAACTCTTGAGCAAAAGGGAGGTGGCCAAGGAGATGCGTGGCTCCACAAATGAACATCCAGTGGACGGTAAATTCTTTGCAGTTGAGGAGATCTTATTATCCGAACATGAGCTTCTGAGTGTTCAAGCTGGATCAGAGATCAAAAGGCAAGTTAGTTTGGTCAGCTCAAGTGACTTTCCATTTAGTCTTTAGCTTTGTTGATAGGCTTTCAGATGCCACTGCTGGATACTGGCAATAGACCAAAGTTGACCAGTGATCTCATCCCTTCTGGTCTCCCTATCCATGACCTTAAGTTATCCTGACTATTTGTTCTGGAGGATCTGTTTCCATGCTCCAATTGCCCATTGGAAGTAGCAAGGAACAACCTTCAATGAGAAGGTTGTTCATTGCCAATGGCTTTGCACAACTCTAGAAAAAAAGTTATTTATATTTTCAAACCCTGAAAACATAATATTGGATGAATACAGTATATCCCATTGAAATGAGGCCCAGTCAAAGCCTACCTTGAAACTTCAGCAGTCATAAAATATGATTATTGATCCTAACTACATGGAACATCTCTTTGGTTTCTGGTAAATTTCTAGGTACAAATCAAAATGCCATGTCTGATCCCAAAAATGATGGCAGCTGTTCCAAAATCTGAAGTTCTTTTCTGGATGCCCCCGTCCATCTTCAGCAATAAAGTGAGTGAGATTAGCCTGAGGACCTTCACTGTAGGGCCAACCAGCAGGGCAGATCCTCCTCTTGAGAGGCTCTCGGACACTCAGAGGGAAAAGGAAATATTTCAAAACATGGACGTTTCAGTCCATTGTACTTGCCAAAAGGCCTGATGCTTCTTCAATTAGCAATTCTGAGAAACAAATTCCAATATTTCACAGAAACTCTGTCTCAGTTAATTCACTCAAGATTAGGGCTGGCATTTTGCTTATTCAGTTTTCAAGATTCTGTGTCCCGACACCTTTTTCCTGCCATTAAACCTGGTTTATAAATCTCTGTGTAAATCTTGTTTGGGGCTTGACAAAAAGTTGGCTTGCTACATTTTGAGAGCCATGTTATATTGATCTCCCCTATCTAGATTTTTGATGAACAGAAATACAGCTTTTATTGTTGTGATTAATGTTCATGGTCATGTTTGTTTTATCATGCTGGCCCTCTATTAATGTCAATACTTTGCAGCAATTTTCAATTTTATTTCAGTGCAAGGAGATTGTCTGCTTATTTTGGCACAGTTAATGGGTAGCTTACAAGAATCAGGAACATACACACACACACACACACACACGCACACACACACACACACACACACGTTCTCAGCCCAACATTTCTGGATGGCTCATCCCTCACCCCTCAAGCAAGGAATGTTTTTCCATATTGTCAGACGCCTTTTGTAGCAACTTAAACCAGGAACAATAGATCCTAAAACAGGACCTCAGAGCTCTGACTGGTAAGGTTCATTTGAAAAGAGAGGGGGGATTATGACCAAAAACTTCCAGCAAGAGCTTTTCCTTTCCAAAGAGGCCTCTGCACGCACGTAATTATTTGCCGTAGGAGCTCTCGAGGGTGGCAGACAATTTACTGTTATCAAGAATTCGTTGCATCTTTCCTTAAAATGCAGGTGGGCATCCCGTCATATCCTGAGGTTCTGCCTATGATTGAAGGTGGAGATGGATATCCAGGGGTTCAATATTGCAAAGGCTGAAAATAACACTTGGCCGCAAGTGATTTTCCAATGTCCCGTTTTTCTCATTCCGGGTCAGTCGTAATTCAGAGCATCCTGCTTGCTATAGCTGCCCAGAGCTGTCAATTTTCAGAGAGTGTCCTCTTCTCAGGCTGAGCCTGGCTGCTTGTTGCAACTCTCTGTTGTGCATCCATAATTTGAAGCATTGAGATTCCTCTGGTATGATTTCACTTTTTGTGATGAATCTTGAGCCCACCTGAATGCAGAGTAAAAGGACCGGACTTCCTTTCTCAGAGAAGGAGATTGACTTGCAAGCTGCCCTTTTCCCTGCTGGCTTCCAAGATGATGACTAGGCAAAACACAAAAGAGACGACGATGATGGTGGTGATGATGGTTCCGTTGTGCAAACTTTTTTGTGTGGAAGGAGGATTGCAGAAGAAAATACCTTGTTACAGTTGATGAGCAGGGAGGGGGTGGCATGATGAAGTTCCCAGGTTAGGAATGTTCTGCTGAACTTTCTGGTTTTTTGCTTGCATGCAGAGCCATAAGACATCCCAAAAAAGCTAATAGTAACTTAAATAGCTTCATAGGAGAAATAGAAGCTTTTCCGGAAAACCTAAAACAACCTCTTCGTGTTCTTTCTGCTCCAAAAATAACATGTGTGCCTCCCTCCCCCCTTTTCCTGACCATCTGAAACACCTGGCAAGCAGTTCTGGTGGGAGCAGAGCCTGCAGGGATGTTTGTTCAGAATTCATGATGTATCCTCAGTCTGTACTGATCATGGAGGAGTAGGTAACACAAATGCTTGGCACTACATTATCCATATTTCTGAACACTGACCATGGTGGCATGGCTGATGGAAGCTAGAACCTAAAACAGCTGAAAAGCATCTGGTATTTTGGGGTAGTTTTCTTGTATCTGAGGGGTTGAATTGGTATTTCCAATTAGATCCTGCCCTGCTCTTCAGGTGAAGTCAGAGAGAGAGACCTTCTGGAAAATTTCCCAACTATAGTATTCATTGGAAAGAAAGGAATTCCTTCAGCTTATCTTGGCACTACCTAGAGCCAATATCTCCCAATACCTGGTTTTGCTGCAAGCTGCCTGGTGGGCTATTAGTGCAGGGCTCAGCTTCCTGCGAGTGGGACTGGACTGCCAGGCCCCCAATCCACAATGTGGTAAGCTCGGGAAGAGCCTTCCCTGCAAACTTGGCCAACCAGACCAATCAGGGGATTGGTCTTTCTCAGTCCCAAGACCCAGATTCTCTCTTCCACTGGCAGCAGTTCAGATGGGGCCTCCTTCCCACAGCCTCTTCGGTGCTTTGTGGTCTTGAAGCGGCACAGCTGTTGGCCAGTGCTGCAACCAGGATCTTTGCCTGGGAGCCCATGGCGCTCTGCCTTGGAAAATCTCGGGTGCCAGCAGTCAGGGAAGAGAAGGGGGCTGAATGTAGAGTGTGGCAGCGGCACTTGAAGGGTCTCTGGGCTGAAATGGGTAACTGGATTTCCTCTCCCTTGTCATTCCCCAAAGATGAGAATTGCTGCCTTCTTACAATGTGAGCTTCCAAAGCTGACATAGGCAACCATTCAGTGGGCCTGGCATGGGAGGAGAGGGATCCCAAAGAAAAGAGGCCATGGGGGCTCCTGTGCCAATCAGTTACCAGGCTTCCTTCCTCCCATGTTCTGTGGAAGAAGATCCCCACCCCCCAATTGGGCCCTGAGCTGCATCAAGATGGGCTTGATTGTAGCAGGAACCGGCCCCGGTTGCTGCATCTTCCTGCTCCATCATCCATTCTGGGGCTCAGTCCTACAAGTAGGGAGGTGAGGGGTCTTATTCCTCCTGCCCTGGTCAGGGAGAGAATGAGCCCTGATGGGAAGGGGAGGATGTTGTCTGGCAGCCTCAGAGAGAAGTAGGCCCCTCTTTGCTTAGGGCTGTTAAGCACACCAGTGAGTGGGAAGTGAGAGAAAATCTGATGCCACCTTGAAATTCCAGATGCTGCTTAAAGGCCGTAATTGAAGCTTAATCCTGCCTGATTGGGGGAGGGGGGTGCTGATCTCCACCCACCCCAGAAACACACTCTCTCTTCCCCCCTTTCTCTCTCTCCCTCTCCCCCCCCTCTCACACACACAGGCAAGTGTTCCCCCCCACCCTGCTTGGGGGAGACCAGGAATACTGAAGGAAAACAGGAATGTTGGGGGCCCCATTTGTGATGCTTTGGGGGATTTTAAGAGGAATGAGAACAAAAGGCATCCGGCTGCAGCTGTTTCTTCTGTTTCTGTGTTTTCAGAGAATAGGTTGGTTCTTAGGAATCCCTAATTTTTAAAAAGATAGAATGGAATTATTTGCTGGCACTCATTAGAACCAACAGAGAAATATAATAGTCAGTGACCAAAATTAAATATAATCTTTAAACAATTAGGATACATGGACTATTAAGTAAATAATATCTACCCAGATAATTTGATGGATTACTAAAACTATTAAACAATCACTTCATTACTAAAAAAAACCCCACACAGATAGGCCTCAACTTATAACCATTTAGTGACCGTTTGAAGTTGCAGTGACACTGGGAAAAGTGATTTATGACTGATCACACTTGTGACCCATGGGGTTCCTTGTGGTCATGTACTTATGACGGTTGCAGTGTCCCGGGATCATGTGATCCCCTTTTGTGACCTTCTGACAAGCAGAGTCAATGGAGAAGCCAGATTCACTCAACAACCGTGCTACTAAGGGTCTTTCTTTGCTAACTAACTTAAGCGGGATGGATGACAACAAGAAAAGTTGCAAAATGGGGCAAAATTTACTTAACAGCTATCTTGCTTAACAACAGAAATTTTGAGCTCAATTGCGACCATAAGTCGTAATACTTAGATTTGAATTCAGTAGTGACTAAACTTTTGAACTGCTTAAATGATGATTAAGGTCGGTTTGTATTTGTGTCAGAAGCACCTGCAATGCTAACCAAAGGCTGCGTCTGGTTTGAAAGGATTGTCGGTGACGCTTGATTGCCAAAAGTAACACAACCTTTGGGGAGGCTCCTTTCGTGTCCCCCGATCAGTAAGGCAGGCAAAAAGGAAGGCATCCTTTCCACTGTGGCTGCCCGTTAAAGGAATGCAGGCTTGCCATCATTTTAAGTGATGCAATCATCAAGTCTGGTCATGTGGCAGTCCCCGTTGCCATGGTAACACTAGGATGCCTGGGTCATTAAGTGGGAAGCAGCAGAGTCCCAGGTAAGGATATTGGATACTGGGGGGGGGGGGGGATGGAGCCCTGGGGGGGGGGCAGCGCAGGCTGTGTCTGAGGGCAGGGAGGTGGGGGGGCGGTAGCAGGGTGGCATGCCACACTAGGAGGCAAGGGGGGCTTACCCCAGTATCTTACGACTTTCTCTGCTGGATGGGGACATTGACTTTCCTTGTGGGAAGCTGGGAAAGGAAGGGAACTTGTGATTGCCACTTTTGTAAGTGCAAGCTGGTTACCAAATGCCCGAGCCATTGTGTTACTGTGAGGTGCTGGGATGGCTGGAAATTTGAGGAATGGTTAGGCCTTAAAGGTTAGGTTAGGTTAGGTTATAAAGGTTAGGCCTTATGAACCATTTAAATACAAAGGGCAGCAGAGAAAGGCGTGTGGTTTTGATCCACTCTCCTCCCAGGGGCCTGGCAGTAGATGGTCTTGCCTGGGGAGCCATGGAGTCTCTCCCTCTTCTGGAGCTGAAGGTCAGGTATTGAGTGGGCTGGTTGGCTGGGGTTTGGTCAGGCTAAGAGGTCTGCCTGGCATGGCTCCAGTTTAGAGTGCTGAAGTCGTGTGAAGCCTACGTGGGTGGGTCCAGGTCAAGGTGTATTTCTGTGCGTGTTTGATGGAGGAAGCGTGCTCATGGCCAGGCCAGGCCAGGCGGTGCTCCATAGGGTCGTAGATGGGACTTCCAGGCCATGGAAGCATAAAGTTAGAGCATCAAAATGGCTTGAAGACTTCCAGCTGAGCCAGTAATGCACAGGCAAAGGCAGAATCAGAGCAGTATAAATCCATGGAAATGCACTTTGAGTGTTTTTTCCCCCAAAAAATTCAGGAACTGTCTAGAGCCGTGATGGCGAACCTATGGCACACGTGCCACAGGTGGCACATAGAGCCATATCGGTGGGCATGCGAACTCAGCTGATTTTTGGGCCTTCTGGGCCCACCGGAAGTAGGGAAACAGGATGTTTCCTGCCTCCAGAAGGCCTGGGGGGTGGAGAAGGCCCATTTTTTGTTCTCCTCAGGCTCCAGAGCCTCTCTAAGAGCCTGGGAAGGGTGAAAACGGCCTTCCCCATCCCCTGGAGGCCCTTTGGAGGCCTAGAGAGGCTCTAGAGCCAGGGGAGAGCAAAAAACGGGCCTACTGGGACCACCATGCATTCGCGTGCCAAAAGTGGGGGAAGAATGGGGGGGCGCATGTGCATGCAAGGGGGGCAGGGCGTATAGAATTATGGGCATGGACACATGCGTGTGCGACCCCCTCCCCTGCTCCCCCTGCTTTTGGCATGTGATAGCAAAAAGGTTAGCCATCACTGGTCTAGAGTGAGTGTGGCCAACTATGATTTTGGAATGGATTTTGTTTAAACCATTATTAATTCACTAGTCAGGAAAATTCTGTAACCATCCTTTCCAATAAAACTGAATTCTACTTGTTTGATATAATCTAAATACATTTTCTTTAGCACTGTACTTAACACCAGATGTAGCTATCAATTTTGGAAGTACAGAGTGTATAGAGAAATGATTTAGTCTGATTTTTCTTCAGATTATTTTTCATTAGAAAATGGAAAGTAATCATTCTGTCAAGCCAACTTGTGAGAGATCTTTGTGAAGTCATCAGGCGCCATACAGCACCAGCTCAATTAATTGTTGTCGATGCTTAGAGGTTTTTTGGCTGAGATGTGTGAGGAGAACAAACATCACCGGCTTTTCAATTGTACTAATAATATTTAGTTTTTTTCAACAGCTTTTTTTTAAAAAAATTACGTTTTAAATTAACTATTTTATTTATAAACTATGTATTTTTCAAGATAAAAAAGAGGCAATTCCGACCAAGGAAGCACCAGTAATTTCAGCTAGCAGGTGGTTGGTAGAGTCTCCCTTTGTCTGTGTCTCTTTCTACAAACTCTCTACTTTTTACTAGGCAGGAATGTCTAAATCCAAAGTGCCGGTGGCTCCTGTTGTATTTAAATACCCCCTTTAAAAGAGATGTCGCTCTCTCTAAAGTCCATTGAGAAGCCACTGCCCTGAAATTTATTACGCTCAGAATGAAGGATGGATGATGGTTTTTAACAGCTCAGAGCAAGTCTCTAAGAGTCCAGCGTTTCTCTTAACTCTGCTGAGAAGGCTGTCCTGACGCTTCTCCCTTTTCTCCATGATTTTGGTTCCCGCTCCCCAGTGGCAGGGGAGGCCTCCCAAGGGGCCTGGGGCTTCCTTTGCCCATTCCTTGCAGGACCCTAGGAGGAGCAGCATGGATGGGGCAGGGCGCTGAGTCCCTGAGCATCTCTGGGGAGCCACCCATCCCTGAGAGATCAGCTTAGAGCCCTGACGCCCCCCTTCCCTCCTTCTTCTCCATCTCCCCCTTACAGAAAAAGGGAGAGAGACTTGCCCAGGCTGGGTGTACAAAATCACGTGGGAAAAGTGGACAAGAAGGACATTTGCTCCTTCTCCAAATACTGGGAAAAAAGGCGCCCAGTGTTGCTGAATCTTGGAAGAATCAAGATGGAGGGCTTTTTGTTTTGTTTTCTTTTACACAAAACAGGGAATTCAGCTTTGGGATTCATTGCCAGGTGATGTGGGGCTGGCTGGCGTGGCTGGCTTCAAAAAGGGTTGGTCCTGGGGATCCAGGGCTGTGGGGCTGCCTTGATGGCTGTGGGGCTGCCTCTGAAGGCCATCTGCTGGGGCTTCCTTGGTGGGCCCTGTGAGGACAGACAGCTGGACAAGACAGGCTGGCAATCCTACCCAGTAGGTACCGCTCCCGAGTTGGGGTCTCCTAAAGGAGCCAGCTTGACTTGGGGGGAGGGGGGAGTCAGTCCCCCCCACCAAGTCAAATGGGGGGGGAGATACTTTGTGTGCATTGAAGGGCAGGAGGGGAGATGCCTGCAGGGCTCAGCCCACGTGGCTTGGAGCGGGGATGAAGGAGAAAGGGCTGGGTGCTCCTTCCACCCTCCGGCACTGCAAGCTGACTCAGCTTGGCTCTTCAGTTCCTTCCCTGCTTCTGTTGAGGAGGAGTGTCCACTTTTATTCAGGGCCCTCCCCTTGGGGAATCATTTATTTTGTTTGTTTGTTGAATTAGCTTCCACAATAACTCAAGGCAGCAAACAGCTAATACTCCTTCCTCCTCCTTTTTTCCCCACCACCAGAAGCCTGTGAGGTGGGTTGGGCTTACGGAATGACTTGGCTTTCTTGCCCAAGTTGGGACTAGAGCTCACCGTCTCCTGGTGACTGGCCCAAAGTCACCCAGCTGGCTTTAATGCCCAAGCCAGGTCTAGAACTCATGGTCTCCCGGTTTCTAGGCCAGCACCTTAACCACTAGGCCAAACTGGCTCTTCCCGGGCCCTGGCCACAAGAACAGGCCAGCTCATAATAGGAATTCCAAAGAAGGCATTTGGTCCCATCTGGCCTTTTTCCCCCAAAATTGACATAAAAGAGTATTTTGGAGGGCTTTGCCATGTCCAGTGCATTAGCCGTGTCTCTTCAAGGAACTGCATTAAAGGATTTTTGCAACTGGATGGCATTAATAATAATTCCTTGCTTTTTAAAACAAAACCTGTCCTTGGATAAGGTTGTGGCATTACGTATGAAAAAGCTGCAGAGGGAGATTAAAAATTCTTTTAGCAGAACTGAGGTCAAATTTCTGTTGTCTCCTGCACTTGGGGTTCTGCATCCAGTTGAGGGTTTGGCTTTGGAGACCAATAAAGACGCCGGAGCGGGTGCAGGAGATCAAGCCTCTGCGAGGAGCAATTGAAGGATTTGGGCAAGCCAGCAAAAGAGGGGATGATTGAGCGATTATAGAAGGAGGAAAGCGGGTCCCGCCCAGGGAGAGCGAGAGGGAGACTAAAGAGCTGAGATTCAGGTTGGGAGGAATTCCTGATGGAAAATGAGTGGAACCATTTCCTCTACACTGGAGCATTTCAGGTCGTCACCTCTGGAGGAGGAGTTGGGGTAATGGACCTAGAAGGTCTCCTGCAGTTCGGATTCCTTCTGTTTCATGAATTACACCTTTGACTGAGGCTTGTCAATATTTGGGCATCCAGGCAAAGCATTGGGGAAATGGCCCCCTGAATTCCCAGCAGCTCAGAATCTGCCTGTCATGATCCCAACTAACAAATCCAAGCAAATCAGAACTCTGATTCCTCTAAAAACATCTTTATTGGGTACATCATATTGGCACAATCAAATGGAAAACCAACTCTAAATGTTTCCCATGGTTTCAGTACAATTAAAATAGGAAATAACTCCCCAAAAGTGACAGTTAGGTTGGCCAATTAGGTTAACTGGCGGGCTCTCCAGGCACTCCTCCCTGTCTCTATCCACCACCTGTAGAGATAACCTTGATTCCCACGAGAAAGTTCTGTGTTTTGTCTAGCAATGCAGTTCATCCTCCTTCCTCCTCTCCACTCTGGGAGGCAACTGAGGAATAGAAAAATGGCTTCTGTTAGGTTTGATTTGAAGTTGACACTGCCTTTCAGTCTGGCAAACTTCATGAGAGACTCTGGATGTGATGCAGGCCAGTTTTTGATAGTGTCAAGTACAAATACTGGGTAAAAACGGACACCAGAGGAAAGGAAAGAAACCAAGGAAATGAGAATGAAAGTGGAATGACTGCCAGTATGAGTCCTGTGTGAAAAAATACTGGAAGCTGAATTAATTTCCCAACAGAGCGAATGGAAAGTAGACATAAGGAAACAGGATGTAAATTCTAGCTGGAACAGAGGGAAGAGAGTCCTTTTCATGTTGGAGGGCTACCAAACTGTGTAGAACTACACTGGTGGGAAGTATGAAAAATATTTCTTGGTGGAATGAGAATCGTAAAATTAGAAGCGATCTCAAAGGCGATCTAGTCCAACTCCCTGATCAGCAGAAGATCTACTGAAGCGCAATGAACAGGTGGCTGTCTTGGCTCTGTTTGGAGAAACCAGTGAAGAGTGACAGACATCTTTATAAAGCAGCCTCTTCTACTGGCTGACACTCTTAATTATAAATGCCTCCTGGACGGGAGCGGAATCTGCATCGCTCCAGTTTCAAGCCCTTGATTTGGTTCTGCCCTTTGCAATGAGAGAGGAGAAGAAGTCCATTTTCTCTCCTGATTGTACTTCTTTCCCTCCTTCAGGGGCTGGAGGCTTCTGCCCAGCCTTCCATCTCCTCTTCTGCACAATGAACTTATCCAGGGGCTTTTAACTTTTCCACAGAGGGTTGATTTCTAGTCTCCCAGCACAGTTGAGCCAGTTTGTCAAAGGCTTTTTGAGGCTGTGCTACTCAGAAGTGGACACAGGAGGAAACGGACTTGTTCTCGGTCATCCCAAAGGGAGGGCAGAACCAAGAAAGTCTAGAAGGGGACATTTACTTCCTGAAGTCTGGCCCGCTTCTGCCAGTCCAGTCTCCCCCCTGCGCCAGGCTTCTGCCTTTCACTTTTTCTCCCCAGATCCAAATGTTTCTCCCTCTTAAATTTTTCTTTTGGCCCAAAGTCAGTGTTCAAAGTGTTGAACAGCAGACAGTCCAGGAAGGGCCCTGTGACTTCCCACTAGATATTGCTCTCCAAGATGAGGCAGAGCCAAAGAGAGGAGATGAGCCTGGCCTTTGTGACCAATTCACGATGGTTCCTGCTCATTCCAGCACATCTCTCCAAGTGCTCACAATCCTGATGATTCATAGGCTGGCTGTGGATTTGCCCAGGGCAGATGTCAAGCCGGCTGCTCTCTTGTTCTTGGGTCCTCCTCGGTTTTCAGCGAAGGGAAGATTGGCTCTCCTCCAGCAGCTCCCAGTCCCCCAGAAGGCCCCAGTTCTGTCCTTTGGTCCTCTGGGATGTCATCCATTGGTCAGTTCCTCTAACCTGGCTAAACGTTCCCTTGCTCTCTCCTTGTCCCTCCTGAGCTGCAGTTCCCTTCTTCCACTCTGGCACGATGGTGGCCAGCTAAGATTTTTTCCCTTCTGAGGAAAAAGAGACGTAAAAGAGGTCTTCCCCATCACCTGTGATGATTTCAGTCTTTTCTCCGTCTTTTTTGTTTGTGATATACCTGAAAAAGCCTTTTCCTTGTTTGGAGCATTTCTCACAAGCCTCAGTGTGTGTGCACTCCAACCTTCTGGATGCAATTGCCACACTTTTTTTCCCTATATGTGTCAACCCTTTGAGGCAGATCAGTCAAAAAAAAAAAAAAAGATTCTGCAGGGGTCCCTAGAATGCAACTTTTCTGGTGTTGGGTATATTTGCAGAATCTTGGAACCTGCCAAACTCTTTTCATGGACCATAAGGTCAAGGTGGGGCTCTGCTAAGTCTCCTCCTATTTTTCCAGGATGAGCTGGAAAAATGTTCTGCCTCTCCCACCTCCTTTTCAAGGCCCGAGTTAAGTTCCTTTTCAGCTCTTTGGAAAACTTTCCATGTGGAGTTCTGAAATGCCTCTCTTGTTCTCCTCAATTAGGAAGAGTTTGTGACAATTGTGAGGATTTTCCTCCCTCCGTGTCCTTCTTCTGGGTTTTAAGCCATTTGGCTTTCCATCCAAGCTGATGCAACTTCTCTGGCGTCTACAGCTCTGGCTTCCTTCTCTTCCCCCTTTCATTGGTAGCGTGAACTCAAAAGGTATGAGTTCCTCTCAAGGTTCCAGCCTCTGTCACCTATTTAATTAATGCCTCTTTGTGGGTGAGGATAAAGTCCATAATAGCAGACCTCCTGGTTCCTCTCTGCCATCTTCTGACACATGTTCAGCAAACCAGAGCAGAACTTTGTTGGGCCACTGTCTCCTGGCAGAATTGAATTTTTAGCAGATGTCAGAGTTGTTGAAATTGTCACTGACGGTCAGGATGACCTCTGTAGTTCATGCCTCTGCAGTAATAAGTTCCCACAATGGTATATCACTTTTGTTTCTGCCTTTAAAAGTGCAAGAAAGGAAAACAAAGTAAAAGAAAAATAGAAAAGAAAGAAAAAGATTCTCGCACCTAGTGGCTTCCAATCATCTTTACAACAGTTATAAGTACAATTATAAATTTGCTTCTTGCTCTGCAGTTACAACACAAGTCTTCTTTCTATAATCCATCCTGTCTAATCATCAAAACCATAAATCGTAAGTTCATTTTTCTGTTTTACACAAAAAAATCTGTCAGGGGTTTCCAGTCAGCAATAATCATAGATATTTCATTCTGACTGAAGACATTCTCAGGAGGATTTCCATGCTTTAAAGTGTGAATTTCCAGGCAGGTTGCCTTCCTTCATGCAGATTGCGCCCTCCCTTCCCACTGAGTTTGTTCCTTTCAGTTGTTGTAGCCTTCTAGGACTCTGTTCCAATCCTCAGTCATCACACCTGTGGCATCCTGTGTGTTAGACTCTTAGCTTCTCCTTGCTTGGGTTCCTTATTCCGTGCTTTGGTGTGGAGCCATCTGTATTCCCTTTCTCCCTGGTGCTTCCCCCTTTCCCCTGCATTATTGCCTCCAGTCCTTCAGGGGGTATTTGATTCTGGATTTTAGCCACCCCACCTTTTGCTCCAGTTTGGTGCCCTCCTGGTGAGATTGGCAAAATGCCCGCCAAGCACATCCTTCCAATCTGTGTGAGACTCCTCCATCTGCTTGAGTCCTTCTTGCAGATAATAGAGTTCATAGCCAAGGAACCCTAATCCTTCTTGGGAGTGCCATTTGTAGAGCCAATTCTTTCCTCTTAGACCTTGACCTCAACGCATGAAAACATCATTTGGGGTTGGCAAGACCTCCCGCTGCCTGTCTAGGGCCTCATAATTTCTGGAGACCTTCAAGGTTTTTTCTGGAAGCACTGCTCACCCCCACCCATAATAGGTAGGAAAGGATAATCATTAGTGGATACAAAGCATGTCAGCAGCCTATCTGTCCCCTTTTGGATACCTGGAATATAACACACGTCCTGAAAAATGGACCAGGTGTGCACATGGCTCTATTATACCTCTCAGCTTGACATGCCCCACCACAGCAGCCATGCCCCTTCTTCCAGAGAGCAACCTTTAACTCTGGAGGGCCCAGGAGGACAACTGCCTTGTTCTGTGAGACCGGAGTCTTGTGCTTCTATTTCATAGTTTCCCTTTCAGTGGAATTATTTGGGATGAACATGAAGGGAGGGATTGTTAGTGATTTGGTTGAGAGAGAGTGAAATTGGAATTAGTACTTTAAATGTTAATACTCAGAAAAAAATTGATGAAAAGGGTGTCATAAAAACAATAATGTTGGAAAACGAAAAGACTGCAGGTATACCCAGATAAATGTTAAAATACGGATAGGATTTGCCTTATGGATTAGTTGTACAGCTTGCTTAACATATATATGAAGTCTGAATTTTTGCCTGATAATTGGAAGAATGATGTCATTCCCCATTAAAAGGGAAAGTAGCAAAAGTGAATGCAAATCTGTAGGGGATGAGTTTGCAAAGCAAGGAAATTTTACTTTGCGTGTTGTAGCTTTGGAGTAAGTCAGAATATGCAAAAAATAAACCAAATTATGTAAAAGTGTGAGACGAGGACATAAAGAGAAATAATAGATTGGCCACATTCTGATTGAAAGACTACAGCCAAGGTCAGTAAACAAAGTTTGGGAAGATGGAGGGCAGAGATCAGATTTTTGCTCATTGGCAGGACACGTTTGTACTCTGTAGAAAAGTTATTGCACCTATATTGACTTAGGAATGACAAAATGAATAGGCTTCAATTATGCGTATGCATGTAGAATGGAAGGCTGGTTCTTGAATTGAAGGAGAGCAATGGTAGGATATGAGAGTGAATACAGGGAGTCCTTGGCTTACGACCACAATTGAGCCCAACATTTATGATGCTAAGGGAGACATTTGTTAAGTAAGTTTTGCCCTGCTTTACGACTTTTCTTGCCACATTTGTTAAGTGAATCACAGCTTTTGTTAAATTAGTAACCCGGTTGTTAAGTGAATGTGGCTTCCCCATTGACTTTGCTTGTCAGAAGGTCACAGAAGGTGATCACATGACCCTGGGACACTGCGACCGTCATAAGTGTGAGTCAGTTGTCAAGCATCCAAATGTAAATTACTAGACTGTGGGAATGCTGTAATGGTCATAAGTGTGAAAAATGGTCATAATTCAGGAGCCTGAATAGTTCAACAGACAGAGCTCTGTAATTTAACACCAGCTGTCTGCAATTAAAGTAAGATCGAATCCCGCCAGGCTCAAGGTTGACTCAGCCTTCCATCCTTTCTAAGATAGGTGAAATGAGGACCCAGATTGTGGGGGCAATAAGCTGACTTTGTATAAATATACAGAAGTATGAAGGCTATTGCTTAACGCATTGTAAGCCGCCCTGCGTCTCCGGAGAAGGGCAGCATATAAATCAAATTTTTTAAAAAAGTCACTTTTTTCAGTGCTGGTGTAACTTCAAATGGTCACTAAGCAAACTGTTGTAAGTCAAGGACTACCTGTAAAAAGCACTCAACGGGGAGGAAGACAAGAATGTGCGATACCTACTTGGTTGTTCAATTTAGGGACAAATAGATAATAAATGCATATGAAAAGCCTGGGGTGACCTGGTCGGAGAATCTTCCTGTATTTTTCAATGCAGACAAAACCATGTTTGTTTTGCAACAAATATGAGATAGGATGCAATAAATAGGATGGATCTGGAAATAAATGCTGCATTGTGCACAGAGACAATGGTTTGGATGATGGGAAGTTATTCATCAACAGGAAAAATCTAGAGCAGTTCAATGCATTTGTACTTTGGTGGAATGTTTGCTAAAGACAGGAAAATGGGTGGAGAGAAAATTGGGCAAAGAAAGAGAAGCTTGCGTGTGAGTGGAATGCTGTGGGGATGGGGGTGGTAAAACAAGAACTGATGAGGACTGAATACAGAAAAAGAGTGTTTAGTGCAAGCAAAATACACTGAAGTGGTTTGGCCGTACAGAGAGAATGAATTAGGATCAGTATAAAAATAAATAGACATTGGAAGAGTTGTAGAGGTTGAGAAGACGGGGAAAGTTGAGAAGGAAATTAAAAGAACAAAAGGCAGTGAATGAACTGAAGTACAGTAGGAAGGTGGTCCCACTAAGGATGGGATGAACAGGTAAAGGGAATGGTTTGGGTATAAACTAGATTTAGCTCACGTTTCCTTTTATTTTCTTATCTCAGGCTGTCAGACCTGCCTCAACTTGAACTTTAAGTAAGAACGATCCTTGACTATTCATTGAGAAAGGTATAGTTTACTAAAGATCAAGTGAAATACAGTAAAGCAAAGTCAGAACTGAAAAGCGTGCGCCAAAAATCCCAAAGAGCAACTTTCCCTCTCCCTGCTGGGCCCCATTGTCCAGTCAAATTCCAGTCAAATTCAAAGAGATTGTTTTTGGAAGGATTGCTTCACGTGCAGGTCGGTCTGTTCTCAGCCATGTGACCTTAAAGTCGCTTCTCAGGCAGATACAGTGAACTCTTGGTTACCCCTGAATCCTGCCCCCTCCCATCCAGCCTTCCGGGAGTTCATGGCAGACTGGCACCAAGTGATAGGAGAGAGTGGGCCTGAGGCAGCAGTTCTGGCAGATGCTGACATGCTTTTGTTATTTGATTTTCTTTGCATACCGTTGCTTACACCAAAAAGGAACCAGGTGATGAGAACAGCTATGTGTGTCTCTCCCATCCGGATGCCTTCATTGTTTCAGCATCTTTGTGGATGTTGCTGCAGCCATCAGAGCTCAAGGGAACAATTCCCTGGTCTAGATTATTTGTGCATTTCTTCTTTCTGTGTTGCATCCGGCGTGTTTTGGAAAGACCTCTTCCGTAGGGTGGTGTCTTGATCAGAACCACTAAGCCTCATCCACTGAAGGGTGAAGGGTTCTCAGCCATATGGACAGGAGATTTTGTGGTGTTACCTCAGTTGCTTTATTTTTATTCCAAGTTCTCCATTTTCACACGATAGGGCTTGCCTTCTCAGGTTTGGCTCCTATATTAAGTCTTCCTGACCTACATGCTGTGTCCAGAACGCTGCTACTAAAGGATGGATATATAATTGGTACCAAGGATGGTATTGAATGGAGCACAGCCATTTATTCTGAGGATGTAACCACCCAAAGTAAGTAAGTCCATGTAATTACCCATCCTCGGTTTGTTTGGTATTACTGAGGAGGGAGGAAATTGGGAGGAAAACTCTGAATGTCTGTTTTAACTTCGTTAAAACTTTGTTAAAACAGATAGTTTTTTAAAACTACCTTTAAAAAAAACAAAACAATCATATTTTAATCAGGAAGAAGCCGCTGCAGACCAGAGAAGCAGGCAGTTCTTCGTGAAGTCCCTTCCCAGCTGAAGCATTTCTCTTAATGAGGCTTTGGGGCCCTGATTTTGTTTGTCAAGCTATTCGGATTTGCTGCTTTTGCCCGTCATAACCTGAGCATATTCAGATATCCCTCAATGCAGAGAGGAAGAGGAGGAGGAGGAGGAGGAGGGGTCCTTGGTGCTCTCTGAGCTTGGTGGTTTTCTTGCAGACGTTTCATTACCCAAAGTAGGTAAAATCATCCGTGCCAGTATTGATATGTTGTATGGGTGTAATGTATTTTGTTCTCTGGGCTTTCTTTGAGGTTAATTTCTCTCTCATTCCTATACTAGCAAGAGCAGTGGAATAAAATTATAATGTTTGTTCATGATTATATTTTGAACTGTATATTTCATTAAACTTTTTCAGGCGTTTTAGAATAGAAACTGTATTTTTGTGCTGTATTTCTACAATGGTGTAGACTTATTCATCTTACTTTGGAGAGGATCTCCCAAGAGGGCCCATCACTGGCCCTTCGATCAAGCAGGGCTGTGCAACTTGCAACGGATTTCAAACCTTCCACCTGGTTTCATCAGCCCCCCTCAGGTGATCAGCTGAGTCTCCTGACCTTTCCTGGCCATGGAGAAAGGAAGAGAAACAAGAGGAGGAGGAGAGAAAGGGGTGGGCCTCACTTTACGTCCCCTCACTCTCACCTCTGGATTTGCCCATTTCCTTGGTCCCTCCCTGATACCATCTTGTCCACCTGGCAGGTACTTTTTGATGGCCGGGCTGGTTGGAGCATTCTGGGCATTGGGGACCACCCACCTGGAGGGTGCCCAGTTGGAGAACCAGAATGGGGCCAGAAGTTTTGGGAGGGAGATTGGTAACCACCCCAGTTTCAGTAAAGTGGTTTTTTTGCACCTGTCTCCATCCTACAGTCAGCTGTTTCCTTTCAAGGGACAATTTAGAGAAGTACCCTGAGGCCCCCTCCCCCAGGCCCCCTGAGCCCCGACTGCCAGCAAAGCAACACGTCCCCTTCCAGACTCCTGGGACTCCGATGCTGGTTCCCATGTGGAAAAGGTGGGGACAGTGCTGAATGTTATTCTGCATCATTACTCATTGCAGGGAGGTGATGGCTGCCCTTGTTTAACGAGCTGAACTGGGCAACCTGAGCTGAAAGCTTATTTGCACTGATTCGGGCCTGATGCTTTATTGCTCCTAATTGTACTGATGATGTTAGAGGAAACGTTGTTAGGCCTTCTGTTACAGTTGCTGAAAGCTTTGCACCAAGACTTGGCCTGCCCGGCACACCCTTTTTTTTCTGGAAGCACAAAGTCTGCTTTACTGCATTTCAGGAGGGTGCCCGTGTCTGTGGGGGAGGCCAGGAGGGGTTTTGCGTCAAATGAGGGTCCTCTACATTGTCTTAGGATCCCAGGGAAGCCCCCCAAAGCCATGGGGATCAGGGCAGGGACCCCAAAGAAGGCACCCCCTGCCCATCTTCCTCCCATTCATAAGCTCAGCCGGAATCTCTCTTCCTGGAACATCTGGAGTCTGGGAACAGGATCACGTCCTCCCCAGGGAGGCTGAAGTTGATGTTAACTGTCCAACTAGCAAACCCAAAACAAGGAAACACTCTTGGGAGAATTGAATTCCCAAAAGTAAAACTTTATTGGATACGCCATATTGGTACTGAAGAAACAAAACCAGCTCTGGTTTTCCTGTGCAAATGCTTGCCTAATTAAACAATAGCTGCTGCTTCTCCCCATCCCTGAGTGATCCCATTGTCCAATTGGACAATGAGATGTCCTTTTGTTACGGGAACAGTCCATCTCTTTCTCCAACACCTGCAGTGGCAGCCTTGATGGTTTCCATGCTCTCACACTCTCCACATTCCATTTCCCCCTTCCTTCCCCCCAGTTCATTGGCAAATTGAAAAACATTAAGGTTTGAAAGAATAAAGAGGTTCAATCTTGACGGTTAAGTTTTTTTATGCTGCATTTTTAGTCACAACCCACAATTAGCTGTGTGCTTGTTCTTTAAAGGGTCCAAAATCATGCCCAGTCTATCAGGGTTCCGACGGATGCCCTAATTAAAGAGCAGGCCAGGGATGCTTTGCAAGTTGACCCAGTCAAGTGTCCACAGAAGGACCTGAAGCTGGTGATCAACTTGACAAAAGCTGCCTCTTGTTTTGTTGGTTAGATTCCTCTCCAGCCTCTCCTCCAGAGCTTCACGGGGGCCTCCGGGGCACCTCTTCCCCCACAATCACCACTGGGGAAGGGGATTGGGTTGAGACAGGTGCTGCCCCAAAGCCGCCTCTCCCAAGGTGATTCCAGGGCTTGAACCCAGCTGCCCCTCATCTGCTGCCCTAGGGCAGGGCAGCCCTCCCTCCCTCCCCATGCAAGGCAGTCCAGGGGAAGAGACCTTCCAGAGGCCAAAGGGGCCCCTGGCCCTTGCTTGCCCAGGGGGAACCAGCTGGATCATGGCCAGGGGCTGCTTTCTAGAGCTTGCTGAGGGGCCTCTTGGCTGGCCTGCCATCACAGAGCCTCCAGGCCAGGGATGCAGAGATTGGAATGGATCAGAAGTAACCTGTAAACTCTTGGTTGCCTATTTCTGAGCAAGCAGAGAGTTACCCTTGTGGTGGCAGCTGCTAGTGGCAGGAAAAAGGCCAGCCCTGCTCAAACCACTTTGCAAAAAGCAACCTTTGAGAGACGAGGTTTAATGTTTACAAGAGGGGAGGGGAGGAGCGATTGGCCAGCCACCCAGGAGCCCTCCGGGCGTGATAGCTGTGGAGGAACCAGGCTGAGGGACAGATCTTCCATCGCTTCATCCTGTCCCCATGGGTACTGGGCACAGTTGTAGCTTTGCCGCACGCATTGTGATACTCTGAGTAGAGCTCCTGCATTTGGAAAGGGGATTCTGAGCCTCAAGAGGCATTCCGCATTGTGTGACTGAGTGGCATCCAAGCTTGGATGGATGGCCTCAAGGTTCCCCGCAAAGGAGCATGGCCCCGAGTGGCCTTGGGATAATACTGGGGGTGGGAGTCTGGCCGGTCGGGGAGAGGCCTCTCCTGCCCTGTCTGGGTGCCAAAGAGTGAAGAGTTTGTGTTTGCAAGGTGGGCAAGGAGGGATGGGAGCTGGCTTGCCAAGGGTGGGCAGGCTGGCATGCAGCCCCCTGTGCCCTCCCGTCACACGGCACAAAGGCTTTTGCAGGCGGAAGGAGTGGCTGGCCAGGCTGTAGGTTTGTGAAATGAGGGTTGTTCAGAAACGCAAACCACAAAGAATCTCTTTTGTATGAACATTTTTATTGCTTGGTATTTAATGAATTCGCTGGTGTTAGAGTAATGCATGTTTTTATGTGGTAATTAATATTTGTGTTCCCCGTGAAAATGGAGGTCCTGCATGGCCATGAGTCAGGGATTGAGGGACAGGTTGAATTGGAAAGGACTTGCCCATTAACTAACTCCCCAGGGTGGCCAGCAACCTCCGCCCAGGTTAGCCTCCTGCCAAGCAGGTGGTGGGATGCAAAGAGCTTTGCAGCTGCTGAACATCTGGGCAATTGCAGGACTTCCATGCCGAGTCCCAGAGTGGCAGTTGTGCTCTGATGCTTGTCAGAGCCACCCACAAGTCAAGTGGGAGTGGGCAGGAGCGACTTCCTTGGCACAAGTTACTTTGTGCTTTTGGCTGACCAAGTGTGTGGAAACACATTTCTGTGTGCTGAAAGGCTTCCCTCAGAGCGGCTGGTCTGCTTGGTTGAAGGAGAGCCTCATCCAGGCAGCCAGTTTGCCTGGAAGAGAAGCAGACGGGCCTGAGGTGCAAGGAGGGCAGAAGAGGGTCAGGCTGGAGACCCCCTCAAGGCCTGGAACCTCTTCTGGCACCGTATTTTAAGAAGGTTCTCCACAAACTAGAAATGCCACAAACGGAGGGCAGAAAGTAGATCTCTGAGTAGAGAGGGAAGGAATTGGGCAGGTTTAGCTTTGGGAAGTGAGGATGGAGGTGGCAGCACTGCCCACTACATCCAAGAAAAGGGCAGGAGCTGGACCCATGGATTTTGGTTAATGCCAGGCAGATGAGGGGGCGGAGGAAGGAGTTCAGGTGGGAAGTAGACATCTTGGTTTGGGATGCTGGACTGGACCCCTGTCCCAAGTGGAGGTTTTGACTGGTTGGGCTCAAGGCCCCTTGCATTGATTTGTACCTGAAGAATGGGGCATGGTCCACAGGTGGGCCATTGTGGCTCTGGACTGCCCTGCAGCTTCCCTCCATAGCTAGACTACGGTGTCTGCTCTTCAGTCTAGGCATGGGGAGACCATGATCTTCATCATGATGTTGACAATGATGGTTATTGGCTTGGCTTTTGGCTGGGGACTTAGAGCTGATTCTGCTGCCATGGGCATCCCACGGTTGACCAGGAGATGTTGGGAGATCATCCTCTGGAGTGGCCTATGACAATTGACCATGACTAACTCGCCAAAGCCAACTCGCTGCGGCCAACTTGCTGCGGGACAAGAGTTACATTAATATCAAAGAAATGGTGGAATAGAATAATTAAAGAAAGGATGCAAAAGGAGGGACAAGTTGGCTGCAGCGAGTTGTCTATTCTGCCTCCAGAGGGCTTCTTCTCAGCAAGGAAAGAAGCCAGAACTGCAAGCCACAAATGGCTCCTTGAGGGGACCCTCTTCCTCCTGGTGGTTGCTGGGGAGGCCCCCTCCTGGCACAGGTTCCCCTTTGGGAGGGTTTGATTTCCTCTGGCAGGGGGGAGGAGAGGGGAGGGAGGGGGCCGCCCTTTCATTTCTTCTCTGCCCACCCTCTTTCCTTTGGGTGGCATTTGATGACGGGGTTCCTCCAGGACGTTCTCCAGATGCACAATCAGTCCCCCTGTGGAATTTGACAAGGGGTCCAGCCACGGTTTGAGGCTGGTGGAGTCTCTGCTGACCCCCCGCAACTCCTAGTTCCCCAGAAATCCAGTCATGGCTAGGACAAAAGGGATTTGCACCTGGGAGGGGCCGGCTGGCTCTTCCTCCCCTTTAGGTGTAAACATCTTTCTCCCCCTCTTGTTTCCTCTTCTTAAATGGCAGATTCAATTAGTTCTATTTGCTGCTTTAGTAATAAACCGATTCCCTGGATGGCCTTAAAACAAGCTTCTCTCATTATTAGAGCTCTCTTGCACACTGAGCAGGAAGATTTTGCCTCTGCTGCCCCAAGAGAAGCCCTCCCTGGCAGGGCAGGGCAGCTGCTGGGCTCAGAAGCCCTGGAGGGATGGGGAGAAGAGGAGGCAGCCTTTCCAGACAGCCCTGCTGGTGACTTGGGAGATCCCCTCCTCCTGCAGCCTTCAAGGAGGTCCTGGAGTTCTCCATCCAGTCAGCAGCTCAGGATTTCCTGGGGACCTCCATTCCAGACTGGCCTGTCCCAGCTTCTGATGAAAATATCCCCCTCTTCTTTTGGGGAGCAGGCATTGCCCCTGGGAGACTCCCAGACTCCCAGACTTGTGTCTGCACCTGGTGGGACCATCCTTCTGGATCCATTCCAGCCAACGAGGGCTGACATTTTGGGAAAAGTGGATCTGAGAGCAGCTTCTTGATTGGTTGGAAGAGTGATTCAGCACTCTTCAGCAGGGTGGCCCACGTTTTGGTGATTCTCTTGGTCCCAGCAGCATTAGTTTGCTTATACTGTTTTTCACTTATTTTATTTGACTTGGACATTATCTGACCCTAAACAGGTCTAGGCAGCTCACAAATATGCAAAAAGAAACCAGATGGTAAAACCCATCAAGAAAATAGACATGTCTTGGCACCTAGGACAAGAACCGAATCTTTAAGGCCCTCCAGAACACCTGAGCCCTGGTGGCGCAGTGGTTAGAATGCAGTATTGCAGGCTGACTCTACCCACAGTCAGGAGTTCGATAGGACTGATAGGGCTCGAGATTGACTCAGCCTTCCATCCTTTCGAGGTTGGTAAAATGAGGACTCAGATTGTTGAGGGCGATAGGCTGACATTTGTAAACCACTCAGAGGGGCTACAAAGCTCTGTGGAGCAGGATATGTAAGTCTGAGTGCTAAGGCTATTGCTTCAGATCTTAGGGAGATGCTCCTTCCAGAGGGAGTCACCATGATAGAGAAGGCGCACTTCTGGGGTCTTGATAGATGGCACTGCTTGATGGGGTTGGTCAGCATCAGTATTTAATTCTTGATAATGATGCTAGTGATCTAGCAATTGAGGTGACTAGAGTGTGAGTGACTTTCACTCTAGAAGATGGCATAATAGGTATACCATAATAGGTATTAAGTTGGGCAAAGGCCTTTCTAGCCACAGCTGCCCTCTGCTCACCCAGGGACTGAGTCCTGGAAGACCCTCAATTTGTCTGCCACCTCCAGATTTAGGTGCCTCTTCCACCCATAGCCTTGTTAGAGTTGAGCTGGAGATGGTCTCTCCCCATCCAAACGCTACAGGCTCTGGGACAGGATCTAGACAGCCTCACTTGGCCAATCTGAGGCAAAAGGAATCATTGGGTATCATGATGCTAGTGAACCCCAGACTCATCCAGCAGTTTCATATCAATGTTGACTACAGGGGGAGCTTTGTGGCTCTGGATAGAAGACACAACACAGTAATATCTCTGGAACTGGGTTTCAACTGATTGGAAGCGGCGATTAATAATCCAGTGCCATGACAAAGCTACACATAAAGAGTGTCCACTTAGGGTGGGAAGAAGCCACTGGAGTCAGATGAAAAATTGGGCAGTAGAGATGAGATGAGAAAGACATTCAAGTTAAGCAGTTAATCAAACAGACGGTGATGTGGAAAGGAAATAAATGTGATAAAAAGCTTTTGCTAGAGCAATTACACGCGCACTTTAGGAGGAGGGCAGGGGGGCTGGTGGGTCTGGGAATTGCCCTCCTCTGAGATCTTCCATCAGGTCAACATTTCTGTGACAGCCGCTTTTAACGGAGACCAGACCTGCCTCCGCCCTTCCCCGTTGTCTTAGATTAAGCACTAACAGCCACCCATACATCAAAAGGCCTGTTAAAGAACTCTCTGGATGTTCATTTCCCCAGCTGTCTCTTCCCAGGCAGGGAGGCAGGATGCTGCCCTGCAGTGCCCGTGCTCACTTTGTGGCCAGCAGCTGTTTGGAGGCCTGGCAGCGTTTCTCATAAATGGTGTGGTTGTTCTGGGGGCGGCAGCTATACTGACTTTATTATACAACGTGTGTGTTGACTGCAACAACCAACCAGCTTTATCAGGCTTGGCACTGACATACCAAGCTGAGATATCTCTCAGCTCTGCTCTCTAATATGATTCAATTGCATTTTGTTATCTGACCTTTAAAGGAAACTTGCAATCTATAATAACACAGATGAAAAGATCCAGAGCTAGAGAAGGAGGACAACCTCAGAGATGCTCTCTGTCCATCAATGTTGGCTCGTTGAGCTGCTCTTGGATTCCTCAACCATGGAGTGTCTGAAATAGAATAGTAAGAAAGGGAGAAGCCCAGCAACTTGCAGCCTTCCTCCTCTTAGGTAGCAGATAGCCTGCTACAGCCTTAGCTAGGAAGAGTTCCTGACCAGGTGGCCCTGATCTCTAGATATCTTTTCCACAGTTCTCCCCACACCGAACGAAGTTAGTTTTCAACAGTACTAACCTACTGGGACTGAGGAGATGACAGCATCACCCAATCTTGCTTGATCTTAGAAGATAAGATGGATTGGGCCTGCTCCATAGATGGGTGGGAGACCTCCACAAAACCCAAGGCTATAGAAAGTTTAGAAAGTATCCTTGAAAGATGGCAGCAGCTTCCATGCTGTTGCTTAGATCATCTGCATCTGAGGTGGACTTCAAGAAGAGCTGAGATGCCCCCAGAGATGCCACAGTTAAACATTTAGCTTGCTGGAGAAGCTCTTTTACTTTGGCCCGCTTGTGGGAAGTCCTTTGCAAAGCAATAACTGGCCGATAGGGAGGGTGATGACTACTTGAGAACAGCAAACTCAGAGGACTTGAATGACCAGCATGTGGGCCTTGGACCTCAGAAGGAAGACCTTTATGGCACTGAGGATATTGCCAGGGTTGGTAGAGCATCAAAAGGATGCTGAGAGTGATCAGGAGTTGGATTGTGAAAATGGCGCAGTTCTTCCCAGGGATTGAGCTAATTTTGTAGCACGTTGGTGGAAGGTCATAGGCCACTTCAGTGTTCAGCATATTATGCTTCTCTTGGGGCTGTTCTCTTTTTGGTGCCTTCAAGTCAGTCTTGTCTCCTGGCAGCTGCCTGGACAAGTCCCTGCAGTTTCCTTGAAAAGAGTTTCAGAAGTAGTGTTGCTTCAATAAGCAAATAATATACAGAACCATTATAATTGGGCAGATTTGTAAATTATAAAATGTAGTATGCTCAAATATTAGTATTGCAAATGTATCATGGATTTATGTCATAGCTTTAAAAGCAATGGCATAAAAAAAAATCACAAAAAAATCTTGTCAGGCAATAAAATTCATTAGGAGCAGCTAGAAGTGTAAAAAAGCCCCAAATTTGTTCTTCAAATTCTCCATGAGGCTGGATATGAAGCCACAGAAGCCATACCAGAAAGGGAAAAAGGAGGACATGGCAGCTAACAAACCTGGTTGGATGACATGGTTGCTTCTGGGATAGGTTGTTGGAAAAAACACAGCATAATTTCATATTCTGCATCTGTGATTCCTTGTGTCAGTGTCTTAATAAAGAAGCAGAAAAGAGCATGGAAAAGCCATTGAGAAACTTCTAACAGCTGCAAGATTTTGTTAGGTTTTTCAAACGGATAAATTGGCATCCCTGCTTTAAAAGAGTTAAGGTTAATTGCTGAAATTAGTAGAATATATTTGCTTACATGGAGTTAGGTAATGAAAGCAAAATTTTGAACAAGCACAATATTTATCATACATCTCAAATGCCAAAATATGGGAAATTATACATACCATGCTTTTTTATATAAATTGGGTAATTTATAATCCCTTCTCACCCCTCTGGATAGTCTGTGTCTTCCTCAATCTGAGATCCTCTCCCAGAGGCTTGGATGTTTGGGGGTTCTGTGCAGGATCTCAGCTGTTCCTGGCCCTTCCCTCTTCTGGACTTATATCCTTCCTCTTAGAGCCCATCTCCCAGTTTAGGAGTCACAGCCTTGAATGCTCCTTCCATCACTGGGACCATTTTGGCCTTTATTTCTCTAGCTTCTCCTTCAGACCCTGGTCTTTCTCCAGCTTCTCATCCTTCTTTTTCCTCATATTGCTGTCATCTGGCACTGCTACATCTATCACCACCCTTGTCCTCTAGTCCTTGTGTACTACCACAATGTCTGGTTGATTGGCTAGTGCCTGCCTGCTTGCCTGGATCTTAACCCTGTTAGCCCCATGACCTTCTTTGGAGTCTCCCCTCTGGACCTGAAAGGGTCTAGTCCTTACCCTGCAGATATGCCACTTACTCCTGTTTGCATCTTGCACCCTGCCACAATGTGTTGGACTGTCTCTGCATATAATCTGCGCCTTGGATCCTGTCTGGTGGGGTAGACAACCCCTGCTTCTATGGATCTCGTGCCTGTTCTGCTGCTGCTATGATCAGGGCCTCAATGCTGTCTTTTAGTCCAGCCCTTTCCAGGGCCGCTTACCTCAGTTACCTGTTGAAGGTACATTCCATGTAGGGTCTTGCTTTGCCATGGCACTTCCTCCCCTTGTTCTTCCTCCCATCTCTGCTGCTGCCTCAGGCATTCCCTCAGCAGCTCTACTTTGGGTGCCACCTCATAGATACTCTGGCTTTCATCCAGGACAGGTCTTTGACACTGTCATGCTTTTTTCCACAATTTGGTAATTATATATACATACTAATACAAACTGATGTAAGAAAGGGAAAAGGAAAGAATTCAAAAAGAAAGTAAAAAAGTGCAAAAAAGTAAAACAAGTAAAAGAAAAATAGAAAAAATAGAAAAAAAATATTCTAGTGGTTTCCAATTTTCTTTACAGCAATTATAAGAACAATTACAAATTTATCTCATACTGTATGGTTGCATCATCTTTCTATAATCTATCCTGTCTAATCATCAAACCCATACATCAAAAGTTATTGTTGTTATTTTCTGTTCCATACAAAAAGTCCATTATGGGATTCCAGTCAGCAGTAAACATAGATTCAGTCTTTTCTCTGATCAAAAAAGTCAATTTAGCCATCTCAGTGAGTTCCATCATCTTCACCAACTATGTCTCCATTGAGGATAAGGCCGAATCTTTCCATCTTTCTGCATATGATAATCTCACTGCAGTTGTCATCTACAGAATAAAAGTTCCACGACTTTTTTCTATCTGTTTATCCAATAATCCCAAAAGAAAAATCTCTGGTCTCAATTTCATTGCTTTTCAACCTTTTATTGTGGTATGTAGGTGTTGCCCCAACTCTGTGTATCTTGGTTTGGACAGACTGTAATGGCATTTTAATCATCTATTCCATTGGGGAATATTGAAGCTGAGATGATGAGGATTTTGGCTTGTGGAAAACTTGGTCTGAGATCGTAGCCCAGAGAGTGTTTGATTATACGGCATTTCCATTGAAGCACACCCATGTCACACCCATTTCAAGTTGTGGCATACCGCATCCTGTTAGCTCTTCAGTGGACTCTCCTCCCCTCTGCCTGCTTTGCCGGTAGGACTGCTGTCCCTCTTACCTGCTGCCCACTCTGATGGCTCAGGAAGCGCCAAGGAGGTGTTGGGTCCACCACCAAGAAGGCGGCTCTCTTTCCTGGTTCTAAAGCTTTTTGGAAGCAGCGGCTTTTGCTTATATAGACAGCATAGGAATGGCTGGTCTGGTGCTGTCCTTGGTGCTGAAGAGACAATGAGTTGCTGATGGCTGTTTCTCCCACTCCTCTTTACACACAGGTGGGTGTTGAAAGAAGATTGTTGAGCAGAGACCCCCCCTCCTGGGGGGGAGAAATAGGTCATGCCAGATTGTCTGGGCACTCACAAAGGGAAGGCAGCCAGCTCCCTCATCTTTCTTGCAGAGCGGATCCTACAAAGTGTCTTTGCTGCCTAGCTGGGCATCCTGGCTGAGGGCCACACATCATAACTATATGTAAAGGAATGTGAGGTGACTTTGGGGCACCAGAGGAAGAGATGCTGCCCAGGAAACAATCAGACAAGAGAGGAGGGAGGCCCCAGTTATTAATGGTCAGAGGAAGAAACATAGGAAGGACCAGCCCTAATGGATCAGGCAGTTAAAAGTGGAGACAGGTGGGAAGTGAGTGACTTCACACTGGCAAGATTCTGGTAATGTAGCCTTACGATAAAGTAGAATTAGCTCATTTAGTTGTGTTTCCTGTCTGGTTTCCTGACACTACGGGAAGACCAAGAGCTATGGGGGTGGGGGAGACTCTTGGATTTTTTCAGGGAATGTGGGAGTTTTCTTTGTTCTTTCTAAGAGGAGCTTTGCCTACATTAGAGTTTGCACTGCAGTTTTCCTATTTTTTTTATTTTATTTTATTGGATTTATATACCGCCTTACTCCCGAACGACTCAGGGCGGTGAACAGCCAAAAAGATAAAACACACAAACTACAAAATTTAAAAGACCATATAAAAACCCATTAGATAATTTGGCCCGAAACAAATTAAAACCCCCCTAATATTTTAAAACAATTTTAAAATTTACAATTTAAAAGGGAAGTTAGACCAGGCCAGCCTGCTGAAATAAAAAGGTCTTGAGGGCACAACGGAAGGTGTGTAAATCCAGGATCGTCTGTATCTCCGGGGGGGAACTCATTCCAGATGGCAGGTGCCCCCACAGAGAAGGCTCTCCCCCTGGGGGCCGCCAGTCGACACTGTTTGGCTGACGGCACCCTGAGGAGCCCCTCTCTATGTGAGCATACTGGACGGTGAGAGGCTACTGGTGGCAGAAGGCGGTCCCGTAAGTACCCAGGTCCTAAGCCATGGAGCGCTCTAAAGGTGGTAACCAAAACCTTAAGCGCACCCGGAAGACCACCGGGAGCCAGTGCAGCTCGCACAGGAGAGGTGTTACATGGGAACGCCATGTCGCTCCCATAACCACCCGCGCGGCCGCACTCTGAACCAGTTGGAGCCTCCGGGTGCTCCTCAAGGGGAGCCCCATGTAGACAGCATTACAGTAGTCCAGGCGGGAAGTGACAACGGCATGAGTGACCGTGCGTAAGGAGTCCCGATCCAGAAAGGGAAGCAACTGGCGAATCAGGCGGACCTGATAAAAAGGCCTCCCGGCCACAGCTGTCAAATGCTCTTCTAAAGACAGCCGTGAATCCAGGAGGACACCCAAGTTGCGAGGCCTCTCCGTGGGGGCCAATGACTCACCCCCAATAGTCAGTGATGGCACCAACTGACTATATCAGGATGCCAGAAACCACAGCCACTCGGTCTTGGATGGGTTGAGCCTGAGTCTGTTTCTCCCCATCCAGATCCGCACGGCTTCCAGGCACTGGGACATCACTTCAAGGGCATCATTGGGGTGGTCCAGGGTGAAGATGTACAGCTGAGTATCATCAGCATACTGATGGTATTCACCCCGAAACCATGGATGATCTCACCCAGTGGCTTCACATAAATGTTGAACAGAAGGGGCGAGAGGACCAATCCTTGTGGCACCCCACATATAAGGCACCTCGGGGTCAACCTCTGCCCCCCTGCCAACACAGACTGTGACCGGTCGGAGAGAAAGGAGGAGAACCACCACAACACGGTGCCCCCCAACCCCAACTCTTCCAACCGGTGCAGCATGATACCATGGTCGATGGTATCAAAAGCCGCTGAGAGGTCTAATAGGACCAGGACAGAGGAACAACCCCTGTCCCGAGCCCTCCAGAGATCATCAACCAACGCAACCAATGCTGTTTCCATGCTGTACCCAGGCCTGAAGCCCGACTGGAACGGGCTATCACTGATGAGCAAATAGTTGCACAATCCATTTTCAGCAGTTGTGATCAAAAGAGGGTGGAGGACTAGGAAAAGGAGAGTTGGGGGGGGCATGTTGCTCACTCCTGCCTCTCTCTTTGTGCATGCTAAAATAGTCATTTGCAGGGATGATTCAGGCTTGGGGAAATAGCTGCTGCACTGAGCAATCTGCTTGCAACTCTCCAGCTTGTTCCTGCCTGCAATCCTCAGCACAGGGCTCAAAAACAAGACTTAGTTTACCATGATGCCATCCCCCTTTGCCTGTCCATTTGGCAAGAGAAGAAGGCAGTGCACCATGGCAGAGAGGGAACCCAGCCACAGGTTGGCTTGTGAGGCGAGATAGGAGGACAGCCCTTTCTGGCCTATGGCTCTGACGCAGCTCTTAGAACGCTATATTTCAATAGGCAAAGAACTAGATCCTGTTGGCATCCTGCAGGAAGTGCCGGATTTTCTGGCAGTCTGGGTCAGTGTTTGGAGGGGAAATCGCCCAAGTGCCTTTTCCTGCTCAGACAGTTCCCGACAGGAGCTGCACAAGGAAAGACGAGTGCCTGTCCACGTGCTTTGGTTGCTGCTTGACTTAGGCAGAAGCGCCTCCCCCATGGCCCTTGGCTCCTTCCTCTGGCTTCTCGGATGCTCCCAGCTTCTCTCCCTCCAAGCTCTCTTTCATGCTTCTCCAGCAGAACGCCTCAGCTTCTTTTCCAGAGAGCTACCACCTCAAAGGGTTGTTTTCAGGAGATTGTCTCACAAGACGTTCACTGATGATGAAACATCTCAAATCTGCCCTTCTTGTTGTCTGCATCAAGATCTAGTAGTCCTCTGAGATGCAATATGAGTCAAGAGAATTGGAAGGGGCCCTTGAGGGCATGCAGTCCAGCCCCTACTGATTGTAATTTTAAGCATTCCTGAAAAATGGCTACCTAGTTTCTGCTTGAATGCATTTAGGGAAGAGGAGCAAAATAACTGCATCTTATGTCAACTTTCCCCAACAGTTTTCTTAGGGGGCCACAGTTGCCTTCATAGCTGGAGGCCACTTCCTTTGACTCTCCCCATACTAAAGAAAGAGGGGCCAAGTTTCAAAGCAGCTAGAGGCCCTCCATTTCCCCATAGTTTCCACTCCACCAAGTGGGGAATGACCTGTTCATCTGCCATTCTCTTCAATGTTCAACATTTTTCAGGGCCAACTGCCCAATTGACTCCGATATCTCTATTCTAAGAGATCCAGGATTGGAGGTTATGAGAAAAGAAATATTTTATTAGACCATTCCTCTAAAAATATATATTGAAATGCCAAATGGTAATAACATATGGGTATTAAATGATAAAGACATAACACATTGAAAAGAAAGAAATTATCCCCAACAGGTAAAATGTCAGCTTAGAAAAAGAGACAAGTGCATATCAAGATGTTTCCTACAAGGAGGATGGGGCTGGTAGGCTGAGTCACAGGAGGGAATTTCAGAGCTGAGAAGGTTCCCACCACTTTTCTCTTTGACATGATGGTGCAGATTGAAGGACTTCTGAGGATCTTACATTGGAGACCGGCAGATATAGGAGAATGCGATCCTCTCATGGGGTTCCACCTGAAAACAGACTAAGTCTCGGGGAGGCTTTCATAATAAGGGAATAATGTATCATAATCAAATTTGAAGCCACAATGGTATCTATTTAAATATTGGTATCACTCAGAAAACCCTGATCCTGTCCATGACAACAGCTGCTCTTGGACTTTTTCTAAGTCCAAGGAATTGCGGAGATGGCTAGAAAGCATCGTCTCTATATGGCAGGGGAGGCTTCTCACAATGATTTAGCACAATAGAATAATATCGACTACATGCTCATGAGATACATGACCTGGTTGCTCAATTGACCTGCATTTTAGATTTGCATAACACGTGCTCAGAGTCCAGAATACAGTGCTGTTTTCTTCAGAGGCAATCCCACAAAGAACGTGACCAGTCAGAATTGAATGGAATGTAAATCTTTCACCAGGACAGATCCGTCTTCGCTAGGAAAAGAGACAATAGGATCCCTAGACCATGCTGATGAAACCAACTCTCCTGGGTGCTGCTGAAATCAAGAATGAATTTGGAAATTAAGTAAATCTAGATTTTTAAGAGGAATCTAAGTGTTCTTTCTGAGAGAAGCTGGACCTCGTGTCCTGATCTCTCTGATAGTTGATCAGGAACACTTGCTGGTGCTCAAAGCTGGTCAGGAATGGCACTTGCCCTTCTCCTGCATCTTTTCCTCAGCAGTGGCAGTGGATCTCCTGTTCTCTCCATTGAGAAGAGCTCCAGAGAGAGAGATTCAAAAAGACTCTGGCTGATTTTGGTTCTTGAGATATTGAAGAGAGAGAGACGTAAGGCAAGATGAGAGAATCATAGAATTGGAAGGGAACTTGGAGGTCTTCTAGTTGCTGGAGTTAAGATTAAAAAAGAAATTATAAATGAAAGGCATTTGTAGATGACCTGGTGTTAATTTGGAAAATCTGCTACAGGGAGTAGAAACATTGGAGGGAAAATTAAACGACTTTGGTATGCTGGCAGGTTTGAAGATCAATAATCTGAAGATAAAAAGGTTAACAAATATATGAAATTAGAAGATCAAAGAGAGCTGATGAAGAAAACTGATTTTAAACTTGAGAAAAAACTAAAATGCTTGGGTATTATGATGAATATGAATTACATGTTACTTCAAAATAATTATGTTAAGACGAATGAAATTAAGAAGGATATGTTAAAATGGGAGAAATTAAAATTGTCACTTAGGGAATGTTTCTTAATAAACATGAATGTTTTGTCTACGGTGATTTTGTTTCAGACAATACCTGTTGACAACTGATGTGTCATTCAAGCAATGGCAAAATGATATATCTAAATTTGAATGGCGGGTGGAAATCCTGAGTTAAATATGAAGTCTTACAAGATGCAAAGGAAAGAGGAGAATTAAGTTTATGGGATTTCAAATTGGTCTGGGTGAAAGAGTTGAGTGTTGATGAAAGACTTATGGTACAAAGCATAAAGTAAGATAAGTAAAAAGCTTGAAGTACAATTGTGGACCAATGATGAACATATAATTGCTAAAATGTCTACACTTTTGCTAAAATTTTAAACAGAGGAAGAACGGATTAAAGAATTTACAATAAAGTAGGCTAAGAATTTTGGTTATAATATAGAGATGGATCAATGGGAAAATGGCTAAAAGGCTTGAAATTTGCATTATGTTATGATCTTAAAGAGAATTTTTATACAATGATGTATCGTTGGTACATGACACCAGAGAAATTATCTAGAATATGTAAAGGAATTTCAAATGTATGTTGGAAACATGAATAAGAAAGGATAATTTATCATGTGTAGTAGACAAAAAAGTGGGTTCTTGCTGTTCCTAGATCCCTTCAGTCAGAGTCCTTTAACTGACAGGGTCTGCAACACAACTTCCCTGCTCGACCGGATGGGATGGGCCCATGAGATGAAGCCATGTAAGGCTTTGTAGGCCACAACCTTGAACTGGACCTGGAGGCAAACTGGCACCCAGTGCAGGATGCTCAGCAAAGGTGTTACATGCTCCTTTCTTTGAGTGCTCAAAATTGTCCACACGGCTGCGTTTTGTACCAGTTGAAGCTTCTGGATACTTTTCAAGGGTAGCCCCATGCAGAACAGGTTGCCGGAGTCCAAACATTGGGGTCAGTTGGCATCAGCTCTGAAATCTCCTAAATTGCCCAAGTGAGACCTTTGGGCACAAGTGAAATGTAGCGGTGATGTTATGAGGATTGTGACACCTCGAGCGGAAGAGTGATGCTTGATCTACCACAGAAGTACAAATTCCTCCTTTCTGGCAGATCAGAAGTTCTGACCTGAATATGGGGACAAACATGAGTGTGGCTCTTGTGGTATATTTTGTTATTATTTTTACCTTCATTGTGATTATAAGAAGAAATGTTATAGGAATGGTCGCATTGAAAAAAAAAGAAAGGATTTGAGGAAATTAAATCCCCTCTTGGAAAAAAAGACTTGAGTCCCAGATGTCCCTCATGTAATTATCTTGAAGTTTGCATAATTGTATACTATTCATTCATCCATTCATTTAATAAAAAGAAGCACAACTGCAGCCCTATTTAATTTGATAGGGAGGTAGCCGCTGCTTTCTAATGAATTGAGAAATTGGCTAGGGTATTTAACTTTTCACTAATTTCATCTGTAGTTATGTTGTTTCTCACATCCTGGGCAGATCATCCATTAAGATGGCCAAAATGATCTCTCTGCCATAATCAAGCTTGAAGCTGGGTTGAAGTCTATTTAGATGCTTCCCATGCTATAGTTCCTCCTGGACCTTGCTCAAGAGTGGAGCTGAGTATATGATTACCTGTTGGGATAATTTGTTTCCTCTAAATGTATCTCTTATTTCTCTTCTTTATCGTTTAATACCTGTTGTTACCTTTTGGCATTTCAATATCTTTTGTAGAAGAATGGGCTAATAAAGATTTATTTTCTCCTGACCTCCAACCCTGGATCTCTTTTAATAGGGTGTTGCATGCCAGCCGACCAAGTGTCTATGGAGATTCTTCGTCATCCAGGTGACGGTGCTTTCTTAAAAAGGCAACTGACTTTTCCTTAAACATGTTTTGCTTCTAATCCAAGAAGCTTCAGAATTGAATCAGAACTGAAGAAGATTTGTGTATGAGAAGTGAAAGATCTTCAATGAAAAACAAAGGAAGTCCAGTTGCCTTTTGAAAAAAGCACCTTTGGGACAGCCAGCCAGATGTTGTTGAATGTCGTGGAAAAACCCATGAGTGCTCCACAGATCCTTTGGCCCTCTGAGGTCAGACCTGTTCCCTGGTGGGATGTTCGCCTCCAGACCAGGCAGCAGGAGGGGCCGTTGAGGTGGAGGGGAAGTGGGGCCCTTTCCAGGTAGGCTGCTTGTGGTGGGCATATCCCGACCACCCCAGTAATGGAGGGGAGCGGTCATTTTGAAGTGCTGTGCTGACTACTGTGCTTGAGCCTTACCAGGAGCATCTCTCTGTGTTGCTGTTTGTTCCTGGAAACCCACATTCCGAGGAGGAGGAGGCCAGTCTGCCATCCCCTTTAATGGATAGCTTGTTAACAGCAAACGCGGATCCACTCCATTAATCTTTTGCCTGCTTGCAAGCCATTACTTGTTCCCTTTGCTGTCTCCTGGAGTCCTTTGTTTTCCCCTGCTTTTGATGCCTTCATTCAGAAAGGCCTTGGAAAGTGCAAGGGTGTTTCGCCTCTCCTGTTGCCCCATCCATTTCATTAATAATTACAAGGCCTGTTTTGAAAAACCCTGCAGGGCCTGAGTCTCCCCTGGTGGTCTCTGGAAGCAAAGCTCTCTTGGACACCCTGTTTGCTTTTGAAAAGGGCAGTTCCTGCTTGGAAACCCTTCTTTCACACACACACACACAGACAGATTTAGGGCCCTCTCAGGGCAGCTGAAGATTTTGCTGTGCCTTGGCCAGGGTTGTCTCTTTCCATCTTCAAGGAATTCTCTGTGAGATTCTGGAGTTAGCACTACAAGGGGCTCTTCATAACAACACAACAACAACAACAAAGGAAATCTTTAAAGAATAGTGAAAGTTGTCATTGTATTGCATGTGAATGACACGTGACATTTTATTACTGGTACTGTGGTTTGAGTTAGTTAAATGTTGGGCTGCTGGCACAAGGTGGCATGAGGATTAGGAGGGACATGTCGGGTAGTTTTTGATCTGACTCCAGTATGTGCTGGAGATGAAAGTGAAGGGAATTGCCTACAGAAAGGCCTCTGGAAGGAAGCAGGCATGGCCCTGGGAGGGGGCTGTGAAATGAGCCAGTGACTTTTCAGAGCGGACCCTACCTCATAAAGGTCTACTCTCTAATGCCCAGATTACTGCAAATAAATATGAAGAACCCAGAACTCTTACTGCACAAAAGCCAGAATAATTCCATAGGTGTAACTCAGTGGGACTGGAACATCCCATTAAAAAGTAGAATTTCTCGAAAAGGACAAAAATAGGAGATGGGCAGAAAAACATGGTGTATTGAAAGAAACTGCTCTGTCTCAGAAATCTAAGTGAATGAACTTGGTGCTAGAGAGAATGTGTAGACTGGAGGAAAATAAGATCCAGGGAAAGCAATACTACGGTTGTCCACCCAACCAAAGGGAAGATGTGGATGACACTTTTCAAAGGCAAACCGAATATCTGTCAAAGAGGTTTGAAGTAATAGGACGGGAGACTAATTACTTCATTACTTAGTAAACTCTGGCAGATAACATCCCTTTCAGATCCTTGAACTGCCTTGCTGACAACTTTCTCTTTCAGCAAATGGAGGAAAGTACAAAACTACTAACTTGATACTGACCACTACACAAGATTTACATCATAGTATAAGTAGAAGACTTAGGACCACAAGTGAGCCCAAAAATTTTATTGCTAAGCAAGGTGGCCCCTTTTATGTCCTTTCTTGCCACAGTTGAATCACAGTGAATCACTGCAGCTGAAAAGCCAGGAACCTGGTTATTAAGTGAATCTGCTTGTCAGAAGGTCATAAATGGTGATCAGGTGCCCCTGAATATGAGCCAGTTACCAAACATTCAACTTTTGATCATGTGAGCATGGGGATGTTGCAAGTATGCAAATAGTCATAGGTCACCTTTTTCAGTGCCGTTGTAACTTTGAATGGTCACTATTGTAAGTCAAAGTGTACCTGTAGTTAAGGAGGCAGAAGCTGCAGGAATGCTGTAGGAGGTGACTATCTAGTTCTCCTTAAATTTTAATCAGAACTACGCTGAGTGTAGTCCAATGTCTGTCTTGGGATTTTAAAAAGCAGAAATCAGATTGGTGATAAGTAGGATGCTGTGAAAGGAGAGGTGAATGGGAAAAGATGGGTTGGGATTCTTACAAAAGGAGCTACTGAACCATAGTTGCAAATAGTGAGGGAAAAACTGATGGCTTGTTGGCCACAGAAGTGAGTCTGGGTGAAGGTCAAAGAACAAAAGCAGATGGCCCCAAACCAAACTGCTTACTGAGGGCATCCAGAAAACCATGCTCGGGATGAGTGGAGTTTAGCAAAGGATGTCAGGAACCACAAACAAGGATCCTTTAAATCAACCCAGAATAAAAAGAAAAGATTCAGCTCAGCAGCTGTTCAGTGAAGGTGGCTACATGCTAGCAGGCAGTACAGACAAAGCTATTGTGGTTCTCCTACTCTGGGCCATTCTTCTCTAGCAAAAAAGAAAGTGTCCTACCACCAAATGAAGAGGAAGGGTTAACCCATGGACAGAGAATACTTCTTTGAATGAAGGAATGAGCTGAAAGCCTGCCTGAACTCTTTAAACATTTCCTTTGAGAAATCCTGGTGAAGGGCCAGATGACTGAGGAGGGCAGATGTTCCCCCATCTTCCAAAAGGGGTAAAGGCAGTGGTGGGTTGCTCCCGGTTTGCAAGAACCAGTAGTAAAAATTTGTAGTAGTTCGGAGAACCGGTAATAACATTGGCTGGCCATGCCCCCGAAGCAGTCCCTTGCCCGGTTGCCGCTCGCTTACCCTACCCACCTCATCAGAGGCTTTTTTTTTTTTTTTACTTTTAAAAGCATTTTTTCTACAACCTCTTCAGCTGAAAAAATGCTTTTAAAAGTTAAAAAAAAAGCCTCTGATGATCATGTGGCTCAGCTGGGATCGTCAGAGGCTTCTGAAAGCATTTTTTCTGCAATCTCTTAAGGTTGTAGAAAAAATGCTTTTAAAAGTAAAAAAAAAAAAAGTTGGCCACACCCACCCAGTCACATTACCTCTCCCCCCCACCAAGCCATGCCCACAAAATAAGCCACACCCACAGAACCAGTAGTAAAAAATTTTAGAACCCACCCCTGGGTAAAGGGAAGATTCAGCAAGCAACAGAGCAGTCGGACTCATAACTGAGAAGATTCAGTGTAATAAAAAGATCAACTTGCAAGCAGCTTGAAAATAATGTGGGAATTAACAGAAGTCAGCATGTATTTGTCAAGAACAAATAGCAATAGCACTTGTATACCGCTTCACAGCCCTCTCTAAGTGGTTTACAGAGTCAACCTCTTGTCCTCAACAATCTGGCTCCTCATTTTACCCACCTCAGAAGGACGGAAGACTGAGTCAACCTTGAGCTTGGTGCGATTCGATCTGCCAAATTGCAGGCAGCTGGCAGTCAGCAAAAGTAGCCTGCAGTACTGTATTCTAACCACTGCATCACCGCAGCTCTTAATATTAACCTGATCATATTTTTGATCAGGTGGATTGTGGGCATGTTGTAGAGGTAATATATCTTGTTTTCATCAAGTTTTGATGGATTTCCCTATTACGTTCTAATTAGCAACTTAGTTAAGTGTGCTGGATTGGCATGACAATTAAGAAAAGCTGTGCCGACTGCTGTAGTGTCCATCCAGTGGGCGAGAGAGATTGGGTGTGGTTCTGACTGCTTTCCTCTTCAACATTTGGATGAAGAGGTTGGGAGAAGGCTTGCAGATGACACAGTATTGGAGTAGGAGACATGCAATTTGCTAAAGGGTATTTTTCCAAAAGAGATCTTGGAATAGTAGTTGATTGCAGGGTGAATGTAAGTCAATAGTGTAGCATGGTTGCAAAAATGGCACATACAATACCGTACAGCTATTGTGCTGCAGGTGGCCACTTATCTTGTCACAAGTAGCAGCAGGAAGAAAGGTCATTTGTTCCCTGCTGCAGCTGCAATGGGCGGCTTCATCAGCAAGGAAGAGTTGCAGCTTCTCAGAGATTCCGGTAGAATCAGAGAATGGAAGAGTTGGAAGGGATCTTGGAGATCTTCTAGTTCTCCAATTCCATCGACAGTGCAAGAATCCACTACTGCAGCTTTCCTGACAGGTGGACATCCAGCCTGGGTTTAAAGTTCTCCAGGGAAGGAGAAACCATCACTCCCCAAGCAGGCTGCTGTACAGTTTAGCCATTTTTTTCCTGACTGGGTATAGTCATTCATGACAATTAACTTCCTTATAATTTAAATCCATTGCTCCTCTCCCTGTTCTGGAACAACTCAGAATAACCTTTCCCTATCCTTTTCTCTTCTCTTTAACTAAACACCACTGTACCAATACCTGAAATTGCTCTTCATGTTTCATCAACATTATTTCTTTCTTCTAGATATGTGCAGTGTTTTCCTAAAATGAAATGCCCAGAATTAGACACAATTTGCTAGGTGTGATCTAACCAGTGCAAAATGGAAATATTGTATTTTTCGGAGTATAAGATGTACCTTTTCCTCCTAAAAAAGAGGGTGAAAATCTGGGTGCATCTTATACTCTGAATGTAGCCCTGCCCAGAAAAAGTTTTGAGAGTTTCAGAAGTTTCAGAGGCAGGAAAAAAAGAAAAAAAGCAAGGCACAGAGCTCACAACCAACGAACCTATTTCTAAAATTCACCTCTGGAAACAGCTGTTTGGGGGTATTCTGGGAGGCCAATCCACCCACCAATCCACTTTTTATATACTCCGAAAAATACGGTAACCACTTCTCTCGATCTCGACCCTCTTGCCTCTGTGATTATGGCCAAGAACTGCCTTTGTATCCCATTGTTGGCTCATGCTCAGCCTGTGAACCACCCAGACCCTTTCCTCACCTACACTCACCTGGTGTGATGCCTTTCATCCTTTGGGCACTTTTGGTTTTCCTACTCAGGAATTTGTCTTTATCACTGCTGAAACTCAGTTTTGCTAGCCTGGCTGGTCAAGATCCCCCTGAATCTTGTTATTGAAAGTTTTTTGCTAGCCCGCCTGTCTTTGTCTCCCTTGCAAATTTGATAATCTAACCTTTGGTGCAAGTGATTTATAAATATGGTGAGTGACTCCAGGATAGAATGGCACACAGTAGTCACTTCTTTCCGGTTCCCTGTGCAACTTTGTTGTGGGGTCATTCAACCCTCTCTCCCCCCACCTGATGGCAGCATGGAGCAGCCCACATTTTGTCATTTCTCCAGTAGTCTCCTGAGAGTCTGCTGAACCCTTTGCTGGTGCCCTGTGTCCATGCTAAACTGGTCAGGCGGTTTGCGAAAGGCTTCTCACTGGCAAATCCATGCTGGCTTTTGCCAACCAGGCGTTCTTGGCTAAATGGTCACCTGTTCCAGTCTTCCCACCTCCGTGGCCAGGCTCTAGTTACTTGGGTCCCCTCTTTCTCCCTCTTTGAAGCAAGGAACAATACTTGCCCTTCTTCAGACCTCTGGAACTTCATGGATTTGCACTCTTGAGTTCTCAGTCACCAAAGGGCCTCCAGCCCCCCCACCATCTGTGCAAAAAGGAGGGCGGGGTGTGTGTGTGACATTTGCAGGCCGGGGGTCTATGTGTGAGTTGGACTGGCTGAGTTATAGACTGTGTACATCTATGTGCATAGAGACTGACATTCTCTATGGACTGCGCAGCCGTCTGGAGAAATCCTCTCTCTGCCTGACCCTCTTCCTCCATGTCTTAGATAAAAATAGTGACGAAGGCAGAATATTTTGAATTGCTGTTTCAAATGTTTACAGAGCCTCTCAACACCCCAGTAAGGTAGGCCAGCATCCCCGGCTGGGGAGAAGCTGCACAAGCGTGGCTACTTACGTTTCTACAGGCAGCTGGCTGTTAAAACCCAATATTTTTCAAAAAGGCAGCAATCTCAAACCAGTTATAATTTACCAAACTATGTTTTATTGGAAAACAGTGAATCGTTCAGCAATGTTGATGGCCTTGGAAAAATATTTGCAATGCAAAGATCTCAAAGAGCTTTGAAGAGCTCATCTTCACGGGGAATTATTGTTCTCTGCAGAGCCTAAAGCTGTACCCAAAATAGGATGGCTGGTCGGTTGAATGATGGTTTGTGGACATGGGGGAATTTCCAGAATGATTCCACCTCTGCCATTTGGTCTGCTAAAGCCAGGGCAGATCGGCCACACTCTGAGGACCCCAGCCCTCTTCTGGGCTCTGAGGCATCCCTGCCCTGCTTCTGGGTCGAGGGGCCCAAAGAGTCCCCAGGCAGCTTTGTGTCATGACTGGTCATAGGCCTAGCAAGAACCTGCAGAACAGCCTGTATTGGCTAAAGGAGGGTCTAGCCAGTCCCCTCCCCAGCTCTGGGGATGGAAGGGGTTCTGCACTTCTGGGGGGGCTCAGCCAGTGAGATACCATTTGACGCTTGTGGTTCTTTTGCCCTCTGAATGCTGCTCGGTCTGTCTTTAAAGGGCTGCTTGTGACGATGTTGATTTCACCAAAAGAAGCTGCAAAGGGCGATGGGCCAGTCCGTCCAGCGACTGGACGGGGTTCCTGCCACTCCGCTCACCCCAGCTGTGAATTAGCGAGTAAATTACTGAATTCATTTATCACACGCCTGTAATTAAATGCAGCACAGTCACGAGACAAAACTGCAGTTAAAATCACAGTATAAAATAAGGGCTTTTAGACTAAAAGGCTCGGGACAAATAATAAAATCCACAACTGTACAAATTAGTTTCTTTATTTTAAATTTTAATGTCTTCATAAAGGCAAGGCGTGTTTTAGTGTTTTTTTAAACATTGATTCCAAATATAATTCTGCTGGGAAAATGGCTCGTGAGTGCCATCACGGCTTTTGAGTGAAGGCTGCTGGGTGCCGTGTGCCAATGCCAGCATTTCATGAACCTCAGCCAAGGTGATGGGTGGGGACACGAAGGGCAGGAGAGAAGCCAGAAGGTCCAGAGGAGAGAATGCCAGCACTCCCTGCTCAGCCCATTGAGATGGACGGTCCCACCAGATGGAAAGCTGCAGCCTTCGCCCAGTGGCAAAGGGCCTCGCCAGGCCATCTCTGGCTGGGAGCATTTGATGCCCAATTCCATCTGCCCCCTTCTCTCCTCCTCTGCACCTGGGCCCGCAGGAGGGTGGCAGAGGAGCCTCCTGATGCCCGTTTGTTCAGTGCCCTGAGCCCCATTTGCTTTCTTTCTTCAGAGGCAGGCTGTTGTTGGAGAGCAGCCTGTGCATTATTCATTGGCTGATAAGGGTTGCTGAGCCAATAAATAATAGATCCATAGAATAGAGAGGGATTAATGATCTCTGCTCAGAGAAGGGGTCGTGCTTGTGGAGGGGGGCGGTCCCCGCTTTGCCCGGCTTCATCTGCTGGGGAGGCACTCTCGTTCCCGGGCATAATTTGCAGCCGGCCAAAGGCCACTTGTTGTCTCCTGTCATCCTTGGAAAGACCTGCCAGGCTCTGGGAGGCTGCCCCTCCCTGATCTGGTCTGGGCGTGGGAGAGGCAGCCCAGTTCCCCCTAGAGGGGAGGGGACTGGATGCTGCTCCTGCAAGTGGGCAGTGGGTTGTGTTTCCCAGCCCATCTGGGGCCGTGCGGCGATTGCAGCTTGTCACAAGCCACCTTCTCCTCCAGGTCAGGATTAGTGGAAAAGAAGTCTTGGCTGACCTGAGCAGCTCCCTGGGGTGCCTGCTGCTGTTCCTGGCACCCCCTTTGGATGGTGCCCCACAACGGCAGCATGGGCTTCTGTGGGGAGGCAGCTGCCAAGAATTGGACTCAGCCAGAGGCCTGGTTGTAGGTCTGGCACTGCTTGGTGGGCCTGGGAGCTCTGGCGGGTTGTGGTTGAAAGACAGAGAAGGACCCATTGCCTCACCCAGCCTCAAGAGTGGGCAACGATGACCTCTCTGTCTCTGCCCATCAGGAGCACTGGGCACTATCCCTAACGGTTGTTCTGCCCCCTCTCCGGAGCTGCTGGGGGCAGCGGCCGCCATACAATGCTGGGCTGGGAGGAGACCTCTCTATGCCGCAGCTCTCAGCCAGGGGAGGGGCCATTTTGCAATGCAGGCCAACGCCGTGATGCAGCGACACAAGGTATGTGACAGAAGCTCCGCCATCTGGTGTGGGCCAGGCTCCCTCACCTCCATAAGCACCCTAGATTTTATTGGGGTCCCTTAAAGACCAGCAGGGCCGCATTTCCATCCAGGTTCTCGTGTGTACTCCCCACACAGCGCGAGCACAGCCGGCTGGCGAGTCCTTCCTTCACGGCCCTTTTGGTTGCACAGGCAGAAGTGGAGCCGCCGTCTTTTGACTGGGGCTGAAGTGGCATTTCTGTGGAGTTGTGCAAAGCAAAACCGCGATTGCAGACAGCCCCAGTCTTCCTGGTGCGCCTCCCACCTCAGCTGCCGCTGTTGCTGAGTAAAAATTAGTCATTTCAAGCTGAATTAAGTGGGTGAGTGTGAGATCAACATGACAAAGATTAGTGGGTGGTGTTGAAGAAAAATACAGATTCCCCTCAGGACGTGTCCATTTTGTGAACATCCTAACACTGCTTTTTGCAGCCCGCCAGAGCACTCCACCACCCCCGGCCCCCAGGCGATGCTTCTCTGCCCCAGACGCTTCCCTTCCATGCCAGGAGGGCCAGTGCAAGTGAGGAGCCTGGGCAGAGCGAAAAGGGGGTTCATGAACATTCGTTAAAGCATCAAGGAAGGTAAAAGAGAAGTTGGGAAATGAGCAGAAGGGATGCAGAGCTTGTAAAAATGCGATTGGGCGGTTTGCAAACCTCTCTGCAAAAGTGGGACAGGGTCTGGAGGACAAAGGGCGCTGGGCGCAGGAGAGCATCGTGCAGGAGGCGAGGGCTTTTTAGGTGGGCGGGGAGCCAGATGGCATCCTGGGGCAGAGGAAGCCCTGCACTTCTTCTTCCCTGCAGGGCCAGGTGGAGGAACAGCTGGCTGGTGGGCCAGATGCAGCCCACCATTCCTGGCCGAGCCACAGCTGCCCCCACATTGTTGTCTGGCTTTTTGGCAAGATTGAGGGGAGCCAGTTGTGCTTCGGAGCCCAGCGTCTTCTGAGGCAGGCAAGGGGGCTTCTGGAAGCCAGGCAGGCAGGATCTGTGTGGTTGGGGCTACAGAAGCTTCCTTTTCACTTGGGATGCACTCAAGCACAGTGCCTGTGGCTGATGGGTCAGTGAGTTATGCAGGACATTGGCCAAGGGAGGCTTGCAAAGCTGCTGTTGCTCCCCTCAAAGGTGGACCCAGGGGGTCCAATGGTAGGGCTGTGGGGGAGCCCCCAGCACTGTGGGGCTGTGTGAGAAAGAGGCTTCCAGGAGAAGGGTCAGGCCCATCCAGGAGAGAGGGGTCAACTTCCCCTCCCCCGTTTATCTTTCCTTCTAGGAGGGGCATGCATGCGGTGGGCCTGTCTGCTAAAGAACTCCATTGGGTGGGACCCAGGAAGAGCGTTTTCTGCTGGGGCCCTGGCCTCTCAAACACCCCCACCCTGGTGGGAGATTAGCCCTTATCCGTTGCTCTTCTGGAAATCGCTTAAAAGCTGGGGCTTTTTTCAGCAGCCTTGGGGATCACATTAAAATGTGGATTATTAGGATGTTGGTTTTACTTAGTTATCTTTATGGTTATTTGTATTTTAAAGTTTATTGTTTTTAATACTTGTTTAAAGTTACTTTTAGTGGTTTATCTTATTATACACAACCCACAAACCTTTGTGAGATGGTTGACAAGAGAGAGACAGAGAGCGAGAGAGGGAGAGAGAGACAGACAGACAGACAGACTGACCGAGAGAGATAGAGGCCTCCAGCAGAGGGAGGAGATGGGAGGCTGTGCTGGATTCCTGCAGGATGAAGGTTCGAGAAGGGGCATCCAGTGCAGGAGAGATCCTGATTCTGGGTTTCTCTGATTCTGTGCAGCAACTTCTCTGGGAGCATTAATGCCTGAGAAATGGAAGCCAAGATTTCCCTGCAGAAGTGCTGGCTCAGGTCAGCCAATGGCTCTTCCAAGCAGGGCTGGACTCTTGAGCTGCTGCACAAGACCAGCAGTTCCCGCAGGACTGGGAGAGGGAAAGCGTGGCACAAAGTGGGCCTCTCCCTGGTGGTGCTTTTGCTTCGAGGGGCACCCCTTGGGGCAGGGCAGTGGGAGGAAGGCCGGGCACCTGCAGACGCTGCCTCCACCCAGTCTCTGGCTGCAGAAGGGACCTGCTTCTGTGCATTGGTGTATGCGTCTTGCCCATCCACACCCATCACAACACGCAGCCTCTGGTGACCCTGAACTGCTTGGCTTTAAAGGAAATTAATGAGCCCCCAGCACCCCCCTCGGAGCTCTTAAAATAAAGGCTTGGTTATTAAAGATGAAGTAGGCAGCCTCGGAGCATGCATTGCAGGAATGAGAGTCATTAAACATTTAACAGAGGTTGTAAATAAATCAAGCAAATTAGAATCATATGTAAAATACTATAAACACAGAAACACAGTAATTCCGTGAAATATTAAATGAAAATAATATTTTTATTTCTGGGGGAGTTTGACTAGAAAACTACATCTATGCCAAGCCTAGCAAAGGGCTGTGAGGCTGCTTCATGAGGGGGGAGGGGGCGTGGGTGGGGAGGGACGATGGGCCAGGGAAGGAAACTCATGAGATACAGGTGGAAGGACCATTGGAAGCAAGGATGCTCCTATTTGGGGAGAAAGGAGGAGGGGGCTAGGATCGGCCCAAACGTAAGGCTGGCAGCTTTGAAAGAAGGGAGGGGTTTGAGAAAAGGATTGGAATGGAAAGATTAGTAGTGTTTGCAAATATAGGGTTTTGTGAGGAAAATGTTTCAGGAGACCAAGAGGAGGCTGGACGGTTTACAGACCAAATCAAAGAAATCAAAACTAATCCAGATATAATTTATGGGCTCTTGGAAGAGAGCCCTTGGAACAGCTGCTGCCCACAGAACTGTTCCTGGAAATGGAGCTCTTGTCTCACAATCAGGAGGTTGTGAGTTCAATCCTAGGTAGAGGCAGATGTAGGGTCCCCTGCTTGGGCAGGGGGTTGGACTTGATGACCTGCAAGGTCCCTTCCAACTCTGTTAAATCTGTGAATCTATGGAGAACTTCAGCCCCAACTCTCTGGCAGGCGATTGGGGAGCCCTCGGTGGAGCAGCTGAGCTGAGAAGGCCTCCTGTGAGGCTGAGACGGGCTCTTTTTCAGATCCCCCGAAAGAGGAGAAACGGGGCCTCAAACATCCATCAGCCCACAAATTGCCTCCCGGGACACATGTAGACAAGTTTGTTAACCAGGAACATCTCACTCACAGGGCAGGTCTCTCCCATCCCTGCAACCCAGTGAAGGCCCCTGAGAAGCAGATTCATCTGGCCAAACAGCCCAGAGCGTTGGCAACGGTGTGTGAGGTTGCAGGTAATTTGGTCAAAGAGCTCCTTGGAGAAATTACACACCCCTCGAACATTGTGAGGTCAACCCTCACCTTTGTGACTGGTGTGTGGATTTAGCCTGGCATGCCAGGATGACGTGGAGAAGTTACTTTCTCTTCCGGGCCCTCCTGTGCGCTCTGGAAGTCCAACAGCTTCAACCTCCTCAGAAAATCTCCCCAACGTCCTCTGCCCCTGAGCAGGGAGAGCTTCCTTCCCAAGGGTGCTGATGTGTAGCTGCAACTGGTCTCTGGAGTTTTCCATCTAGCAGAGAGGCACTTCCAAGGAAGGACAGAAAGGAAGACAATCTGCAAAACTCTTGTACACTCAGCACTTTTTGGGTGGAGAGGGAAGATCTCCCAGCTATTGATCCCCTTTACAGAGAAGAATTTCATGAAGTTCCTTGGAAAGGATCCGGGAAGAAGGCAGGTCTGTCTGGAGGTGGATGTGCACAAGGACCCCCAGGCCAGAGATTCACAAGCGAGGGAGAAAGACGTGGAAGCGGTGCTCTTCTTTCTCCATCCCTCCCCCAGCCATGGTGGTCTGCAGACCACCAGAAGGTCTTCCTCAGTGGTTAGAGAAGGGGAGGCTTTGAATCAAAGGGAATTGGATTCAGGGAAGCTTTGATCAGATCTCCCATCGGGGCAGATAAGCAATTGAAGCTGCTTCCAAGAAGTGCTTCACAGACACCACCCTAGTTGTGCTTCTGGGTTTGTAGCAGACAGCACACAACGCTGTGTCTGCTTTTCCATCCCAAGGGGAAGGTTGGGGGGTGGGGGCAGGTTAACGAGTGTGATGGACAGTCTCTGACTTGGACAGGAGCATCTCGCCTGTAAGAGTTCTTGTTCATCTCTGTCAGTCAGATATTTGCATGGAAGCAGCCTGCTAGGCTCACCACACAGCTCTCAGCTTCCCAAACCTGTCCGCCCCGTCCCCCCACAATTGTGCTCTCTCAGACTGGTGGATTTTGTGTTAGTGGGCCTCAGCTCAGCTCAGCTCCCCCTCTGCTCTGGGCTGAAGGAGGAGCAGCCTAGCACACAGCCTCGGCTCCGGTCTTCCTTTGAATGCTGCACACCTGGGGCAGGTTTCAGGCTCCCAACAATGGAAGTGCACAAGAGTGGCCGGCGCAGCTTTTATCATTCAAGATGCCAGAAAAGCCATTTTCCGGTGGCCAGGCTGCCCCCCCCCCAGCAATTTCCTTAACCTGTTTCTGCTTCCTCCGCTAACTGAGTCAGCTGGAGTGTTCCCAGCAGGGCAGAATCCTGGCTCAGCTGAAACTCAGGCTCTGGCAGCCCTTTGGAGGCTACACATTCTGGGGCTTTGCGTCTTCTGCCTTAGAAAGGGTCCTGGGAGACCCTTTGCACGGGCATTGCTGCTTGATAGCATCCGGATGACACTTGCAGAGTTTCCCCTGAAGGATCTCCCAGCCCCCTGACTTTCATCCCATCCTGCCCCAAGGAAGTGGCTGCCTCCTGCAGCCTTCGGATTCACAGCTTCTTCTGATCAGATCTGGAATGAAGCGGCTTGAATCAGAATGGCTGCCCTCTCATCTTGGCAATTCAAAGGGAAACATGCCCTCAAACGCAAACAGCATCAAGACTTAATATGCAGACCTAACCAATAATATACACAGAAGGGAAATGGGGGACCGTGCTATTTTTCTGCTTGCTCTCTTTTGAAAGTACAAAGAGGGATGTCAATACCAAAATCAATCCCTTTCTGGTTGCACCCCTCCCCCCCAAAATTGTCTCCTGGTCTCTTCTCCAATCAGTTCCAAAATCTGGACTGACTGGTGTTAATAGCCAGGTCTTAAGGACTTGCAGAAAGTCAGCAGGTTTGAGGTTCTGGTGGTTTGGATGGGTCCCACAGGAGACAGGATGACTTTCTGTAACTGTGGGACCTGGCTCGTGCCCCTTTCCAGGCCTGATGAGATGAGTGGAGACATTGGAGAAAGGTGGTCCCCCAAATAACCTGGACCCATGCCATGAAGGGCTTTCTAGGTGAGAAATACATCCCAAAGCCTACTAGCAGTTGGTGCAGCTCAGAAAGCAAAGCTGTAATGTGGCATGCCTGTCATTGCTTTTGCTGCCACATTCTGGACCAATTTCAGCATCCAGATATTCTTCAAAGGTGTCCCCATTTGGAGGGCATTGCAGGAGTTCACCCAAGAGCTGACCAAAGGATGAGTGACCATGAGGGGTCCTTGGTGCTCTCTGAGCTTGGTTATTTCCTTGCAGACTTTTCATTATCCAAACTAGTTAACATCATTACTAGCATTGATGATGTTACCTAATAGGGTCATGAAACATCTGCAAAGAAACAACCAAGCTCAGAGTACACCAAGGACCCCTCGTTTCAACTCTGAGCTATGAATATTCTCCTTTATTAGTATGAATTACCATGCATAATGCCTGGTCCAACTGGCACACAACACCAAGCACTATAAAAGCCGTCCTGGCCATGTTGCCACCTGCCCCGTGATTCCAGGAGGACCCCCGGGTGCTCTCTCAGGGAGTGCAGCCCCATCCAGAACCAGAGGCTCGGCATTAGCCGCCGCTCCACCTTTCTAAGGTTGAGCTGAGGATGGACTTTCCCCCTGCAGACCCTGACGGAATTTCCATGGCATCCCTTCGCTCAGCCCAGGGCAAAGGGGTGTAAGAGCATCAGCAGCAAAGCCAACATTATCAGGAATTTATACCAACCTGCATTGTAATTTCACTTGCATACATAATGCTGGTCATGGTACTTCCAAGAGGAGACTGTAGAGCTAGACAAGATTCAAAAAAGGGCAACCAAGATAATCAAGGAGCTGAAGCAATTTTCTTTAGCTCAATAAAAGTTATAAGGGTTTTAATTTAGGAGAAAGGGAGATAAATGAATGGCTGATGATGGTGTATGCTGCGGGTGAGAGGATCATACTGTAGAATGTAAAGATTAGAAGGCGGCTTCATCAGGCTCTACGAAATCCTGCCCAGCCCAGCGATAGAGGCTCACACAGAATACGCCTGATGAAAAAGCTGCCCTTGAGGCACTCTCTGCCACTCTTGAAACAACTCTTGCTCTTGAGCAGATTTCTGCTAATGTCCCACTGCAATTGACTTTCCCATAATTTAACCCTTTGCTTCATGTCTGTCTGCTGGAGTAACCATGGACAAGTCTGCCCACTGAAAACCCTTTAGATGCTTGGAGACACCCATTAAGCTTCCCTGCAGTCTTGGTGTCTCCAGAGTAAACCTAGCCAATACCTCCAACTGCTTTTAATTTTCCCCTCCTTTTTGCTTGTTCTCCTCTGGGCGGGTTCTGGTTTATCCATGTTTTTCCCAACATGCAGTGTCCAAATCTGGACACACAATTTCCTAGGACCAAGGCAAAGTGTTTTTATTTTTGTGGTTGCCTCACCCTGCTGGGTCATATTCAGTCTATGATGTACCAAGAAATCTCTCTCTCTCTCCCTCCCTCCCCCTCTTGGGTCCAGGATGGAGTAGGAGAAGGTCAGATAGATTCAGAGGCAGAGGATCAGTAGAATACCAGTAAATAGGCCAAATCTGCAATGTTGAAGTCAGGAAAGCTAAGGCCCAGAATGAATTTATGACTTGCAATAAATATCAAAAATAATTCTAAAAATATTTCTTTCCAAATGTGAAAAATAAGAAAATCAAGGAAATGATTGATCTGCTATTGGGAGAAGATGGCAAGGAGGTAACAGGCAGCAGGGAGAAAGTGGAACTGTTTCATTCTTTGCATCTGTCTTTACACAAAAGGAAAAAAATAGTGCAACCTAACAAAAGCAGTACAGTGAAAGACCGATTAGGAACAGAAGTCAAAATAGGCAAGAAATGATAAGACGACACGTATCCATTCTACATGATTTCAGATTACCAGGACCAGATGGATTACATCCCAGAATCCTGAAGGAGCTGGCAGATGTGATCTCAGAACCATAGCTTTCAAAGATCCTGGAGCACCAGAGAACTACCAGAGTACTGGAAAAGAGCTGATGTGGTTAGAGTTGGCTACAGGAGCAGGAAGGTCTTTAGCTTCCCAAAAGGTTCCTTCAGATGGCAGAACAAGGCTGCCTTTTTGCCAGTGTGGGCAACCACTGTGTGGGTGCAGGCTCCATGGGGTCTCCATGTGTCACCTATGCTGCCATCCCCAAAGATGGCTTACCTGTGTTTTGCATAATGATCAGTGGTGAGTTGCCCCTGGTTCAGACTGGGCGGAGCGTGATCCCGTTACAAACCAGTAGTAAAGGTAAGTGGAACCCACCCCAATAGTGATGCGAGGAAATCAGGAGCTGCTGCTGCAGAGAAGGATCTGGCAAGAGACTCACTGCTCGGGGCAGTGCCCATCCTCTCCCCCAGGCACAGGGGCAGACCCAGAAGCAGCTGGGGGTCTCCAGCCTGTTCCTGGCCAAGGGCTAAGCTCGGGCCATTTCTGGCTTCTGCTCTGGCCTCCAGAACAGCTCAGCCACAGCTGCAACCCCAAAGGAGCCACTGTGGTGGCCAGAGGCCTTTCTGGCTCTCCCAACCCCCAGGCTGGCTTATTTCACATTCACTTGGCAGAGTTTGGAGAGCAGCTTGATTTGAAGTGCTTCACCTGTCAAGCCAAATTGATTTCAGCTCTGGCTTTGGGCGATAACAGCAGAGTGGCTGAGGAGGGGAAGGTCTGTTTTGGACCTCCAATGGGAAGGAGAAGCAGGGACTGACTGTGTCTAGAAGGTGCCAAGGCCTAGCTGCTCCTGGATACTGCTGGCATCCCTGGCAGCAGAGCCACTGGTGGCCGACAGTGCCCAGAAGTAAGAGGAGGGCAGTGGCATCATTGGGAGAGGGATGGTTAAGATGTTGGGCTAGGAAAGGAAGACCCGGGTTCAAGCCCACCCTCAGCACGCAGAGCTGCTGGGTCGAGTGTGGTCCAGACCCTCTCTCAGCCCAGTTTACCTTACTGGGCTGGCGTTGTGGGGAAAATGGGAGGAGAAGGCTCTATACCCAGTGCTGAAGAAAAGGCAGAGATGCTTCTCTCCCTGTGAGAGCTGTTGGCCTTCAGCCTGAGAAGGTCCTCCTGCCTCAACAGCTTCCGAGAGCAGCTTCACTGCACAACGAGAGGCCTCTAGAGCAGCTGTCCTCCCATTCTCTCCCCCCTCCCCTCCCCTTGCAGGGATAATTCAATCAAGACAGGTGGGGAATAACCAGAGTCAGCGGTTTATTAAGAATTGGGGGGAAACACAGTGAATGCTTGCCTCCGTTTCACTCTGTTAGAATGACAGAAGGGTCAGGAGAACCTTTGACTCCTTAAAGCCAGATGTGGCCCTTGGAGTGAAGAGGGGGGCCCTCTCCAAGAGGGCCAGACCAACCTCCCCCTTGGGTAGGCAAGGCAAAGCTCAGCCCTGGCACTGTTGCCATCTTCTTCTCTTTGGAGCTGCCAAGCCTGAGCTCTGGGAGGCTTCCAGGCCCCTCCAGGTGTGGAGTGGAGGGCCAGAAGATGCCCAGAGTTGGGGTGAGAAGACCCTCCGTACACAGGAGCCCCGACATCTTACTCAGTCACAGGAGGGAGAGTTCCTTCCTTCCTTCTGCCAGGCACTTGTGCCAAAGGAAGTGGGCGTCTGGCAGCCTCCTTGTGGGTGGCCAGCTGATGATTTAAGAGCCGCTGAGCACTTTTTCTTTGTCTGTAATGAAGCCAGTCACATTTTATTGCTAAATTGCCCTCCTAATGACCGCATAACTGCTGGTGGGAGGGAGGTGTTCAACCCTGCAAGTGAAACGGGGGAATTGTTCATCCTGGGGAAAGGCAGGGATTTTCGTGGGGCCTCTATAGCCAGAGAAGGCCGGGATGGGCCACTGGCCCTTCCCCAATCGGCCTTGAGACGGAGCGCCAGGTGTGAGTGCCTCGCTTTGGGGAAGGCTGTTTGCATCTAGAGACAAGTTTCAAATGAATTTGACTTGCAATCTCCTTTGCTGACACACACAAATACACACAGGCCCAGCCCTACGCAGAGGCTCCTGAGGTGAGGCTCAGCTCTCCTCTCCTGGGGTTGTGGGGTTCAACAGGAGGCACAGCGGAGGTGCTGCCTAATCAGCCAGGCCATGATGGCTCAGCCTGCTCCAGCTCTGACATCCACCTCGGCTGATGCAAAGGTTCCCCAGCCAGGAGAGCGGACGCCATTTCTGTGGGAACAGCTGGGGTGGAAATCTCCAGAAATCTTCCATTCGCCATCATCTGGTTTAAAGGAAGGGGAGCCATTTTGGGGGGAAACCCCAAGGAAACCAAATTGTGGGGGATTCAAAATAGACGATGGAGGCTTGATGGATACGTAATCCTCAACTGTAATCTTTAGTGTGCAAGTCACATGGCTGGGCTCATCCCGTCCCCTGAACCCGAGTTGTGTGGGCTCGGTTGAGGGGGCCTTCCTCCTCCTGATGTCATCAGCAGGGAAGTTTTAGCCTCGCTGTGCTTTGGCCTCCCCAGCGGTTCTCTTTGGCCCTAAGGCTCTAAAGGCAGCCCAGTGGGGTCCCCCACTGCTTCTCCATGGAGAAGCCACAGAGACTTGGACTAAGGGGGTTGCTTATCACCAGCATCCAATCCAGAATGGTCCTGGCTGGTTCCCTTCCCAGGGAGATTCTGGGCTGACCGGGGGTGGGGGGGTGGGGGGGTGGCTCTTGAGATGATGTCTCTTGGTCCCCTTGGGTCCACGTGAGCCATGGGGACTGTGCCATTCCCTTGACACATGATCCCGGGGACTGTGACAAGCCAGAAGAACAGAGACACGGTGAAGGGGGGTGTTGTAGCGTTTAGCAGGGCACGGTGATATCAGGTGGAGGACAGTATAGGGAATCTGGGGACAGGGTCAATAAAACGATGTCAAAGGAAACAAACGCCCTTCAATGCGAGGGACAGCGAGATCCGGAAGTAACTGGCAATCCACAATGAACCTGAAGGAGTAAATAGCGCGGTCACTTTAAAGGCACAATTGAGCAAGGGCGGGGCGCTTGGGGGCGTTCTATAAAGCCAGATAAGCGGAGGAATCGGGCGTCTCCAACTTTTTTTTTCATCAGAAAACATCAGCGCTTACTGTATGACCACCGTGTAAGCTACGATTAAACCGGATAGCTTCACCTTTGAGTGTGTGCATGTGGTGTTTGTTCAGCGGAGCACAGGTGGTTCCAGAGGAGGCTGACACAGATCACAGGCTTTGGCTTTCTGGGCTTATGGGATGGCTCTGTAAGTGGCAGCGTTCCTCAGCAAGGACGGGGAGAGAGAGCCTACATTGTTTTACATTATTCATGCAGTTTTGTGAGAGAGTTTGCTCTTTCAAAGGAGAAGGGAATGTGGGTGGAATTTTACAGGAGGAAGATGGCTGTTTTTGGCCTCCTTTCATGTCCAGTAGGCCAAAGAGTTCATCTGCTCTTTTATGGGGCCATCATTTCTCCAGGATTCTGCATCCATGCCATTGTTCCTACACTGGGGATGCAGGAACCGATCTCTACGAATTGGGGTGCTTGTGTTCCTGACCCTGCTCTCGCTGGCCCTTGCAGCATCTGAGGAGGGATCCTGCCAGCCTCCCAGGGGCAGGTCTTGGTTCCCGGAGCTGTGCTGGGAGTTTGCAGCCCTCCAAGGCAGAAGAGAGCTGCTTCCCCTTCCTCTGCCCCCTGCCCCCCCCTCCCCTTCCCCTTCCCCTGCTGCACACTGCTCTTCCCTGCAGCAAATAAAACACCTGCCCCAGAAGGCTGAGGCAAAAATAGGCAGCCGGCGCTCCTTTTGAAATGGCTTTGCAAGAGCTCCATCCTTCTCGGCTGCCCTGGTGGCATCCAACCAGCCAGGCTGGAAGAAGATCCAAATCTGGGCCATCGCTCCCTTGGGTAGAGGCATATAAATGGATTAAACATAAGGTCCATTTATCAGGCATTCCTTACTGCCAGGATTCGGGGATGCCATTTCCAGCTCAGCTACAAATCAACCCTGGAGTGCCCCCCCCCCCGCCCTCCCCATCAGCACCAGAGGGGAATTCGAGCACAGGCGCGGCAGGACGTGGTGCGACCGGGAGCAGATGCCCGAGCCGGGTTGAGGGGAGAAGAGCCACCTGGAAGCCCCGCCCTCCACATTCTCCAGAGGACCCGAGCCGAACTTTTTTTTTTTAATTGAAAAAGTTTTTCAAATACAGATTTTTCCCCCTTTCCCCCCCCTCCTCCCTAACCCCCCTCCCCCTCCCCTCCCCCCATGGCTTCTCCAAAATAAAATCCAAATTGATATCAGATTATATAATACTTTACCATCCTTTTACACCCCCCCCATATGCTAACCATTTCTTTCTAACATTATTATTATATCCCCCCCATACTATACATTTCAAAGCAACCTTCAGCTATAAAATTATATAATAAATCCTAATTTGGCATTTATTCAACTCATAATCTACCCATTTCCTCCATCCCCATACATATATCTCTTAATTCAAATCTTTTACGTATATTAATATCTGAACATAACATCCCTTTTCCTAAACTAAACAATCAGTAACCTAACCCATCTCCACCCATTTTCCTACAGATCTACCATACATAATATTTTTAGTATCTTTGTTCTTCTGCCCACAACACAACACTAAAAGATATTTCCATATATAAATAAAATCCTCAAATGACTTTAAATTTGTAATCCATATAGTATCTTCTGTAATGTCTTTCAACTGGATTATTAATTCCATCGCCCATGTTAGGGTAACATCAAGTTCTGCTTCCAACAGTATATTCAGTATCTTCAATTACCATCTGCCCCCATCAATAATAAGTGTTTTCGTATATAAAAAACCACCCCAGTGACTTTATATTTATATTCCATGTAGTTTCTTCTGTAGTGTCTTTTATCTAGATTATTAATTCCAACCACCACTTTAGGGTAACAACCAGATCTTCTGCATGCCCCAATCCCGTAGTTCTCTTGCCTTATAACTCAACATATACGTAATCCATTTTTTCAGAGTCCAAAATAGAAAGTTCCAATCCGCTCAATCAGAGGCCATCTTCCACATCCCAAGAACACCAGCACTGCAGAGATAGATCTGTTATTCTTCTCAAAATAGTATAAATCAGTAATTTGCCTCAGTTATATTTTCATCTATCAGCCGTCTATAAATCCCGCTTATTATATTTAATCGTCTCTTAAGTAACTGGCATTAGTCTGTTGGCTAAAAAAAAAAAGAAAAAGAATTTTTTTTTGTTTAGTTTAAAATTTTTTAGTTTTGTAGAACCGAGCCGAACTTCGTGTTCAGTACAAGAATAAATAAATTAAAAATAAAAATCAAATCAAGCCGGCAGGCAGGGAGGCGGCCTTCGCTGGGGGCAGCAGAATGTGAGGGAGGGAAGGAGGGGCGGCAAATGCGGCCTTCTCCCGAGGAAAGGGCGGCTGCTGACTAAAGCTTGGGGCGTTGGTCGAGTTCAGCCACGGAAAGCCCTGCTCAAAGGCCGTTTTCCCCCTCGGCTCTGGTGGGGGCGAGCCAGAGCGCGCCGGCTCGTTAGGAGGAAGCTGACAGGCGGCAGCTGTGTCGGGAGCTGCCAATTGCCTCGTTACGGGGAGAGGAGCCCTCGCACGCCCACCACAGAACGCTTTTCTGAGCCGTGCCGGGGCTGAGCCAGCGCTGCCTGCGGCGGAACAACCACCGCTCGGCTGGGCCGCCCCAATGAGCGCCCCCCCGCCCCCCAATATACGCACGCTCTCACTGCTGACGGCAGCTCCAGAAGCTTCTTTAGCGAAGGGGGCCTTTTTGTTTCCCCCAAAGGGTCGTTTCAGGCTCCGAAGAGCGGCTGGCTGGCAAACGCCAAAGAACGTGAGGCTTCTTTTCATCCACGCCGTCTGCGCGGGGCTCCGGCCTCGGACCTTCCTGCCTCTCTTGACCCCCTGGGGGGCCCCGTTGTCCTGCTCACTTACTGACCCCGGACACGAGCTGTGCGGCAACTGGGGGGTCAAGGCAGGAGGCAGCCTCTCGGTCACCCCCACCGGCAGGCAACGCCCAACAAAGCAGAAGGGGAACCGGCAAGACTCGCTTGCCGTTCCAAGCCTTGAAATGTTTCAAAAAAAACCACCTACCTTTAGGTCATTATTGGAAAGAAATTGGAACTATAAATATTTCTGCATGGGTAACGCATTGGAGAAAGATGCAAACGTGTGAGAATTATAGGCATTCATGTCTGTGCCTGTGTGCGTGTTGCACACATATAAGGTAATCTTCGTTCAATGACCGCGAGTTCAATGACCATTCAAAGTTATGATAGCATTGAATGAGGGGGCCATTGAAGTAGCTGTCGCAGTGTGATGGCCATTTGCAACATTCACTGGTGGTTCCAGTAGGCAAAGTCAGTGGGAAAGGCCGGGAAGATTGTAGTTCAGGGGTGTCAACACTCAATTTCATTGAGGGCTGGATCAGAGTTGTGTTTGGCCTTGGGGGCTGGGGTGGGTGTGGCCATGGGCACGGCCAGCTTGACATCACTCATGTTGGGGGTGCCTGTGTTGGCCCAAGTGCCCTGCCAGCGAAAACGGGCTCCCAAGCTCCATTTTTGGTTGGGATGGCCTTCTGCAACCCTCTGCCAGTGAAAACGCGGCCCTCCCAAACTATTTTCATTGGCAGAGGCACCGCGGGCCAGTCCTTTGCTGTTTCCTGGGTGGCCCCACGGGCCAGATCTAAGCACCTCCCCCGGCCAAATCCAGCCCCAAGGCCTTGAGTTTGACACCCCTGTTGTAGATGGTCATGTGACCCCAGACCACTATGACTGCACAGGATTCGCCCAAGGACAACAACTGGCATTGCTGCAACTGCTGTCTTATGCCAATGCAGCCCCGTGATACGCTAATTCCATCAGGCCTTTGGGACGGCCCGATGGAATTACTATTCCCAATGATCATCCTTCAGCAAGGATTACTTGTAATTAATCCCCCAAACAGTGATAGAAGGAATGACATAAAGTGTATAAATTTGTCATTTTTATTAAGAATTTTGTTACAATAATATCTAATCTTAAAGAAAAATTGGACTAGAAAGGAGTAAAAAGTGAAAACAAAAGACAGATATAAAGAAGTGATTTCCAACATTCATCACAAATATAAACAAATTTAGTGAATCTTCACCCCCTCTAAGGTTACAAATATTTATTTCTTCATGCCATCTCTCATCCTTTATCTGTAGGCAAATCCATAAAACTTTTTGATTCTGATATCATAGAAAGGGTTGCCAGAAGTAACAACATAGTTTAACCTTGATCAAATAAACCAACTTTATATTTCTTCCTTTTATTTCTAATAGTCTTAATCTTTAGTTCATCCAAATATTGTCCATTTGATTAGTTCATCCAAATATTGTCCATTTGATTTCATTTCTTCTTTGTCCAATTGTTGCATGGAGTTCTTCAAGGCTTTAACAAGTGCCTTTTCTACATCTAATAAAAATTATCCAGGTCGCTTTCTTGGCTTATCATTTGTATTTCCCTTTTAAATTTTAAAATCTCAGCCAGATTTTTTTATAAATCAGGGAAATAACCTTTCTAAGTTATTCTCTAACTTGCCAGTTATAAATTCACTTCTTGATACCATCTCTATCTTGCTAGCTAAAATTGGTTCTACATTTGTCATTTCTTCAATAAATCTTTCGAATATAAGTTTATCCATAGAAGCAGACATCATTACTGACCTTGTTGATATTGTGGTTACTACTTTCTGATCCCGTTCTTCAAAAAGCTCCTTCAGTATTTTTATGGTTATAATGTTTTGCAGTATTTTACACGCTTGTAAATTTTCCCCCTGTGTAAAAACTTTAGTCTCATCTAGTGTCCAATTTTTGAAATCATGAAATTGCTTCTCTTTGTTGACTTGCAAAAACCAAAGTAGAATCTATTTCTCACTAGAGTCCATTTATACTTTATAATTCCAAAATCTTATGGTAAAAGTTTCAAAATTCCAAATTTATCTGAACCCTTAGTGCATTTATAACTTTCTTACCCAAAATCTTATTTAGCTCCTTGCTATTTATTTCAGATTCTTTACATTCTTCTTTTTCAAGGTTGCTCACACACACACACACACACACACACACAAACCACAGTACATTAGAAACAGGAATATTTACTGCAGTTTAAGCAGATAACAGCAGACAGGAAAATGATCCAGATGCCTCGTAAAGAATGCTTGCCCGAAGGGAGCCAAAATCAGTCCAAGAAACAGGAGCATCATCCAAAAATGTTTCCAAGAATCACAGGATGCCAAATTGGATAGTCAGTCAGTCTACGGGTCAAGAGTCACAAACAAGGAGCAAGAACATAAGTTGGAGCCAAGACTTGGAGAGCCAAATGGTTGTCTCTGACAAGGACTGTAAACACAAGAGCCAACTAAATCTGTCTGCAGCCAGCTGGCTGCAATTACTCATAACTTGGTGCCCTTTGTTTCATAAGATGCTTCACTGAGGAACATTGTTCTCCTCACTTCAGTACGTGCTTCAGTATGTGCTTTGTCATCTGACATTAGAGCTGAACAGGAGATTCCTGAGCCTGATCCGCTTCAGTTGAATTCTGGCCTGCTGGGTCCAGAGCAGAAGTGGGTATCAGCAGGTTCTGACCAGTTCTGGAGAACTGGTAGCAGAAATTTTGAGTAGTTTGGAGAACTGGTAGTAAAAATTCTGACTGGCCCCGCCCCCATCTATTCTCTGCCTCCCAAGTCCCAGCTGATCAGGAGGAAATGGGGATTTTGCAGTAACCTTCCCCTGGATTGGGGAGGGAATGGAGAGTTTACAGTATCCTTCCCCTGCCATGCCCACCAAGCCATACCCACAGAACCAGTAAAAAAATTTGAAACCCACCACTGGTCCAGAGGCTGACCATCCTGAAGCAGCTGAAGCAACATTATCAAATTCAAGGTCAGAGACAGATTCTGAATCATGGTTCATATCAATTCTTCAGTTTATGATTAAATTTTCTTTCAAGATTGAAGGCAGACTCATCTGGCAGTTTCAAACTTGTCGTTCCGAAGATCTCCAATAATTAAGAAGTACTTAATGAGCAATTTCCAAAAATGATTAGAAAATGAAGTTAGCAAACTTGGTGTTCTTTAAAATTCTTCATGGTTATGAGCAAATTGTCTAATGCCATCTCATGCCTGATGTTCATAGCTGTGGAAAACCACTTTCCCGTGATCTCCTTGCAAGGAGCAGTCATCCAGAGCTTATGTGGGATAATCTCCCATCTTCTCCTTATCCGGAGAGGTTCCAAGGAACTGGTCTATTCACCAGTTCCTTGGTCTTTGATGTGGTGATCAGCTCCACTTTTGCAGCGCTGTCTTCAGTTCACCAGACTTCCCCTGGAAGTGTACAGAAGAGATGATATTTGAAAGCATTTTATGCTGACACTGGCCAAGCAGCCTTCCAGGCAGGAGGGTTAGTCTCTAGTTGGATGTAAAGAATTCAGCCTGGGAGTTTGACCAGTAGTGTTGCTGTGTGGAATCCCTCTATCCAGCCGCCTCCAAAATAAATTCTATTGGAAGATTCCTTTGCCACTCCTTGGGGCTTCATTCTGCCCGTGTGCAAGTCTTACCCAGTGTATGCTGAATCAAGATGCCCTTTGTTGAAAAACCAATGAATCAGCCAACCATGCACCACAAAGCAACTGAATGAATCCCGAGATGATGCAAAATCTCAAGCTGACTCTGGTGTTTCCCTGCTGTCCTCTACCCAGACTAAGCAAGCCCTCCTCCTCTCCAAGGATTCCTAGCCAGCTTTTCCTTCCAGCTCTTCGCCATCTTGATTGCTCCCACTCAGGCATACTTCAGGTGTCCCAAACTGGAGGCAATGGTCTATCTAACACAATTAAAGGTAGGAAATGATAACTCATCTGAACTAAGCCTTGTCCAGGATTTTACCTGCTTGTCTTGAAGTTGCATCCCACTCTTGGTGCAGGTTCAGCTTGTGATCCACTTTGCCTAGGATTTAGATTATTTTTTTGCATTTACTGCTGCCCAACATGTCATCCCTTGCTTGTTTCCTTGATTTTTCCTACCCCAGTGTAGGACTAGATGTTTGCCCGTTGAATTCTGGTAAAGTGTTTTTTTTCTTATTGAAGTAATTTTTTTCTCAGCAAATGGATTTCTGTTCCAGCTTGTCAAGTTCCCCCTGAATCTTGACACTCCCCCTCAAATAACACTATTTCTTTTCCCCCATCCCCCCCATCCCCCCTCCAATATAATAATCCCTCATCCACATCAGTTATATATATTGAACGGCTCAGGAGTGGCATGCAGCCTTGCAGCCCCTTGACGTTTCCCGCCAGCATGTTGCAGGCCCCATGAAGCAATCAAACTTGTGGGCATGATCATTCAACCAGCTCTGCATCCATGGAATGGCAGAGCCATGCCAATCTGGTCATTAAGTGATGGGCAGAGATGCAGCTTACTGTGGTGCTCCAACTTTTTCAGGCCTTGGAACCTCTCTTTGTTTTTAATCTCCATTTTTAAAAATCTCCTTGCTAGAACTTCATGGCAGCCTTTGTGAAATGCTTTGCTGAAGTCAAAGTATGCTGGATCCTGTCTTTAACTATGGCCACTTTATCAGACAAAGAGATCAGGTTGCTTTGGCATGAATTGTTTTGGATAAATTCATGTTGTTTTTTTTGCCAAGCAACATATTTTTATCTGACCAAAAGCAGAACTAAGTGGATCAATTATTTCCTGCAATTTAGAAAACAACCTTCCTGTTGCTACAGCCTGAAATGGCATTTGCGTTTTGTGTAGCTACAAATTAACTTTCTAGTTAGCACGATCCTTTTCACCAGAACTTCTGCCCAGCAGGTGTTTCCCCATCCTATCCTTGTGCCTTTGACTTCTGTTTCCTAGATGGAAAACCACCATTTCATTCTGTTATTTTTTGAACTATATATGATCACATTCTCAAGAAAGCATTTGATAAAGCAGTGATTCTCAACCTTGGCAACTTTAAGACATGTGAACTTCAACTCCCAGCATTGTGGGAGAAGAACTCCATGTGCCTTAAAGTTGCCAAGGCTGAGAATCACTGCGATAAAGCATTTCATGATATTTGGCGGGAACGAGGTGGATAAATGTTAGCAAAGGTTATAGTGGTCCAAGGATCTGCAACAACCCCAAAGTAATTGCAATCTGCCATCCTCTGTACTATAAACTACCCAGAGTTTGTAATGGAAGAAAGACTTTTTAAATTTCAAATGACAGCAAGCTGGGGGTTTGGTTAACACCACAGAGCCGGTAACACCAACAGATGTGAACCTTGTCCAAATCAAACAGGATGACAAATATCTTGCATCTGGGTAGGAAAAATCAGCTGCAGGACCAAGGAGGCTTTGCTTAGTTTTAGAGCACGTAAAAGAATTTAGGTGCCCTGGTGGACCATCAACTGTCTTGGATTCAATAGCTGAGATCAAAGCAGTCACCTCAAAGCCACCTCATGGCGGGGAGGGGAGACACCTTTCTTTGATTTCAAATCAATTCTAGCATCATTGCCAGCATAACAGGATAGCTCCTCAGGCCCCAAGAAAGCAACCAGGCTCTATTTGATGACTTGCCACAATGCCTTGGCATAGCTCTCACTATAGTGATGCACAGAACATAGAATAATAGAGTTGAAAGGGAGCCTAGAGGCCTTCTAGTCCAACCCCCTGCTCAAGCAGGAGACCCTGTACCATTTCAGACAAGTGGATATCCAGTCTCTTCTTAAAAGTCTCCAGTGATCGAGCACCCACAACTTCTGAAAGCAAGCCCTTCCACTGATTGATTGTTCTAACCATCAGAAAATTCTTCCTTAGTTCTAGGTCGCTTCTCTCCTTGGTTAGTTTCCATCCATTGTTTCTCATCTTGCCTTTTGGTGCTTTGGAAAATAGTTTAACCCCCTGGTCTTTGCAGGAGCCCTCAAATATTGGAAGATGCTATTATGTCACCTCCTAGTCCTTCTTTTCATTAGACTAGACATACCCAGTTCCTGTAATCGTTCTGCACACATGCAGATAGCTGTGTACTGGTCTTCTATTCCATATTAGCCTCCTCCTCTGTTTAATCATGATAGTTCTCTACTTAACCATGAATAGAAGAGCCTTGTAACCAGCCATTGTTTTCATGCCTTTAAGACATTCCTTCTTCACAATCCTCCAAGGCAAATTTCACATTTACGTTTTAGCTTCCATGTATATTAAGTTGGATGGATCTGCTCCTTCTTCAGGTCCTTGTGGACTGCAGAATAGTGCAAATACTATAACTAGAGGGTTTCTGCATCATTCATCGGTACATAAAATTCAAGCAAAGCTTCCAAAAGGCAATATTTCCAAGGCTTTTTCTATCCAGTCATCTCCATCTGTATTGGCACTTGAAATTCCAGTTGAAGATGAGACACTTTGAGCCCCTTCTAAGGACAGATGTTCCTGATCTGCTGAATGGGACCTTCTGTTAGTGTGAAAGTTCAATTGTCATCTCAAATTGTTAAAGTGTCTGTTTACCAGTAGTTGCATTATTCTACTAGCACTTCTTCTTGTGTTCCCAATTTTTATTAAATTAAGGAGAGAAGCATTCCTGACCAAGCTTTCCATTCTTTCAACAACTTGGCATGTAGAGAATGTTAGAATTAAAGAGGGGAGATGCCAACTCTCATTTCAAAATTTTGTCCCAATTCCATCATAACAATTCCATAAATGGACCAATCATTTCTTTGACTTTTTTCTTGTTTTTTACATATTGAAAGATGCTTTTGTTGTTGTTATTTTTTATTTTAGTTGCAAGTCGTAGTTCATTCTGAGCCTTAGCTTTACTGACTTCATATTTGCACGCTCAGGTTATTTGTTGATATTCAGGTACCTTAATTATGTGCCCCTCTTTCCACTTTTTATACTTGTCCTTTTTGTCCTGTGGATTGTCAGCTTCAGGATTGTTAGTCTGAGGATTCATCTGAGGCTGATGAGCCACAAACATCTCCTGTTCAGCTGGAGCAGTCAAACGATGAGGCAGAACCCCCGCACCCCCTCCCCCCACCCAAGCTCCAGGTCTAGACACACGCAGTGGCAAGCAGGACAATGCTTCTCAATGAGGCTCCTCACTAGGCAAAGGGCAAGCCATGAGTAATTGCAGCCAGCTGGCTGCAGACAGATTTAAGTAGCTGCTTTGCTTTGAGTCTTAGTTCAGTATTCTAGCTCGTGACTCTTGGAGTGGCTGACTATCTGATTGGGCATTCTGTGACTCCTGGAAAGCATTTAAACTCCTTTCTTGCTCCTTGGATTGTATTTGCTACTTTTCAGGGCAGCTAAGCACTTTTGCTAGGTATATGAATTACGATCTGTCTGCTGTTATCTGCCTAAACTGCAGTAAATACTTCAGCACCTTAGTAACTATGTCGGTGTGCATGCAACCTTGAGGCAGGTTGGTGAAATGCCATGATGGCATTCAGGTGCTGGTTCCCCCATCCTTGGTTACCATTAAATTGCAAGGATTCCATGGACAGAAACAGTTCCATTTCTGTAAAGGAAATCAAAGTTGTCCCAAAGGTGCTTTTTCAAGAGGCAACTGGACTTGTTTTTCTTGTTTTCTTTGAAGACGTTTCACTTCTCATCCAAGAAGCCTGGATGACTGAGAATCTCCATAGACATTCCAAAATAAAAGTTGTCTACTTCACCACCACTTCGCTCTCCCTTCATGGTGAGAGCCTGACATGGCTCTGTCAGGCCTCCATCTTGATTAGACATCTCCAGTTGTACCTGATTATCTGCATTTCTTCAATATATTTTCTTAATCATGGAATTGGACTCGTTTTCCATCTTTCCCACAGATTTTCCTGAACAACATAGACTTCAGAAATTTTACCTCAATTTCTTCCATTTAACAGCCTAGAAGCTCTCAGATCTCTTCAGAGCCAAGGTACAAGAGATCCTGCTTGCTCCATGCAAGCCCATCTACATGAACTTTTTATTGGAGCTAAATGAAAATTCTTTTAGGTTTTTGCAGAATCAGACTTCTAATTTTTCAAATTTCTTTTGCACCTGAAATGGCCTGACATGATGCTCTCTTCAATTAGTATATACCTGTAGCTGTGGCTTCTTTCTACACAATTAGCACAACCCATTCCTTCAGTGTTTGATGGAGGCCTGCTTTGTCTCAGCTCACTGGTTTGTCTGACAGCCTTTTTTTGAAGCCTTTCCTTCAGCCTCCCAGGGGTGTCCACATGTTTCAAAGTCTTGGCTAGCTCTCGCTCATTCCTAGGAGCTGTGATTTTGGTACAACAAAAGAATTCCACACCTGCCATAGGGATTCCCTCTTGTTTTTCATAGCATTGGGAGACTTCTACTTTCTCCCCCAACTATCTCTACATTCCACAAGAATCAAGATATTTTCTCCAGTGCCCTGCCTGGAGGGAAGAGCTGTCTCCAGTGTCTGGTCTCCAGTCTTTTTCCAGATTGGCCAAATGGAGCTCTTGCAAAGGCATTGACATCCTGGTCTTAGTCTTCCTTCTAAGGAGCAGGGTCAGCCGTCTTCTCAATTTCTAAATAATATTAGCCACTTGTGGACTTCCTTATCAGTGTCCAATCATACATCTGGAAGGGACCTTGGAGAACTTCTAGTCCAACCCCCTGCCTAGGTCAGGAGTCCTTATTCCATCCCTGACCAATGGCTGTCCAAACTTTTCTTAAACCTCCAGTGATAGAGCACTCACAACTTCAGGGTGCAAGCTTGCATCTTCCTCCAATGAGCTTCATTGCTTCTTGTCCTGCCCTGGTGCTTTGGAGAATAAATCAACCTGCTGACAGCATTTTAAATATTGGAGGACAGCTATCACATCGTCCCTAAGCCTTCTCTTGGTTAGGCTAAACGTATCTATTTCCCTTAGCCATTCATTATACAATTTAGCCTCCAGACCCCTAATCATCTTTGTTGCTCTTCTCTGTACTCTTTCTAGAGCCTCAGTGTTTTTGTTTTTGTATCATGGGGACCAGACCTGGATGCAGTATTTGAAGTGTGGCCTCACTAATGCAGATAGAACGATACTATCACTTTGCATTATCTTGATGCCCGATACCTACCAAATAAATTCAAGTGTCTCCGCATCCACTGTTACTGGTCTGGATATATTCACAAAGGGTGGCTGCATTTGGAGAATCACCTGTTGAACAATCAAACCTTCCTCCATCTCATATGTTAGTCATCTCCCATATGGGTGAATCTCAGATACTGTGATGAAGAAGACCTGGTTATTTCCCTGAGGCTGCTTCTTTAGTGGCCATCTGGGAATTCATAGCCTGCCTCAGGATCTTCCTCAGTTTTACTCAGTCAGTCCTGAGGGATCTTGGGGGGGGGAGGGGTTGAGCATCTGGCTCCAGTTGAGAGCATGTGGATAAGAAGAGAACGATGGGGAAAGAATAGCTGTTGTGGGGATGAACCAGAATTGAATCTGACCACTGTGAACCTCTGGGGAAGGCTGTTGACTGTTCCCCCTTCTGAAGTGAGGGGGACATGGACAAGATGTTGAGTCTTAAACCAAATCAGGCTTAAACTCTGCAGTCCCCAGAGTCTTTTTCCTTCCATCCTTTCCTCATCTTGCTTTCTTCTGGACCTGCCCGGGCTTCTCCATGTCCTTGCTGAAATATGATGCCCAGAACTAGACCGGTGCACTTTGGCCCATGCAAAAGAGAGAAGAAGGGCGACTTCTCTTGGACTTGACTCCTTTGTGTCACAATTTTGTTTCTGGCCAACACGCAGGGCAGGCTTTATTCAGCAAAGCAATCCCTTACCCCTGACTCAGGGATATTGAGTGTGTGGATGCCTGCAGTGGAATGGCAGGAGAACATCTTTGTGTCTAGAAAAGACCCAAAAGGAAAAAGGCATAATGAGAATTTTGGCCATGGGTATAGCTGGAGGCATAGAATAAATTTGTGCCATTCCAGCATGCATCTATTGACATACTTGTGTCCACCGTTGGGAAGCAAGTGTAAAAACTAGGGTTTGTGTTGTGCTTTTACAATCAACAATTCCTCATAAGCCTTTCTTAATCTTTTCCCAGGCTGCTTTTTCTCTGCAATGCATCTACTTTTCTCTTTATGACTAAGGCATAAATGGAAGCATTTCTGTCTGAAGATGCAGTCTGAGCTGGCAGGGAGGAAGGAGGGGCTGCTCCCTGTGGCCTCTGCTCTCTCGGGCCACAACCACCTGCTTTTTCCTTAGGAGGAAAATTCTTCTGATTCAGATCGCTCTGAGTTGCAGCCCAGTGACATGAAGCTCTTGTCCCCTGAAATTCAGGCTTGGCCTGCTTGGCTTCCTGGTCGACTCCCATGTCTTGCCAAGGCTCGCCTCCTCCTCGCCCACCAGAAGTGCGTCAAGGCCTGTGAGATAAGCCAGTGTTTGCAAATACGAGGCTCCTCTGAACACCAAACATGCCTTTGATTACCTCCTCCAGCTAATGAGCCATTGTTTATGTGGGAGACGTGTTTGCTCCTTGGCATGTGGTGAGATCTGCTCTCCTCCAACATCTCAGCAGGGAAGGATGGCAGAATGACATTTGCTTGGCAGCAGATAGATTTCAGTCGCGCTTGCCTGCTCGGAAGAAAATCCGGGAGGCTGGTTGGCAGGATCCATCTCGGAGAGATTTTGCTTGCCTGCGGGATGGTGTCATCCCGTCAGCCTCCCTGGCATAGCATTCTTGGTGGGCAGGTACTACAGAGACCAACCGCCGGTGGGCACTGGTGCCTGCTTGAGCTGGCAGAGTGAGGGGGAAGCCTTGTGGTGCCATTAGCAGAAGAAAGATGCCTCTGGCAGGTTGCAGGACGGACCTCAAACATGGGAGCGAAGCTGGTCCGATGCCGAGAGGGAAGCCAAGCTGTTCCAGACAACTGAGTGGGATCCAGAGTTGGAATGAGCGTCATAAATCTTGATTATTCTGTGTCTCAGCTGAGGCGAACCAAATGCCGCGGATGGGAATGGAATCCACATCTTGCTGAAAACAGTGAAAAATCTGATTAAATGTACAAACTTATCTAAATAGCATTCTGTCTACATCAGCGCCTGAGCTGTCACCCTGGTGGGCATCCACAGGCATGGCTGTTTTGCTGGAGCAGACCCCTTCCCACAAGACCCCTGGAATGGGGCAGGAGCTGTCTGACACCCCTCCCCCCTACTGCCCCAGGGCCTCTGCTGCGATGGCTATCAATCATAAGCATCCCCTGAATTATCAGCCAGGGTCTCTCTTTGACTGCCCCTCGGTTGCAGAGGAGCGTCTTCCCCGTTCCCCACCCCCAGCAGTAAATGAGCCAGAGGCCATTATGCAGCCGGCCAATCCACAAGGGGCGAGCAGGGCCTCCAACAATGGGAAGCAGGATGCTCCCCGGTGATGCTGGGGAATTACTGCTTCTGCATGCATAATCAATGGGAACTGGGAGGCAGCCTGGGTAGGAAAGCGGGGGGGGGGGGTGTCGTTCAGGGAGGAGGGAGTAGCTCTTTTGTGCTCAGGTGCAGCTGCCCTTGAAGCTGAAGCCAGCCAGCTAGGATGAGCCAAACGGGCCTTGCCAGGCTGGACATGCTGAGCTGCTCTTGTAACCCCAGTGGGGGTGGGGGGAGGCTTCAGCCCAGCAGGCAAGAAACGGGGTGCTTTGTGGAGGGGGGGGACACCTCCCCCCCCGGCCTCCAGGAAGGAGTTTACAGCTCAGAATCAAAAGATGGCATTTGAGGGCCTGGATTGTTGGCATGCCTTCCTCTTGCTTGACCGATGGACCAGGGACAGGAAGGGCTTTCAGCTCACCTGGTGAGTGGAACCATCTGCCACCCTACTATCACTTGGCCTGGATGGGAAACGGGTTCCCTTCCTCTCCAGGTGACGGGAAGGATCAAAGGCTCCACCTCAGGTCCTCTCGTGTGTGTGAAAGCCACGTCTGAGTTTGAGCTCAGCTGCAGTTGCTCTTCTCCTGCCACAACTGTTGCCACTGACCACGGACTCCTCTTCCTTATTCTGCCCCCTGAGGAAACCACCTCAGCCAGGGAAACCTGGATTGTCCTCTCCCCACAACACAGCACCAGGCCGCCCCCTCCCTTGGCCCCACATGGCCGGGGCTGTGGAAGATCCATCAGAAAGCTGGGTTGAGAAGGCAGCATTTGGGTACTGGCTGCCCTGGGGGTTACAAGTGCCTGCAGAGCCCCTGGTGCTCCCTCCCACACCTACAGCCCACACTCTCAACATTGTGGGAAAGCTCCAAAGCGCCTTGGGGATTAGCAGTGCCTAAGAGTGATATCTGGACTCCCATTAGTGCTCCCGTCCCCTTTTATCACAGGAAGGAGCACACAGCTTATTTGGAATGAGGTCTCCCTCCTGCTGTCTGCTCAGAGGACTCTTGCTGAATTTTCTAAACCCACCCAAAGCCCTGGAGAAGTTAGGTCACATCCTCAAACAGGCCCCATTTGTGGTTCATTTTTCACTTTGTGTGTGGGGTTGTGGCTTTTTTCCTTAGAATGGATGTGGCTGCCCAGAGTTCTAGGCTGGCTTCATTATTGTAAAATATTCACACATGATTTGTGCACTAACTAGGATTATTGACTATTTTTACTCCTATTATGATGCTTCTGTTTTAAACTTAGATATGATAAAGGTTAACTTCCCACAATTTGGAAATGATGCTTCCAAACCATATATTTGCCCTTCTTGCAGTCACAGCAAGCTGCTGACTCATTCTCAGCTTGTGATCACTGCTAGTCCAAAATCTTCTCACATACTTCAAGCATCTCAGTCTCCTTCATCCAATATCCAAGAAATTTTGTTTCTCACGTGAAGAATTTCCTAATGGTCTGTTAAATCTCAGCCCATTTCTCTAAGCTACCAAGAATTTTTTTTGTCTTCTACACTTTCTCTTAATTGTATCTCAGATTTGACTGAGGTTCCCTCCAGCTCCTCTACCAAGTCTTTAATGAAAACATAGAAGAGTAGAAGGCCCAGGACCATCATGGGCTTCCTTCAGTTCAGCCACTCAGTTGTCATGCCATCCTTCTACACTCTGTGTGAGACATTAATAGTTTAGGGGACCAGGTTCTTAACAGAGGATCCCCTTCCAAAGGCTACATTAATTTTATCTTGAGAACATCTCCCACATTCACCGCTAAGACTTTCCAATTTTAAATAACTGGATTTTAAACTGAAATTTTAAATAAAGGAATGGGATGTGGGAACTTCCCATTTGCTACAGAGGTGTTCGAAGCTGCCGGTTGCTTTTCATGGGCTCACTATGGGCACATGTGTGTTGAAGCCAAAAAGCAGATTTATGATTATGTGTACAGGGGATATGCGGTAACCGGAACTGAAAGCGTCCCTCTAGTTCCCATAGATTTTCTTCTCAATATATTTTCCAAATCCATCCGGCAGTTGCTGTAGCAACTTAGACCTTCTCATCCTCCTCCTCCTGTTTTGGATTCGACCAGTTTGCTGCTGATGTTAGTATCAGAAAACCTTGAGACGCATGTGTTGAATGTGGGGAGGGAAGCAGCTCTAGTGCTTTTGGCACACACCTTCATATTTTGAGGGATAACTCCAGGTTGGCACAGGAGGCAGCTGTGTTGCGAAAAGCGATCAGCCACCAGTGTTATGAGATCAATTCATATTGTGCTTCTTCTCAAAAGCTGCAGCTGTTTGGTATGACGCAAGGCTTCCAGTTCTTCAATGGCCTGGCCCACAGGAGTGGGTGGGCATGCCGCCTTCTCCTCTCCACAGTGTAGCTACACTGTGATGCAAAACTAAGAGGTGGCTGTATTGGGGAAGACTTAAGAAATTAAAAGAAAAAAAATTAATGTTTGTCTATTGTACAAATATACTTTCTCATGGCTGTTGAAAGAGTCCTCTCTTCCTTTTTACTCCCAGAATCCTGGAAAATTAATAAACCAGTAGCTGGAAATTGGGTGGCATATAAATTGAATAAATTATATAATTAATTATATGACCAGTTAGGATAGATAAAGAGGAGAAAGCAGATGACAACATACAACACTTGGGAACGGCTGATCAGGCAGATAGAATCAGGACCTACAGAAGCCAGAGCTTCGGAGGGGCTTTGGAACTTAAGGTCACCTTAGCTGGAAGGTATAGCTATTGAGTCAGGGTAGAAACTTCTGCTAAATCCAGAGTCTAAACCAGAAACTGGGCTGTAATGTAACACAAAGTTTATGCAATGACTAAGTTTGCCAATGCTCTCCACATCCAGCATCAGAAGAGGTGCTCTGAGGATCCATGAATTGGGAGACAATGGCCACCTGACCTCCTCTTCCTTCCACTTGAATTTCTGACAGAAAGATTCCAACAAAAACAGACACCCAGTTATGCTTGCAATAGCTACAATTGGAGCAGGAACTTGATTTCATCTCATGCTGGGCTTTGGTTTACCATGTTGGGTGAAGCCAGCCATTGCGGTTTGGAGCTGTGTTGGAAGCCAGCCAGTACGCAGGAGAGGCACCGGATGTCTGTCTTTTCTACCATGAAGCTTTCACACGCAGAGCCTTTTTGGTGCTCCAGAATGGCTAGGAGCTGTTCATTTGGGCTGGGTTGAAGCCACCCAAGCAAAAGGCTCACTGTCCTTGGAAAGAGCAGTCGGGTTTTGTAAAAGCATCAGCAACCTGGCCTTGTTTTGATGATGGCAGCAGAAATCTGCCATTGTGCAATTTCTGTAGAGATGCCAGGCTTGGAATAATGGGGTATGGGGTAGGAATGCTGTTGTGGACGAGGCTTGGGTGGCACTAGAATAAGGTGGGACCACAACTGCATGTGGACTGGCTGCACTCGGAGGGTCAATGTGAATGGCTTAGCATTAAGGCAGGGATCGGCCTTGGCAATCTGATATTAATCCCCCGCATAAGTGAAGTCTGATGAGCTGTTTGTGGATGACACAAAATTGGGAAGTCTTGTCAATGCTCAAGATGGCAATGCGATTGCAACATAATCTGACAGGCTGGAAGACTGAGCTGAGAGGACAAAAGTGTCCTTCAGTATGGTGAAAAGTATAACGTGTAGAAGAAAAATTTAGGGCCCTGCATCTGTGAAGCACTTGGGCACTGAGAACAAGTTGAACATGAATGAGAGGGGCTAAGACAGGTCTGGCTGCATTAGAAATCTTTAATCCAGGTGATACAATATCTGGAATGCTGTGTATAGTGCTGGGTGTCTGTTTCCAAAAGGATATGATGGGTTAGAAGAAGCCAAGAGGAGGGCAGTGAAGATGATGCAGGATGTTGAGGTTTTGCCCTCAGAGGACAGGCTGAAGGGACTTGGGATCTTCAGCCTGGAGGAACACAGACTGCGGGGAGTGGGATAGCTCAGGTTTATAAAGAGAAGTCATAGAAAGAACCAGAAATAATGAGGACAAGTTGCAACTATTCGGATTTTGCTTGAATATAGAGAAAACTCCCTAAGGGTAAGATCTGTACCACAGTGGAACAGGGGTTGCTGCTTTTCCTACCCTGGGGTTTTTTGAGAACCTGGGCAGCCATTCCCAAGGATGGTTTTCCTGCACATTCTCAGGAAATGTTGGGCTAAATCAGCCACAGAAACCATCTCCTTTTCAAAGAGAGTCATTGGGAAGCCATAGTTTAAAGTCTTGGTTGAGACTCATGTAAGATTCATGCATCTTACGTTCAGGCCAAGTTGGCTTGCTGTTTGTTGAGGGTCACTGTGGAGCTCCATCTTGGTGCCACCAAGAATGGCAGAAGCCAGATCAAGAGAGTCCAACAGTAAAAGTCCTTCAGAAGTAGCAACACCACCCCCTGTAAGCCAACATTCGCCAAGACTGGACTGGAAGAGGACATGAAGGAGGCCAAAGTCTGCGGGACTTCTCTGGTCCCTGAGAACCATTTATTCCCATCTCTCCATTGGCTGCCTCAGCTGTGGCTCTAGAGAGCACAGAAACACCCACACCCACACAACTGTCTCACTCTTGTTCAGGTGGCAATGGCAGTTTTGGGGAAGGTGCTTCATGACTTACCATCCCCCACCAGACCTCTATTCCTCCCGTCACTCTCTCCCTTTCCAGGGCTTGCAAGGGACAAACAATTGGCCCCAGGCTTACTAGAGAGAAGTGGTGGGGGAGGGATTGCCCACCTTCTCTGCTCCTTTGCCATACCTTAGCTGTTCCTCTCATGCAAACTTATAGCAGGCTCAGGAATTCCCATATGTTCTGGATACCTTCAACCTCTGGCTGCCATTCAGCCCTTGCAGCTGTTTCTGGTTCCCCTCATCTGCTTTGTTAGGGCTTCTCTCAATGCCAATTGTGTGGCTGGCAAATGATTATTTTCCACAGGCATAAGCTGCCTCATTCAGAGCCCAGGGAGATATACCAGGCAGGCCAAGGAAAGAGCAAGTAGATTCTCATGTGCCAGGCCTCCATGTGAGGCAGAAAGGGTCTCCCTGCCATGGCACGCAGCCCAAGGGGGCTGAGGTCCTTTGGCTCTAGTGGCATACAGTATCTTCCTGCAGAGTTGCCCAGGCAGGTGCCCACCAGTTCTCCTGCGTTCATCCAAACACACACCCCTCCTTTGAGATACCTATCCTTGATGTGATGTTTGCTGTCATCAGTCTTTGATGCATCCAGCATCCTGAGTCAGGCCAGAGGGCAACCTGCATGCTGCCCCCCCTCTCGCCCCCAGAATGGCAGCTGCAGAGGTTTGGTTGCTTACTGGCAGAGACTGGAGGGTGTGCTTGGGAGGGATTGGAACAGTTCTCAGCATTAATGCTTTTAGTCTTGAATACGGATTCGGAGATCAGAAAGAGGCTTACCAGAAGCTTCATCTATGCAAAATGGAATAGCAACGGGGGGGTGGGGGGTGGGTGTTGTTTCCTTCCCATTCAGTGGGACAAATTCAGCTCCGGGAGTTTGGCTTTCCTGCTGTCTCAAATGGGTTCATCCCCTTGAAAATATCCTCGCCAGGAGGCGTGGGAGATCCCTACTGCAACATCGAGATTTGCCACCAGACCCACCCCCCATTTCTGGTTGCCCCTTCTGCCCACCCACCCTCCACTCCTGAATAACGAGTGGGCTGCCCAGGCAGAGATGGTGATGCAGCCACTGGACAGGAGAACCCACTGGACGGGCATGAACTGTGGTGGGAGGCGTGAGACATACAGATTTAGGCAGGCTCCAAAATTGGAACAGCCCTGACAAAAACATCCCTTCCTCTCCAAGGATTTTGCTTTTAAAAGCAGCATTTGCTGAAACCAGGAACAGAGAAGAGGCATTTCCTGCTGCTGGCAAGTTGCAGCCTCTGCTGGCACGAAGCAAAAACCCAAACTGGAAATGTTGGTTATTTCCCATCACAGCAATTGGGAGACTGGAGCTCCCTCCAGCTGGGTGGTGGTGAAGGTATTCCTAATCTTCACCCAGACCCAGACAGCCCCTCCCTGACCCAGCCCTGCTCCCCCAGTGAGACAGGGCCTCCAAGGGGGCTGAAACCTTGATGCGGGATGGGCATCAGGGCAGGATCCTCTGTTGGAACCCTCGTATCTCCCCCTCCCCCAAAAGCAAGTTGCAACAGAATCTGCAGAGGGAGACGCTGGTGCCCTGTTTTCTGCCGACTCTCTTTATTCAGGAGCACCTCTTCCTTTGGGCCAGGAGGAAATACTCCGGGGTGGGGGCGCAACACGGAACCCCTCTCCACAATGCTGTAAATAGCCACCTTTCTTTACCATCTGTGTACAATGGGCAGCAGAGGAGATGCTCCTTGGCTGCCCATTCTCTTGCCGGGGTGGGGGTGGGGGGCTTCTTGGTGTTCCAGCTTGGAAGAACGGAGCCCAGCTCGGGGGGAATCTCCATTTATGGACACCCATCTAGGAGCTGAGGAGCCGCGTTCTAACAAGGGAGGGAGCCCAGCAAGGCCGGACAGGCTCTGCTGAGGGTGGGGGCTCCAGGTGGGCCTCTTCGGAACTTGTTGTTCCACTCCTGAGCATGTCAAAAATGAATGGCTGTCTCCCCAACGCCCCCTTCGCTCAGCCTGAGTTTGAGGCCATTGTCTGGCAGAAGCCCCCACCCCACGCCTGGACTTCAGGCTCAGAGCCAGTTCGTCCCCCCCCCCGCCTCCCCGGGTTCCCTGAAGTGGCTGGGAAGCTCCTCTTCAAACCCCACAGCCATTAATTCTTGTCAAGGCATGGGCAGGTGAGATAAAAGCCCGCCCTTGCTCCTCGCGTGCGAGATAGTAAATACATTTAATTACGGGACAAGTGCTGAGGGATCTCTGCCGATATTAAGTTTATTAGCAGAGACATTTAAAAGCATGTCATCATAACAAAAAGGTCTCGTGTAATCCGAAATGTTCCACTTTGAGACAAGACTCCGAAGTGAATAGCCTTAATTGAGCAGATGGCTGCTGCTCAGGCTGGGACGGGCGGCTTTGACGGGCAATTAACTTCTGCCTGCCGAACGGCTCCCCGGCTCCCCGTTTCCGCGCCTGCCGAGCCTGGAGCCAGAGGGCCGGGGGCCGACCTGATGCCTCTGCTGCTCTCTCACCCTCCAGGGAGCTGATGCCGCGGACCCTGGAAGGCCAGCTCACCATGGAGAAGACGCCCAGCTACTTCGTGACCAGCGAGGCGGCCGGCCGGATCCACGCCATGGCCAAGGACACCAAGCTGATCGTGGTGGTTCGGGACCCGGTGACGCGGGCGATCTCCGACTACACGCAGACGCTCTCCAAGAAGCCTGAGATCCCCACCTTCGAGGTGCTGGCCTTCAAGAACCGGACTCTGGGGCTGATCGACGCCTCCTGGAGCGCCCTCCGCATCGGCCTCTACGCGCTGCACCTGGAGAGCTGGCTCCAGTACTTCCCGCTGGCCCAGATGCACTTCGTCAGCGGGGAGCGGCTCATCTCGGACCCGGCGGGGGAGCTGGCCAAGGTGCAGGCCTTCCTGGGCCTGCGGAGGGTAGTGACCGAGAAGTACTTCCATTTCAACCAGACCAAGGGCTTCCCTTGCCTCAAGAAGCCGGAGGAGAGCGGCGCGCCCCGCTGCCTCGGCAAGTCCAAGGGCCGGACTCACCCCGTCATCGACCGGGACGTCATTCAGAGGCTGCGCAAGTTTTATAAGCCCTTTAATGTCATGTTTTACCAAATGACGGGCCAGGATTTCCAGTGGGAGCAGCAGCAGGCAGGGATGTGAGGCAGCAGCCACAGCCAACGAAGCCGGGTTTTCTCCAGAGGTAAATGGGAGGAAACCTCTTTGCTGCGGGAGGGGGAGGGGGGCAGCCTTTGTGGGCATTTACAATCCCGACCCTTCCCCTCTTTCGAGTTGGGACTTCACTGCCACCCTGGACCTCCCGCCTCAGAGGCTGGGGAAGGCTGCCCTAGTGCTCCTTGGCCTGCAGAGGGGCAGAGATGGGCGCTGCCATGTGCCAAGCCCCCCTGGTCAGGAGCTGGCTTCACAGACAGGGCACCAAGGGTGGCATTCACCCAAAAGGTAAGGAATGTGGCAAGAACTTGTGGGATCAGGCTTCTGACCTGAGAGCACCTGCAGTTTCAGGTGCAAAACAGCAAGAGGTTTGGGTTCCCAATACACCAAGATGATGGCTGCAGCACACCAGCTTTCCGTAATCTGGTCAGATTTGAGTCATGTTTCATTTTTTGTGGCCTTCCACAAGATCACAGAATTGTGATTACCTAAAGACGCCTCAGGCTTTGGGTTCAAAATCCAGCCTCCATAATTGTCCACAACCTTCTTGATCTCCTTCCAGCTGTCCCCCTCCAAAGCCCAGTTCAGGGGGCTTTGGGGTCCCACCCCGACTTTTTGAGATGGCTCCCTGTGGCCTTGTGCTTTGACAATCAGAGGGTCTCAAAGCAGAAATGTGGGCTGCTCAGTAACTTTACCGAGAGCTAGTCTGGTGTGGCTGTTAAGGGAGCAGGCCAGAAATTGGGAGTTGTGGGTTCTAGTCCTGCCTTAGGCACAAACTAGCTGGGTGACTTTGGACCAGTCACTTTCTCTCACCCTAGGAAGCAGACAATGGCAAACCACTTCTTTGCCAGGAAAACTGCAGGGACTTGTTCAAGTAGCCTCTGAGAATTGGATATGATTTAACAGAAGGGGGAAAAAGTTTATTACAGATTTTAAAAAGGAAGATAAAACTAATACAATCATATAAGATATAAGAAAGTAAGATATAAAGTAGGAAAAGAATGCAAAGAAAACTAAAACTGCAAGAAAAGGGGAGGAACTAAAAGAAAAGTAGAAAAGAAAGAAAAAAGACTCTAGCATCTTGTGGCTTCCGATCTTCTTTACAGCAGTTATAAGCACAATTATAAATTTACCCCTTATTCTAAGGTTACAACATAAGTATCTTTTTTTCTATATCTAATCCTCAAATCCATACATTGTAAATTTATTTTTTTTCTATTTTGTGCAAAAAGTCTATAAGGGACTGCCCATCAGCAGCAAGTTCCATCATCTTCACCAACTGTTCCTCCGGTGAGGATAAGGCCAAATCTTTCCATCTTTGTGCATACAATAATCTCACTGCAACTACCATGTAAAAAACAAAATTCTATGACTTTTTTTCCAACTGTTTGTCTATCAATCCCACAAGAAAAACCTCTGATCACAATTGTTAATCTTTAAGATCCTGCATGCAAATATTTGAATCCAGAATTTTCTAGCTTTTTACACTCCCACTAAACATGGTAAAATGTCCCTTTTTGTTCACATTTTCAATATGTACATTTGAAGTGCCTTTGTATATTCTAGATAATTTTTCTGAGGACAAAACCAATAGTAAGTACATCATTTTATAAAAATTCTTAAGATTCTAACAATGTTTGAATCTTCTCTCTTCTCTTGAGAAGAAAAAGCAACTATAAAACTAACAAACAAAAAATGAAGAATGTGCTAGAGCTGACTTTCACATATGATTAAGTTCTGACTTCATCTATTAAATGAGAACGATGTTGTCACGCAATCCATTTTGCAAGGATTTAAAGTGTTCAGGTAGATGACTTTGTAAAAAAAAAAGAAACGAAACCATCAGTTATGGTCTGAGTGGGCTTGCTTCCTCCTCCCCACCCCCGGGCTCCCACTGGGGCAGCTTCACACATTGGAGGAATGGGAGAAGGCGCCTGCAGCCCCTCAGGCCGTGACTCCGGATTCTCCGTGCTCAGGACAGATGGACCTGGAAGTCACCCCCAACCTTGCCTGCTGACCTGGCCTGTGTGCTTTGCCATCCTGGCCTACGAACAAGGTTATCAAGGCCACCTGGCTTCTCCTTCCAGTTGATTCAGTATCAGCTGGGGGTGGTTGATGAGTGAGGTTCTGGCTTGCAGCCTAGGGCACATTTGCCCCACCCTGACAGAAGCCACAGCCCACCTCTCTTTCTTGTCCCTGACGAAATGGTGTAAACAGGCACATCTCTCGTGAGAAACAGCCAATGGGACCTTTGACCAAACAGCGAAAAGCTGATGAGGAGCAGGATCAAGGAGATGGCTAACGGGAGCCCTGAGGAGATGTCAGACGGGCAGTGGGTTCTCCCAAGCAGGGGCTCCAACTCCTTGGGGGAACCATTCTCTGAATGGGGTGCTGCTGCTCACATAACAAGGAGATGCTTCTTCTTTCCTTCCATACAGATCCACCTGTAGTGACGAGAGCCTGACCTGACTTCCAAGGGCCAACTGCCCCCTCCCCAGCGTTGGGGATGAGTGCTCAGCGGACTGAAGAGGCAGCCAGGGCTTCAGGGGAGTCCTTTGGGCCTTGACTCCTCCCACTTTCTGAGACCAGGAGGGTGCCCCGAGAGCCCCAGCTCTGCCCTGGAGACATCTCTGTTGTCTGGAGAGAAGTGGGGGGCTGGGTGTCCTTGCTCCCCAGCTGGGGAAGAAGAGCCATTTCACACGTCCTGCATCCTGTGCCATGTCTTCAGATGCTTATTTTTGCTATGGTTGAGCTGCTGAGCAGACAGAGGAGATCGTCCTATTCTCGGGGAGCCCGTTCTGGAAAGTGGCATCCCATTGGGAGAGGCTGCCCTGGGGTGTAATGGTGTGGCCCTTCCCAACAGAGGAGGGGGCAATTCCGCTGCACGAAATGCTGCCAGTTTCCTGTTTTCTGGACGGCTGGTGCATTTCCTCTGCCAGCCTCGCCTTTTGCTGTGCAAGAAGACCGTCTGTCTTCTGAGGAAGCCACCAGCTCAGGAAACGTTCCTTTTTTCTTCCTTTTTTTCTGTTTTGTCTTCCCTGTTTAAATGTCAGCCTCCCTGGCACAGAGAGATTGAATTTTCTATTTGATTTCAATTAGCAAGGCATAAATTATACTTAATTTTCTGCTCCCAGAGACGGGATGAGTCATTGTCCCAGAAAGCTGGCAATGTTATAGTTCAGCCATTGACAATGGAAGGATTCATTGCCTGGAAGGGAAATTGCCTCTCTGCCTCCTCCTCCCCTGCCCCCCCTCCTCTGAGTCTCCACCATCTACCTGAACGATACGGACATGCAAAGCCTCCACCTGGAGCTAAACTCACCCCACAATAAAATCTTGCAACAGCAGCTTCTTCTCTCTGCTGTGTTTATCAGCTTGGGGGCGGGGGGGGCTGCCTTTGGCAAAGGGGGGGGGGTTTCACGTGGGGGGAGGTGGGGTACCAAAGCTGAGAAAATATTACTCCCTTTTGGCTCTAGAAGAGTAAATTAAATGCAGGCAGGTGGTGAAAAAGCACAAAAACCTCTTAATGCTGATTTTAATTTTCATCAAAGCCGCTTTTATCTGGATAAAAAGAGGTCTTAACACCAAACAGACCTAGCTGATTCTCACTAACCCAGTTGTGTGTGGGGAGGGGCACCGTGTGGCCTCCAGCTGTTGCCGAACCATAATGGCAATCAGCATAGGCCACAGAGGAGGATGCTGGGAGTTGTAGTTTATTTATTTATTTTATTTTTATTTTATGTGATTTGTATGCCGCCCTATCTCCGTAGACTCAGGGCGGCTCACAACAATAAAAACAAACCCAATAAAACATAAACTACATACAAAATACATAAATGTATAAATATAAATTTAAAACATATATTACCCATTAAAATAGTCAACCCCCACTCAGTCCAGGTTGGGCGATGTAAACAGCCATGTTTAGCAACATCCTTAATCCTGGCATGGCTTTTTTTATTACACCCACAGCCCCATCGCCCTCTTTCCTTTGGAAATGAGCAGCATTGTGCAAAATGCAGAGCCAGAGAAAGGTAAGATATTGCAGGAGAAGAAAACATGGCTAAAGCTCCTTTGCACCATCGCCATGCCTCTCCCTTCCGTCATGCCCTTGGCTGGCCTTGACCACTTCCTTGGTCTTCGCCTGCCTCTTCACTCATTCGCCCTAGATTTGGTTTGGGATTTCGTCCTCATCCAGTCCTCTTTACCTCACCAAACCACCTCAACAATTTATGCTGCTCCTGACACATCCAACTCTTTGTTCTGTGTAACAGAGTAGGCAAACTCATATCCTCATAACAGACCACCAGCCAGCCATTATATTGATATCAAAGCTTGTACGTCTTAAAATGTCTCCCTCCATCCTTCCATCCTTAGGTCTCAGATTTATCTAATTGCTCTGTTTTTTCCTCCTCTTTATATATAACTTGCAATCATCAATTCCATTTTCCTTGTCAAACCCAATTTCCTGTCCTTTATAAATGAATAATTCCTCTGTCACCATTCTGCTTCATCTTTCTTTCCACGTGCTTTGGACAGTGTCATCATTTTACATTCCTGGACTGCTCTGAAGATTCAGAGCAGTCCTGGGAGCCGAGCCGAGAGACGAACATTGGAACCGAGATACCAACATTTGAATGCCCAATCTCAGCAACCGCCTGGGGCTGCTTGGTGGCAGAGTCCCTGAGGCAGAAGGGAGGCTCCATTCAGACAATAGGACATACCATGGTTAGCAGCAGTCCTAGTTAAGCAGCCGTATCCTTGCTCAGCTTCACTAACTCTTAACTCCTCCAGCAGCAGGTTTCTGGTGCTGAGCCTCTGGAGGGGAGTTGTGGGCTAGCTTCAGAATTCAAATTTGTTTTAGCAGTTTTGGCGCTGTCTCTAGTGGATCTTCCATAATAAACACCAAATCATCCACCAATGCTTGCAATTTATATTCTTCTTTTTTAATTTTCATTCCTTTTATATCATTTTCCTGTCTTACTTTTCTATTTAAAAAAAAAAAGAATTCAAATTCTAATATTTGAGGGGCTGCCACAGAGAGGAGGGGATCAAACTATTTTCCAAAGCACCTGAAGGCCAGACAAGGAATAATGGATGGAAACGGAACAAGGAGAGATTCAACCTAGAAATAAGGAGAAATTTTCTGACACTGAGGAGCAATCAACCCATGGAACAGAAGTTGCCTTCGGAAGTTGTGGGAGTTTCATCCCTGGAGGCTTTCAAAAAGAGACTGGACTGGTGTAGTAGGGTCTCCTGCTTGGGTGGGGGGTTGGACTAGATGACCTACAAGGTCCCTTCCAACTCTGTTAATTTGTTAATCTGACTGCCCGTGTTTGGAGTAACATCGGAAGTGAGCCTTGGAATCTCCCTGGTCCAGGAGAAAGAAACTCCATGTTGCTCAGAAATTAGTTAGGACAGATCAAAGGCTCCCTGTGAAGCCGACAAGCCTCTTCCTTTTGCTGCATAATGCAAGCAGAACCTCTTCCAACTGTTCTCTCTATGTCTGGTGTGTTTCCAGGCTGTCATGCATAATCCCTATCTAGCAGGTTGGGGAAAATTATTTTACCATCTCATACAATTGTGCCACTGGAAAAAAGCAACTGGATTCTTTTTAATCAACAAAATGAAGAAGTAGTGAACTATAAAATTGCTAATTATTTTCTAGTAAATTTACTTTTGAATAACTTGAGACACCAATTACAGGGACCATTAAGCACCATTAGCGGTGGGTGTGCCAAGGCTGGACGCCACTCGCAGCAGGCAAAGCAAGCGGAAGCTTTGATTTCCTGCTCGGAGGCGGGCACGGACTGCCTGCCCTCTTGCTTCTCTCCCATCCTTCGCCAGAAACTTAAAAAGTCATCAAATGTTTAATTATGTATTAAATTAGGATAGAGGGGTTTTCAGAAAAAGAAAATGAAGCCTGATGTTGCTGTATTGGGATTCCAGCATCCCTTGAGGAAAAAACACATTTCCACTTTACTCAGAACCTTGTTTACAGCTGTGCCAGAGGATCCTGGCATGAAAGGAGGGTGGGTCTTCATGTCTTCCCTTTGGGCACCCTTTGGAGAAGCCGAGGGGCCTGCCCAATGGCCCTCCTGGCAGGCTGGCAGCCTCCTCTTCCACTGCCAGCCCAGGCAGAATTTCCTCCTGCTCCAGTCTGGTTAGTTCTTCCCAAAAGGTGACGATCAAGGCTTATGGCCCCCCGCGCCTCTCTGGGCAGAGTGCTCAGGGCTGACGTGCCCTTCCCACTGAAAGGGAGGCATCTGCTCCTACCACAATGGCTTGTCTTGTTGCTAACATCTCCTCCCTCCCTCCCACCCCTCCCACCCCCACCCCTTAGTGCATCAAGGTGACCCTATTTCTCTTTCCACCCTGAGAGGGCTGGAGGGCCATGTTTCCAAGCATCATGTTGGTTACTCATCTGTGTTCAGACCAATCCATGGTTTCATGCACTGGAAAAATGCAGTTTCTTTCAAGGGGCCGCACTCCTGATCCATGGCACCTCTCGGAGATGGGATCTGAAGAGCCCTTCCTTCTGTCCCTCAGGAGGGCCAGTGAACAAGGCCTCGTGCAATTCTTAACTTGTCTCGCCAGTACAGTTCGGACCCGATTCCCACGTGAGGCTGCTTTCACCACCCAAGTGCAACTTATGGCTGGGGGAGGGGGCACAACAATTAAGGGCCAACATACCAGCCTCAAAAACCATACTCCGAGAGCACCTCAGGGGTTCTTCTTCCTCATCAAATTTGAATGGGATGCCCCAAGTTCAGGTTTGGACTCTACTTAAAAAATAAATTATTGACTGAGATGAAGAGGGGAAGGAAATGCTTATTAAATTTGCAAACAATGCAGAAATGGACAAGATAGTGAATACCTAAAAAGACAGTAAATTTCAAAAACCTTGGTGGAGGCTAAACAAAATGAGTTGAAAATAAGAGATTGAAATTTGACAGATAAATGCAATTTGCTGCTTAGGAGAAATATATCAAGTACACAAGGGTAATACGGGATCTTGGACTAGTAGCTGAATATAAATTAAAGATAGAAGTTACATATTCTTCAAAAGATCGTACGACAAGCTGAGTGTAGCTTAAGTTGATCCTAGCCTCTTCCTGGGTAAAATTGAGCAATATTTATTCGTTCAATTTATATGCCGCCTTTCTCCGAAGACTCAGGGCGGCTATAACATGGGTGGATTCACAGTTAATCGAACAACAGTGTCCAATGTGTGTTCTTAAGGTTCTGAGTCTCCCTGGAGAGAGGCATGCAGTGGGGCACCCCAAACATTAGTCCTGGGCCCCGGGCTTTTCCATGTTTTCATCAATGGTGCAGACAAATGGATGGAAAGGCGACTCATCGTATGTGCAGACACACTAAGCTGGGGCAGGGACTGCTACCACTTCAGAAGACGGGCTCAATGTTAGAATCCTAGTATACTTGAATATTGGGGCCTCTTCAGCAATATATAATTTAATGGAGAGAAATGCACAGTTCTACATACCAATAAAAGAGAATATTTGTAGCTCAGGGTTGAAATGAGGGGTCCTTGGTGCTCTCTGAGCTTGGTTGTTCTCTTACAATGTTTCATTAGCCAAACTAGGTAACATAATAATTTGTATGTTATGTATGTAATGTATGTAATTTGTATGTAATGAAATGTCTGCAAGAAAACAATCAAGCTCAGACAGCACCAAACACCCGGCAGTTCTACTTTTTAGTAGGGTAAAACCAGGTGCACAGGCACAAGGTAGGCAGTGCCTGGCTCAACAGTAATACTTGTGAGAATGGCCTAGGCACCCTGGTAGACCACAGATTAAACACAGGCCAACCATCTCCTGCAGCTGTCAAAAGAGTCAATGCAATCTTGGGCTGCATCAACCAAGACATGGTACCGAGATCATGGGAAGTGATAGTTCTGCTGTAAGTTGAGCTGGTCAAACTGCACCTGGAATAACTGTGTACACTTCTTGTGACAATATAAGAATGACATTGAGGAAGGGAAGGGGTGCAGAGACAAGTAACAAAGATGGTGAGGAACTTGGAGATTACCGTATTTTTCAGAGTATAAGATGCTCTGGACTATAAGACGCACCTACCATTTTTGGTGAGAAAAACAAGAAAAAGAAATCTGCCTACTTTATTTTCAATTACGTTTTCAGCATAGTTTGATTAGCACAAGAAAAAAAGAAATCTGCTCTCAGCAATTTACCTCCTTGCAATAAGCAGCAGAGGCCCGAGCAACAATAGGCAATGGCAATCCCTGCAGCCTGAAACAGCTGAGAGTCGGGAGGCCGATCCAAAGGACAATCAACTTGTGCTAATTAGGCTGTGCTGAAGCTGAAATGGGCTGTTTCTTCTTGCTGCTTGCTGCAAGAAGGTAAACTGTTGGGAGGCAGAGGCCAAAGGATGGGGACCAGTGGGTGGGTGGGACTACATTCGGTGTATAAGACACACCTAAATTTTCATCCCCTTTTAGGGGGGAGAATGGTGTGTCTTATACTCTGAAAAATACGGTAAGTCATATGAAGAACAATTAATGGAAGTGGCTGTGTTTAACTAAAGAAGAGAAGACTGGGAGGAGGGGGAGACAGACCTGATAGGAGCCTTCCAATATTACCACACAGAAAGAGGCTCTGAGTTTATTCAACATAGTGCCTGAGAGTAGGACAAGAACCTATGACTGGACACGCTACAGCGAGAAGTCCAAAGTCAAAATAAGGTGGAATTTCCTGACCATAAGAATGATCAATCATTGGGTGATCAGCCTGCCTCCTGGAATCCTGGGTGCTTCATTACTGGAGGTTTTCAAGAAAAGATGGAACAGCCATAGGCCTGTAGTTTGCCCTGGGCACAAGTTGAAGCCCTCCAAGCTCTCTTCCAAATCTATCATTCCATTATCATCCTATGACAATTTAGAAGAAGATGAAGACCTGAATAGGACCCAGATTATTGGACTTAAATTCCAAGAAGGCAGATTGTGACACAACAGTGTAGCTAAAGTCTTTCTGCCATCCGGTCACATAATCTTCCAGACAGGCAAGCTGTGCCTGGAGGTGATAAGCTCAGCCTAAGAAATAGCAGGGAGTGAAACATGTAAGCAATTTCACACCCAGGGATTTCTCACTGGGAGGAGAGAAAGGAAGTGAACTTGCAGATGAATGGTGAGGAAGGGGCAGTTGCCACTGGAGTTTTGAGAGGAAGAAGATGGCTAGCATCAAAATAGATCGATCAAATCAAAATGAATCTAGACAGCATTTGCTGTTGAAGGCCTGCTGGTTCTGGGATGGACACTGAAGAATTTTGGGTGGTGAGAAAACTAATAAAGGTAAAAGGGAGGGGACCAGACTTTGAAGGATGATGCCTACCTGAGCAGAGGAAGAAGAGAAGCAGAAGAAAGAATATGAGCTTAAATATGACAGCCACGAGAGGTTGCCAGCAAAGCATAAATAAAGCCCTTGATTAACTCTGGTGGGAGCTTTAGGGGCAGCTATACATAGAACTACAGTCTTAAATTAAACCCTGCCACATTAGAAGAATTATATGGCAGACGGGAAAACAGACAATCTAATAACCTAGGAATGCTAGACCAAGCAATCAATTAATTCACTGGTATTTTTACTGCATATGAAGCTCCTTTACAGCCCAAACTATAAGAGACACTGGACAAAGACATTTGTTTGGGTAAGGTAAACTACCGCTCCCCTGAGTCACCTTGCATGAGTGAAGGAGAAACCAGTGTTCTTTGTGTAGTGAACAAAAGGAAGGTTTTCATGTGGAGTTCATCTGATTCACCCTGCAAACACCAGCCTCCAGGACAATGTGTTGCCAGGGGTGGGGCCTGAGAGACAAATAGCAGTGTTGCGAATAAAAGCCTGTGGCCAAGACAGAAAGGAGGGTTTGGGCTGAGCTCTCCTGCTGAGATCCAGAGGCCTTGCAAGCCCCGGTGGAGTCAGAGGTAAGTTCCCGCAGGTGGCCTTTGTCAAAGGTTGGCAGAGATGCTCTGAGATGCAGGCTGGGCAAAGCCAGGACTGAGGAGCTGAGGCTGAAGCACTTGAGGGAGGAGAGCCGCCTAAAGTTAGACCCCCAGGCAAGAGCAGTTATCAAGGTGGCAGAACCCAGAGTCAATCCAAGGCAACCCACAGCCATTGAGGGTGGAGAGAATATTTCCCAAACTGCATCCCTATCTTTGCATGGAGGGTGAGCGGAATGGTTAGAACCTTTCCAAGAAAGGCTTATGTAACAGCAGCAGGAGGACAGACAACTCTCCAGGAAGTTGCCTGTAGAAGAAAAAGCACCTAATGAGGCCAAATATCCAGAATGGGTTTATGCCAAGAGAGAGAGAGAGAGAGAGAGAAAGAGCAGAAGGGAGAAAGAGCTCCAGGACTCGATGCCAATTGCAACGGTTGGGCCAGGGAGACAAAGTGACAGGTTCTGGCAGCTGCTAGGGGCTTTTGCCTGTCAGATTAAAGCCCCCAAGTTGGCAGATGGAGGTGGGGCCAAAGCTTTCTCTGCAATGTTTGGGGGACCTGCCTCAGTCAATGTCTTGATCCAGGCCCACTTGAGAGTATCTCCTGCTCCTCCAGTCAGAGAGGAGGAGAATGCAAAGAAGATGCATCCAGCAGGGATACAGAGAGCATTCTGATGACTACAGGATGAGTTTGGAGAGTTGAAGGCAAAGCTACTGGATTTAAGAGTCATGTGGCCAGAGCAGGGAGGTAGTAGAAGTAGCCCACAAACAGTCCTTGCAAGTCATACCAAGCCCAATCTGATTCTGTCTGAATGCAAAATAGGCAGTGGAACTGGTGGAAAATTATTCAGCAGCCAGGAACTCAGAAGACACCTGCAGTGGAGTTTCAAATTTGGCCAAAGTTTCAGAGCAGGAATAGATAAAATTCCAAGGGAAAAAGCAATGTTCAGAGAACAAAACCTCTTACACAGACTCAACCAGAATGAAGAAAAGCTCCAAAGAAGGCAAAACCTGTTAAGGAGAGGATGTGTAGTAACATAGGACAGTGTTTCTTAACCTTGAGAACTTTAAGATGTGTGGACTTTAATTCCCAGAGGGAATTCTAGGAGTTAGCAATAGACTTATATACCGCTTTACAGCCCTCTCTAAGCAGTTTACAGTCAGCATATTGGCCCCAATGATCTGAGTCCTCATTTTAGCGACCTTGGAAGGATGGAGGGCTGAGGATTGAACTGCTGGCAGCCTGCAGTCAGCAGAATTAGCCTGCAGTACTGCATTCTAACTACTGCGCCACCACAGCTCTTCTGGGTGGGAGTTGAAGTCCACAGTCTTAAAGTTCCCAGGTTTGAGAAACACCGACATATAATTCAAGAATACACTGAACTAAGCTTCCCCAGCAGAAAGCGGACATGGCATCCATAGAAGTCCATGCCAGGAAGCCGAAGGGACCTTGGACACTGGCAGCAGCTGAGCCAGGCAAAACTTCTCCCAGATAGGCTTAGAGAGGCTGTCCCTGCCTTCTTTGGACAAATGAAACATTGTCTGCTTTGCCTTCAAATCTTAAATCAGGTGGAGAAAACCAATGCTAATCTTGTGCCTGAGTTGCCAAAGAAAGTAACTATTGGTATTCACCTGCAAGTATGTGGGCACCTAAGAGCTAAAGATACAACTCTGCAACATCAACAGGAAGAAAGAATAGTTGGTCTCAAGAGAAAATGGTAGAAAGGCTGAAGGAAGACAGGGAGGCAGGAGAATTGTCTGCAATTTTACATTCTCATCCAAATCACATTTATTTATTCATCTTATTTATTCATCAAATTGATATATGGCCCATCTCACTGTACTATATGTGACTCAGGGAAGTTTCAATAAAAAGAGACCATAGAAATCATATAAAAACATACAAAGTGAAAAAGAGAGATAGAGCGCTTCCACAAGGCACCAGCCAGGCTGCCTGCCACTCTTGAACCCCAGGCCAGATGGCAGAGTCTGTCTTAACTCTTTTCCAGAAGGCCAAAAGCCTTGGGGGCCAACCTCACTTCCAGGGAGATGTTCCACAGGGTGGGGCAACGACAGAGAAGGCTCTTCTCCTAGACCCCACCGAAGGAATCCTGTTAGGTGTTTTGTGCCAGCCACGGCAGTTTCTTAAAAGGCCACCAGATGGGAGCAAAGAGGGACTTTTGATCCCACTGGTGGGTCAAGGGGCTCCGGCCCCTGCAACCCCATTGGGGAGAATTAATGGCCCTCCGGCCCCCTCACACATTGGTAAGGGAGGGGCCAGGGACCCCTATAAGAATCCCTGCATAGGGGCTGCTCTTTATGCTCTTGTTCTACCTTCCTACGGGAATGATCCATGGGCTCAATCCAGGCATGGATGCCTCCATGCCAGGGAACTCATTTTACCTACTTTATTTCTAAATAAAGATTTAACTTGATTGCATCCTTGCGTGCTGCCTTTTCTTGGAAGTGCCCTCAACGAACCATCTATCTTCGTGAGATCCCTCGCAGGTCCATAATGTGCTCTTCCTTCTAAACAGGTGGGATGAGTTGAATATGGGATGACAGGTTCCCTCCGATAATCTGGTCCCATGCCATGCAGGGCTTCAAAGGTAATAACCAACATCTTAGATTGCATCCGGAGGCAAATTGGCACCCAGTGCAGTTCATGCAGCAGAGGTGATGCATAGGCAGCCTTAGAGGTGCCCATAACTGTCCACACCACTGCATTTTTCGGGAGCTGAAGCTTCCAGATCCTCTCCAAGGGCAGCTCATGTTGTCCCTACAGGAGAGGACCAGGCCACAAGTGATTGAGAGGACTTCCTGATCCAAGAAAGGGCATTAGTGGCATACAAGGCAAAGTTGGGAAAAGGTCCTCTTGGCTATGATCAGTATTTGCAAATCTAGGATGACCCCCAGAATAAGCACTGGGTCCATCTGGGGCAATGACACCCCGTCCAGGAGCAGAGATGATAAGCCTCTAGATACAGAAGAACTGCCCACCCACAACTACTCCATTTTACCAGGTCCAGGAAAGCAGTCAGATAAAGAGAAAGCTTTTAGGGATCTGGCAGAATTAGAGGCCAGCCCATCAGAATTAAATGGGAGGTGGGTGTAAGACACTCCCCCCTTTAGATCCCCATCGGGGGCAGGGCTGGCAAAGGTTAATGAGAGAAAAGGTAGACAAAACTGTTGTTCCACAGAGCATCACAACAGATCTGCTGAGACTCCTGCACAAAACTCCTGTGAAGATTGTGTGGGGCAGACGTAATTCTAACAAGACCTAGAGGCAGATTCTTTTGACCAGCAGTGATCAAGGATGGGGAACTCATGGCCAGTCCTGCCCAGAGGGCCACTACAGCACATGAAGCCAAGGGAGAAGCAAGGACCAATGCTCCCCGGTCCACCTCATGTATTGCTATGGTTTAGCTGCAATGCCAGTCAAAGAAACCAGCATAGTTGGGTTATTTGTGACTCAGCCATTAGAAAGCTCCAGGCAAAATCTTGCACCAGCAGCAGCCAAGGCTGATGAGCTGATGAATAGCCGGAGATGCTGGCAGTTCAAACCACACTCTTTCTGTCTGCCATTTGCTGTTCAAAGCTGGCAAATCTGGAATCAGAGCAAACCCACATCATGCTAGAGAGTGGACACAGAGTCCTAAGTGACTCTGAAAAAAAAGAGGTCAAGTAAGTGTGTAGAGAAGGACCCTGTGCGCTATTTTGATATGTTCAGCCCTTTTTAACACTTACATGGAAAAAGACCAGGCCTGGGGGGAGACGGGACAGGACTAGAGTGACTATGGAGAAGAAGAGTGGTCAAACAAAGTTCCAGTTCCAAAGAATATTGGAATATACTCTCCAATATATATATAAAATCACATACAGGGAGTACAATCTCAGGTAGTTTAGTTTGTCAGTTTTAGTTTTATTTGATTTGTATACCGCCCTACTCCCGAAGGACTCAGGGCGGTGAACAGCCAACAATAAAATACATAGATACACAAAATTTAAAAACCCAATAAAATCAAATTAAATTATTTGGCCCAGACAAATTAAAACACCCCGATAATTTAAAAACAGATTAAAATTTAAATATTTAAAAAGGGAAGAGATTAGGCCAAGCCTAGGTAAAGGGAGAAGCTGTAAAAACACAGTTACAGCAGAATCTGAAGGAGAATTAAAAGTGTTCTATGATATAAAAGTCACCATAGGAGACAAAGGAGTGCAGCTGTTGCAGACTCAGGGATCTAACCTTCCCGTGGGTGGGACGACCCATGGATGGCGGCACAGAAAAGATTCGGGACATGTAGAGCAAGGTCTACCTTGTACCCGTATTTTTCGGAGTATAAGATGCACCTTTTCCCCCCCTAAAAGGGGGTGAAAATTAAGATGTGTCTTATACACAGAATGTAGCCCCACCCACCCACTGGCCCCCACCCTTTGGCCTCTGCCTCCCAGCAGTTTACCTCCTTGCAGCAAGCAGCAAGAAGAAACAGCTGTTTCAGCTTCAGCACAGCCTAATTAGCACAAGTTGCTTGGATCAGCCTCCCGCCTCTCAGCTGTTTTGCTCTCAGTTGTTTTGCGCAGGAAAACAGCCTCTTTCTGTGTGGTAATATTGGAAGGCTCCTATCAGGTCTGTCTCCCTCTCCTCCCAGTCTTGTCTTCTTTAGTTAAACACAGCCACTTCCATTAATTGTTCTTCATATGACTTACCGTATTTTTCAGAGTATAAGACACACCATTTTCCCCCCTAAAAGGGGGTGAAAATTTAGGTGTGTTTTATACACCGAATGTAGCCCCGCCCACCCACTGGCCCCCACTCTTTGGCCTCTGTCTCCCAGCAGTTTACCTCCTTGCAGCAAGCAGCAAGAAGAAAACAGCCCATTTCAGCTTCAGCACAGTCTAATTAGCACAAGTTGATTGTCCATTGGATTGGCCTCCTGACTATTCAGGCTGCAGGGACTGCTATTGCCTATTGCTGCATGGGCCTCTACTGCTTGCTGCAAGGAGGTAAATTGCTAGGAGCAGTTTTTTTTCTTGTGCTAATCAAATTATGCTGAAAACGAAAATGAAAGTAAAGCAGGCTGTTTGGTGCAAGAAGGCAAAATTGCTGGGACACAGAGGCAGATTTATTTTTCTTGTTTTCCTCACCAAAAAAAGGTAGGTTCATCTTATAGTCTGGAGCGTTTTATACTCCAAAAAATACGGTATTTAAAACCCAGGGACGAAAGGAGAAAAGAGTCTATCAGAGGAAGGTTTTGCAGAGCAAGCTTTTGACTGGCTCCTCGCTGTGCAGGGAGACAAGTCCTAGCTTAACCCCACAGCAGAAGCTGATCTGGAAATACTCTCAGAGGAATTAAAAGCGTTACAAGCAAGCCAAGGACCAATACACAAAACAAACACTTCAGATGCAAAATCAATAAGGCAGAAAGCTTACTATATTCCGGAAAGAGCTGCAGACAGTCAGGGAGAAAAAGTGCAAAACGTGTTACAGTTTGATGTTGTCAAACATTCACACAATGACCATGATGCCCCAAAGCTGAAATTAGGGTGGATTTCTGCCCTTCCAGTTATCAGAGAGAATTGGGACTCCCTCAAAATGCAAAATGCAGTAGGACTCTGGGCTGCTCTTATCATTTTGTTCATTGTCTTCAGGTCTGGTTTTGAATGGAGCCTTCTGTTCACCATGCTCTGTGACACCAAACAAGAGAAGGCCTCTTTTTCCTGTTTTACACTCTGGATTTGACCCCCAGCAGGTAGCAGAAGGTGGAGTCCATCCAGGCCTTGATCTGAACTTCAAAGAGAACTCTGATGGCCAAGGGGAACAGAGTCCTTCAACACTCCCATCTCAGAAATCTCTCTCTCTCTTTTTCTCTCTTTCTCTTTGCCTTTCTCTCCCTCCCTCCTTCTCTCTCTCTCTTTTCAAGATAAAGAGCCTTATTAAAGTAAATAAAAATACAATCATATGTCACCCTGCAATGGGTGTAGCCACTTGGGGAGAGTTTATGGGAAATGGCCCCTTGCCTGAAGAGAGAAGGCGGGTAAAGCTGCAGCTTTGATTCCCCCCTCCTGATGCTGGCATAGTTAGAGGGGCTGCGCTGGAAGCATCTACTCTGGGCATCACTTGGAAGATCCGTGAATGCCTTTGGTCCTCTCCTGGCCTCCTTTCCCTATCTGAAGTCTGAAACTCTTTGGCTCAGTCCTGCAACCTGAGGCATTTAAGGAACTTCATTGGCCACTCCAAGGGACACGTAGGATGGACTTTGTGGTATCTGCGTTCACTTTTGTATTCCTCCATCTCATAGCAAAGATGAGAGACATGAGGAACATATGTTACATGTGCTATCAACTCATGTTCCTCATTATCTTCCTTCATCAAAACCTCATTCAAATGGTGATGCGTATCTCCCTGCTACACAGCTCTGATAAGCATCAAAGGAGGGAATAAGGGCCACCTAGGATGGACTTTGTAATACTTGCAATATGGGTTTTGTAGTACTGTTGCACTGACTAATTAACTTGAGTTTTCTTGTATGTTAAATTTTTTCAAGTGTATTAATCCTTAACCTTCCAGAAGAATGCAAAAGCCTTTCTTTTAAAAAATAGAACCAGCAGAGAAGTATTTGATATATTGTAGATAAAATAGCTTCATTTTCATTTAAGTACTGCACCCATCATCGTCCCTGACTGTCATCTGGGGAAAGACTTTCCTGGGATCATGTCAGGAAGACAGCCCAGCAAAATGTTTCCTGGCTTTCTGGGTGCCAAGCAAGCGGTAAAAGAAATAGAGCTTCTCCCATTTCTGTGGGCCTTTGAAGCTTGAGCAATTCTCATCTTCCTGGGGGAACCGCCAGAGGACTGGAAAAGAGCTGATGCGGTTCCAGTCTTTAAAAAGGGAGAAAAAGTGTATCCAGAAAACCACAATCAATTCGACACCAATACCTGGGGAAATTCTGGAAACAATAATCAAGCAGTGTGTTTGGAGGGCTGTCACAGGGAAGGGTGGGTCAGTTTATTCTCCATAGCACCTGAGGGTAGGACAAGGAGCAATGGGCGGAAGCTGCTCATAGGAAGATCCAATCTGGGACTAAGGAGAAATTTCCTGAAAGTGAGAACTGTTAAGCATCCACCTGTGGTTTCCTTTTGCTGATGCAGCTGAATCTGCTTCAACTTGTGGCTCGCCAGAAATGTTTACCTCTCAAGTCTATATTAGTCCATTGGAATCCTGAGGAAAGAGGAATATGCTGCAGGTAGCCCATTTATTTTTCTTCCAACAAGAAAAAATGTTTGTAAGAGGCAGTAGATTATGGTACTAGGGATGGTTGACCAAATGATAGTTGCTTATAAAATCTTCTAAATCTCTTCCAAATTTCACACTGAACTTTCATGAAACCAGGAGAAAAAGCAGAGTCCGGTTCATATGATATGTCCCAACCTATAACTGAATGGCATCCTGGATCAAAGCTGGACCCGGAAATCTAGTAAATGCAAGAATTCCTCCATTTTGGGACTGTCCTGTCTAAAGTGAGGTGGGGGCCGACCTCTGCCCTGGGGTTGCCAGAGAGGAAGCATGTGTCAACCTGCAACAGGACAGGAGGTTCACCTTCTGGCTCTTCCAAGAAGGGAAACTACAACCCGGGGCGGGTTCCAAATCCTGTCGCTACCGGTTCACTCATGCAAGTGGCGCTTCTGCGCATGTGCAGAAGCGGGTGGGCAGAGCCTCCTGCAGCCACCGCTGCTACCAGTTCAGCCGAACTGGTAGCAACTCACCACTGCTACAAACCCTTGGCCAGTGCTCCCACAGAATCCCTCTCTTTGGACCAACCGCTGTCTGGTTCCTGTACGAGGTCCTCTGATGAGCAATTCTAATTTGGTTTAAAAAAATATACAATATTTAATTCATATGCACCATCTTCTTCCCCCGAGGAAACACTTTCTGGCACCAGCTAATTCCAGCTTATTTTTGCTGCCTCGCTTTTCTTTATGTTATGGAACAGTAATTCTGAATTAATTTGTATGCAATTCTTCAGTTATGTAGCTAATCTGCATATGTTACTTTCTGGATGCAAAATGTTTCTGCGAAGGTTTAAGAACGCAAGGAGAAGAATTTCAACAGCCAAACAGCTGCAGCTTTGTGCCTTACAGAAGGAGGCATTGTACTCTGAGCATGTTGGGCAGTGGTGGGTTGCTACCGGTTCGCCCCGGATTGGGCGAACTGGTAGCAGTGGCGGGAGGTTACGCCCACACACCTGGATGCTTCTGTGCATGTGCAGAAGCATCACACGCCCACGTGAGCGCCTGTACGAGTGAACCAGTAGCGATGGGTTTTGAAACCTGCCCCTGGTGTTGGGGAAAGCAGTAAGATGGAAGGGAGGGAAAACGGAAGAGGAAAGCGGCAGAGAGAGACTCAGGCCTTGTTTCCAGAGGCCCTTGAGTCCAGTTTTTAGGCCCTCCTTTTCCCTTCCCCAGCAGCAGCTGAAAGCAGTCTGGGGTGCTTCTCCTCCTACTAGGAAATTGGAAGAGCTGGTTTTGAGGAGCCCAGGGCTGGGCCTGAGGGTGGGGTTCTGGAGCCAGATGTCTTCCCTTGAGGGACCCCTTGGGGAGAAAGAGCCCCTCCTGGGCAGGGCTGAAGGAGCATCAGTGCCCCTCTTTCCTTTGGGCCGCCTTGCCTGCGGGGTCCAGACTTCCTTCCAGCAAGGAGCCTGCTGGGTGCCTGCCCTGCCAGCGTGACAGCCTGATGTCCTGAATGTTTGACAGCATGCGAGTTTAGTGCTGAATCTAGATATCTTTATTTTGTGCAACATCCTTTCAGAGGCAGAGAGTGCTATCACACATGGCTGCGAAGAAGGGGAGAACTGAGAAACTCAGATTCCTTCCTTGGTGTTTCCATGCTTTATTTATTTAGTACTGATTATTTATTAGTTAGTTCTGGTTGCATACTTCCTCCCAGAGGTCCCTAAGTGATTTACAAGAGCAAAGCAAAAGCTTCTTAAATAAGGCAATTACAATAAAACAAACAAAGTTTTAAATCAATAAACTCAAAAATTAAACTAAAGCCCATTTTTAAAAAGCAGAAATGGTAAATAATTAGCAGATGACCATGGGATGAAAGTATTAGGGGGCGGACTCATTGTGCCACTTGGATAAAGGCTCTGGCCTCAAAATTGTAGTCAGAAACGGTTTAGACGTTGCAAGGTGCCAGGAACTCTGAACCACTCCAGATCCAGCTGCAGCACTCAGGAACCTCCGTAGGCTAGGAAGCCCCAGCCAGCCACACAATCCTGCTGAGGCAGGAAGCCAGAGCAGAGAGGTTTGGCCCAACTGCACCCAAAGCTTTCCATCTATTCCCTCCGCAAAAGGACAAAGGCTGCTAAAAACCATAAAGGAAAGTCAGTGGATTGTTTTGAACTTGCCTGTCATATTCATGAGTTGAGAGAAGTTGCAAAACACGGTGATATCAATGAGCAATTATTTTTCAGACCAATTTTATGCCCTAATGCTTCCGCCAAATTGTGAGAAGTATCTTTGCAAATTAATGGCCCTTTAAAATTAATACAGGAGCTGATATAAGTCTGATTTCAAGACTCACTTGGAAGAAGCTGTTAGCCAGCCTGCCTTGCCCAGCAGATGACTGCTTCCCTTAGGATACGTAACAAAAATAGGGTTGGAAGGGACCTTGGAGCTCATCTACTCCAACCACCTTGCTTGAGCAAGGGACCCTAGACCATTTCAGACAAGTGGCTGTCCAGTCTCTTCCTGAAAGCCTCCAGTGATGGAGCACCCACAACTTCTGGAGGAAAGCCATTTCACTGGTTGATTGTTCTCACCGTTAGGAAGTTTCTCCTTGGTTCTAGGTTGTTTCTACTTGACAGGAAGCCCAAAGGCCATGAGTGGACAGCATCTGTGCTCCATGCTCAGACAAGCAGCGCGCAGACTCCTCCTGAGAAAGTGGAATGTTATGGGTTTCTTCCATAAGGATTAAGGAGGGACTTACTTTCCATGCATGCCAGATGCAGAGCAGGATGCCTTCCGTCCTAGGTTGCACACTGTCAAACCAGAACGAGCAAGCATGGCCCAATCTGGATTCATTGAAATGTCCACTGATGTAGTATGCTGTCTCTTGAACCAACATCTTCTCCTTATTGGAGATCTTCAAACAAGACTGGGTTTGTCCACAACACTTTAATGGACCATGCATTGAGCAGGGACTACATGACCATTTATTCATTTAAAAAAATAATAATTTATATTTATATGCAGCCCTTCTCCGGAGACTCAAGGCGGCTTACAATGCGTTAAGCAATAGCCTTCATACTTTTGTATATTTTTATACAAAGTCAGCTTATTGCCCCCACAATCTGGGTCCTCATTTTACCTACCTTAGAAAGGATGGAAGGCTGAGTCAACCTTGAGCCTGGTGAGATTCGAACTTGCAGTAATTGCAGGCAGCTGATGTTAATAACTGTTAATAACAGTGCTTTAGTCTGCCATGCCACCAGGCTCTTCATTTGTTGGTTGTGTATATCCACCTCACATACAAGTAGTCCTTGCTTACCAATGATAATTGGGAACTCTATGCTAAGGGATGCAGCTGTCAGGTACAATCTCACACAGCCGTGCCGACTTACTACAGCAGTTCCAGCACTCCCAGTTTGGACTTCCCAAGTCACAGCGTCCTGCAGTCACATGATCATTATTGACCTCCTGCAAACTTCCCCTTTGATACTGGTTATTGGAAGCGGTCAGTGAAAGTTGCAAATGGTGATCACATGACCAGGGGAATGCTGTGATGGCCCCAATTCCAAGTATGTCAATAAGCCCCCTAATTTTGGTTGCTGAACAAGTGGACATAAGCAAGGACTACCTGAATGTGACTCTTGGAGGCTCACAAATCTTCATTTATTTCAGAAAATTTATATGGCTGTGCAACTCACTCTCATTGACTCGGTGGTTTACAAAGGTAAAAACCCAAAATAAGAACAATGAAAAGCAATCTAAACAGTAGTCATGATGGAGGTGACTAGGAAATGAATAACTGTCCAGAGAGCCTCCCTATCCAGGAAAGGGCGTCACTGGCACACAACCCACAGCAGCTCAAAGGCCCTCCTGGCCACGACTGCCACTTGCTCTTTGGCAGGAGCTGTGAATCCAAGAGACCCCCCCCTCCAGATTATGCACAGGGCAACCCCATCCAAGACCAGAGATGGCAATTCTCCATGGACCAATGAACTCCAGACCCAAAGCCATTCCATCTTACCAGGGTTTCGTTTTAGCCCATTGCTCCCAATGCAGTCCTTAACAGTCTCCACACGCTGTCTATTAAAAACAACGGGAGTAAAATATAAAACACAACAAACACAGAATCATATTGAAACCACCATTAAAAACTCAGTTAAACACAAAATATATCAGTCAGCCGGTGAAGAATGTAAATCATAAGACCATTTCATAGAGCCATTTCCAAGGCACAACATTACTGCCAGATGCAGTTGGGGGAGGGGGGAAATGTTCCTCAGGGCAGCTATCATGACAGAAAATCTCTCCTCCTGGGTCCCATCAATTGACATTCCTTAGTAGACATGCTTCCCAGCCAGATCTTTTTTTTTTTTTTGTAATAACTTTATTGAATTAAAGAAAATCCAGAAAAAAAAAGTGAAGGAAAAAAAGGAAAGAAAGAGTCTGAGAGATAAAGAGAGAAAGGAAATATAAACAAAGACAATAATCAAGAGTAGCTTCTAACCTTCATCACACATAGTCCAAGCTAACATGAATCTTCACTCTCTTTTAAAATTGCAGACAAAACTTCCCTTACTCTAACTCATACATAATCCAGATGTTGTTATCTTTTCGGTCCTGATTCAGCAAAAAGTCCATTAGAAGCTGCCAAAAATATCAAACACATAATTTACCACCGATAAAATGCTTCAACTTTGTATTCTTCCTTTTGCACTTCACAATCTTGGCCATTAATTCCTTCCAGTGGTGTTGCGGGATTTGACCATTTATCAATCTTTGGCTCTCCAAAAGATTCTTCAGATTTTTCTCCAAGCTACGTCATAAATCCAGTAAAGAGGTCCAGAGTTTCTTGTCAAAGTTGCTCTTTGTCCAAGTCCTTTCTTGATTTTTCTTGTTTTTCTGGTTTAGTCCTCTTTTCAGTTATATTATATTCCATGCTTATAAGTCCTAGTCCTGGGACAGGAATGTTGCTTTTTAAAGTCTCCCTTAACAACTTCTCAAGATTTAACTATTGGAGCTGGAATGCTTTCCAAGATATTAGTCATTAATATCTCAGCCCATGTTTTCAAAGAACTCTTTAAGCAATTCAAAAATATGCCAGGGTTGGCCATTTTAAAACCTTAATTTAAAAGTTGACAAATGCACTTTCCTTTTTTTCCTCCCCTTCTTGGTCCTTTAGTCCCCTCTAGTGTCCATTTGCAACATTCAAAGAATCTCATTTCCTATTATAGGTTTAATTTGTTTCAGTCATTTCCCACAGGTGTATTATTTAATTATATACTTGTTTTTCAAATCTAACACAAAAATACAAATGTTCCAAATTCCTCTAGTTTCCTAGTCTGTTTATAACTTTCTTAAATCATTTTCTTCTTTTTTGTCAATTTATATTGTTTTTAAACTCTCAATTCTCTATTCCTAGTATTAAAAAAAGAAGGTAAAACTCACCAGGTGTCAAATTAAACTTAGTGTTTTGAAGGTCTCTAATATCTATGAGATATCTCTAATATCTATGAGATAATCCTTTCTGAGAATGATTGGAAAGTGAGTGCAGCTGGCTCAGTCTCCTTTTTAAAGGCTCTGTTGTGGCTGAGAGCAAGATGTTGTCTCCATCTCCTGATGCTCAGTCCATGGGAGGAACATTGTTCTATGAACCCTTCATGAGAACCTCCTATTGGAGTACTTATGGGCAATCTCCAGTCTTCGCCTTCTCTGGAGAGGTTCCAAAGGAAGGGTCTACTTGCTGGTCCCTTGTTCTCTATTTATTATTATTATTTATTTATTTATTTATTAAATTATTCTTGCGGTCATCATCTGCACTGTTCACAGAGTCAGCCATGATGCACCTGGAAGCCATGCTGCACCTGGAAGCTCCTCTTTCTTGGTGGATCTGATGAGGACAGGTAGATGTAACCAAAAGAGGTGATCCCTCAAATATCCTGTTCCCATATTATGTAGGACTTTATAGGTCATTACCAGTACCTTGAATTGCACCCAGAAGCACACTGGGAGCCAGTGCAGCTCATGGACCAGAGGTGTAAGGAACCCTGTTCAAGCAGCAGACGTAACTGCCTGTGCTGCCACATGAAGTGCTTTAGGTGATTCCATGAGTCATCACACCATTTGGGGGGATTTTTAGAATTCTCAGTTTCCAGAGCAAGAATAGAAGGAGTTAAGTGCAGGCATAAGGAAAAGCAAACCAAGCAGCTAATATATTTATTTACTCTAATGTAGTTTGATGGAAAGTCTCAGGCCAGTTTATAATGAAGAGTGAGCTCTTCTGGGCCACCCAGACCTGCTGACTTCTGGAGCTCAGATGTCCACCCCATTTGTTGCTAGGAAACAGTTGGAAAAAGAGACCCTCGGTCCCTCCTTGTGTGCAATCCTTCCTTAACTAGAGAAGCTCTGCAGTGAAACCTCATTGACTTTGAGCTCCCTCTATCAGGGGCAGCTATCTGTAGGGGATGCTTTCCCTGAGACCCCTCCCCTGAGCAGGAATTAGGCTCAATGGCCTTCCCGACACACAAGGCAATCCTACCTCACCTGCTGCTGTGGTGGATTCCTTTTTCCGTTCCTGCCACCTGTGAGGAAGCCAAAGGAATCTGGTTGGTGGCCCAGGCAGTGCCACTGCGATGCCACCCAGGCCTTGCCCGCCCCAATGCCTCCTGCAACACCCACCTCTCTGACATTCCAATCATCATCAGATTGGCACCTCCCTGGAGTGTGAGCTGCCCTCACTGTGGAGATGGGCTTCAGGGCTCATTCATCTTCCTGCTAAGGGGTTTTATAGAGTCCAAAGCCATCGTCCCTCTGAAGAGGGAGGCATATCTGAACTGCTGAACCGTGGGCCATATCCACCATATCCAAAGAAGGATGCAGTGGCTCCGTGGCTAAGACTCTGAGCTTGTTGATCGAAAGGTCGGCAGTTCAGTGGTTCGAATCCCTAGTGCCGCGTAACAGGGTGAGCTCCTGTTCCTTGTCCCAGCTTCTGCCAACCTAACAGTTCGAAAGCATGTAAAAAATGCAAGTAGAAAAATAGGGACCACCTTTGGTGGGAAGGTAACAGCGTTCCGTGCGCCTTTGGCATTTAATCATGCCGGCCACATGACCGCGGAGATGTCTTCAGACAGCACTGGCTCTTCAGCTTTGAAACGGAGATGAGCACCGCCCCCTAGAGTCGGGAACAACTAGCACATATGTGCGAGGGGAACCTTTACCTTATATCCACCCCAGCCCTCAAGGCTGTACCCCTCTCAGTGTTGGGCTGTTGTTTGGGGGACTAGGGGTTTAGCCACCCAGTTGCTTGACAACTCTGCTTTAGGTGCTGAGATGGGCAGCACGTAAATTAAAGAAACAAACAAGTAAAAAATGGAAGTGAACTGCTCCAGAACCCTCTGGCTGCCATTTGCATCTTTCCCCATAAAGATACCCAATCTCAGGGTCGTGGCGGGGTGGCCTCTTCCCGGCCTGGGAAAGACTGCCAAGAGGGAGAGTCCTCTGCATTGCTTCTTGTCCCTCGGAGTGGTGGGTGGCCACTTCTCCTTCACCCCTGGCCTATGGGGCCAAAGGAGGGGCCCTGCTCTGGGCAGCCTAGCCAGCCCTGCTTGACGAGGGCTGTTTTCTGGGACATGGAAAAGGCAATGTGGAAATGGGAAGAAATGGGCAGAACTTGCAGCCCACTTAGGAGGAGGCAGCTCCCCGCCCCTGGGCAGGCCAGTCATAGAAGGATAGCAACAGCCCATCCCACAAGTGGCGCCTGCTGTGGCTGCTAGAGACACGCCAAGGAGAGGGCCAGGCGGGCGAGGGGAGGGGAGGGGGCGTGTGACATGTGGCCTGCCTCTGACTGGAAGCGCTTGACATCTCAAGAAAGAGGCGCTTTAACATTTGGAGGGTTCGGAGCCATAAATCACAGGCCAGGCTGCTTGAAAAGGATAGAATACATTCAATTTTACAGGATATTAAGCTTCATCTAATTTGAACATAGGAATGGACCAGCAAAATAAATGACCAATTTTTGAAGGAGAAATTACCATTTGGCTGGTGCCATTATGAAGCTGCTGGCATTTTATCATGTTCTTAACATAATATTGCTTGTCTATTGATGCATAGTTATAATGCCAGCACAAATTAGAAGGTGGCGAGAGAGGAGAAGATGAGGGCTGTAGAAAAATGGGCATCATTTGTCAAATTTTCCTCCGCAGATCTTTTGTGCTATTGATGATATGCAGATTAAAGCAGAAGTAAATGGAGGAAATGGGCAAAACAAATTGAGGGAAGGGACTCTTGGTCAAAGGGGGTGAGGGGCATGTGAGGCCAGAAGGAGAGAAGGGTGACTCTCTGGAATCCCTTGATCTTCCTTGGAGACCTCCAACGTGGACTCCGCACCAGCCCTGGACTTCTGGGATCCCACCATGTTGGGAGAAGAGCTTTAGAGACCTGGAAATGGTAGTCAGTGAATATTTTCTGTGAAGTGTGGCCGCTCCACGGAGCTTCCATGTAACCCTTTCCTCATTTCAGACCCAGAACAGCTTCAAACAGAGCAAAGTGGCTTGACAATTTCAGTCTCTTTCTGAGGAACCACAAAGAAGTTTGGCTTTGGTTGGTTTTACTGACAATCACAGCATAAAGTAAAGTTGGATGGGGGAAGTTTAAGGATTTTATTTATTTATTTATTTATTTTTCCCAGAGCAGGGATGAAGGATGTTTTTATTACCTCAGGATCTGCAGCAGATCAGGGCAAGGCAGTAGTTGACTGGTTCTTGTTTTTGGTGTTGTGAGGGTGGCAGGAAAAAAAATGTCTCCAAACTCCTTTTAAGAGTTGTGAAACAAAGCCGAAATGCTTACGCAGAAAAGTCCAGAGTGGAGCTGATCAAAAGGACACAGCTGCCCCTTTGATTCCTGGTTTTCTTGGCTCCTCTGAAGATTTCCCAGCCTCCATTAGAAAACCAGAGGCTCGGGAGGAGCCCTGTCAATTGCAGCCCCCTGCTCACTGCAGAATGAGAGAAAGCCAGACAGAACATTTAAACATTCACGGAGCTGATTTGAGTATCAAACTTCTTGGTTCAGAAGGTATTTTTCCCCCTAAGGTTTGGTTGGAATCTACCTTTGTATATTCCTCTCTTATTCTGCGTCTGCCCCCTGAGCAAGAGACAACAATCCCTGATCTTGTTCTATCGCTGTTAGTGATTTCTCTGAAAATTAAACGTTCCCAACTTCTTCAGTCACTCTGAATAAGACGTCTTGCAACTTGATCATTTTAGTTGCAAATTTTCTTAAACTTGTTACAGATTCTTGGACTCATTCTAAAAATTTATATATTTAGTGTAGTCACCCATTTTATGTGTGATTCTGGGCAGCTCATGACAATCAAGTTAACAACAGGAACAATAAAAAATAAACAGGTATCCTAAAATTATGATTAAAAATTTAGTAAAACACAATGACAGTCAACAGGTGAAAATACAGGTAGTTCTCAACTTAGGACCACAATTGACAAAAACAACAGAAACAAAATTTCTGTTGCTAAGTGAAACATTTGTTAAGTGAGTTTGGCCCATTTTACGATGTTTCTTGCCACAGTTGTTAAGTTAGTCAAACTATTGTTAAGTGACTCTGGCTTTGTTGTTAAGTGAACTTTGCTTGTCAGAAGGTCGCAAAAGGGGATTATGTGATCTTGGGATACTGCAAATGTCATAAATGTGAGTCAATTACCAAGCATCTAAATTTTGATCACATGATCATAGGGATGCTACAATGGTCATAAGTGTGAAAACTGGTCATAAGTCACTTTTTTCAGTGATCTTGTAACTTTGAATGGTCATTAAACAAGCTGTTGTAAGCCGAGGACTACCTGTAAATCGTATGTCCATTTAATACAGCCACTGGAACTACATGGAAGTAAGGAAACAGTGGGGTACCCCAAAGTTTTAGGCCCAGTGCTCCTCAATATCTTCAAAAATGACTTAGATGAGAGAATAGAAGGGGAACTCATCAAATTTGCAGACAAATCTAAGCTGGCAGGAACAGCCAAGACCCCAGAAGACAAGCTCAAGATCCAAAAAGATCTTGACAGATTTGAACAATGGGCCCTATCCAACAACATGAAATTCAATCTAGATAAAAGTAAGGTTTTACACTTAGGCAAGAAAAACCAACTGTATAGGTGTACACTAGGTGAAACTTGGCTTAATGCCAGTAACTGTGAGAGGGAGTCCTAGTGAACAGTCACTTAAATATGAATCAACAGTGTGCAACAGTAGTCAAAAAAGACAATGCAATCCTAGGCTGCATTAACAAACGGATAGAATGAAGATCACACGAAGTGTTAGTACCCCTTTATAAGGCCTTGGTAAGGCCACACTTGGAATCCTGCGTCCAGTTTTGGTTGAATGTAAAAAAGATGTTGAGACTCTGGAAAGAGGGCAGAGGGGAGCAACAATGATTAGGGGGCAGGAGGCTAAAACATACGAAGAACAGTTGCAGGAATTGGATATATCTATTTCCTGAAAAGAAGAATTAAGGGTGACATGATAGCAGTTTTCCAATATTTGAGCGGCTGTCACAAAGAAGTGGGGTTCAACTTATTTTCCAAAGCACCAGAAGGCAAGACAAGAAGCAATGGATGGAACTAACCATGAAGAGAAGCATTCTAGAAGTAAGGATAAAATTCCTAACGGTGAGAGCAATAAACCAACAGAACAGCTTGTCTTCAAAAGTCTGGGTGTTCCATCACTGGAGGCTTTCAAAAAGAGCCTGGACAGCCATTTGTCTGAAATTGTACAGGGTTTACTGCTTGAGCAGGGGGATGGACTAGAAGACCTCCAAGGTCCCTTCTAATGCTGATGTTCTATGTTTTATGCCAAGGCTCACCATGACTGCCAGCCAGCCAGGCACAATGGCAAAGCGAAGCCTTTAGGCCCTTCCTAGGGGCCACTATAACATCTGAGGAGGGGGGATGTTCCACAGGGCGGATGCCATGGCAGGAAAGGCTCCCTTCCCGGGTCCTTAGTAACAGGCCTCTTTCTCCTGCTGGATCTGCTGGTCAGGTAGATGTAACTCATAGCGATACACAGATCTGTTGATGCAGCCCAGAACTGCATTTGCTGACTCACATTCAGTTGATGATCCTAAGATCTTTTCTGCAATCCTATTAGCAAGCCAGATATACGGCTGCTGAGGCAAGAGTTGAGGCTAGACAGGTCTGTTGATAAAGGTGGGAGAGGCAGCAGGCTGGAGGTCTTGGAAATTAGCTCCTCTGAACAGGTTCAGCTTGAGGGCTGCTGGGCGTGGGCAGCACTGGGGTCCTTTGCTTTACCCCAAGCTCATCTGCACGTGTTCTGCTTCCACAATAAAAATTGTTTACCAGGCTTGCCATGCCCTTGAAGCTCCGGCAGTTAGCCGCTGAGCTCAAAATTGTTTCTGGAGATTGGAGATTTATTGCCAGGTCTACTGTGAAGTCTGACTCCGATATCCCTCATTCTATCCCTGTTCATTTCATCTCTGTTTCCTAAATGAAGAATTTGGCACTCGTCTCTGTTAAATTTCATCCTGCTACTTTAGCTCATTTATCTAAGCTATCAAGACCATGCTGAAATTTATTTCTATTCTCTGGAGCAGAGGTTGTCAAAGCGTGGGATGCTGTGAACCCCCTAAAACAATAAATTCATTTCTGTGGGCACCCCACCTTGGACGAGGTTGTCAAGACGCTGGACTGGCAGGACTTTGCCTGACCGCTGGTTGGGCAGAGCAGCATCTTGGTCTGACAGGATCCCTGGAAAGCCCAGAAGGACCTACCAGGTGGGAGAGGAGGCAGGGAGGCAGAGTCGGAGCTCAGAGCAAGAGTCCGAGGGCAGCATCCTTCAAGTGCGGATCTTGAGCTTCCCAGCATCCACAAAATGCTTTGGAGTGGAGGAGCCATCAGGACTTGTTGGCTCAGGTTCGGCCAACATGGTAAGACCTCAAAAGTCCTCCGCATGCTGTGGATGGGCTTGAGGAAATGAGGCAGGAAGAAGCTGCGGTCCTAACAGCCAAAGGCCTGGCAGGCAGGAACTGGAACTGCGGGTGGGGAAAAGCACCAGCCGTCTTCCCAAAAGGGTGGCAGAGTAGCACAGGATCCAACTGGCCCCGTGTTCCTCAGAGGCAACAGAGGGAATTTTGGAGTCCCGTTTCAGATGGGCCTTGCTCCCCCCAGGAAATCCAGACTGCCCAAACAAGATCAGCTTCCCAGGTCCTCAATCCCTCAACTCCCAGGTGCCAGCTTCCCCTGCCAGTGCAGGACTGCCACTTCATTGGTTTGTGGGGTCCTTGGTGCTCTCTGAGCTTGGCTGTTTTCTTCCAGACATTTCATTGCCAACTAGGTAATATCATCAGTGCTACAAGGGAATGGGCCTTGCTCTGTTTATATACAAATGACTTGCCCTGCCAGTATTGGTAGGAGTGTTCTTAGTAGTTCTTGATTAGGCTGTTGTTTACTGTTAAGTTGGTTATCTGAGTTGATAGTTCCTTGATTGGGATATTATTTACTGCTTGTTGGTCTGGTATTAAGATTGGTGTCCATCTCTACTTATATGGATATTAATTGCTGGTGAGGAGGTGTTTTGGTCTTTTAGTTTCCTTTTTAGCTTTTTGGTCATCTCTTTTGAATGGCGTGTAGATGTTGTTTATCTCTATGTGCCTATTGATGGCTGATTTGTCTGAGTGTCAGACTTCCAGGAATTCTCTAGTGTTTTTGTCTTTGTCTTTGTCTAGGATGCTCACAGTTTTTCCCAGATGAAACTGTGGTTACATCTATCCATGTGTTGTGCAATGAAGGAGTTTTCATCATGTCTTCTGACTGCTAGTTTGTGTCCATGGATGTGCTCTATTTATCTTCTCCCTGTTTGTCCTACATAGTACTATGCCATTTAATATCAACTGGATATTTCATAAGTATTCCTTTTACCTCTTCATCCCATTAATGAACAGACAGACAGACAGACAGACAGACACACACACACACACACACCATTGTAACTGTTAGGTCATCTTCCCTTTAGGTGCTCAAAGCAGAGTGCATCCCATTCTCCTCTTCCCACTGTGAGAAAAATCACCCAGTGCGCTTCCATAGATGAGAGTGGAGTGGAACCTGGGTCTCCTGTCCAGCACCTGCATCCCCTTGGTCACCTCCTGAGAACACAGGGCTCAGAGGTGATCCTGGTGGCCCTCTACTTGGTTCTTCCTCTTCTCCCATTCCATGAGGACCATTAATCAGCTTTCCTCATCCCAGGAATTTAGGACACCTGCAGCCTTATGCTGGCCTAGTTGGATACCCATTACTGTCCACAGAAGATAGCTGCAACTCAATGCTTCTTCCACAGTTACTTGAAGGAGGGAGGGCCTGAGATGGGATCTTCAGGACTGTCTGCCTGTGACTGTTCTTGGAGTCTTGTATGACCCTGGAGATGTTATCCAAGATGGCATTCACTTGAACAATCTGTCCAGATTTGTCATAACCTCTCCCAACTCGGTCCTAATGATGGGATAAGAACTTGCAGAGGCAGTCCTTAAACTTTTAAGGGCCAAGGATTTGGTCAGAGCCAATGCCCTATCCTGGGATGTGTTCCTGGGCAACCATTCACTTAATGGGCCTGAATTGTGCTTTAGTATTTCTAAAATATGTCACTCATTGACCTCACTGGTTTTATAATTATGGGGTTTTACTGTTTTTTTTTAGTTGCTGTTTCACTCAGGGTTTTTTTATTTTTGAGTTGTGACTGTCTTCTAAAATGTCTTCTTTTGCTTTAATACTTCAGTTCACAGGTGTAACCACCATGCCTGTGAATGTTTGAGCCCAGGAAGAAGATTCCTGTGGCCATTCAATTTCTTCCCCACCTACTTGCCTTGGGTAGGCATTGCCTGTTGATGTAACCTCAGGTTTTGCTATTGAGCAGTTCTCTCTGCAGGGAGAGATTAGCTCTTTGTTCCTGCCATCCAAAGGCTACCTCAGAACAGCATCTGAAGTTATTGGCATTTCTCCCAAAAACTTTATTTCTGATCTCTATTTCTTCTAGTCCAGCATTTCTTAAGCTTTATTCTGCATGTTAGATTAGAAAAAAAAACAAGACAAAGCAATCTTGGAGCCTTCTTGGCGCCGTTTTGAACCGTTTGTTTGCTTCAAGTTCCATTCGATTTCCACAGTCGCCATTCAAACAGACAATTGTGGTCAGGACACCCGTGTATCAGGGCTCTCCACCATTTGTTGTGATCTCACAACCAGAGACTTTGAATGAATAATAAAGCAAAGGCACGGGCCTTTCTAGAGGTCACTTGCTCTTTCCATTATCCCTCGGCTGTTGGCGATGCCACCTTGAGTTCCCCCGTCTCTTCTGATTCCAGCAAGCTTGTTGGTCTTGTTCCAGGAACTACTGAACTGGGATTGCATATTTCTGGCTATCTGACACCTGAGCTAAGTTCAACTGTTCAATACTTGAGCTTCTTTAATGCTGCCCCTTTTGGGGTTTTGGAACATAAATAGATTTTTTTCCAGCCCTTTGGCCATTCTGTGCTTTCCATACCGCTTATAAATTGCAACGAGCTATTTAACTGCATCACCTTGTAAAATCTGAAGCAGCCCTGATGCTGTTTCATCAAATCTTGCAGTTTCGGTGTTAGCAATATGTTTTAGTGCCCATCCGGGCCAGAGCGCCTGGCAGAAGTTCAATGATCAAATTTTTGTATGTAGTATTGATTTGGGGACATTTTCTTCCATATGTTCACACTTCTCTGCTTTATATCTTCTGTGTCCAATAGATTAGTCTGCCTTTTGTGTCTTTCATTGTGCTTTTTTCTGCACAAAAGTTCCCCTTGATTTCTGAAGTTTTATTAAATATGTATTTTGCCTTTCTTCTTTCTTTCTTCCTCAATTTCTTTGCATTGCATGTAATTCTATATCTCTTTGTGAGAACAATTAACTAGTGGAATTTCTTCCCTCCAGACGTTGTAGGTGCTTAATTGGTGGAGGTTTTTAAAAAGAGATTGGACAGTCATTTGTCAAGGATTGTCAATCCTTGAGGGTCTCCTGCTTGGGCAGAGGGGTGGACTAGAAGACCTCCAAGGTGCCTTCCAACTCTGTTATTCTGTATGCTTTTCTGGAAGTCAAATTTTGCTGGGACAAAGTAGACTTCTGCCTATGTTGCTTTTCCTTTCTTCCTTTCTTTAGGTATTTTCAATATCTGAGCCAAGGGCCAATTCATCTTCTTTTGCTTTTTGCATTTCAGGATACTCTTGCTTATATTTATTTTATTCATATCCTACCTTTATTATTTTTATAAGTAACTCAAGGTGATGAACATACCTAATACTCCTACATCATTTCCCCTCATTTCCTCAGTTGGGCTGAGAGTGACTGACCCAAAGTCACCCAGCCTGCTTCCCTGCCTCAAGCAGGACTAGAACTCACCGTCTCCTGGTTTCTAGCCAGGTGCCTTAACCCAAGACCAGACTAGCTCTTCATATTTTCTTTACATTTAATTTCGGTCCAGGGTTCTTCAAGCACTCTATTCAATTTAATTCCAAATAATCAGATGGAAAATTGTTGAGGCTTTACATTTGTTTATTAGATTTGTGTTCTACCACAATCAGAATGACGTTTGGTGACGTTTCACATTGTCAGAGTGTGGAAGGTTCTTCTTGAACTGGAGGGCTGTTTTGCTTCCTCCCCACCCCACCCCACCCCCACTTCTAGTCAGGCTGGCAGCAGGTCCCACAACAGTTGAGCAGCTGCTTCTGCCGCCAGGACATTTCACCAGGCCCTCTGCAGCCCTGCATCTCAGCAGCTCAGCCGCTTTGCTCACGCCATGACCTGACTCACAGCAGCAGAACAGCAGCCAGGCCAGGCCACTAAAACCCATGTGCCACATACACATGCCAATAAAGAGCCACAATAAAAGAATATAGAAAACCCAAATCATCACACAATAGTCTGCGTCTCCAAAGGCTCCATAAACCGTTTTATTTTGTAATAGCTTAAGGGATGCCAACAATGCAGGGAGATGGAATTTCTCAGGAGATCCCTTTCCGGAATGTCACGGGCTGTGAGAATCATCCTGAGGAATGGCAGGAAGACCTACAGCCCAGTTGGAAGCATGGGAATCTCTCCCCTCTCAAAAAAGAAAGAAAGAAGATGCTCTCATCCTCCCTTCCCTTCCCTTGCAAAAATAGGTTACCAGCAGTTCCTTCTGTGATATTTAACTGGGGCTGGTTAACATTCGGGGGGGGGGGGGGGGGAATTCCTGGGAATTCTTTCATGCCAAATATGGGATCATAAGGGTGAAAAACAATACTTTGAATTGCATTTGAAAACTATTTATTTATTTATTATTTATTTATTAATTTAATTTGTATACCGCCCTTCTCCCAGAAGGGACTCAGGGCGGTGAACAGCCAAAATTAAAAAACATACAAATGCAAAAGTTAAGATAATTAAAAGAATTAAATCACTGGCTACCCAATTTAAAACCCCAAAATCCATAAAATTTAAAATCCCAATTAAAAACCATTTAGGCTAGGCCGGCTTGATGAAATAAAAACGTCTTCAGGGCTTTACGGAAGGTCCGGAGGTCCGGGATCAATCGTATTCCAGGAGGCAGCTCATTCCACAGGGATGAAACTAACAATAGCAAGACTTGCAAGACTCTTCATAGAGCTTTACAGCCCTCTCTAACTGGTTTACAGAGTCAGCCTATTGCCCCCCAAAATTTCGGTCCTCATTTGACTGACCTCGGAAGGACAGAAGGCTGAGTCAACCTTGAGTCTGGTGAGATTTGAATTGCCAAATTGCAGGCAGCCGGCAGTCAGCAGAAGTAGCCTGCAGTACTGCACTCTAACCACTGTGCCACCAGAGCAGAAACAAGGAGCCAGTGCCATGCCCAGAGCACAGTTGGAATATGATCAGCCAGTTCGCACCAGTTCACGTGAACCATTGGTGGAAATTTGGCCAAGGTCACCGAACTGGTAGCGATGGCCAGCTGGCCACACCCCCGAACCGGTCCCCCAGTTACCGCTCACTCGCTTGTCCCACCCACCATGTTCATCACCGCCATGTTCTTCGCGCATGGGCATCCCATTGCCTTGCAAGTCCAATGGGATGCACATGCGTGAAGAACATGGCAGTGAAGGCAGCAGCTTTTTCCGTGGCCTCCAATACTTTTTGGTGACCTGTGGCCAGCTGCCTCCTCTTTGCCAGCTACTTTCCAGCAGTGGCGGCTGGCTGGGGGCCGCTGAAAACTCCGGTCAGCTTGCCTTCTGGACTCTGGACCAGCCGCCATGGAAGGTAAGCAGCCCGAACAAAGAGGCGGTGGTGGGGGAGGAAGTGGGGCTAGGGCTGGGGCCGCTAAAGGAGGGGAATCAGGGGTGACTGGCAAAGGGAGGGCAGGGGTAGATAGGTGGAAATTCCAAAATTTTTCCTATCTTTTCCTGTTGGCGTAGCTAGGTATAGGGGTGGTCATGTGACTGTGACACTCACATGGGTGTGAGTGATGTCAAGTTGGCCACACCCACTCAGTCACAAGCCCCCCACTTAGCCATACCCACCGAACCGTTAACAAAATTTTCTGAAACCCACCCCTGAATATGATGTTGGCAGAGACCTCCCTCCCCTCCCCACAGTAACCAGGCTGTTGCCTTCTGGGCCAATTGAAGCTTCTGAAGGACTTTCAAAGGCAGAGCCATACAGAGTGCATTGAAGAAGTCCCGGTGAGTGATAATGACAGAAGGAATGGCCACAAAGCCCTCTTGTTCTAGGTAGCATAATTGATGCACCAACTAGAGCTGAGGTAGCTGGGCCTGAGCTGATCACAGGCCTTACTACCCATCCAACATAGCCAGGAGGATCCAGGCCATGGAGCCCCTCCATCAGAGGTTGCTCTACCTTGGCATCCCCAAGGACAGCTTCAAAGGTATCAAGGCACCGAATGCAGTTGTATGTCTCACTTGGGTTCATCCCACTGAGGCTCTCAAAGAGTAGCTACGAGGCCCTGGGTGGTCTCTGCTGCCAATCACACACACAGCCAGGCTTCTGATACAAATCAGGATATTTATTGCAATCATAAATCTTTAACTGTAGTAATACAAAGCACCGTTGCAAACCAAAACATTTCTGAACAGAGAAGAGACACAAGAGCTTCCTTTTCAAAGAATCCAAAGAGACAAATTGCTAATTTAGGTTTGATGCAAGAATTGTCAATTTCCAAAAGCTTTTGAAAAATTTATGTTCTACAGATTTGCATTCCATTCAGGAATTATATCTCAAGGTTCAGTAAAACTATTCAATCATAATTAGTTTTGTGCATGAAGAATTCTAGTTCTTTCTGTTTGTTCCCATCCCTGCGCCCACCCAGGGAAGCAAGGAGAACAGAGTGTTGATCATCATATTGCTGACTTTCCATGGCTATGTGTCCAGCTCTCCACAATGAGGACCTGGAGCTGCAGCCTAACACTGCTGGGCGCCTACTCAGCCAGACGTAAACCTGCTCAGATTTTCTCCAAGGGTCAGTGCCAATCTGCAATGGCTCTTCTCTGAATCTGAATGCAGGGTGGGCTTCACAGTGTATGTGGACTACTACTATCCAGTTCCACCATCCTCAGGCAGGGCATGAGCCAGATGGCAAATGGGGTGCACTGCAGCAGGTGTCCATGAGATGGCCCAAGCTCAGTCTCCAGCTGCAAGGAAGCAGCTTCTCTGATCTTCCAGAGCTACTCTTGGTCAAAGCAGGCACTCCTGGCCTAGGTGAACCAAGAAAAAGTGGCATTATTCTACAAAAGCTGCCTTCGCTTCATTCGCTGCTGTGTTGAATTCTCAATGAGCAGACTGCAAAATCTTTGGCTCCCTGTCTCCCAGGTTTGCAAGATCCCCCATAAACAACATTCAATTGTTGGTACTTTTCCTTCCATTTTTGTGAACTGGCCACGCAATGAAATGTTTTGCTTCTTTTTTTTTTCTAGAGAGAAATGTTGCTTCCTAGCTCAGCTACTTGATGGGTCCATTTTCTTTCTTTCTTTTTGCTTTCACTCTTCCCCTTCCCCTTCCCCCCACTCTGTGTGGATACTGTAACCCCTATATTCAGCCATCCAACCCCCACCTGGAAAATCTCCTCCCATCTTGGCCTCCCACCCCACTTCTCCCCCAGCACCTGCCATCAGGAAGTACCTTAGATCCAGCAGAAAATGCAAAACCTTGGCCTTGATCCTTCTGGCTCGCTTGGTCTTGTACCCCAAGACCTTTAAGATCTTTGCTGGCTGCTGTTATATCTCGTTTCAGATTTCTCTTTGGCAAGCTGAACACAGCCAGCTCCTTCAGCCATTCCTCACCACTTCCCCCTTGAAAGCATCGTGCTGCGGCTTCTCCATATTCCTTTTAAAGCAGGTAACCGTGAAGTGTGCCCAGAACACCAAGAAAAGACAAGCTGTACAACAGAAGTGATCCTTCTGAAGGGTTGTGCCCCCCTTTCCTCAATGCTGGTGGGGAGGTGCCCCTCCCTTTCTGAGAGAAGCCAGAGAATGACTTCCTCCCTCTGCCACATTATTAGAACGTACCTTTGAGTTCAGCTCTTCTCTCCTACTTCAGGGTTTTATCTTAAATTTTCTGCAATCTTGTCAGCCTTGTCTCGTTCTAAGGTTTAGTTTTTCTGACTCAGTTCCAACAGCCTTCCCACAAGGGATTGCATTTGCCCACTTTTTGCTTCTATTTATTAAAATATGCCTTCCTGAAATTCGAAGTGCCCGGCTAACTTCCCTTAATTGTTCCTCCCTTTTTAAACTTGAGTTCCAAGCTAGAGTCCATGTCCTGAAAAGGACCTCACAAGTTATCCAGTTCAACACTCTCCCCAATGCAAGTCCATTTGAGGTGATGGAGGCATGGTCAAGCTTGGTCATCTGAGATCAGGAAGTGGACCAGCTGCTCTGTGTTGTGAATCGGGCCACCTGTGCACTGGATTGCTGTCCTGCCTAGCAGCTTAAAGTGATCAGGGCCCAAGTTAGGGTGCAATGGGTCTTTCCTGAGAAACAGGGCCCCTGCCCTCCATCTTGACAAACACACAATCCCCTCAACAAGCCATTGCTCAACCTAGCCATTTAGATAGCTTCCAGCACTCCATTTCCCCTTGAGAGGGTGGGTTGTGGAGAAGGTGGTGGCTTTGTAACTAGAGAGACTCTTGGATGCACTACAGTATCTAAGCACTAATCAGTCATAATTCAGGCCTGGAGAGTGGCCAAACACCCTCTGCCTAAGCTGGGCTGAAGAAGGGTCATCCTGATAACCTCGTTGGATTTTGTCAGCAACTTTTGATGCTCTGGCTCTTCAGGTCCTTCTGCTCCAGTATGAACCTGCCCACCTACAGAAGACAAAGAAGAGAGCAGCTGCTTTTGTTCTATCATATTTTTTTCTGTTAGTCAGAATTAGATGCAGGATAGCTGACCCCTTTTTGTCCTCCCTCTTCAGGAAAATGAAGATGTCAGTTAGAGAGACAGGGGGAAATGGGGTTCCTGGTCCCTGCTGAATTAGCTTTCCAGGAGGAATCAGTGGAGATTTCCTGACTGCTCTTGCCAGTCCTTGTGAGATTCTGTGGAGCTGATCTAGGAGCAATCAAAAACACTTCCTGTTTCCTATATGTGGATTTTATGAGCTTTTCCATGAACTGGGCTTAGGTTTTCATTTTCTTTTTTCTTTAAATTTTCTAATTTTCTTTAAATTAGCATGCCTAGCCCAAGCAGTTGACTAACGGATGGTCTGGTGGGATGTAGCCATGTAGAAGCTGACATGGAAGCCTAGATCAGGGTGGAACAGATAGAACCTTCTGGAACCATTATCCAAACAGTTGAAGTTAGATTTGTGCTATTTGTAGGTATAGTCTCCTTTTTGACCCACCCACCCCCTTTTTTTACCTATCCAATTGGATTGACGTGGACTCTAGGCCCCACCAAATGAATAAACTCAGAATCTGATGGAAGGCTCTCCTTTGTGAGGTAAGCCAGACTTGAGTGATCACGGTCTGGGCCTCCTAGTGAGCTGGACTGCTGAGCAGTCTCTCCCCACACTCAAATGCCAGTAAGCCTTGGCTGGCTGCCTTGAGGATATCTGCTGCCTGTCTCTGTGCCCTTAGTTCTCTAAACACAACCTTGCAAGGAAGAAAGTTCCAGATGAAGCAAGGTTGAAGTCAGATAACAATAACAACAACAACAACAATAATGAAGAAGACCTCCAAAGTCTCTTCCAGCTCTATTCTGATTGATTGATTGATTGATTGATTGATTGAGTTTTTGGTAGTTGTGTATCTTCTTTGAAGGGGTGCCTGAGGAGCTTTCCCCATCCTAGCCCTGATGTAATCCTCCGGTCTTATGAGCTAGATAATATGGACTGATGGGCAGGAACATTTTGCAGGCTGATGGGGCACAGGGACACACACACACACACCAGTTAAAAGGATGGCTCTGATGGTCTTGCCTCAAAGACAGAGATTTCCCACTCCCCAGGGATCCGACAGGATGATGTTGGCTTGCCTCCCTCACAGTCTGAAGAAGAAGAGAGAAGGCAACCTCAGGGAGGCAGCAGAGAAAAGATTTTAACGGTGCCCAATTGTCTAGTGACCCTGGACTCCTGAGTCCTCAGAAAAGGCTGCATTCCTGGGAGAGCTTTGGGTCACCAGGATTGGGCCACAATTCATGTGGCTCCCTGACCAGATTTTTCAGCCCAAGCTATGGCAATAGGGAAGCCTTTTGGAGGGGTCACTTTTCCTTCATGGGAGGAGTCACTTCTGTGTTGTCTTCCATCCTTCTACCCCGCTAGAAAATATTGCACCCCATAAAAAGGTGGAAAGCATCATAAGTGGAGCAGCTAAGCATGGCCATTGGAGTCTCATAGGAGAAGCAGCCTTCAATATGGCATTATGCAGTGTTTTTTCTCGAGCCAGGCTTCTGGGAAAGGCAGCCCTGTATATCTCTGGCAATTCTTTGTGGCTCCAAATGCCTCCTTTGCTGCGTCTCCTGGAGAGCCTTCTCAAGATGCTGGGCTGTGCTTATCTTGTCTCCCATTCCCCAAATCCCAAGAAGAACGGTGCTTGGCCCATTAGAGACTCTGCTCCCCAGTCCCAGCTGGGCTCCAAGTCTCTGGTGACGTTTTCCCTTGAGTGCAGAGCTCCTGATCAGCTGGTGCCTTCCTAAGACCCGGCGTCTTGAAGCGTGAAATTATATGACCCTGCCTTGACCTCAGATTTTCTACAGTTAATATCTTTCCCAGAATACAAATAGACACAGCTCAAGGCTATCTTCCTTTTCTGCTCCTCTTCTCAGGAGCTGGAAAATTTCCCATGTCCTGAGCTTTGCCTTCCTGCTTGTCCTACCTGCGCATCTCGTCTTCCTGGTTTCATCCATGGGGCTGGTCCTGGGACTACCTGATGAAAATCTGGAGAGTTGCTGAACTCTAGAAATGAAACCCACAATACATGTTAGACCCTAGATGGACCTCAAGCTTCCTTTTCTGTTGATCTGGTCTCATTAGTTCCCAGTCAACCAGCAGCACTAAAATTGGGGTGACTTTGTTCAATAGCTAGTCCTGATCCCCAAAAGGGTTTGGGGTGATTAAGTTCTACAACCATAACTCTATGCCAGAGGTCCCCAAGGTTCTCAGTTCATGGCACCAGTAGAATCTCAGTAATTTTGACGAACCAGATAGTAAGTGCTGCAAGCAGCTCCTTGAAACTCAGACATTTTTCTTAACAGCTCTGTCAACTTTAGAGCCCCCTGAAAATCACCCGTCTGGACTGGGGAGTGGCAGGCTTTGCACAGCCGGATTGAAAGGGGGAGGGGGCACTGCTCAGGGGCTGCCTGGCTGCCCACCTTCTCACCTGGAGCACTCCTCCTCTCCTATCACATCCACACTCCAGGTAAACATCTGCATACCAAGAGAATCTCACCGGGGGCTGGAAAGTGCAACTGAGCAATGAAGAAGCTGTTTTAGTTGCAACTAATTTTCACAAACAGTTTCAGAGAAGAATTTTGGCTCCTGAATTTGGCCTTTAAGGCTCAAAGTGTCTGCTTCAGGCATTGGCTCAGTGACCCTGCCTGGTCAGCCCTCAGGAGGTTGTTGTTTTGGGGAGAAAATGTGGGGGACTAGCAGCTGCTTGGTGTTGAGGCTGGCATGGGGCTGGCATGGTAGAGAGGGGCAGCATTGTGACATTGGAGCCGATGCAAGTCCGGGGCTCCTGGATCACCTCTCGGCTGTTCTGGCCCAGACTTTGCTCTGAGCAGCTTCCTCCTTATCTGCGTGGAGGGACGGAAAATCTCTGCCTTTTCATTGGACTTCTAAGAAATATTGCCAGAGACCGAGGTGAGTGATATATGAACTGGCCTCCATCTGCCATTGTATTTGCCTCTCTTTCCTCTTTATTATATCATGTTCAGAAGGAGGAGGAGGAGGATTTATGGCTCTCCCAGCTTCTGAGTTATTGGAACCTTCTGGGTTCCAGGGCCACTTCCCACCCGTTGCAATTGCACCGTTTTCCAGACACTCCCAGATGGGGCTAATTGGCTGCCTTTTTGGCACGGAGGAGGCCAGAGGTGAACTGAAATGCAATGCTGGGATGGGACCTTGCTTGCTGTAATTCCGGCTGCTCCCCTTTTGCAGATGGAACTGCCACAATCCATTCACCAGAAAAAGGGAACCTTTTGCCTTTCAACTTAGCTTAGGTTTGTTCTTCTGGTTGCTAAGTGCTCTTTGATAGGTACTGTTTCTTTTCTTTTGCCCAGAGTCACTGGGAGTGAGGTGGCATCAAAATTGGACTAAATAAAATGTATCGATCCTGGAGGAACCCAAAAGCAGCCTTCTTGGATTTGGACTGGCTCCAGCAAGGAGAAGATACAAGAGGACTTGAGCCAGGCAGAGGGAAGAGAAAAGTGCTTGTGAGATTTTGCAGCTCTGCTTGGAGTTTTAATGGGGTCCTATCTGGCTGTTGAGTAACTCAGAGAGGCTGTGTTCTCCAAGCAAGCCTTGGAGGTCTGGCGAGGGCCAAACGGAGCTGTCCTCTGTCTTTGGTTCTGAAAAGCAGGTGCCGCCTGCTCTGCTCAGAACTAGAAGGGTCGGGGCATTAGAGCCCCTTGTAGATGGAAGAGTGGAAGGGTAGGAATTAGAAAAGAGCAGGGAGTTTCCCTTCGGAGCAGATTCTCAGACTCAGAATTAGCCACCATGGGAACAACTCTGAAATGTCTAATAATCCCACATTCTTTCAGATGATTTATTTGGTAGTTTAAGAGGCCCCATTTCCACAACGCTTCTTTCCTTAGTACACCAGCCCTTATATGAGCTCCTTATTTATGGGTTTTCATTTCTACCCAGAACAGGATTCAGTTCAAAGACTTCCTAATCGAGCCTTCCAAAGCTTGACCAACCCTCTTGCACCATCGGTTTGTCCTCCAACCAAATTTATTTTAACATCATTTGCAAAGCCAGTTTGTAATGGCAGAATGTGACTTTTGCTTTCAGGTCATTTTCCACAGCTGCTGTGAATTCTCCCAGTGACCAACTGACCATACAATGGGTTCAAAGGGAGAAATTTGGTTTCTGGGATAATGGCTTGTGCTAGTTGAAGGACAGACTGCTGGCTCAAAGTTCATACATGCATTATCATTCTATGAAAAATAATCAAGGTATGGAAGGCATATATGAATGAATGAATAAATACAATAGAAACCAGATCAGATGACTCCTATCAATGCAACATAGCAATTAAAAAGGATAATTTCTTCTAAAGGATTAAAAGCAATACAAAGAAAAGAGGAGATCCACAGCATAATAAAAATGTCAGTTCTGCTCAGAAATCCAACTGGCAATGCTGTAATCAGACTTAAAATAAGTGGAAGAAGAAATAAAAGTAATATTGTCATTGGTTGCTCAACCAGCCAAGAGAAGATGTCGGTGATCCCTTGCAAAAACAAAGATATTTTGATTTTGGCAAGCCATGGGAAAATACTTTGTGGCTTTCTGATTAGCAAGTTAATTAAGTCTGGGCTGGACTGCAAGGCAATTAACTGTATATATAACTAGGACAGAACTCTTATTCAAAGAATTTTCATCTGTAGTTTCTCATCCATCTTGGGTGAGGTATGAAGAGGGTTGCCACAAGAAACAATCCCAGGTTCTTTTCACTCTTTTTATTTATGACTGGGATGGAGAGGTGAAGGGAACATTGGATGGGATCATTATTAGTCCAGAAAGCAGAAATAACATTCCAAATTACCTTGATAGGTTAGATTCATTCAATCATTTCTATGGTTGCTCAATTTAAAAACAACTCTGGGCAGCATGCAATATAAAAAACAATAAAAGCAGTAAGAAACACAAAATGAACCCTCATTCAGTGACAGCAGCAAATTCCTGCTGTGATAGCAATGGTCAAGCCACTCCAGGTACCAAAAAAGCCAAGTAAGTCAACCAGATGAAGTGATGGACACTGGGGTGCCAGAAGATGGACCCCTCAGTCAGTTGACATATTACTGAGGAAGAACTGGGGGACTTTTGGAGTACTAATGGGGTTTAGGACATTATATTCCCCTTCGGGACATCTAGTTGCTGATGTTGCCATGTGGGAGAAGAAAACCCAAAGCTGCAAAGGAGCCTGAGCGTAGATACAGGGACATGAGGAACACAGGGGACATGAGGAGCCGGGAGAGCTCAACACAGTGAAAGGTGAAATAAATGGAGGATACATGGACCTCTTGGGCATCGGTGGATTGAAATGGGTTGGAATTGGATTCTTTCAGTCTGAAGAGCACATAGTTCACTGCCCAGGACACAAAAAGCAAGGAGCTCCGTTCATAGTCAGGAAGGATTGAGCAAAACCTGTAGCTAGGCACCAAGCAATCAATAGCCGAGTAATTTTTTAAATTAAACTTCACAAACAATCCTTTAATATGATTACCCAAGTTTATGCTCCATCTACTGGTGCAGAAGAGAAGGAAACTGACCAATTACATGGTCAAGTTCCATCTGAAATTGACAGAGAAAGCAAGCAAGATGGGTTGGGGGACTGCAAGCCCAAAGTTGGAAATGCAAAGAGCTTAAACATAGTTGGATTGCATGGCCTAGGCCCTAGGGAATAGAAATGGCATCAATTTTACCAATCAAACACTGTTTTCCAACAACTAAAATAATGCCTATATGCAGGGGTACCATCAGATGGAATACACAGAAATCAGATTTGACAGATTGTCAAATCAGATTTGACATGTAATAGCCAAAATGTGTCCAGAGGCTTACTGTCGAACAGATCAGAAATTGCACAAGTTTCAAATCAGGCAAAATGGAAGTAGAGAATCAATTTATTTCCACAATAAATGCTCACCATTTTCAAAACTATCAGGAATCCTTTTGGGGCCTTGAACCACATTGACAGAGAACCAGAAGGACTTTGGAAGGAAGTCAACTAAGTTGTTAAGGATGAATGTGAAAAGAGACTGCCAAAGAACAAGAAACAGAAGAAAGCAAATTGGATGTCAGAACAGATGGTGAGCCAGCAAGAGAAGAGAAGTCAAAGCTAAGAAAGACAAAGATCTCAGGAGAGGTGTTAAAAGATGCAGGAAGCAGTATTGCAGAGATATCCATAAAGATGGACATGAAATATCAAGCAAAATTTTTTGTCAAAACTTTCCAACAAAAAGAGGTCAATATGGGCTTTACAGATTATAGGAAGGCTTTTGACTTTGTTGACTGTGTCAGTCTGTGGAATGTCCTTAGGAAAAGCGAATTGCAAAACATTGCCTTGTCCTCATGAAAATGCTACAGGCAGGATATGAAGCTACAGCTTGTTAGTCCTTTGATTCAGGCCAGGTTAGAAACAGACACTGCAAGGAACATCCTGCAATTAGGTGTTATACAAACAAAAAGGGTTATGTGTGTGTTTGGGAGGGTGTATTTAGAGTTTCCCCCCCTCCAAGCTTTCCACTTCTCCAGGACTCCGTCTTTCTTGATCCTTTATAAGTCCAGAAGGAACATGACAAAACAGGTCATCAAAGGAAGGAGACAAAGCTCTCTACTTATTGATTCAATCAATGTGTATATGTATAGAGATGAGGCTGGATTGATAAAATGAGTCTGGAGGGAGATCAAATAGGATGGGCCAATGGTATGGGAGGGAACAGCCCCTCAAGGAGCTTAGTCTGAGGCCAGATAAAGGTGATCACCAGGGCTTTGAATTCCACCTAGAAGCCTACATGTGGCCAGGACAGCTCCTGAATCAGGGATGCTATATGGGCATACTTAATTAGCAATTTTATGATGTTTGTGTGTCTATATTTTTCTTGCCTGTACACCGCCTTGAGTCCTACGGGAGAAAGGCGGTATAGAAATATAACAAATAAATAAATAAATAAATAAATAAATAAATAAATAAATACTAAGGCATGTCCATAATTGTCCAGCTGCTGCATTGTGATCTAACTGCAGCTTCAGGGTAACCTTCAAGGTGAGCTCCCTGTACAGCACATTGCAGTAGTCCACATGCAAAGTGACCAAAACATGAATGAAAGTTTGAAGGGCCTCCTGGTTCAGAAAAGGATGTAGCAATGGCCTTCCTGCCATAGCTGCCGCATGTTCTTCATGCAGTAGCATGCAGGACAATTCATTGGCAGCAACGCTTAGGCTCTAGGGGTGGAGATACACAGCTGGGTATCATCATATTGCTGATATGTAATCCTAGGCCAAAATATGACCTCACCCGGCAGCTTCATATTAAAGAGCAGGAACAGGAATGCTAAGCCTCGAAGCAGCCCAGCCTATATCAGGAGTGCCAGGCCCAACCTCTGCCCTTCATTGACACTGACTAGAGAGAAAGAAAAACAGCCACTGGAGCACAGTGCCACCCAACTCATCTGCCCAAACAGGCCACTCTTGTTGATTGTACTGAAGGCTGATGAGAGATCCGAGAGAACCAGCTAATAATAGCAAAAGGAAATTGGAAATATCTTTTCTAATGAAAACAAAAATCAAATGCATAAAATGTGGGATATCTAACTTGGTAGTAGTTCTTACAAAAGAGTTATTGGGATAATAATTGATAGTAAAACAAATATGAGCCAGCAGTATGATGTGACTGCAAAAAAGGCAAATACAATTTTATCTCTATCAATACAAGTTTCTAAATACATTGGAAACCACAAACCCGCTTCATTTTGAGTAAGGTGTTCTGTGCTGGTCACCACCCTTTAAGAGCAATGAGGATTTGGTCTGCAAAGAAAAGTCGAAGGACCTGGTGAAATTTATCCTTCAGAAACAAAGGCCGGGATGTGGTAGCACTGTCAAAACACCGAAGAGTGGGGGGAAAGCATTACATATTAGATGTCAGAAATGCCACGTGTGCATCTGCTAAACACATTTTCTCTTTTGTAAGTTCTGTGGATTTATTCAGGAGGAGTTCACTGAGTGAGTGTCCAGTTCAGCTGGAGAGAGGTCAGAAGAAGCAGAGAGAGAAGGAGGAAGAAAGTGGCGGAGGAGGAGGAGGAGGAGGAAGCAAGGGCTGATTGATCACTGCTGTCCGTTTCCTACACAACCATGGTGCTGGTTGGCCCGTGAGAATCCCCCCCCTTCTCCACTGTATTAACAACTAATAACCTCCTCATCTTGGAACTCTCCAACTTCTGTAATTTTATAAAATTTTATATTTTGTAAAAAAAATAACTTTAAATTATTTTGGTTTTAATGCTTCATTTTATTTCATTTTATTGAATTGTACATTGTCTAGGGGGACGGAATAACTAAATATCGCAACGCAGACTCCGCCTCGGTTTCCACTGCAGGATCTTCTTTTGCCTGGCGGGGACAAGCGAGCAGCTCCGGCCCAACGCCCGGCTCGTCCCCCGCCGCCTCTGCAAGGCTCTCTAGCTCGGGAGGCTTATTCAGTCCGCGTGGCAAAGAAGCGGCGGTTCCCGAGCACGTCCGGATTAATATTAATAAGGGGGGAATCGCTCACGCTGAGCTATTGCGGAGCTTCATTGAAGCGGCGCGTTAAACAAAGACTGGCTGGCGGGATGGTTGCACGCGAGGCCGGGAAGCTGCCTGTGGAGCCCGTGATTTGTTTTGCAACAAGTGGGAGAGGGTCACGGAAGAGCCGGCAAGGCAACGGGGAGCGAAGGGGAAGAGAGGGGGAGCAGCGGGCCGTCTCTGTCCCCTAAAACTGATAGAGTGGCTGCAGAACCGCCCCATTTCCTTCCCTCGGCCTGCCCGGCAGAATCTGTCAGCAGCTCGTGGTCACGTCAGAGCGGCTGGGGCTTAAATAAGGAAGCCAGGAGACATTTCTGGTGAAATGGTTTATTGCTTTTGCATTTTGTTTCCTTTGACTTCCCACAGACAGAGGGCAGGAACATCTTGGAAAACATCCCTCACCTTGACAGCTAAGTTAACAGGGCAGCTGTCTGTTGGGGGGGGAGGCCCACTGGTGGACCTACTCAACTGCCCACCCAGGCCCTGGCCTGGCTCCCATCGAACTGGCTCCCAGCAGCATTTGCCAGTGTGCCTCGGTGAGCAGCTCCTTCCTGGGTCTGGGCGTCTGTCGTGCTGCCCTGGCTTGGCTCCTCACAGCCTACTGAAGCTTGCAGGAAGCCATGGCTTGAGGCGTCCCTCCTTTGCAACGAAGGCCGAAGCAGAGCTGGATGTCTATCTGAATGGTGTTCCCACTCAGGAGTGCCCAGGCGCCCTGCTCTTGAGATGGCACCCCTCCCCTCTGGGCAAGGAGAGGCCGGGCTGAGGCTTGCCCAGATGTGGCACATCGCAAGAAGAAGCATGTGTGGGGAGGGGGCAGGGCAGAGCAGCCACCCTGTGTCACCATCTTTCCCCTGAAGAAAAGGGACCCCGAACGTCCTTGAAGCCCCGGAGAGCAGCCCTGGGGCAAAAACACCATCAAACGTCACTTTCTAAAATTCAGAAAGAGACACTGATTTACAACGAATTCCAGATAGAAATGACAGAAAAGCCAACTCAATCCTAAAATGCATTAACAGAGGGATACAATCAAGATCAAGTGAGATACTAATATCACTCTATAAAGCCTTAGTAAGGACACACCTAGAATCCTTCATCCAGTTTGGGTCACCACACTATAAAAAGATGTTGAGACTCTAGAAAGAGTGCAGAGAAGAGCAACCAAGATGATGAGGGGATTGGAGACTAAAACATATGATGAACGGTTGCAGGAACTGGGCATGGCCAGTCTAGTGAAGAGAAGAGAAGGATCAGGGGCAGGGCCGGATTTTCCTATAGGCTAACTAGGCTTCAGCCTAGGGCCTCAAGATCAAGAGGGGCCTACACAGTGGTGGGATTCTGGGGGTTCTAGGGGGTTCGGCCGAACCCTTTGTTAAATTGCTGGCTCGCCCGCCCCCCACCTCCCACCCGCGCGGCGCCAGCCTACCGTAGCCAGGGGTGGGCAATTGTGGCTCTTTTACAACCTGTGGACTTCAACTTCCAGAATTCCTGAGACAGCTTGGCTTGGCTGTCTCAGGAATTCTGGGAGTTGAAGTCCACAGGTTGTAAAAGAGCCACAATTGCCCACCCCTTCCCTAGCCTGAGTTCCGCTGCCTGGGATCCACGTGGGCTGCCACGTGGTTCCCCACCAGCTCCGGACGCAAGAGAGCAAGATAGAGAAAGCAGCTTCCATGCTTTCACTCACCCTCACTCTCTGCTCTGTTGGATCGCCGGCCGTTCGTTTACCCCACCCACTCCCCATCTATTGCTGCCTCCGATGGCTAGAGGAAAAAAAACCTTCAAATTCTTGCCATGGGGCTTCAAAGGGCCACCCTAGAGCCAGTGGTGCAGCCGAACCCTTTGTTAAATTGCTGGCTTGCCCCGCCCCTCCGCACCACTATTTATTGCCAATAAATAGTGGTGGGCGAGGGGTGGGGGAGCCAGCAATTTAACAAAGGGTTCAGTGGTTTTTTTGTAATTTTATTGGCCCACGGAGCTTCAGCATAGGCTAATTGGCCTCCCGGCTCTCAGCTGATTTGTCTCAGCTGTTTTGCTCAGGGCTCTTCTGCTTCCATGCAAAGAGTGCTGATTTTTTTCCCCCTAGCTATGCTGAGAAATGAAACTGAAACTGCTTTGCTGTTGCTGCAAGGTTGGAAAATTAGGCAGGCAGAATTCTTTTCTTTTTCCTCACCAAAAAAGGTAGGTGCAAACAATGGGAAATTTAGGGAAAAAGAGGAGAGTTCAGGATTTTAAAACACAAAAGAAAAAAAGCTCTATTTAACTAGGGAATTGTAATAATTGAGATACTATTAATTGTATATTTCTGAAAGCAGAAATGGTTAAGTTGTGGTTTGGAGGAATATATGGGGGAAATTATTTGGTTTATTATTATTGGTAAATATAATTAATGGATTTGTAAGAAATTGGATTGCATGGAAATAATTGGAATATTCATGTTCATATTGATTAATATACAAAAAAGGTAGTTATATAACTAATTGATTTATATTAAAATGTTGAATTTATATTAAACAACTAATATTACATAATTAACCAATGTGTGGATGGATATAAAAATAGATGACAATGGGAAGGGGTATAATATAGAATAGAAGGGAAAAATTGAATTTGATTAAGATTAGAGATGAGGATGAAGGGTAATATTGGTTTTTTACAAAAATAGATGAGGAATAAATATGGCAAAAAGGAAATATAGAAATTGTAAATTTAATTGAAATGACTAAACATTGCTTAAATTTGTGAACCGGCCAAATACTCTGTTCAAAGAAAATACATTGTATGTTTGTATGTGTGTTTCTAATTATTGTTATTTATTCATATTTGTTCTCTTTTATTCTTTAAAGTTTAACAATTCATTCTTTATCTTAATATCTTTATATTTGTTTGGGGTTGGCTTTCTTCCCTTTCATCTTTTTTATTGTACAGCAATCTTTCTCCTCAAACCTACCACCTCTCTCTTTTCTTTCCTTCTTACTTTCTCTTCCTTCCCCTCTTCTTTTCCTCCCTACTTCCTCTTCCTTTCTCCTTCTCTTCCTCTCTTCCTCCCTCTCTTACCCTCCCTCCTACTCTAATTTCCCTTCCCTTCCTTCATCCCTCTCTATTGCTGTATCCTTTTATGCATATGGACTACTCAGAGGGCTGAAAAAGGTATTTCTGACTGGTCCTCGCACTTTTGACCAGTCCTCGAACTTACGACTGTCCTCACATTTTACGTTTTTGCCCTATCTTGTCACCATGGTGAAGAGAAGCAGTTGTGAAATGAGTGACATGGTTGTTAAGAAAGCTGCACGGGCATAAATGTGAGGATGGTCATAAGTGTGAGGACCGGTCAAAAGTGCGAGGCCCAGTCAGAAATGACTTTTTTCAGCCCTCTGGGTAGTCCTTTTGTACATATGGACTACTCAGAGGGCTGAAAAAGTTATTTTTGACTGGTCCTCGCACTTTTGACCAGTCCTTGAACTTACGGCTGTCCTCACATTTTACGTTTTTGCCCTATCTTGTCACCATGGTGAAGAGAAGCAGTTGTGAAATGAGTGACATGGTTGTTAAGAAAGCTGCACGGGCATCAATGTGAGGATGGTCATAAGTGTGAGGACCGGTCAAAAGTGCGAGGCCCAGTCAGAAATGACTTTTTTCAGCCCTCTGAAAAAAGTCTATGCACATAGCCACGCCCATCCGGTCACATGACGAGCTACCCATGCCTACACAGTCATGTGACCAGCTAGCCACACCCACCCAGTCACATGATTGCCAAGCCACACCCCCAACTAAGCCACGCCCACAGAACCTGTTGTTAAAAAAATTGAATCCCACCACTGGTGAAAGGGCCTCATAAGTGGAATAGCCTAGGGCCTCTTCCAATCTAAATCCGGCCCTGATCAGGGGAGACGTGATAGCAGTGCTCCAATGTTTGAGGGGCTGCCACAGAGAGGAAGGGGACAAGCTATTTTCCAAAGCACCTGAAGGCCAGACAAGGAAGAATGGATGGAAACTGATCAAGGGGAGATTCAACCTGGAAATAAGGAGAAATTTCCTGACAGTGAAAGTAATCAACCCATGGAACAGAAGTTGCCTTCAGAAGTTGTGGGAGCTTCATCACTGGAGGCTTTCAAGAAGAGACTGGACTGCCATTTGTTGGAATTGGTGTAGGGTCTCCTGCTTGGGTGGGGGGTTGGACTAGATGATCTACAAAGTCCCTTCCAAGTCTGTTAATCTGTAAATCTTTTTTTCTTTTTGTATGCTCCAGCTCCTCTCACAAACTGCACTAAGGGTTGAGAGGAAGACAGATAGAGCCAAATCGCTTCCTTAATTCCTTCCTGAAATATATGGCCAATTTCTCTCCCGGTTTCCAATTAAATCGTTAACAATTTCCGGGTTCTTCGTAGCAGTTCTCCCTTGTTTCCCTCATCAATCAGCCCTCAGTTCCTCTGTGGGAGCAGGTGAGTGTTTTGCCCAGGAAGGAAGAGCCAGTAGGAATTGCTTTCCCATTTCACAGCTGCCCTGGAGGGTCTCTTGCAGATCCCTTCCTGTGGGACCGACAGCCCAACGTCATCACCTCACCCATCTCCTTTCCTCCAGCTGCCGCCAAACAGCTGGGCTTCCACAGCTTTCTTTTTCAGGGGCCGCACTGCAGCTGGTCCAAGTTGCCTGCAGTTCAGCATCTCCTTCCTGAGATCGCCCTCAACCCAGGCCCAGAAAAGTCCTCCAGTCAGCTCACCCTCAGGTCAGCCAAGCTCAGATTTGCTGGTCATCTCAAAAGCTGGTGTAGGATTCAGATCAAGATCTCGCCTCCCTCAGAACAGAAAGGAAGGGTGACATTTGCTTCACACGTGTGCTTTAATTTTCCCTAATGCATCAAGAGCATTTGTCCCTGAATTGATTTTACTTACACTGATTTATACTGCTCTTCTCTAAATAGGTACATACCCTAGTGCATTAATTTGCTTGTGTAATAAAAACAAATAATGTTTCTATAAAGCTCAGTGCCTTCTTAAATGAAGTTGCTTTGCCAACAAAGCACACTGAGAAAGTCTTGAGTTTGCAGACAGAAGTGCTGCCTGAACTGATCTCTTTACCCCTTAATCCACACATTATTGAGAAATGGGGATCCAAAAGAGCTTGTGGGGAAAGGCGGGGAGACCTTAGTTTCCCAACAAATAAAAACTAAGAAAAAAATACATCACTCGGAGTTGAGTCTTTTGTGCTCTCTGAGCTGGGTTATTTGCTTGCTGACATTTGTAAACCCAACTTGGTAACATCAGTTCAAGTGAAGGTGGGGTTAACTCTCTGTTTATATAGCTTGCCCTATTAGTGTTGGGGGTGGCGATTTTCTCCTTTGTACCAGTAGTTCCTTGATTAGGGCATATTTTTCTGCTTGGTTGTTTGTCTGGTGTTAATCCCTGCTTATCTGCCTGTTGGTTGCCGAAGAGGATGTGTTCTGGCCATTTTGTTTCCTTCTTAGCTGTTTGTTGTCTCTTTGAATGATGTGTAGATGTGATTTAGAGTTAGGGTCTATTGATGGCTGATTTGTCTGAATGCCAAACTTCCAGGAATTCTTTAGCATTTTGGGGTTTAGCTTGGTCTAGGATGTTCAGTTTCCCATTTGAAACTATGGTTTAGTCTGTCCATGCTTTGTGAAATTAAGGAGTTTTTATTGTGTCTTCTGACAGCTAGTATGACGTTCATGAATTTGCTCTGCTACTCTCCTGCCTGCCTGCCTTATATAGTAGTTGTTACAATCCTTACACTACATATTGTAGGTGCCTCCTATTTCTTCTTTTTGGGTTGTTGTGCCTTTTGGTTTATTTTAAGATGTTTTGAAGGATTTTGGTTGGTTTCTGTGCCACAGTGATGCTGTGTGATTGTTATAGTCTATGCTACTGGTTGTTTCTGAGATATTTTTGATATATGGCAGGGTTAAACTTTTCATAGCTTGTGTTGCTTGTGCTGTAGAAGGTTGAAGCGTTTTTTGTTAAAGTTGCATGCTATCCATTTTCTTGAAAGTTGGGGTGTTTTCCCATTTTCTGGTATTCTGGGATCCTGCAGTGTGTTTGTGCTCGTCTGAGTTACACAGCTCCTCGGCACTTGGGTAGACTACCAGAAACAGCCTGCAGTCTGCAGTCTTACGAAAAGGGTTCCAAAGGGATAAGCAATTATTCCTGCTGAGTTTTCACACATGAGCAATGAGCTCTTGAAAAGGAATTGGGAGGATAAAATCAGGGCTGCTTGAAAAAGGTTTTCTGCCCACCTTGGCATTAGCTCCAGACAGCAAGAGGCCTGGGGGAGGATTGGCACAGAATTAAATCTGCTTTTCAGAAGGATCAAGAAGGCCACACTCGCATTGCAACCCCAACCTAATGGAGTCCTTCTGTGTGGGGCTTCCTCTCCGAATAGGTCACTGGTAAATTGCAGAGCCAACTTCCTTTTGTAGAGATTGCAGTGCAGAGGTGGGTGATCCTTGGTGATCCCTGGATGTGGGTGTGCCTTGCATTTCAGGTGGATCCCGCATTGCTTGGCTGCTTGAGCTGCAGCACCCTCTTTTTTTAAACGATGAACTGAAGAAGCACCTCCTTTGCCTGGGCTCCTTCCAATGGCCCACAGGGCAGCTGCTGTGCTGCCCTTTCTCCCTACACTTCCCTTGCCCTCTCATGGAGGGGTCCCAAGTGGGAGGAGAGCAGTTTTGTTCACATTGGATACAGGGGAATTTTTCTGGGATCCGCTGAGATTGGAGCCAAGAAGCTGCACGAGGAACAGCAGGCAGAGAATCTCAAATTCTGGACTGTTGAGTATCCGTCGAAAAGTCTCTGGATCAGGGGTGTCAAACTTGATTTCACTGAGGGACGCATCAGGGTTGTGTTTGACCTTGGGGGGTGGGGGTGGCCAGGGAGGGCGTGGCCAGCTTGACACTCATATCAGGGGCACCTGTGGTGGCCCAAGTGCTCTACCAGTGAAAACGGGTTCTCCCAATCTCCGTTTTCAGCTAGGATAGCCTCCTGCAACCCTCTGCCAGCGAAAACGGAGCTCAAGTTTCGTTTTTGCTGGCAGAGAGTTGCAGGAGGCCATCCCAGCTGAAAACGGAGATTCGGAGAACCCATTTTCACTGGCAGAAGCACCGCGAGCCAGTCCTTCGCTGTTTCCAGGGTGGCCCCGCAGGCCACATCTAAGCACCTCACGAGCCAGATCTGGCCCATTGGCCTTGAGTTTGACACCTCTGCTCTAGACATAATAGGAAAAAAAAAGTATAGGGGTTCTTTGGGTGGCATCTATATGAACAGAAACATTTTGCAGAACTTGTCACCAAACACAATGAGAGGATATGTTTTTACTCTGAAGCCATTTCTTCACCATGCTGCTACCAGTTTTTGCATGTACCCATTTTGCAGCATGGAACTTTCCTGACAAGGGCTCCTGTGAAGGAGCATTCTTGCAAGCCGACAGAGAAGATGAGATGAACTTTGAGGAGGGGGCTTTGCACAGAACATCTTTACTTCTTAGGGCAGAGAAAGTCTTGGGGTCTTTCTCCCTATTTCTCCCTTCATCTCCTGTAGATGAAGGAGATTCATAGTGTTGTCAGGTCAAGAAGGGCAGCAGTTCAGTGACTCTAAAGGTTGTGGTAAAGCCAGGAAGGTGGGGCTGGATCGCTGGGTAGGGAGGACTGGTATTTTCAGATTTCCCCCAGGATGCCTGGAGGGCATCTTAATGCTTCCTTGACTGTTCTTCTTCAGAGCAGTTGTGGAGCTGCCAAAAAGGGCCAGAGAGGGACATGTTAGGGAACATGTAGTCTCTTCCTCACCCCTCCTCCCAATGCAGGATAGAAGAAGCGAGCAGAGGAGCACCCAGGAACTGTTTCATTCTTGGCTCTTCTGCCACCAGGAACCAGCAAGCCAACTCAGCCCAGCTGGTGCCTGCTTGGAGTGTGTGGGGGGACACATATGCTGTGGTGTCTGCTGCAATGTATAGAGGAGCACCAGTGGCATCCATCCCACTTTGGGTGTGGAATTGTTAGGCACGTTCTTTTTGACGGGAAGAGGCTCTAGTCAGGGCCCTCCTTTGAGCCACCTGAAGTTGAGCAGCTGGAAATTGAGGCAGGTGATGAAATTCCTCTATAAGAAAAGCTGGGAGTCTTGAGGGAACCTTTTTCTTTCTGTTTAGGCTTCCAAATTCTGCTGGCCTTTCAGTAAGGGTTCCCCGTGTACATGCAAGAGCACTGAGGGGCCTGACCATAACTAGAGTCCAGAATAAGTTCCCCTGGCCTCCTTCACACCTCTATTTTTGGGATGTCCTGTAGTGACCTGCAGCATCTGTTCACTGGAGTTCACCATTTAAATAAGAGAAGCAACCATAATTCCACATTCTTCACGATCCAAACAACAGTCGTGCAGCAGCAGGGAAAGGAAAGGAAACCCTGCCAATATTAAGTGCACAGAAGAGAGGGACTATTTCTGGAGACAGGGATCTCCTCTCAGGACCTATGGCTCACCCTGTCCTCTGTGTAGAAGACTGCACGGGCACTTGCAAACTGGGCAGAAAGTGGTTAACCCACCTGGGAGATAGCTAGAAAAAGTTTAAGGCCCACTGCGCTCCTGAACCCTAGGCAGAAGAGCAGCTGGGCCCTGGAAAGGACCCTCTTTTAAGCCTTTCCTTTGGAATGCAAAGGGTGAGGTTTTTAATCCCTCCTACCTCCTCAATACAGAAATAACTCACGCTGACTTAGGATCCACCTGACTTTGGAGCTGCCTCTGTGTCTACTGTTGGTGTCTGGAGAAGAAGGAGGGGCTTCTGCAGGTGGACTTGCCCATCTGCTGGCAAATGGACCTCTTGGGGTCCCCAGTGCCAAGACTCCATGACAAGCTACAGCTGCCTGCAAGAACTGAACGGTGAAGCCTGGCTTGGCAGGAAGGAGACACGCTTCGGCACGGATCCTCTTAATCTCCCTGGCCCATCCCTATTCCTGGATAGCGTGTCTGCAACCCCCTAGCTGTGTTTTATTCACTCCCAGCTGAGGCACCCAAGTGATCTCTTCCCCCTTGTGCGGCAGGCAGCATAGTCACGTGGACCCCCTTGAGGGAGATGAAACAAAGTGTTCTGTATCAGCACATTTGTGGCTCCGGCTGGTTCTGCCAGTTTCTCATGAGACAATCTGTTCCGTCCATCAGCCCTCAAACTTCTTTTGGCTTCCACAGCCACCTTTAATTTTTTTAATGGGTTGGCTAACTAGGTTGGTCACTAACCCTGCACTTGACCCTGAAATCCCCAGGCCTGTCCCTGGCTTAATTCCTGTAACTGAAAGGACTTCTATCTGCTGGTTCAGAATTCTTTCTTGCCAGGAATGCTTTTCTCAGGAGAATTCTGGCTCTTCAGGGGAAGAAATTGCCTGGAGGGGACCAGGTTCTTCTGGGACCACCAGGATCATCTAATCCTCTGCAATCTGCAGGAGAAGCAGCGAAGCCATCCTTGGGAGGTGGCTGTCCAGGCTCTTCTTGAAGCCCCTCCAGAGATGAACAGCCCCAGCCTCCTTAGAGAGCGTCCCCTCTCTTACTCTCCAGTGAGCAGCTCTTTGGACCCCACTGGATTCTGCAGAGGCTCTTGGATTTCCCCTTGATTGATACAGTTTGAGACTGCAGAATCTTCCCTTTCCAAAATTCAAAATTCTCTTTTTTAGGAGTCCCAGTTGAAGACATCATCTTTACCATTAAGATTCTCTTCCCATATTTTCGTTAATTGGAATCAACCTTTTCAATCTAGCTTTTTTGCCAAATGATTTTCTAAAATCAAGAGTTCTAACCTGATGTGGCCAACCAGCATCCCAGCACTTAAAATGCAGCACATCGAGGCTGCTTGAGGAGCTGTGTGGCACACGCCTTCCCCATGCAAAGGAAGGATCCTGGTCAGGGCTGAATGATCCTAGGATGACATTCCAGCCAGCTCCAAGACCAAAGGGGGACACTGAGGAAAGCATTGGTCTGGATGTGACCTTGGCAGAGTTCCCACCAGAAAGAGAGGGATGGTTAGGGAGGTTCCTATGGGGTCTTCCTCAGAATGGGAACAAAGCACCTGGTTCCTATGATGCCCCCCTCCCCGTTCCTCTCACTCATTCTGCCAAGTCTCCTGAATTCTCCAGCGCATTGTGGAGGTTGTAGCCAAAAAGCCCTGAAGATGACAACTAGAACAGAAGCAGAGAAGCCTGTGACTAAACAGGCTTGGCAGGTGTCTTTGGAGCCACAGCTTGCCCGGTGTTCGAGGATTTAATTAATCCTTTTTTTGCACGACATTGCTTTCCTTGGCAGAGAAGAGTGTGGAGATGTGTAATTAAGCAGGTAAGCCTAGAGGCATCTCTCCAAGACTGGCATTTGCATGTAAAGAGGGTAGGTGTAGGATCCCTTCTCTCCTTTCACGGTACTTCCAGTTTCCTCAAGAAGCAGAAGGGGAGGCATCCATTTCTGTCATTTCATGTCTGGCTCTGTCTTTTCAGTCATCAGGCGGTTCAGTTCCAATTCCCAAATCTGTGGAACCAGCTGACGCTCATTCTATTGCACTAGATTTGGTGACAAAACATGGCACTGTGCAAACCAGACCCAAAATAGCACCAGGTGCTTCCCTCCATGGATGGATAATGGGATGCCCCTCTTGCCATCTGCCTGCCCAATGATTAGTGACATCATTGAACCCAGCCAGGACCCTCCTGATGCAAGGACTCATGGGAAGCATTTTCTGGAGGGGGAAGACCAGAGGGGCTGGTGACCACTCCAAATGAGTGGTCATCAGCTGAGGAGAAAAGTTGACTGAAGGGATTTTGGGTTCCCTGGCTAAAAGTCCCACAGGTAGTCCAACATCTGCTTTCTCATAGTCTCTTCTCTCTTCTCTCAAAGTTGTTGACATCTTTTTCAAAGCCCTCTTGAGTTGCAGCAAAGTAACTCCAGTAATTTCCTTATAGTCTAAAATTTAAAAAAGCCCACATCACTCTTTCATTTTATTATTTTTTGTGTATCTTTTAAACTTTTTAAGTCCTAATACAATCCCATTTCTAAATCCAGTACTTCCATCTTTTCCTCTTTTATAACACCTTTTGCATCCATTATTGAGTTCAATTGTGGAAGAACCTCTTGGATCCAAGCATCAAACATTTCTTTTACAATAGCCATCTGCTGCCATCTCGTATCCAGGCTCCAAAATCTGGCTATCACTTGTAAGGTAAGTACAAAGATTTTTCCATGTGAGAGGGTCCTTTTGATTATCTTCAAAGTCTTTAATTCAAATTCATCTGAATCCTTTGTTCATTAAAAACACTTTCTAAAATCAACACAATAATCACTCTTTTACTGTATATTAGAAAAAAATAAAAGTTACAAAACTGTAGTCACATAAGTGCCTTTCTTTCTAAACAGTTTGTGGAGACACTTACCTAGTGCAAGCTAAACTTGTGGTTCAAGGGTTTTTCAATCTTAATAAATAAGATTGGAAAAAGGAATAAGCTCAAAGAGGATAAAAGATGGGGTTTGGTCAACATTTAAATCCCCCCCAAAAGACTACATAACAGTTCAGAGCATGATGGAATTGCCAGCTGATCTGAAGCAACTGCAAAAACACCCATTTCTGCTATCTACTTAACAAAAAAAGCTATCTGGAGTTCATATGGGTCCTCTCCTTTATCCAGAGAGAAATTCTGGCAATTCAGATCCAATTTCTAGCTCTCTTTTGGACATCATGACTCCAAAGCCCATGGAATGTCCGTTCCCATCAGAAGTGATTCCAAGTGGTCCATCATCGTGTTCTGCCATTCTGTTGGAAGTGGGAGGGGGAGGCTTGCTGGCATTTTTCATATACTTTCGCTTTTGCTGTAACCACTGGGAATTAGGAAGGGAGATAGTCTTCAAAGACAGAGCAGACTCCCTCCCAGCTGGTCCCAAGGCCGTCATGCCTGAGGGTGAACTGTTATTCACCTAGCACCTCTGTGTTCTCAAAGCAACCTTGCTGCATCATATTGGCTGCTGGTAGACTGGTCAGGGGGGTTGGATTTCGGGATACAAAATAATTGCTTTGTGCTTTGCGTGGGCTTTTCAGATCCCACCTGACTTTACTACAGCCACATTCTCTCAGCAAAAGTTCTTTTGATTCAATTCAATGGTGTCAAGAGTTTTGCTTTCCTGAGGGACCTGTTGGGGCAGGTCCCTGCAGGTAGATTTCATAGCACATTTAAGTCAAAGTTCCTTGTCCACTGTTGGTCCTGTCATCATGGCTAAATCTTTAGATATCTTGTGCATTATATTTAATAAACCATCTGGATTGATCTTGGTGATCTCTTCCAGGTAAGCATCTAACGGCTACACCAGCTGTGACATATGATGATATGGTATGATGAGATGTGCCACGTGCAAACATTTGTCCAGCTGTTGCAACACCTGAGATTAATTACCAAACATGAAGCAGAAGCCTGTGGAGAACACAGATCCAAATCTGACCAGCTAAGCAAGAGGAAATTCTTCTACCTCCAACCCTAACTGAGTCTGCTCAGTGGCCATAAGATGGAGGAGTTGACTCTGCCTTGGTGTTTACTGCTAGTGAAAGTTTTAGGGATTTTATCCTGGAATTCCTGAGGTTTGAAAGTGGTAAGTGGTTTGGACTCTTGATCATAAATTTGGATAATTTGGTGGGAGGTTGGGGGGCACTGGGGCTGCATGCCCTTCCTCAAATGGTGGGTTAAGTGTACAGGGGGTTGGGTGCCCTACGTGGTAAGATGGAGTGTTTTTCTTTTTTCCTGTTAACTACTTGGGTGTGAACAGGAAGCCTAGGTCAAGTTAGGCCTGGGCTGGGCTGTTGTGGTAAATTTATTAGGAGAGAGACTGGGTAGCTGGGCATAAGGGGGTGAAGAAACACCAGGGGTTCAGACCTGCTAACTACTCAGAGGAATGACTTAATGGGTTATATGAATAGGCCCTTTAGCCTGGGGGAGAAAGGGCCTGGGTCAAAGGAACCTAATATTTGGGGAAGGCAGGCAGTAACATTAGAGTAGTAGCAGGCATGGGAGGTGTGGTGGGAGATGGGGGCAGGCTGCTCTCAGGTTAGGTGGCCTTGTTGTTGCTGATGTTCCCAACACACTGTGCACCGCCCAGCAACTGTCTTTGCAGTTTTGTTGTTTCTGGTGGCTGGCAATTGCTGCTTAAGGCAAGGTTGGTCTGTCATAAAATTTGCCTCACCAGCAATTTTATGATGGATGAGATGGCTGACCTAGTATGCATTACTAAAACCTATTTGGGCATGAGGTGGGGGGGAAATCCAGAGGTGGTATTCAGCAGGTTCTGACCAGTTCTGGAGAACCAGTAGTGGAAATTTTGAGTAGTTCAGAGAACAAGTAAATACCACCTCTGACTGGCCTTGCCCCCATTTATTCTCTGCCTCCTGAGTCCCAGCTGATTGGAAGGAAATGGGAATTTTGCAGTAACCTTCCCCTGGAGTGGGAAGGGAATGGAGATTTTACAGTATCCTTCCCCTGCCACGCCCACCAAGCCATGACCACAGAACCGGTAGTAAAAAAATTTGAATCCCACCACTGGGACAATCCCCTCTCAGAAAAGTGCCCATCAGAATTTCAGGTGTGCCGTCAGCCAAACTCTGGGGCAGAAGTGATGGAGTGTGATGGAAGCTGCTGGAGGGTCTATTCTGCAGATAGCCAGAGATGAGTCCCCTGCAGTTCTTGTAATGGGCAAAAGAACAACTTGAGAAACGGGGAGGAAGAGCCACAACCAAGACATGGTCAGATAAAAGAAATCTGAATCTGGAAGAGAAATGTCACTTGTGAAAGCCTTTCAAACAACACCTTCCCTAGTTCTCATGAAGATAAAGGGAGGGAGGGAGGAAGAAACACATTCAGACTTGCAAGTACTATAACCTTATAGCAAAAGTAGCCTTTGCCTGTGTGTCTTTGGTTTCCCCATTTGGCCTGTCTTTGCTGTCACTTCTAGAGATCAAATGGAGCTTCCCTGCCACATTCCCCGGACTTATGTACTGGGGAATTCAATTCAATGGGGCCAGGATCAGAGACAGCTCAAGAGTGAACCACCACCACCACCACCCTGGATCTAATTCAAACTATGGAAGACCAACAGGGCCAAAATCCTCTGTTTCTCGGGAGGTAAAGGGTCCCAGAAGGGACATGGTGGCTCAGTGGCTAAGACGCTGAGCTTGTCAATCGAAAGATCGGCAATTTGGTGGTTTGAATCCCTAGTGCTCCATAACGGGGTGAGCTCCCATTACTTGTCCCAGCTTTTGCCAACCTAGCAGTTTGAAAGCACGTCAAAAATGCAAGTAGAAAAATATATGAAATACTGATTGCTGAAATGATAAATGAATATTATAAAGAGCTGTTTAGATTTGAAGTTTAAGATTTAGGGTGATTACATAATAAAATATTAAATGTTAGAATAAGATATTAGATTGAATGATAAAAATTGGGTTTAGATTTGTTCTTTTTTTCCCCCCCTTTAAGATGTTAACTGATGAAATTTGGAATTTATACTTCTTTTATACCGGATCAAGCCCTTGCTCTAGTCTAAAAATATGTTGTTTTATGTTTTATGTTGAAAAATAAATAATTTTTTTTTAAAAAAAATGCAAGTAGAAAAATAGGGACCACCTTTGATGGGAAGGTAACAGCGTTCCATGTGTCTTTGGTGTTGAGTCATGCCAGCCACATGACCACGGAGACAGCGCTGGCTCTTCGGCTTTGAAACAGAGATGAGCACCGCCCCCTAGAGTCAAAATGACACATATGCATGAGGGGAACCTTTACCTTTACCTAAAAGGTCCCAGAGAGCAGGCACTGTGACAAAGGAGGCACAGGACCAGGTCTTGTTAGCACGCCCAACCAGTTGGATCTTATGAGTTGGGCAAACTCAATTGGAGAGCCAGCAGAACCACAGCACAGATTTTGTGCACCCTGGAAGGCCTTGTCCCTGCCTCAGGATCTAACAGGCTCAAGTTCTTCCCAGGATAAGCAACCAGGATACCCCTCAGACAGCTTCAGAGCTCAGCTCAGAGCAGATCTGAGCAATTTCATCCACAGATGCCTGGAATATTCTTTGTGGTGGCCTTGCAGATTTTCTTCTGATCCCTTCCTATCCAGGAGTGACCTTGAACAGGGCCACTATCTGGCTAACTGTGCACATGGCAAGAGTGAGAAAATAACTGTCTTAATACACATTGTCATAAAATTAACCTCAGTAAAGGATTTTATCCATGTTTGGTCAGATTCGGTCTTTGTTCTCCTCCTCCCATTTCATCTCCCCGATTTCCTCTGAAAGCCAGAGGTCTCTCTATCACACAGACACAAAGAGAACATGAATTCTGAAGACTCCTCCAATTGCCACAAGCCCCCCCCCCCTTGTGCCATTCCATCCATCGGAGTCCCTCCGAAAACCTTCTGTCAACCACGATCTGATCCACAGCCGTCTCCTCTGCTCATTGCTCAGAAGCAGCACGCAGACCTTGGTGGAACTGTGTCCCAGGAGACTTGCGTTTCTCCTGAGAAGTAGGGAGCTACACTTGTGCATTTGGCTGGCCACAGTCATCTGCCAGAGCAGCATCGGTGTATTGGTAGGTGTGAGGAGGCATCAGTTTTAGTTTTCTGGGTAGATTTAGGTTGTTAAATGGTATGATTTACTTTGAAATTTGCTTTGTCTTGTTTTATCCTCAGTGATGTACTGGAGAGTGTACATCACTTCGAGTCAACTGAGCCTATAAGCCCTGCAAATAAACAAACAAACAAACAGGCAGGCAGCAACTGAAAATGAGGTTCCTTAGGGCTCCTCAAACCAGGGCCACTCGTGTTTCCAGAGCTGCTGGAAAAGCCCATGAACCAGGTGATAGGAACCCTTCCTTAGCATTCTGTCCTGGAAACAACCCTTGTCCTCCTTGTGGTGGAAGGCAAAGGCAGGGCTGATCTCACAGTGGGATGAAGAGATTGCAGCTCCCAGGGGTTGCTGGGTGGTCATCAGGAGTGAAGCCTGAGTGCCGGTTTTCTGGACTTCTGTGCAAGCTGAAAATTTGGCTGCTCTGCAGGGATGGGGAGAGATGCTTAAGACTGTCCATGTGTGTGAAAACTGTCCCTGTGGCATAGGAGCACAGTCTGCGGGCAAGGAGGGAGGTCTAAAGAGTGGAAAGCAACACTGGAGGCAGCTCCATCTGGGAGCCACAGAACTAGAAGGAAACAAGTTCAGAACAAAACGAATCAGCATTAATTAATGTTAGTATTTGTGTGTTCATCTATACAGCAAGCTCCGTTGATATTAATCTTGGGTTGTACATCTTGAGTCTCACCTTTTATGCAAATGTGGGCCATTTGATCAGTTTACAGTACCAAATAATGGGTCATTTGAGCTGGCCAGCTCAGGTCCCTTGAATGCAGCCTGTATGACACATGTCTGTTGGTGGTAGCAAATAGTCCATACAACAGGTGAGGCTAGTCTGAAACAGACAGAGATAGCCTGCCTCTCAGCATACTATGTGAACCCAGCCTTGGAGGTACTTGGTCTGTTCTCTAAGAATGTGCAGCCGAGTGAAGCACAGCAGCAGCAATGGGTATTCTGCAAAACAGCAGCAGCCCCAACTTCAGCACCCGCACCCTCTAGAAGGGTGGCTGTTGTCTTCTCTCCCTTCATCAGAAATGCTTTGCTGGTTCCAATCTGGCGGCACAGCCCCTCTCTGACCCCAGTCACCAGCAGCCTTGTGCTCAACAAGGATACACCAGGGACAATCCAGGTATGCCAGAGAAGGAGAGGTAGGGAAGGAAGCAACTGCTCAGACTTGAATGGAACCAGATCCTGAGTCTGATTCACAGTTAATAGTTCTCTAGTTAAATGATAGTTTCTGAGTGCTGGATCCGAGCAAGCAATAAACATCTCAGCCACAAAAACAGGAGGTTGCATCTCTCACAGTTGCCTTCCTGCTTCTTGTGCTCCTTTGGCAAGTGTTCCAAAATCACATCCGCCAAACAACCACTAGTTGTAATTAAACGCCTCTGTTTTCTTGGCAGATGAATATTTCCCTTTCCCTCTCAACATGAGCACCGAGGGAAGAAGCAGGAGGGAGACAACAGAGCGTGACCTGTTCAGTGATGCATGCATTTAATTTAAATGCATCAAGTTTGGATATATTCATTAGGTGAGCTGCCTTCCTTATTATCCCTAGAACTGGAGGGGGAGGAGGGGGGTTGCTTGTGTTTGACTGATGGCAAGTAAGACGGGAGAATAGGGTAGCTGAGCTCTTTCCTGCAGTGAATTTGGATTGTGCACAAACTCAGTCTGTCTGGGGCTTCAAAATAGGCAAGGCCAGCACTCGGCCAGCCAGGGAGATGGCCTCTTGGAGGCACCACGGAAAGGCCACCCGCCTTGCCTTTGGACTCCATATCAGCCACGTTTCTTGACTGGTCCTAGAATACGTACAGTAGAAGTTGGCTTTCATCAAACACTCGCCAAGAAGGAACAGAATTCCAGTAAATGTGAAGGGACTACAGCTCTACCTCTAGCCTTCATGGACTGGCTGCTTGGATTTGGTTCATGTTTACTGGGCAACATAACGAAACAGGAGTGATCTTCTTCTGAAGGAAACATTGTGGAGATGAAAGGCAGTCACTCTGGGATTAGCCATTCCTGCTTTTCCTTGGAGAACAACTCTTTGTCCAGATGGAAGAAGGACTCCTGTCTTGGGCAGGGGGTTGGCCTAGAAGGCCTCCAAGGTCCCTTCCAGCACTATGATTCTATGATTTTAACTGGGGCTGAGACATTCACCTGTCCTTTCCTGCATGATTTCCTATCCTCAGAGACAATCAGAAGCAACAATCAGAAACATTCTGCACTACCAGATTTCAGAAATAATTTTCAAACTTCTGTAGGCGAAACAAACTCTGAGTCTCCATGTCAGGAAAAAACACCAAGATAAACAGTAGACAAGAAGGGAAGGTTCTGAAAAGCAAAGGGACGTGGTTGCTATCTGGGAAGTGACAAAGAGGATAGTAGTTGGTGGCTTACAGTATTTACTCAGGTGTGATTCACAACTCAAAAGAGTTTTGAGACAATTTTTTTCAAGTAGGCTGACCAGTGTTTTGCAAACATTTTGCCAAATGCAAAGCAATACATTTATTTTAACAAGCCATGTTTGCTTTGCAAAGGGAGAAATCATGTCTGGCCCCCACTTTTATGAAAAAATATGACTATTTGCAAAGGGAATTATAACAGAGTAACAGAGTTGACAGGATCTTGGAGGTCATCTAGTCCAACCCGCTGCCCAAACATGTCACAAAAATGGCTGTTTTTTAAAAGCCTCCAGTGATGGAGCACCCACAATTTCTGAAGGCAAGCCTGATTGATTGATCTCACTGTCAGGAAATCTCTTAATTCTAGGTTGAATCTCTCTTTGATAAATTTCCATTCATTGCTTCTTGTTCTGCCTTCAGGTGCTTTGCAGAATAGTTGACTCCCTCTTCCTTATGGCAGCCCCTTCAGATACTGGAAGACTGCTATCATGTCACTCCTGGTCCTTCTTTTCACTAAACTAGACACACCCAATTCCTGCAATCATTCTTCATATGTTTTACCTCCAGATTCCCTAATCATCTTTGCTGCTCTTCCATGCACTCTTTCTATAATCTCAACACATTTTTTTGTATCATGGCAACATAGAATCATAGAGCTGGAAGGGACCTTGGAGATCTTCTAATCTAGTCCAACCCCCTGCCCAAGGCAGGAGTCCTCATACCATCTCAGACAAATGGCTTTCCAATCCAACTCCTGGAGGCAAGCTGTTTTTCTTGGTTCCAGGTTGGATGTTTTTCTGACAAGCTTCCATCCATTGCTCCTTGTCCTTCTGTCAGTTGCTATGGAGAATAATTTGATCCCTTCTTCTATATGACATCCTTCTTATATTGGAAGATGGCTATCATGCCACCCCTAAGCCTTTGCTTTGTTAGGTTAGAGATTCCTAATTCCCTTAACTGTTCATCATATGGTTTAACCTCCAAATCTCTTATCTTCTTTGTTCTTCTCTGCATTTTTTCTATGACCTCAGCATCTTTGTATTGTGGTGACCAGAACTGGATGCAGTATTCCAAGTGTGGTTTTACCAAAGCAATATAAAGCAGTACTAACACTTCCTGTGATCTCAATGCTATTCATCTGTTGATGCAATCTAGAACTGTGTTGGGGATTTTTTGACAGCTGCAGCACACTGCTAGCTCATACTTACATGGTTGTCCACTAGGACACCTAATCCCTAACTGCCTATCTTGTACCCGTGCATCGTTTTTTTCTGCCTAGATACATGGCCTTATTTTTTTCACCAGCAAACTGTACCTTTTTCAATAGAGCCCAATGCTCAAGTCTGTCAAGATCCTTCTGAATCTTGAATCTATCTTCCAAGTCTTAGCTATTTCCCAGCTTGGTGTCATCTGCAAATTTAAATCCCCTCAGCTAGGTCATTTATGAAGAGTTGAAGATCACTGGACCCAAGACAGAACCTTAAGGAACCACACTGTGTAGATCCCTCCATGTAGAAGTAATTCCATTAGGGACTATATGCGGAGTGCGACTGATCAGCCAACTATGAATCCATCTGGTGGTGGTGCTGTCTATTCCACATTGTTCTGTCTTACTAAGAAGTAGGCTATGGTCTACTTTATCAAATGCCTTACTGAAGTCTAAGCATACCATATCCAGATTCATTTTCTTGGTCCATTGATTTGGTCACTTTATCAAAGAAAGCAATAAGATTTGTTTGGCATGACCTGTCTTAATAAACCTGTGCTGGCTTCTAGTAAGATTGGAAGATTGGAACCACACCAGCTTTTTTCCAGTCCTCTGATAGTTCTCCTGTGCTCCAGGATCTCTGAAAGATTTCATTCAGTGGTTCTGAGATCACATCGGCCAGCTCCTTCAGCATCCTGGAATGTAAACCATGTGGTCCAAAAGATTTGCACTCATCCAAAGCAGATAGGTGTTCTCTTATCAATTCCTTGCATTCCTGTTCTGTCTCCCACAGTACTGCTTTTGATAGGTTGGACTATTTTTTGCTTTTGTGTAAAAACATGCAAAAATTAATTAGGCACTTCTGCCTTCTCCCTGCTGCTGGCCATCATCTTCTCTCATTAAAGCACCAACCACTTCCTTGATTTTTTCCTGGCTCTTTAGATGCTGAAAGGAATGTTTTTGTTATATTTGGCTTTTGCTGTAAGTCTTAGTTCATTCTGAGTCTTGGCCTTCCTGACTCAGTTCTTGCAGATTCGGGTTATTTGCTGGTATTCTGCTCGAATTACTATCCCCTCTTTCTATTTTTTATACTTGTCCTTTTGTCCCTCAGCTTCTCAGAGAGCTTTGTGCAACCACGCTGGTCTCATCAGGTGTCTCTTGTTTTTCTTTCTCTGTGGTTTTGTTTTTGTTTGGGACTTTATTATACTCACAGCCTGCCAATACAAGCAGGCATATTTTAACAGAAGTTTGAAAGAAGCTGAAATCATTTATTTATTCCTTGCTTCTGAGTCAGTATTGAGTCCTGGCAGCTGGACAAGTCCCTGCAGTTTGACTTTGAAATGAAGCCTGGACGTCGGGGACTTACGCAAAAATAAGCATCCTCCTCATTGAAGTATGGTTTAATTTTTTTATTGTATTTTTGTTGTTACTTGCTAATTTACAAAATAAGAGCGTAGTCGTTAGGTTTCATCAATATTGTATTTGATGTATAGATTTCTTCTGAGATTGTTCCAGGGAAGCAGACAGTGTTTTAATCAGATGGATTGGGCAGATATTCATTTTTTAGGGTAGTCAGGAAATCAACTCTTCCATGATGAAGTGTGTTATGGAAAATGGCAGCTGAAAAGAGAGAGAGAGGCCAGAGTCCAGGCAGGCAGGAAGGGTGGAGACAGATCAAAGTGACCAGAGCTGTTGGTTAGCCTGGCGCTCAGGGCAGCAAACAGGGCCCATAAAATCACACCATGGCAGGAGGCTCCAGTCTGTGACAATAGGAGCTAAATGTCTACCAAGGATGGGTGAATATTGGGGTGCTGCTGACCAGATCCCAGCCCCATTGGGGACCAGTGAAGGATTGAATAATGGTCCAGAAACGGAGACAGAGAGTCAGATTGCCTGCCATTGGAGCAAAGATTACTGGATTACAGAAGAGGGAAAGGAGCCCCAAGTGGTCAAAGTGGGAAATGCCATAGTAGCAGCAGAAGCTGGATGGGTGGGGGACTGTTAAGAAGATTGGAGGAACTGAGTCAGAAGAGGGCTGAGCAAGATCGGAGCAAAGGAGGGTGTGGTGGATGTATCAGAGGACTGGTGGAGGGGCACTAAGGGGCACAACTATTCATTGGGAAGAATAACCACAGTTGAGGAGCCTGGGGGCAGGGGGAAGGGGAGATTGACCCCTTCCGTATGAAAGAATGGGAGGCAAGGAGCCTTTGTTGCTAGGTGAGAGCACAGTATCTGCCTCACTGAAGGATGGTTTAAGAGGTGGGAAAGGATGTGTGAAACAGAAGGACTGATGGAGGAGCCAGAAGGAAATTGTGATGACTTGGTGAGGGGGAGAAAGAGTTGAGGAGAGCAAGAGGAATCTATTTAGGTCCTTTAATCATTCTTCATAACCTCCTCCAAGCCTGCCGCTATATTTGTTACTCTTCTCCTCACTCTTTCCAGTTCCTCAAAGTATTTTTTTAATCCTTCCTCGTGCGGCTCACTGATACACCATTGCGTGGTACCAACGCTTTCTATGATCTCAACATCAGGCCTCTGTTGATGCAGACCAAGACTGCATCAACTATTTGGAGAGCTGCAGCACATGGCCAGCTCGTGCTTCACCTGTGATCTACCAGCTCACACAGATCCTTCTCACAGTTACTTCTGCCAACCAGATATTGCCAACTTCCACCTCTGCATCTGTTTTTCTTACTAACCTTTTTTTTTTTTTTTTTTTTTTGCCATTGAACTGCATATAAAAGGGCCCAAGCTGAAGACTTTCCAACTTTGAATCTGCCTTCTGAGGCATTTCCTAGATGTAGTCCAGCTGACTACTCTGAAAACTCCTGGGTTCACTTTTTTCTTTTTTTTTTCAAGATGGAAACAAGTTTAGACCTTCTGCCACTTCTCTAGAGGAAAGATGATTCTGAGATCATATCTGCTGGTTCCTTGAACGGATGGAATGAAAACTATCTGAGACCTGAATTCCTTCAGAAGAGCCATGAAGAGAGGAGAATACCAAACAAGGAGAATATTCCACAGCAAAGAAGATAGAAAGGAGAGAGGAGGAGAGGGTAGGGAGAGGAGAGGGAGGGAGGGAGAGGAATGGAAGAAAGGGAAAAGGAGAGGAAGGAAGGGTAGGGGACAGGAGTAGGAGAGAAGGTGAGAAGGGGGAAAAGAAGAGAGGAGTGGGGAAAGGAAGGGGAAGTAGGATGAGGTAGGAGAGGAGGAAGGAGAAAGTAGGAGAGGAGAGGAGGGAGGGAGGGAGGGAAGGGAAAGAAAGAAAGAAAGAAGAAGAAAGTTTGTTGCGAAATGAGGGAAGAAAGGGTAGAAGAGAAACTCCGAATGTAATTAAAATGCCTTATTTTAATGCTTTCTTTAAGGAAAACATGTATATGTAGGATTAATTATGTATAAGAAAATGTACATTTTATATTACATGTATAAGAAATAAAACTGAAAACCTTTTCAAAAAAAAAAAAGAGAGAGAGAGAGAGGAGAAGTATAGAAGATCAGATTCCGGCTTATATGATAGTGCTCTGGTATTTCGTCCTGTAAGCCAGGAATGTAGATAAGATACAAATTGAAAGAGGAGAAAAACAATGTGGGGGCAAAAATAATTGCCCCCACTCCTTTTAAGGGAAGGAATTCCAGACTCTTCCACTGTGGCCCCTGTCCATTCAGCTGCCAGAGGTGTGATCTGCTCCAACCCTTTGGGCCTTCCAGAAGAGCATTAAAGCCAGGGTTTGTCGGTTGACTTGGGGCCCTGGATGGGGTATTCTATGCTGGAGGTGGTTGATGGGCAAGAAGAAGATCTCCTGATCAGCTGGGACTTGGGAGGCAGAGGATAGATGGGGGCAGGGCCAGCCAGAGGTGGTATTTGCCGGTTCTCCGAACTACTCAAAATTTCTGTTACCGGTTCTCCAGAACCTGTCAGAACCTGCTGGATTTCACCCCTGCCTCACCCCCTTGTCATCTACTCACTTACTTCTAGTTTTTATGTAACTTTTCTTAATTTTTATATTTATCTTTTCACTCTTTGTAAGAGCTGCAGTGATGCAGTGGTTAGAGTGCAGTACTGCAGGCTACTTCTGCTGACTGCCGACTGCCTGCAATTTGTCAGATCGAACCTCACCAGGCTCAGGGTTGGCTCAGCCTTTCCATCCTTTCAAGGTTGGTCAAATGAGGACCCAAATTGTTGAGGGCAATAGGTTGACTCTGTAAACCACTTAGAGAAGGCTGGAAAGCACTGTGAAGCAGTACATAAGTCTAAGTGCTATTGCTATTGCTATGCATAGTCGCCTTATTAGTGAGATGGGTGGCATATAAATTTATTACATAAACAAAAACATCTGCATAAAGCTGCTGGGTTCATTGAATGGTTTGGGTGTGCCGAAATTGGATTACTGCAATTTGCTCTACGTGGGACTTTCCTTGAAGACAACCTGGAAATTGAAACTGGTATAAAATGTCTCACGTTCCCATGTGCCAATAGAAACAACCCATATTGTCTTGTTACAGTTGTGCTGCAGAGTTGCCTTGGTTGCTGATTTGTGTCCAGATGTTATCCAAGGAACTGGTAATAACCTATAGAATTCTAGGTGACTTTACACTTAGTTGATTGTGAGATTCTAGACAGTAGAATCACCCAGCCAAACTATGCCAGCGCAGGGTGCATGTTCAGTCAGTGTGCTTGCTCCCACACGGGGTGATGAGCATTCTCCTGCCTCTTCCTATGCAGCGATCTGCCCCTTGTGATGTTCAGAAACGAGTGAAGATGTGACTTGTTTGGAGAGGATCCAGGGACTGAGAAAGTGGGGAGATAAAGGTTCCTGAGGTGGGGATGAGCGCTGGTGATTACAGAAAGCTGTATAGGAAGATCTTTTTGATAAGATTGTTGGAGAGGATCTGTTTTTGTTCTTCATCACAAACGCACCATCTCTGTTCCCTTTTTCAATAATGGGGTTGCCCAGCTAACCTAAGGAGACTGATTAAGAAAAGGGTTGGCCAAAGCACCGTGAGCTTGATCCAAAGGGGGCTTCAAACTGTGGTGGTTGGGAGCATGAAGGAGGACACCAGAAGGAAGGTGAGCATGGCTTCTTTAGGACAGGAAGGCAGATTCGGCAAGTGAGACCTAGTGGTCTCATGAATCTCATGAGGGAACACGGAACTGAAGGATACAACTAGTTGTAAAGGAAGCAAACAGTCCTCTGGGGGAGGGGAGGTCCTGTTTGGGCACATCAATGGCTCCTCAAGGTACAAGATCAGATTGGAGTGAGGCCCTGCAAGGCCCTGCAGTTTTCAACATTTTTATTCATGACTTGGATGAGGTAGGAGGGAATTCATCAATGCCATAGCATTTGTTGGGATAGCTAATACCCTGGAAGACAGGAATAAAGCCAAAGACAAGCTTCCAAGTTAGCAAAATAGAGTGAAAATAACACAGGGCAAAATTTAACAGAGATAAATGCAAAGTTGTTCACTTAGGAAACAAATCAAATGCTCAAGGATAGAATGGGGGGCTAGCTGCTTGGTAACTGTACTTGTGAAAAATACTTGGAATAATGGAAGCTGAGTATGAGTCAGCAGTCTGAAGTAGCTGCAAAAAGGTGGGGGGAAGCAAATGTAATCTTGAATTGCATCAAGAGAAATAGTTTCCAAAATCACAGAAAGGATTTTGCATTCTGAATGTTCTGTCAAACTCTGGACTTCAACTATAACAGATATTGAGACGACCGATAATCTGTTGGGTTCAGAGATATTTCCTCACCAAAACCAATAAACAGAAGGACCGCAGGTGGGCAAACAAGCAGTGGCAGTCGGAGAGCATTTCAACTTCCTGCCAGCTTCTCCATGGACTTTGATGTCCAGAAGCATCCAAAATCATGATCATAGGTCCATGGCTGATCGCAGGGGCACAATAGCACTGCAGGGCAGCCTGGTGGGGCTGCAGCAACCACAACTTTCCCTATACAGTACAATAAGCTTGGAGATCCTTGAAATGTCAGTCCCAGGGGAGTCACATATCCCAGATTTTGGATGCATTCTTTATCTTCAGGTACCTTGAAAATTGTTGCTCTACAATGCACCCAACTGAAGAACACAAACAGTTTTATTACTATATGGAAGATATAATATAAAGAAGGGTGTAAAGTAAGACCAATAAAAAGATAGGGAAAGAGTTGAGGCTATTTTGCTTTAGGAGCAAAAGGTCAAGCCAGAGTGCAGGACACAAAATCATGAAGTCACAGGAAAGAAGATTGATGTTTAGTCTCAAGAAACTTGTAACAGTGGGACCAAAAACTCCCTTTACTGGATGTATTTGAGCTACAGTGACCATTAGTTAGTTTTAACCATGAAGTCGTGTCTAACTTTTGGTGACTGTAGACAAGTGTTCTCCATGCTACCCTGTCAGTTGTTGGGTGTTCACCTTTGAGGGAATCAAGCCAGCAGATTCTTTTCTGACCTCTTTTTCTTGACCCACCAATCATTCCTAGCATCACTGACCTTCTCCAATGAAACTGTGAGCTTTATTACTAAAGATGGTCCTCTATTTCAGGAAACTCTCGCTTAGATTTATATATTTTTCAAAAACGTACTTCAGCCCCTCATTCTGGTCATTTGTACAAATGGTATCACTTAATGCAGTTTTTCACATTCATGTGAAAAATATGGGAAGTGAATTGCCTTTTTAAAATAAATGTAAATAGACTGATTTTATTTACTGGTCTTTGAGGCTGGAAGCCATCCACGGAAGGTGGATCGTGCTCTGAACAGAGAGAGAATTGGGTGTGGGGACTCAATATACATATATACCTCTGCAGGGAGGTGTGTGTGTGTGTGTGTGTGTGTGTGTGTGTGTAAAGAGGAGGGACTCCTGGGCAGAGTCCATATCAGAGGTGCCAGAGATCAAAACAGCTACTGAAGATCAGATTAGGTCAATATTCCTCTTGATACACAGAATTAAAATACCTGGGGACCTCAGTCAATCCAGCATGACTTCTCACCCATGGAGTAATATCACTAGTATCACTGCTTACTATTAATAAAACAAAAGTCACCTCCCAAGATGGAATTTAATCATATGGTAATACGAATATGAATCAGCTCTCAGAGTAACTGGCCCACTTTGGTGGGACAATAGCAGGCATCCCTGGCTAATTTTTTTGCATGCAAACTTTTCTTCAAAGGGCTGAACCCATCGATGTTTTTGGAAACTTCTATCTAGGATCGATGGTTAACTTTGGAAGAGAAGCATCTTTTCTAGCCAGATTCTGCCTTGACCTGCGGGGTCTGGACCTTGGCTTTGTGCTGCAGTGGGCTGGAAGAACCCTTAGCTGCCCTGCTATCGGTTGTCCCACAGATGAAAGTGAATCGCTCACGTAACCAGGGAGAATCAGATTCTAGGTGGCAGAAGCCCCCGCTGGGAGGGGGAAAGATGGTGAAGGTTGAAACAGCCTGTGGGCTGGCATGTGAAGGACCCACTGCTAAGTGGCAGGTAGAGGAGGTCAGAAAAACCTTCCTCTTGACCCAGGAAAAGAAGAGGCAGAGCTTTGCTGAAGCCAGAATCAACGCCCCACCCACCCACCCCCACCGTCGTTCTTGCATTTCTGACTCCACACAGCTCCCCCCAACTCAGTTGCCCCTCAATGTCACCAGATGTTGCCTTCCTGCCTCTCGGCTGCTTCTGATTTCAGGTGAGAATTTCTCTTTGTCACAAACTGCCTATTCAGGTAATAAAAATTGGCCTTTTTCTGTCACAAGTGCAGCGCTTTTCATATTTTCACTTCCAGCTGTCTTTTACTTTCTTTTCTCTCTTAGTTAATAGAAGCCCTTGAGGGTAAGGTGCCCTTAGCAGTCATCTGCTCAATGGAACCCGAGAACAGAGAGGGAGCTCCGGGTGAAAGCAGGACAAAACCTGAGCTTTTAATGGTGTTTTTGATTCGTGAAATAGAGAAAATTGCATTTGATTATATCTGTAATGGGGGATTATAACTTTGGACTGGCAGGGCAGCAAATGGCTACTTCACTGCAGGGAAAAATTTTGTCTTGTCACATCTATGCGTTTTGAAACAATTACATGCATTTAAAATATTTTAACTTTGGATTTGCATAGCTCAGAGTTCTCCTCCAAAATATTGGGGGTGGGGGGCTGAGCAAGGCTGCTCCTTGACTCTTGGAGGTCCCCCCCTCCCCCGAGCTGTAATCTTAGCATGAAGAGGAGCAGCTTCATTGCCCACTGGATGCTGCTGCATTTCTCAGGAAGCTGGCGGGGCCAGATCGCTTCCTCCTTTCCTTCTGAGGCTGACCTGTGGAGCAGAGGTGGGTTTCAGCAGGTTCTGACCAGTTCTGGAGAACCGGTAGTGGAAATTTTGAGTAGTTCGGAGAACTGGCAAATACCACCTCTGGCTGCCCCCTCCCCCCCCCCCACACCTATTCTCTGCCTCCCAAGTCCCAGCTGATGGAGAGGAAATGGGGATTTTGCAGTAACCTTTCCCTGCCATGCCCACCAAGCCAGACCCACAGAACCATAATAAAAAATTTTTGAAACCCACCACTGCTGTGAAGGGCATGGCCAAAGCAGAGCTGGACACCTTCGGGGAGAGAAAGAGCCCCCCCTTGACCTTTCCTGGCTGCTAGGTTGGCTTGGCTTTGTCCCCAAATCTTCCTGTGGGGCAAAACAGCATGGCTCCTGGGTACCCACAGCTGGGGCGTCAGCTATGGTGCATGTGGGCACACCTGTGACTGAGAGGGTCCCTGAAGGCATTTTCTCCCACTTGGGAAATGGCAGAAATGGACTGAAAGTGTCTAGTTGGGAGGAGGGGGAGGAATATTCATGGTGCCACTCAGAGCCGAATTTTCATGCCTTGTTTGTGATGGTGCTGCAGGATGAGGCAACCCTTGGAGGCAGCTGTGGGAAGATTGTCTGCAAGGTCCAGGTTACTGAGCAAGCAAACAGGATCAACAAACAGGCTTGCAAAGAGAGAAAAACCAACATTTGGTGGGAGTTCAGCAGAAGGGGAGGGGGGAAGAGATGGAGGAAGCAGGAACTGGGGTGAAGGACTGGTCGGTTGCTCTTTTCTGTTGATGGCCTTTTGCCTGTAATTGGAGCCCTGCTTGTGGATGGCCGGCTCCCAAGACAAGAGGTGCAAAGGAGAGAGGAAAGAGGGATTTCAGCAGAGGAGATGTGTTGAGTATTGAATGGCAGATTCAAACGAGCCAATCAATGAAAGAGACCCGGGAGCGGGAAACTTAAGCAAATGTCAGTGGCTGAAGCCGTGGACAGCTCCCGGCTATAAAAGGGGTTGCCATGGCTGGGATTGCCATTGCAGTTTACGGAGCTTAAATAAAGTATCTGTTGCTAACGAAGTGTCCAGTCTTTCTTTGCACCTGATATTTAACACTGGCGATGAAGGTGGGATCCTGAAGGACGATGATGAATGCAACCATACATCTCCATGAGCAATCATCAGCCACCTGGATCAACGACTACCAACACCGGTCAGATCATCGGCTAACAAGGATGTCTTCGATCAGCCCACCCGCACCGTTCAACCCGCCTGGAGAAGATTAGGAATCGTACATGGAAAGGTTCTACATGTACATGGAGGCGAACGACCTGCTGAGCTTGTCGGAACAAAGGAAGAGAGCCCTCTTTCTCACGCACTGCGGGCCAGCTCTATTCAAAATGGAAAAAGCGCTCGCCGCCCCTGCTGAGCTGAGAACCATGACTTGGATGTCCCTACAAGGCATCCTGAAGGCGCACTACACCCCCCAAGCATTGTCCCTGATGAGAAGGCACGAATTCTACCGGAGGGACCAGAGGGAGGGTGAGACGATCAGTGAGTTCGTGGCAATATTAAGAGAGCTGCCGCGTGCAACTTTGTGAGCCTAGAGGAAGCCATGAGGGATCGGCTAGTCCTGGAACTAAGGGACCTCACACTACAAAGCAGGTTGCTGGCCAGGCCCCAAATAATGTTTAAGGAGGCCCTGGAAGAAGCCTCAGCAACGGAGGCGTCCCAGAAATCCGCGGCAGCCATGAAGAAGGTCAACAAGGGGCTGCAAGGGAAAGAGGAATCCTCGGTCCATTACGAGGAAGCAGAAATGGAGTCAGAAGAAGAGGAGGATGAGGACGAAGTGCACCACCTCGGACCGGACCAAAAAGGGAAGCCAAAAGGGAAAGGAAAGAAAGACTTTTGGTGTGCGGGATGCGAAGGCAACCACCCCAGGGCAGACTGCAAGGTGCGCGACGCTATATGTCAGAAATGTGACCGAAAGGGACATATAGCAAGAGCATGCAGAGCAACCCAACCAGCATCCCGGAGAAGCCAACCGAACCGACCACCCAGTTCGCCACAAAAGAGCCGACCGTTCCAGACAAGTGGGAAAAGACAACCATTCGGAAGAGGTCGTAAAAGCGAGGATTCCGGATCAGAGAGGGGAGAAACCCACCAGACAGTAATTGTAGGCCACGCGAGCATGGGAAAGTCAAATAATATGGCGGCGACCGTCCTCATCGAGGGGAGACCCTGCAAGATGGAGGTTGACTCAGAGTCACGCCTATCCATGGTATCCTGGAAGACCATAAAGCGACTGGTCCCTAACATCTCAACCCGCACTCTCAAGCATCAATGACTCACACTAGTAGATTATCAAGGGAACCGGATTCCGGTTCTGGGCACAAAGGACTTCAACATCCAATTCAAGGCATTCAAAGGAAAGCTTCCCCTCACCATCGTGGACCGGGACAGACCCAGTCTTTTGGGCCTGGAATGGTTCGAACTATTGAGGCTAGCTGTAGTTGGAATTGATCACATCGGAGGTGACCAATGGGAGGCAGAACTGATGGAAAAATTCGCGGATGTTTTCAACAGCGAATTAGGCAAGTACACGGGATCCCCGATATCTTTCAACCTAGATCCCCAAGTTGCCCCCATCCGAATCAAGCCCCGGAGGGTTCCGTTTGCTCTACAGCCCAAGATAGATGAGCAACTAGATAAGCTAGTTGCCCAGTTCTAGAGCCGATAGACCATGCCAGGTGGGAGACCCCCATCGTGACCCCTATCAAGCCAGATGGGTCAGTGCATCTCTGCGGAGATTACAAAAGTACATTAAATAAGGCATTACAGCAAAGCGCATACCCTGTGCCGGTGGTCCAACATTTATTACACTCGTTGGGCCAAGGAAGAAACTTTGCCAAGTTTGACCTGACACAAGCCTACCAGCAGCTTCCCGTACAATGGGACATTACCGATTAGACTAATGTGTGATGCGTCTCCATTCGGCATCGGAGGGGTATTAAGTCACTGCATGCCAAATGGAAGAGAAGCCCCCATAGCCTTCTATTCTCAAACTTTGTCCAAGCCGGAAAGAACCTACAGCCAGTTAGACAAGGAAGCATTGGCTGCAGTAGCTGGCATAAAGCGTTTCCACGAATATTTCTACGGGCGGAGATTCGAACTCATCACCGACCACAAACCGCTATTGGGGATTATCGCGGGAGACAAACCTACACCCCCCCATTCTGTCACCACGAATGCTCTGGTGGATAGAGTTTATTTATTTATTTGTTTGTTTGTTTCAATTTCTATACCGCCCTTCTCCAAATAGGACTCAGGGCGGTGAACAGCCAAAGTAAAAAACAGAACATACAAAATTTAAAAACAGTTTAAAATAATTAAATATTTTGGCCGTAAATTAAAACAATCCAATTTAAAATCAATTTAAAAGTTAACTCAAGCCAGCCCAGCTAGTTGAAATAAATAGGTCTTCAGGGCCCGACGAAAAATCCGGAGGTCTGTTATTGTACGTATCTCTGGGGGCAGGTTGTTCCAGAGGGTGGGCGCTGCCACAGAGAAGGCTCTCCCCCTGGGGGTCGCCAGCCGACATTGTCTGGCGGACAGCACCCTGAGGAGGCCCACTGTGCGAGTGTACTGGCCGGTGGGAGGCTATTGGTGGCAGAAGGCGGTCTCGTAAATATCCCGGCCCTAAGCCATAGAGCGCTTTAAAGGTGGTCACCAACACCTTGAAGCGCACCCGGAAGACTACCGGGAGCCAGTGCAGCTCACGCAGGAGAGGTGTCACATGGGAGCGCCTCGTCGCCCCCATAATCCCCCGTGTGGCCATGTTCTGGACCAGCTGGAGCCTCCGGGTGCACCCCAGGGGGAGCCCCATGTAGAGAGTGTTGCAGAAGTCCAGGCGGGAAGTGACGAGTGCCTGAGTGACTGTGCGTAGGGAGTCCCGATCTAGAAAGGGGCGCAACTGGCGTATCAGGTGAACCTGATAAAAAGCCCCCCTGGCCACGGCCGTCAAATGATCTTCTAAAGACAGCCGTGTGTCCAGGAGGATGCCCAAGTTACGAGCCCTCTCCGTGGGGGCGAGTGATTCATCCCCAATAGCCAGCGATGGCATCAGCTGGCTATATCGGGACGCCGGAAGCCACAGCCACTCGGTCTTGGAGGGGTTGAGTTGGAGCCTGTTTCTCCCCATCCAGGCCCGCATGGCCTCCAGGCACTGGGACATCACTTCAAGGGCATCGTTGGGGTGGCCTGGGGTGGAGATGTACAGCTGGGTGTCATCAGCGTATTGATGAAGTATCCACCCCGAAGCCACGGATGATCTCACCCAGCGGCTTTACATAAATGTTGAACAGAAGGGGCAAGAGGACCGACCCTTGTGGCACCCCACAAGCAAGGTGCCTCGGAGTCGACCACTGCCCCCCTGTCAACACAGATTGCGACCGGTCAGAGAGGTAGGAGGAGAACCACCGCAGAACGGTGCCCCCCACTCCCAACCCCGCCAACCGGTGCAACATGATACCATGGTCGATGGTATCAAAAGCCGCTGAGAGGTCTAACAGGACCAGGATAGAGGAGCAACCCCTATCCCGAGCCCTCCAGAGATCATCCACCAACGCGACCAATGCCGTTTCTGTGCTGTGCCCAGGCCGGAAGCCAGACTGGAGCGGGTCTAGATAGACAGCTTCATCCAGGTACCAGGGAAGCTGTTGCGCTACCACACTCTCAACAACCTTCGCAACGAAGCGAAGGTTGGAGACTGGACGATAGTTAGCCAAAACAGCCGGATCCAGAGAGGGCTTCTTGAGGAGGGGCCTCACAACCGCTTCTTTCAAAGCAGCCGGCAGGACCCCCTCACTCAAAGAAGCGTTAACAATCTTCTGGAGCCAGCCTCGTGTCACCTCCCGGGAAGCCAGCACCAACCAGGAGGGACACGGGTCCAATAAACATGTGGTCGCGTTCAGCCGTCCCAGGACCCTGTCCATGTCCTCGGGAGCCACAGGATCGAACTCCCCCCAGATAACACTCTCAAGACCTGCCTCAGTCATCCCGTCCGGACATACCCAGTCAGAGGCCAGCCCTTCCCGAATCTGAGCGATTTTGTCATACAGATACTACACAAAATCCTCAGCTCGGCCCTGCAAGGGGTCATCCCGCGCTTCCAGATGGAGGAGGGAGCGGGTCACCCTAAACAGGGCGGCCGGGCAATTATCTGATGACGCGATAAGAGCGGCAAAATAGCTAGATTTCGCCGCTTTTATCGCCACAAGGTAGGTCTTAATATGAGACCTCACCAGTGTTCGGTCAGATTCGGAGCGGCTGGTCCTCCAACTACTCTCCAGGCGTCTTTTCCGGCGCTTCATCTCCCTAAGCTCCTTGGAGAACCAAGGAGCTAGGTGAGTTTGGTGCCAGGTCAGAGGCCGCAAAGGCACGACGCGGTCCAAAGCCCCAGTGGCCGCACTGTCCCAGGCGGCCACCAGGTCTTCAGCCGAATCATGAGCCAGAATCTCAGGAAATGGCCCAAGCTCCATCTGGAACCTATCAGGATCCATCAGGCGCCTGGGGCGGAACCACCTGGTCAGTCCCGCCTCCCTGCAGCGGGGTGCAGCGGTTAGAAAGTCCAGTCGAAGGATTGAGGAATGGACTTTGAAGATGGCCAGTTTTGCAGAGATGGCGAAGATTTCAGCATATCTAAAAGATTGTTCACAAGAGACTTATGAATGGGAATGGAAAAAGTGGATAGATTATGTTCAGAACAAATATCAAACTAGGAAGTATCAAATAGCTTTTATTTGAAAATGTTATATTAAGATAGAAATATTTTAAGGTAATGAGGATGAAAATTTATTTGAAAATGTTATATTAAGATAGAAATAGGTTAATGTAATGAAGATGAAAATTTATAAGGGGGAGGGAGAGGTTCAAGTTTTATATACAAAGGAGGGTTTTTCCTTTTACTTGATATGAGTATACTGTGTGGAAGTCTGGGGGGGAGGGGAGGGTTAGGGTGGGTTAGGGAGGTTGGGAAGTTTGGGGTGGGTTGAGGGGGGGAAAAAAGGGGTGAAAATGTAATTGTAAAACTTTTGCAATAAAAAAAAAAAGAAAGAAAGTCCAGTCGAAGGAACGAGTGGTCAGACCATGACAAGGGTTCGATGGCTATATCCCCTATACCAAGGCCACTCAACCACTGACCAGAGACAAAAACTAAGTCCAGAGTGCGTCCCCCTGTGTGAGTGGGGTCATGAATTAACTGAGTAACGTCCATGGCTGTCATGGAAGCCATGAACTTCAGACGTTTCACCGATAGATGGCAGGTTGAAATCCCCCATAATGACAAGTCTGGGGGTGTCCATAGAGTTCCTGGGGGCTTATGACTACCATCTGTTTTACAAACCAGGGAAGACCATCTCCCACGCCGACGCACTCAGCCGATGCCTCTTGCCGGAAAACCTGAAAGACCCAGCACCTGCTGCCTACACGCTACTAGTTGAAACTATGGAGAACGTGCAAGTCTTGGTGGGAGACATCGCGAGAGCTACAGCGAAAGATAGAACACTAGCGTGCATTTTAAATTGGATCTGGAAAGGATGACCGGACACAAACCTAGGCAAGGAATTCCAACCTTTCAAGACAAGACAGACAGAACTCTCAGGGCTAAGGGGGTGCGTGTTGCGGGGAGACAGGGCAATCATTCCCGAAACATTACAACAGGACATTTTACATACGTTACACGAGGGTCACCCGGGGATCGTAAAAATGAAAGCACTGGCAAGGAGCTACGTGTGATGGCCAGGGATGGACAAGGAGATAGAAACCTGGGTGGCAACCTGCAAATCATGCCAAGAGAACTGACCAGCCCCCCACACAGCCCCCCCATACGACTGGGAGAACCCAAGAGCATCATGGTCCCGGATACACATAGACTTTGCGGGCCTGTGCCAAGGGAACACGTTTCTCATCATCGTGGACGCTTACTCGAAATGGTTGGAGGTCAGCCTGATGCCATCAATGACAACAGAGGCAGTTATCTGAGTCCTCAGAAGGCTGTTTGCAACTCACGGGTTTCCCGACCTACTAGTCTCAGGCAACGGGCCCCAGTTCATGGCAAATGTTTTTGAAATGTTCCTTGCCAACCAAGGAATCTGGCATGCACTATCAGCGCTGGGAAAGCCTTCGACTAACGGTTTGGCAGAACGAATGGTGAGAATGACTAAACAGACATTGACCCGACTGGAGCCGGGGGACATACAAGCTAAGATCGACAAACTCTTGAGCATCCAACACATCATACCGAGTGCCATGACACACTGAAGCCTAGCCGAACTACTGATGGGAAGGAAGTTGCGGTCCACATTGGACAGACTGCACCCACAGTTCAGCACAGAAAAACCAGCCGATTAAATGAGCAGAATCAGACAATTCCAGGTGGGAGACAAGGTTTACGTGAAGAATTTTAACGGAAACCCCCTATGGATACCAGCGGAGATCACACAGGTCACCGGCCCACTATCGTACAGATTCCAGACAGCAGACGGCAAACAGTGGGAAAGACATGTGGACCAACTAAGGGGATGAATAACCAGGACAGAGCCCGATCTGAAGGAAAGGAACCTCGAGCACAGAGAGGAAAGACCCCTGGACAGAAACACCAATACACCAATACAGGAACATACAGAACAAGTCTCAAGAAGCCCAGGAAATAACAGCGGACACTTACCTGAGAGTCGGGAGGAGGATCCGAGTAATCGGAACAGCAGTCCAGTCCGGTCCGGGGAGGAAGGAGTTAACATCTGGAAGGAGAAGTCCACACCAGCTACCGAGTTCGAGAGAGTTCCGGAGGCAATACCGGGAGAGCCGCGGAACTCGACCTCACACTCGGAGAGTGCTGAACAGACTGATCTGCGCAGGTCCAGTCGTGTCCCGAGACGGCCCGCCTACTTGCAAGACTACGTACACTAGCAGCTACAGGATTGGACAATGCCAATCTAGAGGGGAGGGGTGTTGAGTATTGAATGGCAGATTCAAACGAGCCAATCAATGAAAGAGACCCGGGAGCAGGAAACTAAGCAAGTGGCTGAAGCTGCGGACAGCTCCAGGCTATAAAAGGGACTGCCGCGGCTAGGATTGCCATTGCAGTTTCCGGAGTTTAAATAAAGTATCTGTTGCTAACGGAGTGTCCAGTCCTTCTTTGCGCCCAATAGTTAACAAGATGAAAGAGGCTGACTGTTGTGCTGCAGGTACCACTTTACTGCTGACTCCGCTGCTGACCAGGTTCAGAGAAGGCCTAAGGAAGCCATGTGGCTAGACGGAGCGCTCCCTGAATGAGTGACCAGGGAGAGCAAGCAGCGAGTTTAGTAGTCTGACCCTTTGGGGTTTGGATTTATCATAAAGAAAGGGGGAGGGAAGCTGCTCCTAGGAGGGGTAGGGTCATGCTTGTTTTTCTTCCTGAAGACAACCTGCGGGCAGGCTGGTTGACTTCTGCAAAGAGAAAGGGAAGGGTCTATCTCCCAATTTATCAGGGATTCTTGGAAAGGGGCCTTCAGGGAGACAACAGCGCCACAAAGAGAGAAGCAAACCAAGCAGAGGGGACAGAAAGATGGAGGGATGTGACCAAGAGGAGCAAGAGTATTCTGCAGCTTCAGAAAAGCTCTCACTGTGGATGACATCTCTGGCCCTGGATGAACCACAGCTGCCATGAGTATCAGGGTCTGAGAAGGAAGGAAAGTGCTACAAGCCCTGCAAAGGGAAGATTATGCTGGAGGGGTGGGGGGGATGGGTGGCGGTAATTAGAAACTCTCTGCTGAGAGGGACCATAATGGCAAAAGAGCAATACTATTAGATGATCTGTGATGCCCAATGCGTGGGCAGACGGATGGAAATGTCAGTGCCCATTCTAGCCCTGTGCTGTTCAACAGATGTATAAATTACTCAGATGAGTGGTTAGAAAATATGAGGATCAGGTCTGCAGCCAACAAAAAGATGATGGCAAACACCTTGATGGACTGAATCAATTTTCAGGAGGATCATGACAAGCTGGACAGTTGGGCAAGAACAACATGATGAATTTTAAAAGAGACAAATGTGGGGTGAGGAAAACCAACCTGGGCACCATTACATGTCAAAAGAGTATCTTTAACTAGTCAGTGAGTCACAAGCTGAACTTCAACCAGCAATGGTGCTGCAGCCGAAAAGAAGAAAAGCAGATGCCATCCTGGCTGCAAAGGATTGTGTCAAGCTCAAAAGGAAAGATCATTCTTCCCCATTCAAAGGAGCCTTGGTAGTACAGTGGTCTAAAGCACCCTGTTATTAAGACCAGCTGCCTGCAATTACTGCAGGTTCAAATCTCTCCAGGCTCAAGGTTGACTCAGCCTTCCATCCTTTCTAAAGTAGGTAAATTGAGGACCCAGTTTGTGGGGGCAATAAGCTGACTTTGTATAAATATACAAAAGTATGGAGGCTATTGCTTAACGCATTGTAAGCCGCCCTGAGTCTCTGGAGAAGGGCAGCATATACATCAAAATTAAAAAAAAAAAAAGAAAACCACTAGAATACTTCTCCTTGTTCTGTCTCAAACATCCAGGTCATGGTTGTCCCAAAGGTGCTTTTCCAAAAGGCACCTGGACTTCCTTGAATTTTTTTTCTTTTAAAATGTTTCGCTTCTCATCTGAGAGGCTTCTTCAGTTTTTCCTGTTCTGTTTTGTTCGTCTCTTTAGGAAAGCCAATGAGACTTATTCAGTGGGGAGCAGTAAAGGCAATAAAAGTCTTGTGTTGTGGACAGTCATATTAATTAAAGTAAATTGTCCTGGACAAGTCTTTGGGGATTCTGTCTTTTTCTCGTATCTGTCTTTATGTTTTTCAGAAAACAGAAGAGACACCGGATTACATGGCAGCAGCTTTTGGCTGGACATCTAGAAGCATCTCCTAAAAGCCAGAGCTCTTCAGCCAAGGAAGAGGCCGCATAGGGAGTGAGGAGCTCCCTCTCTTTCACTGTACGACTCTCTCTTCCAGGGAGACTCAGCACTGAGCAGGGGGTGGGAGGAGAAGACCTCCAAAGTCCCTTTCAGCCTGGACCTTCTATCAGCCGTGGAGATAGCATTTCCATTCACACTGTGTGGATGAGAGAAATGAGCTCGGCCTTCCAAATCCACCACTGAAAGCAGGAGTAGCTTTTTCTGCCCTCCACTCCTCAAAAGCCCTCAGAGTTCTGCGATTGGCAATCTTGCATTGCTGAGAAAAAGTCCATCCTGTCATCGACTGTTGTGGAACCTGCAGCAACAAAAATTCCACATCCTTTCCATGCAGAAAGGAAAACAGACAACTTTCCTCTAGCAAGGTTTTGCAAGCCTCCAAAATCCAAGCAGCCCATATGAAGGACAGCAGTAAACTCACCAAGCCGCCTCTCCTTTAAAAAAAATGCTGGTGGGGGGGAGGAATTGGGGTCATCGTAAGGCATCAGCTTCTCAGAAGGGGAAACCAACCGACCATCTATAAACTCCCACAGAGCCTTGCATTAAAAATAAGAGGCTGGCCTACTGGGAGTCAAATAAGTCTCAGCCGAGCCAGAAATAGATCTGGTTTAATTGGTGGTGAAACAGTAGGATCACATGAGGCTGCGGTTTGATTTGAACTGATCCTCATCTTTGGGGAACAAGCTTCCCTTGTTCAGCAAAAATAGCCATCGGGTGGTGGAAGCAGACTTCAAGTGAAGATTAGGAAAAACTTCTCACAGCAAGAGCTGAAGAGCTGAAGACGTGACTTGGGATGACTTCACTGAAGCAGAGAGATCTTGCGATTCCAGATCCTGCATGGAGCTGTCAATTGATCCCTTCGAGGATTTTATGAAGTTCTGCTGCAGCTCAATTTGGTATAGGTGGGATGACCGAGGGAAATTCTGTGCACTTTTAGCCCCTTTCTTGAAGGACATCTAGCTATTCAACTAAAAGCACTCTATTGAAAATCAATAAGCATAATGTGTTTCAAAGCCAAGTAAAATAAAACATGACAATATTATTTTCTGATATTATCCTTCCATATTGCCAGAATCAACATGCTTCTTTACACGAATTTTAAAAAGTGCCAAATATGGTAGAGGTTGTTCAGATGTAATCCTAACCCTTCTCATTTTTAGACAGAAAAACAAGTCTATGAAACATGAAGGTTATTTTATTTTTGTTTTGTTTGTTATTTGTTATTTTATTATTTTAACTTCATAGCCATTTTAAGCCGCAGTGCAAACACAATAAAGTTTGGAAATTCACAATAAAGTTGCAAATACCAGATAGTTTGCATGAATAGGAAGGCAGGATTTCTTGATTAAAATCAATACAGTCAAATTATACCTGTTTTTTAAAGCACCCAACTGCCCTGGAACTCAGTATGACTAATTACCTAAACAACAGAATGAGTAGCAGATGAGAAAATCAAATTTAAAAGCAAAGAATTTTAGCTTTCCTTCCTTCTTCTGCTGCCATGTTGTAGGACCAAACAGTTGGAGTTCACCCATCAAACAAGCCATGGTCGAAGAAGTCAGAACAATTCAGAGAGTTCAGGAAGAATGCCAAGCCATGGTTTTCTAATCTAAGTGGCCTTGGCAAACATGCATACGGAAAGGGGTGTCCCCCATGGGAGGAAGAGGAGGAGGAGGAGTGAGCCAATGTTATTCGACAGGCTAGCTAGCAGCCCAGATGAGAAGCAATTAGGCAGTGTTATTTGCTCCACAGATGACTATGACCAAGTGGGGTGGGTGGGTGCTGGAGCAGCTCAAAAACCCAGACAGTCTGACAAAGCATCACATCCAAATTAGCGGAAGCAACAATTCTCTCTCTGCAATAGATAAATCACACTTGGAATAGGAGCCCCAGCCTGGGCATTACCGGCTGCCTCTTAGGAGGAATTTCTGATAATAAGAGCCGTTAACCAATGGAACATGGTGCCTAGTGCTGTGATGGATTCCCCTTTACTGGAAGAAATCTCCCTGGATTTCTAAGCTTCCAATTCACATTGGCTGCCTTCTTTTCAATTCATCTTCTAGCAATCCCTATCAGACAATTTGTCTTTTTTGCAGCAATCACACTCTAGATTGATATTTTCAGCAAATCAAGCTTGTTTGTTGATTCCTGATTGGCCAATGAAAAAATGCTTGCTTACCTCCCAGGGGCAGAGTTTTGAGGGGCTGGGGGCCTCTACACAAGCAATCCAGGGTCTGAACACTTTTCAGAGCAAGGTGGATGAACATTTCTGGCCACAGAGCCAGCTGGCAAGGCAATGGGGGTGTGGTGGGAAGGAGATTGGCTGGTAGGGCCCTACTGCTGCCCTGAAGAGCACCTGGATCCATCCTGTCTCCTACAACTGTAGGTCCCCTTGGCCCATCCTGTGCCCCCCCCCCCATTGACGAGGATCTCTGAACTGGTAAGAGCCCCCCCATGGAAGGAAGACAAGTTGAAGCTCTGCTCCTCCCAAGCCTCCTGAGGTTCACTGACCTAAACTTCACTTGAGATATGCAATGGGGCTCCCTTCTCCCAAGGGTTGTGGGTCTGAAACCTGCTCCTTCCAGATGCTTTGCACAGGTATTGGAGCTTCTCCTGCTGTGACTCATCCTTCCCCTCAGAATCCTATTTGCTGGCCAAGGAGTCCGACGGGGAGCTTGTGGGGCTCCGTGCTTCTCTATTGAGCTGGCAGCAGAGCGAGCACCCAGGAGCCCTTTCAGGAAGAGGGAGTTTGATCCAGAGACAAATTGGCCCCCAGTTGCATGACCTCATGCCAAGAGGTTACATTGGGCAGGACACGTATGAAAAGCTTTCATGTGCCTAGATATCATTGTTCAGACAGCCTCTAAGTCAAGAATTGTCAGGATGTGGGATTGTGAGGCCCTAAGCCCCAAGTGAGATTCAGCAAGAAACAATTTCCCTTGCACACAAAAGGACATTTTCGTTTGCTGAGCTGCTTTGAAAACTCCAAATGTCCTCTAGCAAAATGCTTGGCAAATCCCGGTCATCTCCTGGTTTTGATTGCATTTCTTCCCCAAGTTAGAAGGCGGCCAGAGGTCTAATCCTTTTCCTGCTCTTACCTAACAAAGCTCTGCAGCAACTGCAGCAAGAGCCTTGGTAGTACAGTGGTTTAATGCACCCTGTTATTAACACAGCTGCCTGCAATTTCTGCTGGTTCGAATCTCTCCAAAGCTCAAGGTTGACTCAGCCTTCCATCCTTTCTAAGGTAGGTAAATTGAGGACCCAGTTTGTGGGGGCAATAAGCTGACTTTGTATAAATATACAAAAGAATGAAGGCTACTGCTTAGCACATTGTAAGCTGCCCTGAGTCTCCGGAGAAGGGCGGCATATAAATCAAATTTTAAAAAAAAACAACAACTCTGGAGTGTAGCACAAGGACCCCAAACCTCAGCTCCTGCTGCCATCAGTTTCCAAGGCTGTCGGTTGCCGTCCATGAGAGTCACGATCAGTTATGGTGTCTATAGAAAAGGACCTTCTTCTCTTTGGGTGAGTGAAGTGAAGATTCAATCCAGTTTGGCTTCTGTGAAGGGAATGGCTGCTCCCGATCACAGCCTGCGTGGAGATGGGCTGGGAGATCAAGGCAAGGCAAATCCCTTGGCCTTCATATCAAAGCAGAGGAGATGATAGAAAGAGCTCCTCCTAAAAATGCTTCTGGAAAGATTGGAGCAAGGTGATTCAGCTGGGCAGAGGGAAGGGAGAGCTTCTTGTGCATTAAAACAACCTATCAGCCTGCCAGGTTCCCTGCTCCCTGGAATGGAAGGACAATGATCTCTTCCATGCTGAAGGCTAGCAGCAGTGGAGAGAGCCCAGGACTCCACTGTGGGCCTCCCCAAGAAGCCCTGTTCCCAAGGGAAGATTCTCAGTGGGTTCCATGGCACAAGCCCCCTGCGTGGGTCCGAGTCTCATGCTGCAGGTTCTCACACAAAGGATGGAGAAAGCAGAGGTGTCCTCAGAGTGGAGGCAGAGGGTGTCTGGCCTGAGTTAAGATTCCATCCTATGGAATTGGATGGAATCTGGTTGGAGGAGGAAGGATGGAAAGGATTCCAGTCCTTCCTCCTCCTCCTCTCCACATACTTCACATTGAGCTGCCTTTGACCCAAAGCCTCCTCCCGGAGTGGGCTGATGCGTTGGAGGGTCTGCGCAGGTATCCCAGAGAAGTTTCAACTTTCAATGACTTCAGAGATGCTTATGCAATACCCTCATGCTTGTTGTAGGTAGAGGTATAATTATTTCATTAAGCTTTCCTGTGAAGTGTGAAAACTATCTTTACCAATCCCTCTAAATTAGTTCAATATAATATGCAGCGAAACAGGAGATGGAAAATGTTAATTGAAACTGGAGAGGTGTTTATAGGGCGATAGAGTGTGCCCAACTGTGACTGGAATTAATGTCTGGGGCCCTTGTAAGGAGCTCACATCTCAGCGCTGATTAAGTATTTTCGCTGCAAGTCAAGCCCTGTCAAATGACCCTACAGCCCCCACCCCCATGGGAGAGGATGGGCCTTAAGGGTCCTTTTGAAGAACTGGTTGGGGTGACTAAGAGTGGATAGAGGAGCCAAAGCACCTCACAGGCACCCCTTCCTGAGGCCATCCAAAACCTGGCCCTGCAAGTCCCATTCAGGGAAAGTATGAACAGGCAAGTCCTACAGAATTCTAGGAACTAAAGACAAACACACTCACGCACGTGCATATGCGCAAGCCAAGGGAAGGCTTCACTCCCCCAGCTTGCCCTGCCTGCTCTAGACCTTGGCCTCCACCCCACTTGAGAGGATCCCTGGGCCCCTGACTGAAGGCTGCTCTCAGGGCAGCAGACATGGGGAGGATGCGGGCAGAGCCACTTCCCTGCACGGCCTTTCCTGGAGTCCAGAAGATGTGGCTGCAGCAGATGAAGGTTCCCAACTGACAGGCGCATGCTCTGTTCAAACAGAGTCTGGCACCTCAGAGCCCTCCACACTGGCATCTCCCACCAAAGGCTAGAAGATCTTCCACCAGTCCAGCCAGGTCAGGCCTGGCAATGACCTCCAGAGGCTCCTGCCTGGGTGGTCCTGGGGGCATCTGGAGAGGGGTTGCTGATTTCCTCTTCCTGGGCTGCCCTGCATTGAGCTGACCAAATCCCAAATCCACCATCCACAAAGAAGCATCTCCTCCAGCTCTCTCCCGGAAATGCATCTCCCTCCCCCAAGCATGGAAAGGTTGGGGGTGCCAGCAGAGTCTTCTGGAAGCATTGGATGGTCTTAGGGGTGCAGCTGGCAGTTCAATGCTCCATTCAAAATGCTCTGTTACCACCCCTCTTGTTGCACTGACCTCCCTTGAGCATTTCCCCAAATAACTCCTGTCTTGAGGTCATGCCTATCTGAATACAGCACAATGTCCATTAGGGTTTCAATCCTTTTGCCCCACAGAACTGGACACCATTGAAAAGGGGGAAGGAAGGGAAGAGCAGGCACGTTTTATTATTATTATTTATTATTATTTATTCAATTTATATACCGCCCTTCTCCTATTGGACTCAGGGCAGTACACAGCCAAGGTTAAAAAACATACCAATACAAAATTTAAAATCAATTAAAAGAATTATACAGCTTTGGCCCACAATTTAAAACAATCCAATTAAAACCCAATTTACACTTAAAAAGCTAAAAAGCTAAAAAGAGCTAAAAAGGGGGGCGGGGTTCACGCCAGCCCTGCTTGATGGAAAAGAAAAGTTTTTAGGGCATGGCGAAAGGCCTGGAGATCTGGTATCCTTCGTATCTCCGAGGGCAAATCGTTCCAGAGGGCAGGTGCTGCCACAGAGAAGGCCCTCCCTCTGGGGGTCGCCAGCCGATATTGCCTGGGTGACGGCACCCTGAGGAGTCCCTCTCTGTGGGAGCGTACTGGTTGGTGGGAGGCTATCAGCGGCAGAAGGCAGTCTGACAAATACCCAGGTCCTATGCCATGGAGCGCTTTAAAGGTGGCGACCAACACCTTGAAGCGCACCCGGAAGACCACTGGAAGCCAATGCAGCTCGCGCAGGAGAAGTGTCACATGGGAGCGCCCTCTTGCTCCCATAATCCCCCGCGTGGCCACATTCTGCACCAGTTGGAGCCTCCGGGTGCTCCTCAAGGGGAGCCCCATGTAGAGAGCATTGCAGTAGTCCAGGCAGGAAGTGACGAGCACCTGAGTGATTGTGCGAGTGATTGTGTGAGTCCCGATCCAGAAAGGGCGAATCAGGCAGACCTGATGAAAAGCCCCCCTGGCCACGGCCATCATATGCTATTCCAAAGACAGCCGTGTATCCAGGACGCCCACGTTGCAAGCCCTCTCTGTGGGGGTCAATGATTCGCCCCCAATAGCCAGCGGTGGCACCAGCTGGCTATATCAGGACACCAGAAGCCACAGCCAATCGGTCTTGGAAGGGTTGAGTCAAAGCCTTTTACTCCCCATCCAGATCCGCACGGCCTCCAGGTACCAAGACATCACTTCAAGGGCATCGTTGGGATGGCCTGGGGTGGAGATGTACAGCTGAGTGTCATCAGCGTACTGATGGAACTCCACCCCAAAGCCACGGATGATCTTACCCAGCGGCTTCACATAAATGTTGAACAGAAGGGGCGAGAGGACTGACCCTTGCGGCACCCCACAAACGAGTTGCTTCGGGGTCGACTTCTGTCCCCCTTTATCATTTGGGTGAAGCAACAAGCCAGCATTAGGGGCCCTTTCAGGAAGCCCTAGGGGTCAATTCCCATTCCCTGGTTACTCTTCCCAACCCAACAGAACGTTTCAAAGGAACTCCGTAGGAGATCAGGGCACAGAGGGCTGGAGGCTCAGGACTCCTTCATCAGGATAATCTCCAAAGGCAGCTGGGCAGCATCTGGGCCTCCCAGTCTCTTCTTTCTCCTTCTGAGTAACACAAATACACCAAGATGCCACCCAGATGTACCCCCAAAGTATGGAGCAGATGCTCCCCCAGCCAAGACTGGAATAGGAAGCCTGGACAAATTCTGGAAGAGGCTTCTCTGCAGCCAAGGAAAGGAAGCGCCACCAGTTACACTTCCTGGGAAAGCAGTCTGAAAGATCCAGACGGTATAGTGGTGACAGATTGTGGCCTGTCATTCCCTCCCTTTCCTTTCCCTTTTGGACTTAGAGGGCAAGTTGGTTGGCTGCAGGGCTGCAGTCCAGGTGCAAAGAGAGAACCTCCCGGGGACCTGTCAAAAGAAGGAGGAGGGGCTGGAGAATGTCAGAGATAGTGGAGGGCAGTGTGCCACACTAGAGCTGAAGGGGCAGCCAGTCAACAGATGCTGCCCAGGAGAACAGGGGACTGCCAGTATGCAGAGGCAGCCCTAATCCAAGAACTGCTTCAGGAGCAGCCAAGAATTGTGAGCAGCTGAGGCAGAGCCCATCAGCCGCCCTGACTAACCTCGGCAGCGGCAACAGACGCTGACTCTGAGAAGGTGTTACTTATACAAATGAGATGTAGAGTCAAGATGTAAAAATAGTTACATAATAGCCATTGAGAAACCCTGAAATAGGATTTCCTGATGCAGAAAATGGCGGACAAATACGCCTTTGCAGGGACAATGCTAAGGCAGAGATTGGTATCTAGGTGCAAGACTGGACCTATGGAACCTCTCTGGATAAAGGAGGGAGAAGCCATGAGATTGCCCACTGGTGCTCCAGAAAGCAGTTCTTCATAGGGAATCCTAGGATCCGCAGTGGCATCTGCCATGGTGTCTGCTTACAATTCTGGTGGGTGAGGTGCCAGCACCACGTGCCTGGCTGAGCCAGATCTCAGCCTCACCTTCACTTTGAACAACACCCAGATTCTACACGGGATGTTGGCCTTCGGAATGGATCAGGACCCCTCTTTCCTTCCTCTGCCATTTCCCAAGGAAATGTGAGCCATTTCGGACATCTGGGCCAGGCTCCAAGATGAAGGAGCTGCTGGACCTGTTGCTGGATTCAATCCCTGCAACTATTCTCTACTCCAAGTGGGGAATCAGGAGGCAAGTGAGAAGCCAGAACCTGCCACAATTGATGCATGGCTGCTTCTCAGTGGCTGCAAAGGCCCATTTCCTAGCCCTTCCCATCCAGCACCTAGAAGGCTGCAGATGGTCAGGCTGGTTAAAGGGAAGAGATGTCTAGGCAAGTGGGTTGCCTAGTCAAGAAATGGCAGCCATACAGGGAGATCTCGGGATAGAGGTGAAAACTGCACCAAGGTTGGACTGAGGAGGAATCAGCCAAGCCCGAATGGCCTGGAGATGAGAGAGAGATTGGGGGGGGGAGGGAGGGGGGAGAGAGAGCGCACGCATAAAAACTAACAGAAACACTAAAAATAATTGCAGGAAAGGAAGAAAAAGAAAAAGAAAAAGAAAGAAAGAGAAAAGAAAAAAGCTTCTGATTTCCTTTGCAGTAAATATAACACAGCTATAAAATTATCTCTTACTCTATAGTTACCTATAATATATAATATATATTCTGTTAGGTGTTTTGTGCCAGCCACGGCAGTTTCTTAAAAAGCCACCAGATGGGAGCAAAGAGGGACTTTTGATCCCACTGGTGGGTCAAGGGGCTCCAGCTCCTGCAGCCCCATTGGGGAAAGTTAATGGCCCTCCGGCCCCCTCTCACATTGGTAAGGGAGGGGCCAGGGGCCCCTATAAGAACCCCTGCACAGGGGCTGCTCTCCCCTGCTCTTATTCTAACTTCCTATGGGACTGATCCATGGGCTTGATCCAGGTATGCCTCCATGCCAGGGAACTCATTTTACTCCACTTTTGCTTCTAAATAAAGACTTAATTTGATTGCATCCTTGCGTGCTGACTTTTCTTGGAAGTGCCCTCAACGAACCATCGATCTTCGTGAGAACCCTCACATATTCTGTAATCATCAAAACCACAAATCAGAAATGCATGTTTTTCTGCTTCATGGTAAAAGTCTTTAAAGAGGTTTCCAGTCAGCCATAAATGTAGCTATGATTTTTTTCTTAGTCCAAATGGTTAATTTAGCCATCTCTTCAAGGTCCACCATCTTCACCAACTGTTCCTTTCGTAGGAGGTGGTGAGGCTTTCCACGTTTACACATAGAATCGTCTCACTGCAGTTGTCGTATATGAAAAGATCCGATTTTTTTCTAGTTGCTGACCCATTAGTTCCAAAAGAAAAGTCTCTGGTTTCCATTGTACTTTAATCTTTAAAATTGTTTGAATTAATGTATGTATTTGTATCAGTGGTGGAATTCAAATTTGTTACTGTCGGTTATGTGGGTGTGGCTTGGCGGGCATGGGAGGGGAAAGATATTGCAAAATCCCCATTCCCACCCCACTCTGGGGCCAGCCAGAGGTGGTACTTGCCAGTTCTCCGAACTACTCAAAATTTCCGCTACTGGTTCTCCAGAACCTGTCAGAACCTGCTGAATAGCACCCCTGATTTGTATCCAAATGTTTGGGGTTTTTTTTAACAAAGCATGATAAAATGTCCCTTCCTGTTGTTTATATTTCCAGAAAAGATTCAAAGTGCCTTTATACATTCTAGAAATTTCTCTGGTAGCAAATATCAACAATATATGATTTGATAAAAATTCTCTTGAAGGCTAGAACTTAATGTGAATTTCAGTCCTTTCAGCCACATATTTTCTCACTGGTCCATTTGTATATTATAGTTAATTTCCAGCCCATTTTATTGTACATTCTTTCATTTGTCCTTCTGTCTCATATTTCAGTAAAAGTTCCTAAATTTTAGCAATAACACTAGCATTAGTACATAATTCTATTTCAAGCTCAAGCTCACTCTGTTCAAAACCATCAAACCTTTTATCCAGTTTAACTCTTTCCGTGTACAAAAGAAAACCATCAGCAAGGCCATCCTTGTTATCAAACCTTATCTTGATTTCATTTCATAATCTCTTTGAAAAAAATCCAAAAAAGTACATCATAATAAACATCATTTATGTTTACATACCATTTTTCTTCTATAAAAAGCCACAAAGACATTTTCAGGCAGGATTTATGTTTATATTTATTCCATACCCTAAGAATAGCCCACCTGCCACAATGGTTTTTAAAGCTTTAACAGATTGACAGATTAACTGAGTTGGAAGGGACCTTGTAGGTCATCTAGTCCAACCCCCTGCCCAAACAGGAGACCCTACACCATTTCTGACAAATGGCAGTCCAGTCTCTTCTTGAAAGCTTCCAGGGATGAAGCACCCACAACTTCTGAAGGCAACTTCTGTTCCATTGCTTTATCATACCACAGATATCCCTATCACACAAGTCTCAAATCATGGTCTTCTCAATGGAATAACCTTCTATTCCTTAAAACCCCCATTCCTTCATGCAAACCAAACAGACAACAAAATAGGGTTTCAAATCTGGTAAGCCCAATCCTCCTCTTTCTTTCATATCTTGTAACACCTTATATTTAACTTGTGGTGTTTTTCCTTGCTGTACAAATTTAGATGCATCCTTCTGTCATTGTTTAAACGGTACATCAGTTGTCAGAATAGGTATTGTCTGAAACAAAAATAGTATTATAGGCAAAAACATTCATCTTAATCACAGAAATTCTACTTAATACTTGGACATTCTCACAAAAACTCCATCTTGGTTTCTCCAGGAAAGTGTTTTTAATGATGGGGTAGGAATGTGCACTCAATGCACTTAAACAACGCATTGAACATCTGGAAATCCCACAGCATTGGGCTGATTTTCATTATGACTACGGCAACATCCCCCTGGTCACATGATAAAATTCAGACACTTGGCAACTGACTCATATAGGAAATCCTCAACTTACGACCACAACTGAGCCCAAAATTTATGTTGATAAGTGAGATATTTGTTAAGTGAGTCGTGCCCCATTTTATGACTTTTCTTGCCACATTTGTTAAATGAATCACTGCAATTCTTAAATTAGTAATACGGTTGTTAAATGAATCTGGTTTCCCCGTTGACTTTGCTTGTCAGAAGGTGGCAAAAAGTGATCATATTGTTATGGTCCAGGTGGTCAAGGCACAACTCTAGAGAGTCCTTTATTTCTCTCAACAAATATTCTAGCCAGCGGCCCTCCAACAACTGGTAAGGCTCCACCCTGATGCTACCCTGAAGGCAGCTTCCCTGAGTCTCCCAAACAGCCCCATAATACAAAGAAAGCCCTCACAGGGCAAGGCCCAGGCTCCCAAGTCACATCTACCCGGCAGCATCCAGGCACAAGACTAGGGCAATGCTCAGGACAAGGAGCAGGTCCCAGGCAAGAAGCAGTGCCAAAGCCCCAGTGAAGCAGAGGCCAAACGCAGGACACAAGAGGAGGGCCAGGTCCAAGGCAAAAGGCGAAGAGCAGTCTTCCAAGCAAGGCAAGGCAAACAGTAACAGGCACAAGTCCAAGCCGATGGGGGAGTGTAAGCCAAAGCAAGCAATGGTTCCTGGCCAAGACTAACTGCCCACGGCTTCTCCTTAAGTTACTCCCCTCCAGGTGTTCCTTGTGAGGAGGGATGGAGCGACCTCCTCCCGAGTAGCCTTGCAGTCCTTCTCTGGGCTTCCCTCCACTCTGCTCTCCTGGCCTTTGGATCACGTGAGGAGGCAGCAGGTCCTCATCAGAGGAGTTCAGATGCCTAGCAATGCCACTGCCGATCCGATTCTCCCCTGTGTCTGTACAGGCAGGCAGCTCTCCATCTGGTTGACCACCTCCCCCAATGCTGAGGGGCCCGGACAGCATCATCCTCAGCCCCTGGAACTCGGACGGCCCCAGTTTGTTTGTTTGTTTGTTTGTTTGTTTATTTATTTATTTTATTCAATTTGTATACCGCCGTTCTCCTAGTGGACTCAGGGCGGTGCACAGCCAGAACTAAAACACATACCAATACAAAATTTAAAATTTTTAAAAGAATGACATGACTTTGGCCCAAAATTTAAAACATTCAAACTAAAACCCATTGACAATTTAAAAACTAAAAAAGTTCCAACTCCTCCTCCTCTGAACCCGTCTCTTAGGAGGACATAACACACATAACCGTGGGACAGAGCAGCCGTCATAACTATGACTCAGTTGCCAAGTGTCTGAATTTTGATCATATGATCACGAGGACACTGCAAAGGTCATGTGTGAAAAATGATCGTAAGTCACTTTGAATGCTCACTAAATGACCTGCTGTAAGTCAGGGACTACCTGTATTTGGCATATATTTCTTTGTCATCCTCTCCTAACAAGCCGCAAGCATCTTTCTCCTGAAACTGCTGGGTGACATGTCAGGGTGACATCTGGAACCAAGCTGGGGGATCCAAAGGTTATCAACAATGAATTGTCTCATAGCTCTCATTGGGAGCCTAGGTTGGAGAGCACATCGGTGATTTAATTGCATAGCCTAAATCAGCAGTCAGCAACTGGTGGTCTGTGGACCACTGGTGGTCTGCAAGAAAATTTTGGTGGTCTGCAGAAAAGTTATTTGCCCAAAATCAGGGATCCTCAAACTACGGCCCCTGGGCTGGATACGTGCAGTGAATGTTTGTGTTAATGCAGAGAGTCTCCCCCTTCGGGGTCTTTTTGTGTGGATTGGAGGGGGGGCAGAAATTCCAACTTGGGGTCTGCTTCAGCCTCCTGGTGTGGGGCTTTGGGCGAAGGCTGGAGGGAAGTGCTGCTGGTGGTAAAGAGCCGGAGAGCCTCATTCCAGTGGGACTGCATCATGGCCTGGAACTGACTGACCATCTCAGCCCGTTGAGCCTCCAGGTGCCGGTACTTGGCCTTGCACTCCCGCAGGTCTTCCCTCTGCTTGGAAAGCCTATGCTCCTAGTCCTCAGTGAGGTGCTTCTGCTGAGCCTCCTTCTGGGTCAGATCCAATTTGAACTGAGCTGTTTTGCCAACTCTTTCTCGTGGTGGCTGCTTAGGCTCCAACAACTGCTTCCTGTTGGGGCCCTAAAGAGCCCTGGTGGGGAAGTGAGGAGGGGCTGGGAGGGGAGGGGTGAGTAGAGGTTGGCAAGGGGCCCCTCGATGTGAGTTACATCAAGTTGGCCATCGAGTTGGCTAGGCGCACCCAGTCATATGACCACCTAGCCATGCCCACCCAGCCGGTCATTAGGCAGATCATATTAGTGGTCCGTGGGATTTTAAATTATGAATTTAGTGGTCCCTGAGGTCTGAAAGGTTGGGGACCCCTGGCCTAAATCCTTTCCCCACATCCCATTTCCTGCCTCCCTCCCTCTCTCCCTTTCCCTTCCCTTCCCCCCTTCCTTGTTTGCAGATCACCAAGCCTGCTGCTCAGACCGCCAGGCCCCGCTTGCTGCATCCTCCTATTAATTGCCAGTGACATGAAAAATGGTCGAGGCTGCTCTAATTCTGCAGCAGTGACATCTTGATTGGCCCGTCGGTCAGCTCTCCCCCCACCCCCGTGTCCCAGAGCCTTCTTCTCTGTGGTCTCAACCCCTCCAGCATTCATCAGCCAGGCCTCGGACTAGACTGCCTCCTGGGCTCCTCTCCCTCCATTTCCTTCCCCCCTCTTGCAGTGGGTCGCACTTGGCTGTGTTGGCAGCCTGCCTGGTTTGGCTGCTCATTTCAGCATCTGGAATTAGCACCACAGAAGGAATCTTATTAATTAGTGGCAGAAGGGAGAAGGAAGGAAGGGGGGTGGCTGCTGTTCTGTACAAGCCAAGCGCATGATGTGCAGCGTTATAAATAGGCCTGGACTGACTTGTAGCCCGTCACAGCTTCAGATGTTGCAATTAGGTAACTTTCTTTTCCTGTCCAGGGGAGGGAGGGTTACGCAACTGCTGACTGCTGGGGAAAGGCAAAGTTGGCGCGAAGAGAAAGGTCCTGGGGAGAAGTGATGCTCCCGCAATCTCTGTGCAAATGTTCTGCCCACCTTCTGAGCCGTTGCAGGAGCTGAGCTGCATTCAAACATTTCAGCTGACTTTTTTTTTAATTAAAAAGTTTTTTTAAAATTTTACAAACATTTTCCCATCCCACCTCCCACCTCCCTCCCCAACCCTCCCCGCCCCCCGACTTCCCAGAGCAAAATACAGGGTATAGCATGTAACAATCATATACTAACATATGCTAACTATCTATAAACTCCTATCTCTCTCTTGTACTTTTAACTCCCCTTTTACATGACTAGATATAAATACTTTCTAAAATCTCTTTATTCATTCATAAACTGTTTGAAACTTTTTAATCCGATATTTGTTTCGAATATAGTCAATCCATCTTCTCCATTCCAAAATATATCTTTCATTTGAATGGCCCTTCAAATACACTGAAATTTTGGCCATCTCTGCTAAGTTTACTACTTTTAATGTCCATTCTTCAATAGTAGGCAAGTCTTCCTTCTTCCAATACTGCGCCACCAAAAGTCTTGCTGCGGTTATTAAATTTAAAATCAAATTAGTCTCTATAACCGTACAGTCTGTAATTATACCCAGCAAAAACAGCTGTGGAGTAAACTTTATCTTCTTTTTAAGAATATTTTGCATAATCCACCATATTTTTATCCAAAATGCTTTGGTTTTTTTTACATGTCCACCATATATGATAATACGTGGCATCATCACACTCACACCTCCAACACTTGGATTGCAAACTTGGACAACTTTTTTAAAACAGGTGCAATATTTCAAATGAGCAATCCCAGGCCGGGTGAATTCCACACCAGGATCCTGAAGAAATGAGCCAAGGGCCCAGCTGAAACTTTATGGGTATTTTTGGAACTAGAAAGTCCCCAGGCGATGCAGCCGCTTCATTGTCACAAGTAACTGAGGCCCTTTGAGAGCTGAGTGCGAGTGTCTGCATGACTTCAAGGAGCCTGGCAGAGACAGAGATGTGGAGACTCTTCAGGTTCCTTTGCCATGGGGATCCTGTGCCAGGATCAGGGCAGAAGCAGAGCTCTTCTCAGCAGGGGGTCCATTTCTGACTTCCTTTCTCTGCTCAGGCTGTTTGGCACACACACAGAGATGCATCCTCTCCCCCCTCAGCTTCTCTTTTGAGAAGTGGGGGACTAGCTGAGCTATGCTGGCATCTGCTTAGAGCCCCCTTGTGCGCCTTCTGGATAGAGCTTGCTGAGGCAGCCCTGCTGCGTCTTCTGCCCAGCCCTTCCCCGCCTGGGGCTGCCCCAAACCTTTGGGCCGTCCCCTCCGTGCCCTTCTGCCTTGGGCCATGGGCGGAGTACATTCCATATGCCACAGCCAGCACACCCACACAAAGAAACGAAGGAGAGCCAAGTTTATCCCTATCTTTGAACAGAGGAAAAATGAATGGCACACCAGTCATTCTGATACCAACACTTTAACGGCCTCAAGAGATTGACCTGGAAGTACTTTGAAGAGATTGTGGTAATTTCTGGTTCACACAGATTTGTCAGGAATAAAACTGGCCCTGCTAATTTATCTCATTTTTTTTACCAGGTAACTTCCTTAATCAATAGTAGGAAGGCTGCAGACGTAATTATACCTTGATTCAGCAACTTATTTGACAAAGGCTTTGTCCCTACATCCACTCTTGGCAGCTTTCCTTAAGAAACAGGCTGCTGTCTCTTTCTTCAGGTCACAGGTAGACTGCCACACAGGCATGTATCTTGTCCAGACTGGCCCTTCCTTCTTGCCAGCCACCAAGGTGTGCCAGGACACCTCTTGGACTCTGTCGTGGGCACCCAGCCCCTCCTACCCCCATTATAGAGACTGCAAAGTGGGTTTGCTGCTATGGAGACCTGGAGAAGGTTGTTGATTCTGAGTGGAATTGTGGGGAGAAGGTGGGGGCACCTAGCATGTAGGAGCTGATCCTGAAAGCAAATTCACATACTATGTAATTAGTCCACTACCTGTTCTTAATTGCTTGATGTATAAGATCTAGCCTCTTTCAAACTTGACTCCTGGCGATTTCCTGGACCATGAAAGTTGCCTTTCCTAGGATGTTCTTCCAGCTTCCCAGTCAAGTCCAGAGCTCTCGAATTCCCTGGAGGTCACCCATCCACATATTAATCAGCCCTGATCCTGCTTAGCTTCTAAGCCCAGAAGGGCCGCCAGCCTGTGGTTGATGTCGAACTTGCTCAACGTGATTCATCATGACTCATCCCTTACAATAAGACTTTTTGTTCTTTGGGGAGCGGGGGGAGGAATGAAAGACACAACCACATATTTGTCCTTCTCTCCTCTCTGACAAGCCTCATATCAGCAGGTGTTCAGTGTGGTGTTGCACAGAAGCGTTTCTGGAAGATGTTTGCCATGCAAAAAGCAGTTCCTAAATTTGACTGTCATTTAGAATTAAAAGTTCACCTGGCAGCCCCTCTACAGACCATCATTGGGGGCCAAGAGATCAAGCTCTAGGATGACTGGAAGGAGACGAGCGTGTCTGGAACAATCAGTGAACAGCCATTGCACCTGTGTAAGTCCAGCAACCGGGCCTTGTGGAAAGTGATGATAAATTATGCCTGGTATAAAATGAAACAGAGGGAGAGGGGTGTTTCAGAGCCATACTTGTCGGACTCCCTTGGCCATCTGGGGCATAACTTGCTTCGCCTTTTCTGATGTTCCCATGATGCTTGCTCATACACACAAACACGCCCCAGATTGACCCCGCTGAGCTGCAGTCATCTATTCCCTCCCACACCCCCAACGCTCTAGGGCAACCCCTGTGCCCAGCTTCTACTGGGCAGCCTCTCCCAGGGCTGAGCTCAGCCTTCAGTGCATCATTGCCACCCCTGCAAGAAGACCGCTTTGGGACTCCCCATCTTCAGTGGTGCTGGGGAACCCCAAGAACCTCCAAATTATTTGCAAGACTGCAGGGGCAGCCGGAGGCTACCAAGCAAGGGAGGGGTCTTACTCGCTGAATCCATTCCTGAACCCATCTTTCTCCCTCCCCCATACCTCAGTAGCCATAGTAACCAGATTGCCAGCATGTAGATTCGAAAGGCAGTTCTGAATCTTGTTGCTGAGGCTTGTGCTCTCCCAGTGTGGCTCTCTCAGCTCAGAGCATTAATTGGCAGGAAAGCTTCTCCTAGACAAATTCAACTGTCTGCACATTGCACCTTGTGTGCCTGCCTGTCCAGAATGGGGGACCTGTCAAAAGGCTGCCCTGAGCTTGGAAACACAATTTAGCAGGCTATCTGAGACCCCCTTGGGATGCCTGAAAACACCTGCCCTAATCCTGTCCCTGAGCCACCCAGACAAGTATTCCTGGAGGTGAGGAATTCCTCAGAAGGGAGCTGCCCTATCTTCTCGAGATGCTTCCCATCTCTACAAGGTGCCAAAATTGAGTGATTCTTGCAAGGAATGGTTATGTGGAGAACTGGCAGTGCTCAGAGCTCCCCTTTCATCTATCGGGGAGGCCTTTGTCCTCTGTGAACACAAAGGCCTAACACAACAGCCAGGTGGACTGTTTGATGACTTGGGCTCATCTAGCCAGCATTCCAGCCTCACCACTGACCAGCCTCGTCCTCCTGGGCAGCCTGAGAGCAACATGCTGGCTTTTTTTCAGGGGCTTCAGATGGAGGGTTAGCGTATAGCAGGAGTTTGGGGTTTGAAAGATCAGCCATCTCCAGTAGAGTAGAGTAGAGTAGAGTAGAGTAGAGTAGAGTAGAGTAGAGTAGAGTAGAGTAGAATAGAATAGAATAGAATAGAATAGAATAGAATAGAATAGAATAGAATAGAATAGAATAGAATAGAATAGAATAGAATAGGTTTATTGGCCAAGTGTGATTGGACACACAAGAAATTTGTCTTGGTGCATATGCTCTCAGTGTACATAAAAAAAAAAAAGAGCCTTGATGGTACAGTGGTCTACGCAACCTGTTATTAACACAGCTGCCTGCAATTTACTGCTGGTTCGAATCTCTCCAAGGCTCAAGGTTGACTCAGCCTTCCATCCTTTCTAAGGTAGGTGAAATGAGGACCCAGTTTGTGAGGGCAATAAGCTGACTTTGTATAAATATACAAAAGTATGAAGGCCATTGCTTAACGCATTGTAAGCCGCCCTGAGTCTCCGGAGAAGGGCGGCATATAAATCAAATTTTTAAAAAAAAGAAAAGAAAAGATACATTCATCAAGAATCATAAGGTACAACACTTAATGATAGTCATAGGGTCAAATAAGCAATCAGGAAACAATATCAATATAAATCGTAAGGATACCAGCAACAAGGTTACGGTCATACAGTCATAAGTGGGAGGAGATGGGTGATAGGAACGATGAGAAGATTCATAGTAGTGCAGACTTAGTAACTAGTTTGCCAGTGTTGAGGGAATTATTTGTTTAGCAGAGTGATGGCGTTCGGGGAAAAAAAACTGTTTTTGTGTCTAGTTGTTCTGGTGTGCAGTGCTCTATAGCGTCGTTTTGAGGGTAGGAGTTGAAATAGTTTATGTCCAGGATGTGAGGGGTCTGTAAATATTTTCCCAGCCCTCTTTTTGACTCATGCAGTATACAGGTCCTCAACAATGGTGGGTTGCCCCCAGTTCGGACCGGTTCACAAGAACCAGTAGTAAAACCGGTGGGAGGCCCTGCCCACCACCCCAGGTTTTGTCATAAGCAATCTGCGCATGTGTTGCGAACCAGTAGTAAAGGTAAGTAGAACCCACTCCTGGACCGCAATGGAAGGCAGGTTGGTAGTAATTTGGGACTTAGCAGAAATACACACATTCTCTAATAATTCATAGGCAACAGACTTATTTATTTTATTTTAATTATTTGGAAAATTTATATTGCCGCCTACTCACAGTGACTCAAGGCAGTTTACAGGAAATAAAAACACGTTTCAGGAGACTTGTAGGCCACCGAGAACGGACCTCTGGGGCTAGGAACAGTCAAGTTATTCATTTCTTTGATATTGAAAGCAGTTGTGCTTGGTGAAACTACAGGCTAAAGGTAGAGGTTGACGAGTGAGAGAGTTGTTCCAGACTAAACGTGAATTCCTGGCCATTCAATGCTTGCAGCAAGAGAGGAAGACACAAGGCTGGGCCAAGACAAGTGCGTGGTTGACTGATTTCCCTAATCACACACATATATATATTTGGATGCAGTGAATATTTGCTAGCTGGCCTCATGGATTGGTATCACCATTTTCAGTCTAGCTGCTTATGCCCCTTGCAGAGGAAACTCCCCCAGCTGTCCTCACCAGACTTCCCTATTTCCCTGTGAATAACAGCAGTTGTCAAAAGCATTGCAGATCAGTGTGAAAATCTCATTACTATGAGCACAGAGACTTTGTGTAATAAATCCTGGGATGGGGGGTGGTGTGAACGGTACAAGAATTTATGAACTTGTTAACAACCATCCATGGGAACATTTTGGTCTGACTAGCAGAGGGATGTTCTTCATTCCATGGCAAGCCTGAAGGAGGAGGACACCACTGAGAACGAGGCCTTGGTCAGCCTCCAAGGGAAACCCAGCTTGGTTCTGGAGGAGAAGGCCGACTCCCCCGAGTTTTGTTTCGAGAAGGAATCTGGTCTCCTACCTGGAACTCCATAGTCAGAAGATGCCCTTTACTGTTTCTGCAGGCCCACGGATCCAGAGAAGCCTACCACAAGATCTAAGCCTTGGCTGGGTTGGAGAAAAGTCTTTGGGGACAGCATGAGAATGAGAAAGGCTCTGTGTCATACAGTTCTGGCCATTCTGGCAGTAGATGTAAGAGATCCATCATTACAGAAAAGAGACTTGGAAAAATAAAAGCAAGCCAGATGAAAGGGTAGATTCAGACTGGCTTAGTGGGAGCCCAGCATGCATGGGAAACATCTGTCTCGAGCCAAGCACCAGGGTGCATCTAACTTCTGAATAGACCTAGAATTTGGCAATGGGTCTGAAATTCTCTGCTAGCTAGAACTGTATGCAAACGTGGACAGCTTCCAGGCACCGTCATGAGGTTAATTTGGCTTTATCTCAAAGGTCTAACCAAACTTCAGTATCATGTATGTCTAACATGCCATCTCTTCAGCGAGGAAGTCTGGGAGTTGGAATGGGCCAGAGGGGTGATGAGCAGCTACTGTTCTCTCCCCCTTGGGAGGGCAGTACTTGGGGAAGCAAACATAGAATCATAGGGCTCAAAGGGACCTTAGAGGTCTTCTAGTCCAACCCCCTGCCCAAAGCAGGAAACTATTGGCCTTTTTGGCAGCTGCAGCACACTACTGGCTCATACTTAAGTGATTGTCTATTAGGACTCTTAGATCCCTCTCACAGTTGCTGCTATTGAGCCTAACTCTGTACTTACCTACCTTACTTTTCTCACCACTGAGCTACTTCTTGATGGATAGGCCTCATCCACTGCTGTCCACTTCCTCTGCTTCCAGGCCCTTCTCTGCCACCACTAACCCTAACCCTGTCACCTTCTCTTGGCGGAATGCCTGCCCCTTTGCAGCTGAGGAAGGACCTAGGTTTCAACAAGGGCAAACCGGGTACCTTCCTTTATCTGCCACCAAATTCCACTTGGAATCTCACACCTTAAACTTCTGTCGCTGGGGCGCCTGGCTGGGACTCAACTGCCTACTTAGTCTTGGCATCACTTTTGGTCATTGATTAGATCCCTTGTCACAAGTCGTGAGAAGCCAGCAAGTAGTATGATTACACTCAGTTATACTGACAAATTATGGTCCATGATTTGTTTAACACACTTTGCAAATTAAGCGCTCTGGTTTATTCCTGTGGGAACAAACCAAACAAGCCATGGCTTGGTTTTAATTATTTCCTACGGCTTGCAATCCACTAAGGAAGTTGGGCAAAGCAATCCATAATGTGTTAACCACTTGCAAGAGAACCGAGCAGGGGAAGCCGAATTTAACTCCAGCAATGCCAGATTGTGGCTGGCATAGCAGGCCTCTGGGGTGTCGGCCAGGAGGGAGGCCAATTGGAAGCCCTGGGACTTTTCTGGTGGACCTGGACACTGCAGGCCCTATCATCAGAACTAAAGGCTGTGCAAATCTATTAAGATCTACATTCAGGCCATTAATATATTGGAAGCATCATCCAGAGATCAAAAATATCCAGCTAATATTATACCATATATGGGCATGACAAATGTTGAAACTGTCTGGATGAATTTTACAGAAAACCAGTTCCTAAAAGTGCCCCCAGTACTAAGCAAAGATAGATAGATAGATGATAGATAGATAGATAGATAGATAGATAGATAGATAGATAGATAGATAATTTTATTTCTATACCGCCCCTCTCCCGAAGGACTCAAGGCGGTGCACAGCCAAGTAAAAAACACAATACAAATCCCAATTAAATTTAAAAATTATTAAAATTATTACATTTACGGCTAAGATTCGTTAAAAACCCAAAAATTTAAAACTCTGAATTAGCCCTGCCTGTCAGAAGAGCAGGGTCTTGAGGGCACAGCGAAAAACTTGGTGGTCAGAGATTGTGCGTATATCCGGGGGCAGTTCGTTCCAAAGGGCAGGAGCTCCCACAGAGAAGGCTCTCACCCTGGATGTTGCCAGCCGACATAGTTTGGCCGACGGCACCCTGAGGAGCCCCTCTCTGTGGGAGCGAACTGGTCGGTGGGAGGCTATCGATGGCAGAAGGCGGTCCCGTAAGTACCCAGGTCCTGAGCCATGGAGCGCTTTAAAGGTGGTAACCAACACCTTGAATCGCACCCGGAAGACCACTGGCAGCTCGCGCAGGAGAGGTATTACATGAGCGCAACAGAGAATAGTGGTGACAATTTTTAATTAATTAAAATTTAAATTAGATAATTTTACTTCTGGAACTAATTATTGGGAAGGCATGTCAGATATATTGAAGGAACATAACAAGAGCTGTTCCTCCCATTTTAAAATTAACTAAAGACAAAACAAGAAAGAAAGAAAGAAAGAAAGAAAGAAAGAAAGAAAGAAAGAAAGAAAGAAAAAGAAATTATTAAAGAAGAAAAATGGGAGCTAAAAAAATAAAACAAAAGATAAAGGACGTATGTTCACAGACATAAATAATATAGAAAGTTGTACAGTAAACATTTCAGTGAATTATCAACAGCTCTTCTGTGATTGCAATTTAATGAAATAAAAGCTACAGTAATGGGTGAGTTGGTTAATTAGGGAGCCCCTTTATGCTAATAGTGCCATTTATTTCAAGTCACAATATTCTTCTTTATGGCTCTATCTCTCAAAAACTGGGCCAGGCAAGCCTGAAAGGAATGGACAGAGATGAGCTCTGTATTCAAGGGGCATCACGGAGACCCCTCTGAAGAGCAGCTTCACCCTTTGCCAAGAGCCCCTTGCTCTGAGCCACACATTCCTAGCCTGACAATAGAATTGTCCTAAGGTGAGCTGGAAACACAAGACATTCTGTTCTCCAGCTGAAACGTGCCAGGCTGGATCCTGAGATGATTTCAGAAGCCTTCGGCCTCCTCCTTGTAGCTATTCTTGATTTGGGGTTTCAGCAGAATCATAAGCAGGTGGGGAGATGGGAGTGAGCTCTTGGAAGTCTCTTTCTGGGTGTGGGGAATTTCAGAAGAGCCTGTCAAACCTGCCATCCCTTGTATTGCATTATCCACAAAACAGGATGTCCCCATCCACAGCTCCCCTTCCTTCTCCTTTCCGTTCTGCTCACTTATGAGCAGAAGCAGTGACAGATGGTTCCCTTTGCAGCTCAGGAGACTGATGCCCCCCCCCCGCCCCCGCCCCCACTGTCAAGTCTCTCCCAGCCAACGCAGCCACAACCAGGGCAGGAAAAAGCACCTCAAACCGGAACAGCCTGTTGCTCTCTACCGTGTTTTCCCAAAAATGAGACTCTGTCTTATATTTTTTTGAACCCTGAATTAAGCACTTGGCCTTATTGCCATGCGCTCAAAAGCCCGATTGGGCTTATTATCAGGGGAGGTCTTACTTTGTTTTGAATTTAAAGAAAAAAGCTTAGCTGAGATCAGCAAAGGATGCTAGAATAACAACAATGGCTTTTTGAGCTGTGTCCAAAAGAAGGAACGTTTCAGGAACATTCAGGAAACCGTCCGTTCAGCGGATACCCAAACAAGCCAACCTGGGTTCCACCAGACTGCTGGGAACAGCAAGACGAAGCAACCAGTCTGGGCACAGACTCAGAAACAGGCTCCTTACTTTGTTGGAATTCAGTTCTGCGTTGAAAGGATTTTTATCCTACGATAGCACTAGACATCACGGATGTTATGGCCAAAGCTTTATTACAGACTTTTCTTTGAGAAATCCTTGACCTTGACTGGAGCGCAAGAGGGCTGGAGAAGGGCCAGCATCCCTCTCTTGAAAAAGGAGGATCCAGGAAACAACCAACCTGACAACCCCACTTGAAGAGATTCCGAAGCTAATCGCAAAGTGTCAGCACTTTGAAAACAACATGATAATTACCAGAGCTCAGGGTGGATTCGTCAAAAAGTTTTCTCAGTATAACCTACTTTTAGGCATTTGCAAAGGAAGGTAGAGAGAAAGTCCCAGAGTCTGAAAGAAAACAAAAACAAAATTGGCAGAACGTGGTGCAAGGAGAGTCCGAGGGGATACAGGGCACAAAGTAGAGCTCCATCCCGCTCCGGCTGCGTTGGTTGAATCTACAGCAGTCCTGATAAATTCCTGAACTGCGTGCCTTTAATCAATAAAAAGTGGCAGTTCCTGGAACTGTCAGGACAAATTATTGCTAATTAATCCACATGTCTTTTCTCTTGCTCAACAATTAGCAGTTGACAATGACAAGGATGTCATGCTAATTGTCTGCAGGTGGGGGGGCTTAACAGGCAATATTGGGTCCTTGGAAGAAGAGGATGTTGAGCATCCAGCGGGGGTGGGGGGTGGGGGAGGAGACTGCTAAAGCCACCACCCATCGAAAAACAAGGACAGAGCTGGGCTGCTTAGTTCAGGGGAGTCCATAGAAACTGACAGGTCTACTTCTGGCACTGGAAGGAGAGAAACTAAGGGAGCTGGAAAGGAAAAGTGATGTGGGGCAGTGAGAAGAGAAGAGGCGAGGGGTCTCGCAAGGGTCCTGCTAACAAAGACTCTCCTTCCTGGGCTGGCAACAAGACAGAGTCAAAGCCTGCCTGAAAATGTCCCAGGGCCTCTTCGTAACCTGGTGAGATGCGAGGGGGAAAGATCCTGAGTAGAAGAAGGAAGGATTGCCAATAGACCTGGGGGTGGGAGGGAGAGTTCATGAAGGGCTCTGCTGAATTTGTTGGGAAGTAGAAATAATTGTCCTCCCCACCCATTTTGAAAATATGCACTCTGACTATTATGACCATCCACAGATCCGCTATCCACAGGTTGGCCTTAACCTGAGTTTTCTGTAAAATCTTCTGTCAGACTTGTTGAAGGGATACAGGGAGGCCCTTGGGAGCCTGGACATAACTGATGGCCCCGAGGCCTTCCCAGTCTGGATTCAGCCTTTCCAAGGGGAGACAAATGGCTTCACTGTGGCTTTGACTCCCAGGCAGCAGCTGATGGTGAGTAATTCTCCCTTAGACCAATTGAACATCTCGTCCAAGGCAGGAATGCACCACTCTACCACCCCTGACCATTCAACCTCTGTTTAAACACCTCCACCACCAGGTACAAGCAACCATAGTCACTCATGAATTGTGAAAGTGACCACCTGTGTTACAAGAATCTCATCAGGCTGCTTACCTTCCCCTGGGAACAATAGCAATAGCAATAACACTTAGACTTATATAGCCCTGTCTAAGCGGTTTACAGAGTCAGCCTCTTGCCCCCAACAATCTGGGTCCTGATTTTATCCACCTCGGAAGAATGGAAGGCTGAGTCAACCTTGAGCTGGTCAGGATCAAACAGGAAGGAATGAAGGAAGGAAGGAAGGAAGGAAGGAAGGAAGGAAGGAAGGAAGGAAGGACAATAGCAATAGCACTTAGATTTATATACTGCTTTACAGTGCTTTACAGCCCTCTCTAAGTGGTTTACAGAGTCAGCCTATTGCCCCCAACAATCTGGGTCCTGATTTTACCCACCTCGGGAGAATGGAAGGCTGAGTCAACCTTGAGCTGGTCAGGATCAAACAGGAAGGAAGGAAGGAAGGAAGGAAGGAAGGAAGGAAGGAAGGAAGGAAGGGACAATAGCAATAGCACTTAGATTTATATACTGCTTTACAGTGCTTTACAGCCCTCTCTAAGTGGTTTACAGAGTCAGCCTATTGCCCCCAACAATCTGGGTCCTGATTTTACCCACCTCGGAAGAATGGAAGGCTGAGTCAACCTTGAGCCTGGCTGGATTTGAACTGCCAAATTGCAGGCAGCTGTCAATCAGCAGAAGTAGCCTGCAGTATTGCACTTTAACCACTGCGCCACCGAGTCTCACATGGATGAAGGGGGAAGTCAAGCTTATGCCTCTTGGTGCTGTGCAAGGACTTGCGGCTAGGCCCTTGCTTGACCCCTCCTTCCAGTCTCCCAACAATAAATAACTCAAGGTGACAAACATACATAATACTCCTTCCTCCTCCTATTTTCCCCACGATAGCAAGCCTGTAAGGTGGGTTGGACTGAGAGAGAGACCTGATTCCAGCATATGCCTCCTTCTTGTTTTAGCCGAGAGCCGAAATGTGTCAGGCTCAGGGATGTTTTGAACATCTGAGCCGCCAAGATGGTTGCTGTGGGTGCTGATGAATCACGGGAAGCTCCTGCCAGCTGTGGCTTCTTGTGGCAGCCAGCTTTGGGAAGCCTACAGATCAAAGGATAAGGCAGCCTTTCTGCCATTTGCCTGTTTGTCTCTGTACAAGCAGATAATCAAGCCAGAGCTAACAAGATCAGCCTATGCATGGTCAATTCCTCCTGAACGCTGTGAAATTGCATGAAAGATTGGATCAAAGTCACAATTGCACAAGGGCTCCTAATGACTTGGCGGCTTGCTGGAACAGGGTTTTAATTTTATGTTGATTATTTCAAGGCCGGCAGAGGCAGGATCCCCAGGGCTGCTGTGGGGGCTCCCTTTCGCTCACACCAAGAAGACTCTCAGAGCATGGGGAAAGAGAGCCAAGGCTTTGCAGGAGAGAATGGGTTTAATTAAAACCACCAGAGAAAAAGAATGTAAAACAGACTGCCAGCATCTTCCCTGCCCCTCAGACACAGCCAGGCTTCCTCTGCCTGAAGGAATGGCCACTGCCTGGAAAGGGGGATAACCAAGGGGGTGGGCTGCTGGGGGAGGGGTTGTGGGGGAGGCTGTCCCCCAGCAGAAAGGCATTCCGCTTGCAGCTCTGCCGCTGGCAGACTTTCAGAGCCACTGGGAGTGGGCTGGGGGAACAGTCAGATGGCTGATGCTCAGCCCACTTCTCTGAGTCAGCCTCTGTCTGGCACCCAGATTCTCCTAGAAAAAACCATGCCACCCCTTAATAGGTGGCAGCAGGCATTTCCTTCCCCCAGAGGCCTTCCTGTTCTCTCCCTGCCACCTGGATTGCCTCAGAATAATCTCTCTTAAACAAATGAAAGTCCTTTATTCAGCAGATGCACTAGTGCCAGCTCAGGCATGCACAGAAGAGGGGAAAGACGCTGCTGAGAGTGACGGTGTTGGGTGTTGTTATAGCCCATCATTGGGACGACAGCTCCATTCACAAAGCACATAAACATATATGCCAGCCTGTCTCCCCAATGCTATTTTCCACTGAAAATCATTTTCCCTTGAATGCTTTCATAATTGGCCTTTCAGACAGTCACTGCTTTTCTGGTCTGTCAAAGACAAGATGTTTCATGCCTAGGGCATATTATTCAGTCTATATTTACTGGATCCTGCCAACAAGGTGCCTGGGACTTTTGCTAAGCAGAACTCGTCAGATACCTAGCTGGGTTCGCTGATACTGACCAGCCTGGATTCTGCACTAAAACTGTGCCAAGAAATTCATTACCAAATGCAGAAAGCAGCACCCAGGGAAGACCCGGAGGGCCAGCATGTCCAGTTAGCCCAAGAGATGGTGGGCAAAAAATAATATATTCCTTTAAAGATCATTAAATGTGCAGGGATTAAAGTTGAATGGTTCAGATCTGTGCATGGAAAAAGCCAAAAATCAAGCTAACCCCCAAAACAAAACAGAAAGATGCTGGTGTCTTTGACTCAAGCTTCACAGAGCAACCTTGCATTGGTTTCAGAAGTGGATATGGTGACAGGAAGGCCACAGGCACATTCGTCTCTTGTTGCTCCTCACACTGAAGAGGGTTTCTTGCTCTATACTAGGTCATATCATCCGTTCAGGAAGTGAGTCCGTGGTATGGCTGGGACTGGATTCCTTTAACCTCCTCTCGTGTGTTTTGGGCTGCTGCAGTGGGATGGTCTGGGGGGCTTTTTCTTGGCTGACCCACACTTCATGGACGTGTCCCTTGCCCTGTGCCCCCGGGGGCAGCATTAGTCTCTTTCTCTTGTAGCTTGCCTGTCTCTGGGGCATCGTATCCCACTGGGTCCTGACCGTTTACTAGTGTAATTCACTTACTCTCCTGCTGCTGCTTCTCCTAACTAGTGAGGTGGATGAGGTTTTGTCAGCGAGCCAATCACTTGTGCAGTGCAGACCAAAGTCTCTGGCAGCAATCCTGCCCTCCTTTCCTCAGCTATCCTGCTATCTCTGTCCTATAAGGGAACATCTATGGAGATTCTCAGTTCTCCAGGTCATGGTTGTCTCAAAAGTGCAACTGGACTTTCTTCTTCTTTTCTTGAAAATGTCTCACTTCTCATCAATTCTGGCAGGATGGTGGGGGCTATGAGGGGGATTAGTTCTGACAGGATGGGGGAATGGAAGGATATTCCTTTGCATCTGGTCATTTGCACTCTCTCTGAGAGTTGTTGAGGCCACCTGGGCTTTCATCTCTGCCCTCGAGGTCACCTGAATCAGAGTGCAAATGGGTGTGGCATCTTCTTGGAACAAAATCCACATTCCGGGCAGATGACAGATGACAGATTAACAGAGTTGGAAGGGTCCTTGTAGGTCATCTAATCCAACCCCCTGCCCAAGCAGGAGAACCTACATCATTTCTGACAAATGGCAGTCCAGTCTCTTCTTGAAAGCCTCCAGTGATGAAGCTCCCACAACTTCCGAAGGCAGCTTCTGTTCCATCGGTTGATTGTTCTCACTGTCAGAAAATTCCTCCTTATTTCCAGGCTGAATCTCTCCTTGATCACTTTCCATCCATTATTCCTTGTCTGGCCTTCAGGCGCCTTGGAAAATAGCTTGACCCCCTTCCTCCTCTCTGTGGCAGCCCCTCAAACATTGGGAGACTGAAAGAGGCCATTGTTAAAACTGAGCAACCCTCTCTCAACAGAGGGGCAGGGATACAACACCACCTATCTCCTGCTACAACACAGTCCTTTCAGCCATCCCAAATAAGCTCCACACTCATTTGCACTCTGATTCCTGAGGGCATAGATAAACCCCCAAGTGGCTGCAAAAGCTCTCAGGGAGAATGCTAATGAGCAGATGACTGCAAAGAAATATGATCCTTCCAAATTGAGGTTAGCCATTGTGCAATCCAGGCTATTTAGTATTTTTAAAATTACACACAAAGAGCCCCTGGACTCCTACTCACGAGACCACCAATGCAACATATCCTGCTTTGCTGGGCAGCTGGGCAGCATCATTTGTGAGTCACAATCAGGGCTCTCTTTTCTGTTACTTCTTCAGTGAGGGAATTGCCTGAGGGGGGTGCCTGGAATTAGCAGGGAGATATGACTGCTTAGTGCCACAGAGCAAAAAGGAGAAGCTTCGTGTGGAGGTAGGTGAAGGGGATCCTTTCAGTCTAATTCTGCATGGGGTGTCTGTGTGTATGTGTGTGTGTATGAAGCTACTTTTACAATACACGCACAATAGAAACATGCTGGACAAATTTCCCTCCTATCAAACAAAAGTCCAAGGTGTTCAGAACTTGCCTTGGTGGCGCAGCAGACTAAAGTGCTATTAAGTAGGACCAGCTGCCTGCAATTACTGCAAGTTCAAATCTCACCAGGCTCAAGGTTGACTCAGCCTTCCATCCTTTCAAAGGTAGGTAAAATGAGGACCCGGATTGTGGGGGCAATAAGCTGACTTTGTATAAAAAAGAACACTGCTTAGCGGGGGCCGAAAGCCCTACTAAGCAGGTCTATACAAAAGTGTGAAGGCTATTGCTTAACGCATTGTAAGCCGCTCTGAGTCTCCAGAGAAAGGCGGCATATAAATCAAACCAATAAATAAATAAATAAACTTGCTATGGCAACCACTCCTAAATACAATCCCCCAGAGTCCATTTAACTGACTACAACATAAGTGAGACAAGAAAGAAAACCTTACAATGAATTTCCACCCTCCCCCATTGTCTTTCTAGCTGTCTTCTTTTAGTCTTTTACTTGTCCATTTCAGGGTCCTTTCTTTCATGTCTGCTGGGTGGCATTAGGCTTGGCTTGGTGGTCAGGATGGTCAGTCAGGCTTGGGAAGGTCTGCTCCACTCTGGTTGCTGTGATGACTTTCAGGTGGATGGCAGATAAAAACCATACAGTAAATGCAAGAACGAAACTTTTCCTGTAAGTGAACTTAAAACATTCCCTCATAAACCTGGGCTGTGCAGAGAGGGAAAGGGGGAAAATGAACACCATTACCTTCACTCTGATTAGCTGGCCAGACTAAACAGAATGAAGGCCTTTTTTTCCCTAGTGCTTTTAACCTTTTTTGTAGAAATTTAAACTTTTTTGTCTTTTGGATTGGAGACAATTTACAGTTACAATTACTTCAAGGGTGCACAGAGACATACACACACACAAAAACAAGGAGAGAAAAAAGAGAGGAAAACAGAACTCTTAGGTTTACACACCCTGGTCATTCCCATCATAAATCTCAGTTAAATTAGGGAAGGCACAAATCTTAACAAACATATCACGTGGTTGCATGGAAGTCAGAGAGGGAGAGAAACAACCAAACAAAAAAACAAAACGAAAACCCCAACATTCCTATTTATATATTTCCCTTTTCTTAAGTATCTTTATTTAGTCAAATTGGTTTTCCAACCTCATCCTGAGCAAAGCCCACTCTTTACACAATTTGCTCACATCTTCTTACCAGCCAGGACAGGCATCTGCCATTCATCCTAAGCCTCAAGCAAATCTCCTAAATCTCCTGGGGGGGGGGGGGGGTTATGTCACAACCCTGGAGCTACAGCTTCCCGTGTTCCCCTTCAGATGTGGGGTTCATTTTGGCTTAGCCGGGCCTGCCGCCGTCAGTTTTCAGACAAAAATGGTCTGTGAGGACTCTGGTTCCCTCTCAGAGTACAGGCACCTCCTTTGTAGGGAACACCACTGTCAGTTTTCTAACCAAAAAGGGGCCCGGGAGGGCCTCCTGCTTTTCCTAAGCAGTTGTGTATGGGCTCAGTTTTCAGACCCTTGGGGGGTCTGGGAGGACCTGCTGCTTTTGAGCAGTTGAGTACGGGCACCTCCTTACACACAGGGCTTTGCTCAGTGATTTCCCTCTCTCCCTTTTTCCCTAACAGAAGGTCCTGTGCTCTGGCACATCCCCCATGCTCTCCAGGCTGTTGGTCATCTGTGGTTAGGAAATGCAAGATCCAGCTGTGATTGGGAGAAGGGCCCTCTCTCTCACACACACACAGGCATACAGACATTTCCCACACTTTTTTTGGCTTTAAAAGTTAAGTGTTAGAGGTACTCTAAGCAGCCTTTGAGCTCAAAACTCAAAATCTCTTTAAAACCTTTGTTCCAAATGGCCAAGGTCCAGGAAAACTCACCCACAGACTCAATGGGTCTGCAGCCGGCAAGGGAGGCTTACCTGGGCCAGGTCCATTGGCTTGGAGTCCCATCTTTGGGTGCCAAATTGTTGGAAGAAATGTCCATCTGGGTTCAGTTCCAAGTGGAGAGAAAGACACTGGAAACATGGAGGCTGCTTGGAAAGATGGTTTAATGGTGGACAGGATCACATGGATTTTTTGGGTCCTGAGCAAATGAGCACATGGAAAGAGAAAGAGAGAGATTTGAACCCTCTCTTGGGCCCTACCTTGGAGCTTGAGTGAGGGCTAATCCTATTATGTCCTGAGGGTGAAGGTCTTTTGTTTTGTAGATAGACTGGCCGAGTCTTTTGTCTTCTAGATAGGTTGGCACCAGTCTTTCTGGGGCTATTAACAAAGGTGGAGGCTGCTTTCCAAGAGCATGTTTCTCCTTTCTCATCCAGGGACGTATAATATTCTGCTTTTTTAATATTTCCTAGAATATTTCATTCTTCTAGGAGAAGAGTGGGTACTAACTTTCTACACACACACCCAATCATCCTGCCAGAACCAATATATAAGTTTTTTATTTTTCAATTTCCAGAATACAAACATTCCATCTTTCCTTAAGCAGTGTGTCATCTAGGTACAAGTATCTCTGTGCAACATCCTTCACCATTTGCAACATCCTTCACATTCACATTACTATTCTTTCTCTAAACTTAAAATTATAATATATTAAACAATTAAACATTGTAAAGCTCTTCATTTTCTTCTTAATGCCTTCTAGTAATATCATATTAACATTAAACATCGTTATTCTCATCTGAAGTGTACTAACAATTTTCACCTTATTTATATCTCTATCTTAATATATTTTCTATTATTCCTTAGTCTTCTTCATTTCCAAGCTCCTTTTTATTCTCTAATCATTGATGAAATACTTCCCATATCATATAGCAGTGGTGGCTAACCTTTTCTGGACCAAGCGCCCATAGCGCCCGTACAAATGCGCGCACGTGAGTGCCCGAACCCCCAAAATGCAATGCGTGTGCAGCCCCCGTGCATGCACCCTGCCCCCTGCACATGCACACGGCACCCCCGCATATGCCCCACACATGCACTGCCCCCGCATGTGCCCTGCCCTCCGCGCATGCACAGCAGAGACCCAATGACCAGCTGGCCAGCGGGAGGCACGCGCACATGCGCAGCAGACCTGAACTGGGGCAATGGCTCATGTGCCCACAGAGAAGGCACTGCATGCCAACTGTAGCACACGTGCCGTAGGTTTGCCATTACGGTCATATAGTATTCAGTTTATTCTTTCTCCTTAATTGCTAATGTTAATCTGTTCATTTCTGCACATTCTAATATTTTCCTAATCACCTCCTCATCAATGGGAATCTCTTCACTTTTCCAGGGTTGTGCAAATACAATTCTAGCTGCAGTTAATACATGAATAATTAAATATGCATTCTCTTTATTATAAATTTCAGGTAAAATCCCCAGCAGAAATATTTCTGGTTTCAACTCAATATGTTGTTGTATCATCTCTTCCAACCACGTCTTAATTTTTGTTCAATACTTCTTTGCTTCTCCACATGTCCACCATATATGATAGAAAGATCCAGGTATCTGGTGGCACTTCCAGCCTTTAGCTGATTTATCTTTAAACACCTTTGCCAACCTCGCCTCGAAAAGCGGAACATCTTTGAGGAAAAGCAAAGAAAATCCAGTTGCCTTTTAAGAAAGCCCGTTTCAGAGTCCCACAAGGGAAATATTTTAAAGATACACAGAGTAAAATCCTTGAGGGTATCCAAGTAGAATTTGGCAGGTTTAACATACTTTCACCATCCCTGCTGTTTTCCACCCATTCTGCCTCAAACTGAAGTGGTTTTAGGCATTTTAAAGTTTCCCCACTATGACTTATTGACAAATAGTTTTCAATCTCAAATCAGTTTTAATAAAATTGGGTTGCCATGAAATCTCCAACAACAGGCTTGAATCAATCTATGCTCTCTTCAAACTCTGAATCTCTTTTTCAAACTGTATCAGGCCCAACTGACAGCAATTTCTTTCTTACTTGCTATGTATTTTGGATACTATTCCCACATAGGAACATGATAATTGCATCTTAAATCTTAAACGTGGGAGACCAAATATCATTTTCTAGAAAATATCCCGACTGTGCCTTCAGATTCTCCAATGCAATTGGTAGATGTATAAATAGGGACAACACAAAAACAGATTTAATTAGAGGTAAGAGCTGCACATTTAAAGGAGCTGGAGACATGTGTTAAATGTCATCACATCTTAAAGTCATAGAAAGATTATTGGAATGTCCACCACACAAAGAACTAGCAGCTGGAAATTTTGTATTTATTCCTGTAGTAGGCTACATGTTCAGACAGAACCTTTGTTAGATCTCACTGGTAATCTGATAATTGTGAATAATTGTAGTTTCAAAATTATGGAAAATGTTACAGAGGGGCCTCCCATCCCCACTCCACTCCCCCTGCTTGCAACACCCCTTGCTCTGATGCCAAATTTACACCCCAGCATGATGTTTCCCACCACATTTGCCCATGGCACCGGAGGCTCCGGGCAGGACCTTTCTTTTAAAAATTGGCCATTTCTTGCTAGGAAAGCCTGCTGTCGTCAGGCTGAGTTCATTGCATCATTACACTTTCCATCAAGGGGTCTGCAGAGGCCATGGGGGAGTGGTTAACATTAGTAGGATTTAACTGGTGAAGGAATTATGAATGGTAAACCACTTGCAAAGACAAGCCATAAAATGCTGTTTAATTGGAGGGCACGTGGCCTTTGGGCTATCATGGCTCATTAGCAGCGACAGCAGCTGTACCTCGTGTGATTGTCTCTGCCGTGGGATCTTCAGTGAGGACACTGCAAGAGATGCCTGGGAGGACAGCGTCCGCCCGGGGAATGCTCAGACAGGATCCCCCCACTGCAGAAGCGAGGGCGTGGGGATCTCTCATGGCCCCGGGAGAGAAGCCACGAATGGCGCCCTTTTCCTTCCCTCCCACCTGGCAGAGAGAAAGAGGGTGGCATTAAATAAGAGGCACTTCGATTCTGCAGCAGAAACGCTGGTTTTAGAAGGCAATTTGCATAAACAGACAGCTTGGCTACGAAGAATTCCAGCAGTCTCTGGTATTTACATATAGAATATAACCCACTCAAAATACAATTAAAGGCCCTGCCAGTAGGGAGGGTGCCAAGAAGCAGCAGCAGCAGCTTTGATTTTCCCATCAAACCAAGGAGGTACAGTTGATTTGCCATCTGATGCCCTTGGCATGAGATACCCTCTGGGCAAGAGGTCAGGCTTGGTGGATTTCCGAAAATGACTTTTCAGCAGCCTTGCAGGATTTTCCCTGTCTCTCTGGCTAAAAATTATCCGGAGGCAGAATTTCTTAAAGGGGCAGTCAAACTCTATTTAATGAGCATTGAAATTATATATGCCATTCGAGGTGTTTTGTTTCCACCGGGGTGTGATTGGTTGTAGACACTGCATATAAATGACCCACAAAGGACAAATAGAGAGGACAATAAATAAATACAGATTAAACGCTCATGGAAATCCCCCTCTCTCTCACACACACACACACATACACAAAATAAATATGTGCATATGACACATTTGTACATTTGTGTACATATATCTATCAGAAGCCACACTGTAACAACAGGGAAGAATGCAAAAATAAATATACCCTATTTAATTAATTGCATTAATTACAAACAATACTTAATAGAAAATAAAATTAATTGCCTGTAAAATAAGGTAACTAGTTTACAAAATGGAAGATCCCTTTTGCATATGTCAGCAATTCTCTCCTACGCCCATCAATCACTCGCACAAAGAAATACTCAGGCACCTGCACAGGACAGGATGGGGTTAGTTGACGATTTAGTATCCTGGGGAAAAAGAAAAGAGAAAAAACCTCAAGGAGGTTTTTCCTCCTCTAAGAAATCACATGAACTGGGTGCAAAGGCTGTTTGTGTGAGAGAGAAACATAGTACAACACCTGCATCTCTGCTCTGAGAGCTTAAGGGAAGGTGGGCTGTAGCTACTATTCTGGCAAAGCATCTGAGACCTTTTAATGTATGTGAATCTGCTCATTTCTGGCTCAACTGTGCCAGGGATGTTTCTGGCACAAGGCTGGCTCTTTGACAAAGTAGAAACCACTGCGCCCTGGGAGAAGATGGTGGCATCTGCCACCTTAGCACTAAGTGCTCGAAACTTAGGTAGGAAATTGTTCCAGCCTGTGAGGGTGCTGCGGAGATAAATATGGGGGCTGGGTAGTGATCTGGGTTTGTTGCAGGGCTGCTTCCTAGATTGCCAGTATTGTCCCACTGTTTCTTCTTCCTGTGAGAATCTGCTTCAGGTTGGGTGGTGGCCTCTCTGCATGTGGGGCCTGTCACCTGCGCCTGAGAAGGTGCAGTCCGGTATAGATCGTAGCTTATTAATATATTTGAGTAACTTGAGCGATGAGTTGTAGGTGACAGCCAGTGCTGTTCTGTTCTGTTTTTATGGTCTGTCTTTTAATAAGTCCTCTCTGGGAATCAATCTGGCTCTATTGATTTATCTATTGATCTTGTTGGGTGGAGAGTTCAGTATCCTGAATGCCTAGTTTAATTCCATCAGTTGAGCATCCCTGTCAAGAGAGTCAGAACAAATGTGGTTGGAGGCCTGGATGATGGATTTGGTCGGAGCGTCTGAGTAGAAGCTGACGCAGGTAAGGCTGAGCAGCCATATAACACAAGGTTTATCTACAGTGTGTAGTTAGCTGAGACCAACTTTGGTCTCAGCTAACTAGGCTGAGACCAAAGTTGACAGAGGGATAGAATTTGTTGACGTCCTGGTGGAATTTTATGAGAGATTATTATTAGGGTGAATTAATAGGGTGCTTTTAATCTGTCTCACATGTAATCTGCATAAGCCCCTGTCTCCCTCTGCTCTGGCTCACCCCGATTTAAATTATTCATCTGTTGAGTCCAGGGGTAAAATGTAAAATTTGTTACTACCGGTTCTGTGGGCGTGGCTTGGTGGTGGTGGGGGTTAATGTGACTGGATGGGTGTGGCCTTTTTTTTTTTTTTTTTTTTTACTTTTCAAAGCATTTTTTTCTAATGCTTTGAAAAGCCTCTGCCGATCAGGCAACTCAGCTGGGAGTTGCCAGAGACTTTTCAAGGCATTTTTTTTATCACCTCTTCGGCCAAGAGGTTGCAGAAAAAAATGCTTTGAAATGCTCTGATGATCCCAGCTGAGCCACGCGATCATCAGAGGCTTTTTTTTTTTACTTTTAAAAGCATTTTTTCTTCGGAAGAGGTTGTAGAAAAAATGCTTTTAAAAGTAAAAAAAAAACAGCCTCTGATGATCGCGTGGCTCAGCTGGGGATGGGGGGGCAGGGATTTTTGCTACTGGTTCTCTGAACCACCCGCCGCCATCTCTACCGGATCGGGTGATCCGGTCCGAACCGGGAGCATTTCACCCCTGGTTGAGCCACTCCATGCAACTCACAATGTGACTTGTGGTTCTCGAAAGCTTCTGCCTGTTAAGAAAGTGTGTGGGTCAAGGAAAATTCTCCCGTTCTTGGTTACAAGGAAGGATATAAACTGTAAGAGCTCTCAGTCTCAGATGCCAAAGTTAAGGGGAGACTCTCAGGCAAACCATGCCCACCCCCAAAAAATTGAGGGTAGAAATAGTAGTGACCAGTCAAGAAGATGAAGCCCTTGTGGATAAAATCCAAATGGCTTCTGGGAGTCAAGACTGCCCACCTTTCATTTTGCAGCTCAGCCCAGCATCCAACCTTAGCCACATTCTTTGGTTTTTTGTAGCTGTTATGACTGGCCACAGAGACCACCAGATGTTTAGCCTGGACTTAGCTGGACTTGGCATTTTTATCCAGGTATCAAGTCCTTCCCAAGGACCTAGGACCTTGGATGCTGTTGTTTGGTGGTGTTAAAGATATCTATCACTATTATTATTCTCACTTTTCTTCTCAGTATAAATACATACAGCGCTGAGTCAGAACCCAGAACAAGTTCAATGTTTTATGTTTTTTTCTTCTTATTTGATTCTAGCCTCTTTCTGGGAAAATCTCCTGTATGAACATCAAATCTAGACAGCAGCCTGCGCTTACTGACATGGCCGGAGTATTAAAGAATACTCAGTTCTTAGTATTAAAGAAAGAGCCAGGGAGGTTAAACAATATATATACAAACATGTCAATGTCTGGCTGCGTACATTGCTTTATTTATATTATAAGTAATAATTTAGGGCACGGTAACAATTTCCATGGAACTATTTCCCTGAAACAAGGCTGGGCTAAGCGCAGTCAGCACCCAAAAGAACAGATGTGGGCAAGAATTCAGCTGGTCAACAGGCAGGATAACTGGCCAGGAGACACATCAGCAAAGCCAAGCAAGAATGACATGAAATGTCAACAAGAAAGCTGACTCTGACCATCGTCAAGCAAGAGCGCAACAACAAAGGGCCAATTTTTCACAACAAAAGTCAATTTGTCATAACAACCTCTTTCTCAATCAGCAAGTTTCCAGTACACAAACCACCTCATGTGTAAAAGAAGGAGCAAGATCAACATCCCCGGGCAATCCCGGGCAAAGGAGAGGAAGGCTGGCCCTGCGCTTCTCAGCTGCCCACCTTCTGGAGCCCAACTGAACCACCTTGCAGATAACTACAACTCTTCTACTTGCTAATTTTCACTGTGCTAAACATGGTGTTTGTTGCTCTTGGACTGATTAACATCCTCTTTTTGATTCTGCCGTGCACTTACTCACTGTGCCCTGTTGGGAGTTGAAAAAGGAACCGAATTAAAATTGGACACCACGCCACCATCATGTGAAACTGATAGAACTGTCTGACATTCCCAAAATGTACAATTTCCTAGATGTGTGGATTCTCTTATAGGTTCTTTTTAGCAATGAAAAAGTGAAAAGTAACTTTTAGAAAGAAAGAAAAAATTGGCCTTTTATTCTGGTTAATCCATGGGTGCAAAGTGGAGTGGAAATTGAAAATAGAAAGCATGGGGGCTGCTGGAGAACACAGAAGAGGCAGCAGCTGGGAAAACACCTGCTCCTCCCTCACCCCCACCCCCATCCTGAGGATCCTGCATCCGCTGTGCACCATGGTGCGAAGGACAAGAGCATATGGGGCTTCAGAGCTTATAGAGATTTTCTTACAAAAAGATGGGCTACAAGAGAGGAACGCAACACAGCCTTGGTACTAGATGGGCCTTGTCTTGTCTGCTGCTTTTCAATGTTGCTCTGCCTGAGATGACTCACAACAGGCCAATTAATGCTGCCTCATTCTCGGGAGAGCCTCCCAATCTCAGGGAAGTCCAAAGAAGGCAGCCGCATCTCTGTTTCAGCAGCAGGAAGAATTCTCAGTTAAGCCTCTCTGCCATCGTCCTCCAACCCACTGGCTGAGCTGCTAACTTGCTTTGTCCCCTGGACTAACTAGCACTTGACACCGTTAATCAGCTGGACTTGGTTAAGCCAGCGTTAGAACAGATAGGTAATTGCTCAGCTGAACCCCTAGTCCTACTTTGGTCTAGTTTTAATTTTGATTGGTTTTTGGGTGGAAACACGGATTGTGTGAGTCCAGCCTGCATGGTCAGTCTTCTGAGGGAATGCAGCTGGTGGGTGCAACACTTACTTTTTTTTTTTAATTTGATTTATATGCCGCCCTTCTCCAGAGACTCAGGGCGGCTTACAATGCGCTAAGCAATAGCCTTCATTCTTTTGTATATTTATACAAAGTCAGCTTATTGCCCCCACAACTGGGTCCTCAATTTACCTACCTTAGAAAGGATGGAAGGCTGAGTCGACCTTGAGCCTTGGCGAGATTTGAACCTGCAGTAATTGCAGGTAGCTGGTCTTAATAACAGGGTGCCTTAAACCACTGTACTACCAAGGCTCTTTGTGCTCTGCTAAAGATTATTTGTCCAGAGCCTCAACTGTGCATGACTTTCTCTATCTTTGGGGAAAGGATTCCAGTCCTCTATGGAACTGCCACCTCTGGGAAGAGGGACTTTGCTCTCTGGACCTTGAACTGGGTGCTCATTTGCTGTCTCTGGCGATGGCACCAATGTGCTGCTGAGCAAGAGCCTTTTGGGCAGGGCAAAGACAGTGTCTGGCACTTGAGTGTGGTTTGGGGGTGTCTTCATAACCACCAAGGATTGTGCTCCCCCAGTGTCATCAGTCCAACACATGTGGGGGGAACATCCAACATTTGGTTTTCACCCGACATTTGGCTTAAGCTCCCTGGAGTTTAAGAGAACTTCAGTACTTTATTCTCCAATAAATGCAATGGGTTGTTTTCTTCCTCCCCTGGACTGGTCCTGGCAAATTCAGTCTCTCTCTGAGATGAAATGGATCATTTAAATCCACCCAGTTGGGTTTCTGGTCTTTATTCTGGAAACAGTATTGCTGGGATCACTTTGTGCCAGATGACCAATGAAAGAGTATAACTAGGTTGATTCTCCTAGACCCAGTCCTGGAGGCAGCACCCACCATGATGTCCTTGGGGATAGAAATCAGACCATGCAGCAATCCTGTTCTGCTCCAGTTGGGAGACTCAGATTCAAAAGGTGATCTGTCCCAATTATCACCCATCTGTTGTCCAGAAGGGGAACCCATCAAATTTGCAGATGATACTAAAGTGGCAGGAATAGGTAACACCCTAGAAGATAGACTCAAGAGCCAGGTGGATCTTGGCAGACCTGAACACTGGGCCCTATCTAACAAAATGAAATTCAATGTAGAGAAAAGTAAAGCCTTACAGTTAGGCAAGAAAAACCAAAAATACCTGTATAAATGAAGTGAAATCTACTTAATAGCAGTAACTGTGAGAGGGATCTTGGACAATCCTAGTGGACAATCAATTAAATACGAGCCAGCATTGTGGGGTGGCAGCCAAAAAAGCCAATGCAATCCTAAACTGCATTAACAGAGGGATACAATCAAGATCAAGGGAGGTACTAATACCACTCTATAAGCTTTAGTAAGACCACACCTAGAATACTGGGTGCAGTTTTGATCACCACACTATAAAAAAGATGCTGAGACTCTAGAAAGACAAAAAAAATGATTAGGGGGACTGGAGGCTAAAATATACGATAACGGTTGTAGAAACTGGGCATGGCTACTCTAGTGAACCACATGCACACTGGCCAGCTGGTCTCCGCACATGCCTGCGCACCAGAAGCTGGAAGAGCAGCCGTCTGATGCATGCATGCACACGCGTGCTCCTGCCAAAAAGGTTCGCCAACACTAGTATAGGGTCTCCTGCTTGAGCAGGGGGTTGGACTAGATGACCTACAAGGTCCCTTCCAACTCTGTTATTCTAAGTTATTGGCAGCTGCATGGGCCTTAAAGCCAATTGTTTCCCCATCCTGATTTTATATCTACAGTACATAAAACTGCTGGGAAAGATTACTGGACAAGCCACAGCTGGTGCATTTGCTACTCAGCCAGGTCTCCAGAATGCAGTTTGCAGCTTGCTTGCCCTCAGCTGCCATGGAAACTGGGAGGGGTTTGGCATTTGGGGTGGGGAAGTGAGCTGGTGTGAAGACCCCCGGCCTCTTTTAGTTACAGGCACACTGGAAATTTACAGGTAGGCAGCAGCCGTTTTTCAGATCTCCGGACCCCAAACCATTCAGACCTTTCATAATTTAAAAGAATAACTTGCATCATAAAAACAGAGGTAGGCACAAATCAACCTTGATTTGACTCAAATTGAAAATAAGAATTTGAAACGACCATAATTTGATTTAAGTTTGTGATTCAATATTCGCTGACAGCCCAATTTGACTCAAGCTGCTCTCTTTTTTAAAGTTTTTATTTATTTATTTATTGGCAAGAGGGTGATTGAGGGGGTGATCAGTCTGAAAGCGTGAGAAGATGGAGCAGAGACAGAGGCCAGTTGGCTGAGTGGGAGACAGAGCATTTATACTGCAGGAACTAGATTAGGGTTATACCAACCTTACTAGGTGGAGCACACAGGAAACATGGCCAGATAAACTAATTCCACCATATTATGAATCTGCATTAATGGAATCTTGCAAGTCTGAATATTCTGACCAGCACCGTTATAACCAGAGAACCAGGGGTGGGTTTCACTTCCTTTTGCTACCAGTCCACGCAGATCGTATTTGAAGACGTCCGGGTGGATGGGCGGAGCCTCCCGCCACCGCTGCTACTGGTTCACCTGAACCGGGGCGAACTGGTAGCAACCCACCACTGCAGAGAATGTAAGGAAAGGCCCGGCTCCTGAGCCTCTTTGTCCAACCCTGATGAAGCTGTGGGCTCTGCCTTTTCTTATCTAATCCAAGCAGCAGTCTCTTTGCCCTGTCACTCAAGCTCTTGCCCACATCCCATTGCAGGTTAGTTAAATCAGTGGCGGAGCTCTGGAGCTGGATGAGCTCAGAATGAGAGACTGGAAAGATCAGTGGAAAGACAGAACTTTGTCCCCTGAAAGACTTGTCTGGCCTGCAGGATGTGGCTTAGACTGGTGGCCCTGGATGATTACCATGCCAGGAGGGGCAGGGAAGCAGGGCCGCTGCCATCTGAGCAGCCAGAGAGGAGATCTTGGGCAGCACCTGCGAGAGATGCCACTTTCAAATGCAGGGCAGCCAATGTTAAAGGATCAAACCATTTATTTGGGATGGCTGCTCCTGAACCAGAAGAGAACAGAGGCAGCAATAGAAACTGGGCCATGGAGGCAGCCAATGGAGGGGCTGGAAGAAGGGACAGAAGCCCCTCCAACCCAGTTGGCCTCTATGGTCTAATGGAAGGAAGAACCAGGAAGAAGATGCAGAATCCAACCGGGGCAGTGCCCTCCACATCCAGATGATCCAACCCCTGGTTTAAGACAAGCACTTCCATATGTGCCGGGCCTGAGATTGCTTGGGACAAGCCTATGGTCTTTGGAGGATTTCAGCATGGAGGGGGCTCCGCTCCAGCTATTGCCATGGGTAAATCATTCAGGGCAAATGGCCGGATTAAGATAATCTGCCCCAGATACTGGATGCATTTAGATGGATTCCCCAGAGCACTTGAGGGAGCCACTGAGACCCGGGTTAGCTATGGCACAGGAGGCGACTCAAGCTGATCAGGAATCTCTCCCAGTTCACTCTCCCAGTTGATTTCCTGGTTTACTCAAGAGCTCCAGGAAAGGGAGAGGTCCAGAGCCCTGGGCAGAATATCTGGCCAAATATAAATAGGAGCCCAAGTTCAGGCTTATGCCATGGCACCAGGTAGATGTGTGGCCAGCCAGCAGGCACATTCAGGGTCCTGAATTCCATTATAGGGGGGCAATATTTAGGCAATCTCCTGCCTGGTCACTGGAAACATTTTGCACACCATTCTGCCAGCAAAGTTGCTGAGATCCAGCTTCCTCCAGGACCTAGTTTCTGTTATTTCCTCTGATCTTCTCTTCCGGTTCAAAAGCAACTGTCCCAAACCAGGCAACAAATGGTCTGCTCCCTTAGCTGCCCTGCATTTGAAAGTGGCATCTCCCGCAGTCCTTGAAGAGACAGTCCACAATCTGCCCCTCCCCACCAGCCTGAGTTCTCCCCTCCAGCTGATCAGGTGGCAACTGCCCTGCTTCACTGCCCCTCCTGGCACGGCAGTCTGCATGTGTCAGTCAACAGTGGTGAATGGGCATCATCTTGCAGTGTCAGCCAAGGTGTCTGTTGGTCCTTGGACTCCCATAAATTGGAAAGAGAGCTCCCTGGCAGCACTCGGTCCCCTCTGGGTGAGATCCATGCCTGGTTGGCTCTTCCCTCCTCAAGAGGCCAGCCGAATCCAGTTGGCTTAGACAGCTGTTGTCCTGTCTCAAATCAACCCTTTTCTTGAAATGGTTTTTTTTAATCACTTTTATTTTTTATTTTGTTGAACATTTAAAAGTAATTGAATAACTTAAATCTATAACAGATAGAAAAAAGAAAAAAGGAAATCTCAGTTAAAAAACAAAAAGTAAAGATGAACAGGTAATGAATCCCTTCCATATTTGCCATCTATCAATAGTATGTAATTAGTTTCTTGATTAGATGATTGCCCATATCAGGATACAATAGAGCATTAGCTAACAACTAAATAAAATAGCAATAAATGTACGGAACAGAACAGGAAATGCATCCGCTTGGCATGTGATTCTGATCTATTCTGGAAAACAGATTCTCAGTGGAAGAACCTTGTCTACCCCCTTGGCAATTCTGCTGGCCATGTGGATATTGGTATCCTGGCAGAAGGGCGACAGTCTGTTCCTGAGGTCCCCTCAAGTAATGGTTCCAATTACCTGGCCATATAATTGGCCCTCGAGTCAGAGGCACAGGGTACCTTCTATGGATGCCCTTCCTCTATTAGTTCGGCCCTTGGTGGAAGTGCCAGTGTTTTCTCAGAGAATCCTGTGATCCATCCCTTGCTCTATTCAAAGCTATCCTTTGATTCCAGGTCAAACCCATCATCAGGTATTTGTCTATCTGAAATGTTGGTTTGTCCTTGGCCAACTATTTTGAAGATCTACAACTTGCAAGCAACCATATCCTTTGGGTAATGATATTCAGAACTCCCTGTTTAAAGGCTTCCTTGGCCAAGAGTAGATCTTAGTTTGATAAACTGGGCTGTGAAATAACTTAATAGGTTGGTTAATTCACGTAGAGGGCTGGGCCATACCTATCCGTTTTTCTAGACACATTTTCGGTAGTCTCCAGGGGTCCATTAAGAGCATCATCCATCAATAGTTAGAAGGTTTAATTATTCAATAGCTAAGTACGAGAGAGATTTCAGCTCTGACTGCCCAGGCTGGCCCACCTCTGTGTTTGTCAGTTCCCAAACTGTGTCTTAAGAAACAGGTCTGGTTTGGTTCAATAAAGGGGCTTTAATAGACCGCGCAGGTCTGCACCCTAAGTCAACATGGCAGCTATTTTCACCTTGTAAACCTTTAGTATAGGGATCAAACCCCAAACAGCTAAGTAGTTTAAGTAGTGTTTTATAACTTGCTGCATTCTCACTAAACTTGTTTTGAGGTGGTTGGCTTATGACCCTCCGTCAGAAAAAGCCAGTCCAGGTTTGGGAAGGAAATTTGTTCAGTAAGCTCTTTGTCCAAGTGCCAATTCTTTGGCAATTCTGCTTATCAATACCATCACTTTGGACTTGACTTTATCACCATTCAAAGAATTGGAGGCACAATGATCGATGCTCTGTTGTGTCCTAATCTGGTCAATTGACTAATCAATAGATTAATCAGGCCACATATTGCAAATACAGGTAGTTCTCCACTTATGGCCACAATTGAACCCAGAATTTATGTTGCTAAGTGAGAACTTCGTTAAGTGGGTTTTGCCTCATTTTACAACTTTTCTGTCCACATTTGTTAAGTGAATCACTGCAATTGTTAAATTAGTAACACAGTTGTTAAGTGAACCTGGCTTCCCTTGTCAGAAAGTCGCAAAAGATGATCATATGACCCCAGCACACTGCAACTGTCATAAATGTGAGTCAGTCACCAAGCATCCAAATGTAAATCATGTGACCATGGGGATGCTGCAGTAATCATAAATGTGAAAAATGGTCATAAGTCACTTTTTTCAGTGCTGTTGTAACTTTGAAGGGTCACTAAATGAATTGTTGTAAGTCAAGGACTACCTGTAGTAAGTATTAAGATCATGTGTAAAATCTGCCCAGATTTAATTGCATTCTGGTTCCTGCCTCGGCAGAGAAGAATAGAATAGAATAGAATAGAGTAGAGTAGAGTAGAATAGAATAGAATAGAATAGAATAGAATAGAATAGAATAGAATAGAATAGAATAGAATAGAATAGAATAGAATAGAATAGAATAGAATAGAAGCTGGAAGGGACCTTGGAGGTCTTCTAGTCCAGCCCCCTGCTCAAACAGGAGAACAAGTGACTGTCTAGTCTCTTCTTAAAAACCTCCAGTGATGGAGCATCCATGATTTCGGGAGGCAACTTCTGTTCCACTTATTAAGTGTCCTCACTGTTGGGAAGTTTCTCCTTAATTCCAGGTTGCTTCTCTCTTTGATTAGTTTGTTTCTTATCCTGCCTTGTGATGCTTTGGAGAATAATTTGGCCCCCTCTTCTTTGTGGCAGCCCCTCAAATACTGGACTACTGCTATCAGGTCGCCCCTAATTCTTCTTTTCTTTAGACCAGCCAAACCCAAATCCTGCAGCTGTCCTTCAAATGGTTTAATCTCCAGGCCTTTAATCATCTTAGTTGCTCTTCTCTACCATTACAATTCTTACTTTAACTTTTTCTAGCAGAGCAATTGAAGAAGCCCTGTCGGTCCACATCTCAACTATTAGGGTTGCCTACAGTTTTCTAACATTGAGCATTTATTATTTTAGCTGCTAAGATTAAATACAGTGAGATCTTCATTTTTACAGTTAATGTTAGATTTCATTTGTGTCGGTCAAATGATAAGGGTACATTCTGGCATAAAGTTTTTGGTGAGATAAGCATCATAGCTAAAGAAATAATTGAGTGGGTCCCAGAATTAGGGTGACTGCTTTTATTTATGCAATCTAACCTTAATTATAAAAGTGAATAACTTTTTACTACTTACTTAATCTTAACATCTAAAATAATTATCCACTAATTTAGTCACTTTATCAAAGATGGCAATAAAGTTTGCATGGCATGATCTGTTTTTAACAAACCCATGTTGGCTTCTAGCTTTGCTCATTTCGAAGTGCTCACAAATCCTCCACTTGATTATCCTTTCCAGGAGTTCCCCAGGTACTGACTGAAGAATAAATAAATAAATAAATAAATAATTTTATTTCTATACCGCCGCTTCCTTTGTTCCTCCCTGCCCTCCTCTGCCCTGGCACCTAGAGCTTCCCATTCCCAACAGGTTCCTCTTCTGTAGGAGTTCTGACCTACACCTGTTCTCCCTCACCACAAATGCACCTCTTAAGAGGGTCTACAGAACATCTCCATCTTTTCCATGTGGCACACCAGAGAGGAACTGTGGTCAACCCACACTTCTGGTACACATTCAAATGCCAGCCAGAACCGCTAAGTGGAAGGAGAATGTTAATATTCTCAAGTCTGTTTTCTTCACTCAGAGTGGGAGGAAGGTAGATTAAGAGAAGGGAATTAGGAAAATCTTTTTTTCCATAAGAGTTTGAGTTGAGTCCTCTACAGGAGGCAAGTAACTGCAGAAAAGGTGATTCATGCTTCTGGGCACAAAGGTTCAAGCCCAAAGTTGGGTCAGCCTGGGGGAATGGCAGGATGCTATCTAGCCAACTTAGTTTGGCAAGTGCAAATTTATTAAAAGAATTCAATAAAATTTAACAGTAAGGCTGGGCATGGGCAAGACCAGCTAAGGGTACCCCGACCTCCAGAAGGAAGACCAAGGTTTCTGGTTTCCAGTTGATCATCTAGTCAACTCTGTTACTCCTCCAGCTTTGTAGGTGGCAGCCCAAAAGGAAGCCCTGCTTTCCATCCACTCTTGGCTGTTAAGCAGCACAGGAAAGAATCCAGCCTCCCAAGTTCCCAGATGGATGATGCCATGGATAAAAGCAGTTCTCTCTCCAGTTCACCTTCTGGAAAATTCCTTTTCCGGCCATCTCCACATCTGTATTTCAAAGGCTTTCTTCTGGGTTTCTGGGTAGGCACCTCACTGCATGGTTGCTGGGGTTCTCTCCAGTCACAGGCCGGCTGGAGGAAAGGAAGGACAGGCCAAGCCATGTGTGGCTTGTTTCTCCTCGATATTTGCTCTCAATAACTCTTTGCTCAGAGTCTTTGTTGTTCTGCTGCTGAGGACATGGCTCTGAAGTTCACCGCACAATGCTCGGTGGACTCTTTTGAACCAGTTTTTTCTGGAGCCTCTAACCAAATGGTTCTTGGCTGCTTGTCTAGGAAGCCCAGGGCTTGATTTAGCTGCACAGAACATCTGATGGGGACAAGGCCCCACATGAGAACGATTAAGCACGGGATCAGCTTTCTCCGACTCTGAGCCAGTCAGCAGTCAGTATGGCGGCATCTGACTGGATCTTGATTCTCCTCTGTTCCAATCCTCTTTTGATGTGGAGATAAATTTGTCATCTCGGTGCACTGAATGAAGGAATGCCACCTGTTTTTGCTGCAGTTTTTCAGTGGCTTTTGACAAATCCTTTCTGAGCATTGTTGTGGAACCACCTTTTAGTCATGGAGCTTGGCCTCTCTGTTAGGTGAAGTGTATGCATTTCTAAAGCACAGTTTCAAGTCAAGATGGCACATTTTAATTTCCTTTTTACCAGCACTTGTAGCCACCCTGTTTTTATCCTCCTCTCTTTCTCAGAGATAAAAGGGACATAAAGGAGAAGAGAGTGCAAAGGCAATACTAGCATTAGGGTCTGTGCAGAAAATACAACAGGTGGTGGAGCCTATAAGTAAACCCCAATTCTGTGACCCTGCGTGGCCTTTTCCCTTTCCTAGCCATTTTCCATTGAGAGAATTGAGAAACATACGTTGTAAAAAGAAATAACCATCTTGTTAATTCCTGAAAAGCCAAGTTAAATTCTCTCATTTAAAAATTGAATTTTGCTCCCCTGGTTTCTGTTGTGTCTTTCAAGAATTTGATACTCATGACAATTGTCCCAGGCGCTGAGCTACTCCCTGCCTGGTGTCCGCACTTCTCTTCCTGTGAATGGGGCAGCTACCCCATGGATCTGGGGAAGGAGCATTGCTTCTGTTGAGTGATGGAATAGACCGGGCAAAAATCTTTGAGCCCAAATCTAGAAACAGCCCCAGGGGGAAACTTGACTACCTAAAAGTCAAGCTAATGATAAATTGATAAAATTTATCCACTTTTTTCCACTTTTTAATCTCTCCCCTCTTCAGCTCCAGGCTTCTTGATTCCAGATCCTTTCTTCTCTTCTGGAGATCCTTTTATTTCTCTTCTCCTTCTCCTCTTCTACCTTTTTTAAAAATGTTTTATCCCTTCTGGAATTCCAACTCCTTCAAACTTTTTCAGTCTTTCTGGGACTGGATTTCCAACCTCAAGAGATGGATTAGTCCCTTCGTCTTAGTCTGGCCAGCCTCTCTGACCTTGGGAACAACAGACCCAGAGTTTGATAGGTATCTTTCCAGCTAAGCAGACAAAGGTGTCTTTCTCTTCAACTGCACCCAAGAAAGCCTTGTACTCTAGAAATAAAACTTTGTGCAAGTTTACTTCTCTGCTTAAAAGAATGTCTCTGAAGGGGTGGCTTGGAAGTTCCCATTGCTACCTCCAACCTTATCTCACAAGGATATCTAGGGAAGAGAGGAGAAGGGACGAGTCAAAAGGAAGAACTTCTCCGTTATGGAATATTCAAGTGGTCCTCGTTTATCAACCACAATTGGAGTCAGCAACACAGTCGTTAAGTGGTTGCTAAATGGAATCACATCTGGGCTTATGGTCTAACTTCAGCTTTTCTTTGCTTTACAGACCTGCAAAGATCATGAACCAGAGGAATGGTTGCAAGATTAATGTCTCTGGAGAATCTCCATCCTCTTTCAAGAGGCAACTGAACTTTCTGGTTTTGGTTTTTGCTTCTCATACAAGAAGCTTCTTCAAATGAGAAGTGAAACGTCTTCAAAGAAAAACCAGAAAGTCCAGTTGCCTCTTGAAAAAGCACCTTTGGGTTGCAAGATTACTTTTTCATCCTGGTTGCTGAATAAGGAGGGTCTGTCCTGAGCCAGAGGCAGGCTTGGTTCCTTCCATTCTGGAGTCCAGGAAGGCCCTTTTAAAGGCTTTGGCAGTAGCTGATGACCACTAGGCAATCCTTTCCCAGTTTTTAAAAATGATGTTTTATTTAGAAACGGATTTTTATGTTACATTTTATGCTGCAGTCTTCTGCTCTAGAACAAATAAATGTCAAGTTTTACACTAAAGAAATAAAAGTCAGATGAGGAATATCAGGCATGGCAATTGTAAAATAGTTGTTTCTAGATGTTCACAGATCTGTTGTTGTTGTTGTTGTTATTATTATTATTATTATTATTATTATTATTATTTCCAGTATCTCCCCAAGTATTGATGTTAGGCTGATTGGTCTGTAGTTTCCTGGTTCTGCTTTTCCTCCTTTTTTGAAGATGGGAACCACATCAACTCTTTTCCAATCCTCTGGTAGTTCCCCAGTGCTTCAGGATTTTTGAAAGATGTGGTATTATGGTTCTCAGATAACATCTGCCAGCTCCTTCAGAACTAGAAAAAAAAAGCTCTTTCCTTTTGCAGTTATTTGGAAAAACAGGCCTCCAGCCATCCTCTCTTTTTTATCCATATGTTCTTAAGTACAGAAGTTTCACGTACAATAAAATTTTAAAAACAACAATGAGCAATTATGTGGCCTATAAAGGGAAAGTAAGTGGTCTCTGGGGAACAGGAGCTGATTGATCAAAGGCAGTTTCAGCAGCACTTGAACAGGGTAGGAAACAATTGATTAAGGGGGTAGAAAAATTTTAAGCAAAAGAGACAGTCAGCAAAAACTAAAAAAGCTTGGTGGGAAAATAGAAGCCTAACTGAGACTTCTATTTTACTAAATATATTTTAGGTTTGGTTGCATAGCTAAATATTTAGCTCTGCATTTATTTCAAATTTTAGAGTTGGAGCCCAGCAGTGCTTAACCTCCAACGTGAAAGAAACTATATACTAGGCAGACAAACAATATATATGTTGTTGATGCCCCAAGTGAAATTAAGGGGCAAGGAGAAAGCCAACTATTTTTCACAAAACGATCTTGAACGCAAGATGATATTCAAGGAGAACATCAGTCATTGCTTTTAGGTCCTAAGCCTCATTAATAGAGACTCAGAGAATGCATGGAATGGATTTAAAGAAGTTATTAAGGATGAATGTAAAACAAGGCTACCAAAAATCAAGGAACAGAAGAAAGCAACTAAATCTCAGAACAAACCATAGAGATTTCCAAGAAAGAGAATCCAAAACCAAGACAGACAATGCCTCAGAAAGGAACTAGAAATTGTTTCAAAGAGCTGTTAGAAGAAAGATTTTTAGGATGAGACATGTAAAGTTATTGACTATGAAAGAGATATGAAAAACAAGGAAAGTCTTTCAAAAGATCTCAGAGATTCCAACTTCAAATAGGTATGCTAAAAGGTAACAATGTACCAGTGGTAAAATGTAAAATTGGTTACTACCGGTTCTGTGGGCGTGGCTTGGTGGTGGTGGTGGGGGGTAATGTGACTGGGTGGGCATGGCCAACTTTTTTTTTTTTTACTTTTAAAACCATTTTTTCTACAACCTCTTCAGCCGGTCTACTGGATCGGGCGATCAGGTCTGAACCGGGAGCATTTCACCCCTGCGATGTACTATGACTAACTGAGTCCAAAAAGATCAAAGAAAGATGGAATGAAATTCTGTTCAGTAGAGATATCAATATCCAAGATACTTTAGAACCCTAATTACAAGAACCTCTTGTACTAGAAGATGACATTAGATGACTAACTTGGAAGGCTATTGGAGCTGATGGAATTCCCGCTGAAATAGTAATAGCAATATCACTTAGACACAGTGGTGGGCTTCAAATAACTTAACAACCGGTTCTCTAGTGCTCTGGAGCTGCATGTGGCTCTTTCACCCCTCTGCTGCAGCTCCCTGTCACTCAAAATATGTGTCACAATCGCCAAAGTACGACACCTGCCGGCATGTGATTTATTAAGCTTTTCAACCCCCAGTAGGCCAACCATGGATAAATCCAAGAAAAGAAAAGTTTCAAAAGAAAACAGAACGTTTAATTCAACTACATATGCTAGTTTTGTGGCCACTCAAGAAATAGTCAGGATGGGAAGGGTTTTGTGGCCCCCAGTGTTTTCTTTTCTGTGGGAAAAGGGTTCAAATAGCTCTTTGAATGTTTAAGGTTGCAGATCCCTGGCTTAGACATATATCACTTCACAGTGCTCCATGCCCTCTCTAAGCAGTTTATAGAGTCAGCATATTGCCCCCAACCCTCTGGGTCCTTATCCCTCTGAGTCAACCTTGAGCCAGTGAGAATCGAACTGCTGGCAGCCATCAGTCAGCAGAATTAGCCTGCAGTGCTGTATTCTAGCCATTGTGCCACCACGGCTCATGTAATATGGCAAGTAACAGAAAAAGAATCTGAAAAGGTTCTAATCAAGCTATGCCAGCAAGCCAGAGAACAACGCAATGGCCCATAGATTGGAAGAGGTCAGTCTACATTCCAATACCAAAGAAGAGACACTGATCAGAATATGTACAAGAGCCTTAATTTCAGATGCTAGCAAAATGATGCTTAGGATCATCTGACACAGATCAAAGCCTTTTGTAGAAAAAGACATGCTAGATGTTCAAACTGGCTTTAGAATGTGAAGTATTATTGCTGATGCATACTGGATAATTGAGAAAGCCAAAGTATACCAAAAAGAAATTTATATGGGCTTTAATAATTATAGAAAGGTCATGTGCCCATCATGTCAAGCTGTGCAATGGGCTTAGCGAAATGTGGATCTTACAATATCTCATTGTCCTCATGTCCTCTACGAGTTCCCTTAGCACACAAGGCTGCTGTTCACTCGTGGTTGGATTCTGCCATATCACCTCCAATTATTTTGCCTCCCCTTAATTTATTTTGGCAAGTCAAGCCTTATTTCCTTGGAGGAGAAGGAGCCACTGACATCTTTTTAGACAAAATTGTGGTGCACCAAAAATCTAGATGTTATGATGTCTGGAAAGATGGGGTGGAGAACTCTATTCTTCTGGAGAACCTTTGTAACACACAACCTGGCTCTGGAGCCCAGTGGGTTTGTGGTAAGACACGTTGTGTGACATCCCAAAAGCACAGCAGCAATTTGTGCATATTTGATGAAATGAACTTTGAGTGGATTTTACTTACAACAGGAAAGACATCAAGCTGTTTGCTGTGTCCTTGATATTCTCCACAAGTTATTAAAAGATAATAAGCAAAATTCAATGGGAAATTATAAAAGTGAGGTAATCACAGAGAGGAGAGGAGGGGAGGGGAGGGAAGGAGAAGGGAAGAAAAAAGAAAAGAAAAAAGGGAAGGGAAGGGAAGGGAAGGGAAGGGAAGGGAAGGGAAGGGAAGGGAAGGGAAGGGAAGGGAAAAGAAATCTGGCAGATTTCAAACCAGCATTTTGTATTACAAGGCAACGATTATAATCATTGTGCTATCACGGTAAAAATCTTACCCATCAACTCATTTGAGGGGTGTTCCTCTCTACAAAGTAGCCATTGAAGAGTTGGGGTCACCAAGTGAAGTGCAGCAGCTGAAAAAGGCAAAAGCATTTGAGGCAACCTAAGCGAGGGTGGGGGGTAACTATTTTAAAACTGATGTAGGAAGATGTGACAGGAGGAAGAAAGGTCCCTCGTGACGCCTGTCCCTGAATCTTGACACCGGTTGCAACGGGCTCCTGGCTCTAAGCCCTTAAGGAAGGAAGGGAAGACAAAAAACACTTTTTCTTGTATGTTCCCTGTTATGTCCTTATAAGGACATCCGCCCGGATTGGCTGCCAGCCACCGGGCGGGAAAGTTTGAATCCCTGTCAGGGGGCGGTGCGTCTGCCGGAGCGAATATAAGGAGAGCTCCGGCAGCGCACGGCCAGTCTTGCTACTGTTTCTTGTTCTCAATAAAAGTTACTAATGTAACGAGCTGGTCACGTCTTCCTTTCCTGCGCCGATCTAACACTGGCGACGAAGGACTGAGAGAAGAACGAACCTCGCGGCACCAAGCCAACAAGACAAGACTCCGGCACCGGGAACTACAGTAGGCATTTCCAAAGGCATGGCATCCGCTGAAGTCACTTTGCCAGCCCTTGCTCCTTTCCGCCCAGGGAAGGACAAGTGGAAATCCTACGTAGTGAAATTCCGGCAATACCTGAGAGGCAACAACATCAGGGATGCCGATGATGACCGGAAGAAGGGCATCTTCCTGGCCAACTGCGGCTCCGAGGTCCTCGACATGGCAATCGATCTCGTAGCACCACGAGACATCGAAGAAGTGCCATGGACAGACCTGCTGCAGATCCTGGAGGACCACTATGCCCCAACAGGAACACCGGTGGCGAACCGTTTCACCTTCCACCAACGGGACCAGAAGGAGGGTGAAACGATCAAGGAATTCGTGGCCGCCCTACGCCAGATCGCAGCCAGCTGTGAGTTCGACCATGTGGACAATGCCATCGCTGACCGCGTGGTCTTCGGCATGAGGGACAGAGGCCTGCAAAAGAAATTCCTGAGCAGGAAGAAGCTCGTGCTCAAGGATGTGGTGGAGGAAGCCACCGCATCCGAAATCTCGGAGAAAGCAGCTGCCGCAGTAAGCAGAGCCAAGGGAATCCACAAGATTCGCTCCACAGAGCAATCATCAACAGAGGATTCCACGGCTGGATCCGAGTCGGAGGGAGAGTCCACCGTCCACAAGGTATCCAGACCCCCAAGGCGGGAAACCGCCCAACGGAACTACAAAGGGGAGCGCTGCGCCAGCTGCAGAGGGGACCATGCCAGAGCAACCTGCAAGTGGAGAGATGCGACCTGCCGACGCTGCAACAGAAGGGGTCACATCGCCGAAGCTTGCAGAGCCGAGGAACCAGCCCCAGAGCCCTCCAGCCACCGTCCCCACGAGAATCGGAAGGATTACCAGAGGTCATCCAAACGGTCCTCTGGCCCTCCCAGACGCAGAGACGACGAATTTCCCCGGAGCGGAGCGGTCCACCAGACGACCATCGCTCACACGACGTCAGACAGTGCCACCAAGTTCCATGTGACCATCCACGTGGAAGGAGCACCATGCAAAATGGAGGTAGACTCCGGCTCGGTCTACTCCATCATGGACTGGCAGCAGTTGAAGCGCCTGCAACCCAGCATCACCAAGCGAGAGCTGAAGCCACTACACTCCAAGCTCGTCGACTTCGGGGGAAACCCCATCGGAGTGCTAGGAAGAGCCAACATCCGGGTCACCTACAAGCAGTTCGAAGGCAAGCTCCCCATCACCGTCGTAAGGGACAGCCGACCGAACCTGCTAGGAGTGGAGTGGTTCAAGCCGCTGGGGCTCTCAATCGAGGGCATCAACCAAATTGGCAGGGACGAACTCGACTACCTCATCGAAGAGTTCAAGGAAGTCTTCGATGGTAAGCTGGGGAAATTTGTGGGGAGGCCAATCTCCTTCAATCTGGACAAGGGAATCACCCCAATTAGGCTCAAGCCCCGCCGAGTTCCGTTTGCCCTGCGGCCCAAAGTAGATGAGCAGCTGGATAAGCTGATCGCCCAGGGCGTCCTGGAACCGATCGATCATGCTTCATGGGAGACCCCCATTGTGACCCCACTGAAGCATGATGGGTCTGTGCGCATCTGCGCCGACTACCGTTGTACCATCAACAAGGCGTTGGCACAGAGCGCATACCCAGTCCCAGTGGTGCAACACCTGCTGCATTCCCTGGGATCTGGATCAATTTTTGTGAAACTGGACCTGGCCCAGGCTTACCAGCAACAGGCATCCACCCCACCAAATCAAAAGTGGAAGCAATCCATGAAGCTCCAAGCCCAAAAAACAAAACGGAGCTTCAGGCTTTCCTTGGGTTGCTCAACTTCTACGCCATTTTCTTAAAACAGAAAGCCACAGTTGCTGAGCCACTCCACCGCCTGCTGGGGAAATCGGCTTCCTGGAAGTGGGGCCAGGAAGAGGAAGCAGCGTTCCGGGCCATCAAGGGACTACTGACGTCCAAAAGCGTCCTCATCCAATACAGCGAGACGCTCCCCATCAAGCTGACCTGCGACGCGTCGCCATACGGGGTGGGGGCAGTCCTCAGCCACTAGCTGCCCAACGGCACGGAAGCCCCCATCGCCTACTTCTCGAAAACCATGTCCGGCGCAGAGCGAAACTACAGTCAGCTGGACAAAGAAGCCCTGGCCATCGTGGCAGGAGTGAAGCGCTTCCACGAATACCTGTACGGAAGGCGCTTCACCATAGTCACCGACCACAAGCCACTCCTGGGACTACTCGCAGGCGACCAACCCACCCCAACCTTCATGTCCCCGCGGATGACGAGATGGGCCATCTTCCTGGCCGGCTACTCCTATAGGCTCGTGCACCAGCCAGGCACAGCCATAGGAAACGCCGACGCGCTCAGTAGATGCCCATCGAAGAAACCGGTGGAAGACCCAGCCCCCACGCTCCATCTATTCCACATAGATGACGACGCCTGCTGTCCAGTCTCCTCCGCAGATGTGGCCGCACACACCCAGAAAGACCCCACCCTCCGCCAAGTAAAGTCCTGGATCCTCAGGGGGTGGCCATCGGAACAGACAGAAGAGAGGTTCAGCCCGTTCACCAGGAAACAGAAGGAGCTGTCCACCATTAAGGGCTGTCTGCTATGGGGAGACAGGGTGCTGATCCCAAGCACTCTGCAACGGCGGACGCTTGAGACACTGCACAACAGGCACCCAGGCATCGTCCGCATGAAGGCCCTGGCACGGAGTTACGTCTGGTGGCCCTCACTGGACAGAGACATTGAACAATGGGTCTCCAGATGTGACCCGTGCCAAGAAGTCTGCCCAGCACCGCCACAATCCGAAGTCACGAACTGGGAGACCCCCAGCAACCCATGGTCGAGGGTCCACATCGACTTCGCGGGCCCGATGCAAGGGCGGCACCTCCTCATCGTGGTAGATGCCTTCTCCAAGTGGCTCGAGGTGGTACCCATGGCATCTACCACAACAGAAGCGACGATCCGAGCCCTGCGCCGCCTGTTTGCCACACACGGACTACCGGACGTGCTGGTCTCGGACAACGGCCCCCAGCTCACATCCCTGGCCATGGAGTCCTTCCTGGCAGGACTGGGCATCCGCCATGCCCTCTCCGCCCCGTACAGGCCGGCCGGAAACGGACAAGTGGAACGGATGGTCCGGCTCACAAAAGAAGCCCTCACCAAGATGGGCCCGGGGGACTGGCAAGAACGCATCGACAACTTCCTCCTCACCCAGCACATCACGCCGCATGCCACCACCCACAAGAGCCCGGCCGAACTCCTGATGGGCAGAAGGTTGAGGTCACCCTTGGACTGGCTGCACCCCCAATACAGCCCGGAAGTGACCGCAACCGCCAGCCGCCCGCTTCACGCCTTCAGCAAAGGAAATTCAGTTTTCGCGCTGAATTTCAACGGCTCTCCTAAGTGGCTGAAGGGGAAGATTGCCAGCACAACCGGCCCCAAATCCTACACCGTCGAGTTGGAAGATGGACAGGTCGTGAGACGTCACATCGACCAACTCCGGAAAAGGTGGGGGGAGCACACGAAAACCAGCCTGACGAGGTAGGCCTACAACACCCCGACGAGGCAGGCCTGCAACACCCCGGCGAGGTAGGCCTACAACACCCAGACGAGGTAGGCCTACCACACCCCTGCGAGGCAGAGCAACGCCAGCCCGACGAGGTCGGCCCAGCACACTACCAGGCACTGTCACGTCGGCAGTGCAGCGAGGTAGACCGGGGCCAACCGCACGGGGGATGGCAACACCAACCCGACCAGGTGGGCACCCGGCACAGCAGGCCCAGGGACCCCCGACTCAGCCCGCAGAACCGCAGCCACCGGGAGACCGAGGAAGAGCAAGTGACAGCCGGGGTCCTACCGAGACTCAGACACTCTTCCCGGGTCGGAACCGAACAGCACCGCCGAGGCGAAAGATCCACAGGCCAGGAGGAAGACCACCAGAACCAGCCATCCAAGGTCTGCGGTCCGGCCGGAGGCGCTGAGGGTGACCCCGCACACTCGCCAGCCGAACCGAGCCTGGTTCCGGGGAAGGAGCCAGGAGCAACAGGAACCCCGTCCGTCCAGGGCGGGGACGCGGAAGAAATGAAACTGCGCAGGTCAAGTAGGGTGCCTAGGCGTCCGACGTACCTGCGGGACTACGTCACGTTTATTGACGAACTCTGAACGTTTTTTTTTGGACTAGGGGGGAGGAGTGTTATGTCCTTATAAGGACATCCGCCCGGATTGGCTGCCAGCCACCGGGCGGGAAAGTTTGAATCCCTGTCAGGGGGCGGTGCGTCTGCCGGAGTGAATATAAGGAGAGCTCCGGCAGCGCACGGCCAGTCTTGCTACTGTTTCTTGTTCTCAATAAAAGTTACTAATGTAACGAGCTGGTCACGTCTTCCTTTCCTGCGCCGATCTAACATTCCCCCCCAACACCACAGGTGAGGTTGAGTTATGTTCCAATGCTTAATTGGGTTGTTGACTCACTAAAGAATGTCTGATGATGGACTTGCCTCCCCTCCCTTCTTTGTAATTTTGAAAATTTATCTACTGGATTACCTTTTTCAGTGTCCTGCTGAGAATATAAATTGAACAAAATATTCAATTTTGTTTTCTAAATAATCTTTTATTTTTAAAAGATTTTAAAGAGAACATAAAAATTAACATAAACTAATACAGAACACAAAGAAAGAAAAAGATAAAAGAAGACAAGACAAAAGTGCAGGAAAAAAAAGAAAGAAATAGAAAGAAAGCTTCTGATTCCCTTTGCAGCAAATTCAAGCAAGGTTAGAAAGTTCTCTCCCAAATACAGTAAAAGGCTCACTTTTTTAGTGTCTATTTTTTTTTCTAATCATCAAAACTCCAAGTCATGTGCATTTTTTTTCTGTTTCATGCAAAATGTCTATCAGGGGCTTCCAGACAGCCATAAATGTAGATACTGGTTTTTCTCTAATCAAAGCGGTTAAATTAGCCATCTCCCCAAGTTCCACCATCTTCACCAACCATTCCTCCATTGAACCTTTGTACTGTTCAGCATGTAAGAGCCTTGCTGCAGTTGTCGTATATAAAAACAAAGTTCTTTTGCCAAGTTGCCTGTCCCTCAGTCCTCGAAGAAAAGCCGCTGCTTTCCATTCAGCAGAGACAATCCGGAGTTTAAGAATCACCAGCCTGTTGCCAGTTGTGGGAAAGGTACTGAGTCACCTACTAAGGATTCAGAAAACAGCAGCTCGCCCGCGTGGCCAGTTTCATGCGTGGAAAAGGATGTTGTGTCTTAACATCCTAGAATAATTGGTCAGGGATACTCCTGGCAGGGGTGCAATCCTACCGGTTCGGCCAAACCGGTAACGATGATTGCCATCAGTTTGGCAAACCAGTAGCAATCAACCCTGGTGGCCCTGCCCATGCCCACCCCTCGCTGCTTCTGGCTGCTCAGCCAACCCACCCACCCCTGCCCTATATAAGTTTCCCAGCTACTCGCCTTGCCAGTTGCCTGCTCAGCTCACCAAAGGTAAGCAATGCATGCCGCCTGCTCACCTTTCACCTTGGGTCAGGGGCCGGGGCCCAGGGACATGCAATTCCCCGAGTCCCCAGAACTGCCACCCGCCTCAACTAGGTCGGGGAATGCACCATTCCCTGGCTCCGCCCTTGCCCTAGAGCCTCCACCCACTCACTGCCTGCCTTGACCAGGTCAGGGAATGCACCATTCCCTGCCTCCAGCCTTGACCTGGAGCTGCCGCCCACTTCCCACTATCCCTTCACGTCCTTGCTTTCCTCTCACAGCTGGCTGCCAGGGAAAGCAAGCCAGGGCTGAACTGTTGCTGCTGGGCTCCCCGCCAGCCCGCATCTCACTCCCTTGTTGAGAAATGCCTGCAGCCGTAGGCTCTTTTTTCGGTACACCTGGAGACGCTTCTTGTGCCGAAAGATGCAGCGGCTGCAGGCTTCTTGTAGCAAAACTTACCACATTTGTTGGCTTTGTAGAGTCCCCTGGCCTTTGCTACGAAGCCTCTTTGGGCAGCAGGCCAAAAGAGAGAGCCTCCTCCTGCAGCAGGCATGGCATGGAAGGGATGCCACAGTCCTTCTTGTCCTTCTGGCGAAATGTCCAGAGAGCTCCTCTCATGGACTGACGTGAGCAAAACCTACTTTTCATCTCTCTCGCTGCTCAATAGTGTGATCGATGCAGCCATGTGTAAAGACTTTGCTGGTCAGCCTGTGTCAGATTTGGACAAGATGAATTCGTCTCAGATCTCATGTTTGCTGATGACAGCATGATTTTGCAAACAGCAAAAGAGAAGTCTGTGACATCCTCCTCAATATAAAAACTGCTGATTATTCATCAGAATTTAAGTCTCTGTACTGACAGCACCAGGCTGTCCGCAACTGATGCCTTCCAGGCAGCCATCCAGTTTGGTGAAGCACAGCCTGGGCAGGCTGAACAATTCCAGTACAATTCAGTTCAACCTTCCTAAAGTAGCAGAAAGTAGCTCCCCCAGCCAATGGCAGCAACTGGACTGGCCAGGCTGCCCAGCTGTTTGCAGCAGTGACAGCGGGTCTCTGGTGAAAAAACAGAAGAAATGTTCCACCAAAAGGCTCCTCTGTCCATTATTGATGCTACCAATGCTGTGCAGAATCTTGGACTTTGCTTTAAAATCATTTGAAAAAGGTTTCCAGATGCACCACTGACACCAAATATATTAAGAATTTTAATCTGCAACAAGATACAGAAGGAATCAATTCAAGAATGCTGCTGCACCAGCCCAGGGCAGCTGAATTTATTTATTTTTTTTATTTTATTTTATTTTGAATTTGTATACTGCCCTTCTCCCTGAGGACTCAGGGCAGTGAACAGCCAAGTCAAAACATCAAGTACAAATATTAAAATTCAGTTAAAAATATACATATATAAATTTGGCCCAAAATTAAAAATACAAACCAATTAAAACATTTAAAATTTCTTCTTAAGCCAGCCCGGCTTGCTGGAAAAGGAAGGTTTTAAGGGCACGGCGGAAGGCACTGAGGTCCTGGATTCTCCTTATCTCTGGGGGGAGCTGATTCCAGAGGGTAGGTGCCCCCACAAAGAAGGCCCTCCCCCTGGGGGTCACCAGCCTACACTGTTTGGCTGATGGCACCCCGAGGAGGCCCTCTCTGTGGGAGCGCACGGGTCGATGGGAGGTCGTCGGTGGCAGCAGGCGGTCTCGAAGATAGCTAGGCCCTATGCCATGGAGCGCTTTGAAGGTGATAACCAACACCTTGAAGCGCACCCGGAAGACCACTGGGAGCCAGTGCAGCTCGCGCAGGAGCGGTGTTACATGGGAGCGCCATGCTGCTCCCGTAACTACCTGCGTTGCTGCATTCTGGACCAGCTGGAGCCTCCGGGTGCTCTTCAAGGGGAGCCCCATGTAGAGAGCGTTGCAGTAGTCAAGGCGAGAGGTGACGAAGGCATGAGTGACTGTGCACAGGGAATCCCGATCAAGAAAGGGCCGCAACTGGCGAATCAGGCGAACCTGACAAAAGGTCCCCCTGGTAACAGCCGTCAGATGTTCCTCCAAGGACAGCTGCGTATCCAGGAGGACTCCCAGATTGCGAGCCCTCTCAGTGGGGGCCAACGACTTGCCCCCAATAGTCAGTGATGGAGTTAACTGACTATATCGGGATGCCGGGAGCCACAGCCACTCAGTCTTGGAAGGGTTGAGCCTGAGCTTTGAATGAAGTTCAAAAGCATCAAATATAGCAATTTTGATACACCTGCCACATGGCGTCATGCTGACTTCCTCATGATTGCTGTGGAAATCACACTCTATAGTTGGAAAGTAGAGTGATTGGATCCAATGAAAACTTGGGTGGAAGAGGATGTCATGAAAGACAGACTCTTGGAGGCTGCAGATTGCCCTGTGGACTCCAACCACACACAACAAGTTGCAACTTCAAGTTCACATTCATCCCTCAGTTGGTCAGAACATATAGATGGTACATTCCTGGAACATGCTTGGAGAAGCCAGCAAGTGGAGCAATGAGAATCTGAGCTATTCTGACCTCTCTCTCAAGCGATGGGTTGCAGCTCATGAGAGTAAGGAAGTGGGTGACTGACAGTTGACCTGGAGAGCTATAATCTGTATGTTGTGTGAGTGGGAGAAGCGAGCCCAGAACATGTTTCAACCCCAAGAACAGGAAGTGGTACACAAGACATGGAGGAACCCAATAATGAGCAGGGAATACAGAGAAGTATTTTCAGTCTTTCCATGCCAAAACATGATCTTGGAAAACAAACATGAAGAACTGGATGTCTTAATGCAGGGAGGCTAAATACGATTTAGTAGGAATCGCTGAAAACGGACAGGATGGAATACGTGAATGACATTCAAATATTTGAGAGCATAGCTTATTTTTTAAAAGGTGGGGGGAGAAAGATACATTATAGGTGAAGGAAATGTGTCAATTTGAACCTGCATATTTGAGTTAGAATGCAAGGAAGATCAATGTCATTGTGGCCTGGACTAAAAAACTGGCAGGAAATCTGGGCAATGCCCTCCAGATGACAAGCATCAGGATCACAGTGGGATACCAATTCCTTACACAGCTGTTAGAATCCTAAAGTCAGCCAAGATGGCAAGATTTCCCCTCCCACCCCATTTATTAGTGTTCTTGCTGCTTTCTTGCTGGTTTATTTTCCAGATTTTAAGACCAGGCAAATGGATTGGTACTTAACCAATATGGAAAAGCTTTCCGAAGAGATAAAAGCAATGGGAATTTAGGGAGAAATCAGATCTTCTTGGGGGTTTGAAAACTACAGAAAAGTATTTGGAACATAGCTGTACTTACATACTAGGTTTCAGTAGTACCACCTCCAACAACTCAGAGTAGTACTAAGTAGTTTGTGTCTAGATCAGGATAGAAAGAGCCCAGGGCTGTTCAGAAACCCTTGAACCTCTGATCCTGGAAATAAAATTGTATTCCTTTTCAGCAAGGAAAAGGGAAAAGGGAAAAGGGAAAAGGGAAAAGGGAAAAGGGAAAAGGGAAAAGGGAAAAGGGAAAAGGGAAAGGAAAGGAAAGGAAAGGAAAGGAAAGGAAAGGAAAGGAAAGGAAAGGAAAGGAAAGGAAAGCACAGCTTTAGGAAAGAGGTCTAAATGGCACCTCAGGCTGAATTGTTAAGAGGGTTATTAATAGGAAATAAAGCATGGATATCATCTCAGGGAAGAATATTAGCAAATAGCAGATATCTGCAGAAAGATAGAAAGGCTAAATGCGGAAGGAATGCAGGCTCACAAGGAAAGCAAAGAACCACAAGAAGGACTTTTTTTGTTGTTGTGTCATCATTAAAAGCAAGAAGAAAAAAAAGAAGAAGAAGAAAAAGAAGAGCCTGAGTGGCGTAGGAGGCTAATGCCTCCTACTAAGGCAGCATTTAACATCCAGCTGCCTGCAGTTACTGCGAGTTCAATTCTCACCAGGCTCAAGGTCGACTCAGCCTTCCATCCTTTCTAAGGTGGGTAAAATGAGGACCCAGTTTGTGGGGGCAATAAGCTGACTGTATAAAATATACAAAAGGATGAAGGCTATTACTTAATGCATTGTAAGCCGCCCTGAGTCTCCGGAGAAGGGCAGCATATAAAAATAAATAAATAAATAAATAAATAAATAAATAAATAAATAAATAAATAAAGAAAGAAAGAAAGAAAGAAAGAAAGAAAGAAAGAGCAAGAAGAAGGACGGCATGGCCCAGCTGCCAAGAGAAGACGGCGCAAGAGAAACAGACAACAAGGAGAAACAGATATCCTAAACTCCTATTTTGCTTCCAATTTCTCCCCAAGGGAACTGAGTTCAACTGGATTTATGCTGAGCAGCTGCCCTATGGAGGAGGTGGCCATCCAAGACAGTCGAGAGACGGCCAAGCAGTCAGGCTTCTTGGGAACAGTTGAAGTCTCCAGAACCAGACCAAGGACTGAATCCAAGTTTCAGTCTGGTTGAAGTTAGGGAAAACGTCCTGAGAAGGAGCAGCTCAGCAGTGAACCAGTTGCAGTTTGCTGGACTGGAGAATTTTTGCTGGCCTATTCAGTTTTGTATCTTCTGCAAATCCAATAAACATTCCCTCCACCTCTTCATAAAACATTGCAGAGTCCTGAGCACAGGATTCATCCGATAGCCTTTCCCTTCACGCTTGTCTCCAACTGGCTTATGAGGCCTCTTCAGATCCGGCCCTTCAGCTGAGGAGTTATTGATGCTTTCCGTGCCTCCATCCAGGAGAGGCTGGCTCTTGTGTTCCCTCTTTTTTGATAGATTGTGGATGAACAGCAAAGTTGGGAGAAGGTTTAGTTTTCCATTGCTAATTGCCTTGTTTGGTTTGTAAACATGCAGGTTGCGATTTGAGCCCTGACAGCCAGAGTGCTATTTTTAATTGTTTTTAAGAATTACTTGAAAAATGACATTTACCATGTTAGCAGATCTTTCTTTGCGCCCACTCTAAAATTTGACTAAGCCCGCACTGCTTCCTTTATTTGGAATCACTGAAGCATTTCAGACTTTTTAACTGGAAAGATAAGAGGCAGCAAGAAGTGAACTGTCTCAGAAAAATGGAAAGGTTCCTATTTAGCAAGCTCATTTTTGCTGAACTTTCTTTCCAGGAGAATTCTCTCAATATAGGATTATTTCCAATTTCCCTCTCAGTCTCGAGTACTTTATTATGAAGTAAGGAGTAACAATGGAAATAACATTGTGGAGACCTTTGGACTTCTGCAACGCTTGGAAGTCGCAGCTCCTGGTAGCAACTGCCCAACCGTGACCGCCTTGAGAAGGCAAAGCACTTTCTGGAGAAAGTGCGCTGCAAAGGGCCTTCAAGGAAACAGGTTGCCTGGATTATTTATTCACTCCAACTGAGGCCCATAAAGGGGCCTGAACCGGCATTGGTGGCTTCAGTGAATGACTAGAATGAGCGGGGTGTGTGTGTGTGTGTGTCCATTCTTTCTGCCTCACCCAGGAGGGCCATATGGCCCCAGGTCAGCACTCTGACCTCCAGACATGATGCTGATAAATAGCAACACCACTGACCTTTTCTCTGAGGGGGAGAAGAGATTGGACAGCCATTTGCCCGAAATGCTAGACGATTTCCTGCATGAGCAGGGATTAAACTAGAAGACTCCAAGGTCCCTTCCAATTCTCTTATTCTGCTGGCTCATATTTAATATATAGTATACAGGCCTTTTCATCCCTCTCTAAGCGGTTTACAAAGTCAGCCTCTTGCCTCCAAAAATCTGAGGCCTCATTTTACCCACCTCAGTAGGACGGAAGGCTGACCCTGAGCCTGGTGAGATTCGAACTGCCAAATTGCAGACAGCCGGCAGGCAGCAGAAGTAGCCTGCAGTACTGCACTCTAACCACCGCGCCACCACGGCTCCTAATATACCTAGTGCTTCTTCCTCCTCTTATTTTCTTCACAAAAACAACCCTGCGAGGTGGGTTGGATTGAGAGAGAGGGACTGGCCTGAAGTCACCCGTCAGCTTTCACGCCTAAGACAGGACTGGAACTCACAGTTTCCTGGTTTGTAAATCAGCACCTTTAACCACTACACCAAAGTGGCTCTCGATTTGCCTTCTCTATATTTGCCTTCCTACAAGAAGAAGTTTGTCTCTTACATTCATAGCATAATTGTGTAGACCAGCATGGTCCATGTTGTAAATCCATGTGGTTCTTGATTTGTCATGTGCTGTAATGGTTTACTGGGTCTGAGTCTGGTTACTCTCCCACTGACTCCCACAGTGCTTAACAGGAGCCAGCAGAGGCACCTGGACACATCGGCTTTGTCATATTACAAAGGACAAACAACTTTTACAAATCTCTCCCCTTTGAAGATGGCGGTTGTGTCTCGTTTGCCTTCCACTCTCTCGTCTCCCATCTGGCCTTGCCTTCTCTCCCTGCCGGGGCAATGCAGAGCCAGGGTTTGGAAGCCGTTCCTGAGCTGGCCTTGGGCAGAATACCCAGGGCGGTGATGTTTCTCAGTTCCTTGGTCCTTGTCTGATCTGCTTCCTCTTCCTGCAGAGTCTTTTCTCAGGAGTTGAAGTGCAGCCATTCTCTGCTCCATTCCTCTTTCTATCTGCACGGATGCTACAAGCTTGCATTGCCTGCAAATATACACCAGAGTTTTCCGGCTGGCACAGAAATCTGTCACAAGCTCTGCACATCACAGCAGCAGTAATTGCCACCCATTTCTGTCCGTTGCATAAGCTATTTAAAGCAGCAATTTATTAGGTGCTCCCCCTTGAATTCCTCTGCCAAATTCCAGCCCTCGTTCTGGATTTATTCTTCCAGTGTACCTACTCTGTAGAAACTACCTGCTTTGCATTCCTTCTCCTAATTACTTAAGTATCTCATGGGCAGAAAGCCATGACGTAAATCAAACTAACACATAATAAATAAATAAGCGGAGACACAAATTGTCATGATTTGAATGAAATGTTGTGCATTCCAGTTAATGATATCTTAATGGGAATTGTTTATATCTTACTCTCAGGATATTTTTTTCTCCAGCAGTTTAAAGATCGTTCCATCCAAAATGCAACTAATTGTTGGTTCCCCTGGGTTAGAAGGAAAAAGAAACTTTTTCAAGTGAAACCTCTGATGATTGACAAGGATTCCCTCTTCTTTGCAGCTCCAGGAATCCCCTCCAGGCACAGCAGAGAGATCAGGGAAAGAAGCCAATCCGCCTTTGTTGGGAGGGACCCAGAGAGGAGCCACTAATTCTTTTTGCACATTTTAGAGGTGGGAATAATTCAAACTGCTAATCAGATTTTTCAGCTGCTTCTTTATTTCACTCCATTGGGATGGGATGAGGGCAGAATCTGGCTACAATGTGGTTCCAGTGGCCCCTTCCTCTTCTCGCCTGCCCACAATCCTCCTCCTTGGAGAATGGCATCCCAGGCAGGGGTGGATTTCCTCTACCTTTGCTACCGGTTCACTCGTGCGCGCACCCCATCTGCACATGCGCAGAAGCTTCTGTGCGTGCGCAAACCGCATTTGATGACGTCCAAGTGGGTGGGTGGAGCCTCCCACTGCCGCTGCTATCGGTTCACCGGGGGGGGGCAGAGGGGCGAACCGGTAGCAACCCACCACTGATCCCAGGGGTCTTTTCTGCTGCAGTACCCACCCTTTGGAAGTCCATTCCAAGTGAGGCTCCAACCAGACCTCCTGCTTTTTTTGGGGTGGGGGATGTCATGAGATCTCATGTTTGTCAGCTGCCTGGGTGCCTCAGCATTTTTTGTTTTCTACTTCTTTAGTATATAGTTTTAATTTTTAGAAGCTATTGTAGAAAGTTAGCACTCACCCCTCTCCTAGAAAAATGAAATATTCTAGAAAATATTAAAAAGGAAGAATATTATATTTCCCTGGATGAAAAATGGAGAAACATTTTTTTTAAAGCAGGAAGCAGAGTCACTCTTAATAGCCCCCACCCTCCTCAATAGCCCACAGCAGATGATAGCAGTCAAGAGATAAAGAGATAGATAGCTCTATTCATGAGCAAATACCCTCACCAAGATCCAGCAAAGGTAGGATTAGCCGTCAGCCATAATAGGAATTGCCCAAAGCCCTTCATTGCATCACCCACCAAGATTCAACCAAGCCTGGGACACAGACAGCCTACAAAGTTAGCTAAGACCCCCCACATAGCCCCCTGGGAGCCTAACAACCAATAGAATACATTTCTTGCAAGGCCCAAGAGAGGGTATAAATCTCTCTCTCATTCTCTCTCCTCCTTGTGGTCTGCTATCCAGAATCACATGTGCTTGGTGGTTCTGCTTCACCATTAAACCATCCTTCCAAGCAGCCTCCATGTTTCCAGTTTCTTTCCTCCCACTTGGAACTGAACCCAGATGGACATTTCTTCCAACACTGTGACATTTAGCAAGCTGGGCAGTCACATCACATTGTGTGTGTGTGTGTGTGTGTGTGTGTGTGTGTGTGTGTGTAACTAAATATCAGCAAAATCTGGTCTTCCCAGTGACTTGCCTTTGTAGGGCAGTAACACTTTGGTGCCTCTGTTGTTGGGGACTCAGGAGGGCTGCCCACATGTTGGAAGGTACCTCTCCTCACTGGCATTAGGCAGAGTGGCTATCTTGGGAAGACTGAGGACAGAGCCGGCTCTTCTGGGGTTAAGCTGCTGGGGGTAGACTCGGGGTGGACTTGATGGTGTCCGAATTGAAATCTGCTGCCAAGATTTAGGTGATCAGGCAGGCTGATGACACAGGGCAAGAAAAGAGCAGAGGATGGGCAGGCCAGAGAACACAAGTGACATTTGGTAGGCAATGCTTCTCCATCAGTCTTCAAACCAGGTAAAATTTAATCCAGCACTTGTGAGTGAACCTGATGGCTGCTCACTCCCTCTGGACAGTAGTGGTCAGTAGTGGCTCCCCACTAGCTGATCTGCACTGGCTCCCCCAAGAATTCATGCAATTGGCATCCTACTTCCTCCAAAATGTATTCATTCTTCCCAGTTGGTGCCCAGTTAGGTGCTCTAGATCAGGGATCGCAACCCCCAGGCCGTGGACTGGCAAGAGGCCACAGCGTGCCAGAAACCGGGCCATGCAAACAAGCAAAGCCCCATCCGTGGAATGCAGGCAGCACACAAAACCAATCCCCCTCTCGCCTGCAGAAAAACCTCTCTCCATGGAAACGGTCCCTGGTGCCCAAAAGATGGGGACCACTGCTTTCAGAGGTGGTATTCAGCCATTTCAGACCGGTTCGGGCAAACCGGTAGCAGCAATTTGAATTGGTTTGCTGAACCAGTAAATACCACCTCTGGCTGGCCCTGCCCACACCCGCTCAGTCGCCCACTCACTGCTTGCCCCACCCACCCACTCGCCGCTCGCCATACCCATCTCAGCCCTATATATGTTGCCTTCGCCACACGGCCCAGCTAATCACCTCACCAGTTGCCTCGTCCACTCTGCTCAGCTCACCAAAGGTAAGCATGCCACCCACTCGCCCTTCGTCTTGGGTCGGGGGCCGGGGCCCAGGGACGCACCACTCCCAGAGGCCCCAGCCTCGGCTGAGACTCGCACTAAAAAAGAGGTGACGGCTGCAGGTTTCTTGCACCGAAAACTACAAGCCGAAAAAGAGGCCTGAAGTCCTGTCACCGCCACCCTGTTCTTCATGCCGGCCATGCACACACAACCCATTGCCTGTTGGTGCGCATGCAAGCTGGCTCTCCATTGCCAGATCCGACCAGGAGAACGGCCTGTTGCACTGGAGTGATGGCGTTGCAGCGGAACTGCTTGGAAGGCAGCTAGACTGCAGTGTCCCTTTAAGGTACTTCAACGCGGGGGGGGAGGGGGACCATAAAGGGACAGGCCGCAGGAAGCTGCCTTTTCTACCAGTTCTGTGGGCGTGGCTTGGTGTGCGTGGCTTGGTGGGGGTCATGTGACTGAGTGGGCATGGCCAACTCTGTCACTCACAGGAAGTTGCCGCCCCCACATGACCCAGCATCACCAAGCCACGCCCACAGAACCAGTAGTAGAAAAATTTGAATCCCACCACTGACTGCTCTGGATAACTGCCTGTTGCCTTTATGGACTATCCCTTAGAGAAGCAGTTCTCAACCTGGGGGTCGCGACCCCTTTGGGGGTCGAACGGCCATTTCACAGGGGTCACCAAAGCCTTCTCTCGCCCCCCCTTCACTCACCCTCACTCTCTGCTCTGTTGGATCACCGGCCGTTCGTTTACCCCGCCCACTCCCAATCTATTGCTGCCTCCGATGGCTAGAGGAAAAAAACCTTCAAATTCTTGCCATGGGGCTTCAAAGGGCCGCCCTAGAGCCAGTGGTGCAGCCGAACCGTTTGTTAAATTGCTGGCTTGCCCCGCCCCTCCGCACCACTATTTATTGCCAATAAATAGTGGTGGGCGAGGGGCGGGGGAGTCAGCAATTTAACAAAGGGTTCGGTGTTTTTTTTTATAATTTTATTGGCCCCGGGAGCTTCAGCAGAGGCTAATTAGCCCTTGCTTAGATCGGCTCCCGACCCCCAGCTGATTTGCTCTCAGCTGTTTTGCTCAGGGCTCTTTTGCTTGCTTGGAAAGAGTGCAGATTTTTTTCCCCCTAGCTATACTGAAAAACGAAAGAGAAAGTAAAGCAGGCTGTTGGCTTTGCACGTTGGAAAATTAGGCAGGCAGATTTCTTTTCTTTTTTCTCACCAAAAAAGGTAGGTGCAAACAACGGGAAATTTAGGGAAAAAGAGGAGATTTTAAAACACAAAAGAAAAAAAGCTCTATCTAACTAGGGAATTGTAATAATTGAGATACTATTAATTGTATACTGTGTTGAAAGCAGAAATGGTTAAGTTGTGGTTTGGAGGAATATATGGGGGAAATTATTTGGTTTATTATTATTGTTAAATATTGGTAAATATAATTAATTGATTTGTAAGAAATTGGATTGCATGGAAATAATTGGAATATTCATGTTCATATTGATTAATATACAAAAAGGTAGTTATATAAATAATTGATTTATATTAAAATGTTGAATTTATATTAAACAACTGTAATATTACATAATTAACCAATGTGAGGATGGATATAAAAATAGATGACAATGGGAAGCGGTATAATATAGAATAGAAGGGAAAAATTGAATTTGATTAAGATTAGAGATGAGGATGAAGGATAATCTTGGTTTTTTACAAAAATAGATGAGGAATAAATATGGCAAAAAGGAAATATAGAAATTGTAAATTTAATTGAAATGACTAAACACTGTTTAAATTTGTGAACCGGCCAATTACTCTGTTCAAAGAAAATACATTGTATGTTTGTGTATGTGTTTCTAATTATTGTTATTTATTCATATTTGTTCTCTTTTATTCTTTAAAGTTTAACAATTCATTCTTTATCTTAATATCTTTATATTTGTTTGGGGTTGGCTTTCTTCCCTTTCATCTTTTTTATTGTACAGCAATCTTTCTCCTCAAACCTACCACCTCTCTCTTTTCTTTCCTTCTTACTTTCTCTTCCTCCCCCTCTTCTTCTCCTCCCTACTTCCTCTTCCTTTCTCCTTCTCCTCCTCTCTTCCTCCCTCTCTTACCCTCACTCCTACTCTAATTTCCCTTCCCTTCCTTCATCCCTCTCTATTGCTGTATCCTTTTATGCATATGGACTACTCAGAGGGCTGAAAAAGTTATTTCTGACTGGTCCTCGCACTTTTGACCAGTCCTCGAACTTACGACTGTCCTCACATTTTACGTTTTTGCCCTATCTTGTCACCATGGTGAAGAGAAGCAGTTGTGAAATGAGTGACATGGTTGTTAAGAATGCTGCACGGGCATAAATGTGAGGATGGTCATAAGTGTGAGGACCAGTCAAAAGTGCGAGGACCTGTCAGAAATGACTTTTTTCAGCCCTCTGAGTAGTCCCTATACACATAGCCATGGCCACCTGGCCACATGACCCGCTAGCCACGCCTACCCAGTCACATGACCTCCAAGCCACACCCACAAAATAAGCCACGCCCACAGAACCGGTAGTAAAAAAAATTTAGAACCCACCCCTGGTTGGGGGTCACCACAACATGAGGAACTGTATTAAAGGGTCGCGGCATTAGGAAGGTTGAGAACCACTGCCTTAGAGGATAGTCTTACATGTAAACTTTAAAATCCTGAATTGATCCAATGCTATAAACTGGACCAGTCAGCCTTGAACCGATATTCAGAATCCTGACAGTGGAGTAGATCTCCCACTTGTGTTGGCAGAATCAACACACAAAACCAGGAACTTATTAGCACAAGAAACAGCAATGGGGGTGGGTGGGAGAGCAAATTCAATAAGTTGAGAGTAAAACAGAGAAATTTAGCCTTTCTACACTAACGGGTCCCCATAGGTTGGATTCTTTGTTCTATTTCTAGCTGCATATCACACCTGTTTTCATGTTGTCTCCATCCGTGTCCATACAGAACACTTGGTGTGAAGAGCAGCTTCAGGCCTCACGTGTCTGAGTCTCCATCGTGGGTCATATGTCCAAATGCTTTTGAGAATCCAGGGGAGATTTGCTGCAGCCATGCAATCAATAGCATTTCCCCAGCAAAGGTTGAGGGATCAATTCACAGCATGGGGTTACTCTTGCAGAAGGCTCAGGGAGAAGCTTCTGCGTCGCCCGCCAGGAAGCTGACTGACTGGAGATAGGAAGCCAAGGTTTACATAGTGGAATGCATAAAATTCTGGAATTTAAATTTGAAATGAAACCACAGATTAAAAAGAAATATCATAATTTAATGAGAGATATGCTTGCAGCAATGAGAATAAACTTTGGTCCATAGTGGAAGAAGAACACAATCCCAACAATATCTGACTAGGAACTTAAACTTAAATACCCAGCAGTGACAAAACTAACAGCACCCTTATCCAATAGAAGATTAACTACTTTAAAGTAAGAATAGTCCCATCTATGAAAGCCTAACACAGTATGGCAATATGGAAACCCCCCCCCCCCATTGGAGCAAACACAGAATTCCTTGACCTCTGAGTCCCTGATTACTTCCACTTCATGTTATGACTGGAGGTGGGGGTGGGGAGGGGGTGCTGGGACCACAGGGTGCTTGGGGGAGGGGCATCCTTAAAGCAGTAATGAGTGATGAAAGACTGGATGAACTTCCTGGAGGGAGCCAATGGGAGAGGAAAGGCGACAGGTGTCTCTTGGCTGGAGCTGTTTGGGAGACCTTTGGGTGTCTTCCATACAGAGCTTGAAAGAGCGTCCTTGAAACTGAAGAGTAGAGAGAGATTTTATATGAAAATTCTGCTGAGGCAGTAATGATGGCCAGTTGTCTTGTCTGTAGGTGCAATAACATCAGCTGGTTAGTCTGCTCAAATGGGGGGGGCTGGACTAGAAGACCTCCAAAGGTCCCTTTCAACTCTGTTATCCTAGGATTCTAACAATTCCAGTCTGGGAGGCTGATATTGCTCCTCCTCCTGGCTTTGTCTTTAGCTCTCTCCCCACCATCTGAGTGCTAATGCTCAGCCCCTTCCCTACAGCCATCCTCCCCCTCCTTCATCAACAGACTTTGGCCTGTCCCTCCCTCTCACTGGGTCAACTCTCCCAGCTATGGGGAAGCTGTGGGTGGGGGAAGCAGCACTCCAGGCTATACACAAAGGCCTGGCGGAAAGAATTACAGTAATCACTTCAGAGGTGGGCTTCAGCAGGTTCTGACCAGTTCTGGAGAACCGGTAGCGCAAATTTTGAGTAGTTCGGAGAATTGGTAAATACCACCTCTGACTGGCCCCGCCCCCATCTATTCTCTGCCTCCCGAGACCCAGCTGATCAGGAGGAAATGGGGATTTTGCAGTAACCTTCCCCTGCCACGCCCACCAAGCCACCCCCACAGAACTGGTAGTAAAAAATTTTGAATCCCACCACTGAATCATTTCATTGGGTGAGCTGCATTTCTTTGAGGGGGATATTAGGTACAGACCACCAATGGGAGAAAGGATTACTTTAGAACTGATAAGGATGCCAGCTGACCCCGAGGCAGACCTCGGTACCAATCCGAGGATGAAGAAGATGCTGCAGTGACTCCTTTAAAAGGCAGCCTAGCAGCTTTGGTGGACAAAAGAACCAAGACTCTGTTATTCTAGCCAGCAGATCCTGCCCTCAACTGTGGGAGGAGAAGCCATCAGAAAGTACACGTCCTTCCGTCTGCTCTGGGTCACCACAGAAGCGCAGAAAAGGGATGGCAGAAAAAGATCTAAGGATCTACCGAGTCTGCCCTTTGAGTTTATTTGTTCTTTGCTTTCTTTTTAATTTATTTATTATCTTAATTATCTTAATTTTTTTTTCATTTTTAATTTTTGGACATGTGTTTATCCCAACCATAATTAAACTCAGTTCTTGATGACTGATGCCCTGCCTCTGCTGGAAGTTAGTGCGAAGCTTCTGCTAGTCTTTCTGTAAAGCAAAACTTCCTAACATTACTTTCAAACTTCCTCCCATCAGTTTGAGATGATGCCCCCGGCATTCTTGATTTTTGCTTAATATTGAAAATACTAGAACCTTCTAGAACCTTCTTCACACACTTAACATATTTCAAGGTTTTAATCATGTCCCTCTCTTTCCTTTCTGTCCTCCAGAGTGTAGATATTCCATTCCTCCAATCTCTTTTGGTATGTTTTGTCGTGTGTGTGTGTCTGTGTGTGTGTACATATATATGTATATATGTATGGAGAGAGGGAGAGAGAATTCTGTTAATTTAGCCCCACAATATGTGTATATGTTATGTTTTACCAGTAGATATACTTCTACTGGCATTTGGGCTCACTGACAAAACATTTGCATAACTACAAAAAGTTCTGCAGGTTCAGAATACACCAGTTACTCTCAGCCTCCCAAGTAGGACAGACAGGAAACATGACAGGATGAGCTAATCTGACTTTATTGTAAGGTTATATTAACAGAATCTTGCAAGTCTGAAAGTACAAACTTCCCACCATCTCTTTTATCATCTGATTAGTTAGGGAGGCCCCATTTTCTCTGCCTGTTATGCAGCTGGGGTCTCTCCCCACCCCACCCCCCCACACCATCTGATGATTCCCTAGGCAGCACCTCTCCCCATTGTTTCCGAAGCTCATTTCCACACACCATTGCAAGCCGTAAGGTCAACTCTTAGAGCAAGCATCATGACTGTATTGGCGTCCAAGCTATCCAGCCCCATAATGGAACTCCAAGTAGCCCCTCTCTCATTCCAGCAACTGACCCAGAAGGGTTCTAGCTCTTCCCTTCGTCCCCTGAATGCTCTTTGTTGGCTGTAGGCACCCCGCAGATCACTCAGCCTCAGCCAGTGGCAGGAAGTATCCTAAAAGAGGAGAAAAAGAAGAAAAGGGGGTTCTTCGTCAGAGGCCTTCAGGGCCCTTCAAAGCAACAGCAGAGTAGGAATCATTCAAATCTCAGGGAGGGGACTTCATTATAAAGGAAAGATGCTGTGAGAGAAAAGGAGCATTTCTGGGGTCCCAAAAGATGACACAACTTAATCAAAGGAATCTGGATAGGACTGGCTGGGGAGGTACTAATGGAGACAGGTGGTCCCTCAAGTAACCAGGCCCTGTGCCAGGTAGGGCTAGACAGGTAGTGAGAGTGCCTTGAATCAAAACCACAGGCAACCAGTTCAGCTCATGAAGCAGCCAACCGATCGAGGCCTGCCCATCTCTCTTCTCACTTCTGCGTTCTTGGCCAGGGGTAGGTCCCAGTGGTCTCTAAGGGCAGCCCCCTTCATTGCAGTCAATTGGCCAAGAGGTGGAGCAGGGCACGAGCAACTGTCTTAAGGCCCCCCATCCCCATCTTACAGTGAAGTAATAAAGGAAAAAAACCCTCAGTGCCTGGAATTCCAGAATAAGATGCCTGGTAAATTGGACGGACCTTTTCAGATGCTGCTCCTGCCCAGGGTGGGCTTTAGCTCCTGGAGCCACCAGTCACGGCCCTTCAAACAAGGCCTGGGAAGCTGTATAGGCAGCAGCACCTCTAGGGCCCATTTCAGGGGTGCAGTGAGGGGGTGCCGACAGGGAGGATGGCAAGACCTAAGGCAGCCTGACTAGGTGCCAGTTGAGGGGGGCAGAAGGGGAGCCAACCTGGCAGAATTTCAATTCCCTTCAGTCACCACAGGCTATTCCAGATTGCACAACCTATTTTTTTTCCTGATATTTTTAATATAGAGCGCTCGGGAGTGGGGGGAGATGTTATGTGACACAGAAGTGGCACACCAACTTTGTAATGCCACTTTGTCACCGGCTTCTGGCTTAATTTTAGGACTGCACCAAAGAGTCAAATAACCATCTAACAATAAGGTGGAATAATGATATAGTATTTACTGATCTGCAAACTTTATATTAAACCTACTGGATCATGGAATCGCGCGTAGACCTTTAAACAGAAGGTTTTGTTCAGTAAAGGCTTTAAAGCATAACTTTTAATTTAAGCCACTGGTGACTCTTGGGTCTCTGGGTCCTTCCGCTCAGTGACAGCAGAACTGATTAATGGAGGGCTTTCTTGGCTCACCTTTCCACAAAATGCAGGGTGGGGGCAGGAGAGAACCTTCTTGGTTCCACTGCTCCAGGTGGCAGGACTGGCGGTTTCCCAGGGGAGGAAGACACTCTCTGCCTCTCCCCCACCCCGCCACCTTTCTCCTGAAGCCAAGTGATTGTCCTTATCTCTCCCACCAAGAAAGGAGGAGCTTCGCGTTTTGCCCAACACTGAATGTGGCCATGGGGGCAGGAGGTCAGATGCCTCCTCCCTGGACATTTCCTGGGCTTGTTGGCAGTGTACAAGGTCTTGAGCATTTTGGTGGTGAGTGCAGAGTTCTTTAGATCCAGCATTGTTACTGACTGGTCTTTTCATGTCTAGGATCTTTCTGGGGGATCTTTGGAGAAGAGCTGTGATTGTGATCACCAGATACTCATCTAAACCCTGGGAAAGCGTCTGCATTGACTTTCCACCTTTGGAAGCCCAGCCAGCCTCACTTTCATAGCTGCCGCTTTCTGAGTTGCAAAGATACCAGCCAGAGTCCTCTCACCCTCCACCCTGCAGAGAAAAGGAACGGGCCGTGTCAAGGGGCCTGCAGGGAGATTAATAAACCTTTCAGGAAGCAGCTCCCTTCAGTGCTGGAGAAGTTTAAGCCCAGCATAATTAATGGTCACCTGCAACTTCTTAGAGCAAGTGCTTCGCTATCAGTTTTATATATGAGCTTCCTGGAAGACAAAGGTCTGTGGGCGAGACACAGAAAGAGGAAGTGCAGGTGGGCATCCCTGGTGCAAAATGGCGAGTGTGAGATTCCTGGGGTGCAGCCACCATCCTAGACCCAGAACTTGTCCTGGGCCAGACCTTGTAGCCCTCTGACTAATGACCATGCTAGGTTGGGAGCAATTGGGTGACGATAACAAACATGCTCTTTTTTGTCATGTAAACATCAGAGGGAACCTGGGACTGGAGGATGGGAAGATTCATTCAGCCTACTCAAGATGGCTTTGGGTTTGCTTTGCATATGCAGTGCCTGTAGCCCTCACTTTTGGCTCTTAGCCCTGGTCCTTGGGGAAGGCATGCTCATCCTACTCTACAGGCTTGGATCTAGGCTGCCTGTTCCCCACTCCCAGCTGTTCTGTGGTGGAGAATGCATCTGGGCATTGTCACGGGTGGCTTTGGATCTGCACAAGAAGGTAAACTGAGACCCTCTTACCCCACTGAAGCAGGAGGAAGCTGAGACTGACCCATGGACGGCACCGAATGGGACCCCTGACCAATCCAAGGGAGACTCACTTCACTTCTGCACCAACCTGAGCCCATGTGGGCCCCGAGACACATGTAGAGCGCCTTTGCTCCCCCAAGTCCAGCGCAGAGTAGTTAGTCTCAAAGCTGCGTTGTTGAGACACACTGGGAAATTTTTGCAGTTGATGACTTCGAGAGTTCTCTTAATGTTGCACTAATGTTCCATTTTGCAAACTTGAGACTGAAATTTATGATGTGTAAGGAATAAGGAAGGAAGATAAGGAAAAAACTCCCTCAAGTGATCCTACTTTCCTAAGAGAGGCATTGAAATCTTTGGTCCCTACACTGAAATACAGTCTTTGGGGTCCTTTTTTTTTAATATAATAATAATAATAATAATAATAATAATAATAATAATAATAATAATAATAATAATAATAATAATAATAATTTTATTTCTATACCGCCCTTCTCCCGAAGGACTCAGGGCGGTGTACAGCCTATTTAAAAACACAGACAAAACAACAGTATAAAATTTAAAATAATTAAATAGGTGGCTCAAATTTAAAACCCCAATAAATTTAAATACCCAATTTAAAACTATTGTGTTGATAGTCCGGCTTGGCGGAACAACAGGGTCTTCAATGCGCAGCGAAACGCCCGGAGGTCGGAGATCTTACGAATTTCCGGGGGCAGTTCATTCCATAGGGCTGGGGCTCCCACAGAGAAGGCCCTCCCCCTGGGTGTCGCCAGCCGACATAACTTGGCTGATGGCACCCTGAGGAGACCCTCTCTGTGGGAACGGACTGGTCGGTGGGAGGCTATTGGTGGCAGAAGACGGTCTCGGAGGTACCCGGGTCCTATGCCATGGAGCGCTTTAAAGGTGGTAACCAACACCTTGAATCGCACCCGGAAGACCACTGGGAGCCAGTGCAGCTCGCGCAGGAGGGGTGTCACATGGGCACAGCGGGACGCGCCCATAACCACCCGCGCGGCCGCATTCTGGATCAGTTGGAGCCTCTGAGTGCTCTTCAAGGGGAGCCCCATGTAGAGAGCATTGCAATAGTCCAACCGGGAGGTGACAAGGGCGTGAGTGACCGTGCGCAAGGCGTCCCGATCCAGAAAGGGCTGCAACTGGCGAATCAGGCGAACCTGATAAAAGGCCCCCCTGGCCACGGCCGTCATGTGCTCTTCTAAAGACAGCCGTGTGTCCAGGAGGACACCCAGATTGCGAGCCCTCTCTGTGGGGGGCAAGGATTCACCCCCAATAGTCAGCGATGGCACCTGCTGACTATATCGGGGCGCCGGCAGCCACAGCCACTCGGTCTTGGAGGGGTTGAGTCTGAGCCTGTTCCTCCCCATCCAGGCCCGCACGACCTCCAGGCAGCGGGACATCACATCAAGGGCATCGTTGGGGTGGTCTGGGGTGGAGATGTACAGCTGAGTATCATCATTTGATTTATATGCTGCCCTTCTCCGAAGACTCAGGGCGGCTTACAATGCGTTAAGCAATAGCCTTCATCCTTTTGTATATTTATACAAAGTCAGCTTATTGCCTCCACAACTGGGTCCTCATTTCACCTACCTTAGAAAGGATGGAAGGCTGAGTCAACCTTGAGCCTTGGCGAGATTCGAACCCTGCAGTAATTGCAGGCAGCTGGTCTTAATAACCAGCTTAATAACAGGGTGCCTTAAACCCCTGTACTACCAAGGCTCTTGGGGTCCTTGGTGCTCTCAGAGCTTGGTTGTTTTCTTGCAGCTTATCAGGACCACGTTGGTGCTCAGAGCACCAACTTTGACCCTACAGTTCAACCCTGAGCTACAAATATTCTCTTCTACCGATACAGTCTTTGGATGTTGCTCACAGAAACCTTTCGGTAAGAATCAGGAAACCTGAAGCGTCACACGCAATTACAAACTCCCAGCCACAGCTTGTGGCCCAGTTGTTCAGCTAGCCCACTGATTTTGTGGAGCTGGCTGCTGTGGGGAAGAGATAATGCCGTTCTTGTGTCAGCAGAAAAACCGTGTTCCTGATCTGACATTCATAACTAGCCAGTGTGGACAACCGTCACACGTGGAATCCGACCTATTACAGTCAAAAGGTCTCTCCCTGTTCTAAGATGTCCGAATGCCGCTTCTATCTGGGTCACTTGCTGTGTCTCCACCAGGACTGGCTGTGAGACGATCTGTCATCTTTGCTCCATGATTTATGCAGGACTCCAACGATAATTTTATTCATGTTGGAAGATAATCACCAGCTCTGTTATTAATGTCTCTCAGTTGCCCTCAGGGCACCACAGCTATAAGGTTAAAATATCAACAAGCAATAAAACCTGCCTTACAAATGAGCAACACCTGGAGAGTGAGAGAAGCTTCCTTGCTGCCTGGCCTCGAGTCTCGCATGCTGGATCTGCAAGGGCTCCCCTAGCTCTAAGCCACCAGAAATTTCCCACCGACTCATTTATGGGAGCAACGGGGTAAAGAAAGCTTCTCCCAGGTTCCCCACGTTCCTCATTTTTATCTCTCATGATAATGAAAAAGTAAGAAAAATGAGGAAATAATAGGACGGTTTTTCCCCATCAGGCAACCAGCCAGCCTTTTAATCAACTGCATGAAGGATGGCACAGGAATTCCCAGTGGGAAGAGCTCTGAATGCCAATCCTGTTTCTATTCATTGCTTTGACATTCTGGGCAGCCCTTCAGGAGGATTCAGAGCCCCAAAGACGACGGGCAAGAGGGACATTTGGGGACCAGAACAAGGATGGGCTGTAAAGGGGGTCTAGGACAACCCACCATGGCAGCCAACTGGCCATGCCAACTCAACGTGGGACAAGAGTTATGTGAATGTGAATGACAAAGGGTTTATTAAAATATTTTTAAAACTATTTTAAATAATTACATTGTTTGAATTGTCCTGCGGCAAGTTGGCCGTGGCAAGTTGTCCCCCTCCAGCTGAAGGAGGCTCATGCCAGACTTGGTTTTTCTCTCTCAAGCAATGTGGACTGCCAAGTTCTGCGCAGCTGCTGTAAAGCCCACCGGCAGAACTGAGGATGTATTACAGTTATTATTTTGTTTTATGTTTTCATTGGATTTGAGCTACGAGCATAAGTAAATAAAATTAGATGAAAACTGTTCCATTATTTCTGCATACTCTTCAAATTTAATTTAATTATTCTGTCATGTTTTATATCCTATGCTATATTTTCACTTTGTAGCGCGAGGTCTTTGTATTAGCATTAAGGAATGTTATACCAAGATCTTCGTGTTTTAATATCATTGTGCCAATAATGCTAGCTTTTAGGTATGTTTAAGGTCTCACAGGTTTCAGTGTTATTACTAAAATGACTCTACAGTAATTCTTACTGATGTCTTATGCTGGTTTATGACTGAAATAAAGATTTATTTTATTTGAGTGAATGAATGAGTGATTGAAGGAGCTGCATATATTTAGCCTGAAGAAAATACGGCTGATGTGGGATGAGACATGGTGGAATTGCTTTACATCACCCAGAGTCATTTTTTGTGAGACGGACAGCCATATAAATTTGATAAAATAAACAAATAAACCCAAAAGGAAGACATGCAAAAAGGCCAGTCCAGGAACTGCTCAGAATCCGGCCAGAGGGAGGCAGATTTTGACAGAGTGTTGGAAGAGCCTTTCCCAATAAAAGCAACTCAGCAGGGAAAGCGATTTCTGGAAAACTGGCCGACTTCTCTTTAACTGAGCTTATTCCACAGGAGACAATCATCTGTCAGGGAGTTTTTCACGGGATTCTTGCATTGAGCATGAGCTGGTCTTGACGTCCTCCTTTTTATGCTAGGATCTCCTCCATGTGCAGTCCGAATCTTGGGCCAGCTGGTCCCTCTCTCTCAGCCCTGTTGTGGGGGAAAGAGGCTCAATTCTCCCTAGGTGCCATTCAGAGGAGGAGCCACCTGGGGTCAGGCAAGGGGTGCAAGCCCCCCTCTCAGGTAGTTGCGCACTCACTTCTGCCCTGCCCAGACTTAGCTAGGGCTCCAGAAACCCCCACCCCACCCGCAGAGATCCACCCTCTCCACTGATTAGGGCCGCTCAGGGGACAACACACTTGCTCTGACAGTTTTGTAGCTCTTCAGCATTCAGTGGCCTTCGCAAAATGGCCCAAGTCGGCCCATAAGGCTGTGGCTGAACTACAGCTTACTCCCTTGGGAGGACTTGGCAAGGCTGGGGCAGCAACAACCGGCAAATGCTTGCGTTTCGGGCATTGCCTGAAAGGTTGTCTGTGTGAAATTCCCATGAAAAGCGGTTACTGAGCCATGTCACTGTTTTTGCCCAGTGCAGCTAAAGCTCCTTGAATCAGCACTTCAGAGAAGTGTAAGCAAACCGATCAAGGCTGGATCAGCAGAACGGACAAACTCAAAGAAGGCAGCTCACATCTTCATCCCCTAAAGCCGAGCCAAGGATCCCAGTGCAGCCACCGGAAGGGGCAGCCCCTGTGATGGTCCAGCTTGCTCCTGTCCTTCCCTTGAATGCACCCATGATGGACAGCTTGCCTTTCATCTTGCAATGGCCGCTGGGTGCTTAATACTCCTTCTGGATCAAAATGTGCAGATTCTGAACCTGTGAATATGGCCTGCAAGCAACCAGGGATGCCCTCAAATCAGGCTGACCTTGGAGAAAGGAAAGGCTGATAAAATGCTAAACTCAGAAAAGGCTGTTGGGTCCCTAAGTCCAACTTTCTGCTCAGGGCAAGAATCAGATGAACTGCCCCAGCCAAAGGCTGCCCCACCAGTCCTGAGCATTTCTAGGAAGGGAGCTCAGCACCTCTCGGGATCATCGGCTCTGTTCTCAAACTGCCCTTAGTTCTGGAAGTTTTTTCCCAACAGGCAATTGTATTCTCTGTCCTGTACCTTCCATGAAAAGGAAGAAGTGACATCTTTCTAAAGGTTTGAACAATGGGCCATCTCATTGAGAGGTAAATCCAGTTCCTTCAGGTTTCCTCACTGTCTGATTCCGGGATCTTCCTCCTTGCCTGTTCTATTGCCCCGTTTTCTTGATCCTTACGGTGCAGAGGCCAGAATGGTGTACAGGCCTCAGGGGTTGAGGGTCTGACCAGTGCTAAAGAAAGTGGAATGATTCCTTCTGGTAGTTTGGAAACTTTGTTAAACCGGTTTTGAGTCATTGGAAGCGCAGTAGAACAGCAGGCAGCCTTGGTAAATTCAATGACCCTTAGGATTGCCCTTGCCTTTTTTGCAGCTGCATCACCCGATGGCCTCGTATTCCAGAGCCCCGCCCTTGTTACCCAGAGCAAAGGTTTTCAAGCAGAGCAAAGGTTTTGCTGCCGGGAGGGCGAATGACGGTGCTCCTCCCAGTGCTGCCATCTCCTCCTGGCTTGGAAGAAACAGTATCGCGATCACAGTTGCGAAGAGCCTGCCGGCCCTCGGTGGAAGCGGATTCCCAGCAAAGCTTTAGCTAAGCGATGAAACCTGAGGATCGTGTCACGCGCGTATTTGCTTTTAATTTAACGTTTGTGCTGACAAGAGTTACAAAAACAGACATTCCAGAGGCGCGAAGCCCTCTCGCCGCACGCCTCCTGCCATCCATCCCCTCGCCCCCCCCCCAACTTCTCCACTCTCACTAAGGAGGGATCGGACTCCGGGCTGCACCTGCTCAGCGGCCCCAGAGGGGGGGTCTGGGGTGGGCCCAGAGCAACCAGGGAAGCCCAGTTAAGGGGGCTCAGATCAGACCAGAAGAAACGGCGTTTCAAATAACCGAGAGGAACAAGGAGTCCCGCGGGCCGCGCCGCAGTTGCCCTTCCAGCCTATCTGCACAAATTCCGGCCTTCCCGGCAGAGCTCCGGGGCTGCCCCTCGGCGCAGGCGGCAACGTTTGAAATGGGCTGCCCGAAAGGGCCGGCGAGAGGGAAGCGCCTGGGAGGGTTCAGGGCAGCTCGGCCGCAGGAAAGCGGATCGGAAGCCCCGGGGCGGCTGGGCCGTTTGCAAAGAAGCGCAACTGGGAATAGCGAAGCCTCTCAGTCAGGATGGGCCGCAAAGGGCAGGGAGGGCCTGGAATTGGGCCGGCGATTGCTCCCTGCCCACCGGCTGCAGGCACGCCACGCGGGAGTCCCCCGAGCAGGAAATGCCGCCCGAGCCCCTGACTGGGAATTGCGGCCCCCGCTGCCCCCGGACCTGTTTAGCCGAGGCCCGGCACCGGCACTTGGGGGCAGACCAGACCCTCGTCCTCCCGGGATGGCTTCATGGCCCCCTCCCCGTCGGACCCCGGGCTCGGCACCCCCTCCTGCCGGGTCTCTGCTCCGCCTGCTCTGACTCGCTCCTGAACGACACCCCTGCCCAAGATAACGGGCGACCAAGCAGACCCTGCGGAGTGATCCTGGAAGGGGGGGATCCCTTTCCCATTAAGGGGGCCGCGGGGCGCTCTCACGCGGGGGCGGGGGCGGGAGGAGGCCCTCCAGGAGGAAGCTGCCCGGGCAGGTGGAGGGGGGGGGCGGCCGCCTGGTGCCAAGGACCCGCCACGCGGCCCTCAGGCATCGCCGTTATTCAGGTGGGCATGAAGTTAAGCAATGCTGCCCTCTAGCGGCGGTTGGCGCCATGCGCGCAGCAACCGTCCGAGTGCAGGGATGCCCCGGAGGAGCGAGAGGCCGCCGGGACTGCGCGGCTCTGGGTGCGAGTCCTGCGCTGTGTTGAAGGAAGCTCCGCTTGGTCCTGCTTCCTCCGCCCGTCGCTTTCCTTTCGCATCCCAACGAAGGAAACGCCCGCAGGTGCCTCTGCCTCCGCCCCTTCCTGGCCAGCCGCCGTGGCAGAGCGGGCTCCTCTGCCGCCTGGAGCGGGGGACGAGGCCGCCCTCGGCCTCCCTCTCGGGCACTCACCCGAGGGAGGGCCCTGGCTGCAGGCAGAAGGAACGCCAAGAATCGCGGCTCCAGTGGGGGATGTGCGGTTCAGGCAGGGGGTTCGGGCTTTTTGCAAGAAGAGCTGGGGGACATCACTGGGCCCGAGGGCAGCCCTTCGGAAAAGCTTCTGTTGAAACCGTTTAGCTTTGGGGGAGAACAGAATAGAGGAGGCGGTGAGTTAGGGCGAGGGGCAGGGCCGGCTCCTGGACTCCCTCCGGCCCTTCACCAGAGCTCTGCAAAGTCGGTTTGCACCTCCATGGGTTGTGCGCATGAAAGTAAAGGGTATTGGGGGGGGGAGACAGAGGCTCCAGCCCAGCCTGGCACCCCAGGCCTGCTTGCCCTGCCCTACTGCCACTCTGCCAGCAGATATTGCTTGATCCCTTTGAAAACAGGCAGTTTCTGGGAAGCAGGGGGGGGGGTCAATGGAGGGCACACACACACTTGTGGAATTGGAGATAATTTTTATTTTCACCTCATGGGAATATTAAGCCACCAGAAGAGTCAGTCAGAAGGCCAGGACGGGGCCAGCTGACAGTAGGGAGAGATTCCTTGGTTGGGCTGTTTACTGATGGCTCTTTGGCAGTTTCTTGATTGGGGTGTTGCTCATTTGATTGTTGGTCTGAAGTTAACCTTGACAGAAGAATACCAATAGTTGTCCTTTACCTGTAGAAGGGAACAATCAGAGATGGCCATGGGTATCTTCAGACATAGATGGATAATATGTGCAGTTAGAGCAAAGGAGGTTGCAATCTTGAGAACAGAAACAGCAATTACTAGAATATCTTTTTAAAATTCTTAACTAAGAGGGCAAAAAAAGGAGGGGGAGCTTGGGATCCCTTGGCCTTGCTAACCTGGTGAGAAACAGGCTGGCTCCTTTGATGGATGAGCCACTGAGGGGAAAATCTCTGCTCTTCGAGGGCCCATGAGGCTGACCTCTCCTCAGGAAGAATCCAAATCCAGGAATCATAGACAAGGGGCCGTCCACCAAGAGAGCCATCCTCCCCTTGGCTCTTCAGGTTCTTGGCCTAGGCTCGTGTGAGCTCCCACCTCTGGGAGGTTCCTCGAACTATGGGGACACCTCCACTTGTTCTACATCCTGAAGACCTGCCTTGGTTTGATTTGTAAGCTCACCGAAGAACCCTCTGGCTCTATGTTTGAGCGTGCCCTTAACCCCATATCTATTGTATCAGGCAGGTTCAACCCAAGCTGGGTCAAGGGGCAGAGCGGACGGCTTTTCCTTCCGTTGTCAGAACTGTCCATGTGTGGCCAAGTTCCTTACCATCAATTCTTTTTTTTAAAAAAAATATTTTATTAGTTTTAAAAGTAAAACAATGGACATTGCTCAACGTCTCTGGTTTCTACCATTTGCGTCAAATTCAAGTTAATAAGTAATATATTCCTTAATCTATATGCAAATTTACATATCTCCTATTTCATTATATATCAAGTATACAGTATTTTACTTCCTAAACAGCTGTACATATATTTAGTAAACCTATATTACATTCACAAATTCAACATACCTTGATATATTGATATACATTGATATATATATTTCCAGACATTTATTATCCCTTGTTTTTGGCATTCTTCCTCTTATCTAACCAATTATAAAATTTATTCCAGACTTCATAGTATGTTGATTCACTTTTGTCTTTGAGGTCTAAAGTAAGTCTGTCCATCTCTGCACAGCTGTAAATTTTCTGTATTACTACTTCTGAGGGTATTTCTTTACACTTCCATTTTTGAGCAAATGCTAGTCCCACCATCAATTCTGTTAACACGCCCCCCCCCCCCCAAAAAGGCTGTAATTGGGTACTTCCAGAGCAATGCAAGGTGCCCTGTTCCCAAGGATGGGGGAGGGGGAACTTCCAACTGGCATTTTCAAAGAAACTTACCTAATTCTGCATTTAAATCAGCATATAACATGACTTTTCATCCAAACTCAGTTTGATGTTTTTAGTGCATTTTACCAGATTTATTTATTCATTTATTCAGTCAATCAGTCCATTTATAAGGCTGCCCATCTTTCCAGGAAGCTCTGGGCAGAGTTATGCAGAAAGCAAACAAAAACCCCCAAATTGCCTTGAAGCTCAATAAAAACACAAAGCACCAAGATCCAGAGCCTCCACGCCAGAGCTGCCCCACTACTAATGTCCTCAGCCCAACACATGAGGGAATAACCAGGACTTCAGGGTCTACCAACAAAGTAAAAGCTGCCTCTCTTCTGGGATGGGGGACAAATTGTTCCACAGGGATGTATGCTTCAGATATGTCTCTGTTTCTGAAGCCCCCACCCCACCCCAGGTCTGCAGCTGAGGCACCCGGGATGGATTGGTTGATCTGCTCTGGAAGTGACACATCCCCTCTGAACTGCTTCCACGCGCTGGTTGTGGGTGTGTTGATGTGCTAGAAGGTTGGATGAAATTAGGCAGTCCAGGTCGGCTTATCTGCGGTTCTGCTGACAATTAGGGAGGAAGGAGTGTGAGGCTCCTGGGATATCCTGGCAGTCTACGCTCACTATCGGCTGCTTTTGCACTGAGCGAGGTGGTCATAAATAGATGGAAAAGAGACAACCCCAGATAATCTACTTTCCCTAGTAGAGATCACTTTCAAACTGCCTGGAATCCCCCCTGCAAAGCCAACAGCTCTACCTACAAGGAACAAAGGATCGCTTTAGCCATGAATGTAGGTCAGCTGTAAAGGCTTAGCCTCCACTGTCAGTCACCAGCTTCTGGCTGCCAGGACATGTCTGGGTTGTGTAAAGGAGCTGCGATGCCAATCTTAGCCAGGCAACTGCCTTTGTCCAGAGGGCCAAAGTCAGGAGAGGAGCCCATGCCCATGATGTCCAGCATAAATAATGCGAGACTGTTGGGATGTAATCAGTCATTTAAAGAAGAGCAAATATCTTTTTTTTAGATGGTATTTACTTTAGCAGAAATATGAAAAGCCAGCTCCCAATTAAAGGAAGTTACTTGCTCGGTAAGCCAGGCAGGACCAAACATTTTGGTCTTTGGTTTCGTAGTTACATAATTCTAGTCTATCCTGCTTGCAAATTGCGTTAGGGCCCTCGGTGTTCTTCTGAGATCCTAGAAATACAACCACATCATCTGCATGTCACAAGTACAGGCAAATGCTTTAGATTTACTGCACAAATCAACACTATTGAAAGAGATTTCTTTCTAAGATGAATATCCTAATTTGTTAAATTGCCTACCAAATTATGTCTATAGAAAACCGATAATGGGGCCAGGATAATCCATGCCTAATTCCAGAGTTTTGGGAAATGACATCTGACCTTCAGCTTTGTATGTTTATGAAGCTTTGGAAATTAGAAGGAACTCGGACAAGGAGCTTCCAGCTTTTCCCACTATCTTGATAAATAGAAAAAAAGGTGACTTAAAATCAACGAAGGCTGCATAAAGGAAGATTGCAGAAGAGGTAGAATATTTTTCTATTAAGACTAAACCGCAGTAGGTGGGTCTTCTCTTTTTGCCCACCTGATTTTTCTACCCACTTCCTCAGATTCCCATATGGCATGTATTCTTTTGTAGAAAGCAAATTCGTAGCTTTATATGTGTTGAGACATCTCCCCTCTTTTCCTCAGAGAGTGCTATCATTGTAAGGCCTCGATCCCCAGGGGTGCTATCTACAAACAGTGAAACTTGGGAGGCTGGGTCATTTTTAATTGAGAACATCTTAAATCCCTGGCTGAGGCCTTTTGGGCCTTCCCTGATCTTAATTAGCTGATTAGTCATTAACCTCTGCAAGCATTGCTGGAGGCCAAACCGTGTCTGCTGAGGGCTGAGGCCTTTTCTGATCTCCCACCTCATTATACTGTTTCCTAAAATTCCTCTCCCGTTAACAAGAAGCAGAAGATTTCAACACTGGTCCATTTTTAAAATGTGCAAAATAAAGGCTGCTCTTATTTCTAACTGCACAAGAACTGCTTGGATGTTGAAGGACTACAATGTCCATCACTTCAATAATTCCTTAGATTGAAGATTGTTGCTTATAAAGAAGCTTTAAAAAAAAGATGATGCAGTAACATTATAGGTACTTTAACTTTACATCTTATAATTGGGAATTCCCTCTGAATTGGGAATTCAGTTGTTTGGGCTCCCCACAATCTTTATCAAACCATGGCTTGGGGGCACACTTACATTGTTGACACTGGACAGTGTGTTCCTGGGTTCTACTTTTTGTGAAACCTTGTTGTAGGAGACTGCAGATAAAAGATATCTCTATCAAAAGTCATGGTCTTGCCTTGTCCAGAGGGGAGAACCTTAAACTTTCCCATAGAAAATCATAGGTTTGATAGAAAGAAGGTTGCTGAAAAATAGATTTTACACATAAATGGGACAATTGAAGAATAAAGATAAAATGCTTAGAGAGGCAGACAAATGCCTAAGATAATGTAACAATTACCCTCTTTTGGTCCCCAGCCAGGAAGTCCCCACCCACTATGGGTGATCCTTCTCAGAAAAACCCTCTGAAACATGGAGGATTGTGTCATTCCTTCTCTTGACTGCTGCTTTCCAACTCTCAGGCATTTTTCCCTTCAGGATTTCCATCCATGGAATCCGTTTCTAGACTCTGTGTGCGTGTGTGTCTGTATGCTTACATTATATTTTATTTATTGATTTATTTGTTGGTTCGATTTATATGCCGCCCTTCTCCAGAGACTCAGGGTGGCTTACAATGCGTTAAGCAATAGCCTTCATACTTTTGTATATACCTGCTTAGTAGGGCTTTGCCCCCCGCCCCCCCCCACAAGCGGTGTTCTTTTTTATACAAACTCAGCTTATTATAAGATAATAAATAATTACATTAAATAATTAAATTTAAATAATTAAATAAATCCTTCCAATTCTGCCCCACCCCCACCCCCACCCCTTAGCTATTGAAGTTATCTGGCCTGCAATCTGAAAAATGCAAAATTAGAAAAAACTATCTAGGGCTCATGCAAAACTAAGTATAATGTAACGTAGGAAATCAGAAGTACTAAGGGAATGGAGGTGTTGGAAGAAATATCCATCTGGTTCTGTTCCACATGAGGAGAAAGACACTGGAAACATGGAGGCTGCTTGGAAAAATGGTTTATTGATGAACAGAACCACATGGGTTTGAGGTCCTGGGCAGCTGACCACATGGAGTGGAAAGTGAGGGTTATTTATACCTTCTCTTGAGCCTTGCCCTTGAACTTCCTGTTCCTGTGCAAGAAATGTATTCTATTGGTTGTGTAGGGCAGTGTTGGTGAACCTTTTCAGCACTAAGTGCTGAGCGCATGCGTGCCAGAAACCAGAAGAGCAGCCGCCCGGTGCGCATGCATGCACCAGGAAGATGATTTTCCAGTTTCCAGTGCACACATGCATACCGGCTAGCTGGTCTTCATGTGCGCATGTGCACCAGAAACCAGGTGGCCGGTACACATGAGCGTGCCAGAAACTGGAAGAGCAGCCGCTCGGGTCACACGTGCACAGTAAGCAGCTGCTCTTCCAGTTTCTTGCGCTCCCATGCACATGAAGACCAGCTGGCCGGCACACCGGAACCCAGAAGAGCAACAGGCGACGACTCACATGCCCAGAGAGATGGCTCTGCATGCCACTTCCGGCACGTGTGCCATAGGTTCACCATCACAGTTGTAGGGGTCACTGCTAACTTTGTAGGCTGTCTGAGTCCAAGGCTTGGTTGAAGCTTGCTGGGTGATGCAATGAAGGGGCTTCTTGTGCCATGTGGTGAGCTCTGCTGCTAGATGGTAGAGGGCTAAACCTATTGTGTCCTGAGGGGTCATGTCTTAATCCCACCACCCTGGATCTGAAGGTCTTTTGTAGATAGGCTGGCCCAGTCCTTCTCAATGGGCACCAAATATCTGCTGGGGGCAGGGAACCTCTGTACTTCTGTCTTTAGAACAGGTTTCTCCTTTAGGGAAAATATAATATTCTGCCTTTTTAATATTTCCTAAAATATTTCATTCTTCTAAGAGGGGTGGGTGCTAACTTTCTACAAGGTTTCACTACAAAGACAAGGGTTTTACTGAAAAGGTTAGAATAATAGCTACTGCACCAGGGCCAGACAGGGTAACCCCCTCTTGCGTGAACTGATCAACTGGCCCCCATCTTCACCTGCATCTTTAATCAATCACTGGAGACGTGTTATGTCCCTTCTTGCTTCAAACGCTCTACTATCATTCTGGCGCCCAAGAAACCTTCCATCAAGGAGCTGAATGACCATTGACCGGTTGCCCTGACATCCGTAGTTATGAAAACCTTCGAAAGGTTAGTGTTGGCCCACCTGAAGCCCATCACAGATCTGGTGCAGGACCCCTTGCAATTTGCCTGCCATGCAAACAGATCAGCAGATGATGCTGTTAATATGGCACTGCACTCTTACAACATCCTAAATCCCCAAAGAACTAAATAAGGGCCCTTTTTGTAGACTTCCGCTCAGCGTTCAACATCACCATTCCTGAAATCCTCCTCTCCAAACTCACTCAGCTTGCTGTGCCTGACCACACTTGTAGATGGATCATAAGCTTTCTAATGAATAGGAAGCAACAGGTGAAGCTAGGGAAAACACCGCATTGAACCCCCATTCAATTAGCAAAGGAACACCACCCCCAGGGCTGCTCTCTCCATTACTCTCCTCTCTATACTAATGGCTGCATCTCGAAGGATCCCTCGGTTAAAGTACTGAAGTTTGCAGACGATACAACAGTTACTGGTCTCATTTGAGACAGTGATGAGTCTGCATATAGAGGGGAGGTAGATCAACTGGCCCTGTAGTCAGGGGTGGGTTCTAATTTTTTTTACTACCGGTTCTGTGGGCGTGGCTTATTTTATGGGCATGGCTTGGAGGTCATGTGACTGGGTGGGCGTGGCTAGCTGATCATGTGACCGGGTGGCCATGGCTATGTGTATAGGGACTACTCAGAGGGCTGAAGAAAGTCATTTCTGACAGGTCCTCGCACTTTTGACTGGTCCTCACAGTTATGACCATCCTCACATTTATGCCCATGCAGCATTCTTTTTTCTTTATTGCAAAAGTTTTACAATTACATTTTCACCCCATTTTTCCCCCCCAACCCACCCCACACTCCCCACCCTAACCCCCCCAAGCCCCCCCTAACCCTACCCCGACTTCCACAGAATATAATCCCATCAAAATCCCCTTTTTATAAAACTTGAACCCCTCAAACCCCCTTATAATTTTTTATCTTCACAAAATTCATACATTTCTATTTTTATATAATACTTTCAATGAAAAGCTATTTGATACTTCCTAATTTGATATGCAGCATTCTTAACAACCATATCACTCATTTCACAATTGCTTCTCTTCACCATGGTGACAAGATAGGGCAAAAAGCGTAAAATGTGAGAACAGTCATAAGTTCGAGGATTGGTCAAAAGTGCGGGGACCAGTCAAAAATAATTTTTTCAGCCCTCTGAGTAGTCCATATGCACAAAAGGACTACCCAGAGGGCTGAAAAAAGTGATTTCTGACAGGTCTTCGCACTTATGACTGGTCATCATTTATGCCCATTGTAACATTCTTAACAACCATGTCACTCATTTCACAACTGCTTCTCGTCACCATGGTGACAAGATAGGGTGAAAAATGTAAAATGTGAGGACAGTCGTAAGTTCGAGAACTGATCAAAAGTGCAAGGACCAGTCAAAAATAACTTTTTCAGCCCTCTGAGTAATCCATATGCACAAAAGGATACAGCAATAGAGAGGGATGAAGGAAGGAGAAGAGAGGGAAGGAAGAGAAGGGAGGAAGGAAGGGAAGGGAAATTAGAGTAGGAGTGAGGGTAAGAGAGGAAGGAAGAGAGGAGGAGAAAGAGAAAGGAAGAGGAAGTAGGGAGGAGAAGAAGAGGGGGGAAGAGAAAATAAGAAGGAAAGAAAAGAGAGAGGTGGTAGGTTTGAGGAGAAAGATTGCTGTACAATAAAAAAGGTGAAAGGGAAGAAAGCCAACCCCAAACAAATATAAAGATATTAAGATAATGAATTGTTAAACTTTAAAGAATAAAAGAGAATAAATATGAATAAATAGCAATAATTAGAAACACACATACAAACATACAATGTATTTTCTTTGAACAGAGTATTTGGCCGGTTCACACATTTAAACAGTGTTTAGTCATTTCAATTAAATTTACAATTTCTATATTTCCTTTTTGCCATATTTATTCCTCATCTATTTTTGTAAAAAAAACAATATTACCCTTCATCCTCATCTCTAATCTTAATCAAATTCAATTTTTCCCTTCTATTCTATATTATACCCCTTCCCATTGTCATCTATTTTTATATCCATCCTCACATTGGTTAATTATGTAATATTACAGTTGTTTAATACAAATTCAACATTTTAATACAAATCAATTAGTTATATAACTATCTTTTTTGTATAATCAATATGAACATGAATATTCCAATTATTTCCATGCAATCCAATTTCTTACAAATCAATTAATTATATTTACCAATAATAATAAACCAAATAATTTCCCCCATATATTCCTCCAAACCACAACTTAACCATTTCTGCTTTCAACACAATATACAATTAATAGTATCTCAATTATTACAATTCCTTAGTTAAATAGAGCTTTTTTTCTTTTATGTTTTAAAATCTTGAACTCTCTTCTTTTGCCCTAAATTTTCCATTGTTTGCACCTACCTTTTTTGGTGAGGAAAAAGAAAAAGAAATCTCTCCCTGCCTCATTTTGTTCCGTTGCAGCAGAGCCTGCTTTACTTTTAGTTTCATTTTTTCCCTAGCATAGCTACTCATTTGTTTTCTTTTAACACTGACCAGCTGTAGGGTGGCCCTTTGAAGCCCCACTGCAAGAGTTTAAACAGTTTTTCCCCTCTAGCCATCAGCTGGGACTCAGGAGGCAGCAATAGATTGGGAGTGGGGCCAAATAAAAGGTAAGAATAATGCGGGGGGAGGGGTGTAGGGGAGAACCGGTTCAGATGACATCATATCATCACCGCTACCAGCTCGCGGGAACCGGTGCGAACCGGGAGCAACCCACCACTGCCTGTAGTGCAGCTGGAACAATCTGGGCCTGAACACTCTTAAAACTGTAGAGATAATAGTAGATTTAAGAAGTTCTCCTACCACCTCTTACAATATTAGGCACAGTATCAACAGTAGAAACCTTCAGGTTTCTAGGTTCTATTATCCCCAAGGACTTGAAGTGGACACCTAACATTATTAAAACGGTATAATAAAACATCATTAAAACGGCATAACAAAGAATATTCTTCTTGTGTCAACTCAGAAAGCTCAAACTGCCCAAGGAGCTGCTGATCCAGCTCTACAGAGGAATTATTGTCATTTGTACCTTAATAACTGTCTGGTTTGGCACAGCATCCAAACAGGATAGGTACAGACTTCAACGGATAGTTAGGACCAGGGGTGAAATGTAAAATTTGTTTCTACCGGTTCTGTGGGCGTGGATGGGGTGGGGGTGGGGGGTAATGTGACTGGGTGGGCGTGGCCAACTTTTTTTTTTTTTTTTTTAACTTTTCAAAGCATTTTTTCTAATGCTTTGAAAAGCCTCTCGGCCGATCAGGAACTCAGCTGGGATCGTCAGAGAAGCTTTTTAAAAAATGCCTCTCTGCCGATTAGGGAACTTAGCTGGCAGTTGCTAGACACTTTTCAAGGCATTTTTTTTACCACCTCTTCGGCCACGAGGTTGCAGAAAAAAATGCTTTGAAAAGCCTCTGATGATCCCAGCTGAGCCGCGTGATCATTAGAGGCTTTTTTTTTACTTTTAAAAGCATTTTTTCTTTGGAAGAGGTTGTAGAAAAAATGCTTTTAAAAGTAAAAAAAAAAAAAGCCTCTAATGATCGTGCGGCTCAGCTGGGCATGGGGGGGGCGCGCAGGGATTTTTGTTACCGGTTCTCCGAACCACCCGCCACCATCGCTACTGAGTCCGAACCGGGAGCATTTCACCCCTGGTTAGGACTGCAGAAAAAACCATCGCAACCAGCCTGCCTTCCATTGAGGATCTGTATACTGCGTGAACCAGAAAGAGGCTGAGAAAATATCTCCAGACCCCTCAAATTCTGGATAAAATCTATTTCAATTTTTCCCCACAGGATGCTGCTCTAGGGCATTGCATGCCAAAACAACCAGACATAAAGATAATTTTTACCCCCATGCCATCACTCTGCTGAACACTTAATTCCCACAGCACTGTCTCGTTTCTCATCTTTCCTACTATCTTCTATTGGTTTCATATGATTTATCAACTGTTGTTTGTAACTTATGATTAATTATTGTAACTATGATTATGATCTATGACCTATATTTGCTGTGAGCTTATGGAGACAAATTCCTTATGTGTCCGATCAAACTTGGTCAATAAATAATTTTCCATTCCATTCCGTTCGATCTGATTTTTCCATTGGGACAGTGGCAACATGATCATAGCTTGGGAGAATTCACCATTCTTTGCCATCCATAGTTCTCCATGAGATGGGACTTTCCAAAACACAACTGGTATGCCATTTGGGAGCCCTCCTAGACTTGTGCTTTTGGTTTATCAGGAGGGCTTTCTTACAACTTCATCTTGCGGGCCAACTTCACCCATTCATGGGTCAGAAAATGCTACACACAGTCATTCTTGCCTTGATAATCTCGACATGGATTGCCACACTCCGCCAAGGTTGCCCTTGAAGAATATCTGGAAGTGTGACTGATCCAGAAGGCAGCAGAGCAGGCAGCCATCCATGCACACCTGCTGCAGGAGCTGCCCTATTGCCCAAATGGCTTCCAGGTATATTCCAAAGTTGTCACCTGTAGTGCATGGGACCTGCTTTTTTGCAATTTTGCAATTATTTTTACCTATCCCATTAGGTCTCTGAGTTCCATCCCTTCAAGAACATCTCCCAGGCAGGACCCAGGACCCGTGTGCCTTTTCTGTGGCAGAGCCTGTCCTTTGGGATGTCCTGCCCCCTGAAATTCTGTTGTCCCTGCAACTGTTTCAGAAAGACTTAAAAACATGGATGTTTTCTAAAGTATGGGAGACAGGAAAATAGTTGGTGTCACCTGTGATTTACTAACCATTTGGTTAGTAATGTGGTTTATCATTCCTGTACACTGACTTAGAATTTGTCACTAATGCTGGGTTCACTCTTAGAATGAATAAAACATTTTCTAATATTGCAGTAACAACCTTTCCATCTTTTTCAATTATACATTTATCATTCTTAAACGTTACTGTAAACCCAACTTGCAATAATGATTTAACAGAGAGCAAATTATACTTTAACTCAGGAATATATAACATAGGCAATGGTTCATTACTAAATGACCAACGTGCAACACCCTCTCCAGCTACCTTAACCTTCCAACCATTTGCTAATCTAACATGTTGGTTACTCTTATTCATTTTCACAAAGTTGTTTCTATTCTTAGTAATGGATTGAGAAGCACCACTATCAACAACCCACCAACCCTGGTTAACATTAGTTGTTGAACTGGATATAGCTAAATTACAACCCTTCTTGGTTCTATTATTATCCCTAACAGACATTTTCTTATTCTTACAATACTTAGCTATATGCCCTTTAGCCCCACAAGTAAAACATCGTTTTACAACATAGGCAGTTGAATACATTTTGTCTTCTTTTTGTTGGTTTACTCTCAACTGATCCCTTTCTTGCCTTCTTCTGGATTCTTCCAATAACCTACCAGTTACTCCAGCCAATGTGAGGTCCTCTCTGGTCAAAACCTCCAGTGAAGAAACATAGTCGTCGTAACTATCGTCCAAAGAAGAAAGAAGTATATAAACTTGCTATAGTTCCAAGAAAATAAGTTCCTTTTCGTGCAGCTCCTGGAAAATTCTGGCCATGGTTTCCAAATGAGCCATCATATCTCCTCCTTTAAGAAGATGTTGCTTAAATAATTTCCGTGTGAGATTTATATGAGCACCCACAGTGTCACGAACATATAGTCTCTTCAACTTGGTCCAACACCTAGCAGCAGACTCTTCGCCACGAATATGGACAAGTTGCTGGTCACTCAGTATCAGTCCAATTATGCAAAGAGCTCGTTCATTGTCTCTGGTAAACTTGCCTAATTTCTTCGCATCTTCATCGTCATCAAGATTCCATTTGTTACATCCGGTGGATGTAATTACTACGTCCCAAAATCCTCCTCTACGCAGAAGTAGATTACATTTTGTAAACCAGGATACATAGTTTGTTCCATCCAGCTGGGTTATCATGGAAATATTCGATAACTGTTCTTGTGCCATCTTCACTTGGATTATATATCACAAACACAGTTTTCTGTATTATTCACATTAACTCTCAGTTTAGCTCTGAACAATCCTAATTAGTTCTGGTTGGCTCTGGGCCCATAACCAATGTTAAGGATATTGTTGTGTTACCAACCAGCAGAGTAAATGCACAGAGAAACGGTACTGAGAGCAATGAATACAATACAATTACAAGAGAAATTCAAGATTAGAAATTTAGGACATATTAGACATTATTTAGGTCTTGACAGTGGTGGGATTCTGGGGGTTCTAGGGGATTCGGCCGAACCCTTTGTTAAATTGCTGGCTCGCCCCGCCCCTTGCCCCGCCCCTCCGCACTACTATTTATTCCCAATAAATGGGGCGAGCGAGCCAGCAATTTAACAAACGGTTCGGTGTTTTTTTGTAATTTATTGGTCCCGCAGCACACTGAACCGTTTGTTAAATTGCTGGCTTGCCCGCCCCTCCTCCCACCCGCGCAGCACCAGCCTACCCTCGCCAGGGGTAGGCAATTGTGGCTCTTTTACAACCTGTGGACTTCAACTTCCAGAATTCCTGAGACAGCTTGGCTGTCTCAGAAATTCTGGGAGTTGAAGGCCACAGGTTGTAAAAGAGCCACAATTGCCCACCCCTTCCCTAGCCTGAGTTCCGCTGCCTGGGATCCACGTGGGCTGCCACGTGGTTCCCCACCAGCTCTGAACGCAAGAGAGCAGGATGGAGAAAGTCGCTTCCACGCCTTCACTCACCCTCACTCTCTGCTCTGTTGGATCGCCAGCCATTCGCTTACCCCGCCCACTCCCAATCTATTGCTGCCTCCTGAGTCCCAGCTAATGGCTAGAGGAAAAAAAAACCTGCTTAAATTCTTGCCGTGGGGCTTCAAAGGCCGCCCTATAGCCAGTGGTGGGATTGTGCCTGTTCTGCCCCACCCCTTGCCCCGCCCCTCCGCACCACTATTTATTTCCAATAAATAGTGGTGGGTGAGGGGTGGGCGAGCCAGCAATTTAACAAACGATTCGGTGTTTTTTTGTAAATTTATTGGCTCCCGGAGCTTCAGCATAGGCTAATTAGCCCTTGATTAGATTGGCTCCCGACTCTCAGCTGATTTGTCTCAGCTGTTTTGCTCAGGACTCTGCTTCTTCCTTGTAAAGAGTGCTGGAACAATTTTTTTTCCCCTAGCTATGCTTAAAAACGGAATTGAAACTGCTTTGCTGTTGCTGCAAGGTTGGAAAATTAGGCAGGCAGAATTCTTTTCTTTTTCCTCACCAAAAAAGGTAGGTGCAAACAATGGGAAATTTAGGGAAAAAGAGGAGAGTTCAGGATTTTAAAACACAAAAGAAAAAAAGCTCTATTTAACTAAGGAATTGTAATAATTGAGATACTATTAATTGTATATTCCTGAAAGCAGAAATGGTTAAGTTGTGGTTTGGAGGAATATATGGGGGAAATTATTTGGTCTAGTATTATTGGTAAATATAATTAATTGATTTGTAAGAAATTGGATTGCATGGAAATAATTGGAATATTCATGTTCATATTGATTAATATACAAAAAGGTAGTTATATAACTAATTGATTTATATTAAAATGTTGAATTTATATTAAACAACTAATATTACATAATTAACCAATGTGAGGATGGATATAAAAATAGATGACAATGGGAAGGAGTATAATATAGAATAGAAGGGAAAAATTGAATTTGATTAAGATTAGAGATGAGGATGAAGGGTAATATTGGTTTTTTACAAAAATAGATGAGGAATAAATATGGCAAAAAGGAAATATAGAAATTGTAAATTTAATTGAAATGACTAAACACTGTTTAAATTTGTGAACCGGCCAATTACTCTGTTCAAAGAAAATACATTGTATGTTTGTGTATGTGTTTCTAATTATTGTTATTTATTCATATTTGTTCTCTTTTATTCTTTAAAGTTTAACAATTCATTCTTTATCTTAATATCTTTATATTTGTTTGGGGTTGGCTTTCTTCCCTTTCATCTTTTTTATTGTACAGCAATCTTTCTCCTCAAACCTACCACCTCTCTCTTTTCTTTCCTTCTTACTTTCTCTTCCTCCCCCTCTTCTTCTCCTCCCTACTTCCTCTTCCTTTCTCCTTCTCCTCCTCTCTTCCTCCCTCTCTTCCTCTCCCTCCTACTCTAATTTCCCTTCCCTTCCTTCATCCCTCTCTATTGCTGTATCCTTTTATGCATATGGACTACTCAGAGGGCTGAAAAAGTTATTTTTGACTGGTCCTCACACTTTTGACCAGTCCTCGAACTTACGACTGTCCTCACATTTTATGTTTTTGCCCTATCTTGTCACCATGGTGAAGAGAAGCAGTTGTGAAATGAGTGACATGGTTGTTAAGAATGCTACAATGGGCCTAAATGATGACCAGTCATAAGTGCGAAGACCGGTCAAAAGTGCGAAGACCTGTCAGAAATCACTTTTTTCAGCCCTCTGGGTAGTCCTTTTGTGCATATGGACTACTCAGAGGGCTGAAAAAGTTATTTTTGACTGGTCCTCGCACTTTTGACCAGTCCTCGAACTTACGACTGTCCTCACATTTTACGTTTTTGCCCTATCTTGTCACCATGGTGAAGAGAAGCAGTTGTGAAATGAGTGATATGGTTGTTAAGAAAGCTGCACAGGCATAAATGTGAGGATGGTCATAAGTCAAAAGTGCGAGGACCAGTCAGAAATAAGTTTTTCAGCCCTCTGAGTAGTCCCTATGCACATAGCCATGCCCACCCAGTCATGTGACCAGCTAGCCACACCCACCCAGTCACATGATTGCCAAGCCACACCCCCAACTAAGCCACGCCCACAGAACCTGTTGTTAAAAAAATTGAATCCCACCACTGGGTCTTGATATTGTTCAAACTGCTAGAGAGTATAAACTGTCACAGGCTAGCAAAATAAGCCAGATGTTAAAACGCTATAGCATGGAGCTATGTAAGCCAGCTAAAACGACAATGGCACAGGATTTTCAACATGAAGAAATCCAAAGTCCTGGATTTAGTAAAGAGATCTATCAATCGCTGATAGGGAGTCTATCATATATTAGCAATTGGTCGAGACCTGATATTTCATATAGCGTAAACCAATTAGCAAGGCATAATGCAGAGCCAACAGATAGGCATTGGCAGGCCGCAAAGCGGATATTGAGATATTTAAAGATGACAATGCATTATGCATTATATTTAGAACCTAACCATTATCTTACACTGAGTGCATATGCTGATGCTAGTTTCGCTACTGATTTGACCACCAGAAAGCCTACATCAGATATTACGATAATGTTAGGTAATTGTTTAATAGGATGGAAGTCAATAAGGCAGAAACATATTAGTTTATCCACTATGGAAGCAGAATTTTCTTGTTTGTCACTAGTATGTACTGATTTAATTTATTATAAACAGTTAATGACTGATGTTGGATTAAAGGTAGATTATCCTATCATAATTTATGAGGATAACCAAGCTGCTATAAAAATGGCAACAAATTTAGCAGTTAAAACAAGATCGAAATATACTGATATTCGTTATTTGAATGTTCGTCAGAGTATTCAAAGTAATATGGTTCAGTTAGAATATTGTATGTCTGAAAACAATGTAGCTGATAATTTCACCAAAGCGCAGGGTGCAATTAAACATAAAATGTGTTGCGAAAACTATGGCTTGAAAATTTGAACAGGTATATATTAGCCTGTCCAAAGAGGAAAATGTTAGGATATGGTATAAGTCTAACAAGTTGTCCAGGCAATATATGTGTTCTATCACTTTAAATGTATTCTGTAACTCTAAGATGTAATGCTGAGTAATTGTACTGCTGAGTCATTGTAATGACTAATGACTGCTGACTGAATGCTGACTGCAATTATCATAATTGTACTGTTGAGTCATTGCACTGCTGACTTCACTTATCTTAAGTGGATAATTACTAGTGTAAACTGTACATAAGGAGAGAGCCGAGCTATAGTCATTGTTGGACCTGCTCTCATCATCGCTTGACTTGCTGCTTGACTGGAACTGTTGATTGGAACTGTTACTGTCATGTGTGAAGAAGCTCTCATCGTGGATGGATACCATCCATGGATGCTACCAGCGTGATTTGTTACCAGCGTGAATTACTGCTTTTTGTCTGGTAAGAAGATATCTGTAACTTCGGATTGATTTGAATGGCTAAAGACTTGGATTGACTAAAAGACTATGCAATTGTTTTCCACTACAAAATAAAAGCTTTGTTAAACCAGTTTGTATGTATTGTATTCATTGCTCTCAGTAACGTTTCTCTGTGCATTTACTCTGCTGGTTGGTAACACAACAATATCCTTAACACTATCAATGATTTATTTAAAGGTAAAGGTTATTTATACAGTTCATTTTTAAACCTAGGCTAGTCAGCCACCTTTTGCCAAATGGGCAGACATATAAATTGATTAAAATAAAATAATAAATGAAACAAGTGTTACGTTGAGGAGGGACTGGTCTTGTTCTCTGTTCCCCAGAGAGCAGGATCAGAACCAATGAATCAAAACTATAAACTTACTGCCTGTAGTACAGTGGACTAAAGCACTGTTATTAACATCTGCTGCTTGCAATTACTGCAAGTTCAAATCTCACCAGGCTCAAGGTTGACTCAGCCTTCCATCCTTTCAAAGGTAGGTGAAATGAGGATCCAGATTGGGGGGGTACTAAGCTGACTTTGTATAAATATACAAAAGTATGAAGGCTATTGCTTAACGCATTGTAAGCCGTCCTGAGTCTCCGGAGAAGGGCGGCATATAAATCAAAGCAAAAAAAAAAAAAAAACCTATAAGGAAACTCAATAAATTTTAGAGATAAGGGAGAACGTGGCCACATAGATGTCTTCTTTATTAGGATGTTTCTGTTGAGTTTAGGCAGCGTGACTAGTTATTATGAGATAAACCCAGGAGCAAAACACAGCACACAGAGCCTTTAGATAATTAACAGTGGTTTATATACAGCTAAATATATACAGACTTATACATAGTAAATACCTTATCATACAGCTACTGACACACGGAGAGCAATGATACACACAAGGAGAGAGAACATGAGAAGGGAAACATCCTCTATGGCTTCCCTTATGTAGACAGCTTCTCACCCAGCTTCTTAAAATGGCAGTAACCCTGCTGCCTCATTCCTATTGCATCAGCTTTCAGTTGCCTCCACTTACAACCTTCCATCAGTTTACAGCAGAGGGGAGTTTCAGCAGGATCTGACCAGTTCTGAAGAACCAGTAGTAAAAATTCTGACTAGCCCCACCTCCATCTATTCTCTGCCTCCCAAGTCCCAGCTGACAGTGAGGAAATGGGAATTTTGCAGTAACCTTCCCCTGGATTGGGGAGGAAATTGAGATTTTACAGTATCTTTACCCTGCCACGCCCACCAAGTCACACCCACCAAGCCACACCCACAGAACCGGTAGTAAAAAAAAATTTAAACCCACCACTGGCTTACAGCTATTAAATCTATATACCCTAACAGTTTCCCTTCACAGCAGGCTGGAGATCCACCTGACCTAAATATTTTAGCAGATCCTGCATAAGCAGGGGCTTGGATGAGATATCCTTGGAGAGTTCCTCCATTATTTTATAAATAATCCACAATTGGGGTTGGACTAGAAGAACCTCCAAGGTCCCTTCCAAGTCTGTTATTTTCTTATTCTGTTAATTAAGTCATGAACTGCAGAGAGAAAAGCCAGCATTTTTTTCCTTTGGCAGTTGACAAACCTATAAAGAGCTTTGTTTGAAGAAAGGACATTTTTCCCAGGGAATCACAGGAAGGAGGCTCCTCTGAGGTCCTTTTTCTTCCTCTTACTGTTAATTTGAATTAATCACAATGGCTCTGCTATTTTGGGGGAGGTTATAAAAGACCACAGACCACCTGCTTAGCAGTTCACCACTCAAATCTTACATGGGTCATTTTTTTGTGATGCATGATGGATCCATTTTTAAAGTGATAACATCTGTTGCTTGTACACATTTTATTTATAATTCTTCCCCGGGTGATTATAACAGGAGCTTGGCAAGTAATCACCAGCTGTGTGAATTAGCTAGGAAAGGCAGTGGTTATTTGATCTGTATACATGTCTGGAGGGAATAAAACGACAGCTGAGGAACTGTCCCATTGAAGGACTTTAAAATTGCTAAAAATATATGAAGTAGCAAAAGTACCCAATTTATGGTTGATGGTGTAATGCCACTCAAATCAAAGCAGTGGTGAAATCCAAATAATTTCCCTACCGGTTCTGTGGGGGTAGCTTGGTGGTTATGTGAGTGGCTGGGCATGGCCAACTCGATGTCACTCCCACCTAGTCACATGACACACACACCCCAGCCACCCCTACCCAGGTTTTGTGGCTCCCGGTGTTTTCTGTGGGAAATGGGTCATGTGGCTAAGTGAGTGTGGCCAACTTGGTTGGTCTCACCCTTAGGAAATTTCTCCTTAGTCCAACTCACAATAAAATAGCACAATAAAATAGCACTGTTCCAATATTTAGAATAGAATAGAATAACAGAGTTGGAAGGGACCTTGGAGGTCTTCTAGTCCCTGCTTAGGCAGGAAACCCTACACCACTTCAGACAAATGGTTATCCAATCTCTTCTTAAAAACTTCCAGTATTGGAGCATTCACAACTTCTGAAGGCAAATTGTTCCACTGAATTGTTCTGTCAGGAAATTTAAGGGGCTCCTACAAAAATGAGGGAGTCAATCTATTTTCCAAAGCACCAAAAGGCACAACAAGAAACAATGGAAGGAAACTAACCAAAGAGAGACGCAACCTAGCACTAAGGAGAAATTTCCTAAGGGTGAGACCAATCAACCAATGGAATAGCATGCCATCACTAGAAGCTTTCAAAAAGAGTGAGGGAAGTACACCCCAAAAGGACAGTGCCAGGAACCACTAAAACAATGCAGAAAACTTAGAACAGCCGTTCCCCTTTTTTAAAAAAGTGGACCCCAAAGCAAATGCAGCAGCTGAGAGGGAAACTAAGAGCAGCTGCTCAGGCTAATTGAAAGCCTGGGGGTGCTGCCAAAAGCCATTAACCCTTCCAACTCTATTATTCTATGTTCTCTATGTTCTAAATTGGGTGCTTCACAGCAGAAGCAATACAACTGACTGGACCACACATACGTTAAATTCACAGCCTGTATGACCAAGCTGCATCATTGTCCCCTCCTGTATCTTTTCCCCCAGGAAGAAACAAGAAGTAGCCAACACTGCAGCAGCTATAAAAGGTCTTGGGAAATTCCAGGGAGTATCAGCTGATCACAGAAGTGTTACTTAATACTCTTTATAATGAAAATGTTTGTAATCTTGTCCTTCTTCCTGAAGGGAAGAGGTTAATCCCATCCCTAGATGGGTGATTGACAGGGTTCCCTGCCCTAATCCTGTCAGTTTCTGTTGTTGACTTGATTCAGTGTGTATCGGCTGCATTCCAGCTGCAACTATTAAGTGGAGCTATTAACTGAAGAGGGAGGGAGGGAGGGAGGGAGGGAGGGAGAGAGAGAGAGAGAGAGAGAGAGAGAGAGAGAGAGACTCTCTTGCACTTTATTTTTAACCGGTTCTCGAAAATGCCTAAGCAATTTACTAACGGTTTGAGGGAACCGGTGAGAACTGGCTGAATTTCACCTGTGAATCAAAGGCCTTTGCCCAATCCCTAACATTTCAAGATTACCCAGTAACTTTAGCAAGACTGAGGAGTCCTTCTTGTTTCCCCTCCAAATTTTTGTGGTTGCAAATTGGTCTTTGAGTTTTATTTTTTAAGGAAGTATGGCCTATTTTGATTGTCCCTCACACCCATCCATCCTTTATCCATCACAGCCTCTTTTCTTTCTTTCCCCTTTGAGGTGGGTGTAATTTCTATATTTCTAGCTCATTCTTCATATATGTTTGCCCAGATTCTCTCCACAGGATTATGATAATCACTGGCAATTGTGAGACTATTTTATATTTAGAAAATTGATAAAGTCCCTCGGGAGTTGGGCGGCATAAAAATGTGACAAACAAACAAACAAACAAACAAACAAATAAATAAATAAATCATGCCTCTTACAATCCTGACTCAGAATGTTTCCACGGCTATTTTCTAAGCCACAATAAAAATCTGCAAGTACTAATTGCATTTGTCATTCTTAATGTTTAGAGAGGCTTAAGTCTGATTGAGCAGATACTCAAGGGTTCACCCTAATTTTGTCCCCACAACAATCCTTACATGCCACCCATGTCAACCATCAAAGTGGCATCAAAGATTAAAAAGCCAGCTACGATAGAATAGTCAACAATCATCTATATAACTGTGGTTCATAGTCAAAAGGGGGGGGGGATCTTCCCTTCCTTGGGAAGCATCAAGTCTGACAAGGACCATATGCTGACAGGTAGTTACCAAGGAAATGCCAAGCTGCTCAACTGCTTCAATCTTCTCCAACAGACAAATGGTCAGATGTTCCACCAGGAATCGATCCAGGGCCAAAGCAAGTGGCAGCAGAGAAGCTGGAATTGGCCACATCCATAGAGCTGTCTGACCAGCTCTCCTCCGATTACAGAGCTGGTCAGTCCTGCCACCATGAATGTTGCCATCCCGAAATCTGTCCTTATCCAGAGCAGGTTGGGACCGGACTGTTCTCTTTAGTCCACTATTGGTGGTTCCCTTGGATGGAATGCTGCTCAACATCCAGCCCATGAGAAGAATCTTCCAACTGGCAGGCACAGCACACTGGTTACCCCATGCATTATTTCCGGGGAGGGGGAGGGTTCCCCCTTTTGTACTATCAATCAATGGAACATTTTCTCCATTCCTGTTTGTCACCTGGTCAGCTCCTTAACTATTCGCTACTAGACAACAGCAAAAGGGAGAGTTGTTATTAAAAAAAAAGTTATTGGCTTCCATCTACAGATCATGCAGATGTTGCAGCCGGTGAATCAACATTGCAGAGCTGGGGTGTGAGGAAGGGGTCCAGATGTGGGGACTAACGTGGGACTTGTCAACTGTCCTCTAGAGATCCTATGAACAGAGATGCTCCAGAGGACTCAGAGTGGAGTCTTTTAATTAAGACACTTTCAGTTGCAGCCATGACACCACGGACAAACCACTCACATCCAAGGGTTTGCCCTCTCTGCGTCAGCTAATTTAAAAAGAAGAGAGAGGAGGTTGTGGAAGAATGCAAGACTGCCTAGGATGCTTGAATTTCTGCTTGGGGCAGAATATTGGACTTAATCTCCCTTTCCAAATCTGTTATTTTTATATAGTGAGGATTTGTTTCTGCATTATTTGAACCGAACCTTTTTCGTTTTTGTCATTATCTGCAACTGCCAAGAGTTTATTAAGGATTGAGGAAGGAACTCCCACAAAAACATAAACAAGCAAGGAAGTTCCTTTGGTGCTCCATGGTTTGGCTTCTCTGTAGACAGTTCCTGATCTTGAAAGTGCCACCAAGTACAACATGCTGTTAACATGGAAGATCCTGAACTGACGTGTGCTGGCTTTGTTCTGATTGGGGGGGACAAGGGTGATTGATTTCCATGACTGGGTAAGGCATTTCTTCCCATTTTTCCGTAGAAGGCGGGGCAAGTCATTGTCTCCCCCAAATGGCAGGTTGCTTTTCTCGCCATTATCTCGCTCCCTTTTGGGGGGGGAGCTAAAACTCAATTCCAAGAATGGGAGAGCTGGTTCTTGCAGTCTTTCAGCCGTGCCTCTTGCAGTTGAGCATCTAATAGGATGAGGCAGGTGTAACGACTGTGATGCCTCCATCAACCTGTTCCCCGCATTGCGTTTTTATCAGGGCCATCTGCTCCATGGAGAGTGACAGCTGCTGGGTCGCATAAATAGCTCTGTTGTGTACTTTTGCGTAAAGCAACATATTGTCATAATTTCTTTGCTATCGCGGGATGGTATAATGTTAACCAAGGAAAGGTGACATTATTCCTGGTGCCTTCAATGTGCACTGGAGACAAGGTGTTCTTGTACTCCAGGGAAGCCTCTTCTGAGCATCCCCTTCTCCAGAGGCAGGACCTGCCCCCGCCCCCGGGGGGGGCATCCTTCCTGCTGACTTGTCAGTTGCACCCCTGCTGATTTATCAGCCTGCTTCTCGGAGCAGCTTTCGGAAGAAATGAGCCAAGGAGCCGATCACTCTGTTCTGGGGGGTGATTTATCAAGCCTGCTGCTTTTCCCATTTCCCTTTTTATGAGTCAATAGCATTTGCCTGCACAAGAGGACCATACAGGAATCTGCCGGATTGCTCTCAGTGGCAGTCTAATTATTTGTTACAAAGCAGGCTGCAAGGCTTCAACATTTTCCAAATAGCAGGGAGGCAATTAAAAATACTTTATAGCACAATCCCACACAGGTTGACTCAAAGGCCAGCTCTGCTGAGTTCCATGAGAGCTGGTACCATGCCTGCCAGGCTTTAACTGCATTCCTAAGGCTTGGCCAGGTTGCTGAATTAAGCCATGATCCGGGTTCTCACATTACACTGAATCATGAGCTAAAGAAATAGGTTCTGATTGGACAGAACAGTAAACCATAAATTAAGCTCAAATAACAAAATACCCAAGCTTAAAATTAACACAGTTGAGCATATTCTGTAAATGCATCTGTAAAGTTTTCACTCAACTTTAAATGCCTTATGTGAACACAGTAAAAGTTTAGACTCTACATCCCTGTATTTCCATTTGTAATTATATTTAATTATTTCAATTTAAAACCACTGGATCAGTGTCTTTCTAAGCAGAATGATCCAGCCCTGACTAGGCAATTCACTACAAAATGGCAATCTTTATTTGCCAGTAGCCGACAGGTAGAACGGCAGGCCAGAAAGTCAGAATCTAAACAGGAATCCATTCCTGCAACGAGCAACATAGAATCCTGAGTAAAATAAACCAATTAATGTCCTGCTGAGCTCTGAGGGACTAGGAACCTGGGCTAACTTCCCATTAGACCTATCTTCTCCCACTCCACTTTCTTAAAATCCCAGAAGCGGGACTGAAAATGTTATAGGCCAGCTGGGCCTGTGTGTGTGTGTGTGTGTGTGTGTGTACTCTGTGTATATAAAGCCTTCAAGTCAGTTTGGATTCCTGGTGGCTGCCTGGTCGAGTCAAAATTGGGCAAAATTGCTTCCTTTCCTGGGGTTGAGCCATGGGAAATTTGGCCTTACAGACCCACAAGCTTTCTGACTCTATAAAATCTCATATTGCCATACCAGTGGAGTCACCTTTGCCCACAAAGGCCCTCAGGGATGCCTCCTCCTCTTCCCCTTTGAATTCTTGCCACCTCCATGAGAAAATTCCCAGTCTTTTCTGGGAAAAAGGCAGAGCAGAAGACAGCCCATGGCAAACCCAGAGTGCTTTCATTTGGATCCATAAATAAAGCAGAGCATTAGACAAAACAGCTTTTCCCAGTCCTAAGATTCCATGTCTTTTGTTGTTGATTAAAAGAAGGAAGTTCATCCCAATGGTAGCCCAGATCAACTTCAGAAGAGTCCCATTGTTAGATACTAACAGTGAAGCAATAGGCTTCACTCAGGTCTGCTGAATGAGCAGGAAAAATACTTGAACCTGATTGGTTGAGACGCCTGACAGTTCCCTATATAAGGGCAAGCTGTCAGGCAGGGTTTTGCTGGATGTTACAGATCTACAATAAAGAATAGTTGTATGAGCCTGGCTTCCTGTCTCTTCGTTTACCCTATCTAACACCCATGATCTGGCACTACAGATAACAGAATAAGACTTGGAAGGGAGCTTTAGGTCATCTAGTCCAACCCCCTGCCCAAGTAGGAGACTCTAAACCATTTCTGACACGTGACAGTCCAGTCTCTTCTTGAAAGCCTCCAGTGATGAAGCTCCCACAACTTCTGAAGGCAAGCCGTTCCTTCAGTGAATTGTTCTAACTGTCAGAAAATTTCTCCTTATTTCTAGGTTGAATCTCTCCATGATCAGTTTCCATCCATTATTCCTTGTCTGGCCTTCGGGTGCCTTGGAAAACAGGTTGACTCTTTCCTCTCTGCGGCAGCCCCTCAAATATTGGAAGATGGCTAACATGTCTCCCCTGGTCCTTCTCTTCTCTTTCCTGGAACCGTTCTTCATACTTTCAGATTTTCCAGTTTCTCTGAGCCTGTTTCAAAAGAACCGGTTTAATTATTTTTCTTTTGAGTAGGTGTATTTATTTATTTATTTGAAGGATCATTATGGTTGTCCAACTCAGACAACATGACTCAGTGCAACATACAAAAAAATAATAATAATGAAACAAAGCAAAACAGCACATGCTGTTCAAACCCAAGTCCATAAAGTCAACATATGCTATCACTCTATCCTGGGAACTCTGTTCATCCTGACTCAAGCACCCAGGCTGGCAAATGTTTCTCCATCTGAAATGATGCTTAACTTAAACCCCAGCTTCATAAATAGATATAAATAAAATAGTACACTCTTTACCCCTCTCCAGGAACAACACAACAAACTGCAGATGGGCTTGGCAAGGAGAGATGCCACTCGAGGCCTGAAAGTCTTCCTAAATTCACCAGTCTTGGTCTTTCAAGGAGAGTCACTCGTTCTCGGGCCTTGCCACATTAATCTTGCTTTATTTTGCTTTGTGACCTCTGCAGTAATGAGAACCAAGCAGTTATTGGAGTTTGCTGACATTCACATATTTTGTTGTATTTTAAAAGTGTTGCCAGCATCTGCATGTACCGCAAATTAAATTAGGTTTGAATTTTATTGCCTCTTTTATTTAATTTATCTTAGCTGTTGCGTTCAAGCTGTGGACCAGCTGTTGTCTGTGAAAAAAAGAATGTTAATTTGAGGGGAACAATTTAAGGCTTTCTACGATGGGTGCTAAGTAATCACTCTGGCAATTACATCTACGGAGCCTTCGTGGCTGTTCCATTGTCAAGAGCTGGCCAGGGTAACCTGACCCAGTAACCTCTTCATCCTTGGGGAAGAGAAGACCACCACACAGCCAGGTGCCGCTTCTCAGAGCAGCTCTTTCCAACCACGCCAATGTCCCTGTTCTCACTAGGCAGAAAATACCAAAACTTTCACTGTGACCCAGGTGCACAGAACCCAGCCAAGAGAGACTCCTGAAGGCAGAGACCCTCAAGGGAATGCAGCTCCCACTGGACTCGCCTCTTTCAGGCACCGTGTTTCCCACCATCATCCACTTCTTTCTCATCCACCTCATTTTGTCCCAGAGTATTTGGAAACGTGAGCTTGCAGCCTAGGACAAGATGGAGAAGGGATTGAGGAGGATTCACAAAGCAACACAAATGCTTGTTCAAGAAAGAGTGGAGTTAGGTAAATACAGAACACGGACTCCTGCTTTAGGGTCTGTTTTGTGTAGAGGCTTTAACCATGCCCATGTGTGTATTTAGATCTTGAATATTGCTGTACTTTGCAAGCTGGGTTTTGGTTTTTGGGAGTAGAAAAGCAAAGCTAAGGAGGGCGAGCACGGCCATCAGTCACATTAAGCAGAGCTATTCCAGAGTGATAGCCACAATTGCTCCTTTTAGGCCAGGCTTTTCCACTAAGAAAACCTTTTAATTTTTACTAAGATTGTGGTAGATTTCTTTTGCTCCTAAGGTGTACATGTGCGCACAAACAATTAGCAGCCAGATGTGTGATCCTTTGTGTCTGTGTGGCAAGAGTTGGAGCAGAGGAAATGAGCTGTTGCATCTGAACATCACTTCCCAAAAAGCATTTCTTGAATAAGTGAGTATTGCCAGGTATGGGGGTTGCCTATACAACTCTGGAAGGGTATTCAAGGCTTCAAAAGTGAACACAGCAATCAAAACCTCTTGCAGCAGGGTCAAAGCAAGGGGTGACTTCTGGATACATCACTGAGGAAAGCGAACAGGATCCCAGCACTGAACCCACACCCCATGAGTGGGAGAACCAGCCCCGGGCACTGGTTTCAAATTGGCCAGAAAGACTGGTCAACCCAAGCCTGCCAATTTTTGAAACTCCGCCATGCTTGCTGCCCAACTTAAAAGGGGGCAGACCTGGGATAACTAAACTTTACAGGAACGAAATGGGAGGTTACACTGGAAGAAATACTGTTCTGGATAAAATCTAACATTGTAGAAACCCTAAAACCGTGATGCCGGAAGTGGCATGCAGAGCCATTTTTCTGGCCATGTGAGCTGTCATCCAACTCACCTGCAGTTGCGCATGCGCACGCGCCCCAGCTGGTGTTCAGGCCTCTGGTGCACATGCGCGCAATTCAGGGAATCCAGCTGGTCTTCGGAGCTCTCCTGTGCATGTGCGCACATTTGCACATGCGCACGAGAGTACTGGTGAGCACCAGATGGTGTTCGCATGTGTGCATTGCACACGTGAAAACCATGCACATGTTAGAAGTGTATAATGATGTATTAGAACGAGCTAAAATGCCATTTTCATGGATGGAGGCATACATAACTTTAATTCCGAAAGAAAATACAGACAATCAAATGATCCAAAATTATAGGCCAATCTCGCTTCTAAATGCTGACTATAAAATTCTGGCAACGATTATAGCGGAAAGACTTAAAAAGATATTAAATAATATTATACATTCGGACCAAAACGGGTCTTTACCCAAACAACAAATAAGAAACAATACAAGAATTATAATGAACATATTAGAATATTATGAGGCTCGCCCCGAAAAACAACTAGCGTTAGTACTGGTGGATACACAAAAGGCTTTCGATAACTTAAATTGGCAGTTCTGAATTACACAACTAATTACTATGAAATTTGGACAAAAATTTATCAGAATGATCAAGGCAATATATTCAAATCAAACAGCAAAAATAATGGTTAATGGAGATCTAACAGATAAAGTCACCATAAATAAGGGGGTTAGGCAAGGATGCCCACTATCTCCTCTCCTATTTATTCTTTCGCTAGAAGTTTTATTAATTCAGGTCAGGGATAATCAGGAGATAAAAGGGTTAAAATGAAAAAAGAGTATAAAACACAGGCATTTGCAGTCGATATGGCTTTTATAATAGAGGATCCCCTCAAAACAGGAGACTTACTGATACAGGAAATAGACAAATTTGGTACGGTTGCGGGTTTAAAAATAAATAAAAATAAAAGGAAGATAATAAAGAAAAAATCTCACGTAAGGTCAAAATAAGGAATTAGAGAGGATATTGGAAATTCAAGTAATGAAAAAAGTAAAGTATTTTGGCATTTGGTTAACAGCAAAAATTTGTATAAACAGTTTAAATTTTATAGTTATCTATAAAAAAAGATAACTATTTAAACTTACTACAACAAACTTGAAAAGATCTGCATTCTTCAGCTGCATCCTTCTTTCAGCACCACCTTTACCTGTGCAGAGCAGGTAAAACAGAGGGACCTCCAGATATTCTGAACCTTTTGAGCAGCTCAGGGAAATCCCAACTTCAGACACAATTCTGGGCCCCTTTAATTGGCCGTGCCTTGAAGCAACCAGGCAGAGGCAGCTTTAAGATCACCCTGGGTAGTTAACATCATCAGGCAAATCAAGGCAACCATGACACTAGAAGAGTGAGGGAGGGGGCAAGGAGATGTCTGATAGCAACATCCAGCAGTCGCTTGGACTCCCCAAGGAAAGTGTTTCCCAAGGAAGCTTTTACCTGATGTGATCTGGCCCACACAAGATAGGTGGAAAGGAAAATAAACTTTTACTGGCAAATAAATGGGTTACTGGCAAGCAATTTCCAAGTGGACCCCCTTATAGCAATAGCAGTTAGACTTATATATCACTTTACAGCCCTCTCTAACCAACCATCTGTGTCCTCATTTTACCCACCTTGGAAGGATGGAAGGCTGAGTCAACCCTGAGCCTGGTGGGATTTGAACTGTCAAATTGCAGGCAGCCGGCAGTCAGCAGAAGTAGCCTGCAGTACTGCACTCTAACCACTGAGCCACCGTGGCTTATATACAAGTCATGAGCCAGTCAGGCAAACCATAACTGTTAAAAGCCAATCATCAGGACCAACATCATGGGCCAAGGGTGACAAGGTAGGTAAGAATTTTATTTCATAATGAAAGCTTTGCCCAGGGCCTTGGGGATTGTCATCGCCTTCCCGAGCAGGCGGAGGCAGAGAGCAGGCGGTTGGTTCTCTTCCCGAAGGCCCAGGCCCAGAGAGGCCAGGAGCCGCGCCTTTTCCCATCTGCTGCACAATCAGAATTAATAATAGACTCAAATAGTTTTTCTCAGCCTTGGCCGCTTTCAGGACGTGCGGACTTCAACTCCCAGAACTCCCCGACCGGCATAGCAGAATTCTGGGAGTTGAAGTCCACACGTCTTGAAAGCGGCCAAGGCTGAGAAAAACCCAACGGGCCGCCCCGAGAGCCGCCAGGCGAGCGCCAGGCGCAACCAGGGGCCTTCGGGGGGCGGGTCACCGGCTGAACTCCCCCACGGGGGCGGGGCTTGGGCCTGCAAGCTCGGTCAAAGCTCCTCCCCTGCCGCAGCCCCGCCCACGCAGCGACTCAGAAGCGGCAGCGCCGCCAGCCCGCCCCCTGGCGTCCTGCTGGGCGAACGCCGCCCACGAGCAGCGGCGATGGGAAGTGAGCGTCCGCGCAGGCGCGGAGCTCCCGCGGCGCCTCGGAGTGACGTGTGGCGGGCGCCGTTCCCGGCCAGGCTGAGCTTTGGCGGGGACGCCATGAGCGGGGAGCGGGAGGGGGCCGGGGCCGGGCCGGGCTGGGCGGCGCTGGAGCCGGCGGAGGTGCTGCGCGCCGCTCGGGCCGGGCCAGGGCTGGGCGCGGCGGAGGTGGGCGCGGGCGCGGCGGCGCTGCTGGGCGAGACGGCGGCGCTGCTGGGCCAGGCCGAGGCTCCGGGCGGGTGGCCGGCGGCGGCGCGGGAGGCCTGCCTGCGGGCGGCGGAGCGGCTGGGCGACTGGGCGTGGGAGCGGCTGCAGGAGGGGCCGTGGCATCGCGTGGGCCGCGCCTGGCGCCGCCTCTTCGCCCATGCCTGCCTGCTGCGCGCGCTCTGCCTGTGCCGGGCGCGGGGGGCCTGCGCCGAGGCCCTGCGCGCCTGCGACCTGGGGCTGCTGCTGGGCGCGCCCGGCCCCGAGATGGCCCGCCTGGCCGCGCTGCTGCAGCGCCTGCTGCCCGCCCCGGACGGCCCGCCCCGCAAGGTAGGACGGCGGGAGGGAGAGGAGGGGGGGCCGCGGGAAGGGAGGCCGCCTTCTGACCCCTCCCCTCCCCCCCCGCAGAAGCCGCGCACGGAGCGCCCCCCGGCACAGGCGGCGGAGGAGGCGGCGGGGGCGTCGGTGTCCCGGGCGCGGCGGCCGTCCCTGCAGCGCTTCCGCGAGCGCTTCCTGCTGCCCGGGGCGCCGCTGGTGCTGGAGGGCGTGGTGGAGCACTGGCCCTGCCTGCGCAAGTGGAGGTGAGCGCCGCCTTCCCCCTGCCCGGCCGGCGTGGTCGACGCGGAGCGGGGAAGGCGCTGCAGGGGGGCAAAGGAAGCGGGAGGGGAATCCCTCGTTCAACCCTCCGGCTTCTCTTGCCGCAGCGTGGATTACCTGCTGCAGTTGGCCGGCAACCGCACCGTCCCGGTGGAGCTGGGCGCTCGCTACACCGACCAAGATTGGTCCCAAAATCTCATGACGGTCGCCGAGTTCATCCGCCGGTTCGTCGAGCAGGAGGTCTGAGCTCTTCCTTCAGCGGAGCCCCCGGGGGAGGGGAGGGAGAGGAGTCGGTCTTTCTGCCTTCAGGGGGGAGCCTCCCTGGCAGTCGGTATTCCGTGGCCCAAAGGGCTGCCTTGCAGGATTTGGAGCTAGAGAGAGCAGCTCTTCATGGAAAGTGGGAGGGCAGGGCCGGTGGTCTGGTCAGTCTTTACAGGGGCAAATGGGGAGGGAGGGAGGGAGGGGAGTCTCCTGCAAAGGCTGGCTTTGCCTCTTGCTGCACTACATGGCTCAGTCTATTTCTTCTGCCTCTTCCTTTTCATGCCAGAATCCCAACGGATACCTTGCTCAGCACCAGCTTTTTGACCAGGTAAATGCGGAAATTATTATGGATCCTAGAGCTTCTCTTTGCCCTGAATCACACCCCAAATTGTGTTCTCAGAGGCAAAAGGACTCAGGCCCCCTCCAATTACCCTTCACACAGAGAAATCTCTTGATAAAAAAAGTTGTCAGAAGCCTAACCCTCCCCCACCCCCAATTTATGAAAAATCATATGGCTGCCCATCTGAGTCTCAGTGACTCTGGGCACTTTTACAAGAATAAAAGCCCAATAAAAAAACCATAAACTTGTCTCTCTCCTGGCATAACAATCAGATAAGCCACTTGATGGGCTCCATCTCACTTGAGTCCCCTGGCCCGTTGGCAAAACCCAGGTCTTCAGGGCCTTGCAAGAATGGGGGCCAATCTTATCTCCATGGGGATGATATTCCACAGGTTAGGGAGCCACCACAGAGAAGCCCCTTCTTGGTCCTGCATTCCCTGCCTCCCTGCTGGGGTGGGTTGGGTAGATGTGACTGGGAGAGATAGTCCTTCAGATAACATGCTCCCAAGACATGAAGGGCTTTGAACGTGACAACCATTTTGAACTGGATCCAGAAGCAAATCAACATATATTAAACCTTACTGGGGAAGATCCTGTCCCTTGTAGACCAACCATGTTGTCTCATGCTGCTGCAGTAGCTCCCTTCACCCTAGTGCTCTTTTGGATGTTTTGCATTGTGACTGGATGCAGATTTTCCACCATGCTGGCCTGGGTTGATGGTAGCTATGTCCTAAAGGACTCCAGGGGGGGAAGGCTGCTGCTGCTACATCACAGAGACCCTCAGATTCCATAGCAAAAGTCCATTGCCCACCCCAGTAGTAAAGCTCCATTGGTATTGATGCACAGGGAGTATTGGATTGGTGCTTTTTGCTGTGGAAATATATTTGTATGAGAGCCGTGTTTAGTCTAAGTGGCATTGAGTATATGGCTACATCCAGTATTATTTCAATTGTTTAGCAAGCTTGCCCTGACTCCTTTTTTCTTACTCTTTACCGAAGAGGCACCCTGACCAAGGAGGGGAAGGGATCAGTGTTAGGGACTGAGCATGGTGGATCCCAAAGCAGAAATAATTTTGCCTTTGGATTGCTGCAGAGCGCCATACAATGTAAGCTGGAGGTCTTTTGGGCAACATCCCACAAGCTACAGGGGAGGGGAGGAATGTCAGACTGTGGAGCCCAAATTTGGCTGTCAGTCTCTCTAATATCCAAGTCAAAGGAGCAGGGTACACAATGTGTGCGAGGCCAGGGCCCTGTCCAAGTGGAGAAGGAAGAGCAACTGCTGCTGGCTCTCAGGGGAGCCAATGGTGTTGATCCAGCAAACAGGCATGCCAGCCTAATGCCTCCCAACATCACTGGAGAAAAGTTACCCTTATACATATGTAATACATATGCTGATGAAAGACGTGTAAGTGTCATCTCCATATTTCTCTTTCTGATGCTTTCACACTATATATTTTACAGTATAAATTTTACACTCCCATAAGCCGCCTAAGAATTTTAATGGCAAGGTACCTGCAGAACTTGTTCTCTGCATGATGCAATACCTCAGACGCCCTCTTGACTTGTACTTCTGATGGGAATCACTAGATCCCAGAGCTGAAGGAAGACATTGGCATCCCGGACTATTGTTGCCTGGGCAAAAATGATGAAGAGGAGATCACCATCAATGCCTGGTTTGGCCCATCAGGGACCATCTCACCTCTTCACCAGGATCCACAACAAAATTTCTTGGTCCAGGTTTGTTTACATCCTTCAGAATTTTTTGCCAGGGCAGAATCAATGCTGACCCCTTGTGGTTCTTCACATAATATTTTGGGCAATAGGTTGCTCTGGACCACCATCTTTACCCAACTTCTAGCATTGCCAAAAATTCATTTTCCACGGCTTCAATTGGTCCAAATTATTGATGGGGCACTAAAGATATTTGCTGGGTGTTCCAAGTGCCTTCATAGCAGGCTGCTAACTTCACCCTGTGAATTAGTAGAAAAAGGGATACAGTCCGTGGCTTTCCTTCTAACTCTCAGGACATGAAGAAATCATGCCATCCCTGCAGCGGCCTAGTCTGGAACATGAGAGAAGGACGGGCAGATGACAAACATACATCTTCCCATCTCCCCATCATGATAGGCAATTAACTTTTCATGTTCCCATTTTCAGGTGATGGGACGCAAATACATCCGCCTCTTCTCTCCTGATCAGTCTGAAAAACTGTATCCACATGAAGGGCACCTTCTTCACAACACCAGCCAGGTGGGCGACACGTGCGACTTGCGAAACGATGGCCCCTAGTTATCCACTGCGATTTTTAAAGCTGACTGCCCAAAAAGGCTTTGCCACAGGCACGTAGTGTCAAAGACATTTCTTCCCCATCGTCTGAGGCTGTAACGGGGGGTATTCTTGAGCTTCTTGAAGTGTCGAATCTAAAAAAGGCATTTCTTTTGCAGGTCAATGTGGAAGATCCCGACTTAGTGAAGTTTCCTAAGTTCAAGGCAGCTGCATTTCAAGACTGTATCTTGAGCCCTGGAGAGGTCCTGTTTATCCCGACCAGTTACTGGCATTATGTTCGAGCCCTGGAAACCAGCTTCTCTGTTAGCTTCTGGTGGTCCTAGTTTATGCTGAGAACAGATCAAGAGGAACCAAGAGTAGGTACAGGTACAGAATGCCATGGCTGATCCAAGAAAAGTACACCCACCTACCCAAAGATACAGCAAGCAGAATAATCTATTCTTCTATGTCCTGCTACTTCCAAATGCCCTGGAATAACACACTTTTCAATATTCAGTCCCAAGTTTATTTTGTCAGTAGAAAATATGTCACTCTCAGCTACTAATATTACGGCTTAAGCAAGTCATCCTGCAGAGTCCCAAAGGGATCCACTCTTGGGTGAGGTATGCAAGGAAATTAAAATTCCCTAATGGATCTACAACCCACTCAAGTCCCATCAATTCAGAGAGGGGGAGTGATGCCAAGAGCAAAATGTATTTGGGAAGAGGCAGGGATCGCCCGCTGGGCGAGTGGAATAGTTGCTCAGGCATGTCCTGTTGTGCTAAGTGGGATAGGACCCATCTACAGTGATTCCCTTTATAAAATAAAGGAGAAATGTTGAGGACAATGCTCCACGGGCAGTAAATGAGGAGCAGGCCAACTGCCTAACCACCGCTCAAAGCAAAAAGAAGGCAACATGGCTGCCAAAAAAGACAGCAGCATAAGCCCTTGTGCAGTTTCAGCTTTTAACCCCCGCACAGCCCCCCTTTGTCCAGGTGCGCCCAGAGAAAGAACCCGCTCCTCCGTGTCATCCGAGAGGTCAGAGGCTGCGGCTGCTATTGCTGGTGCCTGAAGCTCGTCCTGGAGGCCTTCCTGCTCTCTCTCCTGGCACTTGAGGGCAACTGGCTGGGAGGATGGAGGTCTGCATAGCGAAGGAGAAAATGCAGGATGAGTTGAAGGAGGAAGATAAGCCGGAATGCTGTCAGCTCACATCCCAGAGGCAGCACTTTTATGGCAGGACAGCTCAACTTGTGGAAAGAACGGCTTTGGCTCTGTGGGTCAGGGTAGTTCTGCTTTTGAAACGTTACTGTTTTCATTTGGTCCTCCCCTCTAAAAAGCCTCTATAAGAACGAGGCTGCCGCTTCCAGAAAAGCCTCATAAAATGAAAGAAAGGCCAAATCGCCTGTATTGATCAGACACAGCAGCCAGGTTGTCCTCGCCTCCCTAGGAAAAACAGACACGGAACCCTGAGGTTTTTACCTGGAATCCTGTGAGGCCAAAACTGCTTGCAGTGAGGGCAACGGGGCTCTGGTTGTGTTTGGAAATACTTGGAAAGGCAAGAGCAATGGAGCACAATTCCACAGTCCTCACACACTTGACTCTGAAATGGAAGCAGTCCCGTTAAGTCACCCGTACAGACGATGCCCAGGCCTCTGAGCAGATAATTTTGCCTCCACAGCTGCTTCAGAGGTTCTGATGGGTGGGGACGAAATGATGCTGCCAGAATCTCAAGGCCTCCAAGGGAAGCAAGGGTGTGGTAGCTCTCCATAAACAGACTTGGCTAGGCTTGTCCTCTATTCTATCACCACCAGCTGCTCTATAGGAGACTCTAGGAATGCATTTGGAGGTTTGTAATTGTTTTTAGCCTTGTGCGTTCAAGTCACAAGGCAAAGCTATGTTGCTCAGGCCTCTAGAACAGAATGTTACAAGCAGGAGGACCCTCCTCACAAAAAACTGCCCACCCACTGCCAGGGACCTTCCAGCCTTTGCTGTGCTGGGAGCCCTGCTTCCAGAGGCCAAGCCACTTGAGCAAGGAGACACCCTTTTCTGCAGTAAGTCCAAGCAAAAGTTGCTAAATGGGCAGGAATTCACCCAAGGGGTTGACCATCTTAATGTGCAAGGTTTGGCCCATTACCTGCTTACAGTTGGAAACTGCAGGGCAGCAGCTGCCTTAGTCTGTGGCAGCCAAACATCAGGAAAAGAGGAGCCCTCTTTTCTAGTAACAGATTTTGTTACAAGGTATGACTGAGCTGCAGCCGATGAAAGGTTAGTTCACCATTAATTACCAATCTACTACTGATTTTTCACAGGTGATCCATGTCTCTTGCACCTGCCACAAGATGGGCTGGTAGAGTTACCTGAATGGAAAGGCTGTGGCAAATATGGCATTTCCGGGCAGACTCCGGGTAATGGCGGAAGATGTACTGTTCCAGTTCAAGGATGCTGCGGATGTGCAGGGTGTACTCCCCTTCTTTCTGTAAAACAAATCAACAAGCTGTCAATCATCCTTGGAGCCCATCAGCCCCTCCTCCCTCACGTGCAGGTGGTATGGTGATGTGCCTGTCATCACTGAGACCTTTGCCCACCTCACACAACCACTTCTTCTGCACCAGCTGTTGGAGCACTTGTTCCACTTCCATTTTCTTCATTTTTTTCGGCTTCAACTGGTCAGCCAAGTTTAAGATCTCGGTGGACGATGCAAAGCCGTTCCCGGACATTAGGATCAAGTCCAGCTGTAAAAACAAAGGACCTAATGTTACTTCTGCCAAAATTGTTTCCCCAGACAGACACGGGGTGCCATATCTTAGGCCCCCCCCCCCCAATAGTTTCCAATCAGGGATGGTGAGACCCGATGGGTTATTCCCCTCCTCCCATAGCCTAACAGGACCCAAGATGCAGAATGCATATAGGAACTAAAGACTAGAACTTAATAAATGTGTTTTTCCTTGAATAGATAATTATGGCTACAGCCCTGGAGAGATTTGTATATTTTTGTTGTTTTTTATTCCAATGAAAGAAAATCTCTGTAGCTCAGAGTTTAACTGTGGGGTCCTTGGTGCTCTCTGAGCTAGACTGTTTGCTTGCAAATGTTTCCTTACCCAACTAGGGAACATCAATCTACCACCATCCTGTCAGTACCACCATCCCCCTACCACCACAACTGATGAAGCTTCTGGAATAAGAAGCGAAACATCTTAAGGAAAAACAGTCCAGTTGCATTTTTGAAAAAGCACCTTTGAGTCAAGTATGACCTGGATGACTCGGAATCTCCACAGACATCACCAGTGCAACCAACAACCAAGCTCAGAGACCACCCAGGAGCCCTCATGGATTATTTAGAACATATTCAGGCCACTTCACAGCGCAAAATACTAGAGATCCAGGAGCTGCTAAAACTACAGGAGAAGCTATACAAGGCAATTCCTCTCCTTGCTCTCCCAAAGAATTCCCTTTAGCAGAATTAATGGAGAGGAAGCAAACAGTACATTCTGGTTGAAGGGGATCTAAAGCCAGACCACCTCATAGGTGCCTTCAACCGCTCCAGCTCTAAAAGCGACTACTCTGCCTAAGAGCTTTAAAGGAAATCCATTATCCTTATTACCCTTATACTTGGCCACAAAAAACCTTTGCCAATATTCCTCAGAATTCTATTACTTTCATCCCTCTCTTCATTTGAGTGTAGGTGAACTTCGGTATAGTTTATGAAACACAGGAAAGGATACAAGGAACCCATAAATGGTCCGGAGGTTCACGTGCCTCCAGCGTCTTATCCAGACTTTCATAAAATCCATCCTACCAACAGTCACACAAGCGAGACTCAAGTCCGGCCCCAGGGTAAACTCAATAAAATGTAAACGTTAAACAAACAAACGGAGTTATTGTGGTGTCCAGAATTTATCTAACTCTTCTCAGCAGAATCCCTCTACTTCATCAGAAGCTCCAATTCAAATCAATCCGTTTCATTCTCAAAGCACCACCAATGAGGCCTTTCTGCCGTGAATCCATGCTGACCGCCCAGGGGGAGAAGGGCAGCGGGGGCAGGTCAAGCCAAGCTCTGGAGGCCATTTGGCCCAGAGTTGGGGAGAGGCCCCTTGTTTGTAGCCATTGGTGGGGAGGCTGCTCTGCCACAGCGCTTAGCCCTTTGGCCCCGACAACCGGGCTCCTCGTCTGACTGACCTGGGGAGGCTGAGCGGCAGGTGAGGCTCGTACTGCAGGTGGCGGAATCCGCTCATCTCCTCCCACGTGCCGCTGCCGAGGCCTCCCGGGCAACCACAGCGGCAGCGGCGCACTTACCGTCTTCTTGAAGAGCTCCAGCTCGTTCTCGGAGAAGTCGCCGGCCATTTTGGTGAGGTCGGTCTCTGCCAGGTTCACCTGGGGAGGGGAGGGGAGGGGGGAGGAGCGGGGTTGGGGGCTCAGCACAGGCAGCGCCGGGCCAAAGGGCCCAGCCACGGGAGGCCTTTACACCCCGAGGGGCCCCGGCAGCTCACCAGGGCCACGTAGGTGCCGCCGCTGTCTTCCGCCGAGCCCTTCCGGATCTCCATGGAGAGCGGCTGCAGCTGCGCGTTCAGGGCGGCCAGGAAGTCGTCCAGGGCGTCGCTGGCGCCGGGGGCTGCCGGGAGGCACGAGGGGGAGGGGGGCGTCAGGCAGCCGTCATCCCGCACCCGCGCACCCCCCCCCCCATACACAGGGCCCCGGGGGGGGCGGGAGAGGCCCCCGAGCGCTCGCCCAGCCGCTCCGGGCTTCTGAGGGGACCCCGAGCCGCCCCTCGGGACCAGGGCGGCCCCCACTGACCCGGGTGCCGCTGGCAGCACAGCCGCCGCAGCCGCTCCGCCTCGGCCGCCTCCACCACCCCGCGGGCCAGCAGCGCCTGCAGGAAGCGCCGGTGCGCGTCGCTCAGCGCGGCGGCCATGGCGGGCGGGGGCGGGGCTTCCGCGCGCGCTCTCGGGGCAGGGCAGCTCGTTAGCGCGCCTCCACCGGTCTCCCGAGCGCCCTCTGGCGGGTGGACGGAGGCCTGCAGCAGCCCGCGGGCGCCTCCCTTCCGTTCGTGGTTGGTGCGGAGGCGGCGCCCCGATGTCGGCGCGGGGGAGGGAGAGGAGGGGCGGGGGAAGGTCCCTTGGTTGCCACGGAAAGCGGAGCCGCCGACCCGAGCGCGACTCGAGGAAGTGGCCGATCCCGCACGGGGCCCCAGAGCTTTGGAGGGGGCGAAGGGAAGGGCCGCTCCGGGAGCTCTTTGGAAGCGCCGGCCTGGAAGGCGCGGGAGCCCGCCTGGCGTTGGTGGTCCCTGCGGGGAAGCCCCGTGCTGGGCTGCTGGGCGGGTGCCTGTAAGGACCTGCCTGTCTGCCCACGCTAGCCCTTTGTATATACAACTCGGGGTGAACATCTGGAACATAGAACCTTGGAGCTGGAGGGGACCTCAGAGGTCTTCTAGTCCAACCCTCTGCTCAAGGCAGGAGCCTTATGCCACCCCAGCATGATCCCACTTATCCTTCTCCCAGAGGCTCACTAGACATAACCAGGGCCGGATTTTCCTATAGGCTAACTAGGCTTCAGCCTAGGGCCTCAAGATCAAGAGGGGCCTACATTCAAATTGTTAGCAAAATTAAAATTACACTTTCACTATAGGTGAAAGGGCCTCATAAGTGGAATAGCCTAGGGCCTCTTTTCATCTAAATCCGGCCCTGGACATAACTAATTCCTGCAAGCCTTCGTCATACGATTTAGCATCCAGCCCCCTAGTCACCTTTGTGGCTCTTCTCTGCACTCTTTCTAAAGTCTCAACATCTTGTTTCTGTCGTGGTGACCAAAACTGGGTGCAATATTCCAAGTGTGGCCTCACCAAGGCTTTATAAAGTGGTATTAACACTTCATGTGATCTTGAAGTGATCCTTCTGTTAATGCAGCCTAGAACTGTGTTGGCTTCTGTGGCCGTTACAGAACGTTGCTGGACCATACGTAAGCGGTGACCCACTGGGATACCTAACAGTTGTTGCTATTGAGCCAGGCACTTCCTATTTATGCCTATGCATTTGGTTATACCTACCTAATACTCCTCTTTTCTCCCCAACAGTCATCCTGTGAGGCGGTTGGGCTGAGGGGGATTGGCCCAAGGCCACCCAGCCAACCTTCATGCTAAAGCAGGACTAGAATTCACCCGCTCCTTCACCCTCTCTCCAAACGGGCCTCCATGTTGCCATCTTCTGGACCAAGAAAGCAATCCTACCATCTGGAACTCCACCCCCCAGAGGGAGGCATGGGGTTCCTGGAAGGCTCCAAAGACCTTCCAAAGTATGAGCCGTGTTGTCCATACTGGTTGTTTTTTAATCCAGGCTGCCATGTGTTTGGTTTGGGGCTGTTTTGTTTTGTATTTTTGAGTCACTATTTATTCTGGTGACTGCCTGGACTGCTCCCTGCTGTTTTCTTGTCAAAGTTTTTTAGGAGTGATTAGCTCTTGCCTCTTTCCTAGGGCTGAGTGAGAGCGACTGGCCTGAGGTGATTCAGCTGGCTTTGTGCCCAAGATGGATCTAGAACTCAGGGCCTCTTAGTTTTTAGCCTGGTGCCTTAAATCAGCTTCAATCTAACTTGATATTGTGGTTATGGCAAAAAGTGCTAGCTCTCTAACACCTACCCAAACTTTTGAAAAATCATCAAAGGATTCAAAGTGCATATTATGCTGTAGGAAGTTAGCACCCACCTAGAAGAATGAAATATTTTGGGAAATATTAAAAAGGCAGAATATTATGTTTCCCTGGATGAGAAATGGAGAAGCATGTTTTAAAGACAAAGCAGCTCCCACCTTCCTGCCCCCCACCCTTTATTAATGGGCCAGAGGCAGAAACCCAATCCTTTGTCAAAGGACAATCATCTGCAACACAATAGAACCCATCTAGCAACAGAAACTTAACACAATGGGACCCATCTAGCAACAGAAACTCACCACATGGCACCTGGGAAGATTACATCAGCCAGCAAGGCTAGCTAAGACCCACACCCCCTGGGAGTCTGACAACCAATCAGGATACTCTTTCAGGGCCCCAGGAAGTTCAAAGCCAGAGACAGCATAAAACCCGGGGACTTGCTGCATCTCGGCCCTTTTCTGTTCAGGAACTCAAGCCATGTGATCCTGTCCGCCATTAAACCATCTTTCCAATCTGTCTCCATGTTTCCAGTGTCTTTTTCCCTACTTGGAGCTGAACCCAGAAGGAGATTTCTTCCTACAATGCAAAGAAGCAGAAGCAACAGTAGATCATGCATACTCAGTTTCTGTAAGATGACACTAATTGATTATTAACATTACACAGTTGCCCAAATTATTCACTGGAATATCTAAAAGTTATCATGTGCCAGTAATTTAAAAAATGGTAGGAAAATAAAGTAGGAAAAGTAGAAAAAAGTGAACAGGTTAAAATGTTGTGGGTTCTTGGGAAGAACACAATGCATCTGACAGCAACACCAGCTAAGAAACTGGTAGCTGTGGCTTCATATTGTTGAGTATCATATACAGAACATATGGCTGATAGTGATGAACCAGAATAATTTATATCATGCCATTTTATATATACCTATATACCTACACATATACATATACCACTTTAAGTATATCAAAGGAGTGCGATGGCTCAGCAATTTAAGATCTGAGACTGGAACGCCAATTGAGACCCAAGGGTTGCAGGATGGGGTGAGCGCCTGTGACTCGCCCCACTTGCTGCCCATGTAGCAATTTGAAAGCCTGCAAATGTGAGTAGATAAATAGGTACCACTTTGGTGGGAAGCATTACTTGTCCCTTGGCATATAGTCATGCTGGCCACATGACCACGGACAACGTTTAGCTACGAAACTAGAGTTGGACATGACTGGACAGGTGAAACCTTTGACCACAGATAATTTATTACATGAGATTATTAAAACCGACATCAAAATAGCCTGTATAGGCAGGTGTGAGTTCCCAAGGGTCTGTGGAGAAGCCCCCGGGGTCGTCATCCTCTGCTGAGGGGGAGGGCACTTTCCTGCCTTGGATTTTAGGGTGTCTTTACTCTTCCCGATCCCGGGCCGCCCAACGGGCTCTCTACCCCCACGGACGCCGCTTTTTGCCAAAGGGCGCAGACGGACCGCTGAACGCAACCCAGGGCGGCTTGGGAACGCGGGCAGAGTCCGGGGCGCGCTCCGTCTGTTCGAGCCAGCAGCCACCGAGCGCCAGGAGCGGCGCGGGGCAGGAGGGATGCCCGCAAGGCAGGGGCGGCTCTGTTCTCCCGGCCCCGTCGTGCCCCGGGCAGACCGGCCGAGCCCGCTCCCTTCCCAGCGCGCGCGAAGGCGGCGCCCGGCCTCCCTCCCTTCGGCCCCAGCAGACGCCGCCTCCGCCCCCGTGGCCCGCCGAGCCTGCCCTGCCCTTCCGCGGAAGAGGGAGCGGGACGCCCAGGGTCGCTTCTGGGAAGCCGCCCGCGCCAGCGGCGAGGACCGACGGCGCGTCCCGAGCGGCGATGGGTTCGTGGCGGAGCGTGGCGGCGGCGGCGGGGCTGCTCTGCCTCCTGTGGCACCGTGAGTCCCGGCGGCGGGTGGGGCGAGAGGGCGCGACGGCCTGACAGCTCGGCCCCTCGCCTCCCCCCGGTCAGCCTGGGAAGAGGCGGCGGCGGCGGCGGCGGCGCTGCCTGGCCTGGCCGCGGAAAGCCGGGCCGGGTGTGGCGGTGCGGGGAGCGCGCGGGCGCCTGTGGAGGAGAAAGGGTGGGCAAAGGCCCGGCCCTCGCCCGTCGGCTGCCCCGCTTTGCGGCCAGGGTGGCCTGGAGGGGAAGGCCGGCGGAGCCCTGTCGGGGGTCGGCTTCTGCTCGGCCGGGATTCCGACGGTCGTTTTGTTAACTGCCGAGAGTGGCCTTTGCAAGGGGCGCCGCGCCGAGCCCGAGAAGCCAGAAACGGGGCCCTCCCGCCTTTGGACGCCTGGCATGAAGAGGCGTTGGCGTTCCTCCTATGTCAGTTTAGTGCTGAACTGAACAGTCCACAACAGACCAGCATTAATTCAAGAGGGTTAACTTCAGATGTTATACTCCCAGTAATAAAAAAGGAGGAAGGGGAAGCCTGGAAAATTACTTAGAAGCAGAACTTCGAATGTTGACTCTCCTGTTCCAAAGTCTTCCTCTGGGCCCGTCAGGCAAAACAACAACACCCTCACTTTCAAACAGTGAGGAATTCTTTAATTTTGTTAGCCAATCTCCATGTTGTCTTGATCCATGTCAAATTCGGAGAATACAGCCAGGAGGAATGTGTTCAGCTTAAATTCGCAGTAGATGCCTTAGAAACATTCTACTATGATATTCAAATTTTGGACAGAGCCAAATACTAACCTTGTTTTAAGAGCATGGAAAAACAGTTTCGTGTTGCTCAAAGCAATTCTTTACTGGTTTACTACAAGAGGTTCCAGTTTGCTATTCCGGTTTCATCAGTTTCCTTCTGCTACAGGCAGTCCTGGCTCTCTGACTGCTCATTCAGCAAACAGTTCAAACAAATATGCCCTGAATAAGGAGACTTGACCCAAGTCCTTATTGGGTCATTGTGTTCTGTTGTGTTGTCACCACAGTCACATGATCACAACTTGGGCGCTTGGCCATCAGCCCTCATTACAAGCGATGCATGGTCCCATATTTACATGATCACCATTTGCAACCTACACAGCTGACTTCTGACTAGCAAAGTCAGTGGGGAAGCTGGCGGGAAGCCGCAGGTGGCAGTCATGTGACATTGTGCTTAACAACCCACAGTCATTTGCTTAATCACCGCAGCTGGATCGGATGAACGGCAGTCATGTGACTTTTCACTTCACTCAGTGACAGTCGCTGGTCTCAGTGCAGTTACTAAGTGAGAGTCACCTGTATTAAAAAGGGTTACTACACCACAAGTTACATTTAGTTTCTCCAAATCCTCCTAAACTAGTAGAAGTAATCTGGACCAAGTCTAAAATGAATCAGACTTGGACTTTTTAAAAAAAATCTCTGCAAAGGTTTCAAAAATAGATACCCGTGCTTCACTATGAAACTGTGTGATGGGGCTTGATAAATCAACACAGCTTGAAAATTAATGAGTAGTTATGATCGGCCTCTCCTCTCCCCTTCTCTCCCTCAGCCTTGCCCCACAGAAATGTCTCCTATCCTATCCCCTTCTCTCCATCAGCCTTGCTCCACAGAAGCCTATCCTATCCCCTTCTCTTCCTCAGGCTTGCAGCACAGAAGCCTCCCCTATCCTATCCCCTTTGCTGCTGTGAAAGTGAAACTGAAAGTGAAACTCCTCTGCTTGTGTTTTCCATTTGGAACAGGTGGGGAGGGGGAGTAGAACTCCTTATCATCAGAGCATGTTATAATAATATAGGAAATACTAATGCTCTGATGGTCATTTTGAAAAATCCTTTCTTAGTGAGCAGCTAGAAGCCAAAAAGAACATACGTGGCAAATTTCAAGTTTGTAGGCTTTACGGTTCTGGAGATTTTGTGATTACGGCGTGAGTGGTTTTTGCTTTTATATATATATATAGATTTAAATTGTAATTGGTAATTGTGAAAGTAGCTATGTTATTGCAAAATGACTGCAAATTCTTCCCGAGTGTGTTTTTCAAAGTTAAAATTTCCCCCAAAGTCAGCTTTTTGTGGGCACACAGTTCCTCAGCCCAATCCTTTTCATGCCTGGGTCGTAGCCTGTTGTGGTGGGGAAAATGGAAGGCATATTGTTCACTGCTTTGACTGATTTTTTGTAAAAATAATAATAAAGGCAGGATAGGAGGGAGGGAGGGAGGGAACCCAGTGGGGCCCTCCAGAAAGAGGTTACCCTGACTGGGACTTGGAGTTAGAATGACCACCCAGTGGTAAATTGGAAAGTTCAACCCACCTGCAGTGAAATCCTCACCCTGACCAAAGAAAGACTGAATGTCTGAATTCAGAATTAAATCAGCAGGTTTTATTAATTAGTCATCTGAGCATATAAAAAAGCTCTAAAACTAATACAGAGAGAAGAGAAGGGCATGTTCATAATAAATGCAGCATTCAACCCAATCTCTCTTAGGACACCACCTTTGTCTTTTATCTTCTTTGACTGTGATGATACAAAACTGGCAGTCTTGCTAGCAATGTGTGTGTTTGTTTCCTGGAAGAAATGTAAGAGGAAATAAGTGTCTTTTAGGTTTTAAAAGAGCTCTAAGCAAACGGTCCTTTCAGCCGAATGCCGTTTGCAGCCAAACAGGATATGTGCAATGTCTTCAGGTAGTGCACCATAGATCCTTCTGCTTCTTCTTGGTTAAAGAGAGGAGTTCCGGTTCTGGATTCCTCCACCCCAGCAACTGATGAACCCAACTGGGTTTCAGAGGCAACTGGGGTAAATAGCTGCCAATCTACCACATGGTCCTGCCTGGCATAGGGAGTCAGGCGGAGTCTTAGGCATGATGTGGCCTCTCCTGGCCCATCACTCCATACGGTTCCCATGAGGGAGCTGGAAAGGGTCAAGAGATGCCTGGCGTGGTGCTGGAGGAAAAGGAAGAAGGAACTCGACCAAACAGGGGTTAAGGCCACTATTAAGGTTTACTTTGTGGTGGTAAGAGCAGCCAAGCGTCAATACCACTGGGCTCTCGTTGCATCTGCAGACTGGCACCCAGCGGCCTTGTTTAGGGTCACATGGACTCTTCTTGGAAAGGGTGACCCAGACACCTACTACAGGGCTGAGCGGAGGAATTTCCCAGGCATCTGGAGGATAAAATCGCTCAGATTCATTCCCACTTGAATACCAAATATGATGCAAGCCAGACATGCCTGTGGAGATGCCCAGGGAGACTTGTCCAGTTATCTGGGAAGGGTTTGATTCTGTTGGAGCTGAGGAAGTGGACGGGATCCTTTGGAATGCAAACGTCACCACTGGCGCATTCCATCCATGTTGCTCCTGGCTGCTTAAGGCACCTGGGATGGGTCCAAGGAATTCACCCTTGTTGGAGGGGGTGTTCCCAGCTGCTTTAAAGAGGTGCTGCTCCCCACTTAAGAGGCTACTGCTGGCCCCAACACTCTGGACATCGTTTGTCCAGTCCCTTCCCTAAAAAGGGAAGGTGACCGAGAGGATGGTAGCGTTACACTCCAGAGGATCTTGGAGGAAATGGATGATCCAGACTCTCCAAGCCCTGATACAGGCCTGAAACGTCATTGGTCTCTGTTGTTGCCCTCACCTGTGGAAGATTCCTCTCCACATACATACACACCCCGCACCACCAGCCCACCAGAGATGGGGCATGCCCTCGGTCTACTGGCCTTCTGAAAAGGAGTTAAGACCTACCTCTATGGCAGGGGTGTCAAACTCAATTTCATTGAGGGCTGAATCAGGGTTGTGTTTGATCTTGGGGGGGGGCATGGGGCATGGTCAGGGCAGGCATGGCCAGCTCGATGTCACATGTCGGGGGCGCCTCCTGAGCTCTGTTTTCAGCTGAGACAGCCTCCTGCAACTCTCTGCCAGTAAAAATGGAGCTCCGGAGGGCCGCACGCAGCCCTCCTGAGCTCCCTTTTCGCTGGCAGAGGCACTGTCGGCTGGTCCATCGCAGTTTCCAGGGCAGCCCTGCAGGCCATATCTAAGCACCCTACAGGATCTGGGCCCTGGGCCTTGAGTTTGACACCCCTCGTCTATGGCCTTGCAGGGGTGGCTGGGGGAGCTTGCAGCCATGGGGCTGCTTAATCCCCTAAACCCTCCCTTGTCTTTTGACTAATTTTAATGTCTTGCCTCCTCTTAAAGTGTTTACCTTTTATGTACACTGTTTTATATTTTGACATTTTATTGTATATCACCCAAAGATCCTCTTTGAGGGAGATGGGTGGTTCAGAAATATGAAAAATAAATAAATAAATAAATAAAAACATTTGTGCAAGGTGAAGAAAGAGTGTCTACCAGTCAGGACAACATCAAAGCCATGGCTTCCACTCTGGGCCATGATACGCTTCTTCCTGCGAAGCTCTAAGCTAAGCAAGACCCCATTTGAGAAGTGGGGGTGGTCTGAGTGTGCAGAGACATTGATGGCAGCTGCTTGGTGGTCCCTGCCCTCTGGTTCATAAAGCAGAAAAGACAACGTTCCTGTTTAGGACAGTGTTTCTCAACCTTGGCAACTTGAAGGTGTGTGGACTTCAGCTCCCATGTCTTGTCCAAGGATTCATTCTGGAAGTTGAAGTCCACACATCTTCAAACTGCCAAGGTTGAGAAACACTGATTTAGGAGACAAATACAGTCTCACGCTAAAAGGTTCCTTGATGTGTCTTGATGGAGAGTAAAGGGGAAAGCAATGTTTTGATTCTTGCCTACAAGAATCTTGCCTACAATTTGCAGGTTGCACTGGCACTCCTGGTTTAACAACTGCATATCAGCAGCATTCCTTTGCAGCTCCCTAAAAGGCCGTGGCAGGAACAGGGAGTGGAATTATTCGGGAAAGTTAATGACCTCAGATAAACTTGTGCAGGAGGCCCAGCCTCGCATTGCAGTATGTGAGGTGACCTCTGCCAAGGTTTGTTGCAAATTCCCCCAGAGACCTGGAGAATAATAAACAGACGTTTGTGGAAGTGCATAAACATTCAATCCCAGAAGCAAACTCTACATTGGCCTGGCCAAATGCTGGGATTGTTTTTCCCTGGTGCAAAGTCGTCAATTATTGGACAATGCAGAAAATTGCTACCTGTTTCTTCTGTACAGTACGGGGGCGGGGGGGGGCAACTTAGCTTTTATATGCCTTTGATCATTAGCAAGCAGCAGGCAACAAGCCGCAAAGGGTTCACACCCCTGGCAGAGGCTGCTCCTCCCAGAAGGTGGGCTCCTGACTAAAGCAGGACAGCCCTCGGCTTTTGTCCCTCACTGGTGGGTCTGGTAAGGAAGTATGCAAAACTCAAAACTATCTGCAGCAGGAAAGAGGCAGTTAACCTGTATTAACTGCCCGCCTGGTTCAAGTTCTTTGATAAGGCTGTCACGTAGTCTCCCAAGGATTTTAGGACATGGATGTGAGGCCCAAAAGGAAAACATCTCGAGAGCAAGAGGAAGGGTTTTTCAACAAAATGGACTTTCTCTGGGTAAGACTTTCTACATCTGTCCTACAACCTTGAACTGGAAATTGACAGCTGAGCAAAAAAGATGAAGCACCTATGATGATTTATTTTTTACTATTTTTATTTTTTTATTCAAAACATTAAAATACAACTCCAAAAAAGGATAGAAAAAGAAAATACAAAATAAAGCAAAACTAGACACGACAAAAATATGTCTATAAAAAGAAAAACAAACATACAAACAAATTGTCCCCCCAGTCAAATATTGATATATTGCAAGAATAATAGTTCCCCCAACCCCATGAAACGAAGCCGCACAGTTAATGAACTTCTACAAGTTTACTTAACCCATTTGACCTGACAATTACCCACAATATACCGTATTTTTCAGAGTATAAGATGCACCGGACTATAAGATGCACCAACATTTTTTGGTGAGGAAAACAAGAAAAATAAATCTGCCTCAGCCTCCCAATAATTTTGCCTCCTTTTAGCAAACAGCCTGCTTTATTTTCATTTTCATTTTCAGCATAGCTTGATTAGCACAAGAAAAAAAAAATCTGCCCCCAGCAATTTACCTCCTTGCAGCAAGCAGCAGAGGCCTGCGCAAAACAGCTGAGAGCAAAACAGCTGAGAGTCAGGAGGCCAATCCAATCAACTTGTGCTAATTAGGCTGTGCTGAAGCTGAAAGGACCTGTTCCTTCTTGCTGCAAGGAGGTAAATTGCTGGGAGGCAGAGGCCAAAGGATGGGGGCCAGTAGGTGGGCAGGGCTACATTCGGCATATAAATTTTCACCCCCTTTTAGGGAGGAAAAAGGTGCATCTTACATTCAAAAAATACGGTATATTGAAAAAAACAGATAACAGGTCAAAACAACAGTTAAACTTCAGAGCCCTATTATTGTATTTTGCTCGTAGAAAGTCCACAACGGTTTCTAACCCACCATAATCTACCACTTTCTCACGTCCATCCAGGAACAAATATCCTCGACTGATTCTTAATAAGGCTTTTCCTTAAAACTTTAACTGGGTTTTTTCACTTGGATCTCAGTCCCCAAAATCTTATAAGTCTCTGTTGTAGGTATTGCCACAGCATTTGCTGTTCAAAAAAAAATCATCTACAGGTTGAAAGGTCTCTTAAGATTTGTTCTCCAGTTAGATATAACCAATCCGTTTCCCAATCCCCATCAATCTTAGATTAGAATAGAATAGAATTCTTTATTGGCCAAGTGTGATTGGACACACAAGGAATTTGTCTTGGTGCATACGCTCTCAATGTACATAAATAGAGAAGATACATTCGTCAAGAATCATAAGGCACAACACTTAATGATAGTCATAGGGAAACAGTCAATATAAATCTTAAGGATACCAGCAACAAGGTTACAGTCATACAGTCATAAGTGGGAGGAGATGGGTGATAGGAATGATGAGAAGTTTAATAGTAATGCAGACTTAGTAACTAGTCATAGTCATAGGGTACAAATAAGCAATCGAATCATATTAGGAAACTGTACATCGTAAGGATAGATCAACAAGTTACAGTTGTAAGTGGGAGGAGATGGTGATAGGAACGATGGGAAGATTAATAGTAATGTAGACTTAGTGAATAGTCTGACAGTGTTGAGGGAAATATTTGTTTAGCAGAGTGATGGTGTTTGGGAAAAAACTGTTCTTGTGTCTAGTTGTTCTGGTGTGCAGTGCTCTATAGCATCGTTTTGAGGGTAGGAGTAGAAACAGTTTAATGTCCAGGATGCGAGGGGTCTGTAAATATTTTCACAGCCCTCTTTTTGACTCTGCAGTATACAGGTCCTCAATGGAAGGCAGGTTGGTAGTAATTGTTTTTTTTTTCCCTGCAGTTCTAATTATCCTCTGAAGTCTGTGTCTGTCTTGTTGGGTTGTGGAACCAAACCAGACAGTTATGGAGGTACAGATGTCAGACTCAATAATTCCTCTGTAGAACTGGATCAGCAGCTCTTTGGGCAGTTTGAGCTTTCCTACTTGGCGCAGAAAGAACATTCTTTGTTGTTCTTTTTTGATGACGTTTTTGATGTTAGGTGTCCATCTTAGGTCTTGAGATATGATAGAACCTAGAAATTTGAAGGTCTCTACTTTTGATACTTTGTTGTCTAGTAGTATGGGAGGGTTTCTCCTAAAGTCTACCACCATTTCTACGGTTTTGAGTGTGTTCAGTTCCAGATTGTTCTGGTTGCACCATGAGGCTAGTTGTTGAACCTCCCCTCTGTATGCGGATTCATCATTGTCTCAAATGAGACCGATCACTGTTGTGTCATCTGCAAACTTCAGTAGTTTAACAGATGGATTGTTTGAGATGCAGTCATTGGTGTACAGAGAGAAGAGAAACGGAGAGAGCGCACAGCCTGGGGGGCTCCTGTGCTAATTGTGCAGGTATCTGATGTGATTCTGCTTAGCTTCACCTGCTGCTTCCTGCCTGTTAGGAAGCTTATGATCCACTTACAAGTATGTTCAGGTACCGCCAGCTGGTTTAGTTTAGTTAGAAACATCCAGTTCATCTCTCCTCAGTTCTGTCCACTTTGAGTCTTTAGAATCCCTGCCCCTTTCAGTCTTCTCCAATCAGCCAGCCATTTTCGGACCAGACACCGCCACCTCCTTCAAATTTGCCAGCAACAAATTAGATTCCAGTCATCTGATTGTAAATCTGTTTAACTGCTGTTCCTTACATCTGAATATCATCCTTGGGTTGATTTAAAACCATTGTTCTTTTATCAAATGTTTAATCTAAATTTTCAATTCAAACTTGTAAGTTGAAAAGCATTTTTTCAAGGGCTTTCCAAAGGTCTTTATCCTTATGTTGTGCATTGTTTGCATTTTTGATATATTCCCAGACCCTTCCTTTAGAGTCAAACATAAACAAGGAACAGGGGAAGCACCATAACAAAATAACCATGGAGAGCATTGAGATAATCTTTCCCACAATAAAAATAAGTAGAAAAAACAGGGAAATTTCCATCAACAATTTAAAAAATAAGACCAGAGCTTTTAAAAATTAATAAAATGTGAAATCCCTATAATGAAAATACAAATGTAAATCAGATCAGATTACTTTCAGTACCCAGGGAATTGCCATCAACTTCCATACGGAGAAAGTAAAAGTGACTTGAAATAGCAAATAAAGAAAACACAAAAAAATTAATTTTAATATCCAGCAAGGGATTATAATAAAACACTATTCAGCCAGTCGATTAACATTTAAAAGGAAAAATCAAAAGGAAAAAGGAAATGTCAAAATGTGCAGTTAAAACCCAGGCATTCTTCAAACAAACAAACAAGCAACTGAAAGGAAAAGATGGAGACCTGACTTCTGACTACTGAAAATTGCAATTTTCCAGATTCCTCTTTCCATGTAGATCCACGTTTTTAGGATCATTTTAGGTTGTTCCTAATTGCTTCCGTTCAAATCCAAGAGCCAACTTTGGCGGTGAAATTAGCTGTTTGTCAGCAGGAGAGAAAAATTGCTCAGCACGGCATCTTCGGAGGACTTCCCCCACCTATGATCATGTCTCTGACTTCCCATCCTGGTTCTTCCCTGATCCATAGTGTTATGTCCTTATAAGGACATCCGCCCGGATTGGCTGCCAGCCACCGGGCGGGAAAGTTTGAATCCCTGTCAGGGGGCGGTGCGTCTGCCGGAGCGAATATAAGGAGAGCTCCGGCAGCGCACGCCAGTCTTGCTACTGTTGCTGTTTAATAAAGTTACTCATGTAACGAGCTGGTCACGTCTTCATTCCTGCGCCGATCTAACACTGGCGACGAAGGACTAGAGAGAAGAAACGAACCTTGTGGCACCAAGCCAACAAAACCAAGACTCCGGCACCTGGAACCACAGTAGGCATTTCCAAAGGCATGGCATCCGCTGAAGTCACTTTGCCAGCCCTTGCTCCTTTCCGCCCAGGGAAGGACAAGTGGAAATCCTACGTGGTCAAATTTCGGCAATACCTGAGAGGCAACAACATCAGGGATGCCGACGATGACCGGAAGAAGGGCATCTTCCTGGCCAACTGCGGCTCCGAAGTCCTCGACATGGCAATCGATCTCGTAGCACCACGAGACATCGAGGAAGTGCCATGGGCAGACCTGCTGCAGATCCTGGAAGACCACTATGCCCCAACGGGAACACCAGTGGCGAACCGTTTCACCTTCCACCAGAGGGATCAGAAGGAAGGTGAGACCATCAAAGAATTTGTGGCCGCCCTACGCCAGATTGCAGCCAGCTGTGAGTTTGACCACGTGGACAACGCCATCGCTGACCGCGTGGTTTTCGGCATGAGGGACAGGGGCCTCCAAAAGAAATTCCTGAGCAGAAAGAAGCTCGTGCTCAAGGATGTGGTGGAGGAAGCCACCGCATCCGAAATCTCGGAGAAAGCAGCCGCCGCAGTAAGCAGAGCAAAGGGAGTCCACAAGATTCGCTCCACAGCGCAATCGTCAACAGAGGATTCCACAGCTGGATCCGAATCGGAGGGAGAATCCACCGTCCACAAGGTATCCAGACCCCCAAGGCGGGAAACCGCCCAACGGAACTACAAGGGGGAGCGCTGCGCCAGCTGCAGAGGGGACCATGCCAGAGCGACCTGCAAGTGGAGAGATGCGACCTGCCGACGCTGCAACAGAAGGGGTCACATCGCCGAAGCTTGCAGAGCTGAGGAACCAGCCCCAGAGCCCTCCAGCCACCGTCCCCGCGAGAATCGGAAGGATTACCAGAGATCATCCAAACGGTCCTCTGGCCCTTCCAGACGCAGAGACGACGAATTTCCCCGGAGCGGAGCGGTCCACCAGACGACCATCGCTCACACGACATCAGACAATGCCACCAAGTTCCACGTGACCATCCACGTGGAGGGAGCACCCTGCAAAATGGAGGTAGACTCCGGCTCGGTCTACTCCATCATGGACTGGCAGCAGTTGAAGCGCCTGCAACCCAGCATCACCAAGCGAGAGCTGAAGCCACTACACTCCAAGCTCGTCGACTGTGGGGGAAACCCCATCGGAGTGTTAGGGAGAGCCGACATCCGGGTCACCTACAAGGAGTTCGAAGGCAAGCTCCCCATCACCGTCGTGAAGGACAGCCGACCGAACCTGCTAGGAGTGGAGTGGTTCAAGCCGCTGGGGCTTTCAATCGAAGGCATCAACCAAATTCGCAGGGACGGACTCGACAACCTCATCGAAGAGTTCAAGGAAGTCTTCGATGGTAAGCTGGGGAAATTTGTGGGGAGGCCAATCTCTTTCAATCTGGACAAGGGAATCACCCCAATTAGGCTCAAGCCCCGCCGAGTTCCGTTTGCCCTGCGGCCCAAAGTAGACGAGCAGCTGGATAAGCTGATCGCCCAGGGCATCCTGGAACCGATCGATCATGCTTCATGGGAGACCCCCATTGTGACCCCACTGAAGCATGATGGGTCTGTGCGCATCTGCGCCGACTACCATTGTACCATCAACAAGGCGTTGGCACAGAGCGCATACCCAGTCCCAGTGGTGCAACACCTGCTGCATTCCTTGGGATCTGGATCAATCTTCGCGAAACTGGACCTGGCCCAGGCTTACCAGCAACTGCCAGTAGACGAAAAAACGGCGGAGGCTCAAACAATTGTCACGCACAGGGGGGCATTCAAATGTAACCGACTCCAATTTGGAGTCAGCGCTGCCCCCGGCATCTTCCAATCCATGATGGAACGCCTTCTCCAAGGCGTTCCAGGGGTGGTGCCTTACTTCGACGATGTGCTCATCTCCGGTGACTCAAGAGCTCAACTCCTTGAAAGGCTCAGGCTTGTCCTGCAGCGTTTCAAGGCCAAGGGCTTGAGGGTCAGGCGGGACAAGTGCATCATAGGAGTACAGGAAGTCGAGTTCCTGGGCTACCTCATTGATAGCACAGGCATCCACCCCACCAAATCAAAAGTGGAAGCAATCCATGAAGCTCCAAGCCCAAAAAACAAAACGGAGCTTCAGGCATTCCTTGGGTTGCTCAACTTTTATGCAATCTTTCTAAAACAGAAAGCCACAGTTGCTGAGCCACTTCACCGCCTGCTGGGGAAATCGGCATCCTGGAAGTGGGGCCAGGAAGAGGAAGCGGCATTCCGAGCCATAAAAGGACTATTGACGTCCAAAAGCGTCCTCATCCAATACAGCGAAACGCTCCCCATCAAGCTGACCTGTGATGCGTCGCCCTACGGGGTGGGGGCAGTCCTCAGCCACGAACTGCCCAACGGCACCGAAGCCCCAATCGCATATTTCTCGAAGACCATGTCCGGAGCAGAACGGAACTACAGTCAGCTGGACAAAGAAGCCCTGGCCATCGTGGCAGGAGTGAAGCGCTTCCACGAATATCTCTATGGAAGACGCTTCACCATAGTCACCGATCACAAGCCACTCCTGGGACTCCTCGCAGGCGACCAACCCACCCCGACCTTCATGTCCCCGCGGATGACGAGATGGGCCATCTTCCTGGCCGGCTACTCCTATAGGCTTGTGCACCAGCCAGGCACAGCCATAGGAAACGCCGACGCACTCAGCAGATGCCCATCGAAGAACCCGGTGGAAGACCCAGCCCCCACGCTCCATCTATTCCACATAGATGACGACGCCAGCTGTTCAGTCTCCTCCGCAGATGTGGCCGCGCACACCCAGAGAGACCCCACCCTCCGCCAAGTAAGGTCCTGGATCCTCAGGGGGTGGCCAGCGAAACAGACGGAAGAGAGGTTCAGCCCGTTCACCAGGAAACAGACGGAGCTGTCCACCATAAAGGGCTGTCTGCTATGGGGAGACAGGGTGCTGATCCCAAGCACTCTACAACGGCGGACGCTGGAGACACTGCACAACGGGCACCCGGGCATCGTCCGCATGAAGGCCCTGGCACGGAGTTACGTCTGATGGCCCTCACTGGACAGAGACATCGAACAATGGGTCTCCAGATGTGACCCGTGCCAAGAAGTCCGCCCCGCGCCGCCGCAATCTGAAGTCACGAACTGGGAGACCCCCAGCAACCCCTGGTCGAGGGTCCACATCGACTTCGCGGGCCCGATGCAGGGGCGACACCTCCTCATCGTGGTAGATGCCTTCTCCAAGTGGCTCGAGGTGATACCCATGGCATCTACCACAACAGAAGCGACGATCCGAGCCCTGCGCCGCCTGTTTGCCACACACGGACTACCGGACGTGCTGGTCTCGGACAACGGCCCCCAGCTCACATCCCTGGCCATGGAGTCCTTCCTGGCAGGCCTGGGCATCCGCCATGCCCTCTCCACTCCGTACAGGCCGGCCGGAAACGGACAAGCGGAACGGATGGTCCGGCTCACAAAAGAAGCCCTCACCAAGATGGGCCCGGGAGACTGGCAAGAACGCATCGACAACTTCCTCCTCACCCAGCACATCACGCCGCATGCCACCACCCACAAGAGCCCGGCCGAACTCCTCATGGGCAGAAGGTTGAGGTCACCCTTGGACCGGCTACACCCCCAATACAGCCCGGAAGTGACCGCAACCGCCAGCCGGCCGCTTCGCGCCTTCAGCAAAGGAAATTCAGTTTTCGCGCTGAATTTCAACGGCTCTCCTAAGTGGCTGAAAGGGAAGATTGCCAGCACAACCGGCCCCAAATCCTACACCGTCGAGTTGGAAGATGGACAGGTCGTGAGACGTCACATCGACCAACTCCGGAAAAGGTGGGGGGGAGCACACGAAAACCAGCCTGACGAGGGAGGCCTACAACACCCAGACGAGGTAGGCTTACAACACCCCAGCGAGGTAGACCTACCATACCCAGACGAGGTAGGCCCACCACACCCCTACGAGGCAGAACAACGCCATCCCGACGAGGTCGGCCCAGCACACTACCAGGCACTGTCACGTCGGCAGTGCAGCGAGGTAGACCGGGGCCAACCGCACGGGGGATGGCAACACCAACCCGGCCAGGTGGGCACCCAGCACAACAGGCCCAGGGACCCCCGACCCAGCCCGCAGGTAGACCAGGACCTGCCCAGAAGGGAAGCACCGCACCCCACCAGCGAAGGCAACCCACGGCAGCCCTACCAGGGAGACCTCAACGCAAGGCGAGTAGACCGGGGACCATCGCAGATGGGCACACCACAGCACATGGGCGAGGGTGGCACACGACTCCCCGGCGAGAGGGACCCCCGCCCAACGCAAGAAACAACCCGGCAACAACAACCCAACCCAGACGACCCCAACCACCAACTGGCGGTAGACCAGGGACTAGGGGGAAGGGAAAGCCGACAACAACCCGGCCAGGGAGGCCTGCGCCACCCCGGCAGGGGAGACCTCCACCGACCCGAGGAGGCATCCCCACAACGACACCCCGACCAGGTCGACCACCACCAACCCGACGGGGAAGACCAACGCCTGCCCGGCCAAGGAGACCTGCGCCAACCCTGCAAGGTCGGACACCGCTACCCGAGCCAACACCACCCACAGCGGGCAGACCGGACCCAAGGGCACCGGACTGAACCACCCTCCAGACCACAGCGGGCCGGGCCACAGCAGAACCGCAGCCACCGGGAGACCGAGGAAGAGCAAGTGACAGCCGGGGTCTTACCGAGACTCAGACGCTCTTCCCGGGTCGGAACCGAACAGCACCGCCGAGGCGGAAGATCCACAGGCCAGGAGGAAGACCACCAGAACCAGCCATTCCAGGTCTGCGGTCCGGCCGGAGGCGCTGAGGGCGACCCCGCACACTCGCCAGCCGAACCGAGCCCGGTTCTGGGGAAGAATCCAGGAGCCACAGAAACCCCGTCCGTCCAGGGCGGGGACACGGGAGAAATGAGACTGTGCAGGTCAAGTAGGGTGCCTAGGCGTCCTACGTACCTGCAGGACTACGTCACGTTTATTGACGAACACTGAACGTTTTTTTTTCTTTGGACTAGGGGGGAGGAGTGTTATGTCCTTATAAGGACATCCGCCCGGATTGGCTGCCAGCCACCGGGCGGGAAAGTTTGAATCCCTGTCAGGGGGCGGTGCGTCTGCCGGAGCGAATATAAGGAGAGCTCCGGCAGCGCACGCCAGTCTTGCTACTGTTGCTGTTTAATAAAGTTACTCATGTAACGAGCTGGTCACGTCTTCATTCCTGCGCCGATCTAACACATATGGCCAATCGCCTATCACTCAGCCTTTCACTTTCCATGCCGTTGATCCAGGTCTTAAAGCCAGGTCTTGAAATATGCTCAGCCAGGTCCTTTTTATCACAATCGGGCCAGAACTGTTCAGAAATACAGGCAAATCTTGTCCCTCCATCCTGCTAGATTCCAAGTTAATACACAGAGAGTTACACGATTAGTCATTCATGTAGGAGAGCAGGAAAGGAAGCTGGCCAGGGTGGATTGTAATAGATCCTCTTCGATCATTCATCAGGAGGTGTCAGGTCAAGGAAATCTGAAATATTCAGCTACACACATTGATGACTTGCATCTTCCTTGAAATCACTCTGGGGGGGACAGCTAACCAAGACTATTCAGCTCATCAACATGTTGACTGTCTTTCGTTGTGATAGTATTGATGTCTAGTATTGAATCTGACCTGATAGTCCAGTATGTACCCCAGAAGCTGAGGGGCTTCAAAATTTGGCTGAGTTTGCCAGAATAAGGACGTTGCTGAATTGTTTGTGGTGGTGGGTTCATCCCAAGAGAGATCTTCTAGGGGATCACTACAACCTGTGGTCCATTTGGTGGAACTGTGGCCATAGAGAAGAAAAACTGGAATGTTGGGGCTGCTTTTACATCAGAGGAGATGCAGCCTTTAAATGGGGGGGGCTGCATCTGAGCCCCTCTTTGCCTGTTGCTGTTGCCAGATCGTTTTCCTTCTGGTTCTTCCGTTGAAATCCTCAGTTATGTATCAGAGGTATGTTTGGGTTGTTATTGTTGATGTTGCAACTCTTTTCAGTAGGTATTGCCACTAAATTGGATCAGCTTGCTATTTTCAATATGGTTATTTATTATTTATTTTATTTTTATTTTATTTTAATTTGATTTATATGCCGCCCTTCTCCAGAGACTCAGGGCGGCTTACAATGCGTTAAGCAATAGCCTTCATACTTTTGTATATTTATACAAAGTCAGCTTATTGCCCCCACAAACTGGGTCCTCATTTAACCTACCTTAGAAAGGATGGAAGGCTGAGTCAACCTTGAGCCTGGTAAGATTCGAACCTGCAGAATTTGCAGGCAGCTGTGTTAATAACAGGGTGCATTAAACCACTGTACTATCAAGGCTCAATTTCTTTAACCACAAACTCAATCAAGTAACTCTGGGGAGCCTTCAGTATCACAAATTATGTGGATTAACTCACATAGAACAAGATGAGTCCATTAATAATTTTTGTATTCCCTTTGTGACGCTGAGGCCATTAATCAAAGGATGTTCTGCTGCTCCCGTCCTCAACCTGATGTTGTGTAGAATGAAGGCATGGAAAGCTGCTGCTGCTGCTCCTTCTTCTATAGAAATATTGTGAATGTTTTCAGCGGATAGGATAGGATAGGATAGGATAGGATAGGATAGGATAGGATAGGATAGGATAGGATAGGATAGGATAGGATAGGATAGGAAATACGGAACGGAATGGAACAGAATAGAATAGAAAATACGGAATGAAATAGAATAAAATTAGAATAGAATAGAATTAGGATGGGATGGGATGGGATGGGATAGGATAGGATAGGATAGGATTATTTTATTGGCCAAGTGTGATTGGACACACAAATGTCTGTGGTGCATATGCTCTCAGTGTACATATTTTATTTTTTATAATTTTATATATTTTTATATTTTATATATTTTATAATTAATACACTCCTAGATTTGACAACAATATTTTTAGAACAATATGTCCACACAGTTGCCTTTCTACCAGGAGATTCTCAACCTACCCCAGAAATCAAGGGCCGTTGATTTCCATACACTATATTACGTCTACTACTACATGCTGTAGGGCGTAGCTTCCTACATAGTTACTAGGTCACGTTTTCTAGATAAATTCACCATCAACCCATTCAAACGTGATGGTGCCCAGGAAGCCTCTCTGGGGCTTTTGGAGACAGGCATTCTCTGTGTTACTGCTACAGTTATTTTCTCCTAACGATAACATATTGTCCCATGTGAGGGTGTGGGTGCCATCCACCCTTTTGGCCCGGGCTATTTGACAAGCAGGAGGAGGGGATCACTGGGCTGAAGTGAAGAGGAAGAGGCTCCCCCTCTTCCTTGACAGAAAAAGGGGTGGCATAAGCAGCTACCTTTTGCCCACCATCCGTGGCGTGAGCAGACCCACCTGCATCAAAACCAGGACCAGCCATTGTCGGAGAAAGCCCTGCTCCGGAGAAGAGCCGGGCAGTAACATAGATCACAGCCCCATGTTTATAAGATGTGGTATGTATAACCAGGAACTGGACTACAACCAGGCTGCTGCTTGGCTTATATCTAGCCAAAGAAAGTTACGCAGGCCAAGGAAGGGTCCCGCCTGCTACTTCAGCCGAGGAAACCCAACCGTAGAGCGATGTCATCCAATCCAAGAAATGTTCCCTAGGATTCTTTCGCTTCTGCTCCAAGAGACCAAGGAGGTCAACTTTTCTGCAAAGGTTCATTCTGCTGCAGAGTTTTGGGGAAACGCCTTGAGCTGCGCCAGACTATTTGTCTGAATGTATCAGCTTCGCCAAGTAACTATTCTTTTGTACTTTCCTAGTTGCGTCTTCAAAGGATGTCCAGGTAGACTGCCACAACGATTATGTCACTACACTGGTTTGTCGCTGGAAGGTGGATGCCATCACCAACTGCACTGCAGAGTTTAAAGTACTCTACCAGAGACTTTTTTTTGCAGAGTAAGTATTAGCAAAGCTGTGTGTTGTGTTGAGGGACACAACAGTCCTCCGTTCAAGGGTAGGAGGTGTGGGATCAGTTATAAAGCAGGGACTCTCATAGTTTCAGAGACTGGGGAACCAGGTGGTCAATCAACTCCTTGGAGTAGCTATGCAACTTCCTCCATCTGTCCTCACTCTGCCACAGGGAGCTGATTTGGGCCATTGACAGGATCATTGTCCAGCATTCTCTCGTCATGATGCTTACGTGTTCTCAAGAGAGGGCCATGACTTCAGACAACATAGCTAGATCATCTGTCCCCAACCTGTTTCTTCAGGTTTTCCAGTGATGCACATATCATGGCTGCAATTGTGTCCATCCAACTTGCTTGGTGTTGTAATGTTGCTTCTTGTTTCTTCTGGCAGAATTTTAGTTCCTTCATGAGATGTTTAGCCCTCCCATTGGCAGAGCCAAATTAGCTTTTTGGTACGGTTGTAAGGTACTGTGGTAGCCCTGAGGAGACAGTCCCCTTCCCGGCATCTTTACGTTGGCCCAGTGGAGCCCTTCCAGAGAGCGCCTGGGTGGTTAACCCAGGGACATGAGTCCTGGGAAGGCTTTGCAAGACCTTTTATAGGCGAAGCTGTTTGTAGTCAGAGAGAGAGCCAGCGCCTGTCTTGTTCAGCAGACATGAATGGGCTCTGGTCACAAAAACCAGTAGAGTGGACAGAGTCCTTGAATAAATTAGAGCCACTCAGCTTGTTGAATCTAGTAGGGAGGGACGGGGGGGGGTTCCCTTCCAACTCTGTTATGCTGCTGCTGTTTCCTTCTTGACAAAAGGAGTTGTGTTGAAGATAAGGAGGTGAGGGCGGATGGTAATATTTATTTTAAAAGGCGGGGGGGACGTAGAATATTGGCAGAAATTGGAGTATATATAGTAAATATGGAGAAAATAAGCTGTATGAATTTTGACTCGGTCAATACTCTGTTCAGAAATTATGTATTTTATGTGTGTCTGAAAAAAATAAAAAAATGCTTTAAAATAAATAAATAAATCCCATTTCTCTATTTCAATATTTTCTCCAAAATACATATATTTAATGTAATTTTCTCCTGTTTGCTTATCAAATTCTTTATATCTCTTTTCTATCCAATCATAAAATTTCCCCCATATCTTAAAATATTCTGTATCCTCTTTCTCTTTAATCATTAATCTATTAATCTCTGCGCAGTCCAAAATTTTTCTAATTACTTTCCCTTCTAAAGGGATTTTCTCTGCTTTCCATCTTTGTGCAAATATTATTCTTGCTGCAGTTATTATATGTATAATCAAGTATACATTTTCTTTACTAATTTTCTCTGGTAGGATACCCAGTAGGAACAATTCAATTTTAAATCAATATGTTGTTGAGTCATTTCTTCTATCCATATCTTAATTCTGCTCCAATAATCTTTAGCTTTTGGACAAGTCCACCACATACAGTAATAAAATCCTGATATTTGGTGGTATTTCCAAGCCTGATCCTTGTTGTGGACTGGACAAGATCTGCTGTGCCCCAACATCGCCTGTAATCAGCAACACCTGCAATACCAAGCTGGTCAGGCACAAATCCTTGGCTTCCAAACGTGAAGAGGGAGAAACGTGTCTCAGGAGCAGAATTTCTCTCACGGTCTCTTTTGTGGGCCTGCCTAGCATGCCTTGCCCTCTGGCCCCCAAGGTTGGGAGCTGCTGCTCCCTTCGTGGACGGAAGCATCTATGCAGCCCAGGCAGCGCGAAGGTATTCGGCACTTTGCAGACCATCTCTGGCTGTGCAGAAATGAAGAAAGGTTTGTGTGCTCTCTCTTGCCATTTTTCCAGGAATCCACGGGAGTGCCCTCTGAAGAAAGTGCAGGGCCACAGGAGTGCCCCCTGGTGTGTTTGCGTGATTCTAGCAGACAATTTCAGAAGAGTCAAGTATAACATATCGCTGACCAGGACAGAGAACAATGCCAAGGTCTGGAGCAACGAGAGCTTGGATATGGACTCAGTTGGTGAGATACCCTTGGCTTTTCATGCAAACCTCTTTCCACCCCACGACCATCCTAAACCACAGCAATTTTGGTTTTAGGTGGCAAAAGGGGCATCTGTTGGCATGATGGACATACTGAGTACAGAAATGGAGATAGGGAAAATTCATTTGCAAGACTGAGTGCATTAGTAGAAAATGCCCGTCAGTTCCTCCCTTGGCTCTGCTTCCAGAATGGCGCTTGTGTTTGTTTCCTAGACAAAGATCCCAAAGAATTCTGTGGTGATATCCTAACGGTTGATATCTCAAGCCTCCTTTCTCTTCTGCTTGAAGAGTTCTCAGTTGAATGGAGGGGGGTGTATACGGGGTGGGTGGGAGTCTAAATGACAGAGAGGACGGGAGCCACCCTGGGGCTTCCTGCAACACTAGGACCAAAGTCCCTAAAGTGGAAGAAAGAGAGAAGATACAGAGAGGCTTTGAATTGTCCTCCTGGCCCCACCCGGTGCCCTGCCTGCAGGGTTTTCCTTCCTCAGATGCCTCAGCCTGTCTCAGTGTCCTCCTCTGCTTCTTCACCATCACAGTGAAGCCCAGGCCCCTGATCAACCTGAGGGTCGAGAAGAATAAGAAGGACCGCACTTTCATCCTTACCTGGAAGAGGGATTACAATGACTCGAACCCACTTCAAAACATTGCAGCGAAATACGAGGTTGCCTATTGGCCCAAAAACCATACCGAACAGGTAAGGGGTCCCGCTCTCCTTTCTGTGGGTGAGGAAGGCTGATTTGATGGCTTGGAAGCGGAACATCGTATCACTTTGAGTTGCTCCCTCAGCCTCATAAGAGGATAGCTGGACTTTCTGTAAATTTAACCCTGAGCCAGTAGGAGCTTACAGGTAATCCATTCTTCTTTGGGGGCACCTGAAGGGAAAGTTCACCTGCTTCTAAATTAGGTCAGAGCCCAACACCTTCGGCCAGAGACAGTCTGTCCTTTGAAAAGAAAGCAGGCTCAGGCATTTCAAGGTAGGATGCCTCAGGCAACTTTTTCTGTTGTCAAATTGTTCTTCAAATGTCTACATGGGCTAAGGATTGCCCTGCTATTCAGTAGCGTATTATGAACACGGGCAATAACACGGGCAGTAGGAAAGGCAGGGCTGGGAAATTTTTCAGAACATTTTTAAAAGCTAAGAAAATGTTTAAAATTCATAAATGATAAAAATGTACAAAATAATAAGGCACCTGCATTAAACTCCATTATCGGCCAGATCCTAGAAGCCAACAGGACCTTCCCTTCTTCCGCCCCTGGCCAAGGCCCCACAGCTTCAGCAGCTGTCTTCCAAAAGAGCTTACCGTGTTTGTGGCCCTTTCCTTGGCCTGCTCAGCATTTAGGAGAAGTGGAAAAAAAGGGGCCACTTCAGGATTCAGGCTATGCATTTTGTGTGAGTCCCCTAAGAGAGATCAGTCCAGGGGATCAATTCCAGAGGAAAACAAAGGCTGCTTTGATTGACAATCTTGTGGTCTGATTGGGCTCGATCTCCCTTCTTTCTTGAATCCCAGTGGATCAGGGAGGGTCTATCTCAGCTTCTTCCAAATGTTGTCTTGCTTCCCAAGACTTAAGGAATGTTTCAGCCCTCTTTGCCAAGCTAACAGGTCTTGCCTATTTCCCTCAAAGTGATCTCCCTCGCTTGCTGTTGCTGCTCTGTGTGTGTGTGTGTGCGCGTGCTGACATGTGTTTTCCTCTTCCCAGATAATCATTGTTCCAGAGGACTCATCCCGTCATATGATCTTCGCGGACAAGCTCCGTTCAGACTCCACCTACGAAGCGAGTGTGCACTATAAGTTGAAATACTGGACGGAGCCCTGGAGTGAGTGGAGTGCTACGTGTGAATGGCTCAATGGTGAGTGTGCTGAAGGCCATGTGGGGAAGCTGCCTGTCAGGTTCCCAGGGCAGAACAACCTTGGGACATGGAGGAACTTCCTGAGCGTTTGCTGTGTTACAACTATTCTGAATTGTGCAGCCATTATCAACCCTTCAGCAGTGGCTTCCCAGGGGAAGGTCTAAGCAGTCTTTCTATTTCTAAGTAAATGTTATAATACTGCAGTTAGCTGGAAGCAAGATTAAAAGGGAGATTTTTCTACAGTGCATAATTCAGCAAAGAATTTTTACAAGGCTAATTAACACCTTTTTCTTGAGGGGGGCAGGGTTAGATTGTTCCCATTCAGGTTGATTAATTTCTTCTTAATTTATTAAGATACCTTCAGGGAAAAGGGATTGGACTTAATCCATTGGTTTAATTGTATTATAAAAAATGCAATCTTGTCTACAGTATACAACCAGAAACCGAGGAATTATAGCCTGAGAATAATTAATTAATTACTAAACATTTTAGGTATGTTAGGCTAATAATAAGACAGAAACAGCAACGTTTTGCTAAAGGAAGCAATACGATACTTTTAAAATGCCAATTTATAGTTCTTTGGCACCAGAATTTGCACTGCTACAATAGTAGCCGGCCAAGTCTGGAAACACACAAGTAATGGAAGACAAGAGTTTTGGTGAACACATAAAATGCTGTCCATTAGAAGCAATGGGATAAAGGAAGGAGGGGAGACCATGTGGAGATCACCAGTCCTACAAAGCTGCCTATAAAGCCAGCCTTTTTCTCCCACCTGTGGAAATGCAGGGCTTGACGAGGCCAGGCTCTGAAGAGGGAATCCTGAGCTTAAAAATCTCATGATATGCTAAATCACCTTCATCTCACAAGAAACACTGCAGAAGAATGCAAAAATTGGTTTGCACGCAAAATCAGGAACTAGAGGAGCACTAGATTGCGGCAATTCCTCATCCTGTCTCAGGCAAGAAATGTAGAAATATTATGGGCTGAAGAGGAATCCACTGAACCCATCTGTCTGAGGTGGGGCCATCTGTCTTGCACTCTGACCCCAGACATCCTAGCCTTGCCCCCTTTAACTTTCAGTCCTTGCCTGAGCCTTGGCCATGCACTTCACGCCATCATCCTCCTCTTGGTGCAAGAAGTGCATGGGATCCTGGGAAGCAGCATTTGTGCAGCAGACATGGTGCCTTCAAATGCCTTGGAGCTCTGAAGGAAAATATCTGCGTTTCTGTACCTCCGGATTGACATGGTGCTCCCTTGCAGCCCTTTCCTGCTCCTTTTAGCCACCTCTGAGCCACCTGCACTTCTGACACAGTCCTGGTCTAGTACCTGAGTAGAAACCTGGTCCTTCCTGGTGAAATCTGTTTCCTCCTCAGGCCAGAGACTCATGTAACAGATCTTTCATCCAAACCAAACAATAGGCTGCAAACATAATTTACGATTGGGTAGTTTTAACCCTCTGCAGAATTTTATATTTCATCTTGGTGTCTCACCCTCTGCCCTCAGCGTCACCTGTATCAGAGTGGAAATGGGGGGTGGAAGTGCTGAAAGGACTGTTTTGTAAGAACACAGTCCTTACAACTTCCAGGAAGGTCCCATCCCCATTTCCACTCTGATAAAGGGGACGCTGAGGGCACAGATTAACTTCCAAGTGGCCTCAGTGGCTTTCCTATCAGTTCATTTCGATTTTCCATCCTCGTATTTTTTGCTAAGATTTTAGTTTTTTCTTCATTAATTTTAATTCCAACCAGTTTATCAAATTCTTTCAGTTTTTCCAATAATATATCTATTCCCTCCAAGAAATTTTCAACTATTAACACCAAACTGTTTGCAAAAGTTTATATAACTACTTTTTCACTTTCACCCGTTATTCTTTCCTCTTACATTCTCTCTCTCTCTCTCTCTCTCTCTCTCTCTCTCTCTCTTTCTCTCTCGTGAGAACTTCCAAAGCCAAACTGAACAACAGCTGTGAAAGCTCTTCTTGTTCTTTTGTGTCTCTCACAAGGTTGAGTTACCATTAACTACTATTTGTACTGTTTGTGAGTTATGTATCAGTTTTACTCATTTGATAAAATTAGCTTCAAAATCCATTGTTTCAAGAAATGTTAAACAAAAAAATCCAATTCAAATTGGCAAATGATTTTTCCACAGCAAGAAATATCAACACAGCTTGTTTTGATTGGGTTGCATATATTGATTATGTTCTAGTATGTTAAGAATATTTTTATATTGCCCCTCAGCTGTCTTTGAGGCAAAAAGCCACATTGATCTTCATGTACAAAATCCTTCATTCTTTCAGCTAAAACCATCCTAAATACTTTATAATTCTAATGCAATGAAGAAATTGACTGGTCATTTTTTGGTAAAATAGGAACTTGCCCTTCTTTATGAATGAAAGCAGAATTTGATCCTCTCCAATTTCTGGTATCAAACTGTTTTCCAAAAACAGGCTTTATTGTTATTTGCAAAGTTTGCAGCCGTCCATTTTCAAAGCATTTGTAATCAGATGCAGATGATCAGCCTGGTCCTTGTCCCTTTCCCTACTTTAATCGACTGGCATTGCAAACGTTTGTTTCAAAATACTTTTCCTTCCAGGTGATATTTTAAATCATTTTCTTTTACTTATGTCTTTTTAATCTTTTGTCTGTTTCTTCAATTTAGTATTCTGTAATATAAATTGTCCTCTCAAGAATACTTTATTTGCATACCAAACTCTTTTTTACAGTTCTTGATTGCTCATAGCAGAGTCTCATTTAATCTCCACCTCTATATTCTATATTTCTTTTTAAATACCAGAGTCACTGGATTATGATCAGAAAAAATTCCCATTAAATGTCGTAGCTGTTGCTATACATCTGTACATATTCAGTGTGGCTGTTGCTGTAGGAATTCATTTAGATTGTCTGCAGACACCCTTGAAATTATTATGTCATTGTCCCCTTTTGTTTCTGTTGGTTTTTAATCGTTTATTTATTTATTTATTTATTTATTTATTTATGTAATTTATATGCTGTCCTTCTCCCAAAGGACTCAGGGCGGCTTACAAGAAGGAACAAAAAACAATTACATAAACATCGAAGTCAATTTAAAATTAGTTAAAATTAGTTAAAAATTGATCACCTGCCTGTGAGCAGCATAATCTGCTGGATTATGGAATAGCCATTCCTTAGCACTTAGGACCAACTTATTTTTTAATTGAGAAGAACCACTTGTATTTCCAGTGAAGCTTTTCCTTTTAGTTAAACCTTCTGTTTTATCACCACCATTCGATTTTGAGGCTACATTTGTTTTAAAATCATGCTTTTGCCACCTGCCACTTATTGTAAACTTGGGAATCGCTTAAGGTCTCCTTTGGGCAGGCTAAGGGTTGCAATAAAGAAGGACTGACAATTTCCAGGTGAAGCACATTATTTTTGGTAACAGAATAAAGAATTGGAAAGGACCTTGGAGGTTTTTAGTCCAACCCACTGCTAAAGTAGGAGACCTTATACAATCCAGACAAGTGGCTATCCAGTCTCTTCTTAAAAGCCTCCAGTGATGGAGCATCCACAACTTTTGAAGACAAGCTGTTCCACTGATTGATTTCTCCTCAGTTCCAGGCTGCTTCTCTCCTTGATTAGTTTCCATTTATTGTTTCTTTTCCTGCCTTCTGGTGCTTTGGAAAATAGGTTGACCCCCACTTTTAAATTCTTTTACCATTTTCCCCTGCCACTAAATTGCTGGTTTCCATTTTCTTTCTTTTTCCTTTGGTGTTGAAAATACCCAAACAAGCCTTTTAGGTTGTTCTGAGCATTGTTCATTGAGCTCAACTCAATCAGAGCTTCATCTTCCCTGACCAAAACTCTGGGAGTTACCACAGCCACCCAACAATCTTTGTTTTCAACAATCTGTGAAGCTCCCTTGTCTCAAACTGTCCTCCATTTTTCCTTCATGGCTTGCAATTATGCTTTTAATACATTTCCTTGGGAACCTCCACCCATCTTGAAGTCCTTTCCCCATTATTTATTTATTTATTTTGTCAGATTTATATGCCACCCTTCTCCCGCAGGATTCGGGGCTGCTCACAACAATAAAAACAACCCCACAATAAATAAGAGTTAAATAATATTAAAACCAATTTAAAATCCCCAATTCCCAAGTTAAAATCCACACAGATCAGGGAAGTTGGTGAAAAAGCCAAGTCTTTAGGTCGGCGTGGAAGGTGCGGGGGCCGTCTGTAGCTCGGTGGGCAATCCATTCCAGAGGGTTGGTGCGACCACAGAGAATGACCTCATCCTGGGGACCGCCAGCCGACACTGTCTAGCCGAGGGGACCCAGAGGAGGGCAGCCCTATGTGAGCGCACTGGGCGGTGGGAGGCCGGTAGGAGGTGATCCTGCAGATTCCCCGGGCCCATGCCATGAAGGACTTTATAGGTAAGCGGATCCGGAGGACCACCGGCAACCAGTGCAGCTCGCGCAATAGCGGTGTTATGTGGGAGTAGCAGGACGCACCCGTAACTACTCGCGCGGCCGCATTCTGGACCAGTTGGAGCCTCCAGGTACACCCCAAGGGCAGCCCCAAGTAGAGGGCATTGCAGTAATTCAACCGAGAGATGATGAGAGCATGAGTGACCGTACGGAGGGCGTCCCTGTCTAGAAAGGGTCGTAACTGGCGCACCAGGCGAATCTGTGCGAATGCCCCTCTTGTCACGGCTGTTAGATGGTCCACTAAAGACAGCCGTGAATCAAGGAGGACGCCAAGATTACGAACTCTTTCCGAGGGAGCAAGACACTCCCCTCCCATCAATAGTGATGGGGGAGCTAGATCATGGGACGCCGGTATCCACAGCCACTCTGTCTTGGAGGGGTTGAGCCTGAGCCTGTTCTTTACCATCCAGACCCACACCGCTTCCAGGCATTTAGACATCACGGAAAGGGCATCCCTAGGTTGGTCCGGGGTGGAGATGTACAGTTGGGTATCATCAACATACTGATGATACCGCACCCCGAAACCCCGAATGATCTCACCCAGTGGCTTCATATAGATGTTAAAGAGCGGGGGGGGGGAGAACTGACCCCTGCAGCACCCCACAAGTGAGGGGCCTCAGGGAGGATCTCTGACCCACCGCCCAAACAAATTGCGTACGGCCCAAGAGATAGGAGGAGAACCACTGTAAAACAGTGCCCCCCACCCCCAACCCCCCATTAGCTCCTTCTTTTGTGGGATCCTGCTGATATTTGCTCTGAGTTCACCAAAATCTGCTTTTTTGAAATCCAAGATATGACTGGAGGTTGCCTTCCTAGTGTGGTGGGTCCGAGGAGAAGATGATGTTGAGAATTTCTTCACTCAAGAAGCCATTGTTCTGCGGGAACTTGGTTGTGCCAATCAGTGTCAAGTCTTCTCTGTCCACAAGCATCAAGTCAAGGATAAATCATCCTCCTGGGCCTTCTCCATCCCAAAGAAAGTTGTCAGCAAGACAACTTCATTTCCTGAAAAACCTTGCTTGGCAGAGTTTAACCAATACTAGGGTAGTTAAAATTTCCCCTCATCACTCTCACTTTTGCAACACTCATGTGACCTACTCGCTCATGTGACCTACTCGGTAGGCTTTACTGTGGAATCAGCTGATGCTAGGACACTCAGATCAAGAGGGGGAAACGGTTATGTGGGGGGGAGGTGTCCTGGCCTGGCATGACTGGGGAGGAAGGGTCAGGAAGGAGAGAGAGAGTGAGTGAGTGTGTCGTAGTGCTTCTCACCCACACCTGCTCCTTCTTCACGGAAACATACATTTATGCTCAGCCCGAATTCTCTCCAGCTCAACCTCTTGGGCAGTCCTGAGTTGTTGTTGATTTCCATTGTTTCTCTTTTTGTAACCGTTTCCTTCCTTTACAGATTTTGAGCCCAGCTCTGAAAAGCAATCCTGGACGTCCATTCTTTGGTTGTGCATGATGATCATCAGTCTCATTCTCTTCTGCTACCTCTGTCTCCTGTGGTGGGTTTCATTTATTGGTTAACTTATTTGTTAGTTTTATAAGCTGTTTCAAGTGATTCTCAGCCACCGACAATATTTAAATAAAAAAACAAGTAGGAAACAGAAAACAAATATTACTCTATTGGAGAAGTAAACTCCAAAATCCAGGGAATAGAATCCCCACCCCACTCCCCGCAGAGTGGGATCAGAAATTGCCTTTTGCAGGAGCCTTATCTGAAGAGTGTTCCTGGGCAACACCAAAGTGGAGTTGAGCAGATATTGGGGTGGGGGATTCTGCCCCACGGACACAGCCAATGCTAGAACAGTCCTGTCTCAAGAGTTCTCCACAACATGACTTAATTTTAATAACCGGACCAGGCGCTTGGCTGGATCTAGCAAGATGGCCAGACATACCAGGAGATATGCAGGTGTCCAGGCCCTGAGCCATAAAGGACTTTGTTGGTAACATCTACTACCTTGAATTTCACCAAAAGCTGTGTGGCAACTCGTGCAGTTTATGGTTGAATGATCTTGGTAGAGGGGACCTAGATATCAAACCCTTGTCATGGACAGATCATTCGCTCCTCCACTTGGACTTTCCTACCGCTCTCCCCCGCCACAGGGAGACGGAACCAACCAGATGGTTCCGTCCCAGGCGCCTGATGGACCCCAAAAGGTTCCTGACGGAGTTTGGGCCGTTTCCTGAGACTCTGACACACGACTCGACTGAAGAGCTGGTGGCCGCCTGGGAAAGCGCGGCCGCTGGAGCTTTGGACCGCATCGTGCCTTTGCGGCCTCTGACCCGATGCCAATCTCAATTGCCTCCTTGGTTCTCTGAGAAGCTGAGAGAGATGAAGTGTCAGAAAAGATGCCTAGAAAGCATTTGGAGGACTAGTCAAACCGATTCCGACCGGACACAGGTGAGGTCTTATATCAAGACCTACCTAGTGGCGATAAAAGCAGCAAAATCTAACCATTTTTCCACTCTTATCGCATCTGCAGAGAACTGCTCAGCCGCCCTGTTTAGGGTGACCCACTCCCTTCTTCGAGGGGGGGGGTTGCGGGAAGATCCCTTGCAGGATCGTGCTGAGGATTTTGTGCAATTCCTGCATGATAAAGTTGCTCGGATTCAGGATGGCTTGGACTCCGATTGGATGTGTCCAGGGGAGGAAATGAGGGTAGGTCTTGAGAATGTTATCTGGGAGGAGTTTGATCCTGTGACTCCCGAGGATGTGGACAGGGTTCTGGGTAAGATTAGTGCCGCCACGTGTTTATTGGACCCGTGTCCCTCCTGGTTGGTACTGGCTCCTGGGAGGTTACACGAGGCTGGCTCCAGGGGATTATAAGTGCTTCCTTGAATGAGGGTGCCTTTCCTGCCGCCTTGAAAGAGGCGGTAGTGAGGCCCCTCCTCAAGAAGCCTTCCCTGGACCCGGCTGAATTAGCCAACTATCGTCCAGTCTCCAACCTTCGTTTTGTGGCGAAGGTTGTTGAGAGCGTGGTGGCACGACAACTTCCCCGGCACCTGGATGAAGCTATCTATCTGGACCCGTACCAGTCGGGCTTCAGGCAGAGGTACAGCACAGAAACAGCATTGGTCGCGTTGGTGGATGATCTCTGGAGGGCTCGGGACAGGGGTGCTCCTCTGTCCTAGTCCTATTAGATCTCTCAGCAGCTTTTGATACCATCGACCATGGTATCATGCTGCAGCGGTTGAGGGGGTTAGGAATAGGGGGCACCATTTTGCGGTGGTTCTCCTCCTTCCTCTCCGACCGCTCGCAGTTTGTGTTGGCAGGGGGACAGAGGTCGACCTCGAGGCGTCTCGCATAGGGAGTGCCGCAAGGGTCGGTCCTCTCGCCCCTCCTGTTCAACATTTACGTGAAGCCGCTGGGCGAGATCATCCGTGGTTTTGGGGTGAAGTGCCATCTGTACGCTGATGATACTCAGCTGTACATCTTCACCCCAGATCACCCCAACGATGCCCTTGACATGATGTCCCGCTGCCTGGAGGCCGTGCGGGTCTGGATGGGGAGAAACTGGCTCCGACTCAACCCTTCCAAGACCGAGTGGCTGTGGCTTCCGGCGTCCCGATATAGTCAGCAGGTGCCATCGCTGACTATTGGGGGTGAATCTTTGCCCCCCACAGAGAGGGCTCGCAATCTGGGTGTCCTCCTGGATGCATGGCTGTCTTTAGAAGAGCTATGACGGCCATGGCCAAGGGGCCTTTTATCAGGTTCGCCTGATTCGCCAG